>OY755075.1:7667706-8947706 GCA_963576755.1 Noctua janthina | reverse complement strand
AACGATTATTCCCTTAAAAACTTGCTAAGTATGAAGTTATGACACGCGAATTAAATGAAAAAAGACGATTTATAAAAAAAAAAAATCATTCGGTTGATAGCTACAGATATTGTAGAACAAGATGAATAACGTTTCTTGTGCAAGGCTTCATTGATTTTATAAGTAAACATCGGTGTATAGATGGTTGTCAAAGTTACTGATGAAGTTACTGATGAAGCCTAAAAAGCTTCCATTTCGGAGATAACTTGGGTGTCTTTCATAAAAGCTTTTTATTGTCTTGATTCTTGGATGTTCTTGTTGCCTACCCAGCCTTTAGAAATGCGATTATTCTACACTAGCTGACGCCCGCGACCTTCGTTTCGTGAAATGATTATAAAAATTCTCTTTTCGCTGACTTTTCATTGACGCTCCGCTCCTATTGGTTGTAGCGTGACGTTATATAGCCTATAGTCTTCCTCGATAAATGGGCTATACAACACTAAAATATTTTTTCAATACGAACCGGTAGTTCCTGAGATTAGCTTCAACCAAACCAACAGACAAACTCTTTAACTTTATAATATTAGTATAGATATGGTCTGACTTTAGTCTGGCTTTCGAAAGAACTCAGTATAATCATAAATTGTTTAAAACGATCACTGCGTCAGTCAGCTGTTTCTACGCATCGATGGTTTCCAAAATAGAAACACGACTGCACATTTCAAATTCATGTTCTATCATTTCAATTTTATTAGTCATTTAAATCTTGGCCGATATTTCAATCTGCAGTATTTGCACCGCTTAAATCTGACTCATAATCTTGATGTTAACCTCAGCCGATGAATTTATCACTGTCAAACGTCACTGCAAGATATATCATGAATTTAAAGTCCCCAAATCTCAGTGTACTCGAATCCAAAATGTGTCCCGTACTGCCAGTTACCAGTATATCAATTGCGAATGCATCGTTCGGTCCCAGATATTCTTCTGATAATGTCCTTCAAGTAAAAATAAAACTTTCTTTAAAGGTATTCTCTGATTTGAGACTCCGATTCGATGTAAGGTCAAAACATTAATTTGGGGTACGATGGTATGGTGCCTCAATCCTGATTTATTACTTTAATATGTTACGGTTATGTTGGTGGGGTGGGCAAGACTCGTGGTAACAGATGAGTTGGTTACGCATGTTATAACTGGCGAAGCGGTTGGTGAAAATAATTTGATAAAACATGGAGTCGTTTTGGGATGTTGGAATGGTGATTTTAGTGAAATAACTTGTCAATGGGTAGGCAGTGGTTGTATGCTGTTGTGTATTTTTTTTGAGTACATATTTCTGGGTCTTATTAAAGGACTTTTCGTTGAAGACGACTGGTCTAAAGGATCCTAGAAACAGAAGTGGGAATAGAGCAAAGATGCTTTTGCCCTGTAGTAGTGGCGAAGGCTCCATACAACCCGATTCCTACCGGCTTCTCTTTGAAAAATGGTACAGTCATAATCATATTAAAGATATGTACTCCGGCTTACCTCTTACAAAAATTGACCTTTCGCTGCTGCCCTGTAGTAATACAGTAAAATACAGGCTAATGATAGCAGAATCACCCTACAATGTTCCCACTGCTGGCACAGGCCTCCTCTCTGTGAGAGACAATGGACTGTAAGTGTATACCACCACGCTGGTCCAGTGCAGGTTGGTAGATGTCACATGTCTTCGAATTTTTGGTTCTGATATTAGGTTGTGTCTATAAATTATTTTATTCGTTAACTAAACCTCCAGCTATTTCTAGTCTAAAACTAGTGGGCGCTAATTTAAATTCTGTAGAATTCAATATCTACTCAATAACTTCTTGCTGACAGTTAAGTTATCTTGCTTTCAACCGATAAGCTCTGTTTCGCCCATTTCCAAATCAGATAGACGTATTACATTAGAGCTTTGATATCTTCCAAAATGTTTGTCAAAACTATCGGTTACCAGCCAACGACGATTTTTAAGTTTCACACCGAGATATCACATTACATTTCTGAAGTTTCTTGTTAAGGGATTGTGAACTGTAAAGCGTTGGAATAGAGGTGTATAATTAGTGTAGAAGCGCTTAATAGGGTTTCGAAATTTTTTGTTTCCAAAAATTGGTCGAAATGATAATGTTTTAACGAAGGTCTCCGTGGGTTCATTATTGTCCTTTTTTCGCTCTTGGGGGTAGTTTTTAGAGATGTTAGAGATAATAGTTTTCGATACTTCTGTTGGAACGAAATTATCTCTACCCTAGATGTTGACAACGTGGTGGTTAGTTTTGTTGTTTCTGATGTTTAGGAGACGCTTTTGTAAAATGATCATGCTGTGAATGACGAAGAATGAAACAATGAGGTAGTACTCGCAACTGGTGAGTGAAAAGACGTAAGAATTGTGGTAAACGGAAATGATTAAACACAACTAAGAATTGTTATGTTGTTTTAGGACGCTGTGTTCAAGATCTGTTTAATAAATCGTAGTTGATGCATTACAGAGTACAGACAATGACATCAATTCAAATGGTAACTGAGAGCATAGTATGACAGGATTCAAGTGCATACAGTTGAAAAAAGAAGCATATAAAGGTTTGCGGAGATTATTTATATTTTAAAAATGTACTAAGACTGCTACGAAGAAAACACACACACGCATAATTGATAAATAACAAACTGTACTTCTCTGTGAAAGAGGAGCTCGTGGCTAAATAATAACAGCCGCTCGGGTCGATCCTCAGGTTAAGCCGCGCTTGCCTAGGTTGGACAATGGTGGGTGACCACCCATTACATACCGAGGTTCGTCCGTGCCTTGGAAAGCACGTTAAGCCGTTGGTCCTGGGTGTCATTTGTAGATCTTTGGCAGTCGTTACAGGTAGTCAGTGGCCCGAACTACTGACAACCAGTCTGACCAAGGGATATCGTATAACTCAGTTCTAACTGGGTTATGGAAGTCTGATAGGCAGTCGCTCCATGTAAAGTACTGGTATTCAGCTGCATCCGGTTAGACTGGACGCCGACCCTAACATAGTTGGGAAGGCTAGGCAAATGATGACTTCTCTGCAGAACACTAGAAACGAGATATTTACCATGTTTACTGATTTCATTGAGTTCCCGATCAGAAAACATGGTAAATATCCCGTTTCTAGTGTTAATGATAAGGGTAGTATTTAAACGAGCGAACATAAATTCAAAATAAAGGTGTCAAAAATATTGAAAATGGGCTACTGAAATACTAAGTGAGCGACAAACAGTGGGCTAATACTAATGTTTAAAACAGCGACTTGAAAATAGAAATTTGAGTTACTAGTTGTTCAGTACGATTATGTGATAATTCAAGGACTCCTGTAAAAAACTTAAAACAAGGTTATTAATCACTAGATTGTAGATAAGGCGTAGTCGACGAACCCCCGCTGAGCGGGGCTCCTATTTCTGTTTACAGAGTTTAAAGTAACCTAACACGAAGGGGATGGCGGGGTCTTAGTTCGCTCACTTCGCTCGCTCACTAGACGCCATCCCCTTCGAACCTAACCTGTCCGAGTCGGGGTGCCACAAGTCTCTCTCAGCATTCGCTCGCTCTTGCTTCCTTAATTCTCCTTGCCGCAATGACCAGATAAATAGTTACTTACTTTGGTACAATAGTCGCCTATTTAGTATATTGGTCGCCAATTAAATTTTTATTCGCCCGATTAATAATTTCCCATAAATAGTTACTTACTTTGGTACAATAGTCGCCCATTTAGTATATTGGTCGCCAATTAAATTTTTATTCGCCCGATTAATAATTTCCCTAATGATAATGTTAGTGACCACGATAGTTTAAAATCTTATATTTCTCTGCAAAAGGTCAATAACTATACGAAAACTCTGCTCATCTTTTAGATATATTCGACGAACAGTGATCAGACCTGGTGGTCATTTGATAGTACACACTGCCCCAAGTTATCTTACTACTCTAAAACCCCATTCATTGACAACACCAAGAAAGCAAGTGACATCCTCGTTCCACTTTATTCCCAAGGGAGAGTTAACCACGGCTTTTCTTCCAACTAATCTTTTAACAATAGATTCTCCTTTCAAAGACGGGAACGGATCTCGTCAGTAGTTAGCCATTGTAATTAAACCGAAATTAACTGGTCTTGTATAGTCAAAAAAACAGTAGTAAATTTGACTACGAAAACTGACCTTACTGCTACGACGAAAAGGCAAAATATGGTTGACCATATCAGTTGTGACATACAAACTAATCAATTTACGGTCAAAGAGGGAAAAGTTGCTTTTGGAAATAATAACGATTGAGCAACGGAAGAAAATATAGATAGATATACTGTTAAGTATTAAAGTAACAACGGTATTAGCGGAAGACCAAAGAAACGATGGATGGATTGTGTGAAGGATGATATGGTTAGAACGGAATGTATGGAAGAAGAAGACATGCTGTACCGATCTAAATAAATTGAGATAAGTGAAGATTCAGTCTGATCATCATCATATTTTAAGACATTTAACAAAGTCAGTAAATTAATCTTGTGTGGATAAAATTGTTAGCAAAAATAAGTAAGACTAAATTGTTTCTGAACAAAAAATATTTGCTTCTCTATCATTAAATCTGAAACAGTTGAACGCTTTTGAAAGAACGGAAGTATGCAATTTATTCAGCATCGTAACTATTCATAGAGAAAAAAACAGAAAGTTCGCAATACTAGTGAAATAAAATTTGAGCTCTCCAGAACCTGCTGCAACGGATTCCCAGCATGAGAGAGAAAAGCGTACAAACTCAAAAAACGTGCAAGTTCCTATTGTCTGCCATAAAATTGAATAGTTCAAAGGAGTTAGTTTGGTAAATAGTTTGTGTCTGACCGACACTCGACCAAGCCATAGGGTTGATACTGCAGTATTTCTAGATAAAAATAGGTCAGATGATCGAGCTCCATCAATTTAGCCTATCAATGTTGACGGATGGAGAGGGAGAGGAATACCAAAGAAACGATGGACGGATTGTGTGAGGATTGATATGAAAGAAAAAGGAGTAAATGATAGCGTGACGGTTGACAGAGGAGAATGGAAGAAGAAAACGTGTTGCGCCGACCCCAAGTAATATGGGACAAGGGGAACGTTATGACATGTCTTTTCGCCTATTACACCACACCACATCCATGCAATGCACGGACGGGTCGCTAGTACACAGTAGTTTTGTATGATGCATGTCATGTCCCTGCGACAAATAAATAAAATATATTTTTTCTTTCTTTCTTTTCTTTCTTCTTTCTAGTATTACGCACAAATGACGTTCGAATCTTTTTCACTGCAAATACTGATTCCGGACACAGGTTAGCCGAAGCAAGGAATACCTGATCAGGTGGAGATTCATAGGTGACTACCCTGGAGGGTAAATGTAGTGTTGCTCCAAAAACGATGGGACACTTGATATCGTATCCTGCCAGTCCTGTTGCTTGTACATCACAGGAGCTGATGGACGCTACTGAAAGTGCCAAACTCGTCGCCAAATTTTGGGCTGACTCCATTTGAATTGTCATCGACACGCTAAAAAGAAGACTGCAAATAAATAAGTTCAGCGCTCAATTTCAACAAAATCTACCCATTCGCCATCCCTATCGAAGCCGTCGAAGTTCCAGCCATGGAGTTACGGAACTCTAATCTTTCCGCTGTGATTTAGTACAAAACAATTATTCTGAAGATATCTTTGACGACGTGAACTTTACCGATTGTCATGTTACGGAATCATACTTTGAGAGATATCTCTGTCCTGCTCTAGTTTACTTGTTTTCACTTTCTTTTCTTTGTTGTTTGTTGGTTTGGTAGTAGTTTATTTAGTATGGTAGGAGAAAGAGGATTCTTTTACAATTTTAGAATATGGATATTCTCTTTTATGACTGCCTTGTGAGTATGAGGTCCTGGGTTCAATTCCCAGGTCGAGCAGTGTTATTCAGTTTTTTTATCAGGAATTACTCAGTAGCAGCCACGGAGTCTGGACTTGTGCCCGGTTGATAGCAAAAGGCTCGCCCCCATTACGAGGGACTTAAACATAACCGGCGAATTGTGGGTGTACTATTAGGTACACCTCTGCCTAACCCTTTTGGTATTACAGGCGTGAGGTTAACTTATGTTATGTTCTCTTTTCTCAGTTTTAATTTCAGGCAAATTCTATGTGTATATTCAAAGTTAACAAATACAGTACAACTCCAGCACCCTCAATAACCAAACACCGATGTAGCATCGAGTCAAACGCCTTTTCATAATCTATTCAACATGTCGATAGATGCTTGCGGGATCGACTGATCTGTGGGCTAACAGCTATGTCGATGTGAATTTAGTAAAACGCTAGAACACATCAAATTATTATGGCACACAATGTTAAATGATCTGCCAAAACCTGGATAATGTGGGACACAAAGTTTTAGGTAGACGACATTGTTGCCACGGCAGAATAAACCTGGATGATCGTGAAGATTACCACAAACAAAGAAAGACCCAGCTGTGGCTGAAGTTTTACGGGAACTAGTTTGGGTAAATAAACTCGCAACATTAGGGATGAATGAACTGGTCGCTAATGATGACTGCACGACTAATTTGTAAAGCAAAACGGACCTTTGCAAGCAAAGGAGGGAATGAGACAGAGACATGACTTTATAACACTGTCTCATTTAGAATAGTCGCATTGACGAAGCGTTGAAGACTTAGGCTTTAAAGGATAGTAATGTGATGGGTAAATAGATTTCCTGGGAATTTCTCAATACCTATGCTGCCTAGATTTTGAAATAGCCCAATAAGCTTGCCTAAAATCACCAATAAAATATAAGTTTTTACGTCTCTCTCTACCTCTTCTTATAAAACATGCTTGATTCAGTTTCTTAATAATTCTAATAGAGTCATACCATAATGCGTTAATATACCTTCCAATCCTACTTACCCCTTAAAGCTCAAAGGAGCGTGTAGGTAAAAGTTAAACGTAAAAGATCGTGCGTCACTGGGTCTAATAGAAAGGGGTAAACACAAAAGATCAGGAGAAAGGGTTGTTACCGCGTAAGTTTCTGACCTGTCCCTATCTTTAGATGTACTCGTAGATACAGGTAGACATATAGATAGTGAAAGAAAGAAAAATACAAAAGTATTAAGGATGTGAATCGGTATTGAAAGGAGCATATAGAAATGGTATCGGATGTAACCGGTATGACGACTTTTTAAGATTTTGTTGGTAACTTTGATATTGTATGAAATAACTTTGATGAGAATGAAGTTTGTTTGTGTATCGAAAGGTCTTTAAAAGTATGTTATTATAAAATCAAAACTTATCCTGTCACGGGATATCTTCCGTGATTGTTCATTATTTTGAGCTCCCGATATTTCGGCGCTGTTGATGATCGCGGGTTGACTGGAGAATGCGGGTGGATGGAAATATAGGAAGCTGAAAATAATGAACAATCACGGAATATATTCCGTAAGTGACGGTATAAGTTTAGTTGTAAACCGTGAAAGCTTAAAACAGTGTATGTTGGGGTCGGCTTCCAGTCTAACCGGATGCAGCTGAATACCAGTATTTTACATGGAGCGACTGCCTATCTGACCTTCACATCCCAGTATGTTAATAACACTACCTAATTTTTCGATGAAGTTAGCAGAGCTTGGAACTCGAACTTTAATCGAGCAAAACCGGCTTTGCATCGTAGCTCCATCAGTTGAGATGTTTTTAGTTGCAGTTGTACTTGCCCTGTAGTAAGATTGATACATACAAGTATATCGAAACTAGTCACTCAGACGTAGAAATATACAGGGTGTAAACAGACCCTTCACATAGCCGTCAATCAAGCATTCTGTACATCAAACTAAGTAACTTTACGCAAAAATTATTGCTGGGAAACGACTTTTTTTTTTTGGCTGATAAATCACGTTTTACGGTAGGACTCGATGGAAAGCACTCAAAGCAGTGCTGATGGATGGATTGAATAGTACGGGGGTCGTGGAGGTGTGTAAAGTAAAAATCTTACATTTAAAACTTCTATTTAAAAAAAACTTGTGAAAAAGTTGGAACTTTGACCCCCAATATCTCTATAACTAGATGGATCCCAGGTATGGTCTAGAACAAAAAACTGATCGCAATGACGGGGAGAACATATTTTAAGTGCCTTTCGGATATTTTAAGGGTCTATTTATACCCTTTATAAACCCACCTAGACATACTATATTATTATTCTATGCCAGTGGATACTTTAATACTGACACTGGTAGCCTGCGTCATATCACTGCTGGTGCAAAGGCCTCTCTCCATTAACTGGATACGTTAATGATCTCTGATAATTAAATAAAAAATATGTTTCATTAATAACTTTACGTCCTTTCCGAACATACTTCAATTTTACGGATATTTTTCCCCGTATTCCTGTTAAAATCTTTCATAAATACATTACAATATACGAAAAGTTACTTCAACTCTGCAGTGTGTATGAACACTGATTGCTTCGCAGAAAAACCGTACAAGTAATATTGTCAACAAAAAAACTCATCGAAAACGCTAACAGGTCAATTATATCAACCAATTAAATAGATTGAAACTGCCATATTCCAAAGCGATTACTGTCATTTGATAGAATAAAAAAAATACGAAAAAAGATAGTGCTGTCGTTCAATTTGCATGCATATTAAAATGCGTTAAATTTTGTTACACGACGATATATAAAATTGGATGTTTCGTAATCTCCATTGCACACCGTTGTAGGCCCCAAGCGTTTACCTGTTTTTCATTCGAAAGCTCGTGCGAGCGAGACGACGCACATATTCCAAAAGCGTATGAAGAATTCGTGGCAACAAGCGGCCAAGATCGGGGCCGACGCTACTGACAATGCACGATTCTGTGTCTGGTTATATTA
Source organism: Noctua janthina (assembly GCA_963576755.1). Classification (NCBI taxonomy): domain Eukaryota; kingdom Metazoa; phylum Arthropoda; class Insecta; order Lepidoptera; family Noctuidae; genus Noctua; species Noctua janthina. Next base: position 8,938,842 of record OY755075.1, on the reverse strand, counting down.
AGCGACCGCTTTCAAAATACACGGGATTATTGTAAATTGGGTGTTCGAGTGCGCCTCTCCATTTCTGCCGGCGTTCAAGTGAAGCGTGGCCGGTGTGGCAACCATGCGCGGCGCATTCTTCACCAATGGGGGCCAACTTCACGCAGTTGCGTCCAGACCGCCGACGAGGACGGACCCTTGTCGCTCGCGCCCCGAAAACTATCGTACAATAAACATTTAAACAATTCACAAGTGTTCCAAATCGATTCAAATTTTGTATAACGTACTATTTTAGTGATGGGAAGTGTAATAAAGAGCGTGGACATCGATAACGTACGATGACCGAAACTTTTAAGTTACGGAGAACGGAAAAAGTTGTGGTGCCGAATGCAACTCCCGTATACAAAAAATGTGTGCTTGTAATGTGATGGCCTGATGGGATCGCAGTGTGGCCAATACAGTGTAGTTAGTGATGTGTACTGTGATATAAAATTTCGGCAGTCGCGTAGATGATTGCCGTTCTTGAGTGTGATATTATTAGTTTATTAGTTACCAAAGATTCCTGATGATCTTGTACATTAGTTTGTGTTTCATATTGGTAGTTTTAGGTAAGTACAGTTATCTCAAACAGTTGGTTTATTGTGTTCGTTACGTTATCTGGAATATTTATTAGTCTTACTACCATTAATTAGCATTCTGAGTAATTATGACAGAGCTATGATAAGTAGTGCCGTAATAAATAAATCTAACTTAAACAGAACGTTTGTAGTCATAACGGTGCACTGTGAGAGGCCGCTGCAATAATATTTCGATTAGGCGACTGAACTTGACATCGAAGACATTGACATTAATCAATGTCACTTCCATATTTAAACCGAAAAAAAAAGTTAAGAAATAGTGACGCCCAACAAAATCACTCGAATCTAATTTTAAAATCGACTAAGTTACAAAACGAGACGAAAGCGCCCGCATACACTAACACTTAGCAGTGATAAATTAAATAGTTATAAATTCCCAATCGTAACGGCAATGGACGTAGGCGTCCACAAATTCAGTTAACTTGACGTTATTGCCCGTGCTTGCTCGTCCGTGTCAATTAGTACGTAGTTCATTAGAACTAACCTATTACTGAGACCACACAAGAAAAAGGTAAAATAAAACAGAGATTTATACAGCCCTTGAAATATATATTTAGATAGAATAATCAATGTAGAACTTGAACACGATACAAAATCCGATGTTAATAATGTTGAATCTCGAAATGATAAAGTTGTCTGTAAAGAAAGTAGCAACAAAAACAAAGCATCATAGACCGTATCTAAAGATGGTATTATTTAGAAACCTAAGCACATTGATGATAACAATCTCGAAAATAATAAAGATCGTTATGAGACTTGCCAAGATGTGTTAACAAAAACAGACGAAAAACCTTTCTGGAGAGGTAAACAAAATTTCCAATACATTAATATTTCATATCCAATTACTATCGATGAAAACAGATAATCTAATGGAATTTGGATGGGAAACGGCCGAAGCCCGAGGGATGACCTAATCGGCAGGATTGACTGCAAATTCCAACTAATTGATGTTTCGATGAAACTGTTTTCGTTGAAATAATTAAGCATTATTTTAGTCGAATTCTCGGATTAATAATAATGATTATTATTTATCAAGAGCTTAGCTTAACATTATATTCAAACTTTTCAACTTGCAAGGGTTCTTGAAGATCGTGATTCGTGGTGCTTCAAAGGCGTCTTAAATGAAAGACCAATTTACGAAAAATTTGAAATAACCAATTCTGATAATATAATATTATACGGCTTCCTATTGTACGAAATTGAAACGATCTTAAAAAGGTGATATTTTATAAAAGAGTTTAATATCGAAGCTTGCTCCAAAATTGAAACCACGCCTCCGCAATATCGTTGATGTTATTATAACCATTCATCATAAAAATAGGAGTAGCCTCTCAATTTTGTTTCTGTTCTCCGAAAACGGAATGTTTAGCTAATTTTTGTGGTATAACAAAAGTTGTTCAGTATCTTATCCTGTTACGACGTAAATTAGTATCATAAATTGTCATATATGAAGGCAATACTGCCGTAGGAGCGATATTTGTATCTAGTCTCTCAATGAAGTTATTTAATACATCCGTATAAAGAACCAATTTGTTGTGCACGAAAGCTTCCTTACCATACATTTCTTTAGCAATATCATCCTATGCATATAACTCAAATTTACTGTCACCGACTTTTACGATCCCCATAATTTACTTCAGTCGCTCTTGCTAATTTTCAATCATGAATTTCGTCGGTTCCTCCATAAAAAATTACGCTGACATCCAACAAATAAATAACATTAAAGATTCAGAACGGCCACTCGATCTTTTACGATATTTTCAATGGAATCAAGGATAAAAATTTAAAACGATATTTTTTTAGAAAGTGGCTTCGGCAAACCGTAGCAAACTGAATTAAAGAAAACGTGACTTCGAGGCACGATTTCAGTTCCTTAGGCTTTTCTTTTTTATTTCTCAATGTATCTTTTTTATGTTATATAAGCGCTGTATTTTAGTTCGACTGAGTATTCTTGATGTTTATTCTTTTTATCTTATTGCCGTATTTCTGAGTCTAGTATCATTCATTCTGTTGAAGTCTTTTCTTTGAGGCTATGAATGATCTTGTAATCCTTAGGAAGCCGTTATTATTAAGCTACTTTGTAAATAGTTCCGTAGTAAAACTTGCCTAATGAAAACTGACTCAGTGCTTGTATTCATAAAAAGTGATCTAATCTGTCATCAAGAAATTCGATAACTACGCGAAGACTTTATTATTACGAATTAGAAGCTGTAATTCTAATTCGTAATAATACTTATATTAAGAAAAAGCGAATATTTCTCCATTGTATCATTGAAATTACATTTTTTAGTCATGAATCCCTCCAAATATTGCCTAAAGTATTTGCTTTAACAATTAAGTTATTAAACAGAAACGAATTGTTCTTAAAATCTAATTTATAAAAGTTATTTTTAATAAATATCACTCCGATAATGTATAATTTATAAACTCAGTATAGTCGTACGCTGTTGATTGTCGCTCGTCGACGCTCACCGCCATCTAGCGTCAAGTAGCTGAACTAAACTTTGCTTCGCGCAAATAGCAAGTTGCTTTAATAGTCTTTTCATTGTTTATTTTGCGCTATAGTGATACAATAGGAACATAAATTATGAGTGACTTCGCAGAGCTTTGTATTCTAGGAAATGTTAGAGCATTCATTAAGTGTAATAACATGAATAACATTGGTAAAGTACAGTTACGGTTTTCAGTATGCAAATGATACAATAATATTTGAGAAGAAGCGCCTCTATTTTCTTCATTCCAGTGTTTTTAGACGTAATTTCATGATCCTCTTAGCTTGGAGGAATTGTAGTATATTTTGTGTTAGGTATTGCAAGATAAACTGTTATTCTGAGAGAAACTTCGTTTCGAAATACATAGGTTTCTGTTTAAATTTTGACAATCTAAATATAAGTCATTCAGGCGTTGAATACTATTCCCTACCATCTGTCGGTTTTCACAAAACCCAGGGGAATTTACCTTTCCGGTTTTTACCTGCTTTTCTTTGATAAGTAATTGGCTTCCATTCTTTACATAAATTTTAACCTTTTTATATTCGTTTTACTGAGAAATCTTTACGAATGTATTGATCACATTGCTTTGTTTAAAGGGTATTTTGAGCATGACCTTGCGATGTCCAGAAGCTATTTTTCGGACATTTAATTTGTTTTTCTAATAAATTATTCGTAACGTCGTGTCTTAATTTATTTGATACGTTAATAATTATATTCGCTAACCAGCTCGCTAGATAAAAAGCCCGGTTATTTTATAAGCTAAAAATCTTTAAAAAAAAATTACGTAGTTTATTTTACTATCTGAAAAAAATCTTTGAATTGAAATTCTTTTGCGTTGTATTTATGTCATAAAACATTTCAATAACATCTATAAACAAAAATACAATTCAAATAAAAAACAAACCGCTCGCCATATATCAAACATTAGCGACAAAATGTAACAGTGAGAAAAATGGAAAAATAAACAATATTTACCCACACAAAACAATTTCTCTTCTGAGCCCATACATCAAAGACACGTCACAAAGAATAGAGTTATGTCTCTTCCGTTGCCTTTTGTTTGTGTCGATGAAAAAAAACCTAATAATAGAGTTTATGATCTAATGGTAAATGTTTACCAGACCACAATTTGTTTGCCGAATTTTCACTTATGGCAACAGTTTTGAGGTCTATATTTAGAAGTGGACGTGGATGAAAATGGAAGTAAACTATTTCTACGAAATAAAACTAAGGCAGTAACTAAAACTATTCAAAAAATGTTTGCCGTGATTGGCCACTCTTGTGATCTTTAAGTTTTATTTTTTTAAATACACTAACAAATTTTTCTTTTGACTTTTTAATTCTAATATGGCGTAAGTCAAAATTTGATCAATTTGGTAAGTCACAATTATTATTATGACTTTTATGACTTACACCGTATTAGAATTAGGTCGACATTATGGCAACTTTAAGCATTTCATTGTTAACACAGGTGGCCGATATATTATCCAGAATAATTGTAGCCAAAACATACAAAATGTTCTTGCTTTCTTGCTTATAGCTAGTATATTAATAACCGCCAAACATCGGCTTACCTCATTCTACACCATGCTTTCCGTCAGTACATCTGGCAAAATATTATCTTGTCCTATTTTGCCTTTTGGTGTCACGTCTGCTAGCCTAAATACCTTGGAATTTAGTATAGTCTTTAATTAAGTCTGGAGTGGATTTAGAGAGACTTTGCTGTGGGAAGCTGCGCTAGGATTTATTTTAGTTTAGTTGTGTTTATCCTTATGTAATGTTGGGTTCCAGTGCTTGTAGTTTTAGGTATTATGAGTGAACAAATTTGTCGGTGGAAGTTAGTTTTTTTGATGAGATTAAATACATTTTATACAGGGTTATGGATTCTGAAAAGTCAACTTTATGAATTTTGTTGAACTTTTAAATGTACTCTAGTGAGTTTATGGAATCTTGTGAACCTATAGGTAAATTAATGTTAATTTTTAGTTACATCACTTTGAAACAAAAACAAATAATATTATTTGTTTTAATAGATATAGCAAAACTTTTTAATTCTTGCCTGTTGTGTGTTGTATCTCACTGCTGGGCATGTCTTAAATTTATTTTCGCCTAATTTGGACTATTGATTGTTGGATTTAGTCCAGCTCGTTCTGCCTTCTACGTGGGCTGCCTGAATATAGGCTATGTAGTTAGTAAATCTCACATTTCATTGAGAATATCCCATAAATAGCATTAAATAGACATAAATAAATAAAAGAAACAGACAGCACTAAAAACAATTTGACTTCCTACTTATTCTAACCCTCATTCACTCGTCGATAAATCTCGTAATTCCGAGTTACGCCACCAAAAAGTTACGCTTACAAGAAACAATAAAATCAGTGTTACAACAAGCCATAACATACGCCATGTGGTAACATACGCGCGTTACTTTTAACGTAAACAAGATAAAATAAACAGTTTTTGTAAGAAAACTACGTACCACGTGTTAGGTTACGAAATTGGTGGTAGGAACTTGTTACGAGTTAGTTGAAAACGGTACTTTTTTTGAGTTACGGCAATACGGCAGTGAGTTGATTGTTTTTGTTATTGTAGACAGTTTTTTTTTTGTAAACCTATTATTGTCCCACTGCTAAGCGGGCAAAGCCCCCGATAACCTTCGAAAGAAGAGTTAGTGAGTATGTGTATTGAAAAATATGACCTAGAACTGCATTGTATTTCATAGGTGTCTTATGTGTATTGTTAATAAGGCCAAAAATAGCTTGCAGCTTGAAATTCTTAATGAAAAAAAATAAAAATAAAATATTTTAAATGCCTATTTTGATGTTGATAGTTGTTCCACCTTAATTACTGCAAACAATTAGGTTAATATTACATTGTATACTTACCCCAATTAAAAATTAAGAACGCCATTCTTCTAAATAAACATTTGTTACTAAAACACACAACATATTTCATAGACTCTTAAATCATAACCTTTTCTTTTAGCTTTGCCGTGGTCGGTTAAAAATAACTAGGAATATATCTCAGCATTTTGAAACATAACAGTTATTTGAAATGTATTTTATAAATTGTTGAATAACCCTTATATGGTTTTCAGTGATATAACCCTTTATGTCTACTTCTCAAGCAGTGAAAGTGTTATAACTGTAATATCATAAGTTTATAATGCCTCATAGGTTTTTTATCATTTTCGTTAAATAAAAAAGTACTTTACAGATTGGCCACCTAAACCCTACTAAAAAGCATATAAAAATTACATTCTCCATAAATCCGTCATGTTTATATTAATATCTGGTTAAACCTAATTTATCGTTTCTGTGCGGTTAAATTTAACTGTCGGCTTAGTTTCAACGAGATAGTTAAACTGTATGGTTAACTGTATTAGTTATTCTTTGCAGTCATAAAAAACAAGTTTATAGCGTGATAGTGATTTTTTCCTGTTAACTTTTTTATGACTTTTGAACAGATCAAAAAGTTTTTTTTTTCTGTTTAATATCGAAAGTTTTCGGGTTGAAATACTTTTTTTTATGAAGCAGAGGCAAAGTATAGTGTGATTTATTTAAATGTATTTTTTATGAGGATTTTATGTAAATAATCGCAATTTTTCAGTGAACTATTCGTTGAAAGTTGCAAAATAAACAAAATAAAAGTATAGTTTTGTCGGTAGTTTCAATTGAAAAGGCAAGTCGTTCGAATCTTCATGGCTTTTAAAGCATAGCAATAAAATTTGTTGCTTTCGCTGCTTGGTACTTTGTTCCGTAACTTCTAGGTTATAATTTCGAGTAACCTTTGAACTTTCTCACAATTATTTGGAAGAAAGAAAAAGTGAATGTGGCCAATCAAAATCGTCCATAACCACTTGTATTGATACATAAAATCAACATTTTATTACTCAACTCTAGAATCAACCACTCTATTCCTTTACAAATAAATTAACCACTTCATATCAACCGGAACCAATAAATAACAAAAATACTTACTTTAAAAAAAACGTCCCCAAAACTCTGACTCCTTGACTAAAAATAGCTTAAACCCTGCGGACTAAAAGTCGATCCCTTTAAGAAACTAAAAGTTGATTCTTCCTTTATGAAGACGTAGTGGTACAAACTTATGCCACAGATGTTTTAAAACAAAACACAGTCGGGGCACGAAGTTTGTATACAATTTAAAAAAAAGAATTAAGTCTGGAATGATAGAGTAGATTCATCAGGTCAGCTTATTAGTGATGGAGCGATTCTTTATTAAAAAAGTTCTGGCGAAGTAGATTAGTCTGTTTTTGTAGAGTAAAAATAGAGGATTTGTGTTTACATGCATTAAAAATGAGTTGAAGAAAGATGATTGATGTAGAACATGTGGTGACTAAGAAAAATACTTTGTTTGGGTCTTATGGTATACCGAATTTCACCAAGAAAACAGTTTTTGCTCATTTAAAAAATGTGATTTATCAAAAACAGAAAAAAAAATCGCTTAGTAGACATAAAATCTTAATGTTATAATATCTATACGTAGGTACTTATTCTGAAGTCTCAACGACTAGTACTCAAAAAGTAATCACGAAAGAAGCAGACATAACAAACACTAAAGAATATCTTACTTTAAAAGTTTTTCAAACAAAAACTTGCCAAAACTGCAAGAAAACTTATAAACAAACTAACAACGAATTTTCTGTTGATCTCTACGAAACAATAACTAAACATAAAGCATTATTATTTTTGTTCGTCGAAACTTTTAATGAATATTAGTTTTCGTTTTAAACTTTGATATTCTTTTTAATAAAACTAAAATTGTTTTACAAATTATGATTAACTGTAATTTTGAATTATTTCGAAGCAAAGTGAATGAAAACATAAACGTAATGAAATTATAACGAATGAGACTAGCTCTCTGCTTATCAAATTAAATTTAAAGTTTATCGAGACAAACGCTAAAGTTTACGTAGGTTAATAATATTTATTTTAATTAATTTGACGTAACATATTTCAAACAAACGGAGTTTCATTATTTTCTAAAAAATATTTCTCTAAGAAAATATCAAGCTCTGACGATAAACAAAGACCTAAGCACTAACCATTTTCTAAAGTAATTTTCAAGTTTAAAAAATTGCATTTGTAATAACAATTTGGTTTTATGACACTGCTCGTTCTTGCATACATTACTTTCTTATATTTAAATACATATTATATACTGATTCCACTGCGATAGTCTAGGAGCCAACCGCAACGGAAAAAAAGAAAAAAATATATAACAATCTTTTGCTCGTAAAATATTTCCTTTGCACGCAAAATGCTGTCTATTTTTCTTTTTTATTTGACAGAAGTTACACGCACTATTACGTAAACAACCTTCTTGTTACGAAAAATCATATACAGTCCCCCAAGGACGTCAAAAAACACGTCTTTCCCTATCCACCCTTCCATCACACCGAGGCAACAAATTGTTATTAACTCCTGAATAAGATATAATGCGATGTCAATGTAGATGTACTTCATGTGATTGATAAGTCCTCGTTATAACCTATTATTTGGCAAAAATATCGACAATCATTAATAAACTTCGATATAAATAAGGAAATAAAGCTAAGAATTGGTTCTATTACATATTGGAGATCTTATAAATACTTATAATGTTTGCTTGGCGTGTCGTTCTTTTTCTTTTTGGACGAAGTTGGCGTTATTTCTATGCTATTGTGTGGGCGGACCTTAAAGTGCGACCGTAGCGCCATCTGTTATCGAGTAGCGGTAATGAGAATCTTTTTTATTCTGTGCGGGTGTAAAGGATACGTTGTTTGGTTTCGTTTATAGAATATAAATAGGTCTTTATTGTAAAACGTGTTTTGTGTGAATATGAAAATGTTTTGTGATGCTTGTTAGAGCTTTACCTTGTCTAATGTGTAAACCTTTTAGGACCTTTGTTTGTATTTAATTAAATTCTATTTAAGTTTTCTAAATTCTGTAATTCATATTGTCTAAAATGAAGACACAAAAGCCTTTGTGCAAATTCATAATTCAAATTTCAACATGTTTTGCTAAACATAACCGTTATAAAGTTTTATCTGAAACGAAACAAGAAACCACTCGACATTAAAATCCAAACAATGCAAGATCCAGTCATTATTTCGCGGAAATGTTAATTACTTAACTTTAGGGTCCACACACAAAATTTTAAAGCACAAGATGCTACTCGGGAATTTTACACCCGTAAGTCCCGAAACCCGAATTTTCGAGTTATCAGTTTTCGAGGGGAGAATTTAAAGGGTTAACTTTTATGAGAAACAGTTTTAATATGGGGTTGTATTGTATAAGTTTTATTTATAATCATTTTCTAGTGTAGAATACTTTGGCAGATGGCAAAAACACTTCGGGGTAAAATTATGATGTGAACTGACAATTTTAATAAATACTCCGGCCGTGATTGAAATGTTATTAAATAACGGTCATCTCAAAAGTCGGCCATTGTAATGGGCCATCATGGGCCATCGTGTAAATACAAAGCTTATCAAAATATTCATTGAAATGGCAACAAGGATGAAAGCTTTTTTTAATCACATCACATTATTGAAATGTACATTTTAACAATATTTCAATACAAATTGGAGCGATTGTTTTATATACAGTTGACGTGTAGGGTAATAATTGCTTTGTTGGTTATGTGGAGTCGACATTTTGAGTCAATAAATGTTTCAGTGTTTTCATGTAATTATTGAAGAGGCTGATTAATTAATTTTGTTGATTAATGTACTGGATGCATGACTGATAATAAAGCTATGAAGTGTATCGTAATTACTAGACAAAATAATTTGCAAGTATTAGGCAGAACTTTATAAAGATCTTGGTGATCGCCATTGGTGGTACCGTAACATAATTTGTTAATGCAATAAGCAGGGATAGCCTAGTTGCGTGACCGTCGGGCTGCCAGGTCGTAGGTCTCAAGTTCGAACCTAAGACACCCTCTTTGATAATTCGGGTTCATGTGCGTATAGTATAATTATCACTTGCTTCGGTGAGGGAAAACATCGTGAGGAAACCAGCCATGCCTGAGAGATATTTCTCGACGGCATGTAAAGCCAAGTCAGAGGCCCATGGCAATAAAACTCCGACACCAGGTTAGGAACTAACCTCATGATAAAGAAGAATAATGCTATAAGTATTCCCTTTAAGTAGATACCGACTTTGTGATTGACATGAAAATGTCATAATAAACTTACAATATCGAGAAATCGATTACTAACCAACAGTTTCTTAATCCGTTACATATTTTTTTCTGTTAAAAATGAAACAGATTCAAAGCGTTGCGAGATTGCATCGTAGCGAATACACAATACGGCAATATTATAGCTATGTCATGTCAGCACCGTCGTTCAGTTGGATAGTCTTCCACTGCTGGACGTAGACCTCCCCCAAGCATGCTCCACATCGACCAGGGGGCCTAAGATGCCTACTTTACCAGAATCATAATTTCATCATCATCATTCTCTTGTCCTTATCCCAATTCATTTGGGGTCGGCGCAGCATGTCTTCTTCTTCCATACTTCTCTATGAAATGGTCACTGACGCAGTTAATAGTATAAAATTGTCTTTAAATATGTTTTTTACGCAAACCCTGCGTAGGGAATTACAGCTGTTTTGATATGGAAAGAAAAATTCGAGTGCGAGCAGGGTTTGTTCGACCTTCCGTTTCTGTACACCGGACGTCTTAACCAATTAGGCCATCGCACCCTGCTCACAGCTCTCGAAATTCTCGTTTCAAAGCAAGCGCGCGCTCGCGTGTTCGCGTTCTCGTTCGGAAGGTCGCAAACCCTGCTCGCACTCGAATTTTTCTTTCCATATCAAAACAGCTAAATTGTCTTTGTTACAATTTTACAAAATGTAACGTAATTCATATTATTATCCTATGGTGATTTTGCTAAAGATGCCATTTTAAGCCCCCATTCATTTGCTTCTCGCATTCGGCAGGAATCCTCTATTCCCGCGACCTGTCTATCAAAAAGAAAAGGCCATTATATCATCAGCAAAAAATAAGAAAAACTCAAAACTGTATTTGATTGACAGACACTAACCAAAAGTTGACACTCCTGTTAGAGGTCGCTTTAGAAATACGTGACCACTTTGAAATCGATTCACCTTCGATCGTCAGTTCGTTGGTCCACCTTCAGAAGGGCCCAGCGACAGTTTCCCTTTTTAATCGAAATCATGCTTAACCGCTCAACAACAATGAAGGATTAGTAATTAAATCCAGTCCTTAATCTAGACTAAAATTAATCCCAAACAACGAAGCAGCAGCTTACAATATTAACTTAGAATCTCGTATAAAGTTTCTTCAGGCAAAAAACTAGGCTGAAATGCAGACACTAATAAATCAGTCTGGATACCCTCAGACAGACATTTATTTATCTGGCGAGTACCTTCTTTAATAAGGATGAAAAGAAGAATTGGTCTTAAGTTTTTTTGTTTCGTCATTGTAGTTTGTATGTTTACCAACAATTCTGAAGGCAACTCATCTTGAGGATTGGCTTATAATAAAACTATGCTTCGATACTTGTTCCCTGATAAGTGGAACCTTCTTCAAAGATGGTTCACCATGGTTGAATGACAAATTAATGAATACGGTTCTTATCTTCTAAACATAGTATAAAACAAAGTCGCTCCCGCTGTTTTTACGGTTAGATCTTATAAACTGCGCAACGAATTTTAATGCAGTTTTCAGTAATAGATAGAGTGATTCAAGAGGAAGGTTTATATGTATATTGCACCCGTGCGAAGCCGGGGCGGATCGCTTGTAGAATCATAATCAAAAGTCATGTTTTAAATTGCGAGTGGAAATCATCTCTTTTTGAACGTCAAAATTACTCAAAAAAGTCTCCCAAAACGTCTTCCACCACTTCGAAGTGGAAAGAAGAAGTAGCCCAATAAACTCCCCAGCAACATTTCTGTCTACATAGCACAATAATATAATAGTTTAAAAAACACGCTTTAGAGTGACATTTAATTTCGCGTATTCTTCTCAGCAAACCCTTTCATTTGAAACCCATATAATGGAATGCATAAAAAATAAATAGTCCGCCATCTTGGGAGTCCGCCATATTGGATTTAGAATAACGTCACTTAGCCGACTATGCGTTGTCATCCAAACTAAATATGTATGCAAAATTTCAACTCAATCGGAAACCAGGAATACCAAATTTAACTTCTAAGATTTTGACATAGTTACAGATGAAGCTAATTAAAGTGTGTTAAAACACCTGTTATCTTACCTCGGCTATCCTAGGATAAACATACCCTGTTTTTAATACAAATTAATAAATTTCTTCATAAATTTCAAAATGAAAGATCAAATAATCTCCTCGTGGCCATAGATACGAAATCTATTCTACAAAATAGTCGAGTTAACTCGTGTATTAATAAATAAATAGAAACGGTACCTAAAAATGTTTACTCAGGTTTTATCGAAGGCCAAATGTACCTAGTATCTACGAACATTTTCCGTAACCATTTGTTTGAAAAGGGAAAACGTTAAATTATTTGTAGCAAAACTATTTGAGATATTTCTTATTTGTTTTTCTGAGACTTTGGTATACAAGGTGTGCTGCGGGACTGTACGAAAGAGATACCGTGGCCCTGGAACACAGAGGGCAAAGAAGGAACATGGATGGGTTTTAGTCAGTACAAGTCTGACATTCCCTTCCGCTCCGCCCAGAGTGGTGGGGGGGTCATTTGATGAATTCCGAACCAAAAAAAAAAATAGGTATACAAGGTGGAGATGACAATTCGTCAATAAACTGAATTTCGGGTACCTCATGATGGGGAACGTCTGCATACTAATATTCAATCGAATATATCCAGTAGTTCAGTCACAGGACGGAATTTTATCATTTTCTACACTTTTTCTACATGATGTACTTTTAATCTGTCTCCAGATTGTATAACGTCCATCAGAATCTAAATATTTACCCGGAACAATCCTAGTCTTGAGAATCTTAAAGAGATTCAATTAAAATGGTCAGTCTGCTTGATGATAAACGTTTCATGGATTTCGACGAATTAGTAAAGAAGTAGATGGTGACTATAACTACGGTTAAGGCATAAGCTATTTATACCGGTGGTGTGGTTCCGTGGGACATTTTCCAACTTTCTTGCGGGTGAGGAGCTCATGGCTAAATAATAACAGCCGCTCGGGATCTTTAGGTTAAGCTGCGCTTGCTAAGGTTGGTCCGTAGGTGGGTAACCCATAACATACCAAGTTTCCTTCGTGCCTCTGAAAGCACGCTAAGCCGTTGGTCCCGGCCGTCATTTGTACATCTTTGACAGTCGTTACAGGTAGTCAGTGGCCCGAAAGTCTTATAACCTGCCTTACCAAGGGCTATCGTATTACGCAGTACTGGCTGGGTTGTGGAGGTCAGATAGGCAGTCGCTCCATGTAAAATACTGGTATTTAGCAAGCCGTTCCAAACGTTGTTTGGAAAAGGCTAGGCAGATGATGATGCGGGCGAGCCCAAACAAAAGCTAGCATAAAACAAATGTAAGTAATTATTTCGTCTTAAGAATTCCGCTAATACCGTACAAGAAAATAATAACGTTACGACTACGCCGACGGTAATATCTCAACCTTAACTAACGTTGTACCATAACTTATCTCATGTCACATATATGTTGCAAATAGACGGTTTTCCCACCCCTACGCATGATTCATTGCTAGGGACAACTGTATCTGTTTCATGAGCCAGTGAATCGTAACCATTTGTTTTCGATTAATGCTGGAACAATTGTGAGACGGGGCAATATTAATTGGAGAGTTCCGGTTTTTGTGCCCGCACTAGTGTTGCGGTTTTTCGTTTATTTTTCGTGTAACCGCTGTATGCTTGCAGCAATTGATTAATGGATTGCTTGAATTGGTTTTGTATTGTTTTTTTATTTTATTTTGTTGTAATCTTTTAAGTCTGTCGGCGTTTGATTGATTCAGTTTGAAATTGAATGCAGCTGCCAATTCATGATGTTAGTTTCTTAAGTTTGTATGTCATGTTAATAACTGCTTAAATACCTACCTGCCAGTGGCGAAGATTCCATACAACTCGATTCCTACCGGCTTCCCTTTGACACAGTCAGTATTCTATAGACAAATAATATAAATAATCACATCAAAGATTATGTACTCCGGCTTACCTCTTACAAAAATTGACCCTTCGCTACTGCTACCTGCCTGCTTTACCTTTAGTTTGTAGAGTTTTATTTTTAGAAACACCTACTTTAAAGACATGTAATTGCATACTAGCTGTTGCCCGCGACTTCGTTCGCGGGGAAATTTTGATGTACGTATGTGTGAAAAACAAAAAACATCTATCTCTGTATCAAAGGACAATGGGCAAAAATGTATGGAACTTGGTCCAAGAGCCTCCACTGATGAGACTTGTTGAAAATGAAAGTACATACTTGTCAAATGATTCTGGCAAAAGTATATCAAAATCCGTCCGAGGATTCTTCTTGGAACTTGTCAAAAATGCATTTTATCGAGTTGTTCAAATTATCTGTGAACTAGCAGCTTTCAGAATTAAGTAGTAGATGTTTCATCAATATTAAAACAAATTCCTCTAAATAATAAGAAATTAATTCCATTGAACGCAGCTCTTTCTTTATACATAATCTTATTATTAATATAATCAAGGAAATCTTAATTAAACTGGTACTTCACTTCTTAGTAAAAGCCGGGTTTTATTTAATTAGAATAATCAACGTTCAAGAATAACTAGGCTAGCGTTCTCATGTTGAATTTATCTAGAAGGCAAGAAACAGGTTTCAACAATGAAATTATAAAGAAAGATACGCTACGTTCATACTGAGCGGCGTTCAAATATCGTTGCGTTGCTACGACTGCGATAGATAATACGGAACGTATGATAGAGAAAGAGATAGCTATTGCGCTTAGTACTTAAATTACAACAATTGTCTGAATTTGTCTGCAACAATTTGCGCGCGCTAGTGCGATATCTAACTCTTTTTATTAATAATATCATTG
Organism: Noctua janthina; assembly: GCA_963576755.1. Taxonomy (NCBI): domain Eukaryota; kingdom Metazoa; phylum Arthropoda; class Insecta; order Lepidoptera; family Noctuidae; genus Noctua; species Noctua janthina. Next base: position 8,923,724 of record OY755075.1, on the reverse strand, counting down.
GGTTTTAAAACCTACCTTGGTTTTGGTTAAAAGAGAAAAGCCTTTGGAAGAACAGAAGTGTTTTAATATGTGTTAAAATATTTACATACAAATACATAACATCACGCCTGTAATCCCCGAAGGGTTAGGCAGAGGTGTAACTATTAATACACCCACATTTCACCCGTTATGTTTAATAGCCCCACCCATTTGGACTTAGTATACGTTTTTTTTTTGGAAATTTACATTTCCGCACGTGTGCGGAAAAATATTAAAAATACACGGGTGTGGTATTATTTTAATAGGACATGGTGTTACTTAATTAGGGTGCTGAAGTTGTTTTAAGAAAAAACCCTTTCTACGTAAATGTTATTTATAAAACTTTGTGTCGTTTAAAAAAAAAGCACTAGTTTCACAAAAGATAAGTCACTGCCTTTTCTTAATTATCGCATAGCACTCCGCCTACACCTTTTTCATTTTACAAGAAAATGCTCAAGTCTCTTTCAATTCTATTTAAAACGTAGAAACAAAAGAGCTTTATAATAAAATCATCAGCGAAATCGTACAATAGGTGCCTGTAATAATATTAACTTTTATTCAAGTTTTCATTGTTTTTCCAGGGCTTGTTCAAGATATGATTGTTAATTAATAATTGGGCGTAGGTACCTACGGAATCCTTTAGTTTTCTTTTGCGTAGGTAGGTAAAAACAGAGAAGTACATAACATCATGCCTGTAATCCCCAAAGGGTTAGTCAGAGGTGGACCTAATAGTACACCCACATTTCGCCAGTTATGTTGTTTAAGTCGCATGTGATGATGGGCCTATTGCCATCAACCGGCCATAAATGGAGACTCTGTCGCTGTTACTGAGAAATTACTGATGAAAAAACCCAATAAGACTTTGCCCGATCCGGGAATCGAACCCAGGACCCCTTTTTTTTTTCCGGATGGGAAATCATCAAATGACCCCCCCCACTCTGGGCGGAGCGGAGGGGTGTGTCAGACTTGTACTGACTAAAACCCATCCATGTTCCTTCTTTGCCCTTTATGTTCCAGGGCCACGGTATCTCTTTCGAACAGTCCCGCAGCCCTGGCAGGCATCGGTCCATGCGGACCCCTACTTGATTGCTGACATCTCTTTGAGGCGCGCGTGGAACACGAACGCGCCGTCGTCACGGCCTGTAGTCATAAGACGGCCGGACGGCGAGCTAGCCCATAACTCGCCGTCCACAGGCCAGCGCCTACGGTGGTCGGAAGCCACCACGTGACCTCCAACGCCCAGGGTGTCTCCCGCGGCGGCTGGGACGTGAGGTTCTTTCCCTCTCACGTCCTGCCACCTCCTTCACTAGCATGACTGCTTCGCAGAAGGAGGTGACGGCTTCCCATTCCCTCTCGCTCCGGACCATGGCTTGAACCAAGGCCGGACGCGAGAGATCGTCGCCGCCAATCGCCGCTATGAGGACACGGCGGTGCTCCGCCCAAGAGGGGCAGACCTCCACGGTGTGTTCCACCGTGTCCTCCGGACGATCCTCGCAGTGGAAACACCCGGGCGTTTCCTCTCGCCCGATTCGGTGCAGGAACCTCCCGAAACAACCGTGTCCGGTGAGGACCTGCGTCAGGCGGTAGGTGAGGGCGCCGTGGCGCCTCTCTAGCCACTCCTCAAAGAGGGGACTTATCGCCACTATGGTGGCGTGCCCTGCACGGGGTTGCGACAGTCGCTCTCTCCATGTCGCCATGAGATCACGCCGGAGGTCTGTCCGCTGAGCGGCAATTTGTCGCGGCAGCGGTGTTTCCCCCCGACATAGTGCTTCCGCGCAAAATTCATGCAGGCGCGCGAGGACTATCGCCTCCAGATCCCATGGCGGCAATCCGGCAAGGAGGCTAGCCGCCTCGCCGGAGAAACCAGGACCCCTCACGTCACGTTTGTGTCTACTAGACCAACGAGGCAGTCTGAAAAGTACATAAAATAAGATTTTAGTACTTAGGTACAGTAGCGAAAGGTCAATTTTTATAAGCCGGAGTACATATCTTTAATTATTTGTCTAAAGAGCACCTACTGACTGTGCCATTGTTCAAAGGGAATCCCGTAGGAATCGAGTTGTATGGCACCTTCGCCACTGCTAGGGAAACAACCCGTCGAGATTTGTTTGATTTTTGGCTCCCCGTCCGGACTTTGTCCGGCCTCATCATTTGTCCGGACGTTTAAATTTAAGAGGATTTCTTCAAGAAAAGGCTTTTATTCTGGACTTTTTAAAATCAGAAACAGTGACCCTATCCGAGGACTAAACGAAGGCACGAGGATTGAGCAAGTTTCTGATAACGAAAATTAGGTTATCGAGTCCGTAGTATTAAATTTAAATATTCCTGGAACTTAGAACTTACTTTAGGACGTTAGATCACGTTCAAACAAAGTATAGGACAGAATCCGTCTTAATGTTTCAAAACACGGATTATCTTCTTTAATCCATTGAGCCATTTTCGAATTTGGAACTCTATTTGAACGCTAAAATTCTTATTCCAAAACTAATTTCTTTTTTTTTGTTTATTTATTTAGGGACATTTATAATCGCAATGCGTCCCATCGTACCCTAAACTGATTTCTTAGTAGGGAATTATGATACTGAACACGAATCTAAACGGCGTTCACTAGCTGTCAGTGTCAATATTCCATAACAGATATGACATTTCTGGAACGCCGTTGAGATGTGCTGATCGCGTTTAAATTTCACTGTGACGTTTGAAAAACAAAAAACTGGCTGAAAATTCTTACATGCTTCAACCGGAAGTCTTGGACCAAATAAATTGATTTGCTATGACGTTTAAGACGTCATAGGACCCAAAAATCCAGTGTGGGAAAGAGACAGAGCTATAGAGCTAGGTCGTCTAGCGCCATCTTTTTCCCACACTGGAATTACTCCTGCTTTAAGACGTCATGGTAGGCCACCTGTAGGGAATATGTTCATTGGTCTTTGCTTAAACGAAAACGTCTTGCTAAAGTCTGAATTCCTAGTACTTTTAGTATTTTATCCAATTAAAATCCAAGTACATTAGATTACCCGCCAAGCTTTGGCATCCCTTCCTTTAAACAGAAACTTGGCAATGGAATTCACTTGAATTTATTAATTCCATTTTGTAATTCGAATTTGGAATCGTGTTAAACTTTTAATTTCGAAGGGCTACTGTTTCGCCTATTATGCCAAAGGGAATTATGTCTACGTGTTTAGAAAGCGTTATTTTTTGTAACGTTATTTTCCTAACGTTATTTGGGTTATAAAAATTAGGTTCGTAATGTTTTTGGGGTGTGCTGTTTAATTTTATGGTTATAAAGGTTTTTTGTGCTAATGAAAGTTTTGTTGGTACGTTTTTTTTTTTCGAACGATGTTTAAAATTGGATCAAATGAGATAAATTTTTGTTTTCTGAATTTCAATTTTACTTTTCACGTTGCACGTATTTAAATGCCTACCAATTTACTAACAATACACGTATTTAAATGCCTACCAATTTACTAACAATAGAGAAGAGCTTTCTTAGATAATTAAACTAAGAAATGACACATGAAAGTCTTAAAGTTATATTTTAAGCTTTTTTCATGACCTTTTTCGAGCTTCGCAAAATACATAAAACCTCCAATAACATACAAATTATCGATTCTTGTGAAAAACACTTCACATATAAGGAAAAAACTGCATCGATAATTGAATCATCACGCTTACCACCTTTTGGTGTGAGTCAGACTTGGAAACCGCACATGATGTGAATCATCGGTAATTACCGGCATTTTTATTGCCATCCTAACTGCTTTGGTATCGGTTATTAGGTTGCTGCAGGTTTCCTTGGCAAGCGTTTTTTTGTAAGGTTTTAGGGTTGACCTAAAAAAAATATACTTTTTTTTTAGCTCTATAAAGGTGAATAAAAAATCTACATGTGTAACGATTTAATAACTTTGATAGCATGCTTTTTAGCGCTGCTTCTTTTTGTAGACGACTTTTTAAAGTCAAATTAATATTGAACCTTTCTAGGTTACAATAAGTACGTAGAATTTCTTTGAAAACTAATCAATATGTAGAGTAGTGAAACCCGGCTAAAAAGTGTTATTTAATCTTCTAGTTCTCGCGCAAAATGAAACCTAAGCTTATCTAATTTACTTCAATATAAATTAAACAATACAAGCATTTTTGCACGACCGAACGCATTCACAGAAATCATCAAAAAGTTTGACTCATAGCAAAAAAAAAGGTCCCATTATGAAACGATTCGCGCTTGACCGCAATTTTTTATCTGTATTCACACATTTTATAATAATGCCTTACTAAATAATAATAGGTGGTCGTGAATAAAATGGCATTGGCTTTTTTTATTATTTGTCCAAAAAAAGTTAATTTGGGCTCTTTAAATGGTTATTTCCTGCTTGGTGTTGCCTACTGTAATTTTTGCGTGGCTATAGCGTGAGGTGTGGTTTAAATATGCTGTACTTAGCGTTATGTATATGAACGGTGTATGATTTATTACCTAATTTTTGTTAAATTACTTTTCATTAGAGTAGTAGTTAGAAGTTAGGCTATTTGCAATTTACTCCAGCCACGTCAAACTTTTTTTTTTATTCGGTAACTAGCGACCCGCCCCGGCTTCGCACGGGTGCAATATATATATATATATATATAAACCTTCTTGAATTACTCTATCTATTACTCAAATACGCGTCAAAATCCGTTGCGTAGTTTTAAAGATCTAAGCCTACATAGGGACAGACAGACAGCGGGAAGCGACTTTGTTTTATACTTTGTAGTGATATGCCATTAAAAAAGAACATATTGTCAAGTGCCTGGGTTTGTTTGCCTTTTATTCTTCTTCTTCTTTCTTCTTTATCGTGTGGTTAGTGCCTAATCTGGTGCCAGAGTTTTTATGCCGCCCATGGGTCTCTGACTAGGCTTTACATGCCGTCGAAAAATATTTCTCAGGCATGCTGGTTTCCTCACGATGTTTTCCTTCACCGCAGCAGGTGATAATTATACAATACGCACATGAATTCGAAAAATCAGAGGTGCGTGTCTTGGGTTCGAACTTGAGACCTATGACTTGGCAGTCAGACAATCACACAACTAGCTACTTCTCAGTAGCGAAGGGTTAATTTCTGTAAGAGGTAAGCCGGGGTACATATCTTTAATGTGATTATATTATTTGTCTATAGAATACTGACTGTGCCATTTTCAAAGGGAAGCCGGTAGGAATCGAGTTGTAAGGAACCTTCGCCACTGCTGCTTATGCAATATTTATTTATAATGTACGTTTGTAGATTTATCAAGTAAAGTATTTTAGGTCATCGTACTTTCTCGAACACAAATAGTTCTGACTTACATTGACTATCCGATTACATATCTTCAGTGATTGCCAGGTCAGAGATCGCATTGTGAATAATTAATGATCGGTTACTAGGCCAACGAATATAAGAAGGAATGACGCATGTATTTGCATGTTTCTTCACTCCAACAAATCTAACATAACATCATGACTGCAGTCTCCGAAGGGTTAGACAGAAATGTACCTAATAGTACACCCACATTTCGCCAGTTATGTTTAGGGCGTAGGGAGCGAGCCAATTGCTATCAACCGGGCAGAAAGCCAAACTCCATGGCTGCTACTGAGAAATTCATGATGAAAAAACCCAATAACACTTTGCCCGACTTGGGAATCGAACCGAAGACCTTCATACTCAGCGGTAGCATTTGCGACCAGTAAACCAACGAAGCAATCCTGCAAATCTATATTCAAACATTTCGAAATAAAACAATTAATCTACAGTACACACTAGCGCCATTGTCAACACCAGTGGCATTTCGACGAAAGCTCATTAGCCCGACCATAAACAAAACATTACCAATGTTCTTTTCAAAGTTATAAATGGAACGTACTGCGTTTGAACTTTTGAAGAAAGAACTACTTTCTCCATTCTATTTAAAAAGTTGTGCTTAACGTTAAAAGCATTATTGAGGCCACGAATAAAGAGTTCGTAGGTACTTCATAAACATAGTGTAACGGTTAAATATTTTCGATTTTATATTTCGAATGGTTTAGCTCGGATAATAAGCCGTTGGTCCCTGCTGTCATTTTTAGTTCTTTGACAGTTGTTACTGGTAGTCAGAAGCTGAAAAGTCTGACTTCCAGTTTTACCAAGGGGTACCTTATAATATAACCTAGTAACTGGGATGTGGAGGTCAGATAGGCAGTCACTTCGTGTAAAATACTAGTATTCAGCTGCATCCGGTTAGACTGGATGCTGACGCCAACATAGTTGGGGAAAGCCTATGCAGATGATGTTGAGAAAAATATAGTATGTCAATTGCTCGTTAAATCTTGCTCTCCAGTAAAAATTATGAAGTCTTTAAAAATTGTTCATCATGACGTAGGTAATATTTTCACTTGTAATACACATGTGAGGACAAATTACTAATACAATTTACGTTTAAAAGTAACGCAAACCATGTCTTAGTCGTTCATTAGCTACCTACAATGTAACGGACAAAGTCAACTAATAAATAGGTATCCTAGAATTATCGGACGACATTCAAGTATGTACCTACTTACCACTAATGTATATTATTTGTACGTACTCCCTCGATAAATCAATAAAGGATTGGTATTTGACCAACATGTCAACGAACCTATTTATGACACATGTCATGACATCATCCTCTGTAATCAGGTTTAGGTCGCTTGCCTTCTTTATAATCTATTCCACTGAAATCGTTATGTCAATGTTTACTGTATCTGTCATCTTTGCCTCGCCATAGAGGCCTATCTGTGAAACATGCTATGAAAATAATAATATCAATGTATAAGACTTTAATCCTCGTGAGGTTTGGCAGAGGTGAACCTTATAGTACACCCACATTTCGGCAAGTCCCATGTGGCGGGCCAATTGCCACCTAGCAGGCACAAATCCAGAACTTCATGTCTGTCCATTGATAAATTCCTGAGTGAAAACCCAAGAACACTTAGCTGGACCTGCAAATCGATTCCAGGACCTCATGCTCAGCAGTCTCTGTTTGCGACCCCTAAACCAAAGAGACAAAAATACACTGAAAAGTCACTATAAAAGTGTTTAAAACATCTCCGAGTAATCTATGAAAGAATAAACAGACAGCCTTGTTATTAAAAATCTGGTCTACAAGACGTTAAATTAATAAAGTAGGTCAAAGAACAAAGAGTTCACTATATAAACTGTAAACTTCGTAATAGAACACTATTGACCTGACAGTTAAACAATGGCTTTTATCTCATTCCACTGAACTCCAAATTCGATAACCTGTGAGAACAGCAAATATTTCTAATTTGATACGTTATTCGATACTGGCTGTTTATACTTTACTCTTTTGTCTCTGGCTATCGCGATTTAAAAATGTAGTGTTCGAAGTTTGATTGTGCAACGGATTTTTAAATGGCGCGGTGTTTGTCTCCGTAATTTTGTTATGCAAAACATTTGCTTATCTATAGTTTATTAATCGAAACATGTTTTTAAATGTCGTCGGTCTATACTCGTGCCTAAATAATATTAAGAGCATACGCTATGTTTACATAAGTTTTAATAATATCGTCAAATACATCTGGTTAGTTACTCCAGAAGAAAACAAATTAACTTGATAAAGAGGTAATGACGTCAAAGCATATACGCTTATCACTTCAATTTATCTGTACTCAGTACGTACTGTACCTTCACAGTTATTTTACCTCCGGCAGCTGCAATCTTTGTTACTTTCATAGTGATGCAAAATTAGGGATAAACTGAATGGAATGTATTCAGTACATTCCGTTTATATAGAAAACATTGCGTAATCGAATATACAAGGAACGCGATCGAAGACATTCCAATTTTAAATATCAAAATATTCTTAATTCAAATGTGACGTTTGATTGATAATTTCCGCCATGTCGTAATAATTAAGCGCCATTTATTACTAATATTCTTTAAATGCGAATGTTTTTTTGAATAATGTTTCAATTAATTAAATTAATATTCTCAAAATTAATTAATGGCAACTGATCATTTGTATAGCTCGTTCTTTCCTCTGTTACTTTTAATATTAAAACGCTTATAAAATATAACGGAGTTCGGCTTTTCATAAATCCGTATTTACTATTTACCTTGTTGAAATAAATAAACCGATGTATTTGAATTGCTGTAAAGAAATTCGATTTAATAAACGATACAATTTCATTTTAATGTTCCTTTTGAAGAAAATTCACTGTAATTCACATGACATTAATTCAGCGCAAAACATTTTTTTCTAAATTTTCTTAGTATGTTTTTAATGTTATAACTTTACTTTAAATACCTCCACGACTATTCAATTCATCCATCAGCACAAAAAAGTCGTGAAACAGTGTGTTCTAAAAATTAAAAAAAAAACAGCAACAGCAACAACTAAAGTATCCCAACAACACGTTCTACCGTACAGTTGCACCTAGAATATTCAACCCTCAACTCATCCGCAAACTCGACCCCCTGACAGGACTAACTCAACCCCCGACTTCGCCAACTCGCCCCCGCCGCGTTGACCGACGTAGGTACAATGTTGACAAGGGGTGACATTGCCTTTAGCTCCCAATTTTAGCAACACCGTTGTGTGACTGCTTTTGAGCCTAAAATACTGTTAGTGAAAGCAAGATAGACAGACAGTACATTTGTAAAAGGTCTACTTCTGTAGTAGATTAATACAAACTGTGCCTTTGTGTGCGGACCTACCTAACCTAAACCTAAGAGGGTTAGGAAAAAATAAGTCTCTGCAAATAAAAAAAAATCTAGGAGCATTAAATTTTGCACTATAGTAAATGAAACGTACAGAAGTTCGTTCAGATTTATGGGAAATCCATCGGGCTGCGGGTATCCCTTGATACATCTCATTTTAAACCCCACTAGTTTCTAAGATTTATATCATCTTACAAAACCTAACCATATTTTTTCTTTTATTTCCAGCTGATCCGTTGCCAGGCAAGCACGTACCGCTAGAAAGCTATGAGAGCGAATTGGAGAGGGAGCACGCGCTGCCGACGTCCGTCCCCAACGCTGACATACTCAAGACTAACAGCAACCCGACGTATCATAAGCCGAGGTAAGCTTTGGTGTTTTTTTTTTAAATTTAAGGCACTGTTTGTGACCAGATTTTAAAATAAGAGTCGAGTTTGTCCCGCGATCTTCTCCTAGGGCTGCTGCGGTGCTGTTTGCTGCTGTTTGGAACCTAGAGAAGCCCGAGGCCTTTACCCTGCAATGGGACACAGATGGCTAATAATAAAAATGTACTGCGTATTCAGGCTCAAATCTTAGGTACACTTGGATCTAGGATAATTATCTGTAGTATCAGTCTGTAGGTCATACTAGTATTCTCCTGGGTAGGTGTCCACTAGTCTAGAAATTGAACCCGCAACCAGTAGCACGGAAGCCTTCATTCAGTGACTAAGCCCAACGAACTGTCAGTGAAAAACAGATCATAGATAATTTATTTATTTTTAATATTACACGTTACTTTTATTTAAACTAGGACAGTAATCGTATATCCTCGGATACACGCTCCTAATTACAGCAATTAAAATACTTTACATACACAAACAGGTACATAGAAGTAGAAAAACAAACATTATCGTTAAATTAAAACGGGATAGCCGCTAATCGTGATTTTACGCGATGCGTAAAACGGGCCATTCTATGCGCGGCGCGTAAAAAGGTAGATTTCTCACGGGCCGTTTAGTTTGTTCAAATCGTAAAATTGGCATAACCTAGCAGTATAATTTTCAAACGATTAGTTTTTCTTTAGGGTTGGCAACGAAATTAAAAAGGTTTTACAAAGAAAAAGTACTGACATTAAAAAGGGAAAAAATAAAATACTCAACCCGGAAAATCTTCGGATATTTGGCCCAAAGAAAAAAATACAGTACAGGGATTAAATATGCGAAAGGAAGAGGGCGTTAAATGAATGAATTAAACAAAGCTAAAATAATATTGGTTTAACTTCGCGTTTCTGTTTAGATATAGATTAAAAAAATTATAAAGCAAGCTTATTCTCACAGCTTTTATTATTATTTCTGATTCTCCTTGTCTCTCTGACAGGATAAAAAGATCAGAAAAAATAATTTTATATAAAATAAAATATGCAAAAATGTTTCTAATAAAATATCTACATATTTTGAAGATTGTAGGACAAACCATTTGAACCTGTATCTAAGAGCCAGTGATACAATACCAAATTCAGGTTTCCTAAATATTACTTCACTCATTGAGACTCAATGTTTTTTTAACTAACATATTGATTCGTTTTTCTAAGAAACATTCATGACAATTCTAAACCAATCAATTGAAAATGAGCTAGTGGCTAAATAATAACAGCCGCTCGGGTTGATCTTTAGGTTAAGCCGCACTTCCCTAGGTTGATCCGTGGATGGGCGACCACCCATTACATACCGAGTTTCGTCCGTGCCTCGGAAAGCACGTTACGCCGTTGGTCCCGGCTGTCAATTGTAGACCTTGGACAGTCGTTACAAGTAGTCAGTGGGCCGAAAGTCTGTCAGACAATCAGACAACCAGTCTTACCAAGGGGTATCATATTGGTATATTACCCAGTACTAACTGGGTTGTGGAGGTCAGATAGGCAGTCGCTCCATGTAAACTACTGGTACTCCGCTGCGTCCCGTTAGACTGGAAGCCGACCCCAACACATTTGGGAAAAGGCTGGACACTCGGCCAGATGATGATTTATGACAATTCAGGTCTGATCCACGTAACTGATGGATGTGAGAATTCCATGAACACAAACACCTGGTGTAGTAGGTATACCTCGTAAATTAATCAATCTAATATTTTATTAAATTAAAACTTCTCACATCCCTAATTTTACCAGCATTATCTCTCACAAATATAAATTAATTGGTGATTTTCTCGCAAAACCGGTTCTCAAACTTTATTGAGATCTGTAATAGTCATTTCCCGTGATTTTATTGATTTGACAACATTAAGTCGAGGTTTTATAATCTTATTTTATGGCTTTATTTTCGGAATTATCTTATAATAAAAGAAAAACACTGAGTTAACGGGTGATTTCAAACAGAAATTGGTCACTATTAATATGCAATGAGGCACCTGTCTGATAAACATATTAATTATTTCATTATAGGTTTTCACTGATCTGTAAACTTGTCACAATATTGTTAGCTGGTTTCCGCGTGACTTCATCCACGTGGCAGTCAACTATACCATGGAATATAAATTCCATAACGCTCGCTTTTAGTCTGGCTTGCTATAAGGCTGAGGCCAGACGAACGTAATTTTTTGATCTGTGAGTCGCGTAAAATGAGTCGCGGAATTTACGCTGCATTCGCAAAATGCGTAGCCGTGTGGTACAACTCATTTTGCGGCGCCGTGTGGTGCATACAGGACTTTAGTATGAAAGCGAATGCAGCGTAAATTCCGCGACTCACAGCTCAAAATTACGCTCGTTTGGCCTCATCCTAAACGAAAGATTTTTGTAATCGGAAAAGTACTTTCAGAGATTTCCTCTTACAAACAAATATTTATTGGCTTTGATGGTATGGGCAAGTGATGCGGAGGAATGAGGAAAATGACATGTCTTTGAATATAAATGTAGATGACTATTAGAATAGGTACTGAATAATGGACTGCCTCTTCGGTCGAATGGTCTCAAGCGCGACTGCTGAGCATGAGGTCCTGGGTTCAATTCCCGGGTTGGGCAAAGTGCTATTGGGTTTTACATCAGGTATTTCTCAGTAGCAGCTACAGAGTCTGCATTCGTGCCCGGTTGATGACAATAGACTTGCCCTCTATTACATGGAACTTAAACATAACTGGCGAAATGTGGGTGTACTATTAGGTACACGTCTGCCTAACTCTGCGAGGATTACAGGCGTGAGGTTATGTTATGTGAGTATTAGAATAGGGGAAGACGAAACGATAAGTGAACTGATAGAAAGATTATATGGCTCGAAAGGGGGTGACTACTAATATGGGATAAAAGAGTTGTAAGAAAGTACAAGACATACTGCGACGACTCCAAATAAATTGGGAAGACGTTAGCACCAATAAGTAGTTGATTTTCACAAAGTGCTGACATAGCATAACATAAGCATAATCCGCCTATTAATGTTCCCACTGCTGGGACGCAGGCCTCCTCTCTATGAGAGGGAATGGGCTATAATCCACCACGCGGGCCCAGTGCGGGTTGGTAGATGTCACATGTCTTCGAACTTTTGGTTCTAGGACATGCCGCTTTCCTCACGATGTTTTCCTTCACCGTTTTGAGAGCAGTGGTGATGAAATAACTTACACAAAGTAATGCGCCTGGCTGGGTTCGAACCCACGACTTACTGCTCGTAAGTCGGGGTCTCCACCACTATGCCACCGCTCTCAAGCAAGTGCTGACAGATACTCCCAATAAACCAGATCATATCTTCGAAATTAATGCCCAGAATAATTTAACAGCTATAAAAAAGAATCGTCCTCTAAACTATCTTTTACAAAACCATTTGCCTAACCGTAGAATAATTTCAGAAAAGAAATAATTTAACTTAGAAGACATTATGCTTCTTAATGTACCTTTTACGGCGTAACTTTGAAAATGAACCCCGATTCAAGCATTTTTTAATCTCAGTAATACTAAGGAAATTGGTCCATTTGATTTTTCGTAGGATTTTATTTCGTGAAATAGAAATCTATACTTAAATAGGGAGGTTTCGTAGCTTTGAAATCGGGTAATATGATTGGGAAACATCCCGGTTTCTAAAAAGCTCTTTTCGGAGATTTGCTGCCAAATCTCAAAAAGAATATACTAATCAATAGATTTCAAAGACATGATATCTGGTGAAGGTATTTGCTGAGAACCATAAAATTAAGACTGAGGAGCTTAAGAAAAAAAAAAAAAAAATGAAATGAAAAATAAAATAAAATAATGAATGATGAAACGATTAATGAACGAAATGTTATGTTTTTAAGATGTAATAAAGTAGTTATTTCTACACTGATGTAGTCTCGTACAATTCTTTGTTAGCCATTTATAGTACCTATGTAATTGTTTATATCCCTATTATAAAATAAATAAATATTCAAACGACGAAAACGACAGTACTTGAACAATCGTCACAATATATTTTTGAGCACTGTTATTATTCTAAGCGTGTCGATGGCAATCTAAACTGCGTCAGCCCAGAACTGAGCCACTACTGAGCACCATTAATAAACAGAAACTTTAGAAGAAGTTGAAGTAGAACTGAACGACAAGAAGTAATGTTAACATGTTTCCAAAGAATAACTACCAAATCTGTCACATTCATAAATAAATTAGTGTCCGATGCTAAAAATACTTCACATCTACTCTTAAAGAAATAATTACATAATCCTAATTACGACATTGCAGGAATCCCTATGTGTGATCCCACTGGGGTCACCCTGGTAAGAAGTAATTAGTACACAGACATACAGACACGAATTACGTTCCTTAGGGACTCCCTTAATAGGAGAGGACTTAGATTAGAATGGGTTAAATGATAAAAATAACACGCGCCTGTTACTATATTATTAGAAGGCAAAGTATAAATATTTGTACGGCTGAAATGCCGAATATAGTGAGACCAATAGATAATAGGAAATAATGTTAGCGACCTATCTATCTACTAACCTACCTATTCAATCATTCAAAGACCTCTTTTCTGACAGAGAAAAAAACGTGCAATAAACTCAGGCTTTCAGGTCGTTAAAATAAGTACAGGTTAACTGAAAATATTTTTCATTCATTGGAAAGACAGATTTGATACCATATCAGGATAATAATCCTGATAAACTTCAATAAAAATATTTTTTTCTAACAAAATCTTTAAATTGTCCAACTTGACCTCCACGGCGGTAGAAAATTCCACCCCTAAACAAACCGAAACATTAAGAAAACAACACTTAACAATAAAATGCTGACGGAAAAGTATTTTTCCACAGAATTTCCTTTCTTTACACACAGATCGATCAACTGTGCCATCGATCGAAAGTTCCCTGAACGAAGTTTGGACAGCGTTTCTCAAAGTTTACTCGAACGGGACCCCCTTTGTAGGAATCATGTCACGATTTTGCAGTTGATGCATCGGTTATAGTTTTTCTTGAGTGGACGCTTTTATGTCAAAAGGAGACGCTTTTAAAGAAAATTTTAAGTAGTGGTTTATTTTTGTTTAAGAAAGAGGGTAGGTAGGTCAGTTATCTTCTTGGATTAATAGTAAAAGAGAAACTGTTACGAAGAAAATTGTTATTACGAGGAGGCCTGCTAGTGACGTAGTCATTTCATCTTTCTTTAAAGATACACGGGTGGGATGGAAATGTGGGAACATATTGTATTCTTTCAATACAAGACACATAGATTTACACATAGATTTTGTAAGTACCAATCACAAAAAAAAATCTTTGGTGAGCTCCTAAAAACTTGTTTAATTGTCCCTACTTTTTGGGAAATACAGCAGCACTTCCTATTATTACCAGTAAGTTCTGCCTCATTGGTCGAGTTGTAGCCAGCGCGACTGCTAAGCATGAGTTTCTAGGTTCGATTCCAGGGTGGGCAAAGTTTTATTGAGTTTTTCCATAAGGAATTTCTCAGTAGCAGCCACGGAGTCTGGATTCGTGCCCAGTTGATAACACTAGGGTCGCCCCCTATTACATGGGACTTAAACAGAACTAGCGAAATGTGAGTGCATTCATTACACCTTTGCCTACGGTTATTACAGGCGTGGTATTATGATGATGATGAAGTTCTGTTTGATTCGCAAATAATTCTCCATCTACCCGTGATTTTTCTGACGATGTTTTTTATTGTCCAGTAAAAATAAAAGTAATAGAAAAAATATTGAGAACAACTGTATCAATACTAAAAGCATTATTTGACTTTATTATTGTAAAGTGAAGATTTATTTGAATAAAAACAAAGTTTTTGAGAAACTTTGGGCATTTAATGTTCTTCTTATTTCCAAGTTTTGTATTGATTTGGTAGTATTTTGATTATTCTATGTATGTGATAAACAGAATTTCTTGTAAGAGAAAATATTAGAGAATTTCCAAGATGTGAACTTTTTCTAGATAAATATGATTCGTTTTTACTTATTAAGGGTGTAAACTGACCCTTTCCGAAGCCGTCAAACAAGCATTATATACAACAAAGTAACTTTACGCAAAAATTATTGCTGGGAAAAGCTTTTTTTTTGGAGTGAAAAGTCACGTTTTACGGTAGGACTCAATGTAGCGGTCTCAAAAAATAGTGCTGATGAATGGATTGAATAGTACGGTGGTCGTGGAGGTGTTTAAATTCAATTTCTTTCATTAAAAACTTTGACCCCCAATATCTCCGTAAATGACGGGCAGAACAAGTGAGTTTCGGCTTCGCTAAGGGTCACACACTGTATTCTATGATCAACCAACAGGTTAATAGGTAGGTACTACCCTCAACTAACAGGTTAAAGATAACTTTTTAATTTATGCTACAGTAATGAAAGTGTCCTAGAATTTTAAGTAAACTATGACGTCTGGGTTTAAGTTATAGTTGCTTCTCGTTTGGTATTCTTGAAGTTTTAATAAAATACGTGACAATAAAAGTTTCACAAGAATTAGGGAGGAGCCACGAGATAAGCGTTTAATATTTTCTTTAAGTTACGACGGTACTCAATTCAAATAATTAATTAATACATTAGCATTATAAATTCATATACTGCTGATAATTTTTCTGTCACTTAATTTTCTCAGGAAACATTTATTAACTACAAGGCCGGCTTGTACCTACCTACCACAAATACAAACATCATTTTGTACCTGGTATTTTCTTTGTTAGTCTTTGTCAGTAAGAAAACGATGTTTTAAATTCGTTTTAAAACGCTTAGCCGTCACAAACTTGATTTAGACAAGACAACATTATAGGGAATGCTGAATATCGTAATCCTAACTTCCTAACTAATTTTATAAATGGGAGAGTAAGTTTGTTTGTTACCTTTTCACGCCTAAACCACTGAACTGATCAACCTGAAATTTTGCATATACGTTGTCAGGTGTACAGAAACGGACATAGCGTACCTTTCATCCCGAAAAGAAGTACTGTTCCCGAGGAATACAACAATAACGTTCTTATGATAATAGATGGCGCCACGTGTCTTTCCAATCGTGATTGAATTATATTATTGCAAGCAGAGTACAACCCGAATTGTTTGTCAAATTCTATATTAACGCGATTGAAGCCGCGGGCTAAAGCTGGTAATGGTCTAAAAACAAAGAACATTCACAACGCCCGCGTAGGTCCTTTATATCTTCTTCTGACGCAGAGAAAGATCTTTGTGGTCTGCAGTCAGAAAATAACAAAGAAAATCGTTCAAAAATCTTATAGTCCGCTACATCAGTACACATATAATTCTCTTAAAGACACAAGAAAAACCCATCATATTTCCGCTCAGTCATAAACTACGAGTTTGGCACTCGATCAAGCTTATATCTTGGGATAGTAAAATGTTTATAGGCACATCCATAAGATGGGGCTAATCGACCAATTTCAGATATTTTATTCATGTAGGTCTCACCAAGTTTTGGGAGCTAAACGCTGTAATGTATTCTGAAGTTTAACAAGAGTTTAGTACTTGTTACCTGAAGGTTCATGAAAGATAGGTTTGTGTTTATTTAAGCGTAAAATCTCATATAAGAAATTTTTTTTTAAGAAAAATTGTGGTTAGTTGGACAAAGAAAATTTCTTCTTCATATTTTGTTTCTTAATGGACTTTATAATCACCAGAATATTTTTCAGACGTAGTTTTCATGAAAGTAATTAATTATTTGCTTAAGTTTCTTTCTTTGTTCGCCATTTGTCTCTTAAAACTTAATTACTCAATTCAGTAGTTGCTGAGCGTGCTAAAAGTATGAACAATAATGGTTTATTAACTTATTAAGTAAAAGTGTTATTTAAATAAATTCATTGCAATTTGATAATTTTGTAGAAATGTACGTGCAAAGCATTTTTTTTTCACCTCTAAAATATTAGTTCGTAGAAAAAGTCGGTTTCGCTTCTCTCCCCGCTATTTTCGCGGCCCAAAATTACGACTTATAAGTCGTTGGTGAAGTCTCGTTAGTGTGATTATGCAAATCTTCGAGACTTACAAAGGACACGACTCACGACTAATCGTGTTCATAATCAGTTTAGTGATTCCGAGTTTCGACTTGCGAATAATCGCAAAGCAGGCAGAGGCTCAATCGCTGGCTGAACAGTGATGTAATGTTTCTGAATATTTGATTGGTGATTGAAAATGGGATTAAAGTAGCCTCAATAATGAGTTTCTATCTCTGGAGGTGCGGTCTAACCAGTACGGTCACCCATTCACGGGCCAACCTAGGCAAGCGCGGCTTAACTTAAAGATCGACCCGAGCGGCTGATATTATTTAGCCACGAGCTCCAAGCTCCAGCTTAGAAGCCGCAGTTACTGCAGAAGGTGCTTCCATATATCTTGACATAATCCTTAACTTCCCTTAACTAAAACCAAATACAGCATCCAAAAATATATTGACTTAATAATCCAATAAATCCATCGCCTTTCAGAATGAAATCAAACAAAAAAAAACGAAATAAAACGTAATTTTGCATGGGATTTGAACGCAGATTTGCTTGACTTAAATATTGTTTTTAATGCGCGGTTTTAAGCCTGATTGAAGAAATAGTACAAGCCTGTCAAAATGAAGTAATCCAACACAAGTGTGATTTAAGTTGTAAGCGGTTTTGAGTTATTTTGATCATTCATTTACTCTTGGCTGCAGAAATATTATCTGCCAATGTAGGCTATGGTTTCCAAAACGAAATCCTTTATAATCTGTGGTCCAATTTTATTTTTTTTTGGTCAACTAGTAATAGGAGGTAATATGACATGTGACAGTAGATTTTACAAATCGGATACTTGATTGCATAAAAGTTTTCAATGTAATTGTGGATTTCTTTTAGAGCTAGGCTAGAGCAGTGGTGGTACAGTGGTTACGGCGCCACTTATATGTCACAGGTCGCGAGTTCGAACCCAGATAGGCACTTAATTAATAATAATACCAGCCTATTACTGTCCCACTGCTGGACAGAGGCCTCTTCAAATACAGAGAAGGCTCAAAGTCTCTAAGTGTCGCTTTCGAGTTTTGTTAAGTGTTTACAGCATTGATCACCACGCTTGCTCAAGACGAGTTGGCGATTTCAGACTTAAACATATTAGTTTATAAGTCCAGGTTTTCTCACGATGTTTTCCTTTATCGATGTCAGTGGTGTCCAAGATAAATTTAGAAAGTGCATATGAATTGAAAAAGTCACGGCAGTCGCTCCATGTAAAATACTGGTATTCAGCTGCATCCGGTTAGACTGGAAGCCGACCCCAACATGGTTGGGAAAAAGGCTAGGCAGATGATGATGATGTTGAACTATACCAAAATCATCAATCATTTTACTTATCTTTCTGCGTCGACTTAAAGTTTAACTAGATACAACTGCAGAGTTACTGATGCTTATATTTAACTCATAGGATATTTGATGTTGCCAGTCGAAAGTTCGTAGCATTGGGCAAAACAGACATACTGAAGTTAGACTAGTTGTCAAACTTCCTGGCATCTAACTACCCGTAGCGATCATAACAACTGTAGAAAGTCCTCCAGGCTTCGTCTCTGCGAGAGGGAGTGGGATGTAATCCATCTCAGAAGCCCAACTTTGGTGGATGCCAAGTGTCTTCGAATTGTGTCTGGTTTTAAGACATGCCGGTTTCCTCACGATGATTTCCTTCACCGTTTGGAGAGCAGTGG
This sequence comes from Noctua janthina, assembly GCA_963576755.1. Lineage (NCBI taxonomy): Eukaryota > Metazoa > Arthropoda > Insecta > Lepidoptera > Noctuidae > Noctua > Noctua janthina. The sequence continues at coordinate 8,904,921 of OY755075.1, read as the reverse complement.
ACCGACGGCTTAACGTGCTTTTCGAGGCACGGAGGAAACTCGGTATGTAATGGGCGGTCACCCATCCACAGAGCAACCTAGGCAAGCACGGTATAGTTCAACATCGCCAACAGACAATGGCCCACCTTCCATGTTTGCACTGCATGCCCTATCACCTGCGCACTTGATGATCTGCTTACTGCATTAGTGAGTGGGGTTCGCGTTGTTGAGTTTTGGGCTAAACACAACTTTAGAACTTTTAGCCATCTGCCACTGTCAAATTTTCTCAATCAACTTTGAACATGCTTTAGCGATAAAGTTGGAGATCTATTAAAGAAATTTGACAGATTTTAGTAGCTTGATGTGATGATTACGGACCTTTTTTCTCACAGATAGAAACATTAATCAGCCGTACTGGGGTACAGTACGGCTAATTAATATTATGCTAAGTTAAAATGATGATTATGGCGAATGTCCCTAAATGACCGTAGTCCGTAGCCTATGCATATAAAACTAGACAACTCGACATAAATAGTAGGAAAACAGAAAACTTATGATGCCCTCAGGCTGGCAGTATATCATTATGTTCAATTATGTTCATTCACCCCATGCCGGCGCGGTGGGTGACACCATACCTCGCTAGTCTATGCTCGATCGAGTTCTGATAAAATATAAATTATGCTCTATGGTTTTGTGCTTTTTTATTATGTCATAAATGTCATCGACAGAACATGTTGCTTGTAAATCACCAAGAAATTGGTGATGGTAGCGTGTATTTATTGTTTAAAAATACACGCAATTCAAAGTTTCATCCCTTATTTAATCTCGTGCATGTTTTTTTTTTTTTAATTCTAGGGAACATTTAATTGCTTACACCAGCAAACTAGCTGAACGCTGATTCCATAGTCAATATTTTTTTCCAAAGACATTCAAATATTTACGAGCGATAGACGGGACAAGACGAAGAAAATCGTAATCCAATACTTGGTACTACTTAGTAACAAATCGGTCTGTCTAGTGTCATACGCCCGCTTGTCAGGTATTTTCTTATATCTATGGTCAGGTAGCACTTGTGTGTCAAAATCAAAAATGTTTGGGATCAAAATTTTTGTATGACAATATTCCTAATGTCCCCTCTATAAGTCTTTTAAATCACTTTGTTTTTTTCTAAAACCTTAGAATTAGTCAATTTCATTTTTCGAAACACAAAAAGGTGTTGCCACAATCATCAGCAAAACATGGAATTGACAAGTAAGTACCGTTGGAACTTGTGTGTAATAATGACAAAAAAAAACAAGAACCACTTCATTTTATCATCTCAACCTACAACTCAGCCTGAGTCTGTGATCATTAATCTAGTAACACTGAAGCAGCATTGTTCACATTTGCATTGTACTCCCGCAGTTTTATGTTTTATTGCCAAAACAATCTTATTTATGTTGCTACTTTTATGTCAGAATGTGGTTTGTGTAAATTAGTATGTTTTTATGCTGAAAGAAGGAGTACTTAGATTGTAAGTCCTGTTATTTGAGAAAAAGAACAATCATCATTTTGTGAAAGGTCGGCTAAGACATGTATTTTATCTTAGTTATTTTTATGGAAGCTATCAAGTAGGTAATAATAATATCTATAATTTGATCGCCTTTTACGATATGGAGTGGTATTTATTAGTATTTATCGAACCACTTCGTTATTGTAGAAAAAAAACTCGAATTATGCATTTCCATTAAAGATCACTCCATAAACTAGAAGCATTAGAATATTTATCTAAATAGCCATCTTGTCGAAGATGTAAACGCCTACGTTTTCGCATATAAATGTCACAATATTATCTCATTTGTTTTCAAATCTAATACTAAGCGGACTAGACCTCGCGAAGATTGCGAAATCGCACCACGTACTCGTAACGCCATCTAGCGGCGAGTAGCAAAACTAATTTAGCTATTTCATTTAATGGCAGCCACTGTTATCTTTTTACAATCTAATTGTGTTTGAATTAAACTATTTTGATTATACTGGAAACTGTTTTATTTCAGATACTTAATTAAAACAATAGGCATTTAATTATGGTTGAGTTTTAAGCCGATAATAATCTGCATTGTTCTAGTAACGCCATCTTTTAGCTAATGGCACAATGTAACAAAAGGAGATTATGAACAAAAAGTTTTGTTTATTTTTGTAATTCGATTTATTTTGTGGAACGTTTGGTTGGTATAAATTATATTGTTTTAGTTTATTTATTTTAGCAATTAAAATAAGGGATTAAAAAAAGAAAAACGAAAAAAGCCGCCTTTTTTTAAAGGAACGTTAGTTACCAAAATTATTTTGAAGTACTTACATAGTCATATCAACAGGTACCTATTTTTAAGCTAAAACCCTAGACATTTTTTTTTATATGTTCCTCATTAAAATGCGGTTTGCGTACCGAAAATAAAACGTACTGAATGGCGTAGCTATGGCACATTGCCAGTTTCTGTCATTTCCATGGAAGACTGGGATTTAAATACTGATCTCTGTACCAGTACAAATTCTTTGAAAACAGAGGCCTTTTTACACTGGATTCACTACAAATAGTAAGGTCAACGACATTCAGAAAAATATTCGCTTATACGGTATTGCCATAATAAAATTTACGCTCCAATTTCGGTGAATTAAATTGCCTTTTAAAAAAAAACAAATTGTTGTGTTTGTAAACAATTTTTGTGACAATTCTCGTGGACTTTTTTAATGAAGGTTTTTTTGTGAATGTAGTAAAGTATTATCACTTATTTTTTGGTGTGTGACAGATATAATATATTTTTATAAAAGTTTCACTATATTATTTTTCAGAGCAACTTTAGGAAGGAACTCATGATTTCTAACCCGACCTAGATATGAGACTACATTTTATGACCTAGAAGGATTTATTTTTAACAAAACCTGTTTCACTGTTACTTCTTAAAACAGTAGATAGGTACCTACCTTAAATTAATTTTAATGAACTTTAATTTAATTTAATTTTTACCAACTCGAATGCCATCCAAATTCTGGGTACATAACTCAGTAGGTATATGTAAATATACCTAAAAATTGAAAATGTTAGATTCATCTTATCACGTCAAAAAATGTTCAGATTTATACGTAACATAACATCACGCCTGTAAACCCCGAAGGGTTAGGCAGATGTGTACCTAATAGTATACCTATATCACCAATTATATTTAAATCCAATATAATAGGGCCTATTGCCATCAATCGTCATCCAGACTCCGTCGCTGTTATTGAGAAATTCCAGATGAAAAACACACGTAACACACGTGTAACACGTTGCCCGACCCGGGAATCGAACCCAGGACCTCATGCTCAGCAGTCACACTTGTAATCACTAGACCAACGAGGCATTCCAGAAAATACACGTCAAAAAATGATCATATTTATACCTTAGTAAATATTCTGAACGGACCATTATTTGTATAAATCTTTAACTGCATATATTTAGGTAACACGGCCACTCTTACCAAGAAATCCAACGTTAACTACATATTTCTATGAAATCAAAAGCTGCACTAGGCGCAGAATTTCTATTGAAATGCATGAATTGAAGACAATAAGAATGTTTCTATGTGTGGTCCCTTGATACGGACATGTGATACTTATGGGAAAATGTTAATCTATGGAAACATGGCGGCCCGGAAGTGTGGCTGCTAATTAATCACCAGAGGGCGTTGATAAGTGACAATCACTTTCAAATCGTTTCGTATTTGTACTGTAGCGGTACTACAAAAAGTACTACAGCAACATAGTACAAAAAGTAGTACAGCACCATAGTACAAAAAGTACTACAGCACCATAGTTCAAAAAGTACTACAGCGAGAACTACATGCCACAATTGAAGAACTAACATCAAAATCCTAAATCGCGCAGTTAAAGTTATCCGCGACTTAAGAACCCGACGACAACTGTCGGGCAGTAGCCCAGCTGCAGACACAACACAACACCCGTCTGGTCGGAGGATCCTCCCTTTTCTTTGGAGTATTGACGAACTTTACATCCAGTTTAGGTCAATGAGGAACAGGATATAAAGCTAGGCAGATGATGATGTTAAAAATCATAAATTTCATTCTTTGACAGTCGTATCAAATAGCTAATTTACGATGTTATAGAATGACAAATTGCTTAACAGTTAGTTTTCCTGTTCAGATATATGATTTTCTGAGATTCTCAGATAAATTCTGTCCTGTCAGTAGCTTTTGATTCGACGAATTTATTTAAGATCTATAAAACCTATGGATATAAGTAGAGTAAGCGCGAGTTTATGTGCATATTTCTGTAAATGATCAAGCGTTTCGTTCGAATATAAGTGTTAGCTGAACAAATAAGGTTTATTATGAAACGCTTACAGTATTGAGCTTCAGTAAAGTCTAATTTTGCTCTAATAGATCTCATCCTAAGTTATTTATTGACTGAGTATTTAGAAACGCAATAAAACCAATATATTTATCGATTACTACTAACACACAGTCAGAACAACTTCAGTTAAACACACACCCACACACAGACACACAGTCAGTCTTACTTCAGTTTAAGACACAATTGTCTTACGGGGCAGGAAACCATCGTTAAGTAACCTGATCTTCATGACAAACGCTGACCTCTTCCTGTTTGATAACAACAATAAACAGACATAATGACTATCAACAATATGTCCGTAAAGTAAGGTGACACTGGCAATATCCGTTCATTGTGGTAATCACTGGAAGGCTCATGATTATCAATCTGTATTTAGGTTAAGTCAACCTCATAATTGCTTTTCATTGCTTGACAGCCTAGTTGGCAGTGGCGAAGGTGCCATACAACTCGATTCCTACCGGCTTTCCTTTGAAAAATGGCACAGTCAGTATTCTATAGACAAATAATATAATCACATTAAAAATATGTACTCCGGCTTACCTCTTACAAAAGTGGCCCTTCGCTACTGCTACTTGGTGTAACCGTCGTCGGACTCTCAAGTCATAGGTATCAAGTTCGAACCCAAGACACGCACCTCTGATATTTCGAATTCATGTGCGTATTGTATAATTATCACTTGCTTCGGTGAAGGAAAAATCGTGACGACAGCATGCATGAGAGATATTTCTCAACGGCATGTAAAGCCAAGTTAGAGGTCCATGGGCGGCATAAAAACTTTGACACCAGGTTAGGCACTAACCCCACGATAATGAAGGAATTTCTACCTCTGCTTTCCGCTAAAGTATAAAAGCGTAATAATATGATTTGTAAGACCTGCATTCACAATGCGATTTGTATTGTCAGCCATAGACATGTTAAGAACTTCGTTTTATATGCATCGCATTGTATTCTAAAGAAATTGGCGAGCTCTTGTGAATTTGTATGAACGGGGACATACGATGTTTCTGTAAAGTTATGTTAGGAGAAGAACGAGTACCTATTAGTCTTTTGAACTCAAAATACTTTTATATCAAGTCATCTATAATAATTTTTTTTACACACTTGCCTGAGAAACCTTTTCAACAAAATAAATTGTACAAAAAAACGTGATAACTTGAAGTAGTTATAATACTTTAAATAAGAGCTTAGTGAGTGATTTTATTTCTATGCACTATGTTAAAAAAAACAAATTTTTTACCCGACTACGGCGAAGCCCTAAAGGATAATTGTTAAGGGTTATTGTTTTTGTTTTGTCATGTTTAGTTGTCTGTATTCCATCATGCCGTTGCAGTTTCGCCAGCTATTTTATTTTGTTCGATTATAGACACCTACCTATTATGAGGCCTCTTTTGGCCATCTTATTAAGGATCAAAATCGTATTACCAAAATGCCTTAATATGTATCCAGGATAGTTGATTTTTTATTTCTACTTAAGCGCAGGACATTTGGCAAGAAATACAGTCTTGCACAATTTTATACTTAAGAATTCCTATTTGTACGCCAAGAAAAAAGCATTTACCTACAATACTGTTTCTTTCAAGCGATTCCAGGCTATCCTTTTCTTGTCTGACATACGTAAATATACTTTGCCTTAAGCCAAAGCAAATAATTGTAAAAGAAAGCCAGGAAAAAGAATATAAAATAAAGATCGGTGTTTACTTTGTAATAATTAAAAGCAGAAAAAACAGGATGATCATAAAAAGTTTAATTAGTGATTTTGTAAAGTCTTAGGTAGTTTTTCTTTCATTAAAATCTACCTTTCATTATGGATAGCATTAAAGTGTAGAGTAAAACCTTCATTTTCAAAACTATCTTATCTATGAAAACCATTAAGGATCGCAAATTACACATAAAGTTACCCGAAACTGTCAAATTTTCCCAATCAACCTTGCACCTAATACTTCAGCGGTAAAGTTGAAAATCTATTAATGAAATTTGACAGATTTTAGTAGCTTGATTTGCTGGCGTCTGTACAACTAACCTTTACCTGCGGATACACTCCCGGTGACTATCCCTTGTCAGACTCCAGCCTATAAACGGTATCTGTATGCAAAAAAAAAAACGTCGTTTCGTTATTTCAATGCAGCTTGACAACCTGGCAAACCAAAGAGAATTTCTTGAAACATTTTGGGATCCTATTCCTTGTTACCTATCTGACCTCTTCAACCCGCAAGATATGCTTGAAAAGACTGATTGTCAGACTTTCTGGGTTTCGATTTCACGTAACCACTTGTGAGGATCGTAGAACAACAACTGGAACTAAGCACTGATAGGTCTCGGTGTTAGGGAGGGTCATCTACGGACCAACCTCTGCAAGAGCGGTTTTTAACTAGTTGGATCAGCCGTCCTATCTATGTGCCATGAAAAATGTCTAAACAGAGTCATCACCAAATCTAATTATCCCTATCTTCCACAGGCCACCACAACACCACGGCGCCGCTCTGCTGGCCGGGGTGGGGGGAGGAGGGGCTGTCCCCTCGTACGCTCCCCCCGGCAGAGCCTTCTTCACTCCCCCTCTGCCGCCCGAGTACAGAAACCCCTTTGCTGACAAGCCTACACTTAGAGGTGAGTGGACAACTGGATATAACTAATTTATTTATTATAAAGAATGAGTAAGACCGCTTTTGTGAAGCTGATATAACAATTCCCATCTTACGGTAGGCACCAGTGGCGAAGGTTCCATACAACTGGATTCCTACCGGCTTCCCTTTCCGGCACAGTCAGTATTTTATAGACAAATAATATAATCAAATTAAAGATATGTACTCCGGCTTACCTCTTACAAAATTGACCCTTCGCTACTGGTAGGCACTGTAGGGTACAGCCGAGGTAAGAGCCTTTTCGGAAAACTTTTGAATGAAGTTTCAAATGTTCGTATGATCCGTACAGGGGGGTACATACAAATAGTGAAGCTCTAAATGCTCGGAAAGACCTAACTAAATAACTAGCATTTCAAAATAAAAAAATACAAAAGACTGTTGCTTCTAAACGCTCGCCCTTCGCCACTTCTTAGTGCTTCAGATATGGAGAAGAAGTGACGGAACCCTCAACAACTAATATTTTAACCATACTTTTATCTTCTTATCACCTCATAACTGATAACCTATGTTCTATTCACAGGCACTAACACAGATGGGAACAACTATCTCAACAGGCGGCCTATCCCCCCGCCCTCCCTCGGCCCGGGCCACGACAGGATACCTATCAGGCCACCCGGACAGGTAATTAAGACACTATTTGAACATATTATTACTATTAATGCCTCATTTCTCTACGTGCCACAAGCGCTGCTGCTGAGTATTAGGTCCTGGTATTGTGGTTTTCCCATAAGGTATCTCTTCTCAGCCCCAGAGTTTGGATTTGTGCCCTGTTGATGGCAATAGGCTCGCCCTAATTAAACATAACTAGCGAAATGTGGGTGTAGTATTGGGACCTACACCTCTCCCTCTCTCTAACCCTGCCGGGATTACAGGCGTGATGTTATGTATGCTATAACTTCTTCAGCCATCTCCGAAGATGACAGGCTCCTTCAGGCAATATTGGACCACTGAGTAGTGGAACAGGAACGAGAAGTGGAAACAAAGTCATTTGGTCAGCTGTTGGAATGGAGGGATCCTATTAAAAAGATATGCAGCCAGAATTTTAAACACAAACACTAGGTAGCTATATGCTACCTATACCAAATCTTTTCACAAAAGACCTTCAGCTCAAAAGACCAAAGAGTCTTTGTGTAGTAAGGCCTACGGGAGAACGATGTGTCAAAGTTACGAATACAATAGAAAAGAAAGTATAAACGAAAATATGAAAAAAAAACGTCTTAAAATAGGAATGTGGCTATAATCATTATGATATCTAACGTACACGAAAAATAATGAATTCAAACGCGCCTTCGATACAAGAAAAGTATGGATTCCATTTCAGAAGCTCTCCAAATATAATTCTAGTCCTTTGTCATACGTGTTGGGGTATGTAAGCGTTCCTATGAGCTCTCGTTAGCCCATTATCGAAAACCGACCTATTTCTGTGTGAATAATTATCGAAATTTGTGCCGCGATTGTGGTTATTTTTGGCGCAGGTTAATGATGACAGCGTTTCGTGGTTACGATTAACAATGCTCCTAATTATAGCTTGTGTGATTTGATTTTGTGCTTGAAATATTTGTTCAAATCGATGTTAATTGAGATATGATGGAATATAATTTTAACCTTTACCCATGTTCCTGTACTTATTTTTGATAGAGAAAGCTTGTTAAGTTACAGAATATCTCGTCTTTATTCTCCAAGAGGTAAGGCAGAGCTCTCTCTCTACCTATATCTGGTGCACCTACATTTCGCTAGTTCATATGATTAAAGGGGGCGACCCTATTGCCATCCGGGCTGCTTCCTAGTGGAAAAACCCATTGACTGACACTTGCCTGACCTCGGAATCAAAGCTCATGCTCAACAGTAGCGCTAGTGATCACTAGTCTAGATTTTAGTTGTCCAAGAAGATCGCTATACATCATTTGAAACTGATCTGGTATTTGAATAGTAGGTTCACCACGACCTTTCACAAGAATACAGTTTTAATAATTAAATTGTATTTATTTTCAGGAGACTTCATCGCCCCAGGTGCCAGCACCTCCGCCAGCGCCGCCGATGCCGCCGGCGGGAATCGAACCCCAGAAGAAGAAGGCTCTTAACACACCTAGCCATAAGGTATGCACCAGCTTTAAAAAAAAGCTGAATGAATAGTTTTTAGACGAAATGTTAGTTGCAAATAAATTTAAATAGACTCAATAATGGATTAATTCCAACAGGTGTTTAAAAAACTCAAACTTTTCTAATAGTTTATTTTCTCCTTTCCAGCCGGATGAACTAGACAGTGACATTAAGCAGCCTGGAACAGACCAGGCCAATTTCACAGACTTCGTGCCCAACTCTCTTAACATCCCGACCATATCCAGGATACTGTCGGGCTCCAATGGGAGGAAAGAGGACATCCCAGACGTCCTCTTAAGAACTGTCACCGCGAAGCCTCAACACAACCAAGAAAAGACCTCCAAGAGTGACATCTTCGTCACCAAGGAAGTCGGAGTCACATTAAGCGACTCAAGCCGAGATTCTTCAACCGAAGGATCCGTTTTAGCAGTCCTAGACCCAGAAATGAACAATCTAGATAGGCCTTTAATTGTAGACCAAAATGGAGAAACGAATACGAGAAGAAATCTCCAGTATGCTACTAATAAACAGACAGATAGGAATGATAGCAGAAAGGATGAATATACTCCTGCTACGACCATAGGCTTTGAGTTGAAAGACCCTGAAATGTCCACAGAGAGGTACCACAATCTAGCCAATGTCAATTCGGACAAGAAGATCCTGAAACAGGATTCGAAGAACTCAGGACCAGTCCAAAGGCCAGGAGCGGCCTGGCCTTTCGCGTGGAACCTCCACATTTATCTAGCAACCGTTATGTTCACCATATTAGCAGTCTACTCCATCTTCAAAATCTTCTGCTACAATAAGTACACACATTTGTTTACACAGTACTATTTTATCATACTCCATTTAATTTTGGTCCTTGTTTGTCTTCTCAGGATATTCTACATGTGCTACGATCCTTATAACATCAATAATTCGCTCCCTAAATTCATCAGTGAGATTCTTCTCCATGTCCCGGAAATTTTCCTTAGCATAGCGTTCGCTTGTATCATACTATTCCTCCTTACTAATAGTATTAATTTTAAGAATACCTGCTGTTCATTCCTTCTTCGACCTAGAACTATTATTATAGGCGGCAGTCTACACATACTGTCCTGTTTAATGTTGCATATCTTTGAAAGTAGTAATACAATAAATAGAAATACGCAGGGCGTCGAAAAGAGGGTATTAGGTCTTACTTGTCAAATAATATTTATAATAGCATGCCTTACTTTAGGTCTTTGCTACCTATATGTATATAAAATGCTCAAAACTGTTCTTCAGAAAAAGAGCCATACGTATATCAATGGTTTCCAGAATCTGCAACATGCAATTCAGATAAAATTGGCGACGGCTTTGCTTTTTATTCTGATGGCAGCGTTGCAGATTTTCGGGATCTTTGGTATAAATCAGCACAATATGACCAAGTTTGACTGGCTTCAATGGGGCTACCAGTTCTCTCTGAGACTTCTAGAAGTCAGTATAGTTGCCCTTATCTCCTGGGTCATAAGTCTGAAAGTTGGAATCGCTTTGCAGCACGAAAAGGCGGATGGTCACAAAATATCAGGCCTTGGTCTTTTCGCTTGTGGAGCAGGTTCTAGCAACGAACAATTTGAATCAGACTACCCAGCGATATGCAACACAAACACCAACCTTCATACTTACACGATGAGGACTGGGAAGCCTATTTATGAAACCACGGCTCATCATCCAGTCATGCCTGATCCCTGCTGCGGACCAGTGATAGACCATCAGAGATTTCAACTTAACACTCTGACTGGAAACTGCGATACCAACTCAGGGACTGAGAACTATTCTGGACACAGTTCTATAGCGAACGCAGGACACAGCAGTTCGACAGAATCCAGTAACGCGACTTCCAGTCAGGGCGTTACGAACCACCTGATCAAACACCATCCGAACTTGGCAGGGTATAATGGCATAGAGTCTGCCTCAGACGACCATTACTCCAATTGTGATCCTGCCATCCAGTCCCTTCAAGGCGACGATCCCTTAGACCACGAATACAATGTCATCCAATACGGTAGCAACAGCGATTTCATCAGAGACATCAAGAATCAAAACTACAACGCAGGGTCGAACCGCAGTTCCCATAACTTCAAACACATGTCTTATGATAGAGTTTCGTCACGGACCAATAGTAATCCTCGGAAAAAGCACCGAGCGAAGAACAAGAATGTCCAGAACTGCATGACGATGGGTTACGACGCCTCGATCGGGCACCACTACCATCAACCTCATACGCCTGATGAATACGGCAACTACAATACGGAAAACGCGTCGTACCACGCTTCTGGCATCCAGACCTTGAACCCCAACAGGAGTTACAGCAACGACCCGTGCCAACAGATCAGAAGTTCGCAGCGCAGAAATTCGCCGTCAACTTCCATGGTCAACTCTAGCGGGAGCCAGAAGCGTGGTAAAGGCAATGGGTTCCCCGATAGGCCCAAGTCTACTGACTTGTATGGGTTCTCAGAAGACCCCAATGAGAGAGGGTATCCTTGTGCGTTAGGAGGGACCCCTCAACCAGCTCCTAGGAACTGTAGTTACGAGGCTTCGTACTCCCAACCACAGGATGAGATACCCACGGAGGCTGAGGGCAATAGTATGCTGGTAGCTCAAGACGGGTTCTTAAGGATCCGTTCGATGAAGGACCCGTCTCCGAACCCTCAGCCTTCGCATACCTGATTTACCATAAATCTGTCGAGTGCGACAGAACTCAGTTTTTGATAAAATATTTACTGTCTGGCTATGCTAAGTATCAAGTTTATATTGATATCTTTCGGCACTTGAGCCAGTATATTCTTAGGTGTGATGCATTGATAAAGAATGCTCATTAAATGTCGAAAAAAAGTGAAATGAGATAAAAGTATGCCTTAAATAAGGCAAAATAAGCATTTTAAAGCTATTTTTATTTAAGTAACTTAATTATACTTACCCTGTACAGTTCATACTGATTTCTTTTTAATTTCATGACTTAATTACGGCCTCTAAGCAAAGAGTATTACGTAAAAATATACGTATCAATAAGAAAACCATTGTTATAACCATGACCCATTTGACATTGTCGAATCAAAATCATGTAAAATTGTAAATGTTAGGTATAACGACGTAATTTAAGGTTATAAAACATAACGGCCTTTTGTAAATAGCTTATTTTTTAGTTTATACGGTCTATGTAAAATATATCTTATGAGATTTCGTTTAGAAAAGCCTGGGTAATATTTTTTGTAGTAAAACACAGTATCTTACTTTGCAGAGTTTCGCCAACCTCTGCATTTTGCGTTTGAGTTGATATGCAGTTCAAAATTCTAATATCATTTCCCACTTAGACTTAAGACACTTATAGTTACAGTAACCTAATCCGTTTGTTTTTTTTAGTGTTAAATGAAGATTTAAATGTATGTGATATCAATAAACATTTTATTTGAAACAATCTGTCCATATTTAATGTTAAGATATTATCAAAATAATTCTAAGTAATAAGTGCACTGTTCAACATTTAAAATAATGTTGGAGGAAGTACTTTAAATTATTTTAAGGGTAATGTTATTAAAAACACATGCAAGTGTCAAAAATACTTCTAAAATTCGGCAAAGTTGAAAATTGAAGTGTGATTTTAATACAATTATCTTTCCAATGAGTTTATTATTCAGTTAACTATACCTACATATGTCTATGACCATTACAGTTTAATAAAAATATTTATATGAGTTCATTTTCTAATCTAAATGTTCTATGTATTGTTTGTCATATCCATAAAATAATTATTTGTCATAGTAAAGCACTGTTACAGATTAATTCATATTCTTTGGCAGATGTTGAAATAAATTGTTTAAACAAGAATAAATCTTGAGTGTCAAGTGATTCAGTGTTACCATATTATTAGAACTTTCCTTAATAATATGGTAGTATAGTCAAAACATAAGCACAGAAAGGCAATAATAAACAGTTAAATATCACAAAATTGAGCTTGTTATAAAAAAAAACTTGCATAGTAAAACATAGAAACCTGCTTTCTAAAACATAAAAAAACTCTGCAATGTCAGTATTCACTAAACTATGCAGTTTGCATTTGTAAAACTTTTCTAGGTAGAGGTGGTATGATTTTTCTATAAATTCAAGCAAGTAAGCTAAAAATATTTTACTGTCTAAACTTGTCCTTGTTGTTGTAGACATGACCTGTGTTTTTATCTGTTAACATAAATATCTGAAAGAAAATATCTATGTAGATATGTTAAAATGTACAACATAAAAATATGTTGATAATATGACGACTAGGGATAGCAATATTGAAGAAACAAACTCAAGATCTAAATTATATTTAGTTTTTGTCTTGATTAAACTATATTAATATTATCAATGTTTAAAATATTCAGGCAGCTATTTCTAGATCTCGAAATAACTTATTTTTCAATATGACTATCTCCTAGACTATCATATAAAAAATTAAAGGTTGCCACTACAATAGATAGATAAAATAATTGTATAAATTAGACGAAAAAAAAACTAAAAAATATTTATTGATAAAAAAATACCATCTCACTCGAATATTGTAACGTTATTTTGAGGTAAAAAGAATAATGATGTTGCATTAGAAAAAATGCTCATTTAATTAATTCCTATGTAAATAAATGTAATGTTTAAGTACATAAGTATGGTAAAATAGCTGCGACCATACATGCCACTTTTTAATTTTATTTTTTTACTCTTAAGTGTATATATGATGGATGTACTGAGGTACTTCAATCGAAAAAACATTGAATTTGTTGTAAATTATAGCGTTTTTTTTATATTCCCAAGACTGTACGTATTAATCATCTAATATGTAAAAATAAATTCGAAAAACGGTATTGAATTCGTTGTTTTATTTTCATCCTTAACACTTTCGGTACCACCCAACAATATTTTAATATTTTTATACGCAAACCCTGCGTAGGGTACTATAGCTGTTTTGACATGGAAAGAAAAATTCTAATTCCGGTGTACTGAATCGGAAGGTCGCAGGTTCAAACCCTGCTCGCACTAGAATTTTTCTTTCCATATCAAAACACCCAACAATAATTCGTTCGTGTGCCCACTACACCGCCTCCCGAGTCGTCGTTATACATAGCTCTAGAGGACTTGAGCTTATGCCCAGGACCCGACTGCTAGACCACTAAGTATGCTTTAAAAGAAGATATACTGATTAGTCAGAGGCTCAAAAGCTTGACAATAATACTTACCAAGAGATTGTGGAAGTTATGCAGAAGCTCCACTGTTGATTTTTTTTTTGTAATAAAAACAAGCTTTCATTAAAATTAAAAAAGAAAATTAGGTTTGTCTATCAACATTGAACGCCTATTCCGCCTATCTCTTGTCCGTGCTGTTAACTGTTGGGGAGTTCTCTCGTGAGTAGGCGATCTTGGCTGCAGGATCAAACCATGTTTGTCATAAAAATGTATAATCATCAGAACCAAAGGTGTGTGCATAATTTCAGCTCAATCGGTTGGGGGGAACTGGTTTGAAATTCAGTTGCAACTTGCAACATTTGACCAATACATATAATACATATACTAGCTATGTAACTAACGAAGCATGTTAAATAAAAACTAATACTGTCACTTACGGGATATCTTCCGTGATTGTTCATTATTTTGAGCGCCATGATCGCGCGTTGACTGGAGAATGCGCGGGTGAATGGAAAATAAATTGTTAAGAGCAGACAAATCTATCTACCCTCTTTCTTTGTCTTTTGCTACGCGTACTACTGGAACTCGACACTAAGCCACGGCAAAACACACTCACAGTATCACCAGGTTTTGTGGAGTCCTTATTACGATGCCGGCTGCTACTTTTGAGCTTACTCAATACTGGATTCCACGTACTTGACAATTTGAAGCCATCCTCTCGATTGAATTTTTTGTGTTTTCTTAAACCGTGAAAGTTTAAAACAGTGTTTGAAGTTAAATAACAGCTTAAAAATATAGTGCTGCCTATTCAGTTGAATTGTTGCAACAGGCTGGACTGGAAGCCAAGCCAACACAAATGTTTAAAAAACTTGAGTCAGATGATATGGCGTCAGTAAACACACCTATAATAAGAACCAAGAGAAATTGAAGTCGTTGGAGGCAGGATCTATTCAAGTGGCGTAACAGAAAAAGAAACTAATGTATTCCAATACTAATTTAAGTAGCGACATCTATCCGGCGACAAGTGAACAGTACTCACAGTTTTGTTGTTGTCAATAGATGGAGCTACATACCCGCGTCTATCGCCCCTAGGCCTGTTTAGGGGGTCGGAAGATGGCGTTGACCACCCTCTACCGAAACTCAGTGCGTCTGCTCCCATTCTTTCTGCTGCTTCCTTTATCAACCTGAAGCGCGGGCCACACCGCCAGCTGGCGGGCGGGCGAACGACGCCCTTTTCATACTACGTTCGTATCTTTCGTTAGTTCGGGGTGTGAACCAAAGTATGAAAAGAGGTGAAACGATGCGTCTTTCGCGTCGCTCGCCCGCCCCCCAGCTGGCGGTGTGGCCCGCGCT
The DNA here is from genome assembly GCA_963576755.1 of Noctua janthina. Classification (NCBI taxonomy): domain Eukaryota; kingdom Metazoa; phylum Arthropoda; class Insecta; order Lepidoptera; family Noctuidae; genus Noctua; species Noctua janthina. The sequence goes on along the minus strand of OY755075.1, from coordinate 8,889,287 downwards.
TGAACTTCATTTTTCAACCCTTTGAGGTATTATTTTGTTTTTGCTTTAGCGGCAAATATTACTATTTCAAGATTAGTATTCAGAGCTCCTGTGTCGGGCTCCAATGGGAGGAAAGAGGACATCCCAGACGTCCTCTTAAGAACTGTCACCGCGAAGCCTCAACACAACCAAGAAAAGACCTCCAAGAGTGACATCTTCGTCACCAAGGAAGTCGGAGTCACATTAAGCGACTCAAGCCGAGATTCTTCAACCGAAGGATCCGTTTTAGCAGTCCTAGACCCAGAAATGAACAATCTAGATAGGCCTTTAATTGTAGACCAAAATGGAGAAACGAATACGAGAAGAAATCTCCAGTATGCTACTAATAAACAGACAGATAGGAATGATAGCAGAAAGGATGAATATACTCCTGCTACGACCATAGGCTTTGAGTTGAAAGACCCTGAAATGTCCACAGAGAGGTACCACAATCTAGCCAATGTCAATTCGGACAAGAAGATCCTGAAACAGGATTCGAAGAACTCAGGACCAGTCCAAAGGCCAGGAGCGGCCTGACCTTTCACGTGGAACCTCCACATTTATCTAGCAACCGTTATGGTTACCATATTAGCAGTCTACTCCATCTTCAAAATCTTCTGCTACAATAAGTACACACATTTGTTTACACAGTACTATTTTATCATACTCCATTTAATTTTGATCCTTGTTTGTCTTCTCAGGATCTTCTACATGTGCTACGATCCTTATAACATCAATAATTCGCTCCCTAAATTCATCAGTGAGATTCTTCTCCATGTCCCGGAAATTTTCCTTAGCATAGCGTTCGCTTGTATCATACTATTCCTCCTTACTAATAGTATTAATTTTAAGAATACCTGCTGTTCATTCCTTCTTCGACCTAGAACTATTATTATAGGCGGCAGTCTACACATACTGTCCTGTTTAATGTTGCATATCTTTGAAAGTAGTAATACAATAAATAGAAATACGCAGGGCGTCGAAAAGAGGGTATTAGGTCTTACTTGTCAAATAATATTTATAATAGCATGCCTTACTTTAGGTCTTTGCTACCTATATGTATATAAAATGCTCAAAACTGTTCTTCAGAAAAAGAGCCATACGTATATCAATGGTTTCCAGAATCTGCAACATGCAATTCAGATAAAATTGGCGACGGCTTTGCTTTTTATTCTGATGGCAGCGTTGCAGATTTTCGGGATCTTTGGTATAAATCAGCACAATATGACCAAGTTTGACTGGCTTCAATGGGGCTACCAGTTCTCTCTGAGACTTCTAGAAGTCAGTATAGTTGCCCTTATCTCCTGGGTCATAAGTCTGAAAGTTGGAATCGCTTTGCAGCACGAAAAGGCGGATGGTCACAAAATATCAGGCCTTGGTCTTTTCGCTTGTGGAGCAGGTTCTAGCAACGAACAATTTGAATCAGACTACCCAGCGATATGCAACACAAACACCAACCTTCATACTTACACGATGAGGACTGGGAAGCCTATTTATGAAACCACGGCTCATCATCCAGTCATGCCTGATCCCTGCTGCGGACCAGTGATAGACCATCAGAGATTTCAACTTAACACTCTGACTGGAAACTGCGATACCAACTCAGGGACTGAGAACTATTCTGGACACAGTTCTATAGCGAACGCAGGACACAGCAGTTCGACAGAATCCAGTAACGCGACTTCCAGTCAGGGCGTTACGAACCACCTGATCAAACACCATCCGAACTTGGCAGGGTATAATGGCATAGAGTCTGCCTCAGACGACCATTACTCCAATTGTGATCCTGCCATCCAGTCCCTTCAAGGCGACGATCCCTTAGACCACGAATACAATGTCATCCAATACGGTAGCAACAGCGATTTCATCAGAGACATCAAGAATCAAAACTACAACGCAGGGTCGAACCGCAGTTCCCATAACTTCAAACACATGTCTTATGATAGAGTTTCGTCACGGACCAATAGTAATCCTCGGAAAAAGCACCGAGCGAAGAACAAGAATGTCCAGAACTGCTTGACGATGGGTTACGACGCCTCGATCGGGCACCACTACCATCAACCTCATACGCCTGATGAATACGGCAACTACAATACGGAAAACGCGTCGTACCACGCTTCTGGCATCCAGACCTTGAACCCCAACAGGAGTTACAGCAACGACCCGTGCCAACAGATCAGAAGTTCGCAGCGCAGAAATTCGCCGTCAACTTCCATGGTCAACTCTAGCGGGAGCCAGAAGCGTGGTAAAGGCAATGGGTTCCCCGATAGGCCCAAGTCTACTGACTTGTATGGGTTCTCAGAAGACCCCAATGAGAGAGGGTATCCTTGTGCGTTAGGAGGGACCCCTCAACCAGCTCCTAGGAACTGTAGTTACGAGGCTTCGTACTCCCAACCACAGGATGAGATACCCACGGAGGCTGAGGGCAATAGTATGCTGGTAGCTCAAGACGGGTTCTTAAGGATCCGTTCGATGAAGGACCCGTCTCCGAACCCTCAGCCTTCGCATACCTGATTTACCATAAATCTGTCGGGTGCGACAGAACTCAGTTTTTGATAAAATATTTACTGTCTGGCTATGCTAAGTATCAAGTTTATATTGATATTTTTCGGCACTTGAGCCAGTATATTCTTAGGTGTGATGCATTGATAAAGAATGCTCATTAAATGTCGAAAAAAAGTGAAATGAGATAAAAGTATGCCTTAAATAAGGCAAAATAAACATTTTAAAGCTATTTTTATTTAAGTAACTTAATTATACTTACCCTGTACAGTTCATACTGATTTCTTTTTAATTTCATGACTTAATTACGGCCTCTAAGCAAAGAGTATTACGTAAAAATATACGTATCAATAAGAAAACCATTGTTATAACCATGACCCATTTGACATTGTTGAATCAAAATCATGTAAAATTGTAAATGTTAGGTATAACGACGTAATTTAAGGTTATAAAACATAACGGCCTTTTGTAAATAGCTTATTTTTTAGTTTATACGGTCTATGTAAAATATATCTTATGAGATTTCGTTTAGAAAAGCCTGGGTAATATTTTTTGTAGTAAAACACAGTATCTAACTTTGCAGAGTTTCGCCAACCTCTGCATTTTGCGTTTGAGTTGATACGCAGTTCAAAATTCTAATATCATTTCCCACTTAGACTTAAGACACTTATAGTTACAGTAACCTAATCCGTTTGTTTTTTTTAGTGTTAAATGAAGATTTAAATGTATGTGATATCAATAAACATTTTATTTGAAACAATCTGTCCATATTTAATGTTAAGATATTATCAAAATAATTCTAAGTAATAAGTGCACTGTTCAACATTTAAAATAATGTTGGAGGAAGTACTTTAAATTATTTTAAGGGTAATGTTATTAAAAACACATGCAAGTGTCAAAAATACTTCTAAAAATCGGCAAAGTTGAAAATTGAAGTGTGATTTTAATACAATTATCTTTCAAATGAGTTTATTATTCAGTTAACTATACCTACATATGTCTATGACCATTACAGTTTAATAAAAATATTTATATGAGTTCATTTTCTAATCTAAATGTTCTATTTATCGTTTGTCATATCCATAAAATAATTATTTGTCATAGTAAAGCACTGTTACTGATTAATTCATATTCTTTGGCAGATGTTGAAATAAATTGTTTAAACAAGAATAAATCTTGAGTGTCAAGTGATTCAGTGTTACCATATTATTAGAACTTTCCTTAATAATATGGTAGTATAGTCAAAACATAAGCACAGAAAGGCAATAATAAACAGTTAAATATCACAAAATTGAGCTTGTTATAAAAAAAAAAACTTGCATTGTAAAACATAAAAACCTGCTTTCTAAAACATAAAAAACTCTGCAATGTCAGTTATGCAGGGTTATCACTAAACTATGCAGTTTGCATTTGTAAAACTTTTCTAGGTAGAGGTGGTATGATTTTTCTATAAATTCAAGCAAGTAAGCTAAAAATATTTTACTGTCTAAACTTGTCCTTGTTGTTGTAGACATGACCTGTGTTTTTATCTGTTAACATAAATATCAGAAAGAAAATATCTATGTAGATATGTTAAAATGTACAACATAAAAATATGTTGATGATATGACGACTAGGGATAGCAATATTGGAGAAACAAACTCAAGATCTAAATTATATTTAGTTTTTGTCTTGATTAAACTATATTAATATTAGCAATGTTTAAAATATTCAGGCAGCTATTTCTAGATCTCGAAATAACTTATTTTTCAATATGACTATCTCCTAGACTATCATTTAAAAAATTAAAGGTTGCCACTACAATAGATAGATAAAATAATTGTATAAATTAGACGAAAAAAAAACTAAAGAATATTTATTGATAAAAAAATACCATCTCACTCGAATATTGTAACGTTATTTTGAGGTAAAAAGAATAATGATGTTGCATTAGAAAAAATGCTCATTTAATTAATTCCTATGTAAATAAATGTAATGTTTAAGTACATAAGTATGGTAAAATAGCTGCGACCATACATGCCACTTTTTAATTTTATTTTTTTACTCTTTAAGTGTATATATGATGGATGTACTGAGGTACTTCAATCGAAAAAAACATTGAATTTGTTGTAAATTATAGCGTTTTTTTTTATATTCCCAAGACTGTACGTATTAATCATCTAATATGTAAAAATAAATTCGAAAAACGGTATTGAATTCGTTGTTTTATTTTCATCCTTAACACTTTCGGTACCACCCAACAATATATTCTTCCGTGATTGTTCATTATTCTGAGCTCCCGATATTTCGGCGCTGTTGCAAGCGCCATGATCGCGTGGAGAATGCGCGGGTGGATGGAAAATTAATTGTTAAGAGCAGACAAATCTATCTACCCTCTTTCTTTGTTTTTTGCTACACGCACTACTGGAACTCGACACTAAGTCACGGCAAAACACACTCACAGTATCACCAGGTTTTGTGGAGTCCTTATTACGATGCCGGCTGCTACTTTTGAGCTTATTCAATACTGGATTCCACGTACTTGACAATTTGAAGCCATCCTCTCAATTGAAATTTTTGTGTTTTCTTAAACCGTGAATGTTTGAAACAGTGTTTGAAGTTAAATAAAAAGCTTAAAAATATAGTGATGCCTATTCAGTTGAATTGTTGCATCAGGCTGGACTCGAGTCAGATGATATCGCGTCAGTAAACACTCCTATAATAAGATCCAAGAGAAATTGGCTAACCTGGAACTAAAGTGGTCTATGATACAAAATAAACATTTTCTGTTATCAAACGAAAAACGTTTGAAGTCACTATGTACTTATGAATGTATGTTAAGTTGCTGTTAAACATTTATACGATAGTTAAATGCATAACTTGGTTATCCATATGTAATTTTAGTGAGCTCGGATTCATTATTGTCTTTAAGTACAAAAATGCTCATAGATAGATTTTGCCATAAATGTTACATAGACCACTTTAGTTCTAGGCTAGCCAATTGAAGTCGTTGGAGGCAGGATCTATTCAATGTGTGAAGTAGCAGAAAAAGAAACTAAAGTACTCCAATACTAATTTAAGTAGCGACATCTATCCGGCGACAAGTGAACAGTACTCAGAGTTTTGTTGTTGTCAATAGATGGAGCTACATACCCGCGTCTGTCGCCCCTAACCTGTTTAGGCGGTCGGAAGATGGCGTTGACCACCCTCTACCGAAACTCAGTGCGTCTGCTCCCATTCTTTCTGCTGCTTCCTTTATTAATCTGAACTTCATTTTTCAACCCTTTGAGGGATTATTTTGTTTTTGCTTTAGCGGCAAATATTACTATTTCAAGATTAGTATTCAGGTTCCAACCGGGAAAAAGCACTAGGTACTAGACTAGCCATGGACGATCAGCTACATTTTATTGTGATTTGTAGTCATTTCATCAAAAACAGTGAGCAAAGACCTATTACTTTTCACCGAATACGAGTTGCACAAACGGTCATGGAGGGCGCCATGCTCGGCAATCAGCATAGCCCTACTAGACTGGGTGAGTAACACTGAAATCCATCGTTGGACGAAAATCTACGACGTCGGGGACAGGGCGATACGTCTCAAGTGGAGTAGCGCAGGACACATGGACGCTGTCGCGATCTGGAGCTAGATGCGTAGATGGCCGATGGAGTAAAGTTTTGACCGAACGGTGGTCAAGGTTGGGCTAAAGAAACTAGGGTCGTGCAAAAGCGCGCTGGGTTGACGATAATTGTCAAAGTCGCGGGAAACAGATGGATGAGAGACGCACAGAGCAGAGAAGAATGACAGAAGAAGGGGCGGTCGTTCCCGCTGGTTAATACCCCTGGGTAACACTATTAACTACTAGGAATGATGTGTTCTACTGGTTAACAGTGTTGACGAACGCGACATTTTATTCCCAATAGTTAATACCCTTTGTTTTCTCGGAGGTCTTCTAAACACAGCTAATTAAGTAGTACATGTTGTGATGAGGAGCTCGTGGCTAAATAATAACAGCCGCTCGGATCGATCTTTAGGTTAAGCCGTGCTTGCCTAGGTTGGTCTGTGGATGGGTGACCACCCATTACATGCAGAGTTTCCTCCGTGCCTCGGAAAGCACGTTAAGCCGTTGGTCCCGGGTGTCATTTGTAGATCTTTGACAGTCGTTAGGTAGTCAGTGGCCCAAAAATTCTGACAACCAGTCTTACCAAGGGGTATCGTATTACCCAGTACTAACTGGGTTGTGGAGGTCAGATAGGCGGTCGCTCCATGTAAAATACTGGTATTCAGCTGCATCCGGTTAGACTGGAAGCCGACCCCAACATAGTTGGGAAAAGGCTAGGCAGATGATGTTGTGATGTTGTCCCGGAAGACATGCCATCCAATACCTAATCATAAAAACTGGCATATGTTGCCCTGGAAGATCTTTTTGCCATCCAGTATCCAATTATACGATTCACCTCTTCCACTGCCAGAAACTTTGTGTGGTGGCATCCCACCGCCAAACAACTTTAAAGTATGATTAATTGTAGTTGAACTTTCGTTATTTTTTAAATATTTTTTTTTATTGATTCTCAGTTGACCATTATGTAAACCAAAACAATACATCAGCACGCACATTATTTAATTAAATTGCTCTGAATAATTCTTCTATATTTACATGCGTACCCTACCAGGCCATTCTAAATAACTTATAAATAATAATTCAGTCAAAAATTTATTGTATCCAGTACCATTAGTCTACAAATATAATTATATATTAATTATAATAATTAACTCTAAGTAACAACATAGTATACTTACCTAACGAACTTGTGTAAATTATATAAAACTTGCTTTTACTTCAATGTACATATTATATTATTACAAAAAACAATCCTTGTATTTTAAGAGATAAAAAATTTTAACGCTTTGTGGTTACTTATTCTAGAAGCTTTTGTCAAATACAGCTTTTAAAATTGTCCTATTTAATAAACTAAAATACAGGGTGTAAGGGACAGCCCTCCACCAACTGACAAGGTGCATTCAGCTCCTTATTTTCAATCATATTCCACCGGAATTTTTCTCTGGATTTTTTTTTTTTCGTTTTTATATTCCTTTATTTCAATGTAAAATTACATTCCCTGTACGCAGCACTCCATTTATGTAAATATTACGGCTAAAATCAAAAATCCAACAATGGATGTTGAAATACTCTTACGAACGACGCGTGGAATCAGCTATTCACTTCCTGCCTAGCTACAGAGTTCATCGAACTCTCGTCGCGCTTGCCGATCACTACTTGCGATTTGCCAAGGTTACGTATACATTGCGTATGAAGAAATAAAACAAATCAAATTTATTTGATTCCCATAACATTCCTGAAATAATTTCTTGAACCGGTCATCTTAGTATGATATACTGAGTTTACCCCACTACACAGTTTTTGGAGGGCTGTTCCTTACACCCTGTATAGTCAGACTGAGTAAAAAAATTGTGCTGAACTGCAAGCGTCAATGAAAAAATATTATGCGGACGATATTTTTTTTTAACAATATCTTGAGATACATATACTACATAATATTCCATATAAGAACGAAAATATAAATATAGTACATGTTACGTCTTAGCATCGCAACCAATAGCATGAGAAAAGAACTGTACCACCATCAAAACAAAATTATTTGGTGAAATTACATTTAACCGAATAATAAAATATTAAAGAACACCCGCCATCTTGATGTCAATATGGCGGGTGTAGGTACCTTAATTTCGTTCTGAAGTAGGTACAATTTTTTTAGAGCGAGATACAAAATTGTATATTTTAGGTACATTTGTTTGGTAATTGGTATAATTTGATTCGCTATGGTACACCCGCCATTTTGTCTCTCACCCAATAGCGGCTCCGCGAGATACTCATTCAGGCCTGATTTCCTATGAAGTTAACTTTTATAGGACGACTATGCAGAAAAAAGTTCCTTTTGTCTAGCGTTACCACTCACATTTTACTTATCTACAATAATTTCCTAAAACCACAAATATTCGTCAAGTCCCTTTACTCTTAACAAATTCCTCTCCTAATATCTTCATAACCTGCGCATGAGTTCTCGTACCATCTTTATACGTAGCATAATGGTCCTTCACATACATAGCAAAGTCGTTCGTAGTTCCCTTTCTAGCTGGAGTAGAAACAACGACGCCATCTTTGTTTTTCTTGTTGAGTTTTAGTTCGAAAGTACCTCGGCAGTAGCCGCAACATTTTTTTGTTACGTCGATTGATTTTGAATGGCGTTGGACACTGGAATAAGAAAATATGTTATTAGTCAAAGCTGGCTTGTCCCTCCTACACCTCCCCCCGCGACCTCTTAATACAATAACAGGTATATCTGTATTTGCTCTGCAAACGATTACAAGAAATAACTAATAGCTAAAACTAACTAGAAATAACTCGTCATCATCTGCCTAGCAGATGATGATGAGTTATTTCTAGTTAGTTTAAGTAACTTTCCCCAACTATGTTAGGGTCGGCTTCCAGTCTAACCGGATGCAACTGAATACCAGTATTTTACATGGAGCGATTGCCTATCTGTCCTCCACAACCCAGTTAGTACTAGGTAATACGATACCCTTTGGTAAGACTGATTGTCGGACGTTTTGGGCCAGTGACTACCTGTAACGACTGTCAAAGATCTACAAATGAAAACCGGGACCAACGGCTTAACGTGCTTTCCGAGGCACGGAGGAAACTCGGCATGTAATGGGTGATCACCCATCCACAGACCAACCTAGGCAAGCACGGTTTAACCTAAAGTTCGGCCCGGGCGGCTGTTATTATTTAGCCACTTTTTAATACGGTATTTTTTTTGGGATGTTAATTTAATCGAAGTAGAAACGAAAACAACAAATTCAAATAATAAAAAGATAGAGAACGGGTCGCTTGCACTACAGATCACACAGGTAATGCGTTTAGCGCTAACTAAATCCAGTGGTAATATTTTCTAGGGCAATTTTTCAGAGAAAAAATAAGCTCTATTCAGTATTTCAGCATCTGAAATCGCTTCCACTTCAGACAGGAATCGAACCTGATATTTTTTTTCAAGAACCAGTTCTTTTTAGATATCTAAATAAATAAAAAAAACAATGATATCGTACCTATATCCACACTTGGTACACTTATAGGAGTACTTGAAGAGTATCTCCATATTATGGCACCTAGAAATCTCTCCCAGCTCCGGAAATACCATCAGAGCCCGCTTAGCCCTGTAACAAACAACAGACTTGGTTAAAAAAGAAACATATCATAATACCACGCCCGTATACCCAGAAGGGTGAGGCAGAGGTGATCTACAATCCACAGTACACCCGCATTTCGCCCGTCTCATGTAATAGGGGGCGAACCTATTGCCATCAACCGTGCACAAATTCACTCCTGACTGTTACTGAGAAATTCTTGGTCTAAAACTCCGTTACACTTTGCCCAACATGGGAATCAAAATCAGACCCTCGTTCTCAACAGCCGCGCTTGTAGCTACTACACCAAGTAGAAAGAAATTATGTAGGTGTCTCTGCCAACTACTTTAAGGGATAGATGGCGTGATGTTTGTTACTAATTATCCGAGACTAAGCGTCGTTGATAACTGACCATTAACAACTATTTTATTAATAGAGATTGGAATCGAAGTAATTATCTATTGTAAACCGCACGTCAACTTGAAGTAGGAAAATCACCCTTAATGCTACGAAGTAAAGCCGCTGCTTGGCGTGCACACTTATTTATTTATTTTAGAAAACATGTACAACATAACAGACATATCTAAGCTATTGCACAGTTAAAATAAACATATTAAGGCATTGTTCAGACCAAACGTATTGTCGGCCGCTGACTGTGAGCGCGCTTTACGCAATTTATCGCTTTTCCATATAATATATTCAACTTGTCGTTCACACCGAACCGACTATACGGTACTGATGTATACGGGGCTGACAGTGAGCACACTCACAGTCGGCGACGGAAAATACGTTTGGTGTGAACGATGCCTTACAATAAGAAAAAAAATACAAGAAAAAGTAATCCATCGTTCATTTTTCACAGAAACTTAACTCTACCCATCTGCTAGAATTTATAACCTCCCCCTTTTTTAGAAGTCGGTTAAAACGTTGCCATAGACGCCACATGAATGCTGTTGACGGTACAATGTACTAGTGAGTAATTTCACTGTCAATCCAAATGAATCTACAATACGATTGACAGTTTAATAACTCAATGATTTATGGAAAATGTTACTTTAGTTATTACTTACATTTAAAAATACCTATTAATTATCATGAACAAGTTCACGGACTTTACCGGGTGTCTAAAATCAAGTAAATTTACGAGAAATACATAATGCTGGTAGCATATTTCTTGTTCTCTATGTTATATTTGAATTGTAAAAGTGAAAATATTTTACCTAAAGAAAAACAGTTAAAAGAACCAAGTTTAATAACGTGTATCACCGATATAGTAAAGAAATACTTCAATGAAAAAGAAACTCTTACATATGTTGACATGAAAACGGATGAAGACGTAATTCTTAAAGCAATTCATTCTTCGATAGCTACAACAGTAGTTAATAGACAGGTGACAAAACAATCACATTTTAGACATCTAGGATACTTTATAATAACAGAAAATGTAACAAAATTCATTGAAAGATTCAAATATCTCCTACAAGAACCAACATGGAACCCATACGCTCGATTCTTAATCGTTATAAATTCGCTTAAGGAAGACGAACTAAGGACGATTTTCGATGAGCTGTTAAAGCGTTTGGTGATCAATGTTATCGTGGTAAACGGAACTAAAGAAGCTGGAATATACACCTATAATCCGTACGAGAACTATGGCTGCGGAAAATATTACGATAAAATTATAAGTTACGGGTCGTGCTTGAAGACGAAACACAATATTTTCCCTAATAAATTAGTGACTGGATTGAAAACCTGTACTATACTTGCTTCTGTAGGAGACAGGCCCCCTTACAGCATTCATCCAAGGAAATCATCAGACAAAAAACCAGGAACGGAGCAATATATATTTAATATACTAGCAGAAATAGAACAGTTCACTGTCAACTTTACCTATGATTATGACAAAAGCAATTTTTCAACTATAACGGAAAATATGCAAGTTATAGGTCCAATGGAGAAGTTACAGAAAAATGAGACAGATGTCATGTTTGGTTCTACTTTATTGGTTTCGAGTCGAGTGGATGCTTTTAGTTACTTGCATGGACATCTTGATTATGACGACGAATTGCGTTTCTTGGTGAAACGAGCAGGCTTTAAAGCCATTTGGAAAAGCGCTTACTTAGAATTCCAACCATTCGTTTGGTGTCTACTGTTAATCGTTTTTCTGTTGTACCTTATAATACTGATGTTATTACTCCGTGTCGAAAAAACAGAAATCATGCTGAAATTGTTGATGTCTCTACTGCTACATGGATTCAAAATGCCTGATCGGACGATTGTCAAATTCTTCTTTATAATTTGGGTGTGGTTCGCGTACTTGATGAACAGTATTTACCAGTCCAGCTTAGTCAGTCTGACTTCAAACCCAATATTGGAACGTCAGGTTTTAAGCGAGATAGATTTGGCAAGGTATAATTTAAAACCCTGTATAAGTCATGCATGGCTCGACTATATGTATTCCGAAGCGAATATATGTTCTCCGATAAAAAACGAATGTCTTGATAACCTAGAAAATGTGAAATTAGTTGCTCGATCCGATGATTTATTCACTCTGATTCCACTATCTACTTTCAAGTATTTCAAGAAGAGTTTTAATGACGAATACGGACGATCCCCAGTCTATTTCTTTAAAAGGCCATATGCAATGATAATTATGGGATATTTCTTCCGTAAAGGTTTTCCAATTTCGGATAGAATGCGAAAGAACGCTGTTCGTTTGCGAGAAACTGGGATTGTTGATAAAAGTTTAAAAGAGCTTTATTTCGGGAGAAGAATTAAACATCATTTTCATACGAGGGGTTTTGAATCTAGATTTGTGTTGCCATGGTGGTTATATGCCATAGGATGCGTCCTAGCAAGTGTTGCTTTTACTTTTGAATTAGTCTTTGCACGTTATAGGAAGTATTTTTGCTGAACAAATTTAAAATAGTTAAGATTTTTAAAATAAGTAAGTTTGTAATTTTATTGAAATATAACACTGTATTATGTTTCTTTATTAAGATAATTACTTAATTATTGATGTATCTATTTATGTATATAAATTTATGCTAAGAAAATGTTATTTTTCTTATTTTTTTTTTGTACTCTATCACATGTCACAGCGTGACAAATGCAAGTAGCAAAAAAAAACAAAATCTTCGTCTTGTCTTACCATTTATTCCACAGAGGGCCATGTCCCGCTCTCAGCTCGGAGTCGATCAGCCACGTAGCAGCGTGACACAGTTCATGTATGAGCGTGTCACGCAACCGTTGCGGTCCGTCTAATACTTTTGTTGATAATTTGATGCTAGATGTCCGGATTCGGTCGCCTTTGGAGTTCTTTATTAGGCGGTTTGTTGTTGTTCTGGAAAATAAATGATGAGAAAATGAGTTACCTAAATCAATTGTGGAAATGTTGTGAATTTTTGTTTGGATAATTAATAATTTCACTCTTCAGTTCTTGTTGTATGTAGTCGTAGTCTTTGGTAGTCAGTGGTCCGAAAGTCGAATAATCAGTCTTACCAAGAGGTATCGTAAGACGCAGTTACTAGATTGTGGAGGTCAGATAGTCATTTATTCATGATTTCATGAACAAGTAATTTGTATCTGAATTTACACACTAAAAGATAGGCAGTTGCTCCATGTAAAAAACTGATATTCAGCTGCATCCAGACTGGAAGCAGATCCCAACATAGTTGGGAAAAAGGTTAGGTAAAGGTGATGATGAGTTCTTGTTGGCATAGTGATACCACTTTTGACATAACACCCACTAAAATCGAAAACAATTAAACCTTCTTTTATTTTATTTATTTATAACCAACTTATACTTACAGTTTACACCACACATACAAGTTATTGGTTGAACATAAAAATCAGAATAAAAATAGTAATAAAATTATTAAGTAAACAATAAGATAGACGCGAAGAATAAACAAAACATTTTTAGTAGACAGAATAAACACAATAAAAATGAACAAAACTCGTGGCATCATAATACTATATATTTTTTATTAGGGATACAATTTGTTTACCTCGAGGAGATAGTACTGGAAGTGGCAATAGACTCCATGTATCGAGAAGCAGTGTTAAGGAGTCTCAGTTCAGTACTTCTGATTGTTACATTACATTGGCATGCACGGGATCAGTATTAACCTCTTCTAATCGTCGTCAATCAGGGTTTGATCCTAAGTAACCGAGCATCCGGATCGGCTCAGCACGTTCGAGGCGTCGCCCTGCTTACGGGCCAACCACCCTACGTAAGCGGAGCGTCGAGACGACAAGCGGGGCTTCAGTCCGCATAAACTTGGCTACTGATTCCGAGACGAGGCGATTGGACGAAGCCGTTACGGTGATGGTTAGTGTGCTTAACAGCCTTGCAGTACGAAGTTTCAAAGAAAGAGTCGTGAACGGCTCCAATAGGCGCGATTTTGATCCCGTCTAGTTAGATCAAGGTGGTAAAGTACCAACAAGGTCGACTAAACAAGAAATAAATAATGAATGTAACACTTACCCAGCAGTAGTCCTAAGTTTAGTATCCCACAGTATAGGTAGGTCAGCATCCATGGCATCTTCAAACACGCCTTTATTAAACTCGACGAACAACCTCCTTGCTAGCTGTTCTTTCAGAGTTTTGTAACTGTCTCTGTATTGTATGGCTTCGACGTGGCATCGCCAGGAGGGGACGTTTTCTGAAAAGAGGGAACTTGCTTATGAGGCTTCAGAAGTGACATACATGAAGCTGGTAATACCCGAAATTAAATTAGGTAAATCATCATCATCATAAATCATATCTATTTCCGAAAATTGCTTTAAAAAAACACTTTTACATGTCACATCATCTTATTATATAATTTGAGCGCAGTAGAGATAAAATAATCTATTGGGTCAAATAAAAAAAAAACAAACAGCTGATTGCGGTGTCAACGGCCGCTCGTTTTATCGTCATTAGATGTCGATGCGCGATACGTCTGTGACGTTTCGCCAAGAAACATAATTTGACCCTATATCAGAGAGCAGAACCTAAATCTTAGACCAAGAAGGTAGGTATGTGTGTGCCTGTTATCCCCAAAGGGTTAGGGAGAGGTGTACCTAATAGTACACACACATATCGCCAGTAATGTTTAAGTCCGTTGTAATTGGGCCTATTACCATCTACTGGCTACAAATCCATATTCTGAGGCTGCTACTGAGAAATTCCTGATGGAAAAACACAATAACAAGTTGCCCAACCCACAATAGAACCCTCACCCTTATGCTCAGCAGTCGGTTGCGACCACTCGACCAACGAGGCAGTCTGTCATACAAAAACACAGTAAAACTAACTAGGTTATAAAAAAAATAATAATTTCTGATGCAAAAGAGTAAGTCCTACCTGCCAAAGAACCGATAAAACTAATCCTCTGTACACTCTCAACTATCGGAGTAACACATACTCTGCCAACCTTCTGTGCCAACACATCAACATCATCCATCATGGTCTCCACCATTTCCGTCACACTCATAGCTTTCATAACCTTATTCTTCTTTGTAGTACTGTTCACACTTCTTAACTTAACTTTTGGTACTTCCGGAGTACTTGGAACCTTTTCGGTGTATAATTTCTTCTTTGACCGTTTATCCGTTTCATTGGCTACGTCAACTGTACGTTTTGCCTCAGAATCGGTTAAGTACAACATTTTGTTACGTTTCAAATCATGTCTTATGTTCTCTTTATCAGTCTCATCGTCATCAAACCGCAGTTTCTTCGAGACCGTGTCATTTTCATAGTTCGCTTTTATTGCTTTAAATAACTTTGGTATTGATTTCCACTGGTCTCCATATAAATCGTTCAGTAGCTTCTTCTGGGAAAAGTGTATTTTCTTTATAGAGCATTGTTCTTGTGATTCGTTGGCTACGTCTCTTGGTGAGGAGGGTGTGGGTTCATGTCTGGGTGTGGCACAGATGATGTTTTGTGCTGGCGACCAGCCACCGATGCTGGGTCGTGATTCTTTTGCTGGTGATGGATCTTCTCGTGAGCAGTTGAAGGAATACTGGAATTTGAAAAGGAAAGTTTTTATTATAATCATTCTACTCGGCAAACATAAGGTAGGATGCTCTCAGGCTAGGGGAAGCAACAAGCTTCACAGGGTAGCTGGTAATAGTATAGCTGTAGAATTGAATGGAGTGAAATTTGAGAGGCCTATTTCCAGCAGCAGACTGCTGCAGATATCAAACAAGACAAACAACACAAAATTTACAATGTTATATTTATTTATTTATTTAACACTTCAAGCACAAAAGTACGGAGGCAGATATTCTACGTGAATATTATCTGCCCACCCATTTCCAACTATGTATTAGATACCACTCTAATCAGATGCAAGGGAATTCAGCTGCCAAGAGATCGACATATTATTTTAAGAATTAGGAACAAATATGATGTCACAATCCTGGCTAAATAGTTTGTTAAATGTAACAATTTGAAATTTGGAACTTCCCATAAATATTGCATTGTTGGTGTTGAGTTGGTGGCAAAGGATTAGGTTTTATTTCCAAATTCCTGGCCTAAATGACCTGTACGTCCATTACCTCAAGAATAGCGAATTCCCCTGGAGATAGGCAGAAACTACAGAACCTACCTACCAGAAGCGAAGGGACAATTTTTGTAAGAGATAAGCGGGTAGCCGGTGAGCCGGGTTTTAGTGTGATTATATTATTTGTCTATAGAATTCTGACTGTGCCATTTTTCAAAGGGAATCCAATAGGAATCAAGTTGTATGGATCCTTCGCCACTGCTACCTACCACCTGCAATGATCCTTACATACTCTATCCATCCTTCCATTTAGGCAATAGGAAACTCATAAATTTTTATGTTGCTGAGCATAATAACTAGTTTCTGCTACTACGACTTTGTCTGCATAGACTCATTTACCGAGATAAAAGTATTTTTTGCGTCATCCAGGTATAAAGCTGTGTGCCAAAATTTGATCTTAACTGGTATACCCGTGCGAACACATGCATGCTTTCACATTTACATATAATATTAGTGGGATAAATAAATTTCACTTACATTGCCATTCCTGGTAGGTTCCTTTTCTTTTTCTTTGCCATTGATAGTAATCTTAGGCAGGTCATCATTAAATGAAAGTTCACAGGAATCATTTATTGTTATTGGAGAATATACTTTCTGACTGGATTGTGCCTTAAATGGAAAAAGTTACCCTTTTAGAGCATTTTAAAAGGTTAATTAGAAGAGCTTGTGCAGAAACTTTATGTTGGAATTGTGAATCTTGAATCATTGAATGTTGCCTCTTAACTGCCATTAAGCTGTTTAAACTATGATAACTTAGAGAGTGTCCTCCAGTAATCTTGATCTATAATTTAAAAGGGAAAATGAAAATGTGTTTTTGTCAATGAGATTTAAAATACTTATAGAGCGGACATTAGGAATATTTTCACACAAAATTTTTGATCCCATTCATTTTCGATTTTGACACACAAATGCTACCTGACAAGCGTGCGTATGACACTAGACAGAACGATTTATTACTAACTAGTAATAAGTTTTGGATTACAATTTTCTTCGTCTTGTCCCGTCTATCGCTCATAAATAATTGAATGTCTTTGGTTTTTGTTGTCACTATTTAAGAAGTTACTTTGTTTTGCTTCTAGCATTAATATGATGATTTACCTGATAATTTCCACATAGGGTATTGCCTATTGATTACTGTAATTTAAATATTTAAGCAATAGTTATTGCTTATTGAAGTAGATACAAGACTTACTTTAGTTTTTAGAAAATCATTCCTCAGTCTATCAAAAGACTCGTCAAGTATTATCACATCTGAACTTCTGTTAAGTTTATTAATGTCTTGAGTTGCTTTTGGCCTGGATTTCTTTAAGGATAGCTTCAGAAATCCTGAAAAATCATGATTAAAATAATTTCTCCACGTTACACAATAAAACTTATGAATTTTGCATAAACTGTAAAGTTGGTGTATGTACTTACGGTTCTTCGGTTTATTTTGTGAGGTTTTAGTGTCCATTTCTATCAAAAGTTTGTAAAACAAGCGAAAATAATTAAATAATCCATGAGAAGGGAAAATGTTTAAAAAATACCAGCCGTTGAGTTGTGACAATTGATTAGTGGTGTTACCAGTAGTAGTTAAAATATCAGATCATTTTTTTCTGTGGTTATTTATTAGATTTATTTTTTATTTTTTACTTTACTTGTCGTATTTTCTAATAATCATGACATGAACGGTGTTTTTTTTATAATACAACCTTAATCCAACAATATCACATTTGAGATTTTAAATTTACTACTGCACCATCTGCCGGTGAGTAGTTAGAAGCGTTAACATTAATGGAATTGCAAGTAATTATTCCATTCATCGCTAGAGTGCGCTAATACTAGTTTCATGTAATACTAATAGATGGCGTTGCCTACAGTTACTTTTATTCACGTTAGATGTCTATTCACTATTTTAATATGTTAGTCTTATGTCAAAAATATTACCGAAGTACGAAAAAATAATATTTACATAGGTAGGTAATATAAAACAAAGTCACTCCCGCTGTCTGTACGCTGAGATCTTTTAAACTCCGCAACGGATTTTAATACAGTTTTCAGCAATAAATAGAGTGATTCAAGAGGAAGGTTTTTAAGTAAATTGCAACCGTGCGAATCCGGGGCGGGTTGCTAGTAATATCATAAAACAACTTTTGTAATTATCTTATCAGCATTTTTTTTTATCATAGGTAGAGAAATCATATACAGTTTACGTTTAGTAATGCACTCAACCGTGCAATAATCATTCAAACAAAAAAAAAACTCGTTTGCTCAGCTTTTATTATTTTGTCGTTATGAGTTCTTTAAAACCTTCACAGCATAATTTGCTATGCCTTTCATTGTTTACGCAAACGGCGCTAGTTGCATCGGCATCTGGGTCAAGTAGCATTGTACTATGCTTTTATTATGAAACAGATTTGGGCAGATTCACTTCCAACCATTATGATAATGTTCTTCACGTGAGAATTATAGAAACAATTTAGATTTTTATCGGGTCATTACGAACAAAGCTTTATGGTCTGTTTCCGTTCTAATTTGGAAATTATTGTAAATGTTAGGTCATCTTTACATACTTTTGTTCTAGATCTGTTTTTTCAGGCGGATAAAAATATGCTTTACTAGCTTTTGCTCGCGGGTTCGCTCCTGTTATGTAGAGAAATTACCCACGGGAACATTTTAAATTTATCCTATAACACTCGGGGATAATGTAGCTTCCTGTTAGTGAAAGAATTTTCGGAATCGGATCAATATTTCCGAAGATTACTCCCTACATACAAACTTACAAATAAATTTTACATCTTTACTATATTAGTATAGAAGTATAGATTAACTAAGACTGTGGGTGTTTTAGTTGGGATTCTTGGGGATAGAAAGTGATAGATAAAAAAGAAGAAGCAATAGCTTACTTAAATACACTGCTCGATTCTCGAAGAGTTAGAAAGAAAGAAAGAAAAATAATTTATTTGTCGCAGGGACATGACGTGCATCATACAAAGTTAAAAAAAAATAAACAATAAACTATAAATTCAACAGGACGGAACAAAAAAAAAAGAAAAAAGTTAACAGCTTGCACGTCGTGACTGCGACAAGCAGGTTACCACTCAGCATGATGCTGTGCTTTGGGGGGTCCACAACACAGCGCTGGTTTTCAGTGGTCACCCGTGAAAAAACGTACGGAAGCCAAGACAGCATAAATATTTTTTACATCAATATGAAAATAAAAAAAACAGTACTTGGGTTATAATATAAAACAACTACCTCTAGGAAATATAATAAACACTACAAAAAATATACAAGTATGTGTGCAGGCTAACCAAAATAAACATAAATACAATATAATAAAGACATGGCGTGTTTCTGTCTCGTCCCTACCCCACCTTCGCGTCGCCGTCGCCTGCGCGCGCGCTGCCGATCAAACGACTTCGTCGTACCACGCATTTCTCCTCTAGTTAGCTAGAGCTACGTGTAACATCTAAGTAGGTACCTACATTCACTCTTCGCCATCATCCGAACGGATTCCAGAGACTGCTACTGAGAAACTCCTGATGAAAAAACCCTATTACACACTGCTCGTCCTAGGAATCAGACCCTGGACAACATTCTCAGGATCAACTTCTGTCTTCTGACCACTAGACAAGCATGGCTTTTGTCGCCTTTAAAGAACTGAAATCCTTAGGTTTCTAGGGTGAGTTGTGAACTCCTGGGCTTGTCTTCATGTTATAAAAGATCACTAAAGGATTCCACTGGAAGAATCGGGTTGCCCGCGTAGCGTCCTCTTGTTTGACAAATGAAACACCAGAAAACGGATTGTTAGTAAAATTGTTAAAATGTAGTTTTGTTTCCAAAATGTGGGTAGTTAGTCAAATAATATTATAGATTTATAATAGAATATGTTATTAGATTTTGTGTTCCGTGATTTTGCTGAGTTTCATTAGGTTAGGTTTTGTTAATTGGATTATTATTAAAGTATTTTTTTTAATCCGTTATGTTATGAATTATATTGTGATGTGAAATTATGACGACCTAGCAATGGTAAGTCCAGTCAATTGATATGTATTGTAGTATTGTTTTCCTTCAGCATAGATAGTGTGTCCAAAGTGTTTTTGTCTCTTCATCTTTAATCATAATTAACTACCCACACCGTAAGTACCTACCTACTGAAAATTTACGAATGTCTTTCTTATCTCAATTATTTTGTAAGAGGCATTTTAAAATGTTGGTTTATTAGGCTCCGTACCGCAGTCGGCAAAAACGGAACCCTTATAGGATCACTTCGTTGTCCGTCTCATTGGAGCAGTGAACTGATGTGAAGTGAACTAAGTCAACGCAATCAAAAGATACCGACCGTTTATTTCGCATATTTTGCTTGTCACAAAGAGTAGGTACTTCCCGTTGAAGTAGAATCGTAAAATTTCGAAGAAGCAATGCTGTAAGACGCACATGTAAAGGAAAAAATCTGAAAACCGTAAATAGTTTAATAATAAAATACCTACGAGTTTATACCTACGGAACCGTAAGTGCGGAGTCCAACTTGGAGTTTTTGTAAATGTGCACTAATTTAGTTTTACTGGGAGTAACTCCTTATTTACTAGTTGAACATAATAAAATAACAGGAAAGTGATTATCAAGAAACTTCCATATCAGCTGATCCTATACGCTTCGTACATTTTCCACTATCATGCATTTTTAACACAATCTACGCCGTTTAACTCTTGACCTTTGGAAGAATCCAATATCGCGCGATTACAAGCCTTAGCGCCTTTTACTTCATGCCATATGGCTCCGGTCTTTTTAAAGGACCTCCCACAACTGCCTCTAAGAAAGCGATAATACATAGATAGTAGGTGAGTAATCTGAGTACCATGTAGACATTCTATTATGGTTAGTAGGGCTTATCCTAATCTTGAAGATTTTAATTGTCCTTTTTTTACTCTTTCTACATTGAGCTCACATACAGGGTGGAAAGAGAACACCGACTCGAAAACGGTTACCACGTATTACCAGTACATCAATCTGAGTACATAGAAATATTTCAACGGTTATTATAAAAAAACCTACAAAAGTGCAATACCTCCACGGTCAAAATAATCATAATCATGAATATTTATTTATCTCAACAACAGGAGTAACAGGTACTGGTATATGCACAATCTTAAATAGAGAAAGGTGTCTGAAGTAGGTATGTCCTGAGGTACAGATCACCTCTCCGGCTCAGATATACTGTTTTATTTTGATTCTAGAGTTACAATTGGAAGTAGGTAAACAGTGGATGGCGAGTTACAGTGGACGGCGAGTTACAGTGGACGGCGAGTTATGGGCTTGCTCGCCGTCCGGCCGTCTTATGACGACAGGCCGTGTCGACGGCGCGTTCGTGTTCCACGCGCGCCTCAAAGAGATGTCAGCAATCAAGTAGGGGTCCGCATGGACCGATGCCTGCCAGGGCTACGGGACTGTTCGAAAGAGATACCGTGGCCCTGGAACACAAAGGGCAAAGAAGG
The DNA here is from genome assembly GCA_963576755.1 of Noctua janthina. Lineage (NCBI taxonomy): Eukaryota > Metazoa > Arthropoda > Insecta > Lepidoptera > Noctuidae > Noctua > Noctua janthina. The sequence continues at coordinate 8,867,556 of OY755075.1, read as the reverse complement.
AACATGGATGGGTTTTAGTCAGTACAAGTCTGACACTCCCCTCCGCTCCGCCCAGAGTGGGGGGGGTCATTCGATGATTTCCGATCCGGGAAAAAAAAAAAAAAAAAGTAGGTAAACAAGTGCTTAAAATTAATTATTTGAAATTTAAACAAAAAATATGAAACTGACAAAAAAAAAACAAACTACAAAAATGTATGGAACAGCTGAATTTCTAAACCTAATAGCCATCGACCACTGTCAACTGAAGTTAACAACAGTTTTGTTGCATAATGTGCAATTAGTGTTGTAGTTAAGGCAGCTTCCTCCGGGAGAGTATACAAGCACAGATACAAGTGCTGCCGTTTGTAGAACTTAATGGCCATCTTTGTGCCTATTTTTTAAACCATTCACCTTTTATTTTGTTTATGTACAGTTGAGAACTTTTAGGTCGAATCGCAATTTGAATTGAACAATTGTTTATTGTTATTTTTTGTGGAAATAAAACACTAGTACCTATAGATTAATGAAAAAAAACACTTGTGTTGAGTATTCCACACTCGTGGTTTTTTTTTTTATTGCATTAATTTTGAACCTAATAGTAATGCGATGTCGCGTTCCTATTAGAAGCGTTCGTGTTCCACGCGCGCCTCAAAGAGATGTCAGCAACCAAGTAGAGGTCCGCATGGGCCGAGGCCTGCCAGAGCTGCGGAACTGTTCGAAAGAGATACCGTGGCCCTGGAACACAAAGGGCATAGAAGGAACATGGATGGGTTTTAGTCCGTACAAGTATGACACTCCCTTCCGCTCCGCCCAGAGTGGGGTGGGGGGTCATTTGATGATATCCCATCCGAAAAAAAAAAAAAAAAGGAGTAGTGCGATAAGAGCCAGTTTTCGAGGAAGTGTACTGAAAAATAAATGGACACTAAATATGACACCTCAAAAATTAACACGTGCTGAAACTGTTTCTACGTCAATTGGATATAAAGAATATCATCGCTTTTCTGTTATCTTCCAAGATTGTTTTTAAAGATTACCCCCTGTTGTAGGTAAAATAATTTTAGAGGAGCTCGTGGCTAAGTAATAACAGCCGCTCGGATCGATCTTTAGGTTAAGCCGCGCTTGCCTAGGTTGGTCTGTGGATGGGTGACCACCCATTACATACCGAGTTTCCTCCGTGCCTCGGAAAGCACGTTAAGCCGTTGGTCCCGGGTGTCATTTGTAGATCTTTGACAGCCGTTATAGGTAGTCAGTGGCCCAAAAAGTCTGACAACCAGTCTTACCAAGGGGTACCGTATTACCTAGTACTAACTGGGTTGTGGAGGTCAGATAGGCAGTCACTCCATGTAAAATACTGGTATTCAGCTGCATCCGGTTAGACTGGATGCCGACCCCAACATAATTGGGAAAAGGCTAGGCAGATGATGATGTAGGTAAAATAATTTTATCTGTTAATTGTCAAGTGATTTGGTTGGCTATCTACAACATTATTTTTAGTATATGCGAAACCTGAATATAGTTTGTTCAGAATAAGTAACTGAATCGATTCCAATCATTTTTAAATCACGTTATATTTTGTCCCAAAAATTATTATTATCAATGAGCTACCAACCTACCAGCCTTGTATACATTATGGAATGCAATAAAGTATTGAGTATTGAGTATTGAGCTCAAGATGAAGCAGAAGCCGCGCGCGCAGGCGCGCTGCGTGGTGACCACATTTTTGTGCGGACAACCAGGTAACAGAACAAGCTTATAACTTTGTGATTTTTGATACAGTTTTGAAATTTTGTACATTCTTTACATAAAAATACTAGACACGTGTTTCAGGTTTCGCATATACTACAACTAATGTTGTATATCATGGCTATTTTAGGTAAGCAATTGTACCTGTAAATACGGGATTTGAAAGCATTTTCGTAAAGGAGAAGTTTAATTTTGGGCCACCACTAAGTACCCTACTTAGATAAATAAGAAAAAAATAGGGGAATTTCATAAAAAACTAACAAATCAATTTGAAGAAGGGTACAGGCGTATTAAAATGATCATTTGAAAAGTTTCATAATAAGATAATCTTATTTTTAGGGCAGCCATAACAGTTGTGTTGGATATGACGTTTGACGACTTTGACAGTTTTAAGAAGTGACGTCTTTGAGTCATTCCTTGCTTTGAGTTTGAATTGGATGTGTTTTGGAGTTTTTAGTGATTGTTTTTTTTTTTCGACCCAGTTTACTACTACAGTCATTGATTGATTGCTTCTCTGCTGACCCCGGCTTTGTTTTATGGTTTCTTTTTTTATTGCAGATTTTACAAAACACGTCAATCAAATGTCATTGTCAAAATCACATTTTTAGCTTACTGCTGCTCTGATCCACCATGTTTAATTTTATGTTGTGTTGCTCTCCTTGACCAAGTTAATTTGAATGTACATTGAAACGAAGTTAAATTAAAGAAAATTAACAATAAAAAACGGTTACTGTATTTTTTGACGATATTTACATATAGTGTACATAGTGGCTGAATGCCGGTCCTGCTCCACAAGAACAGGGGCGCCTAAATTGATAGCATTAAATAGTACTGTTGGAGCTGCTGAAGATTGTATAACTATCTTTGCATTGTATAGATTCAATCTCTTTTGTATTATATAGCCGCCTAGCCCATATTGTGTGAGTACTATGTACTAGAAAGCTGTCATTCGCTGGAAATCTGCGTCTTTTCTTGACTGGAATGTGCCCTGGCGGTTAGGGGTATGTCATGCTCACTCAAATGTCTCGCTGATGGTGGCACGTGTGTCGGATCATTTAGTTCCTTTCAAAATGGTGTTGAATGGTGCTGATATTTGCGAGTGTTATGCGTCTATAGATCGCCAAATTCAAATCGGGAAATTATATTATTTTTCCTGGAACAGTTGAGCCACTTACTTGGAGTCCTGTGCGCAACTAAAGGCAAAATTATCTTATGTGGGGATTTGAACATTAATACATTGATAAAAAATGCATCATCTATGGAATTTGCTAAGGTATTTAAGAGTTTTAATTTTACATTTATTTTTAAAGAACCTACACGAATAGTTAGTGGAACATGTTTGGACAATTTTCGAGGTTGTAAAGGTGAACTTCTTGAGCTAGCACTATCTGATCACACAGCACAATTGCTCACATGCCCTGTTAAAACAACGTGTACTTACAAATATTGGTTTATTAAGAGACGCGACTATAGTCAAGAAAACATTGAAAAATTCAAAGAATGCATTAGTTCTTTATCATTCCATGATGTATTTGCAAATGATGACCCCAATTATGCGCTTAACAATTTCTATGACATTTTTAAATTATTTTATTATTTATGTTTCCCACTAATTAATATTAAAATTAACACTAGAAGACGTTTGAATTGGATGACTAAAGGAATCCGAGCATGTTGTAAACGAAAGCGGCAACTACTATGGCAATATCGAATTACTAAAAACCATAGCGATAAATCAAAATTCAAAGCTCTTTCATCTAGACTCAATCGCATTATCAAGTCAACAAAAAAATCACAAAACAACCACTACATATACACAGCTCGCAATAAATGCAAAGCTACATGGGACATAATAAATGACTCTAAATGCAATATACCAGATAGCGAAATACACAATTTTACTGTTAATGGTAAATTAATAAATGATGCATCATCTATAGCTAACTTTTTTAATGACTTTTTTATTGACAATATAAATTCAGAGTTGCCACACAGTACACCAAGCAGTCTTGATACTCAGCTTAATTCTATGTATATGTATCCAATACTTCCCGGTGATGTACTTAAATTGATATTAAATCTTAAGAATACCAAAAGCACTGGATATGATGACATTTGTACAAGTATACTAAAATATGTAGCCTTGAAAATTAGTCCTGTTCTTAGTCATATTATAAATTTATGTTTTACTCATGGTGTATTTTCTGATAAATTAAAGGTAACAATAATCAAACCACTTTTCAAGAAGGGAGATAGACTGTCCGTAAATTGTTATCGCCCTATAGCTCTTATACCAGTGTTTTCAAAAGTATTTGAAAAAGCAGTACATGAAAATATTTACAACTACTTTGTTAAGAATAACTTGTTTGCAGATAAACAATCGGGGTTTAGAAAAAATAAATCGATTGATATGGCAGTCTATAATTTTTTAAATGAAGTAATGCGTAATTTAAATAATAAGAATCATGCTTGTGCATTATATATGGACCTTACCAAAGCTTTTGATAATGTAGACCACAATATACTGTTATCGAAATTGTCGGCTTATGGCGTTAGAGGCAGTGCTTATGATCTAATAAAGTCCTACTTAAGTAACAGGAGACAATCGACTCAGATCACAAGGATTTGTGCTAAGACTAAAAGAGAAATAACTTACTCATCAAAATATAGAGAAGTAAAAATAGGGGTACCGCAAGGCAGTGTTTTAGGACCACTTTTATTTATCATTTATGTGAATGACTTGCCGCGCATTACGAGCCATCCGACTGTTTTGTTTGCTGATGATGCCACTGTTGTATTCTCCAGCAAAGAACTGTCTAAACTAAAAGAAGAAGTAGAAAATACATTACTAACTATTATAGAATGGCTGACATCAAATAAATTAAAAATAAACTTAATCAAAACTAAAATTATGACTTTTAAGAATAGAAATGGCAAACAAACAAACGTCGATGTTTATTTCCAAGGACAGAAGATTGAGCAAATCAATACAACAAAATTCTTAGGCTTACATATAGACTATAACCTAAACTGGAAGTCACATTTGGAAAGCTTGTGTCTCAAATTAAGTCAGCAGTCCTATGCGTTATATATGCTTGCAAAAACGGTCAGTACCAGTGCGGTCTTAGCATCTTACCATGGTTACGTAGGGTCCTTGTTGAGATATGGCATTATGTTTTGGGGCTATTCTACAGAAAAAGAGGCTGTATTTAAAATGCAAAAGAGATGTATCCGCGCAATATGTAGTTTAAAACCAACAGATAGTTGTAAGCCCTTTTTTCAAAGCCTAAAAATATTAACACTACCATGTTTATATATATTGGAAGTCGTAGTCTTTGTAAAACGCAACTTGCATTATTTCAAAAATTATAGAAGTCAACGTAACAATAAAAAAATATATTTCCCTGATAGCAGTAGAACTACTTTGTTTAGCAATAGTATTTTTTGGATGGCACCTCGACTTTATAACCATTTACCAAAATGTATAATAGATTTAAAAAGTGTGGACATATTTAAATGTAATGTTAAAAAAATGTTATTGGTAAAATCTTATTATAGTGTTAATGAATATTTGTGTCACAAACTCTAAATAATGTTTAGTACTTAAGTTTGAATTAAATTGCGTATTTCACAATGATTAATTAATGACATTTTAGCATAATAGATTAACTTTGACATTATTACTTTGACTTTAATTGAGAAATTTAATAGACATGTAATTTTGAACTTTAATGTATTTAAATTTTTAATTTAGGGACTAACCACGTTCCGAAATAAATGTTGCATGCCTAGTGCAGAATATGGTGACACTAACAACTTTCCTGTTCTTCAAAAACCCACCTGTATAACTACCCATATTTGCAATAAATGAATTTGAATTTGAATTACAACGATACATGCGTCATGTTCGTGAACGGGCGCTGTCAGTTGTGACTGGTCATCTCTTATTTGCCACGGCTTATTTGAATTAATTATTTTATTTTTGAATTGTTTTTACTATGGACACTTTTAACGTACACATCTTGCTGCATCGTTCTCACATAATGTACCATCTCAAAATGAATGATGTAACCAAGGTTTTGTTAAAGTATTCTGATTTAAAAGAGTATCCATGGAGTTTCTTGCCCGTTCTTCTCCATAGAGATCTACGTTAGGGAATGGGCAACTACAGTACTTTCACAGTTTTTGTGCCTTGTGACTGGGACTGTAGCTTTATTTTACTGTTGCCTTTGTTTCGACAATTCAAAAGTGCCTGTAACTAGCCTACTTGAAATAAATGCTTTGATTTTGATTTTGATTTTTGAGTGCTGGCCCAGGCTCCATACATTTCTGGAACACCTCCTTATGTATCAGAAACCAAATGTTGAAATCATCCATTATGAAAGTTTGATAAGTGATAGATAACATAATGATTTGTTTTTCAGATGAAAAGATCTCTTGAGATTAAAGAAAATAAAGAGTGAGTGAATTAAGGTGTAGGAAATGACAATTCTACAGAAAATTCAAATTCAGGTGAGTTGTATAGAAAAACATGTTTTAAGACCAACATATACGACTGATAGCTTGGTCTAATGGTCGCAAGTGCGACTGCCGAGCATGAGGTCGATTCCAAGGTCGGGCAAAGTGATATTGGGTTTTCAATCAGGAATTTCTTTTTTAGAGGATTTTTTTTTTCTTTTATTTTTTTTAGTAGCAGCCACGGGTTGGGGTCGGCTTCCAGTCTTACGGGATGCAGCTGAATACCAGTATTCTATATGGAGCGACTGCCTATCTGACCTCCACAACCCAGTAAGTAATGGGAAATACGATACCCCTTGGTAAGACTGGTTTCGAGCCACTGAGCAACTGTAACCACTGCTTAATGTGCTTTCCGAGGCACGAAGGAAACTCGGTATGTAACGGGTGGTCACCCATCCACGGTCCAACCTCGACAAGTACGGCTTAACTTGAAGATCGACCCGAGCGGCTGTTATTATTTAGTTAAGAGCTCTAAAACCAACCACTTCCTACTTATCTAAGTAAGTAGGTGCTTAGCTGTGTTTATTGCATCCGAAGTGTTTCAGTTAGGTACTTACTTACTTACTTCACTTTTATGGTTTGCACAAAGTAACATAAGTTAGTAGTTTGTGCGAAGAAAGGGAAAAATACAATAAAACACTGTCATATATACACCTGTCATTCATTTTTTCAATACGAAATGTTACTTGCTATGACTGTCAATATATCTTTTATCCTTTTCACTCATAAAACAGCTGTTCAACTAAATAATAAATGATAAAATAATGAAACCGTGACGTCTGGCGAGCTACAAGCGTAATTCGGAATAAATAATGTCTGCTACCCTTGCTCTTAAAGCCACGCATGCGCTGTCCGCCGGCGCAAAATGGCGTCTATTTTCTATTATTAACAACTAAACTTGGCAAAATTGCACCGGGAGACGGTTTTTAATAATAATTACAACTTGCAAAATGTTCTTTTTATACAACAGATCGTAAAGCGCATTGCTGAAAGTTTTTTTAAAGGGAATTTCGCCGCGAAAGTGACCCCTGACTCCGATATAGGCCAGTTTAATCTGAGACGCGTTCGCGTAACGATCGGTTGTGCGCGGAGGTCAAATTAGTCTGGAAACAGCTGTTTTGAAAAATCGAATGCTGTAGACGTAAAAAGTCGTGAAATTTCGCCAGTTTGACGTCAGTTTTCGTTGAGTGCGGGTGGATATTAGCACCGACCATGTAATGGTGAGTGCCACAGCCGGTGGATTTACGAAATTGTGACTTAAGTAGCGTAGAGTGTACCTATGATTTGAATTTTTTCAGTGAATGCGTAAAAACGTGCTTTTTCTCTAGAAAATACAGTGTTTAGTGAATGTTCTGTGTAGATTTTCAGTTTTAATTAGAATATTATTTGGAATGTTTTCGTCTGGCCGTCGTATAAGTATTAAATCGATAGTACTTAGGTCAGGCCACGTGGTGTCTCACATTTTCCTAGCGATGTTGCATGAAATAGCACCTTATAATATTAAGTGGACAACTCAATTTAGTTTGACGGTATCGATTTGACGTTTGTTCAATATACGGTTGGTTTTTTAAGTGCCTGTTTTCCATGTTAGCTAATTTTCACGTGTTGTAAAATGAATCTTGCGGCACATTTGTTTAAAAGTGATTCAACATAGTTATTCTGTGACAATTATTAACCCAAAAAGTGGGTCGATACGATAAAAACCAGTCTGAGTTCTAGAAGCATGAATTAATTAACAAACTGAGATAATTACTTAAGGTACAACATTATTTAAAATATACAGTACTTAACAAAATAGCAAAAAAAATATACTGCAAAAGTAGTAGCTATACAAAAGGCATTAACATACGTTGTGTTCTTACTATTTATTTTAAATACACACGTTAGAAAGGAAATTAATTCCTACCTAAGTACTAGGTGTTTTATGATAAAAGATACATTTGAACTTATATTGTCACTTACGGGATATATTTCGTGATTGTTCATTATTTTCTTTTTTTTTCTTTTTTTAAGTGACTGCTACTGAAACCGTAAAAGCTTAAAACAGAGTTAGGCACATTTATAAAGGAACTTAAAAATTAATTAAAGGTCAGTTTGACCGTTCACATAGTATTACACAATAACACGTAACACGTGTATAAATATTTTGTATGAATTTATGTAGGTACTATGTATAAGCAGCTAAGGTAAAACCGTAATATGCATGGTCCTCACTATGACTTGACCAAGATTCCGTCTGGACTATGAACCGGGTTCCCAGATCCATAAACAAGCTTTCCGAAGAAAATTCCGAACATTTTTCAAGAAATTACCAGACTTTTTAATCGACTTCTAAAAAAGGAGGAGGTTATGTGTTCCACCAGCATCTTTTTTCCATTTATGTACGAAGATTACTCCGTGATTACTTTGCCGGTATATACGAATACATATTTTCATTTGGTACTCCTAGAAGAAGCCCGCGCGTGTTCTATATAAAATTTATTAACTTTGCTTGAGTAGTTTATGAGTTAGCTCCCTTTAAAACCTATTTTTCGTGCTTGGCCTAAGTTTATGACATCATGGTCCCGTAATAACTTCTAATACATCCAATGCTCTTAAAACGGTGAAGGAAAACATCATGAGGAAACCAGCATGTCCTAGAACCAAAAATTCAAAGACATGTGATATCTACCAACCCGCACTGGGCCCGCGTGGTGGATTATAGTCCATTCCCTCTCACAGAGAGGAGGCCTGTGTCCCAGCAGTGGGAACATTATAGGCTGATTATTCTTATGTTTATGCTTACATACAATGTAAAATTAATTCATGACAAGAATTCGTGTGGAATACTACAAGTAAAAAGGGTACCTAATATAAAAAGCATTTTTACAGAATAAACAAGTAATCTATAATTTTAAACCCTTTTGAAAAACTTAAGGTGGAAGCCTCAGGGTAAACCGCGAAATTCAAATTCTCTTACGTTTTTTGCAATTTGCAGGTCAGTGTCAGGTTGTGCGTTGATGAAAAATAAGACGCGCAAGTAACACGTATGTAGTTACAAAAAAACAACCACCAATTATTATCAGCCATTTGTGTCCCAACTCCCACTGCAGGGCAAAGACCTCCCTTCCCTCTTGCCACTTATCCCTATCCAGTGCTGTTGCTCACCAATCTTTCTGAAAAGAGTCGAGTTCGTCCCACCATCTCCTTCTGGGCCTGCCGCGTTGCCGTTTGCTGCTGTTTGGAACCCATTGTGTGGTTACTTTAGCTCATAGCTCCTCCGGCATGCGACAGATGTGGCCAGCCCAGTTCCATTTAAGCTTGGCAGCCGTGTGATTTACATCCAATACAACCCTCTAAGTTCATTTAACCCCACTGAATGACTTTTTCATGAAATAGTTATTGAATCATGGAGCAAATTACAAAAAACGTAAGAAAATTTGAATTTTGCGGGCCACCCGTTGCGCTTACACCTTAAATATTTCCGTTTCTTTTCGCTATTCTCTTTTGCCAGCTAATATTTTATGAAATGTCAGTGTCAAGGTTAGATGCGGCTGACCTATAAACGGAACATGCAACATTAAACTTGCAATTTACATTACTTATATGCAATAAATATTTATTTTACTGTCTGGCTTTCCGCATAATTTCTGTAACTACCTACCTAGATAGGTAAATGTCGTGTAGATATTTTAATTTAACGCGACCTTACCTTGTTTTTTTCATGAATTAGGCTTATCTACTTTACCTTACTATTACTTGTGTTTACCTATCTATCTACTTATTTGCTAATACAAGGTAGGTAGGCATATTTTTGTTGAGTTTTCTCGGAAAAAGAGACTAAGTAGTTAAGTAGGTACTAAGCTCATTAAATACATAACAAAAACATAGTTATCTGGTGAAATGTGGGTGTAATGGGTGTGTACAACAGTATTTTTAGTATATGTGAAACCTGAATATAGTTTGTTCAGAATAAGTAACTGAATCGATTCCAATCATTTTTAAACCATGTTATATTTCGTCCCAAAAATATTTTTTTAAAGTTACAAGTTGGACACCGAGCGACATTAAGTACATATCGCAATAATTTGGGTACCTACTGCCAAATTATTATGATCAATGAGCTCAAGACGACGCTGGAGGCGCGCGCGAGGCGTGCTGCGTGGTGACTACGTTTTAGTGCGTCCGCAAAGTTATAAGCTTGTTATGTTATCTGGTTGTCCAACCAGATAACAGAACAAGCTTATAACTTTGTGATATTTCATGATACAGTTTTGAAATTTTGTGCATAGATTCTTAACATAAAAATACTAGACACATGTTTCAGGTTTCGCATATACTAAAACTAATGTTGTATAATACAGGTACCTAAACCTCTAATGGGTATAACAAGATCCTTAACCAAGCCGGAAGACACTTGTTCTCCCCGTCATTCCGATCATTTGTTTGTTCTAGATCATACCTGGGAACCTTCTAGTTACGGAGATATGGGGGTCAAAGTTCCAACTTTTTGAAAAGTTTTTTTTAAAATAAGTAACAACTTTTTTGTAATGCATCCATCAGCACAATGTTTTGAGTGCGTTACATTGAGTCCTACCGTAAAACGTGATTTTTCACCCCAAAAAAAAGTCGTTACAAAGCAATAATTATTGCGTAAAGTTACTTAGTTTGATGTACAGAGTGCTTGTTTGACGGCTTCGTTTAAAACACCTTGTATGTATATTTTCTACGCGTTTTTTATTACAGGCGTTATGTTATGTTACCTAATAATATCAATAAGCTTTATAAATTACTAGCTTTTGCCCGCGTCTTCGACCGCGAGGATGTCGAAAAATATCTGACGGGAATGTGCCGAACCAACATAGTTACTTACCTTGATACCCCTTTTCAACCCTTCAGGGGTAGAATTATCAAAAACGCTGAGACACGTATAAATTAATTTTCAATCGTCAGCCTAAACACAAAATTTGAAGATCCTAACTTCAAAACTGACGGAGTTTCATATAAACTTCCATCCCCTATTTTACCCCTTTAGGGGTGGAATTCCCAAAACTCCTTTCTTAGTGGATACTTATTCTTCACAAAGAACACACCCTCCAAGTTATTTGTCTCTAGGACCAGCGGTTTGGGCTGTGTGTTGATCTATCACCCAGTCACTCAGTCAGTCAGTCAGTTTAACATTTTATACATATATTTAGATCATGTAGGTAGGACCTCATTAATTTAATTCTTTTTTTTATGGCGTTTACACGTGCTAAAAACTTGTTTTTTTTTCTTCAATGTCTTATCATGCATGACCAAGGCATCCTGAAGGGTTAGGCAGAGGTATGCTTAACAAATAGTACATTCACATTTCGCCAGTTATTAAGTCCCATGGAATAGGCGAGCCTCTTGCCATCAATCGGACACAAATCCAGACTCCTCAGCTCATCATCATCATTTCAGCCGAAAGACTGTCACTGCTGGACATAGGCCTCCCCCAAGTGTTGCCACATTGACCGGTCCCGTGTGTCTCGTATCCAGCGGATCCCTGCAACCTTCACCAGGTCATCGGTCCACCTAGTGGAAGGCCTTCCAATGCAACGTCTTCCAGTTCGCGGTCGCCACTCCAGAACTTTCCGGCCCCATCGGCCATCCTGATGGAAAAACCCAATAACACTTCGCCCGGTCTGCGAATCGAACCCAGCACCTCATGGTCATATCTCATTGCTACGTAATCTGAAATTATTAATTTTAAAAAAAAACTCTGTTTTACACACTAGTGATAACAGTGTGAATGTCTTCGTTTTTATGTCGATGCAGTAAGGGTGATATTCGTAAAGCTAGTGTTACAATGTACGATGTGTGATTGACAACCCAGCACCACCATCTACTATTTATAACAATACTTGAGAACTCACTAGTGTAAATATGTAGATATATTTTTCTTTAATCTTTATTTATTTAAAGATTTTTTTTTTATATTTACACAATCTATCTACACATGACATACCTATGCGACGAAGTCAATCCCACCCTACATTTACAAATAGCAATTTCCTTCCTAAAATAGTAATTTAACTAATATATTATATCAGAAAAAGAAATGTCTCATTTAATTTTTATTTATTTTACTTACTGATTTTCACCTACCTGCTCACTTACACAGACATTTTATTTAACCAGTTTCACTGCCTACCCAATATTACTAAACAGGACAATGGTGACACAGAAAAGCGTGACGTGTGTGACACTGACATAATAAACTACTGCTACAAACATCGAATGACATGCGTACAGTCAAAGAATGAAAAAGTTAAATTTCCGCACGAGGGGATAATGCCCGCTGTTTAGAACAGGGGGCGGGGGGGAGGGGCTACTAGACGCCTTCATACCTACATAAGTCCATCTCTTTCCTACTCTGGAATAAGATAGCCCGCGGAATTCAAAAAACATTTTCATGAAATAGTCATGCAATGCAATTATTCATTTAATCCAATGAACTTTGAGAATTGAGTGTTATAAAATATTGATGACTTTAATGATTATAATTTCGTAAATAAAACTTGTTACGGTCGCGAATCATATTTTGTTCAATATACAGCAACCAGGCATCAAAGGGTATTGTAATTATTACCCTGTACTAACTGGGTTGTGGAGGTCAGATAGGCAGTCGGGCCATGTCAGATACTAGTATTCAGCTGCATCCGGTAAGACTGGAAGCTGACCCTAGCATAGTTGGGAAAACGCAGATGATGATTTAAAAGACGAGAATATGAGGGCGCCAAAAAAAACGTCCGCATCGCTGTGAACGGAAAATTTCTTATTTAGTTTGTCATCCAAAGTTGTAATTTACTTAGAGGTCGACATTTAATACCTACATTAATAATTAAATAGAATGACAACAATGTTTTAATTAATATACAAAAATTCAATTGTTTTTACTTCTCATGACATTGTTGTAATATTTCATAGTATTAATTACTAAAAAACATACTTGTGACAGCATTATTTCATATTAATATGCGTGTAACGATTTGTTAATTGTTTTCTAGGTAATTAAATTAAAATTAGCTACAAAATTAGTTTTACTTCTTAGCTTATAACATTACAATAATAATTTATTTTAACTGTGTTAGGAAATCAAACAACAAAAACAGTCCAAAACACAAAAAGAATTTGGCAGCGGTGGGATTCGAACCCACGCCTCCGAAGAGACTGGTGCCTTAAACCAGCGCCTTAGACCGCTCGGCCACGCTACCACTTATGAACGTAGTCGAAATTATGAATCGCTTACGGAGTACGTTTTTTCCCAACACTATGGATGACTGGCCTTGATTCTATAATTGGGTACAAAAATAAAATAGTTACGAGTTCTATTTTTATTTCGTCGCGTGCGTAGGTATAGTGTTATATTTCATTATAATTACACCAATTATTGTACCTATTTATTTTTTATAAACACTAATGGATAGTTTAAATTTCAAATAAACAAATTAAATGTCTAACTAAACGATTTACGATTGCGTAGCTTATAATTATGTATAGGAGGTAAGTGTTTATTTACCTTCAGCATTGCTTCGCCGTCAAACCACAGTGAGCTTTAAAAACATAGCAATAAGGCTGTTTTTAGGTTGCTATCACGACAAGTCTGTCAAAATCATAGTGATTTAAAAAAAAAAAGATGGTGTTGGACTGCAGCTGTAAAATAAAGTTACCTACATAAGGAAGAATTCGTACAAAAAAATAGAAACAAGGCGGCACATGAAGTTGTACATTTCCAGTATAACTTGGCCTCGCTTTGTATAGATATCGTACACAATGAGAGATCCACATAAAATGGTTTTGTAAAGCTTGATTGGCCGTCGCGTCGTGCGTACCTAAGCCAACCAATTTTTTTTTTCAGTAATCATAGATAACACGAATAAATAATATCTAATGATTATTTACTTGATAATTGAATGTTAGGCATTTTGATAAAGGTATCAAAATCTTGATCGTTTTATAATCTGTGACCTTAGATCAGTATTATTGAATGGAAGGTAATTAAAAAGTTATCAGTTGTTATTCAATTAATAAGATCGTTCATACAGTCTGACTGAATTCTTTGGAATGTTTCAGGGCGCTCCATTCACTTTGAGCGAATTAGAATAATTACTTTTTATTCAATGTTGTATTAAACCGTTTTTTTGAATAATATGGCACTAAAAAAAGTTCAGCAATATAGTACCAAAAATACTACAGCGCCATCTATGACACACATGAAGAACTAACATCAAGTTCTCCGCGTCCTAAGACCTTATAAAAAACCCGACAACAACTGTCCGGCAGAAGCCCACCAAGTAACAACCCCCATCTGGTCGGAGGAATCCTCCCTTTTCTATGGGGGATGAAGAATTTAACACTCTGGTTTTCATACCTCTGAGGCACGGATGATACTCGGTATATAATAGGTGGTCACCCATCCACAGACCAACCAAGCGGCTTGATCTGAAGATTGATCAGAGCGGCTGTTATTATTTAGCCACGAGTTCCCCAAGCTGCAGCTGTGGGACAAACAAGGCAACTAAAAAAATCGGAATTAATAATAACATTTCTAGCTCACGTTAATTTAGAATTTGACAATCAATTCGGGTTGTAGTCTGCTTGTAATAATATTTTTCAAACATGTTTTGAAAGACACGTGGCGCCATCTATTATCATAAGAACGTTATTGTTGTTTTCCTCGGGAACAGTACGTTTTTTCGGGATGAAAGGTGCCCTATGTCCGTCTCTGTACACCTGAAAATGTGCGTGCAGAATTACATGATGATCGGTTCAGTAGTTTAGCCGTGAAAAGTTAACAAACAAACTAACGCATACCGCATAACGCATTTATAATAATACAAAAGTATGGATACTTCCCATCTACCAATAATTACTTGCATAAATAAATAATTAAAAGGCCTTCGAATCCTTCGATACGACTGCTGACATCACGTCTAGACGAACAAATCCGTTAAAAACAATGATTATGCACTGACGATGTCTACAAAGTGATAAAATCATTTTAGTTACCTAATTATGTTGCGTCGATGGGTTTTACCGGCATAAATTACGAATAGCTAGCTGTACGGGTGGAAGGGACACCGGCGCGAAAACGGTTACCACGTATTCAGTAGGTACAGTGAGTGGTAGCAATTAGCTGATCCACCTTTGCATAAATGGTTGAGATTTTTTAGAAAACGAATCGATAAAATTTTACAATTCTTTTATTACTTTACTTACTTTGCTCAAGTAAATAAAAAAAAAAAAAAAAAAAATTCTATCGTTTCGTTTTCTAAAAATCTCAAGAATTTATACAAAGGAGAGTGTCAGCTAATTGCTATCACTCACTGTACATAATTCGGAGAAATATAAATTTTTCATCGGTTATTAAAAAAAAAAACAGCTGTTCAATACATTTTGTCCGTGTAGGTATTGCACTTTTGAAGAAAACAGCTGTTTTTTTTTACCGATGAAAAATTTCTATGTCCCTGGACTCAGAATGATGTACTGAATACGTGGTAACGATAAAGATTTTAGTGTGTTTTATTGGATGAATTTTAAAATCAGAATTCCTTAGTGCTTTAGTTATGTAAGGGACTTTTATGCAATTTTTTTATGCTTTTATAGCTTTCGACTTAGCGTTTTTGCTTGTGAATTAATTTAAGAATTAGGTTTGCAAATTGGTTTTACAACTGGGTCGGTTACATACGTTCCCGACTTAATTACGAAGTTAAGGTTCATACTCTAACCAAACTCGACTCAACATTTAAGTTTTAACAAAAACAATATTGATTTTTGCGGGCAGCAATTCAATTAATCGTGATTTATGTACATCCCCACCATGCTGCATTTGTAGAACTTTGACTTTGACTGTCGCTCCATGTAAAATACTGGTATTCAGCTGCATCCGGCTAGACTGCCGCTATGTTTAAATTTTTTCCATATTTTTATTCTATTTCACACCTCCTATTACATGGGACTTGGCGAACCTAGGGTGTACTGTTAAGCAGTAGCGAAAGTTTCATACAACTCGATTCCTACCGGCTTTCCTTTGAAAAATGGCACAGTCAGTATTCTATAGACAAATAATATACGTACTCCGGCTTACTTCTTATAAAAATTGACCCTTCGCTACTGCTGTTAAGTACACCTCTAGCTAACCCTTCGGCGATCACAAAGCGTGATGTTATGATGTAATTTTTTATTTAACTTTTAATAATTTATATTTTATTGCGTCGCTAGCTTTTCCTCTTACAAGCTTGTAATAAATAGCCCTTTGTAAGGTATCCTACTTTGTCAGATTATTGTAATTTCCATGAACCCCAGTACTTGTCAGACACAGACAGAACTGTGCATGACAAGGAAGGCCGAGAGCATTGAAGTACAGTAGGCGCTTAGAGACAATTAGGATTTACATCTATACAAATTAATAAAATTGAAGTGTCTGTTTGTAATGTTAAAATAACAGCTTTTTACTGAATGCATATGAAAGTATTTACAAAAAAACTTTCTTTGTCTGTCTGTCTGATTCAGCTAATTTCCAAAACGGTTAGACGGATTTTGACAACTTTTACTGGCAGATAGCTGGTGTTATAAGGAGTAATTCAGGCTACTTTTATTAAAAAAAAATTAATTAGGGTTCCGTGCAAAAAAATTAAAACACAAAATCAGAATTCAATAGGCAAGTAATATTTTATAATAATTTCACGCGGGTGAAGGTCGCGACTAGCGAGGCAGAGCTAGTCGGTGACAAGATACATCTACGGTAGGATTGTTTGTGTATTTGTTTGTTTTGTGAGGAGATGCGTAGCGGTTCGTGGCTAAATAATAACAGGTGCACGCGTCGACCTTCAAGGTTAAGCAAGTCTTGCCGTAGTTGGTCCGAGGATGGGTCACCATTCAAATCAAATCATGTGTTATTACACTTTTCTTATTTCTCCGCTATTCTATTCTGAATAGATTCGTTGCGGGATCCAAGACAATTAAATTGTTTCTCTGGGACTTTTTCGAGCTTCATTGTCTCTGCGCTTTTCTGGTGGTCGTTACTGTTAATTCTGACTTTCAGGAGTTGCAGTAGTTTGGGAATAGTGTGGCGGGCTTGTCGTAACAAACCAAGAGTATGAGACAGTTCCGTGCTTAAAGAGCGTTTACGACTTACGACATTTCAAACAAACTTGCATTTTTTTTCGAAATGACTGAACCGATTTTAATGAAACTTCATACACATAAGCAGGATACATATGTCTAAAATGTTTTCAGAAAACATTTTCGAAAACTAGTGTTACAGCTAAATTAGACCGATTTTAGATTGTCCATAGAAACAGAAATTTACAATTATCTTTTTTTTAAAGACGTTTCTAAAATGTTCCCTGATAACTCCACCCATCGTAACCACCACCGTAACCGGGATAAACACATAGGATATTTTTTATCCCGGTGGTATAATGATCCCGTGGGACAATTATCGAACTCCACGTGGGCGAAGCCGCGGGCATAAACTAGTTCTCTAATAAATTAATAATACTATCTCGGTTTAAAAAAAAAACTCTGTATTTTAGAGGATCTTTATCTAAAATCAGCTGCATCCAGTTAGACTGGAAGCTGATGCCAACATATTTTGGAGCATGGTTTTAGAATAGCGGGCGTCTGCTCCCCGCTACTCCACCACCACACTGGCGCAGAACGCGCCGACTGAATCGGTACTGCAGTTAAACATTGCACCTATACGTAGGTCCATAGTGATAGACAGTAACAGATGAAGTTGGAATTTTAACCCTCGACGCAGAGCCGACGGTTGAAAATCCAACAAAGTGCTTGTAAAGTGCAAGTGCTTGTATTTGGGTGTTGATTTAGGTATCACCGAGTTTAGGTGTCACCAAGTTTTGGTGAAATCGGGTATCACTTATAATTATATTGTGAATATCAATAGTATCATAGTAGGTCACGGAGGTATCTATATAGGGTCTAAGTATTCATACACGAAATATTTTCAGGGAATCATCTAACGGCTATAACGAAGCCATTTTAAGGATTTTTTTTTATCTGAGCATATTTTTTTATAAAAAATAAATAATTTAAAATTACTTGACCCACTAAATAAATACTGGCTCGTTATTTTTAAGCATCCATTACGGTAGTTTACGACGTCGTATTTACCTACTGTCATTGTTAGAATATGGGAGTAAAGGTTTTAAGCAAAAAGTCTCAAAAATTTTTAGAATTATAATAATTGAGTAAAAAAAAAACACTCAGATATTTTTTTTTTCGTTTCTATTGCGACTTTACGACTTATAGAAGTTACTCTTAAAATATTTCGTGTATGAAAAGATAGACCTTATTCATATAATAAAATTGTAACAGGCCGATGTCTGTACATTGAAGATATTGAAAAAAAATATATGGGGGTCTTTATTAGTGCAACAGAAACCAAAACAACAGTTTTTAGAATTTTTGTCTGTCTGTCTGTCTGTGTGTTTGTACGCGCATCACGCAAAAACTACTGCATGGATTTGAATGCAGCTTTCACCGCTCTACTGTTAGATGCTTCACGTAAAATATAGGCTACATTAGATATAGTTTTGGACCCGATAGGTGGCGCTGTGCGAAGCAAGGGCGGGCCGCTAGTTTAAATTATAACAAACATTTGTAATCGCAACCAACACTTCCTGCTTAACATCAGCGCTTGTGATAACTAAACCAACGACGCAGCCAATTAGAATATGAAACGTTTCAGTGTTTATCTGTTTAAAATCTCGTGAATATCAAACCAATATGACACGATCTAGTATCAAGACTGGAAATCATAATTGATGATGTTTTTTAAATAGAAATCTGATTATTTAATCTGTTAAGAGAAGTTTTCCTGTTGTGCCAGGTGGGATCCGCTTAGCTAGATTATTAGAAAAGATGATTATATTGCAAGAATAATTGATGAGGTCATCTTAGATGCCATTGCGAAGATGCGTTAATTCCTTAATTCCCCGTGATAAAGAAAGCACTTGAAGGTACTCACACAAATTAAAATCGTCAATTCACCATCACATCTGTTACTGAAGAATCCACTATCGGAACTTGCCGTCTCATCACAATTAATCTTAAAACGGTGAGTACACTATCATGTTATAGAAACAAAGACGTGAGGACGTGTACTCACGGCGGCACATCAAGCTGTACATAACCAGTATAACCTGACTTCGCTTTGCGTACGATGAGAGATCAGCCTAATTTGGTTTTGCATAGCTTGATTACCACCCAATCCGCACTGGACCCGCGTGGTGGGATTACATTGCATTTCCTCACACGGAAAGGAGACATGTCCCAACAGGATAATGTGAACATTGTAGGCTGATTAGACGTGAACTAGCTGTTCTCCGCGACCTTCGTCGCCATGAAATTATTACGATTTAAAAATAGCGTTTTCCCCGCGTTAGCAACATTTTTCATTGATGCTCCACTCCTTTTGGTCGTAGAGTGATGGTATATACCTCAGGCATCATCTTAATTTCCCATTCCATAAAACTGAATGCTATTCTAACTCCTTCTCTGTTCACTCAGTACGTTTGTGGAACTCACTTCCGCCTAACATTCGTGACTCTAAAACATTATTTCTGTTCAAAAAGCAAGTCAAAGAACATTACCTCTCCTCTATACTGTGATATTCTGGATATATATTATAGGTATATATTTACAGTACAAGTATTTATTTTATATGTGTATATTTGTATGTATGTTTATTTTATATAGGTATAACTTTGTTTTAAGTTCCAATTTCAATTATCCTGTTTTGTCTTTTCTACACACTGTGTCTACATTTGTAATCCTACTTTCCTCTCGCAGGTCTGCTGGAAGAGATTTCGCATGAAATAAGCAGTACCTTTGTGCTCTTATATCTTAATGTTATGTCTTGTTGAGTATTTTGTGTGTACATAAATAAATAATTAATAATAATAAAAAAAAAGAAAAAAAAAAATAATAATAAAAAAAAAAATAATAATTATTAATATATAATTTATCAATTAGAACCAGTAATTTCTGAGATTACTGCGTTCAACCAAACAAATTATTCAGTTTTATAATATTAGTATAGAAGTACCTATAAATTTGTGTGTACATTGGCCTGTTACTATTACCACTGAAGTTGATCTTTACAACACCCATGTCAGTACGTCATCTTTTAGCCAACACCATTAAATTCTCTTGTAGTTCTAATGGCCGCAAACGCAATTGCTGAGTGGGGTGTTCTACAGGGTATCCTAGTGTGGAGTTCAGGGAATATGTAAAAATCTTGCGCTTACGGTTCATTTCAATACTAGCTTTTTTATAGCTGTTTTTGACATGGAAAGAAAAATTCGAGTGCGAGCAGGGTTTGAACCTGCGACCTTCCGATTCAGTACACCGGATGTCTCAGGTTCAAACCCTGCTCGCACTCGAATTTTTCTTTCCATGTCAAAAACAGCTATGTTCCCTACGCAGGGTTTGCGTATAAAATATTAAAAATTAGCTTTTTTATATTTTACCATTTTATATGAACTGAATAAAATTTTATATATCTAAAACTGATATAAAAAAAACCAAAGCTGATATTTTATTAAGTTTGTCGCTTAATTTTATGAGCCAAATTGTAGCGATGTCACGTTTCGCAGTCTATTCGAAAGATCGTTAAATTACTTTGATTTTAACAGATAAGCTTTTTTACCGTTTAAATTTGAAACAAATTACAGTCTACCTAATAAATATGCCGACAGTGTTTAGAGTTGAATTCTAAATTTTTAATAGTGGTTACAGTTTTTGTAGAAATATTCATGATTGGAATCGCGAATGAGGTTCTGGAAAAACAAAAAAAAAGTACAACACTTACACACCACAAATACTTCGCAAAGAACGCATTTCCACAGCATTTATTCTACTTTCATGTCTCTCTTGGAGGAGCTTGTGGCTAAATAAAAACAGCCGCTCGGGTCGATCTTTAGGTTACGCTGTGCTTGCTGAGGTTGTTCCGTGGATGGGTGACCATATAACATACCGAGTTTCCTGCGTGCCTCGGAAAGCACGTTAAACCGTTGGTCCCGGCTGTCATTTGTTGATCTTTGACAATCGTTACAGGTAGTCAGTGGCCCGTAAGTTTGATAGGCAGAGGTCAGATAGGCAGTCGGTCCATCGAAAATGCTGGTTTTCAGCTGCATCTGGTTAGACTGGAAGCCGATCTAACATAACTGGGAGAAGGCAACGCAGGCTAATGTGTTTTTGTTGCAAGCCTCAATCCATTGTCATGGTTCCTAAATACAGGGTGTAACAGGACCCTTCACGAAGCCGTCAACCAAGCATTATGTACATGCGGGAGGCCCGGGGCTGCTGCGGGGAACAGGGAGTTTCTTCGCAAGCGGTCCAGGCCGGTAGGCGACCGAGAGTCGTCATCAGAGGAGGAGCTGGCTTCGGCTCGCAAGATCCCCACCAGCAAGCGTGGCGGGATCCGCGGCAGGGGGAGAGGCCGCTCTGCCACCGAGAGGTCGGCACGGCTTGCCGCGGAGGCGCGCCACCCGGGGGTGGCTGCTGGTCACGGGGTGGCCCGTTCGGGCTCCTCTGGTGGCGAGGCGGGCGCAGACGGCGGCTCCGAAGCGGAGCGTAAGGCCGGGCTTGCGAAGGAGGTGGAGGCGGCGCTGAGGGCTGTCTCCTACAAGCAAAAGCCCTCCACCAGGCAAAGGGCTATACCCTCAGCGGTCGCCTCTATCATGGCAGCAGCGGAGGCCAGATATGCGGCGCCCCCGCCAGACGGCATGGTCAAACTGCGGGCGGAGGTCGCTCGACTGACGGCCGCCACGGAGCTTCTCCAAGAAGAGAACAGGAGGCTCCGAGCAGACTTGGCCAGTCTGCGTGAGTCCGGCTCTCGCGAGGCGCCCCAAAATGGCCAGCAGCGACCAAGCCAGGCCGTGCCGGTGGAGAACCAGGTCCTGAACCTGGTTCGGCAGGAGCTGGCTGCCTTTCAGGCGCGGTTCTCCGTCCTGGAGGGCATTGTTCTGCGCCCCCCCTTGGCGGCAAACAAGGCGCCCTCGGGCCCGAGGGCGGCCACATATGCGGCTGCAGCGGCTTCCGCACCGGGGCCGTCCAGCCGGCCCTCTGGCAGGGTTACGTCGGCTCCCGGAAAGCTGGCTCCGGCTAAATCGGCCCCGGTTGGGGGGGCAGCGGCCCTGAGGCAGGGCAAGGCGGCGGTCCACAAGAAGGGCAAAACGGCGAATGTGCCAGCGCTAGCCGCGAGACAGCCGCCACCGCCGCCCCCCCCGCCCCCTAAGCCATCCGTGACCGAGACTGTGTGGCAGGTGGCCGGAGAGAGAGCGAGGGAGCGAAGGGCGGCCAAAAAGGCCAGGAAGCGGGAGCGGAAGCGCCAAGGAAAGAAGCGGAATGGCGCTGCTAGGCTCAGCGCCCCGAAGACCGCAGCTGTAGTGACAACACTACAGCCGGAGGCGGAAAAGAGGGGCGTGACCTATCGCGACGTGCTCGCTAAGGCGAAGACGATGGTGGATCTCGGGGAGCTCGGGATCGCCGGGGGCCTCCGGCTTAGAGTCACCGCAACAGGGGCTCGAGTGCTGGAGATCCCCGGCGAAACCCGTGACTCGTCCGCTGACGCTCTGGCTGAAAAGCTTAGAGCGTCCCTAAATGCGGACGAGGCCCGAGTGTCCAGGCCCGTCAAATGCGCAGACCTGCGCATCCTGGGTCTGGACGACTCGGTGACCGAGGAGGAGGTGGTGGCCGCCGTCACCAGGACCGGTGGGTGCCTTGCCGAGCAGGTCAAGGCAGGCACCTTACGTCCGGACCTGTCGGGCATGCGAACCGTAACGGTAAGCTGCCCTGTGATGGCGGCGAAAATCATTGTGGAGGGCCGAAGGCTCTTGGTGGGCTGGGTTTCAGCGCAGGTGAAGCTGCTGGAACCCAGACCTCTGAGGTGCTTCCGCTGCCATGTGGGGCACCACGTGTCGGTCCGGTGCACCTCGGAGGTGGACCGCAGCGGCCTGTGCTTCCGCTGCGGCCAGCCTGGTCACATGGCCGCGGCTTGCTCCGCCGCGCCGCGCTGCGCCGCATGTGCGGCAGCTGGCAAGCCGGCCGATCACCGGGCAGGAAGCAAGTCCTGCGGTACTCCCGCCAAGGCCAGGGGTAAGGGAAGGCCCTCCGCCACCACCGCCAAAACCCCCACCGTCGCCACCACCGCAGCCGCCGCCACTGTCGCCGCCGCTGCCGCTACTGCTGCAACTTCCGCAGCGGGGCCCTCGCAGGGGGCCCGGGAGGGGGCTGAAATGGAGTGCCAGTATTGGCCCCATTACGCCTTCTCCAAGCGAACATTAACCACTGTGCCTGCGCTCAGGATCTGTTGCTCCAGAGCATGGCGCAGTGGTCGATTAACATCGCCGTGGTCGCTGAGCCGTACTTTGTCCCGCCCAGGGATGACTGGGTGGAGGACTTTAGCGGCTCAGTGACCTTAATTGTGTCGGTCGCCGCCGGTACCCCGACCCTTGAGAGTGTCAGGAAGGGTCAGGGGTGCGTAGCAGCACGGTTCGGGGAGATCGTTGTGGTGGGAGTCTACTTCTCCCCGAGCCGAACTCTCGCCGAGTTCCACAACTCCCTCACGGAGTTGAGTGTCGTCATCGGAAGCCATTTCCTCCCCGTGCTTGTGCTCGGGGACTTCAATGCCAAGAACTTGGCTTGGGGTTCTCGTTACACGGACGTGCGGGGTAGTATGGTGGAGGACTGGGCTCTGGAGACAGGCCTGGTCGTCCTAAATCGGGGTTCTGTCCCCACGTGCGTGCGGATGCGGGGCGAGTCGGTGGTGGACATCTCGTTCGCCAGCCCCGCTCTGTCGCCACGTGTCATTGACTGGCGCGTCATGGAGGGGGTGGAGACCTATTCCGACCACCGGTACATCCGGTTCGACGTCTCCACCCAGTCCTCAAGCGTGCCGGTCCTACAGGCCCCGAGTGGTCCGCGATGGGCGCTGAAGCAGCTGAACCGGGAGCTCCTCCTGGAAGCCTCGATCGTGCAGGCCTGGGTGTCATCACCAGTCAGGCCTGCTGACATCAACAACGAGGCGGGTTGGTTCCAGGAGGCCATGTCCGAGATCTGCGACGTGGCAATGCCCCGAGTTCGGCCAGGAAGCGCCCGGCGTCAGGTGTACTGGTGGTCGCAAGAGCTGACGTCTCTGCGCAAGGCGTGCGTTGCCGCGCGGCGCCTGTACGCCAGGCATCGCAGGCTCCGCATCCGCCCTCCGGATGCGGCAGCCATTGAGGCGGAGCTGTACGAGGGGTACAGAGCGGCGAAGACCGCCCTCCAAGAGGCTGTCCGGCGGGCCAAGAATTTGGCCCACGAGGAGATGCTGGAGTCTCTGAACGGAGATCCGTGGGGGCGCCCTTACAAGATGGTGCGGGACAAACTCCGCACCCGGGCCCCCCCGCTAACGCAGAGTCTCCGGCCTGAGCTCGTGGAGGACGTGGTGAGCGCTCTGTTCCCTTTGCGAGGGGAGCATCCTCCCCCGCCTATGGCTCCGCCGCCGCGTGCGGTGCCGGAAGCGGACCACACCGATGACGATGACGACCGATCAGCAACCGAGTAGGGGTCCGCATGGGCCGATGCCTGCCAGAGCTGCGGGACTGCTCGAAAGAGACACCGTGGCCCTGGAACACAAAGGGCAAAGAAGGAACATGGATGGGTTTTAGTCAGTACAAGTCTGACACTCCCTTCCGCTCCGCCCAGAGTGGGGGGGGTCATTTGATGATTTCCCATCCAAAAAAAAAAAAAAGCATTATGTACATCAAACTAAGTAACTATACGCAAGAATTATTGCTGTGTGAATTATCCTACATTAAAAACATGTATTTAAAAAAAAAACTTGTGAAAAAGTTGGAACTTTGACCCCCAATATCTCCGTAACTAGAAGGTTCCCAGGTATGGTCTAGAACAAAAAAATGATCGCAATGACGGGGAGAATAAGTGCCTTACGGCTTCGTTAAGGGTCTTGTTACACCCTTTATTTTTGTAATTTTTCTAAAACCATCAAATTCAAACACTGTTTTAAACTTTCACGGTTTACAACTATACTTATACTATAATTACAGAATATCTTTAAAAATAAAATGAATATTAAAAAAAAAGAAAAAGTATAAAATTTAAATTTATTTATTTTATCGGGAGCTCAAAATAATGAACAATCACGGTAGATATCCCGTAGTGGCAGTTTAAGTTCATCAAATTCAAACTGCTTCACTTTAGCAATAACATGCATTGTTTCTTTTATTATCACTTCACAATTATCATTTTCGGATACAAGTAAGTTCCTCATTGAGAAGAACTTCCTCAGTTCACTTCCGTAGGATTTCAATGCCTTTCGTCTGTTACTATGACGTAACAAACCAGTGTTTTTGGCCCAATTGGCGCGATGGTGAAGCTTCTAGGTGCTTACTTTCCATCTTCAGGGTCACAAGTATTTTTACTAGCAACTAGCTTTTGCGCGGGAACTTTAAAATTGTCCTATGGATACGTAATAGCCCTCCTGACCATTTTCGACCACAGCCAATGATATTATAAAGAAGATAAGCTACGTTCATACTGAGCGGCGTTCAAATATCGTTGCGTTGTTACGTCTGCGATAGATAATACGGAACGTATGATACAGAACGAGATAGCTATAGCGCTTGTAGTACTTAAATTACGACAATTGTCTGAATTTGTCTGCAACAATTTGCGCGCGCTTGAGCGAATTCTGCCTTTTTTTATTTATAATATCTTTGACCACGGCGGCCAATCTCAGCGGAGATTAGGTATCGGCGCTGTAGATATTTTAGTGCACATATGTGTGCGCAGAGACAGGTGCACTCTCTGTTCCTTTATCATAGGGCGTTTGTGCACTTTAAGGAATTTTACGGAATTTTTTTTTTTTTTTGTCCGATTTTTACGGTTCAGGATGGCAAGCCATAAATGTATATGTAAGGTCTAACTATTCATACACGAAATATTTTCAGGGAATCATCTAACGGCTATAACAAAGCCATTTCAAGGGATTTTTTTTTATCTGAGTATATTTTTTTATAAAATGTAAATAAATTAAAATTACTTGACCCACAAAATAAATACTGGCTCCCTAATTTTTAAGCATCCATTACGCTAGTCTACTACGTCTGTATTTGCCTACTGTCATTGTTAGAATATGGGAGTAAAGGTTTTATGCAAAAAGTCTCAAAAAATTTTTGAATTATAATAATTTTGTAAAAAAAAAACACTCAGATATTTTTGTTTTTCGTTGCTATGGCGACTTTATGACTTATAGAAGTTACTCTTAAAATATTTTGTGTATGAAAAGATAGACCTTATATACTTAATTCTTTCGTCCTGCCTCAATTTATTGTGGTTTATGTAAAATTACACTGTCAGGTACCTTTCACTTATAAGGGGATAAAACAAAAATTATTTTTGTCTTCTACCTCTTCCCACGTAGAGTAATAAAGCAAGCAACTACCGACGTTCCAAGAAAGTCATCGTTCCTAGTGGCGTGTAGTTTCAAAGAGAACTACCCTAAATTGCGCCGCACCGATCCGAGTAAAGACGGACAAGTGCACAAGCCAATCATCCGTTTTTATCATGCTCCATCGGACCGTAAAAAATCGGACAGTAAAATTTCTTGTTGTACACAAACGTCCATAGTCCGATAGGACGGCAATCCGACACGACCGGAGAGAGGTCAGGCGCAGGATGAACACGTAAAATACTTTTTGTTCCGGTAGCAGGTACGATCCCGTAGGACAATTACCGAACTCCACGCGGGTGAATATGCATATGAGCTAGTAATTAATAAAGTTATACTCAAATTTACATTTTCCTCTTCATTACTGCATGACTGCATGAAGCTATTTAAATTCTAATGTCCGTATTGTGCTGAATACATAATCAATGTGCGATCAGATGAGTGTTGAAAGGGAACTTTTGAACCAGTGCCAAGTGTGTTAATATCACTGGGATATCCCCTGCTGCACTTATTATAATGTTAATATAAGGTAATGTACACTGACCTTAATAGTGATGATCTTCAGAAAGGTCAAATGCGTATTACTCGCGTGATGTACGAAAGTGGACGAAGTCAAAGTTGTATGTTAGAATCGCAGAAGGTCCATGGTTTCTGGCTAGAAAGGCGTATGGTGATTGATGTATGTATGTTTATTATCATCATCTGTCTAGCCTTTTCCCAACTATGTTAGGGTCGGCTTCCAGTCTAACCGGATGCAGCTGAATACCGTTATTTTACATGGAGCGATTGCCTATCTGACCCCCACAACCCAGTTAGTACTGGGTAATACGATGCCTCTTGGTAAGACTGGTATGATGTGTGTATGTATAATGTGTGTAAAAATACCCTTAACGAAGCCGAAAGGCACTTGTTCTCCTCGTCACTGCTATATTTTTTTTTGTTTTGGATCATACCTAGGAGCCTGGGACCCTTCCAGTTACTGAGATTTTGGGGGTCTAAGTTCCAGTTTTTCATGTTATATCTTTACTTTAAATACTTCCTTGATCCCCGTACTATTCAATGCATCCATCAGCACAATCTTTGGAGTGCGTTACATTGAGTCCTACCATAAAACGGGATTTTTCACCCCAAAAAAGTTTTTTCCCATTTTTGCCTAGTATTTTCCCACGTAGAGTAATAGAGCAAGCAACTGCCGTCGTTCCAAAAAACTCATCGTTCCTAGCGTTTCTTAAACGTGCGTGGCGTGTAGTTTCAAAGAGAGCTACCCTAAATTGCGCCGCACCGATCCGAATAAAGACGGACAAGTGCACAAGCCAATCACGTATTTATACATCAAATTAAGTACTTACTTAATTTGATGTATAAATGCTTGGTTGGCGGCTTCGTGAAGGGTCCGTTTACACCTTGTATTGTATTATCATTAACACGAGAAACGGGATATTTACCATGTTCCGTTGTTGTTTCCGTTTCTAGTGTTAATGATAAGAAGGGAAGAAGTGTTGAGAAGTTTTAGTGTTAAGATGTTTCTTATATTTTTGCGGTAGGTCATAGAATACTGCTACATATGCTAGACTTATCACAGTTATTAACAAATCTTCTTGCCTATGGTCTAGATTCATCTCTTATCTTATATATTGGGAATTGGAAACTTTGGCTAATCTACCTCTTCTGCAGCTATTTTCTACATTAATTTCGTTGCGGGTAACAAGACAGTTGAATCATTTCTCATGATTTCGTCAAGCTTCATTTGTTTTGGCTCTTTCCTGTGAGCCTAGAATTAACTAATGATAAGCGCTTAATTGCGTTTCGCATTTCTAGAACGACTGACAACAGGTTTGGAATACAATCTTAACAGTAGTAATACAACATTAGTTTTAGTATATGCGAAACCTGAAACACGTGTCCAGTATTTTTATGTAAAGAATCTATGTACAAAATTTGAAAACTGTATCATGAAATATCACAAAGTTATTAAGCTTGTTCTGTTACCTGGCTGTCCGCACAAAAACGTGGTCACCACGCCTCTCCAGCGTCTTCTTGAGCTCATTGATAATAATAATTTGGCAGTAGGTACCTAAATAATTGCGATAGGTACTTAGTGTCGCTTGGTGTCCAACTTGCCTTTTTTTAATTTTTGGGGTAAAATATGACATGGTTTAAAAATTATTGGAATCTATTCAGTAACCCTGCCATCATTTGTAGATCTTGGACAGTCGTTACAGGCAGTCAGTCTTACCAAGGGGTATCGTATTTACCCAGTACTAACTGGTTTGTGGAGGTAAACAGGCTCCTTGTAAAATACTGGTATTCAGCTGCATCTGGTTAGGCAGGAAGCGGACCCCAACATATTTGGGAAAAGGCTAGGCAGATGATGATAAATTACGAATAGCCATACGGGGTGGAAGGGACACCGACGCGAAAACGGTTACCATGTATTCACTATTCAGTAGGTACCTAAATCATTCGGAGAAATAGAAATTATTTATAGGTAATTTAAAAAAAAACAGCTGTTCCATACTCATTTTGACCGTGTAGGAAATGCGTAATCCGATAGCGATGTCGATGTTAAATCAAAGATAAATCAGAAACAGGTGTCCGATGTCATACTGGTAGACAAGATTTGATAAGATAGGATGGATGTACTATAAAAGATTATTGAGGAGGTGCTGTCATGTCTGCTATCTTATGCCACGACACGTGGCACGTGACACGTGTCTTCGATAATGTGAAAATATTAAAAGTTTTGCATAAATGGTTAATCATGCAACTCTTTTCTCTCTTTCGAGGAAATACGGGTGCTCTTTTCTCCATACAAACGCTCTCGCCTGTTTTCTTTCTGGTTTATAACTATAAAGCAATGATTTTTTACAGTAAATATAAATATCAACTTCTTCTATGTCCGTATGTTTTCCTTTTTGATGATACATAATCTTGATAAGCACTAGAACCTTTACAAAATGCTCAAAATTGCCTATTTATACCACTGTCAACAGAGGCCTAGTGTACAAATTTGACAACTATTAATGAGAAAAGAAAAACATAGGGACACAGTATATACTCTTCTTATTCAGTTTATGAAATATCTTTTAAATTGGTCGAACATGGGAGGAGGAAACAGTCGAGAGCCAAACCTCGAATTATGACTTTTTACTTAAGCTATTTAGTCGGATCTGCAGTTGTCCTTATCGCACCAATGTCGAAATCGCGCTCGCAGTGCGACAGCGATAGTATCCTCAAATACCTAATTTTCAAAAGTTTCTCCGACCGCTTCTCCTCTTAAGATAGAAGTGTGTGTGAGTCTTCATTATCAACTTATCACCGTTGCAACTTGACCACCAATCATTATTCCTACTTTAGCGGCACTACAAAAAGTCTTACAGCGCCATCTATGACATAAATGAAGAACTAATATCAAAACTAAATCGCGCAGTTAAAGTTATCCGCGATTAAAAACTATGTAGAAAAACACCCTGTTCTTCGTACCATTATGTTATCTTCTTAGAGCTAAAGAGCCATCAAAGAGCTTCGTTATTAGGAAACTTTGGTGGAAATTTTCATGCTGCTAAAACCGACGGCTTTGGGTGTCTTGTCTGTAGGGTAACGAATTTAAGATCTGTTCATCAATTTCTGTTCATAACACAAAGAAGGGTAGAAGTTTGACGGGACTTTTACTGGCTACTTTTTATTTAGAAAAAGGTTTAGGGTTCCGTGAAAAAAAAGATTAAAAACCCTTGAAATTGTTAACAAAATCCGATTAATAATGTTTTGATAATAATTTCACGCAGACGACGCGCGCGAGCAACAGTTCGTCTCAAATTAAAAAAAAAAATATTTAAAAGAACTTGAGAAACTCGTGTTTAGCTAGAAAATAAGTCATAACTAACATAGTGGTGGGAAATAGTACATTCTATAGCGTAACAACTTATTCGATGAACCTATTTTAAAGACTTCATTATCTTCTTTCAGTAGTACATTAGGTTTTATTGCTTATTCATCTTTATCGCCTTTTGTTTTGCATTTATTTTATATGGTTTAACCTTTACCTTGGCAGTTTTTAAATACCTATTATTAGTATTTGGGGGTATGGAGAACAGGGTGTAAAGTTCTTCATCCCCCATAGAAAAGGGAGGATCCTCCGACCAGACGGGTGTTATGTCTGGTGGACTACTGCCCGACAGTTGTTGTCGGGTTCTTCAATATAGTCTTAAGTCGCGAATAACTTTATTAACGCGATGTGGGATTTAGGCGTATTTCGATGTTTAGTTCATCTTCTGTGTCTTAGAGAGAGCAGCGGTGGCCCAGGGGTGGAGACCCCGACTTACGAGCAGTAAGTGGTAACGGTGAAGGAAAACATCGTGAGGAATCCGGCATGTCCTAGAAACTAAAATTCGAAGACATGTGACATCTACCAACCCGCACTGGGCCCGCGTGGTGGATTATAGCCCATTCCCTCTCATAGAGAGCAGGCCTGCGTCCCAGCAGTGGGAACATTAATAGGCTGATTATGCTATTATGCTGTGTCATAGATGGCGCTGTAGTACATTTTGTTCTATGTTGCTGTTGTGCTTTGCAGTGCCGCTACAAGTATATTTACTATTGAACACTTGAGAGACTGTTGACAATTTTTACTAACATAACATCAAGCCTGTAACCCCCAAAGAGATAGGCAGAGACGTACCTAATAGAACACTATCCCTTTGTCCTATTTGACCTAAAAGTTGGTAGAGAATGCCTTGTGGCATCAAGGCCGCCTATGTAACACTATTGTACATGAAGTTTAACTAAATAAATATACACTCACATAATGACAGTTATTGGCTTTTATGTTGCGCAAAAAGTACATTTTATCAACAGCTGCTAGTAAGCGATGACAAAAATGACTGCGTTTTTCTTTCATACCTACTCTTCTATTACTCGTCATCTGAATAGTGATCTCCTTTCTAGTCAAATCGTCATACACAACAGTGGCGAACGTTCCATACAACTCGATTCCTACCGGATTCCCTTTGAAAAATGGCATTGTCAGTATTCTATAGAAGTATAGACAGATAATATAATCACATTAAAGATATGTACTCCGGCTTACCTCTTACAAAAATTGACCCTTCGCTACTGATACAGACAGTGCATCCTTCATTTGTTTGGTCTTCAACTACTCTTAAAGCCATCGACAATCACACTTAAAACCTCACGCCATTTTCCTCATTCGTTTGACATTAGTAAATACGGGATTCTGTAATATGTAAAAAAGATAAATCTTCCTTGGCTTCATTGTGGAGACTTGCTTGTCGAGATACTTGGAACCGTCGCCATTCCTTAGTTGAACGTTCAATATTTTACGTAGAAAACCATTCGGTGTCGACGAAGTTTGAATTTCAAGGAAAATATCTATACAAATAAATAAAATTGAGGTGTGTGTTTGTAAAATATAAATATGAATACACAAATAATAACATAATTTAATAATAATTAAATACTTTTAATAATTTCATAATAATTACCTACATTATTGTTATGCAATACATTATTAAAAATACTATACCTATATGAACAAACCTAACAATGTATTATGTATATATTCATAATTATACATCCAATTAAATTTATAATTTCTAATAATTTATATGATATTATTGAATTGCTGCTTAGCCCTCTTCCTCTCTCCTAATGTTGCTGTGCCCGACAGGGTCCATAATGATCTTTTACCTTGTTACACCATCTATGCAATACTTATGGAATTCAATAAAATTTGAGTATTGAGTAATATCAAAATAACAGCTTTTTAATGAATGCCTACGATACTTATAACAAAAACTCATTTTTTGAATTTTTGTCTGTCTGTTCCGGCTAATCTCAGAAAGACTTACTCGCATATAGCTGATGTTTTACGGTCTAACTTTAGGTTTTATTTTAGAAAAATAATTTGGGTTAGGAGCTCGTGGCTAAATAATAACAGCTGCTCGGATCGAGCTTTAGGTTAAGCCGTGCTTGCCTAGGTTGGTCTGTGATGACCATCCATTTCATACCGAGTTTCCTCCGAGCCTCGGAAAGCACATTAAGCCGTTGGTCCCGGCTGTCATTTGTAGATCTTTGACTGTCGTTACAGGTTGTCAGTGGCCCAAAAAGTCTGACAACCAGTCTTACCAAGGGATATCGTATTACCAAGTACTGACTGGGTTGTGGAGGTCAGACAGGCAGTCGCTCCATGTAAAATACTGGTATTCAGCTGCATCTGGTTAGACTGGAAGCCGACCCTAACATAGTTGGGAAAAGGCAACGCTAGGCAGATGATGAGGTTTTCGGGCTTCTAGCTACACATAACGATGTACAAACGAAGGTTACTCGGTATGTAATGCATGGTCACCCCTAAAAGAACCGACTTGGAGTCTTCGACAACAGTTGCTTACTCTTGAAGATAGACCCGAAGTCGTCTATTATTATTAAGCCACGACCCTCAGGTCGTGACGTTAAAAGGGGGGGGGGGGGGGGTTGGCAGGGAAAGTATTAAGATTAAGTGCTAGGCAGATGATCAGATGATGAATTAGGGTTCCGTGCAAATAAATTAAAACCATGTAAATTGTTAACAAAATCCGATTAAAAAAGATAAGTAATATTTTTTTTGTAATAATTTCATAGTCACAACAGCAAGAATTTTCTATAAAACTAGCTATTGCCTGCGACCTTCGTCCGTGTGAGTTTTTATAGCCTATAACCTTCCTCGATAAATGGGCTATCCAACACTAAAAGAATTTTTCAAATCGAACCAGTAGTTCCTGAGATTAGCGCGTTCAACCAAACAAACGAACTCTTCAGCTTTATAATATTAGTATATATCTATCGTTTAACAAGAACTCGCCGCTTGAACTCGAAACGTTATCTTCTAAAAGGTTACCAGTTATTGGCACAGCGTCCTTCAGCGTAAAAGTTTTCCTTTTTCTTGTTAAGAAAGATAAAATTATAAGTTTTTCTTAAGCGAAGTTATTAGGGTCTTGTCTGGGTATCTTTTATATTAACTGTTAAAGTGGTTTTCATAATATTATTTTATGTTTTTCATGAATACTGATTTTTAGTTACGTGCTCTTTTTCTTCTCGAGTTTTTTAAGTAGTCATTGATGTTTAATTTGCGTTGTGTGCGAATTAAAATAACATCACGACTTTAATCTCCGTAAGGTTAGGCAGATGCGTACCTAGCTTTTAGAATAGAGTTCCGCAAACTTTTTGTGTTCAATGTACAGACACCAAAAAATCAAGCTACTACAATCTGTCAAATTTCTTTAATAGATTTTCAATTTTATCGCTAAAGCATTAGGTTCAAGGTTAATTGGGAGAATTTGACAGTTTCGGGTAGCTTGATGTGCTGGCGGCTGTACATCTAGGAAATTATAAAATTTTGGTGGTACACCATAAACGAAAAATCAATTTTCACATAATATTAATTAGTATTATTATTTCCTTTATTTATTTCTGTACAAATCAATTATATTTTTAAACATTCCTTACAAAAAAAATAAAAAATAAAAAACATTTAAAAATATAAAAAATTGTAGCCCACCGGTATCGGGAACAGGGTCGAATAATAATAAATACTAATATTAATTAGTATTTATTATTAAAGTTTTGTATTTTTCTTCCGTGTGTCTATTTAGCTCTAAGAGATAAAAAAAAATTAAATTTATTTTTCCGAGGCACACCAAATAATGACCACAGTACAGTCACGAGCACCAGTATGTAAACACTTAACAACTTTCAAAAGTATTTTTTTCCTACTGTTCTGATTTAATTTTCATGTAGTTATGAACATAATATTCTGGCACTCGTCTTTTTATGAAAAACATCCTATCTTCAAGTTACAATCATTATTTCTCGCGAAAATTGCTTTTAAGTTTGGGAAAGTGTATACATATTTTTGCTCGTGACTGTACACCAGTGTGTCGCGGCACGCCCTTTGAGGAACACTGGTTTACAACACCCACATTCGTCAGTTATATATAAGTCCCATGTAGTAGGAGGTAGGTACCTAACATGTGAGTATGTAACCGGGAACAAATACATTGCCTTTACCCTTTACCGGGTATTAAATTCATGACCTTTCATTATAAAGGGTGTAACAAGACCCTTAACGAAGCCGAAAGTTACTAGTTCTCCCCGTCATTGCGATCATTTTTTTGTTCTAGACCTTACCTGGGAACCTTCTAGTTACGTAGATATTGGTGGTCAAAGTTACAACTTTTTCACAAGTATTTTTTTTTTAATACATGTTTTTAACGTAAGCTTCTTACTGTAAATACCTCCACGACCCCGTACTATTGAATCCATCCATCAGCACAATGTTTTGAGTGCGTTACATTGAATCCTACCGTAAAACGTGATTTTTCACCCCAATAAAAAAGTCGTTTCCCAGCAGTAATTTTTGCGTAAAGTTAGTTAGTTTGACGTACATAATGCTTGGTTGACGGCTTCGTTAATGGTCTTGTTACACCATGTATAAATCTTGCTCTGTGTAGACTTACTGTTTACTGTTGTGGGTGGAGGAACATGACAGACACGTCATGGGACTTTACATCTCTCTATCTGGGAAATTCAATGACACGTATGTACTTCTTTTCCGCTCAATGATGATAAATGTTCAGCCATACATAGCTATAACTATTAACTACGTACCTAAAGCATTTTCTCTCTTCTTAGGTTATTTTAACGAGTTTCCGGGATTATGATGTAAAGCCATCAGTTATGTTTTAAGTCACATGTAATGGGGGGCGAGCCTTTTGCCATAAACCGGGCAACAATCCAGTCTCCGTGGCTGCTACTGAGAAATTCCTGAACATCAGTGCAGCGCCCTGATGTGTAAATAATAGGTGTAAAAGTTTTTATTTATTTTAATGCACAAATGTACACAACCACTTTTACACGTGAAAACTAGTGAGTACATGACCCTGTTAGGGCGCAGCAAGATAACGTAAAACTAATATTGCAGAGTATCTATTATTGTTTATAATACGTCTTACATAGATCATTACGAACTTTAAACTTAGAAGTTTGAAAGTTCCAGTCTAGCATTTCAACTTATTACTTAAATTAATAAAATCACAATAATAAAACAATCTCAACTTATCAAAATAAAACCATTACATTATTCAAAGATGTCATACCAAAACTTCATCGAACGTCAAAAATTAAGATCATATTACACAAAATCCAATAAACATGTCACATAAAATAATAAATAACCACAAATAGTACCGTTAACGAAGCCGAAAGGCACTTGTTTTCCCTGTCATTGCGACCATTTGTTATCCGACTAGGACAAAGCCAAAAGGAAGGGTTATTATTTTAGCAGTCTATGTATGTATGTTTGTTTGTATTTACGTATGTTCCTCCATATCGCCTAAACTATTCATCCGATTTTGATGAATATGGTGTCAATCGATTCGTTATTATGGCCCGGGTAACAAAGGCTACATTTTAACCGACTTCAACAATAGGAGGAGTCGATTTTACCTTGTAAACCCCGAATTTAATTAGAGCGTGATTTTTCAGTTGTCGGGTTTTTTAGTTGTAATATACAACACAAATTTTTGTTTGTTCCAGACCTTACCTAAAACCTTCTAGTTACAGAGTTATTAGGGCTCAAAGTTCCAACTTTTTTCACAACGTTTTGAGTGCGTTGCATCATAAAATCGTTTCACGGTAGGACTTAATAGTTCTACCGTAAAACGTGATATTTCACCCAAATAAAGACGTTTCAAGGCAATAAATTTTGCGTAGAGTTACTTAGTTTGATGTACAGTATGTATGGTTGACGGCTTCGTGAAGGGCCCGTTTACACCTTGTGTGGTGCTTAAAGTATTGTCATTGTCATTTGATGGAAGTTACATTTGTTTGATAGGATGGTCTCTGACCACGTTCTCACCTGCACGCGTAGTATGACTCCCGTTAAAACGGGTTTTGTCGACAGAAGAATCGACAAAATGGAGTTTCTTGCCAGTTCTTCTCCATAGGACGTTTTATAAGCGCCCATCTAGGCCTATGTGAAATAAAATATTTGGATTTTTTTTTTCATCATCAAAAGAAATCTGTCATTTTGTCGATTCTTCGACAAAACCCGTTTCTACGGTGATCATGCTTCGCGTGCTGATATTATGTAAGAAGAGTTGTTGCAGTCCACAATATACCCGCCTAGAAGTAACCTCAATCATCATCTGCCTAGCCTTTTCCGGATACAGCTGAATACCAGTATTTTACATGGAGCGACTGCCTATCTGACCTCCACAAATCAACTGCGTTAATACTGGCTATTTAATACTGGACCCCTTGGCAAGACTGGTTATCAGATTCTCGGGCCACTGACTACCTGTAACGACTGTCAAAGATCTACAAATGACAGCCGGGACCAACGCCTTTACGTGCTCTCCGAGGTATGGAGGAAACTCGGTATGTAATAATGGTCACCCATCCACAGACCGACCTTGGTAAGTGCGGCTTAGCCTTGAAGATCGACCCGAGCGGCTGTTATTATTTAGCCGCGAGCTCCTCAACCTCAATCGGGACTTGAGAACTCCCAAGTGTATACCTACCTAGCTAGAGACCCATTAACATAAACTTTGAAAGCCCAAAGGCCTTACTCAGATCCAGGCCGACTACAGCGGGATCAATATCCAAGCGGGGAACAAAAGCTTTTAGTGTTTTCGTATATATTAGGTTTAGATAGGGATTTTAACTTCGGGAGTAGATACAGAGTGCTCGTCTTATCGTTTTACTGCTTTTCTTCGATAAGTTTCAATAGTAAAATTTTATAAATGCTTTACATGTTCCAGTTTGTTGTTCGTTTAGGTTTTTTTAATTTTTATTGGTGTTTCTGAATAGATAGTTCATCATCTGTTTAGCCTTTTCCCAACTATGTTGGGGGTCGGCTTCCAGTCTAACTGGATGGAGCAAAATACCAGTATTAATAATATAAAGCACGGATACGAAATACTTATGTTATATTATGTATTTAATTGGCAACTGGCTTTTATCCGCGGCTTCGCTCCGTTAACCCATGGGAACGTCATAAGTGCCTAAAACATTTGAGGATAATATAGCTTCTAATTATTGAAAGAATTTTCGGAATTGATCAGTTGATAAATAGGGAAAAAATAGGGGAATTTCATACAAATACTAACAAATTAATTTGAAGAAGGGTACAGGCGTATGAAAATGATCATTTGAAAAGTTTTTTTTACTAAGATAACCTTATTTTTAGGGCAGCCATGACAGTTGTGTTTGACATGACGTTTGACGACTTTGACAGTTTTAAGAAGTGACGTCCTTGAGTCTCCGAAACACATCCAATTCAAGCTCAAAGCAAGGATGCTTTGAGTTTGAATTGGATGTGTTTCGGAGCTTTTAGTGTTTTTTTTTGTTTTGCGATCGAGTTTACTACTACGAACATTGATTGATTGCTTCTCTGCTGACCCCGGTTTTGTTTTATGATTACTGTTATTGTTGTTATGGTTTTTATTATCGCATATATTACGATACACGGCAATCAAATGTCATTGTCATTATGACATTTTCCGCATTTTGCTGATCTGATCCACCATGTTTAATTTTATGTTGTATAGCTTTCCTTGACCAAGTTAATTTGAATTTACATTGAAACGAAGTGAAATTAAAGAAAATTAACAATAAAAAACGGTTACTGTATTTTATAGCGATATTTACAAATAGTGTACATAGTGCTGACCTGGCTCCATACATTTCTGGAACATCTCCTTTTACCTCTTTATAATATTGGTATAGATAGATTGTAGAGGTAAATATGAAGAAGGTGGGCTACTGCCTGACAGTTGTTTTTGATGTTAGTTCTTCAATTGTGTCATAGATGGCGCTGTTGTACTTTTTGTAGGATCTGGGACATTTGCGCGAAAGACATATGCATAGGTCATTCAGTTGTTTTAATGTCTATTATGACAAATATATATTGATGTATAGAATATTCTTGTTATTTTGTACAAAAAAGATTAATCAATCGATTCCGATTTAGAATAACCTTTTTTACGTTTACTCTACAGCTAACCTATCCTAACCATTCGCGCATAAGTCCATTCGCGCATGTGTCTTTGTGCGTAAATGTCCGTTCGCGCATAAGTCCATTCGCTCAAGTGTCTATGCGCGCAACTGTCTATGCGCCCAAAGGTCCATTCGCGCAAAAGTCTAATCGCCCAAAACTCCATGCGCGCATATGTCTTTTTGCGCATGTGGATTCGCGCAAGTGTCCTTCGCGCAAATGTCTTTCGCGCTAGTGTCCTGATACCCTTTTTGTACTATTTGTTGTAGTAATTTTTGTAATGCTCTATAAGATCACTGTTGTACAGATACCGACTTCTAGTGCATTAGTTCACAGCATGTTTAAAAAATTTAGATTAATAGCACTTACTTAGACATTAGATACAATTGTAGACACGAAAATGTTAGTTCAAAATTCAGGTACGATTTTGAAGAGAAGAAAACCAAGAGATCAGAATTCGAGATTCTTCATGACCTGACCCCGTTAGAATGCCGAAGCTGTGTCCACCACATCTTCGACTTTCTTACGGAGTCAATGTTTGAGCATCGAAACGGGTGTACCTAGACAGAATTTTCCAGTTCGGTAAGTTTTCCCTAGATACAGGAAATTGAAGAAAGGAAAGTCAAAAGGAAAAGTTTTATCCTTATTAAGGATACACACGCATTTTTGACGTCACCATGACGTACTGTGGTTGACCTTCTAGGTGTAAGGAGACCTTTTTTCATGACCATCATTTAATTGATTCATTGAATATATTTTAACTACCTGTATTTCACAATTATGAGGATGCTAACAGGATAGGAGCAGGATATTAATTTCACCTATTTTCTGTATTCAGGACTTTCCTTTGAAATTATATACAAAAAATATGTCCATCTTTAGACGATCATCTAACGATTTCAATATTCGGATCGCGGCTATTTTATCCTCTTTTATTAAATAATAATAAGTTTAATAAATCTATTTATTGCTCCTTAAAAATATAACATAATAATAACATAATATAGCCTTTATTCAGATCGACTGAACTTAT
Organism: Noctua janthina; assembly: GCA_963576755.1. Lineage (NCBI taxonomy): Eukaryota > Metazoa > Arthropoda > Insecta > Lepidoptera > Noctuidae > Noctua > Noctua janthina. Next base: position 8,827,749 of record OY755075.1, on the reverse strand, counting down.
TAACAATATTCTAAAATAAAACAAAACTTTAAACTTATTCTAGTATTTGATGCTTTTTTATTTTCTGTAGATCTGTTTGCCAATAGGCAAAGGCCTCCTCTAACCTCTTCATTCTGATCTTTCTTGAGCCACTCTGTTCCACATAACTCCTGCCACTTCTCTGATGTCCTCATCCCACCTTTTCAGCGGTCTGCCTCTTTTCCTTTTACTTTCCCTGGGAGAAATATAACATATTGTACAGTATTTAAATGCAGTTAGGATTAAGCACAAAGAATAATATGAGCAGCTGCGCCTGAGCTAGGCTGAGCCTGTATTTCAGGTCATAGTTCTCTTCCCAGAGTTATGAGCGGTATAAACTATGGTTGGACATTTCAGTTTATCGCTTTTTATATCCAGAAATAATAAACCTTACTATTATAAATGTGAAAGTTTGTGAGGATGTATGGATGTAAGTTCCTCTTTCACGCAAAAACGGTTGAATGGATTTGGGGGAAATTTGGCACACAGATACTTATTTACCTGGATTTAGTTATACGATACTTTTTATCTTAGTAGTACGATCCTGTGGGATAATTACCGAACTCGGCGCGGGCAAAACAGTGGGCACAAGCTAGTGAGCAATATTTGTAATCACGTTCTCCAAAACGGGTCTAACGATTTCGATTAAAGTTGCAATATGGGCGGGCAGTTGACGGGAGCGAAAAATCGATTTAGCGAAGTCTCAGATGTGGGAAAATTCGTTTTCGATATTTTCACCCGAGTAGAGATCGGTCACCCAGGTAATTTTGTAATTAAGTATTTATAAGGATGTAAGAAAGAGAATTAACTGTTGATTCATATTATATGACTTTCCTCCTTAACTTCCTTTTTGTATTATAGAAAACGAATCCAATACTGCCTCGTTGGTCTAGTGGCTGCAAGCGCGACTGCTGAGCACGTGGTCCTGGGTTCGATTCCTAGGTCAGGCAAAGCGTTATTGGATTCTTCCATCAGGAATTTCTCAGTAAGTCACAGATTCTAAATTTGTGCCCGGTTGATGGCAATAGGCCGCGGCATAACTGGCGAAATGTGGGTAAATGGGAAATGTGGGTGTACTATTAGGAAAACCTCTGCCTAACCCTTCGGGGATTACAGGATTATATGTTATGTTTGTATGGATCTAAGATGATAATAAATGAATCCGAATCTTCAAGTTTGACAGTAAACTGCCGTGCCCTGTAACATTTATCTTCTTAAAGGATTCTGCCCGCTACACCGTAGCACACCATGACCGTGCTATGAACGTGTCAGTCAAAAAAATATTCTTCGTATTGAAAAGTATGCCCCACTAGACCGTTCCGTCACCGACCAAAGCCATCGCGTGCCATGATATTCTCGTCGAAAATTCTTTTGGCTCCGTGCATAACACGTTTGAGAGCAGCGGTGGCCCAGTGGTGGCGGCCCCAACTTACGAGCAGTAAGTCGTGGTTCGAACCCAGCCAGGCGCATTACTTTGTGTAATTTATTTCATCACCACTGCTCTCAAAAACGGTGAAGGAAAACATCGTGAGGAAACCGGCATGTCCTAGAACCAAAAATTCGAAGACATGTGACATCTGCACTGGGCCCGCTTGGTGGATTATAGCCCATTCCTTCTCACAGAGAGGAGGCCTGTGTCCCAGCAGTGGGAACATTATAGGCTGATTATGCTATGCTTATGCTTATGGCACGTGACAATGACGGAACGGTCATACCTTTCTAATCAAAGTATATAGGGTTTAACCACGTATGATGACCGTTCTAAACCCGTTATAAACGGGTATGAAACGCTGTTGATACGTTCGAGTGGGCATAGTGGTCCGTGTCATGTTTCTTTCCTGGCCTGATACGTTCATAGCACGGTCATGGTATTTCACGTGTAGTGGGCATACTCCTTAAGAGCTGATTTAAAAGTCAAACTTGAGTGGCACCTATAATTAGTCTAGTCTTGCAAATAAAATTACTTTTAATCTAGACTTGAGATTAATTTCTGAGAAGTTTTACACTCGTTAATAAACAAGTCAAACTGATTACTTGAGTAAAAATCGTTATTTAAGATATGATTTTTATTCTGTGGTTTAGTAATTGCTTGAAGTTAGAACTGTCAAAAGAACTGTTAGAATTCTTAGCTTTGCTTTCTTTAGCGGTTCTTACTTCGTTAAAATCTTGTGTATTGCATAAAAATGTTTGCAAATTACTTAAACTCAAATAATTATTTTAACTTGAGTATACAGGGTGTAAACAGACCCTTCACGAAGCCGTCAACCAAGTATTCTGTACATCAAACTAAGTAACCCTACGCAAAAATTATTACTGGGAAACGACTTTTTTTTTGGGGTAAACGTTTTATGGTAAAACTCAAGCTAACGCATTCAAAACTTGGTGCTGTTGGATGCTTTAATAGTAACGGGTCGTCGAGGTAATTAAAGTAACGTTAAAAATTAAAAAGTACTATTTAAAAAAAAAATTGGAACTTTGACCTCCAATATCTTCGTACCTAACTAGAAGGCTCCCAGGTATGGTCCAGAACAAAAAAATTATCGCAATGACGGGGAGAACAAATGCCTTTCGGCTTCGTTAAGGGTCTTTTTACACCCTTTAGATACTAGCGTCAGATAGGTTTATTAATTCCGACTTAAGACTAAAGCTGATGGTTCTTTACGTCATTCTTAGAATCCAAAAATAATATCAAACTAGCTTCCAGCTAATGATCTTGGAAAGGCACAACTTTTTCTGCATATTTCTTTGGCAAAACCCATATAAAAATAACTGTTAGTTATGATGCAAATACCGAACTGAATTATGCTTCTAGTATTCAGGGTCATACACCTATTACCTATACAGACACGGGTAAGAACCGATCGTAACAATACAATAAATACTTCGGCAATAATGGATAATTACGTAAGACGTGCGCTATTGTATTTGAGACATACAGCTCAGCACTGAAAATTGAAAATCAAACGACATGTTTAATGTCTTACAACTTTTAACCACCGACGATTCTTTTTCCAAAATCGATGTATGCCCAGCTGATTTCGGTTTGTAGTCACGTCTCAGGGATTCCTAGTGCGCGATAGAAATAATGTTTTGTCCGTACGTCATACCGGGACTGACCCAGAAACCGCAGATGTCTGTCTGGTGTCTTATAATACCATTATTTCCTTTCTAATTATGATTCTGTACAGGTCTGATGCGTTGAGGAAAACTGATCTCTTAGGTTTAAGGGATTTTACCTGTGTCGTGTGTTGAAGATGTATCCGTAAACCTTGAGTTTTCTTTTGCTTGGAAAAACAAGGTTTTAATACGCTTTACACGTTGGGATTGTTTATGGTCCTGTCAGTTGACTTTGACAGGTGTGTGATCAATAAGTTTATACGTCTTACTTCATGTTAATATCGCCCTATACCTAGTGCGTTTTACAAGTCAACGCTGCAAGGTTTATTAAAATCTTTGTTTCTACTCGAATGTTATCGCGACTTAAGAGAGGTATTCCCGAAAAGAATGCAAAGTTGCAAGTTTTACTCGTCGTTCGTTGCTTGAAATAACAATTACTTGTTAAAAATAGTTCGTTTTCTTTACTACAATAAAATTATTATAAATCTAATTTTAGATAACTTATTTTATTTATTTAGTTATCATTATTCTACCGATGCATGTTTAGGCAAAAACTCACGGAGACCTGATTTGGGATCTCTAATTTGTAGATTCTATTGAATATACCGGGTGTAAACAGACCCTTCACATATCCGTCAACCAAGCATTCTGTACATCAAACTAAGTACCTTTACGCTAAAATTATTGCTGGGAATCGACTTTCTTTTTTGGGGTGAAAAATCACGTTTTACGGTAGGACTCTATGGAAAGCACTCCTAGCATTGTGCTGATGAATGGATTGAATAGTACGAGGGACGTGGAGGTGTGTAAAGTAAAAATCTTACATTAAAAACAAGTATTTAAAAAAAAAAACTTGTGAAAAAGTTGGAACTTTGACCCCCAATATCTCCGTAACCAGAAGGTTCCCAGGTATGATGATTTAGAACAAAAAAATGATTGCAGTGGCGGGGAGAACAAGTGCCTTTCTTTTATGTTAAGGGTCTATTTACACCCTTTATAAAAATAAAATAAAAAGGATTTATTTCCCATTACCCTTTAAATAACGTCACAAATGTACATAATATTTTGTTTCTTTGTTAGTAGTTTTAGTTTTCTTATAATCTAAGTCAGTATGTTCTTTGTTTGGTTAAGGGCCCCTCCACGGGTGAAGGCCTCCTCAAGTTTCTACCATTTGCCCTTGTCATTTGCACTATTTTACTGTTGAATATAGACCATCAAACTTTTTTTCAACTTCCAAATATCTTATACTTACTTTTATATAGAATACATTTTCTAGACATGCCTTTTAGTAAAATCATAAAAAAAAAAAAAAAAAATTAGCACAACGCCGAAGTATAAAAGGGCTCTTATACATTATCAACTTTGTGGTTAGCTTATTCTCGGTAATGCACAGCTGGTATTGACTTTTTTAAGGCATGTTCAAAAACTGGTGAGTCAAAAATACGTTAGGTAGGTAGGTAACCTAACCTAACGTATTTTTGACTCAGCCGGGTTTTCCGAAGAACAGCATGACTTTCACTAAGTGATTAATCGGACGGAATCTCACCAAGAACATGAGGAAAATTCTAGAACGATCTCGAAACAGTTTCAAGCGCTTAGTTAGCCCGTTTTTTGCAGTTTGCAAGTCAGTGTTATGTTGTATGTTGATTAAAATATGATTCGCGACCGTAACAAATATAGCTTAAGAGAGTTATAATCATTTAAATCATAAATTCAACATATCATAATCAACAGTGAACTTAGAGGGTTGTTTTGATGATTTTAATGATTACTATTTCATGAAAATGAAACTTCAGCAACGCTACTTACTATTTTTCTGTTGAAAGTCTAACGTTATGATAGCGACTGTCACAAGTCATCATCATCTGCCTTTTCCCAACTATGTTGGGGTCGGCTTCCAGTCTTACCGGATGCAGCTGAATATCAGTATTTTACATGGAGTGACTGCCTATCTGACCTCCACAACCCAGTTAGTACTGGGTAATACCATACCTCTTGGTAAGACTGGTTGTCAGACTTTCGGATTACTGCCTGTAACGACTGTCAAAGATCTACAAATGACAGCCGGGACCAACGGCTTAACGTGCTTTCCGAGGCACGGAGGAAACTCGGCATGTAATGGGTGGTCACCCACCCACGGACCAACCTAGGCAAGCGCGGCTTAACCTAAAAGCCAGCAAATCTGCATTATCTCTACTCATTTAGCGTGTACCAACATAGAGACATGAATTTAACGGATTTCTTTTTTTCTTCGAAACCGGCCAATGAAATTTGATTCCAATGAAATTTTGTGAATGTATGTTGTTGGTTCAAGCTTGAAAGATAGCACCAAGTAGGTGGCGCTGTTGTTAATAAATTGTTCCCGTGCGAAGTCAGGGTGTGTCGCTAGTGTGCTATAAAATCTGATGCCTAAGAATCGAGTAGTTATAATATGTGTGACGTTAGTTCATACGACGGCGTAATCTCGATAAAACAACAATATTTTGGCAAAGGCAAATAAGGATAAACCAAAATCAAGTTGATAATCTGTTTCAGACTTCGTTATCGCTGTAAAACTTCTTGATACGAAATAATATAACTTATCGCAATTAATTCGCTATGTTTCTTAAACGATAACCAATTTCTGGTTAAACACCAATTAACACTTAATTTTAATACTTTCCCTGCCACCCCCTTTTTCAAGAGTAAGCAACTGTTGTCGAAGACTCCGTCGGTTCTTTTACATACCGAGTAACCTTCGTTTGTACATCGTTATGTGTAGCTAGAAGCCCGAAAGCCTCATCATCTGCCTAGCGTTGCCTTTTCCCAACTATCTTGGGGTCAGCTTCCTGTCTAACCGGATGAAGCTGAATACCAGTATTTTATAAAGGAGCGACTGCCTATCTGACCTCCACAACCCAGTCAGTACTGAGTAATACGATACCCCTTGGTCAGACTGGTTGTTAGACTTTCGGGCCACTGACTACTAACGACTGTCAAAGATCTACAAATGACAGCTGGGACCAACGGCTTAACGTGCTTTCCGAGACATGGACGAAATTTGGAATGTGGTGGTCACCCATTCACGGACCAACAGAGGCAAGCTTGACCTAAAGATCGACCCGAGGGGCTGTTATCATAATCATGTCGGTCCACATAAAATATTGTTATTCAGCTACATCCAGTAAGACAGGAAGCCGACCCCAACACATTAGGGAAAAGGCTAGGCAGATGAGGATAACGATATAACCCTCAGTTGATAGCAGAAGTGAGATCCTTCCAAAGTAGTTCCGGCAGCGGCTTCGACGCCCTGACTCTTCTGGACATAAAAGATTTTGAGTTCAGGCGCCGGGGAAGCTGGTGAGTCGTAAAACAATGGTGGGGGTTCGAAATGATGTACTGAATACGTGGTAATCGTTTGAGCGCTGATGTGTTCCACCCTGTAAACGAAGATGGGTTGGCTTGTGTCCCAGCAGTGGGAACATTATAGGCTGATTATGCTTATGCTTTACACGAAGATGATATCGCGGACGTTCACTAGTAGTTGTTCGCGACTCAGTTACGTAAAATGTAAGGTGCAGGCTATCCAGTCATACGACGAAAAGATTAGCCATTTACCTTCGATATAGAGATTAACTTAAAAACCCAATAAAAAGGTCTAATATTAGAATCTTTTGTTAAATACAAACAACAGTAGACGTAAAAACCCGATTGTACTGATAATAACAATATTAATACTTGATTGGTATTATTACAATAATAATCATATAATTGATTGATATATTTAATGGTATTGATTGATTATTGGTCACGTAGCTAGTTAACGTACAATTAAGATTAAGATAAAACAAATAAGGTGGCTGAAAAATATGCTAAATCGGATGTCGCTGTGAGTTATAAGAATTGAAATTTTGTAAGAATTTCTAGAGGATCGTGACTCATTATCTGCCTAGCCTTTTCCTAACTATGTTAGGGTCGGCTTCCTGTCTAACCGGAATCAGCTGAATATCAGTATTTTACATGGAGCGACTGCCTATCTGACCTCTACAAGCCAGTTAGTACTAGGTAATACGATACCCCTTGGAAAATGAAATGCTAGACTGGAACTTCAAACTTCTAAGTTTAATTAATATAATGTTTAAATGTGGAAGTTCCTAATGATCTATGAAAGACATATTATAAACAATAATAGATACTCTGCAATATTAGTTTTAAGTTATCTTGCTGCGCGCTAACAGGGTCATGTACTCACTAGTTCAAGCTTAGCGTGTAAAAGTGGTTGGTGGGTACATTTGTGCATTAAAATAAATAAATAAGATTAGTTGACAGACTTTTTGGGCGTCTGACTACCTGTAACGACTGTCTACGATCTACAAATGACGTCACCGCCGGGACTAACGGCATACGTAGTTTCCGAGGCACAGAGGAAACTTGGTGTGCAGTGTGTGGTCACCCATCCACGGATCAACCTAGGCAAGCGCGGCTTAAATTAAAGAACGATCCGAGCAGCTGTTATTAATTAACCACTAGGTCCTCATTGCTTGAGCGATAAAGATGGTAAAATAGTAAAACAGGCTAGCACGGTTTAACTTAAGATCGATCCGAGCGGCTGTTATTCTTTAGCCACCAGCTCCTCTCTAGACGATCGTTACTAAATATTATCAGCCTATAGCAGTCCACTGCTGGACATAGGCCTCCTCAATCACACGCCACTCAACTCGATTCTCAGCAACTGAAAGATCGTCGCTCCACCGAGTCTGAGGGCGTCCCATCTCACACTTGCTGTGGTCTATCTGTGGATAGGGGACCTCTGATCATTAAATGCATACTGAGACCTCTTAGCAAATTAAGTAGTTAGTTCGTAGATCTTTGTCAGTCGTTACGGGTAGTCGGATCCCCGAAAGTCTGCCAACCAGTCTTGCCGAGGGGTATCGTCAAATCGTATAATAACCCTGTAAGTCAGTCGCTCCATGTAAAATACTAGTGTACCGGTTAGACCAAAAGATGGCCCCGACTTGGTTTGGAAAAAGGAAGGTACCTATCCAAGGAATGTTAGTGAACGGGCGCTGTCAGTAGGGACTGGTCATCTCTTAGCTGTCATGGTTTATTTTATTTTAGAATTGTTGATTATATTCGAATTGTTGATTATATCTCAATTTCATCATTACACACACACATCATTACATCATATCGTTATATCTTTTTACTCTGGACGCTCATAACTAGCACGTTTTTATACATCGTTCCCACATATACAGGGTGGCGTCGACAATACGACAATAAATGAAAATACTGGTAATACTAGTGTTCACAGGAATATTTTAAAACTATTAAAGAAATCTAACATCGAAATAAAAAAAATAAAAATTCAAACAAACTAAATAGCTTAGAACTGTTAACGAAATGTAACATCATTTACTATTGTTGGTTTACTTAAACTTAGGTATAATTTGCACTAATTCGCGTCTGGAAATAAAACTTAAGGAATTTGGCAAAGATTTTTGAAGTAGCGAATTGGCAACATGTGTTTAGTGTTTATATCGATCGTGGGAATCGTTAATCTGTTGGTATTAGCCTATTAATCTACATCAAGTAGAAAAAGAACAGCGGTGGCCCAGTGGTGGCGGCTCCGACTTACGAACAGTAAGTCGTGGGTTCGAACCCAGGCAGGCGCATTACTTTGTGTAATTTATTTCATCACCACTGCTCTCAAAAACGGTGAAGGAAAACATCGTAAGGAAATCGGCATGTCCTAGAACCAAAAATTCGAAGACATGTGACATCTACCAACCCGCACTGGGCCCGCGTGGTGGATTGTAGCCCATTCCCTTTCATAGAGAGGAGACCGTGTGTCCCAGCAGTGAGAACATTAGGCTGATAATGCTAAGTAGAAAATGCTGAAAATGAAAAATAATGTTCTGTGATTAAACTACTGGATATATTTAATTGAATTTTTGTATGCAGACTGGGAACGTCATGGTGTATACGCAGTTTAAGTTATTGTCGTATTTTCGGCGCCACCCTGTATTTATAGTATAATCTCAACATGAATGATGTAACCAAGATATTGTAAAATATTTTCATTTAAAAGAGTCTCCATGGAGTTTCTTGCCCATTCTTCTCTATATCGCAGTATTATATTATCTGTCATTGAAATGTTCAACTACAGTACTTTCACAAGTTATTATGCCTTGTGTCTAGGACTATAGCTGCGCTTTCTTTATTTTGTCTGTAATGATCTAATTAAAATAAACGTTTTGAGCTTGAGTTTGGATAATGAAGTTGATAATTACTTAACGATTTTTCTTTGGAAAAATCCTGTTCAATTCACGAGAATTTTTTTCAAATGGCACTAAATTATAATATCTAATGACTTTTGAAATAACTCCGTTAATGTGTATTTCCTAGTAGTTATTACATTTTAACTTAATTGGTTTTATTTATTATCATTACTTAAACGGGAAGTAATAACAGCCGCTCGGATCGATATTTAGGTTAAGCCGCGCTTGCCTAGGTTGGTCTGTGGATGGGTGACCACCCATTACATACCGAGTTTCCTCCGTGCCTCGGAAAGCACGTTAAGCCGTTGGTCCCGGGTGTCATTTGTAGATCTTTGACAGTCGTTATAGGTAGTCAGTGGCCCAAAAAGTCTGACAACCAGTCTTACCAAGGGGTATCGTATTACCCAGTACTAACTGGGTTGTGGAGGTCAGATAGGCAGTCGCTTCATGTAAAATACTGGTATTCAGCTGCATCCGGTTAGACTGGAAGCCGACCCCAACATAGTTGGGAAAAGGCTAGGCAGATGATGACTTAAACGGGATATATGTGAAACTCCTTTAAATCAAATTAGTTTAATGCCTTGTTCATTAATATAATTTTATTAGTAATTAATAGTCAGACCAGACCAGAGGACTGGCTCATGTTTTGGTTAAATAATTAGTATTGTCATTTATCGTGTTAATGCTATCAAGGGGTCAAAAAGCATTTGTTCTTTATGTAATTTTCATTGCGATATTTTTTTTCATTCTGGGTCATAGGACCCCGGAAACCTTCTAGTTACTGAGATCTTGGAAGTCTAAGTTCCAACTTAAACTTTAAATGTTATAAATTTACTTTAAAATGCCACTAACAATGCATCGAACAATGTTTTTTATTTTCACACCAAAAAAAAAGTTATTTCCCAGTAATAATTTTTGCGCGATTTTACTTAGTTTCATGTGCAGAATGCTTGATTGATTGCTTCGTGAAGGGTCCGTTTACCCCCTGTATATTCGATATTATGTAGGAATTGAATTAAGAAGGAATATGAAAGAAACGATGGAAGGATTATAATATCATATGTGAAAGATGATACTGACTACAAAGATGGTATGGACAGGTGATGAAGAGAGATGAAACACATGTGACTAAAAGAGTGATGAATATAAATATTGATGGATGGATTGTGTGAGGAATGAAATGAAGGAAAAAGGAGTAAATGATAACGTGATGATTGACTGGGGAGAATGGAAGAATATGGGACAAGGGTGGGAAGATAACGATGATGGTACCGACTAGAAAGACCATGCACTTAAATAAATAACGACAAGGGTGGCTAGGTTGTCGATGATGCTGGTTAATTTGAAATTTTACTATATTTAAGTTTGCTTCCAACATTCCAAGAAAAAAGTAATCTAGAATCATTATACCCACTCGTAAAGTTGTTTCTAGATTATTTATTAGTATTAGATTTAATTCGATAAACGTTATAAGGGAGATTAGAGGGCTAATCGAGAACAGTTTGAAAGATAAGATTAATAAACAAATATTTCTTTTATCGACTCGTTATCTTTTGATATGCCGTTAAGATTTATTAAAAGATTTCAAGTGCAATGACGTCACTAGCTAATATTGTGAGCTTTTATTGCACTGAAATAGCCTTCACGAACAGTGGAAATACTAAAATGTACCAAAAGTCGTCATCATCTGCCTAGCCTTTTCCCAACTACGTTGAGGTCGAATACCTGTATTTTACATGGAGTAACTGCCTATCTGAGTTCCACAACCCAGTTAGTACTGGGTAATACGATACCCTTTGGTAAGACTGGTTGTCAGACTTTCGGGCCACTGACTAAGCCTCTGTAACGACTATCAAAGATGTACAAATGACAGCCGGGACCGTTATTTATAAAGACCCTCTGAGCTACTATTTATTAATAAAATGTATATTAGTATTATAAAATGTATGCGCAAGCGCTGGTCAAACCTGACGCTGATTGGTTCTTTACCGTTCAAGCTCCGCCTACAGCAATTGATGTTCGTAAGTAGGTGTCTCTCGCAAATAGCCGATCAAATCAAATTGTCATCAATCGTTTATTTCACCAATGTTTTAAAGTTAAAAATCGACATAGCCATCCAACGTGGCAATGCTGCCAGCCTTCTGGGCACTTTTCCCGTTGACAGCGATGTGGACGAATTGTTTGAACGCCCTGTAATTCTTTTCCCCTTTTGGTTTTAGGTTGATTTCGAGTTTTATGGTAAAGATCATACTTAAATAGACAAGGTTTTCTTTTAAGAGCGTTTACGACTTACGGCATCTCATACAAACTTTTAAGTCCTTTTTTTTTCGAAATGACTGAACCGATTTTAATGAAACTTCATACGCATAAGCATGTATCCACATAAGTCTAAAAAGTTAACAGAGAACATTTTGACCACTTGCCATCAGATGGATCAGTTCTGCTTTTACCCATGCGTCAGATTGCCAAGTCATAGGTCTCAAGTTCGAACCCAAGACACCGTAACATAAAATTAACACTTACTTCGGTGAAGAAAACCATCGTGAGGAAACAAAACCCGCATGCATTTAGTTCCCCCACGATATTTTCCTTCACTTAAGCCAGGCGAGAGATATTTCTCGACGGCATGTCAAGCCACTTACCGTGTTACCGACGTAGCCCGAAGAATAGCCAAACTTAAGTGGCAGTGGGCAAGGCACATTGCTCGCAGAACGGATGGCCGATGGGGCCGAGAAGTTCTGGAGTGGCGACCGCGAACCGGAAGACGTTGCGTTGGAAGGCCTCCCACTAGGTGGACCAATGATCTGGTGAAGGTTGCAGGGATCCGCTGGATGCGAGTCGCACGGGACCGGTCAATGTGGCAACACTTGGGGGAGGCCTATGTCTAGCAGTGGACGTCTTTCGATGATGATGTCAAGCCCAGTCAGAGGCCCATGGGTGGAATAAAAACTCAGACACCAGGTTAGGCACTAACCACAAGAAAAAAAATACTCGTATTTAATACCCCATGATATGAAAAATGGATAGGGAATATAGGAAATATTAAGTTATTAAAGAGTTTAGCTTTAATAACTTAATCTTTCCTATACTAGTGAAACGTCTAAATGCCGCAGGCGCATTATGAGCCATCGACAAAGGTCATTCGGCAGAACGCCAAGGATTTAACGATTCTTCCATTATGGCTACAGTTTGTCCATGACCATGACATGCCATAGTTTATTGGATCTGTATAGTAGGTAATATAAAGCACAGGGCTACTATGTCTTTTCTTGTAGCTTTTTAGTTTCCATAGTGTGAGTGCGAGTGCGGCGCTTCGGATCAAACTATGCCCCACTTTTTTTTTTTTTTTTTTTTTCCGGATGGGAAATCATCAAATGACCCCCCCCACTCTGGGCGGAGCGGAGGGGAGTGTCAGACTTGTACTGACTAAAACCCATCCATGTTCCTTCTTTGCCCTTTATGTTCCAGGGCCACGGTATCTCTTTCGAACAGTCCCGCAGCCCTGGCAGGCATCGGTCCATGCGGACCCCTACTTGATTGCTGACATCTCTTTGAGGCGCGCGTGGAACATGAACGCGCCGTCGACACGGCCTGTAGTCATAAGACGGCCGGACGGCGAGCTAGCCCATAACTCGCCGTCCACAGGCCAGCGCCTACGGTGGCCGGGAGCCCCACCTGCTGGAGTGTCCCAGGTGTCCATTTACCTGCACTCTTGATGACCTGAATAACGCCTCTGCCGCTGCAATAAACGTGGCCACCTACTGGGCCCAAACCGTCTAATATGGAAGGAATATCGATACGATAAGAAAAAAATTCCATAGGACATTTTAAGACATCAGAGATCCTTGAAATCCACAATATTCCGGTGTAATGAGGATATAAGTTCACATGGTGACAACTTCAAATCCCGAATGCCTGAGCATACAAATAAGCTTGCGGCCAGCTTACTATCACAGAAAACATTCGTCGATTAAAAAAGAGACGGGGCATTTTTGACCTGAACAGTCAGTATGATGAATTACTGTACTGTGACCGTACTGAGAGTAGCGCCATAGTCTGGAAAAAAAACTTTAAATGGGAAAGAATGGAAAGAATTATAAAGGTATGAGGAGCAGGCTGGAGAGTATCTCAATCCTCATAGAAAAGGGCGGATACTCCGACGAGGCTGGTGTTGTGGGCTACTATTTATAACGATATCCTAGCCTCGTTGGTCTAGCGACTGCTGAACATGAGGTCCTGGGTTAGGATCCAGGGTCCAGGTCGGGCAGTATAATCGGGTTTTACCCCACAGTCTTTTTCAGTAGCAGCCACGGAGTATTAGTGCTCGGTTGATGGCAGTAGGCTTGCCTGCTTACAATGGCTTTGGGTGTACAATTAGGGTATACCTTTGCCCAACCCTTTTCGGGGATTATAGGCGAGAAGTGGTGTTATTTTATGCTATGCTAATTTCATGAATAATTTATTTAAGCATGATGCGTAAGTTCGTATGGGGCGTTTTAGGTGTAGCCACACACTTTTTTGTTGGTTTTTATGTGGCTATCAAAGTCTATTACAGTTTTTTTAGATGTGCTATCGGCCAATCAACATTATGGCTTGGGATTTCCAAATGGCCAAAGTTCAGTTCAGTTTCTTTTGAGGTAGAAGATTTTTTATCTTTATTATCTGATGGCTTCCTGGGGTTTTCTATGTTTATGAATTCAAAGTCCATATGATATGGAGAATAACCAAAGTGATGTCTTGATCTTATATTTTATTTCTGGAGATTCCACTGTAGTCAGATTCAAAAACCACCTCCGATTTTAAAATCATCAAAACAAGAACTTGGTATTCCCAAATGTTCAAAGTTCAGTTTCAAAGGTTGCTTTGGAAGCTACGAATTTTCCATCCATCTCTAAGATTACTGGGATTTCCGTAGCTAACGAATTAAAGTCCAATTTAATAATAACCTGGTATTATAAATAACGTCTCTAATTATAGTTTGCATCAATCAAAACATAGATCATAAATTATTAGTTATAGGTACCTAAGGGCCCTCCTTTGATCACGTGATTTTTTATCTTTTTTGTGAATGGCATCTCGCAGTTCAACCTAGGAGGTTGTCGTCTGCTTAACCGGACTATCCTGTGGGTGCCTTGAGTGTAAGGCCTCCAGCCAGGGCAAAAAACTAACAATCTAAGCGACTACACACTAAGGGCACCCCCTGAGGGTACGAGCCTCGGCTTAGGGCGTCGTTGGGGGAGGACAGCAAAGGGACAGGCTGGATCTGAGTGGTGTCATTATTTGGGGGCTGATTTTGGACTACAGGTCGGGGAGGACATGGAACGGGATGTTTCGACGGCGAGGATGGAATGACGGCTGTTTGCGTCTGTGCTTCTTGAGCTTGCTAGTATCCTTAGTGCTCTCCTGGAGGAGGGTGATAGCGTCATCGGGAGTGACGAGAGTATGCCTTGGTCGGCTAATCTTACTGATTTTAGAGGGCTCATACCGGGTGGCCTATTCTTCTTAGCGTGTCGATGGCAAATTTTTATTAAATATGTTTGGCCAAAAATTCAGCTATGCGAACTCCGCTCGCTGATGCAGTCATAAGATCGTCAAGTTCGCAGGTGTAGCGCAAGATGGAAGGTGGATCATTGTCTGTGGAGACACGCCGCATACACATTTGAGATCTGAGCCGTCCATGAACACCCATGTGAAGAGATTGTTTTTGATACGGCCGACTTGTGTTTGGAGTCTATTCAGAGATTTCCAAGTCAGCCACGGCAAAGCATGCCCAAGTGGAAGGCTTTCAGGCGGCTCGATGAAGCTATCAGGGGGCTTCAGCAGCTCCCACGCCAGAGATCACATCTCGCTGTGGAGGCATTGCTATTAGCTGGTCTAGCTGGGCCAACGCACCCAAAAAAGCTTTTACGACTTTTCAGCCTCTGGGGCACTGGACTATAATTGTGCATTGGGTGGCGTGAGTCAGCTTGTAGCTTTGTCCTCTCGGTACGGCTGGCTATGGTCCTAGGAACTTTTGGAGGCGCAATCCCAGTTAGGGGATTACGGTGCCTTATGGCAGAATCGAAAAAGCGCTTTGAAAGGCGCTTAATGAACTGAAGGATAGTGGGCATTCTAAGGTCTATGTGTCATTGCGGACACAGTAAGGGGCTCCGTAACTTTGCGTAAGAACCGGTTCTTAAGTACTTGCATCCTATAGATATATCTAGGCTTGGTATGTGCGAACACGACACAAGTGTATGTCATGATGGGACGGATCACCGCGGCACAGCTTGCACCTGAGAGACAATTTTCTCTTTGCCGTTAGCAAGAAATGGAGCCTACCGCGTACCAGTACCATGTCGTACTGGTCGCCACCTCGCGCCTTGTGAAGGCGGTGAACGGCTGTGGCTGGGATGACCTGACTTTGGAGGTTCTTTAAGATGTCGTCGGTGGGGATTTCTTTAGGGATCCGCCTGATCACCACGCGGGTGGTCGTCTCCTCCGGGAGAGAGTAGGTGTGGAAGGCAATGTTTCTTCCACGCAGTTGGCGGGATAGCTCCCTGTAGTCTGTGATCGTAGGGACCGTCACTTTGATGCCCTGCTGGGTGCTGCGGGTGCTTGTGTATTATCCATCTTATCGGAAGAAGCAGACGCAGGTGTAGAGCGATCCATTGTTTTGGAAATAATGGGTTTCTGGACAACAGTTTTCGAAACAATAGGTTTAGGGTTAATGGGCGCCGCTAACGACTCTGGCATTCTAGGAATGACTTTGTCGGCAGGTGGGGGCGACAGAGGGTTGTCGAGCGCATCAAAGACGATGAGCATCGCCGCTAATGATGCGGGCATTCACGGAATGCCTTTGTCGGTGTGCGGGAACGACAGGGGGCTGTCGAGCGAATCGCTGAAATCAGCGACAGCGACGTGCTCCAAGGCAGTTAATCACGTGAGGTTATAAGTCCACGTTTATAGCCGCCCTCCCCCTCGATGATACGTCGTGAGGTTTTAGGCTACTCCCTCGTTCCCCTCACAGCATCACGTGTATTTTAAATTATTGAAACATTTAGATGGTTTTAAAATTTGTTTTTGGATTTTTAGACAAAAATTCGCTTGTTTGGGTTTTCAATTAATTATTGGTAAAACATAGCGTACTAACTGAGTTGTGGAGGTCAGACAGGCAGTCACTCCACTAGTATTCAGTTGCATCCGATTAGACTGGAAGCTGATCTCAACATAGTTGGGAAAAGGCTAGGCAGATGATGATGATTGGTAAAACATAATGTCATATTTGTTTTTTTTTCTCCCAGGAAAAAATATATGTGCTTGTCACAGTAACCCCCCCCCCCTCACATCGTGATTTTTATGTGATCCCCTCCCCCCTCTTTCAACCTCACGTGATTAAAGGACGACCCCTAATCTCATAAGCTTTTAGTTTTTTCTTATGAAATTCTAGTTTCAATTTAAAGTTGTGGCTGAAATAATATGTTTATGTAAGGAAATCCTCATAAGTTTTTTAAGAGTTTAAAGTCTAAATGTTTAATAGTCCAAAGGTCGGTAACTAACATTTGAGCTGTGTCATTATATTCTGATTAATGGGAATTCCGCTGTTTACGAATTTACAGTCTAAAAAACTTACTACAGAGATATCAAAGTCTAATACCATAACAATATCCACGACTGCTAAGCATGAGGACTTGGGTTCTATTCCCGAGTTGGACAAACCGTTACTGGGTTTTTCCATCAGGCATTTACCACTAGCTGCCACGGTGTCTGGATCTGTGGTTAATGGCAATAGGCTCGCCCCTTATTACATGGGACTTAAACATAACTGGTGAAACGAGGGTATACTGTTAGGGCACACCTTCGGCTGACCCTTCGTGCGTTACAGGCGTGAAGATATTTATTTTATCTAATAATAACCATGCAGGTACGTACTTAATAATAGGTAACAACATATATTACTTACATATAATTATGTAGTATTTTAAATAAAAATCAACTCATTACTCTGCACTTGTAAGCAATAATTACTGTGATATTGTAGGTCGGTTATTACCTCGGCTAAAAAAGGATAATTCTGTTGTAGAATCTAAACACGTTGCATTGTTGCGTGTTTAGGGTTCCGTATCCGAAGGGTAACTAACGGGACCCTATTACTAAGCCTCCGTCCGTCCGTCCGTCTGTCAGCGGGCTGTATCTCATGTTCTGTAATAGGTAGACAGTTGAAATTTTCACAGAATGTGTATTTCTGTTGCCGCGAAACAGAAATAATAAAAACTAAAAAAGAAACTAAAGGCCACTAAACCCTTCAAGCGCGAGATAGCGCGCATCACCACCGATTACCTTGTAGAGGTATATGTTATCTTAATTCGGTTTATGTCGCCAGCAAGAAACACTGATTTCAACCCTATGGAGCACATGAGGGACACCCTAATACAAAAAAAGAGCCCGTAATCCAGTCCCTAAAACATTAAAAGACCTGGAAACCGCCATTAGGGAAGAATTGAACCGAATCCCGATATCCCTAAGAGACCATCAAGATCTTGATAAGGTCACTAAAATGTCGAATGCAAGCCATCATTCGAGCAAGAAGAGGGAATACGCAATATTAAATTGCATCAATTGTGTTCATAACATTTTAGACAAAAAAACTAGAGCGTATTTAAAATTAATCAAAAATTCGCGTAAAATTAGGAATTTTGATTTTTTTATCAAAATGATTTTTAAACAGTCATTTTGATGTTTTAATTGTGATCAAATTAGTTAAACAATAATTTGGTTTTGCTTAAGAAATACGATATTTGCGGTAAAAACGTGAGTGGGCCGATTTTTTTGATGACCAGTGTAGTTCGTCGTTTAATCTAAGGCATAAAGAAAAAAAACAATAAAGTAACACTAAAAGGCAGTACCGAAAAAATGTCGTCAAAGTTCAAACCGATTCAATTTTCTTGATGAGACCTTTTCGGCTTTGGTTAGTTCAGAAATTCATCGAAGCGTATCGGAGCGGACGGAAGCGAATTCTTGCGTATCCACGTGTCAGAAACATAGTATCCGTAATCTCCTTTATCGTCTGGTTAGTGCCTAACCTGGTATCAAAGTTTTTATGCCGCCCATGGGCCTCTGACTTGGCTTTACATGCCGTCGAGAAATATCTCTTAGGCATGCTGGTCTCACGATGTTTTCCTTCACCGAGGCAAGTGACAATTATACAATACGCACATGAATCCGAAAAATCAGAGGTGCGTGCCTTGGGTTCGAACTAGAGACCTATGACTTTGCAGTCCGATGGCCACACCACTAGGCTATCACTGCTATACCCTGGACTTACTGCTATGCTCTGGTATATCCCTATTGCATAGCACACTTTACAGTAAGAAAATTCCAGAAAATTCCATTACTTCATTTATTTGTAAAAAATGTCTATTACACAACGTAAATAATGCAATGAATGTGGCTGAACTGCCACAATGCATGGCATTGCCATTGACATATTTATGCGTAACGTCATCACGTATTTTCTTACGATTTCTTATTTATTTTTTCTTCCAAAGTAATTAAAACAAACCTTATTAGTCAAAAGCTTTTAACGAAAAACGAGATATTTGCGAAAGTTATTTCGGCTACCTTTATTTAAAGATGGCGGCAGCGGTCCGAGTTGCTCCGTTTCAAGGTTAAGCTCATAATCTTAATGAATGTGCACCTAATTTACGAATTATGTCAACTTTCCTTTAAATTTTTTGGGGTCTGCGTAATCGTATCATTTTACCTTTAAAATATTATTTTATTTATTTATTTATTTCTTCTCCATCTTACGACTATCTTTATTATTTGCTGTTACGGTGTTTTCTATAAAAATAAACAAAATTTAAATGTCTGTTTGTAATATCAAAATAACAGCTTTTTACTGAATGCATATGAGAATAAATACGCTACTAATAACAAAAAAAAACATATTTTTTTAAATTTTTGTCTGTCTTTTCCGGCTAATCTCCGAAACGGCTGAGCCGATTCTGACGAGACTTTAACTGGCAGATAGTTAAGTTATAAGGTCTAACATAGGCTACTTTTATTTTAGAATAAGAATTAAGGTTCCGTGCAAAAAAATTAAAACCGTTAAAATTGGTAACAAAATCTGATTCAAAGCGAAGTAGTATTTTTTTTTGTAATAATTTCACGCGAACGAAGGTCGCGAGCGACAGCTAGTTAATAATATAATTATCTGTTACTCAGTTTTCTAAGGTATTAAAACGTGTAGGGCAGAGTACGGAATTAAAGCCGTGACTGTCTTAATTCTGACAACTGTCATTTTGACAGTTCTCACCACTATTCGTTTGTCGTTACGAGGCAACTACACAAAGACTACTTTCCTCTCACAGTTTATTTATTGCAAGCTATAAAGCCAACGTAAGTTTTGTTGAAAAAGATATGTTTTAATGACCAGGTGGCCTACCATGACGTCTTTAAGCAGGGGTAATTCCAGTGTGGGAAAGAGATGGCGCTAGACGACCTGTATAGCTTTGTCTTTTTCACACACTGGAATTACTCCAGCATTAAGGCGTCATAGTAACCCCCCTGACCTTTCACTCGTAAACAAACTTTCTCTTTTTAAAAAAAACATACAAACAGTGTTCTAGCGAGTAGTATGTGTATCACGTAACACATAAAATAGCGTCTATAAGAAATAATGACATAATTATTTAAATATAAAAAAATGTTAATGAATTCCCAGAATATTCTAAATCGGGCCGAGAGTGTTAAATTATGACCATAATTTATTTATCATTTAAAATACAAGTGATTCATATAATTTTATTTATAACAGACTTTTGCGCGCTGCTTGCCCCGCGTGTAGGTCAGAGTCATTCCATGGGAACGTACTTTAGTTACTAGCTGTCTTACAGGGATAAAAGTCCTGTTATAAAACACTGTTTTAAGCTTTCTGCCACTTACGGGATCCGTCAATTACTAGCTTGTGCCTGCGGCTTCGCGTGGAGGTCTGTAATTTCCCACGGGATCGTACTACCGGATTAAAAAGTATTTTAAGTGGTAATCCTGGTTATAAACTATCTTATGTCCCAAATTTTATTCAAATCTGGTCAGTAGTTTTTGCGTGGAAGAGTAACAAACATCCATCCGTCCTCAAAAACTTTCGCATTTATCTCTGAAAATATAAAATCTCGTATAACGGTGTTTGTGGTCGCAGTCCTCCGAAACGGCTTGATCGATTTTTATTTCAAATTTTTAATGTATTTTTGGTAGGTATGAGAATAGGTCGTAAAGTATATTTCACACCGCTAGGTTGTCAAATTCTAAATTAATGCGAGCGAAGCCGCGAGAAAAAGCTAGTAATATTATAAGTCGGAAGTAAGAAAGTAGGATTCTGAGCTCCCGATATTTCAACGCTGTTGCAAGCGCCATGATGGCGGGATGACTGGAGAATGCGGGTGGATGGTAAATAAATTGTTACGTGTAGATAAATCTGTCTACCGTCAACCCTTAGCCTAAACCTCCAAGTCTGTTCAACCGTTAAGGCGTGAAAGGGGTTTCAAGGCCTGAATTCCGCCATTTTGTTTTATTTTCAAAATAGTGGCCACACATAAAACCTACATGAATCAATAGCTGGTGTCAATACTAACAAGTTTTGTATGAGTCAAAATCCATCTCATCACTACGTATGTAGCCATGAGGAGGCTGTTAATACACGCTCACGTACACACCGTACGTGACCGTGTGTATTTACTTACTTGCACGAGCACGGTTTTTGTGGCTTCACTTTTGATCTTCGTTGCGCGCCATCATCCTTTTTTTGTTGGTCTGAGAGCCAAAACAATATTATGCGAAAATATCTTCTTTAGAGACTGGCAGATATTCCTACGAACAGACAGACAGACCAACAGACAGAGATTCTTTGACATTTAATACAAATATGAGCATACATAGACGAACGTATCTTAGAATTTTTGCGGAAACTTCATGCATGGAAATGGATTTCTTTTTAATTTTTATTAATCAGGTTTTTGTTAAAAATACCGAAGGTCAAATGTCCTTGATTTTTTGGCATTTAATTATAGTCGTTATCAAAGTTTTGATGTTATTTAGATTTTGGAAGTTTTTGTCAACATTTTTTATTGAAAAATGTGTCCAAGGAAATTTCTTGTACATTTTGTCCTTGCTTCGTTGGTCTATAGTGGTCGCACGCGCGACTGCTGAGCGTAAGGTCCTGGTTTCGATTCCCAGTAGATGACTATAGTCAAATATTCCATGTTTTGAGTTCTACCGTAAAACGTGATTTTTCACCCCAAAAAAAAGTCATGTCGCGGCAGTAATTTTTGAGAAGAGTTACTTAGTTTGATGTACAGAATTCTTGGTTGGCTTCGTGAAGGGTCTGTTTACACCTTGTATGTATTAATACTTTACTTTTTGTGCTTGTTTCCTACATCGAAAGTACATATTTGCAAGATGTCAACAGCCTCTTAAATATTCCACCTGCATCTTCCCTTTGTATTTTATGATACTACTCTAAAACAGTGTTAAGATTATAATAATGTGTTGGGGTCTCATTATCAAAACAATTATTTCATTTTTGGTAGTTTAAAGGTCCAACGACTTTAAAAAGACCTGAAAAACAGACTTGAGGTCTAATTTACACGTAATTAAACACACATTTTACACGTTACTTAAGTTAAAAGTTAGGTTAGGTTAGGGTAGGGTACCTACATAATTATATTAATATTGTTGCTCGTGACTGTACTACTCGGATAAGATAACCCACCTGGGTTAGGTCTAGGTACTTTAATTTTTCTTCAAATTATTCTTTTTTTCTGTAAATTAGTACATAGATAATGTTAGTTATGGCCAATATTGAGATGATGATGATTTATAAGAAGTAGTTTGCTAAATTGACATGAGGCTAGTAGGCTTACATTATGTTAAAGTTATCTAATCATTTTAATTCTTATTAAACATTTTTTTTTGTTCGGATGGGAAATCATCAAATGACCCCGCCCCCCCCGTCCCATCCATGTTCCTTCTTTGTGTTCCAGGGCCACGGTATCTCTTTCGAACAGTCCCGCAGCCCTGGATTAAGATTAAACTTAATCTAATACTTAAGCATTTTTGATAAAAGTGACCTATTTAGGTACCTGTTTTATTTATTTTCTTTAAAATATGTACAGGTATTTCTTCTAAAATTAAACTAATACACGAATTACTCTACTTCATAAGTTAGATATGTCTAAAAAAAATGGTTTGATATCTCCCTCAAACCGGTTTCACACATCGCGTCCACAGACTAAATTCTCGAAACGTTAAAAAAAATACGCGTTTGGATTCTCTCCCCAAAAATATGTACCCATTCATTGTACGAGCATTGACCGAGTAAAACCGGTCGAATGCCTTATGCCTCGCAATTTACGACGCCGTCTGTTGCTGACGAGACTAGCCATTGTATCCTTATCTTTATCACTGATTGAGTTGTCCACCTGATATTAAAGCCAAAGGTTTCTTACCTGAATGAACAGTTCGCCGTCGGACGCGATACCGAACGCACCTGCCGCCGGCCGCATTCGAATTTCGAAACACGACAGCGTCCCCGCCGCACGTGAACAAAAATGTAATTAATTTAAATATCGAATGTAATCGAACTATTCAAATGTAAATTAAAAGTAGACATTCCGGTGTAAATAATCGAATGTAAATATTTTAACAGTGTTAGAAGTGTGTGTAAATATTAAAAAATATTTTAGTTAAAAAAATATTTTTTATATTTTATAAAATCCTGTGATATTAGTATTAAGGAGTCCTGTAGAGGAGAGAAGAAACAGCCAGTAAGTATTTTTTTAATTTTTGTTGTTTTTGTTTAAATGCATACTTTATGTTAGTTACTTGATGGACACGACAAAAAAAATGTACTGATTGTATGTACAGATAGACATTTTTTTTTCAAGAGTTTGCTGAACTTTTTGTTTTTGTTACGCCCATTGTTTGACATAAACTTTGTCATAAAAGTGCCAATACGTTTAAATATGATACCTAATAAAATTTATTTTAACAGTTTGAAGGTATGGTAAAAAAAACGAGACTTTCTAGGCAAATAAATAGAAACAAATTAAATAATTAAGAACACGTGTCGCTTTAAAACAGATAAGTAACTACATACTTACATACTTAAATATTCATAAATAATCTGAAATAAAACAAGTCTAGATATACCTAATGAAAATATATACATATGTCTATTCAAATAATGTCAAGGAAAACAAGTTGTTATCCTTTTTTTCAATAATTTGTCAAGAAGTACCACTACCTAGTTACTGAGCTACCTCAATTTTATTTTTATCTTTCATAAAAGAATAATAAGTACATTAGTTTCAAACACAATTAGAAAAAAAACAATGGGTGATATTATTTTGATTTCATACCTATCGATTATATCGCTTTCTTAGGAAATTATAAAATAAATAAAGATACTTAAGTAATAATACAAGCAGAATTATTTATTAAAAATGCGGTCTTAAATTCCTTAATCAAAATGTCACTGCTAATAAAATAAAATCCGACATGTATAAAATAGTTTTGAATCCAAAAAGCGTTAAATACCTAATTTGGAAGCCATTCTAAAATGGTTTCTATTTTAACCAACTAACAGATTTTAATAGCTAAAAACAGCGAAAAATTTTATCCTGTAGTAGCAATTTTTTTTTACTCTTGATTATTAATAGAGAAACACAATACATAATAGGTGAATACTTTTCATAGTTTAATAAGTACTGAACCTATATTTTCAAAAATCTATATAAATCCTACGACAAAAGCCTCTTTGCTTGAATATACATTCTTATTTTTTTTTAAATACAAATGAGAACGCGCTGGATTCAACATTTCTATAAAGCATGACAAAGATATGTAAATAAAACATTAAACAAAGTCTAAAAACACAAACGTTATCGGTTTTTCTATAGGCAGTTTTGGATCTAGCGTTACTACATGTGCTATTATTAAATAAATAATTGTGTTGTTGCGAATGTCAACATATACATACATATAATATATTGGAATAACTGTCGTAGGTATGGGTTCTATGTAGTTGACCCAGGAAAATAATTGTAAAAGTAAAATGTATTTCTAAAAATTTTTCCTGGTTCGGACCACGTGATTTCTGGATACAATGAGGAAGAACATCGCATAAATAGATTAGAAATTATTATTTTACGTTCAATTTAAAATTATGTGATAGGTACCAATGAAAACCGAAAGTTCTCTTATAATTACTTTTGTTTAATATTCTGCAAATGGTTTTTTAAAAAACATTTATAAATTTTTGACATTTTAAACTGTGTTATACATTTTTCATAACTGTGATACACTTTTTTCAAAACCATATTATACATTTTCAAAATTTGTATTATACAACTCCATTTTACTATACGTACCTTAGTAGAAACGCAAATACCATTGCCAACGTCAATTCGACCCAAAACAAACGTCTTGTTGTTAAACAAATGTCCAGCTGTCGATGTCGGGCAATGGTCAACAAAACGTTAAAAGAATGCAAAAAATACGAACGTCGCACATTTATGATTGTTTAACCGTCACAATGTAATGGGACACTTAGAACAATGCCGTCCACAAACGTCATTGTAAAGTACAATCGACAAAGTTGTTATTTGACCAGTTTCACTCTCCAGCTCTCCACCCTCTTGACCTAAGTAAAAAAGTAATAAATTGAAAAGTGATTCACTTTGAACTTTGTTTGCGTAATTGAAGTGGTAGTTGTCAGAACTGCTTTTTTATTTGAGGATACCTTCTAAGTACTTATTGGGAAACAAACTGAAAAAAATCAATGAAATTCTCAAACAATTTTAAACTCGTGTGACCTCTCATCTGTCGTCATAAGTCATCAAATCATGTCAAATTATTTATTTGCCAGAATATTGGTAGCTGTACATGAGGTGACATATTTAGTTTAGTAGCTAATTAAACCATATATTTCCACCTTGACAGTTTGACAAGTGTGTAAAATCCTGACTGATTAGTCAGCCTATGGTTAACGCTTTCAAGTTGATCTTTGCGTAATTGTTTAATTCTTGATGGATTTTCTTCTTAGCGTATCGATAGCAAAAAGTTTAGCCCAAAATTCGGCTACGCGAAATCCGCCCTCTAGTACAGTCGTAATAAGGTAATCAAGTGCGCAGGTGACTAGGCATGTTAATATGGACGGATGTATCATTTAAGTGCATAAATCATAAACACTATAAGTAAAGTTATTAACTTAAAAAATAGAATTTAAAAAAAAATTGCGAAAAATTTGGAACTTTGGCCCCCAATATCTCCGTAACTAGAAGGTTCCCAAGTATGGTCTAGAACAAAAAAATGATCGCAATGACGGGGAGAACAAGTGCCTTTCGGCTTTGTTAAAGGTATTTTTGCACCCTTTATAGTGGCGGTACTTTCATACAACTATTATATACAAGCCTAAAAGCTTGTTTGCAACAACTTTTCATGATGTTAGCGATTCCGAACAGTCTTGCTGTACTGTTGCTGCATGGGCTTGCTGTATTGTTGGCCCCTCTAGGCACGCTACTGAATACAGGGTGTAAACAGACCCTTCACGTAGCCGTCAACCAAGCATTCTGTACATCAAACTAAGTAACTTTACGCAAAAATTATTGCTGGGAATCGACTTTTTTTTTTGGGTGAAATAATCACGTTTTAAGGTAGGACTCAATGGAAAGCACTCAAAGCATTGTGCTGATGGATGGATTGTATAGTACGGGGGTCGTGGAGGTGTGTAAAGTAAAATTCTTACATTAAAAACATGTATTTTAAAAAAAAACTTGTGAAAAAGTTGGAACTTTGATCCCCAATATCTCCGTAACGAGAAGGTTCTCAGGTATAGTCTAGAACAAAAAAATGATCGCAAAGACGGGGAGAACAAATGCCTTTCGGTTATGTTAAGGGTATATTTACACCCTTTATATCTACAGGCCGCTTGCACCACACATGATGAAATCCATAATGAGCCTTGCCCATAAGTCCTATAACCCAGTCAGGTTGCTACTGTACTAAGTTTCGCAAGAAAACAGTAAACTTTATGGGTAAACGTGTGACCCGTAGTTAAATCACTGTATTTTGGTTACAATCAACAGTTTAGTAAGTCGACGTGTTTTTAACGAGTTTTTAATCGTACCGTTTACTAACTAAATGTGAGAATGTCCATTGTGCCCACATTCCTAGATAACACTTAAATATGACACCAGACCATAATATTATATTATTTTTGTCATTCATCACAATTCAGTTCATTTCACACGCGGACATTATTTTTCAATTCAATTCTAGACGTAATATTTTATTTTACATGTACCTGCATGGGGTTTTTCTCATAACCAACATTTCTGTGATTCCAACAATGAACAACACTTCAATTAAATTTCTAAGAATTCATTAACCTACGTATTCCAACGTTTCTTTAAGCAGGTTCTATACCAGTTTCGTCGTTCATTAAATTAATGGTTACACTTTGAGTTTAAGCTTAATCATTAGCTAATCAGGAAAGTAGTAAATGATGTGCTGATGATCAGCTGAGTGACTGGAATGCGGGGGGAATTCTAAAACTCCCGGAATTCTAAAACATAAGAAAATAAAAAACACAGTCTATAATAAAATTATATGTTATGAGCATAGGAATTAACAGTATCACTTATATACGTAATTACGTATGTACCTACATAATTGTAATGTGGAAAGTGAAATTCAAAATCAAATCACAATATAAAATAATACAGCACAAATCAGAGGAAAGAAAATTTCCGCGAAGTTTCTCCGAATGTACGGAATTTCCTCCGGAACACATTTTCATAGATCTCGGAACCCTAGTCCCAGCCACCTTTCCCAGTCTTCCGTCCCATTCAACTGGAGGAAGTCCCCATCGTTGCTTGACTATACGCGGTCCCCAAAGATAATAGCTCCGACACCTAATTATAGATCTATCACTAAGAGAAACAGCAAGACCTGCACTTATAACATCAAATCAAGCAAAGCCAATCCCATTAGCTCCACTCGATTCAAACGACAATCTCTCCACGAAAAATCGATAAACACATCGTTATGAAATGTCAGCTTGTAATCAAGCAAGATCAAGTGTTTATGAGTGCAAAAATAACTGTAGGCTAATTGCACACTTACATTCCTGAATTCTTTCATTCGTCGTCGTCATTCTCCTGCCCTTATCCTAATTCATTTGGGGTCGGCGCAGCACGTCTTCTTCTTCCATACTTCTCTATTACTCGTCATCTCAGCAGTCACCTCCTTTCTAGCCATATCATCCATCACACAGTTCATCTATCGTTTCTTTGGTCTTTCTCTACTCTTATAACCATTGTGAAAGTTTAACAATATTTATTTTACTGATACTGTTAGCCTGTGTCATCCCACTGCTGGGCAAAGACTTCTCCCCATGACTTCCAGTTGCTACGATCCAGGGATCGTAAATCGATAATGTGGACCACTGGTCGTTTGTTTTCGTTTTTTTTTTGTCTACAATATTAATTTTATTATTTATTTATTTTATTTGCGTTCTACAATGTTAAAACGGTGTTACAAAGGGCTTAAAGCTCAGTCTACAGCAGTCCACTGCTGGATAGGGCTCCTTAATCGCACGCCACTTAATTCGATTCTCAGTAGCTCTCATCCAGTTGCTACCACCCACCCCTCGAAGATCGTCGCTCCACCGCGCCTTAGGGCAATCCATATTATATTAAAATTAAATTTTATATAGTTAATGAAAACTAACCATTTCTAATTACAATTCACAATTATAATATAAGGCATATTTAGTCCCACACGATAACAATTATTCATTGCGTTATTAACGTTGATGATTTTTTTTAAATGTTTACGAATTTCCTTCAAGATTCTCCAAATTTTGATAGAAGAGTGTCTCCAGCAGAGGTAATAAGGGTGCTGGAGTTACTGACATAACTAGTATAGTTAACAAGTTGAAGCGAGAGTGGGCCCTTCATAAACATTTTTAATCTGCAATTATAAAAAAAATCTGCTGTTCCATACATCTTGACCGTCTCGGTATTGCACTTTTGTACACAGCAATTTTTTTTTTAAATTGCCTATGAAACATTTCTATGTGAGAGAGTGTTCGGAATGATTTACTGAATACGTAGTATTCGATTTGTTTTTTTTCTCTAAAAAAACGTTACCTCAGACTAGGAATTTCTCCTGTATCGTGGGTGCGTTTACAAACATTTAAACTCACATACACAAACAACCAGACCCGGAACAACTACCTGTTGATCATACAAATATTTGTTCCGTGCGGGGATCGAACCCGCGACACGCAGCTCAGCAGCCAATAGCTCAGCCACTGCGCCAACCGTGCCGTCGTCCGTTTGTGTGTCTCTTCCACCCTTTATTATAAGATTGCTTCATTGATCTAGTTGTCGCAAGCGTGACTGCTGAGCATGAGATCCTGGATTCTATTCTCAGGTCAGGCTTATTGGGTTTATCCGTCAGCAATATCTCAGTAGCAGTAACGCAGTTTCAGTTTGTGCTCGGCTGATGGCCAGAGGCTCGCTCTCTAATATATGGGGCATAACTGGCGAAATGTGGGTATACTATCAGGTACACCGCTTAATAACAAATTGATGTTATGTTACTGCAATGAGAAGTTCTCGTAAATGTTATGAATACGATTACAAAACCGTAATGGCGGCTGGTTTCTATAGATTCTGTTAGTAATTAGCAAATAACGGTTATTGGATCGGTTTATGTTTCGATTGTGTTCGTTTTGCTTTGAAAACATTAACTGTTAAACGTGCGATAAGTGCACTGAGACAGAGTTCAGATGATTATAATTTTGAAATAACAAAAATCATAGTATAAAAGTAAAAAAAAAAACATTCGTAATTAAAGTAACACAATAAAATATTTACAACATAATTATTATCTCACATCAAAATCCAAACCAATATCAATATCACGATCAAAAAACAAAAATAATATAAAACAATAAATAAATAAAAAAATAAAAAAAAATTCAATGTCAACTTAATAAATTTAAAAAAATATACAAAAATTATTCAATGCAGTTTTTTTAGTGGAATATTCTTGAAGATTAAATTTTTGGTCTAGGCCAAGACCAGACCAGTGTTATGTCATGTCAGATTTGCCATCACCGTACTTAGGCAACGCGAGGATGAATGAGCGATGCAACACTATGCATACAAATGCCATTCATTGTGAATGGAACAGAGCTGTGACCATCTATTGACGTATTCGGGTGACCATGAGATGACACAGCTATCATTATTATTATCATCAGGCAGTCCGCTCGTCATTTAAGTATTAGCTTTTCCCCAACTATGTTGCGATCGGCTTCCAGTCTAACCGGAGGTAGCTAAATCCTAGTATTTTACATGAAGCGACTGCCTATCTGACTTCCAGAACCCTTTTAGTACTAGGTAATACATTACTCCTTAGTTAGACTGGTTGTCAGACTTTAGGGCCACTGACTACCTGTAACAACACTTATGACCATATGGGACCGACGGCTTATCGTGCTTTTCGAGGCACAGAGGAAAGTCAGTTTGTAATGGGCGGTCACATATCCATGATCCAATCTTGGCAAGCGCGGCTTAATCTGAAGATCCAGACCGAGCGGCTGTTATTATTTAGCCAAGAGCTCCTCATCATCAGGCAGTTCACCGTTGGACATTTATTCCAAATGCACACCACTCGGCTTATTTGTCGACAACTCCGATCCAGCGGCAATTTTCGCTCAGTTCAGAGGAGGAGCGTCCTACCTAACGCTTGCTGTTTTGCGGTTTCTACTCAACGCGGTATCTACCCCATCGCTCATCGGTTCTAATTAAATATGGCTGGCCAGATTTTTGTGCTCAGATATACAGTAGCTCCATGTAAAATACAGGTATCAAGCTGCATCCCGTTAGACTGGAAACCGACCGAAAAAATAGGTGAGAAAAGGCTGCGCAGATGATGATGACTGGCCGGGTTTTTTTTAATAACTTAGGTAAAATTATTTGTTACGTAACTTGTGTATAAAATATTGTATTTCTCGTTAGCCTTGTGCGGTGGGTATTGCGGTACTAACTTTAAAAACTTTCCTAGTTCCGTTGTTATAAATTGCGAAGAAACTTTCAAAGTTTTACTGAAATTAATAACAGGCGATGTTTCTGTTTTACGTAAATATTGAAGTTTATTGATTTTATATAACAACATTATGCTTGAATTTACTAAAAGGGTAGGCTGAGATTCAAATTCGGCTGTTATGTGCAGACATTTTTTTTTAAAAGATAAAACACAGACTCCGATACGTTACTGAAGAAATTCTAAATGGTAAAACCCGATACGGTAACACTTAACATGATCTAGAATATCTCCATAACTAGACGGTTCCCAGAACAAAGAAAAAGTCTGGAACAAAAAAATTATGACGGGGAGAACCAAGTCCTCCTCCACCTTTCGGCTTCGTTAAGGGTCTTTTTACACTCTTTCTACATTATTAATTAAAAACTATTAAATAACCTAAAATAAATAAACGAACAACACTATAAAAGGGTATCAAAAAACTCCTCGACGCTGTCAGCTAGTAATGTGCCCAATAAACTGGCGGCGTTTTTTACAAAAAGAAAATACATTTATTTGCGCTAAACGTGACCGAAAGAAAAAATCAAGAACGAACTACAACAACTCAAGAACTTTTATTTTTTTGGTTTCTTAAGGAAAACTGTTATTTTTATGCGTAACAGGTCAAAAGTTGTCACGTTTTTTCTTACTACTTCCACCCTAAAACTTTTATAAGGTTTCGTAAAATTATCCGTGAAGGCGCGACTCTAAAAATATGGGGAGCAGTGGCGAAGGTTCCATAAAACTCGATTCCTACTGGCTTCTGTTTGAAAAATGGCACAGTCATTATTTTATAGACAAATAATATAATCACATTAAAGATATGTACTCCGGCTTACCTGTTACAAAAATTGACCCTTCACTACTGATGGGTAGATATGCAAAACGTGTTTCTTTGAATTATCTGAAGTAAGCAATGATTTACCTCGCCATTAATTATTTATCTTGAACAAACATTTATTCCATTATTGATCCCCAAAGAAAACAGTTAAACGTTAATTCATATTATGATGACTATAAAATTATCTAAATTAAAAATGGTGAATCCTAGATTTTAATCATACATTTTTAGATCAAATAATGATGTAAATAATAATTATTATTTATATTAGTATGTAATAAATCACACGAAATTGTTTGGCAGCGTTTTAATATATCATTACAACTTTTGTACAAATACCATATTTGCAAAATTTTTTATATTATTTTTATAAATATATTTAAAAAAAGGCGTATTTAATTTTTCCATTACACGTATACCATAAAAAAACAATTGTCAATTTTCTCATAAATCAACAAAAATATAAAGAATACCGTATGACGTCAAACTGCCAATAAATTGGGAAGACAATGATTCCGCAAAAGGCGGGACTGTCTCGAATAATAAATGACGTATGTTACGTGACGAACGGAACCATAAATTGTGCGACCTTACGATTTATTTGTATGTAAAGTATTTGTTTTATGACTTTTCTTCGCGCGAGTTACAGTACTATTATGATCTTTTACATGTGATATTTTAAATTACTATACATGCGCTGGTTTTTTTCTTAAAATAAATTGTCCTAAATATAATAATTGTCTCTTTTTCATTGAATTTGTAATTTTTCCGAAACTCTGAACGAAAGTTGATATTTGATCGAGAAGTAATAAAAATCGATGTTTGGACTTAAAGTTGGATTATTATAGGATTTTCGAAACTTTCTCAACTGTCTTCCCTGCAGAATTAATTAGGGAATAAGAGCCTAACCGCCGTATTTACGTTCGTGCACACTATATGCGAAACATAATAACATAGCCTCACAGTTCATTAGATAGGTATACCGGCATACCTATTGTTTCATGTAACCATTATGCATATTCAAAATATGCGTCTCTAAATATTTGCGTTTGTTTACGGTACCTATGTTCTTTTTGTTGTAAACAGTTAATACGATGCTTTTTTAAATATGTTTTCTATAATGTAGAAACTACTTATTTAGAAATGGTTAACATCGAGGATATATTTATCTCATATAGTAACAGTTATACTCTGTAATTATACCTATTAGTTTCCTAAACAATTCAGGACATAAAAAAAATAAATTATGCAAAATGATACATTAGAATGCGTGGCAAAAATATTCGTATCTCGCTGTCTCGCTGTCTCACTGTATGAGTCATATCAAAATTAGTTTCAATGTGTTAGATAAAATCATTGAAACTATTTTCTAATCTTGCTATTAATGATTGAATTTACATGATAAAATTATGATAAACTAGTCTTTTGGAAAATTCCCATGATTATGATATTTTTATATTCAGGATCAAGGAAATTAGTTCTGATTATTATTATCGCTAGTGAAAAAGCCTCGCCCATGAATAATCAGTCTCATTTAATTGATTATAATAACGTTAGTATTTTAAAATGTAATAATATTGAATCTTAAGCCTACAAAATAACATTATCTAACCTATTTAGGCCAAGTGTACTAAACTTGAGTTTTTAAACTTCGATACCGTTTTATCTAATTTCGCAACTACATTGTAATAATCTAACCTGATAAAAAAATTGAATCGGTTGTTGTAGTATCGTAAAGTATTAAGATTGTGCATTACCACAGAATTAGTTTAATTCATCGTCGTCATAATAAATCAGTGAAGTCTCTTTTGAAAACTAATTTTGAAAAATTACTCTTATCAAAAGTAATTTTCAGAAAAACTTCTACAGCTGTGAAACTAAAGTACCTAGTGGTGTTAGAGTATGCAGTTCTAGTTACTTGTAAAAGGCATGATTTTTCCATGGGGTACTCAGAAACTACTGGGCATGACTGGCTGCCATCCTCCCTTTAGGTATTTCACAAAAATTACAAATCAAAAACCGAAATAAATTCAAGAGTAATGTTGACCTTCTGATATTTTTTTACCACCGTTATATTCACCAACAAGAAAAAGTTACAAATCAATAAAATTACTATTATTATTCCAAAACAGGTTGTTGTTTAAAAATAATACAAATCCGTCGTCATCAAGAGATGTTTCTAGAAATAACTAGTTATTTAATGACATTGCAAAACATTAAATTGGACCAAAACATAGGCTCTATTACCATACCGGTTTTAACGGATTTTTATTTCGAGAATCTAGAATTTGGCAATGAACTTCATTTTATTCAAATGTGGCTGGACTCCTTTTTATAAGCTTATAATATGCAGCGTCGGAGGTGTTCTGACTATTGAAAATCCCGAGATTCGCATAACTTTGTTTTGTATAACTTATTCACGCCTTTAATTCCTGAAGAGCCTGAAAAAATCTGACATATAATGTTCACATACCATTTAAGCCTATGTAATTATTTTTACTACGTTTATTATATTCAATTAAAATATTTTGGGCTGACTCAACTTAAATTGTCATCGAAACTTTTATAAATGTGGTAGTTATTTGACAAAAAAATGTTGGTTACAAATACATGATTGTTATTTAAATTAAAAATAGGCTTTTATCCGTTAGATAATTATAGAACGATGTCATAATTCTGTTGGTATTTGTTCCTATCAGGATTTTATTTGATATTTAATTAATAGTCACACAACACATATAAATAATAGACCCATACTTTTTAATTATTAAACAATAACATAAAAATACCAATGACGTGGTTTTGCACGCAGATTTTATCGAAACAATCATAGACAAGTGATTATTCCGTAGCAAAACCTACAAACCGCAACTAATTATAGTGTACTTATATTCGTAATTAGCAGATAATTATGTATTTATGCGTGATGTT
Source organism: Noctua janthina (assembly GCA_963576755.1). Classification (NCBI taxonomy): domain Eukaryota; kingdom Metazoa; phylum Arthropoda; class Insecta; order Lepidoptera; family Noctuidae; genus Noctua; species Noctua janthina. The sequence goes on along the minus strand of OY755075.1, from coordinate 8,793,447 downwards.
TATTATTGGCATTGGCAGTGAACGACGAAGGAAACATCACGTTCAGGGTGATGTAATGTAACTTCCATAAGTATGTACGTGTTTTGAGAATGAGCATGTATTTCTGTGAATCACGTTGGTTTTGTATTCGGACTATGTCAACTTCTTTTTTATCGTGTGGTTAGTGCCTAACCTGGTTTCAGAGTTTTTATGCCGCCCATGGGCGTCTGACTTGGCTGTACTTGCCGTCGAGAAATATTTCTCAGGCATACTGGTTTCCTCACGATGTTTTCCTTCACCGAGTGATAATTGTTAACTGATTTATGGTCTTAGGATGCTGGATAAAATAACACTAGTGACTAACCCAATGAAAATGCAAATCAAACTCATCGATAAATTGAAAATAATATTGATTTAGCGTAAAGTATGTAAAATTTGCTATTAACAGCAATCAATTTTGATTACTTCTTTATCTTAGTTTTTTTTAGATAAAATAGCATTTATTATTCGTGCCTTATCGGTTTTTGATACCTCATTGTTACTGTTATTAAGTACTAGCTTTTGCCCGCGGCTTCTCTCACGTTAATTTAGAATTTGACAATCAATTCGGGTTTTACTTTGCTTGTTGTTTGGCCGTTGCAATCATAATTCACATAATCATATTTCCCTATCACAATGTTTTCTTATTTAACCCAAAGGTTGACTGGTAGAGAATGCCTTGTGGTATTAAGTCCGCATATAAATAAATTAATAAATAATAATTCAATCATGATTCGAAAGACACGTGGCGCCATCTATTATCATTACAACGTTATTGTTGTTTTCCTCGGGAATAGTACTTTTTTTCGGAATTAAAGGTACCTTATGTCCGTTACTGTACACTATTTCAGGGTGATTGGTTCAGTGGTTTCGGCGAGAAAAGGTAACAAACAAACAAACAAATTTACTTTCGCATTTATAATATTAGTTAGGAAGTTAGGATTAAGATGATAATTATGACATTGTGGTATTAATGACAACGATAAAACTGTACTAATATTAATACTTCACGGTCGATATGAAGGTTTTTTGGTACAAAACAAGTACATATCTTTGTTTTCTTTTTTCTAAAGTACGCACGACGACCAATCAAGCTATGCAAAACTAAAATAAGCTGATCTCTCACTGTAGGGGAAGCTCATTCAAACCGAGGTCTAGTTATTCTGGATAAGTATAACTTGATGTTTGTGCTTTCGGTATGCCATTGTTTGTATGTCAAAAATGCACATTTTCCTTTCGAACGTGCGAGAAAATGACATAGGTAGTAAGTAAATCGACTGTTTTTCATTTGGCTAAAGTAAACGTCCTGTACCAAAATTAAATGCTTAGGATTTAGTAAAAAATCCCTAATCCTTGTATGAAATTAAGTTGTGGAAAGGCTGATTAATGACTAAATTCAATCATTTAAGTCCGGGTATGATTCATCCATCTATCTGATGCTTTTAACACTGTAATTACCCGAACCAATGCGTAATACACTGCATTGGATATTGCAGTGGATGATTAGTGATAACATCTTTAAAAATATCCAAATAACGTTACCTAATATTGTTCGAAACGTAATTAATTACAACCAAATGATTCAATATAACAAGCAATCATTATCAGATTGCATTATCAATTTTACATGGAAAACGCTCGATAACAATGCATTGCCTCGTTTGTAATAATGCTATTACAAAATTAGTCAGATTGACAAATCGTTAGTCTGTCAAATCATAAACTTTAAATAAATGCTTACTTAATGTTCCGCAATGTATAATTCGATCTCCTTTATTGGATTTTATGATATTTGAGACATTAAATATCAAATCGGGACTGTCTTGATTAATGATGAAGTTGGGGTCACCCTTGCAAATCGAATGCATTTAAAGCAATATTCAAAAAATCTCATATTGTAACTAACTAAACTAAGCGAATAGTTTGAGGATGACTTCAAACAGAAAGGTGTAATAATAAGAATAAATATAACATCCCTAACCACCGGTAGCTTGGACCCAGCTCCCGACACCGGCGGACCACTATTTTTTATATATTTTTTTTAAGAATTATTTAAAATGTGCAGATAAATAAATAAAAGAATAAAAATAATTTATTTGCTTAAAATACAGGTGTTACCAGTTAGTATATTCATATTCATATTTATTTATTTGCGTAAAACATGGTATACAAAGGTGTTACATGAGTTAAGGATAAGATCATACATGTTTTGCTTAAGACTAAAGCATCCAAATTAATTAACACAACTTATGTTCACAGTATTCCTTAATGCTATAAAAATTATTATCATTTAGCCATTTAAACAAGTGAATTTTAAACTATCTGCCATTTAGTAACTTAAGTTTACATGGTAATTTATTATATATACGTACAACCATAGCTAAACAGCTTTTACTAAATTTTGTTGATCGAGGAAATTCATCTAAAACAATTCTAAATTTGTCACGCCGATTCCTAAAGCATCATCATTCTCTTACCCTTATCCCAATTCATTTGGGGTCGGCGCAGCACGTCTTCTTCTTCCATACTTCTCTATTACTCGTCATCTCGCCAGACACCTCCTTTCTTGCCATATCATTGCTTTACACAGTCCATCCATCGTTTCTTTGGTCTTCCTCTACTCATATACCCATCCACATTCATACTCAAAACTTTCCTCACAACATTTTCCTCATTCCTCCGCATCACATGCCTATACCACGACAACCGATTACCACACAACTTTTCAGTCACCGGCGCCACTTTCAGACTTCCTCTTATATGTATACTCATTCCTCTTATATACTCGCCGATTCCTAGAGCAATGGTAAAAAAACAATAAAAGAGCGATGGTAGTCGGTTGATACCTCTTAAGTATGCGTTTTTAGATTTAGAACATCTTTTTCAAAGCCCATGGCATATTTTGAAGCAATATGCACTAGTGCTAATCGTTCGGTTACGTAAGAAAAGCATCATCTGCCTAGCCTTTTCCCAACTATATTGGGGTCGGCTTCCAGTCTAACCGGATGCAGCTGAATACCAGTATTTTACATGGAGCGACTGCCTATCTGACCTCCACAACCCAGTTAGTACTAAACCCCCTGGGTTATACGATACCCCTTGGTAAGACTGGTTGTCAGACTTTTTGGGCCACTGACTACCTAACGACTGTCAAAGATCTACAAATGACACCCGGGACCAACGGCTTAACGTGCTTTCCGAAGCACGGAGGAACCCATCCACAGACCAACCTATGCAAGCACGGCTTAACCTAAAGATTGATCCGAGCGGCTGTTATTATTTAGCCACGAGCTCCTCATCTTACGTAAGAAAAGCGAAGCGCATAAAATCCAGCACCAAATCAAACAGACCACCATGTGTTAGCAAATGCACCAAAGTATAACACAATATATTTCAACAGTTCACGTGAAGTTTGGAAATCTAACACTTCATATCACTATGAAGTCAATATTATGCTTTAAATTACATAAGCCATGTAATGTTCTAGTGCAATATTGAAAGTAATTATTTATTTTCAACTGTTAGGGTTGGTACACTTGACTTGTAAGTGCTAAGCGTGGAGTCCTGGGTTCTATTCTACCCCAGGATCGGGATAACAGTGAAAGGTATACAAGGCGACACATGAACGTGTACAAATCCAGTATAACTTGGCCTCGCTTTGTATGGATTTCCTATACAATGAGAGATCCGTATAAACTGGTTTTGTAAAGCTTGATTGCTGTCTATACCTCTACCTATATCTTCGAGGATTACAGGCGTAATGTTATTGACTCAAAGACATCTGTTTACCCAATCCATTTGATTGTATAATTTGTATAACTGTGTATTTTCTAGGTGCATTGCAAATTCATCGCTTACGAATTTATTTGTTTTGTTTTTTATTACTCTAACCATTTTAGATAGGTATTTAGTACCGGTATTGAATCGGGCAATGACCGAAACCGGTTAAAAATGTAATTTGTTTTGCATTGACGGTTCCGTATAAGAATCACAAATAAAAACCCGTTCCGATTAAGATTTATTTTTAGCAAACTTTTTGTAAGATGCGCAAAAGCAATGTAAACATTTTTTTAGCTATTATAAGTTTTTTTTAGTCAGACTTCCATCCGGTTTACCAGAATTTTTAGTAAAACAATAAAATAAACCGGAATGATTTTTTCAACGCCAAACTTAACAGAAAAAATATTAAAATTAAAATTATATCAAAGTGTACTATGATATGATTAAACTATAACAGTAGAATTTATAAGAAGTAGCTATTTAAGTAAAGTGGTTCATTGTTATGTAAAAGAGCGCCTCTCGCCATCAAACGTAAAAGTCTAGCGAGTTTAAAATTAAGCAACACCTCTGTACTATAATATCATTAAATAAATAAAAAAAATAAAAAACTAAATTATCCAAATCACAAATACATTTTTCTTCGCTATTTTTATTTAATCATTTATTTCGAGCAACAAGACTCATAGTGTTAGTAACAATGTACTAACAAACTATGTTAGTAATACACTTACAAAGACAAAAATAAAAACAGAAACAGACTGTGACATCACTGCTGCAAGATCAGGCCCAGCTGAAATCATGCAGCAGTGGTTCACAAACTCACAATCAAATGATTATTAATTAATTAAATTATTTATTCAAGTTACATAACACGCTATGCACGATATGCACCACGACCTTCGAAGAGATTCAATAAAATTCCGTACGAAATAAATGTGTTGAACCTGGATAATTTCGTAAACTTTTTATTTTTTCGGATGGGAATTCATCGAATGACTCCCCCCCCCTCCCCACACTGGGCGGAGCGGAAGGGAGTATCAGACTTATACTGGCTAAAACCCATCCATGTTCCTTCTTTGCCCTTTGTGTTCCAGGGCCACGGTATCTCTTTCGAACAGTCACGCAGCCCTGGCAGAATTTCGTAACCCTTAATTACAAACAGACTTTACGGAACTCCAATACCGTGAGGCAGAAGCCCCACTTTACATACAGAAGGTTCCGCATTGTGAAACATAAGGAAGTGCCATAAAAAGGAAAGAGCACTTCCCGTCATGTCAACCATGAGGTATTGTTTGTCAGTTCAGTAACTATTATCGTACAGAATGACAAATGATTATGAGTTAGTAACGCGTGATAAAAAATTAACGCATGGTGTTGATTGCTTTGGTTCAGTTAATAACACCTAAAAGGTCGCGTGCGGTGTTACAGACCCCAGTGCATCTGTGAATGTTTCTAAAACTTTTTAAATTCTAAATTTTGCTCTCTGAATAAAACCAACTGCCAACAAGTTAGGCTTTCATGCAGCACTGGCATATATCCTGGCGTATATCGGGCTTGGGGCAAGTAAAAATGTAGAAGAATTTAAAATGTAACGAGTGTAAAACTATGAACTAGAATTTTGTCTGAATTAAATAAATAAAAAACGCGTGTCCTTTTTGATCTAATATCGACCAGTGAGCTTGACTTTGTATTTTATTCATATGGTCGGGGTGTCACGCACCCCACACGAAAGTTAAAGAACTTTTTAGGCTTGACCAAATTTTAATAAGGGTTAAGCCGGGATCTAACAGACGTTACGTAGCTCGTACTTTGGCTAAGCGATATACCTGTCATTGTCAAAGAACTGCCATTGTTATCATAATCATCAATCATTCAATTAAATCGTTTATTCACAATGAATATAGATTAAATTAAAATACAGGTAGAGTAGAAAGGTGCGAGCCATGTACATTCTGCCTGGAAATAGGAACGCAAAATTAAAAAAAAAATTAAAAAAGATATAAAAAAAGAAAATTAACACTAGAAACGGGATATAGTGTTGTCATAGACGACAATTTTAAGGATGAGACGGAAATGTGTCCAAGTCGAAGCCACATTCTTTGATAGATGTCAACTTTTATACTCATTACTCTTGTGGAGTTTTTTAGCGGGTTCATATCTTAAATACATTCAAATTGGATTCATTCGTTTTAATTATTGAGTGTATGATAAGGTGAATTGAGCCTATTTACATATTTGAAATCGACTTCCGTAAGCGAAATACGCACTTTGGACGTGGAGTTGATACCAGCCCGTTTTACCATACAATTAGTCATAGCATAGCATAATCAGCCTATTAATGTTCCCACTGCTGGGACGCAGGCCTCCTCTCTATGAGAGGGAATGGGCTATAATCCACACGCGGGCCCAGTGCGGGTTGGTACAATACAATTACAATTAGTCAATTAGGTTCATATTTGACTGGTTTTCGTAGAGTTAGGAAGCTAATATTATTTTGATTAAACGACTTTAAAAAAAGGAGGTGGTTGTGTTTTCCAAAAGCAATTTTTTTTTCATGTATTTTCACCGATTTCTCCGTGGTTACGGGCCCGAAAATAAAACTGATCTTTGACAAGGATTTATATGAGATACCACAACTAAAAAGGTTCAAATAAAAACTTTGTTTTTTGAAAGTCGGTAATTTTTTACAAAAAAGATTTATAATGCTGATGTTTTCTTCATCAACGTTTTATAACTAAGCTAGTTTCGAGATCTAAAAAAAAATGATTTTCTTGACATAAGAGCAAAGTTCAAACGCCTCACAAAAACATAATTCTCAAAACTTCAGACAAATAAACAAGTTTTTCATTTAAAAGAAATCGGGTCACATCAATCATTTAAGTAAAATACCAAGTAAACCGAGCCCAATTCTCGAATAAACTTAAGAAATAAAAGAACAACAAATCTGTCGCAGTCGTGTCGCAAGTCCGCGGTTCGTTGCTCATTGCGACAATCGACTTTCACAATAAAAATGAATGCGGTCTTTCAATTAAGGGCCAATATTAATATATGAAGTACAACGTTTAAAGAAAGAAACAAAACATTGATTAGATATGGTCATGTAATGAGGAATGGGTTGTGCAATTTGTGCGGTTGCAGGATTTAATATAAAGCTCATTTCTCTTTGATTGACCTTGCATCTAGAATTCAGTTTCGGTGGAAGTTTCTAGAATAAGTACAATAGTTTTTATAAATTGCAAAATTCAGCGATCAAAACCGACCAATTCACTAACCAATCATTTTAAACTAGGCACTTACTTCCATAAATAATACACATAATATATCGCATGTAATCCCCGAAGTGTTAGGCAGAGGTGTACCTAATAGTACACCCACATTTCGCCAGTTTTGTTTAAGTCCCATGTAATACAGAAGTATGCAAAAAGAAGACATGCTGCGCTGACCCCAAATGAATTGGGATAAGGGCAAGATAATGATGATGATAATAGGGCGATCTTATTGCCATCAACCGGTCACAAATCCAGACTCCGTGACTGCTACTGAGAAATTCCTGACGAAAAAACCCAATTACGCTTAGCCTTAACTGGGAATTAAACCCACGACCTCATGCTAAATAGTCGCGCTTACGACCACTAAACCAACGAGGATTCACATAAACAGATTATAATCAGTTTGTATGTTCCTGTTGGTGCCTCGGACTCAGCCCTTCTATTTGTGAGAGAGAGTTGTCCATCTCCACGGTCCCGGCTGTCATCTGTAAGTCGTAGACAGTCGTTACTGTAGTCAGTGGCCCAAAAAGTCTGACAACCAGTCTTACCAAGTGGTATCGTATTACCCTGTACTAACTGGGTTGTGGAGATCAGATAGGCAGTTGCTCCATGTAAAATACTGGTATTCAGCTGCATCCGGTTAGACTAGAAGCCGACCTCAAGATATTCGGGAAAAGGCTAGGCAGATGATGATGAGTTGTTTATCTCCATAATCCAACACTCTGCCTCAGTGCAGGATTGGTGGATGTCACAATGTCTTGGGTTTTTTGTTTATAAAGCTAGTTGCTTTTGGTGGTAGCCACGATGTTTTTCTTCACCGTTTTAAGTGCCAAAGTACATCAAGCCATAAAGAACAATATTACAAAACCTAGTTTCGTCAACCATAGCAAACTTTGAAATCGCACGAAACGGTAAACATTGCGTTTTAAAAACATAACTGTGGTAAGCGTAGTTGCAATATAGTTACGCGACATTATAAGCTATGTACAATATGTACCGTGAGTTAAAGCAATTAGCTGACACATCTTTGTATAAAAGGCTGAGAGTTTTTAGAATACTAATCGTTAGAATTTTATAATTCTTTTATATTTTATTTATTTGACGGCCGTCAAAACCGAGGCAGGGTCAAGAAACGCTGGCGTGACGATCTGGACTCATTCTTAACGGATTGGTCGGAGAGGGCTTATTGTAAACAGGCATTTGCCGAGCAGTGGGAAAGAGCAGGCTGGTATAGGAAAAAAAAAACAGCAATGTAACAAAAAAATAAAAGAATTATAAAATACTAACGATTCGGAATCTAAAAAACTCACAAACATTTATGCAAAGGTGGGTCACCTAATTGCTATAAGACACTTTACATACGATCTACTATTTTACATATTCACTTTACCCAACAGTTGATTTATCATAGAAAAGGAAAGCATAGAATAGTTTGTTTAAAAGGTGCCGTTTCATACATTTTAATTTGGTGGAGTTAGTGTCACTGAATATATCAGTGGTAGACCAGTGGTGTGACCGTCGGACTGACAAGTCATTGGTCTCGAGTTCGAACCCCGAGACACGCACCTCTGATTTTTCGGATTCACGTGCTTTATCACTTGCTGCGGTGAAGTAAAACATCGTGAGGAAACCAGCATGCCTGAGAGAGATATTTCTCGAGAGTAGAGATATTTCAGAGGCCCATGGGCGGCATAAAAACTCTGACACCAGGTTAGGCACTAACCACACGATAAAGAAAGAAGTGGCATTCAGACAAAATCAAAATCATATGTCTTTTATTCATATAAGGCTGAACATCACCATTTTTTTAACGTTAATTACAAGACAGCCCCCCGAAACACGCGCTCGTCGCCACCTCTTAGTGTTTTATCTGGGATGAAGTGGTGGAACAAACACCCCAGCAACACAGCTGTTTTTTAGGTTAGACGAACCATATTTTATTCAAGACAGAGATATTTGGAAGTAAAATATGGCAGTATGGCACCAAATTGGCACAATCGCGCTATGAAATTTGTGCTCTCATTTCTGAGTCAAGCATCTTCGAACGAAATTCAATATGCGTTATTACATTAGGTGACATCTACCATACCATCACTCATGTAGTCCCCGAAGGGTTAGGCAGAGGTGTACTTAATAGTACACCCACATTCGCCAGTTATGTTTAAGTCCTATGTAATAGGGAGCGAGTCTTTGCCTGAAGGCAAACCGGGCACGAATCCAGAATCCGTGGCTGCTACTGAGAAATTCCATAAGGAAAAACCCAATATCACTTTGCCTGACCTGGGAATCACACCTAGGGCCTCATGCTCATCAGTCGCGCTTGCGATCACTAGACCAACGAAGCACATAGCCTCATAGGTGACTTCTAGTGTTAGTAAAACCGGACATTAGTCCCATTGCATAGAAGTCACATTCATGACTCTCATTCAGGTAGTATCTATCACCTTTTACATACTCTACGTACGACCTAACCAAACATAATTCATTACAGTTATTAAATGAATGGTTTTATCGATGTAAATGAAGAAATTAAATCAATTATGGCGGATTCGAATCGATTTGCCGAGCCTCTGCAATAGCTTGAGCGCTCACGCTTTCATGTAATTTTCAATATTTGATTAATGGATTTCATGGATTTCATGGACTGAAAATTAATACGAAATTATAGCATTGGGTAAGGTAGTTTGGAAGTAAGAAAAAGTATTATTTTATTCATGCATAGTGTTATGCCAGGACAAATCCGTTCGAATAAAAAAGGAGTTGGTCACCCTACTGGTATAATTTAACTTTAATTACCGTATATTTCGGATAACTATGATGTTACTGCAAATAGCATGCCATTTTCTTTTTATATTATATTCGTATAATATTTTGATGGATGGATTGGAATTATACCAAAAAAAAATATTATATAATTCATCAGTTAAAAAAATAAACAATTTCAAACAGTGTGGTATACACCGACATAATCCAATAAAAAATGCATTAAAACATTAGCTTCCTAGTCTACCTACCACCGGATATAACGTTTAAGACAATCGTGAACTTTGTCACCGGCGCGCATGCCTGCACAATTGCAGACGGCTGCGTAAGCGCAGACGCGCCCACGCAAAACACAGCTGTTAATGTTATGTTTATTTATATTACTGCGTTGCTTAGAACCGGATTGACCTTATAAATTGTTTATATATATATATATATATATATATATATATATATATATATTTAATTTTCAAGTAACAGGACTCACAAAGTTAGTAACAATATTTCCTTCCTTTCCTTTGTTTATGTATAATATTGTTACATTATTCACTGGTATGACGAAGTTTTAGGTACATCAAAAAAAAACACGGTGAATTCGTGAATTTTACTTCGACTTATTTTTAAAGGAGTTATATATGTAGTTGTTTGTAACAAAGATCAGGAAACATGGGGCCTATTTTTAGAAATACCATAGATTTTTTACATAAACATAACACCACGCCTGTAATCCCCGAAGGGTAAGTGTCCTATTGTCATCAACCGAGAACAAATCCAGGTTCTGTGGCTGCTACAAAGAAATTCCTGATGGAAATACCCAATAACACTTTGCGCGACCTGGGAATCGAACCCAGGACCTCATGCTGACCGCAATTGCGACCAATAGACCAACGAGGCATTTGTTCTGCCTCTTTAATTGCATTATCAAATCACGGGGTATTCCTCAAAGCGCAACCAACTAAGCGCAACTTAATTATTCCTCGAAGCGCAAACATTACCATTATTAGGTTGCGCTTCGAGGAATAATTTAGTGGCGCTTAGTTGGTCGCGTTTAAAAATAGTTGCGCTTTGAAGAATACTCCCAAATCACTCTTAGCAGACAAATTATCATTCATATATTAGATGGAAACTAGATATTGCACAGCTCACATACAATATAATCTGATATCGCACATTTTTGAAGTATAATTTTAACGGTGAAAAAACCACTCGAAAACAATTGATAAAGTATCGGCTGTCTTGCGCGTGCGACTGACGCACCCAAAGATCTAAAGATAATAAATACGCCTTACAGTGACATAAACTAAGACAATAGAAAAACAACTATTACAATATTGACACAACTAGATAATTCACTAGGTACCTAAAATATGTTATGATTAATATTATAAGTGCGAAAATAACTCTGTTTGTTTGTTACCTTTTCACAACGAAATGGCTGATCGGATCGTGATGAAATTTTGCAAGGTGATAGATTATATCCTGGAGGACATAAGCTCTTTTCTTTTTTTTTCTCACACATACACATCACACATACGCAAAAATAGCCGAACAGATTTTGATGAAATTTGGCACACAGTTTATAACCTGGATAAACACATAGGATATGTTTTATCCCGGTAACACAATACGCTCTCGTGGGATAATTTCCGACCTTCAAGCGGCAGAAGACGCAGGTTATTAAATTAAATACATAATAAATGTAATTAATAATTAAATAAATTAAATAATAAATGTAATTTTGTTGTAGCATACTTTATTTTAGTATGTTACGGTTTTTTTCCGGATATTATAAAGTGATTATTAATGTTTTATTTTTATAATGAGGTTATCGACGGAAACGAAATTGTTTTACTCGGAAATTACCGTCACATATTATTGACATAACAATTAATATTTTTGACGCGATTTCAGGAAATAATAAGTCTGAACCGATTGGTGTAAACATGACGTCATAATATCAAGCTATATAGAAACGCTTTGATTATGCCTCGTGGCTAAATAATAACTGCCGCACGGGTCGGTCTTCAAGGTTAAGCAGCCAGTTATGGGTATCCATCCATTACGTAACGAGTTTTCTCCATGTCTCGGAAAGCACGTCAAGCCGTTGGTCCCGGGTGTCATTTTTGTAGATCTTTGACAGTCGTTACTGGTAGATAGTCAGTGGCCCGAAAGTCAGTCAACCAGTCTTATCAAGGGGTATCGTATTACCCAGTACAGACTGGGTTGTGGAGGTCAGATAGGCAGTCGCTCCATGTAAAATACTGGTATTCAGCTGCATCAGGCAGATGATGATGATGATTATTTAACTGCTGTGTATCTACTAGCAGGCAGTAGCGAAGGGTTAATTTTTGTCAGAGGTAAGCTGGAGTATATATCTTTAATGTGATTATTTATGGTCTATAGAATACTGACTGTGCCTTTTTTCAAAGGGAAGCCGATAGGAATCGGGTTGTATGGAGCCTTCGCCACTGCTAGCAAGAAAATAATCTTTGCTGAGAATGACATATACTATAATAAAGCGTGGTCCATTAAATATGGTTACAGATACAAAATCCGAGACGTTCCATCTCGTAATTTATCTTTTTGATAAAATGAGAGGACTGAGACGGCGAGACTCCTAAATCTATAAATAAATTCATGAAAGAACGACATAAAAAATATTCTGTAAGGGCTTTCAACTTATTGTAATATGATTATCGCCGTCTGAAAAAAGAGAAAATTTCCCTTCAAGACACGGTACAACATAAAAATGTGTCATCGAATATTTTTGTGTTAAAGTAAGTTATGAATTCATTCCCATTTTTCTTGAAAACCTTTTGAATTTCAGGCAAAAAGAAACGCTGTGTCATCCAGTTTTAAATAAGACGAAATACAAAACAGCCTGCTGTGTTGATCTAGAGGTTGCAAGCGCTATTGTTGAGCATGACGTTCTGGGTTCGATTCTCCGGTTAGGCAAAGCGTTATTGGGTTTTTCCGTCCTGTATTTCTTAGAAGCGATCCGGAGTCTTGCTTTGTGCTCGATTCTTGGCAATCAGCTTTTCCTCTATTGCTTGAGACTTCAACATAATTGCCGAAATGAGAACTGTGTACTATAGATACACCCTGCGGGTACACCTCAGTTTATCACTTCTGGGAAATAGATTCATATTATTATGCAGTAGCGAGCCGCCCTTGCTTCGCACAGCGCCACCTAACGGGACCAAAACTATATTTAATGTAGCCTATATATGTAGCCTTTAAGTTAAGCATCTAGCAGTAGAGCGGTCAAAACTGCGTTCAAATTCATGTAGGAGTTTTTGCGTGATGCGCGTGCAAACATACAGAAAGACAAACAAATTTTTTAAAAACTGTATTTACATATTTTTTTTTTCTATATCTTCAATGTATGTACTGACATCGGCCTGTTTTCACAAGTTTTTTTTTAATGTAAAATGTTTACTTTAAACACCTCCACGACCCCCGTACTATTCAATCCATCCAACAGCACAATGCTTTGAGTTCGTTCCATCGAGTCCTACCGTAAAACGTGATTTATCACCTCAAAAAAAAAGTCGTTTCCCAGCAAAAAATTTTGCGCAAAGTTACTTAGTTTGATGTACAGAATGCTTGGTTGTCGGCTTCGTGAAGGGTCTGTTTACACACTACATATAAAAACCTATCTAAGGACACTTGGATTTTTGAGACGAATCTAATAATACCTAAATCGTCGAAATCCATCCAGCCATTTGGAACATACGAAGTATTAAAGAAATTTACATACGTGCGAAAAACATAATCCTTCTTTGGCACTCGGGTAAAAAGAGATGTAGATAGACACAGTATGTAAGAGAAGAAGTACAAAGTATTTTTATCCAAAACTGTAACAAGCGACCTCTAAGTCGTAATTGTGTTAAGGCCATTAACAAAGTAACTTGATATAGTAGGAACTGTGTCCTGTGGTAAAGTGAACATCTCAAGTTACGGTATTCATGCATTTTATTGTGCATTCCTTGAACTTCAATTGTTTCTAGAGAGAATTTAACCTCAAATTGTGGGCGTGGTGAAAAATTTATCTTTTGATTAAAAATTTACTTACAACAAATCGACCATATACACCGTGGTGTTCGTTTTGCACAGGTGGTCCATTCAACGTATCCAACATAAAATACCTCTAGGCGCGAATTTTTCATTAATTCATTTAGCTAACAGATATAAAGAAAAATAAATTATACATTAAAATTATGAAACATACTATTAATAATGTTTACGTGTAAATACCTACCCAGCGAATGAGTCGAATAGATCATCGCTGGCAACAGGGTGTTTCAACTACGTCATGCGTCATAATAAAGAAACATGTTTTTGTTTTTAAATTATTAAAATCTCATAAATACCTATTATTTTTTAGGAATGTTTCGTAGTCATGGATACACGAAGTGGGCTTCCGTTGTAAGAAGACTAAAAATTCACGGTGTATAAATAACTAGGTTATGCTATGCCCGCGGCTTCGCTCTCGTAGAGTTTGGTTTTAGTCCAACGGCATCGTACTGCCAGCTTAAAAAGTATCCGTTGTGTTAATTCTCGTTGCAAAGTTTCTGTGTGCAGAATTTCATCCAAATCTGTGTAGTAGTTTTTGCTTGAAAAAGTAACAAAGATTCATCCAACCATCCTCATTCATAATAGTAGTAAGAATTAAGATGATAGAATCCAAGTACTACCCGGACGGTCTGACAATTTTCACGTTTATGTCCTAAATAATAAGGTTGAAAAGAGCTTGACCGGTAGTGAACTAAGTAGTATATGAAAATACTGTAACTATTTGTTTTCTACCCGTATAAAACGTTGTTATAGTATATTTTAAAGTTACGTGAAAATTACTATTTTCCGAACAATGGTCAATAATATGGTCATAATGGTACCATGAAAGCTGATGGCAAGTATTGATTAGATCGTAAAATCAGTAATCATTGTATGTACCGGAAACCAATCATCATTCATCATTACCCTAATAGCACTAGGAAAGCAGGTAAACACAGACAGTACCGTATTTTTGTATACGTTACAGTCAAAACTGTTAATCGGTCAAAACCACTTTTGTCTGGTGTCAGTAAAAATCCTTATTATGTTAAAATGCGTTTTCTCCATTTAAAATATGTTGGTGGGTAGTTTTGATAAAATTCCGTGAACATTAATAATTTTATTCTGATATTTTTATATGACTGGTGACAAGAATTAATTTATTAAAAGATTTTTCCTACTCTATACAGGGTGGAAACCCCACTAAAAAAAAGCAGCTGTTCCATACATTTTCACCGTGTAGGTTTTGTAGGAAACAGCTGTTTTTTTTAAATTATCGATGTAAAATTTCAGAGGAGCTCGTGGCTAAATAATAACAGCCGCTTGGGTCGAACTTTAGGTTAAGCCGTGCTTGCCTAGGTTGGTCTGTGACCGCCCATTACACATCGAGTTTCCTCCGTGCCTCGGAAAGCATGCTAAGCCGTTGGTCCCGGGTGTCATTTGTAGATCTTTGACAGTCGTTAGGTAGTCAGTGGCCACAAAAATCTGACAACCAGTCTTACCAAGGGGTATCGTATTACCCAGTACTAACTGGGTTGTGGAGGTCAGATAGGCAGTCGCTCCATGTAAAATACTGGTATTTAGCTGCATCCGGTTAGACTGGAAGCCAACCCCAATATAGTTGGGAAAAGGCTAGGCAGAAAATGATGAAAAATTTCTATGGGTTCAGAATGATGTACTGCATACGTGATAACCGTTTTAGCGTCGGTGCCCTGCCACCCTGTATAATCTCGAATCATATTATGATCACACCCTGTCATGAAGAATCATTCTCACTATGTCGACTCGTGACACAAGAATAAATAAAATAATTTAACTATCCATTATCGAATTGTTGCGATCATATTTTTTTGGATCCGTTTCCGCCAGAATTACATATAATCATAGATTACTCACAATCTACCGGGTATGTCACGCATAATTCCGGATATGACAACATTTTTAACGTGAAATAATTTTGGTGACTTTAATACTACAATTAAGTGATGAATATCGATAGCATTCATCGCTAATATCCGGTGAGGTAAATCAAAGCCATATGAGATGCTTTTCATAATATTTAACATCAGTATTATGGTCTCGGGTTAAATGCATAAAACTCTTGATCTCTATGCTATTAAGTTGACAATTAAATAATATTCATTGCGTTATTACGGTGTCTAGGAGACGAGTAGCAGGTATTTAAAATATACAGGGTGACTGCTAATTAGTGACCGATACTTAAACACGTGATTATACTCATGATAACAAACAACTTTCCCAAAGCATTTTTTTTTTATACTCATTCACTTTTATCACAATAACACAGCAGGCGTATGAAATTCGCGAGCGCGCGCCTTTGATCTATCAGCTGTTAGCAGCGTGATGCTGTTCTGTCTCATTACTATCGTACCGTGCAATAGTGGGTAGGCAGAGGACTGGCGCGGCTCTTAAGCCCGCTCCGTAAGTTTTATTGTGATAAAAATGAATGAGTGCCTATTCGAACTCCACAGAACCCAGTTAGTACTAGGTAATACGATACCCTTTGGTAAGACTGGTCGGTAAGACAGGTATAAAATCAATTACTTAAGTTCAATGCAAATGGAAAATAACTTAGAATTAGAATTCAAAGGTCGAAGCAATGGCAATACGCCAATGGTTGCGCTTGCGACGACGGTAAAGGCAATGAGAGTGAACGTAATTGAACTTATTGTTAACATATGTATAGGTAACGGTGTCTAGACAAAGACGACAATAACAGTAAACTACATTACTGTAAGAGTTACCGTAGTGTGACTACTCCATTTATGTGCAGTTTTTTTAGGTTCTTTCAGGCTGAACTAGGTGTCTCTAGTTTTGTTCACTTGCTAATTTAGTTTCCAAATAATTAAACAGTAGCTGCTCTATTACATCATCTGCCTAGGCTTTTCTCAACTATTTTGGGTCGGCTTCCAGTCTAACCGGATGCAGCTGAATACTAGTATTTTACATGGAGCGACTGCCTATCTGACCTCCACAACCCAGTTAGTAGTAATACGATACCCTTTGGTAAGACTTTATTGTCGGACTTTTTAGACCACTGACTACCTGTAACGATTGTCAAAGATCTACAAATGACACCCGGGACCGACGGCTTAACGTGCTTTCCGAGGCACGGCGGAAACTCGGTATGTAATGGATGGCCACCCATCCACAGACCAATCTAGGCAAGCACGGCTTAACTTAAAGATCGACCCTAGCGGCTGTTATTATTTAGCCACGAGCTGCTCTATTACAATAAATAAGAAAGACTGATAATTATAGAAATGGTAGCACGAATAATATGAATGATAAGCGGAGTAAATAAAATTATAGCAAAAAAATATGTCTGGTTGGTTGTATGTCAAATGAGAATCAACTTTTGTTTTGTGCTATGTAAGTTGCGGTTACCGCACGGTATCAGTGTTCAGCAGTGGCGAAGATTCCATAGAACTCGATTCCTACCGGCTTCCCTTTGAAAAATGGCAGTCAGTATTCTATAGACAAATAATATAGTCACATTATAGATATATACTCCAGCTTACGTCTTACAAAAATTGACCCTTCGCTACTGGTATTCAGCTATTTAAATTTAACCTTATAAAGATTCGCTCATTTCATCGCCACAAACCGTTATGATAAGCGCCACGTTTACCAAAACCGTGCGGCTTTTCATTAAAACGGGGAGCGTAACTGAAGCCTAATAAGTGGGGCATATTGGTGCATATTACCGTTGGTTTGACCCAAATACTAGGTTGTGTACAACTAGCTTTATGTCTATGTCTTTGATTTTATCGTATGTTTGGGTAGTTTGAGTTCGTTGTCCGGAAAAACAACACGTCATCATCTGCCTAGCCTTTTCCCAACTATGTTGGGGTCGGCTTCCAGTCTAACCGGATGCAGCTGAATACCAGTATAAAAACAACACGTAACAATGTGATATACAGGAGGGTAAAAAAATATGGAACAAACGAAACAGGATATTCAGTAAAAAATATATCTGTGGCAGAGTCCTAACTTGATCGCTGTAAAAGTTATGACTACTTGCGTGTTTGTTATGAAAATAAAAAATACCTATTTTAAAACAAAATGGTGTTCAGTTGCTTCTAGGAAATGTATAATCACTACAAAAGTGCTTTTGTGACAGTGTGTAGTGTGTACCATGATTTATGAGAATTGACACTATTTTCAATGTCTTTTAAGTCTCACGAAAAATTATTTGTAACTTCAGAACCTTACTGTAAAAAAATGTTACCAAAAAATTACCCTGATAACCCCAACTATCGCCCTGTTTCATTTGATCCACGATTTTTACACAGAAATTAAACTTGTATCTGCTTTCAGGATTTACATTAGTATCACGGGCTTTTCACTTCTTGTTCATATAACGCCTGTAATCCCCGAAGGTTTAGGCAGAGGTGTACCTAATAGTACACCCACATTTCGCCAGTAAAAGAATAGGACTGCAAAATTATTTATTATTTAACTATTTATGCACACACAGAAGACAACACAGGAAAATAACAAAAAAATAAAAACACAGGAAAATAATTATCTATCGGAACCGAATAAAGTATAACGTCACTAAAACGATCAACACATTAATACCTTGTTTAAAAAATAACAATTTGAAAACAAAACATCCATTGTAATTAGTATAGTAAATCTACACTAATATTATAAAGCTGAAGAATTTGTTTGTTTGGTTGAACGCGCTAATCTCAGAAACTACTGGTTCGAATTAAAAAAATATTTTTGTGTTGGATAGTCCATTTATCGAGGAAGGCTATAGGCTATATAACATCACGCTACGACCAAAAGGAGCCGAGCAAAAAAAAAAAAGGAAGTCAAAAGTGGCGGCTGAAACCGCGGCCACAGCTAGTAAATAGTAATGTCCTTTTTCACACCTAGTGACCCAAATACCTACTTCCAAAATAGTACCTTTTGAAACCAACACCAAAACATCGACGTGACCTACTAAGCGATTAAAAAAGTTGTCAAAGTGATTGTAGGAATCGAATATTAATTCATTGTTAAGGACAATTGATTGAAAAGGTTTTGCGCTTTATTTTATTTTGGTCAACAATGAGCTCGTGGCTAAATAACAGCCGCTCTGGCCGATCCTTGCCTAGGTTGGTCCGTAGATGGGTGACCGCCCATTAAATACTGAGTTTCCTCCTTGCCTCGGAAAGCACATTAAGCCGTTGGTCCCGACTGTCACTTATAGATCTTTGACAGGTAGTCAGTGGCCCGAAAGTCTAGCAACCAGTCTTACCAAGGGGTATCGTATTATCCAGTACTAACTGGGTTGTGGAGGCCAGATAGGTAGTCGCTCCATGTTAAACACTGGTATTCAGCTGCATCCGGTTAGAGTGGAAGCCGACCCCAACATAGTTGGGAAAAGGCTAGACAGATGATGATGATTTTGGTCAACAATGCATGCTTTTAGTGTTTCAGACCCGTAAGTTATGGAATTAATTTTTATCAGCCTAGGCTTTTCCCAACTACATTGAGGAAGGCTTTCAAACTAACCGGATGCAGCTGAAAACCAATATTTTACACGGAAAGCCTGCCTATACGACCTCCACAACCCAGTTTATGTAATCCATGACAGTAAAATGTTCCATATTTTGAACTTTTTTCATTCCGTCAAAAACTAGATCCTGGCTTAGATGTAGAAATGCACCACCGATGTCCTGCCAGCAACAATATGCATAAACAGAAGATACGATAATATTATTATGCAACCACGATACATGTTGCATTCTGCATTTGAATATTTATAAAACCGGTTTTCTTTCCAAGTGTAATTGGTGACTTAGATTAACAAAGTCAAGTTTAGTTCAAGGCCAGACTTATTAGATTATTTTCTTCGAATATATATATTATCATACATTCATTACGGCGTGTCCAAGAACTATAAATTAGAAGAAACATGGCATCCATCTTCCCGCGCTGGGTCCGAATGGTGGAACACTAAACGTCCCATCAGTGGAAACATTTAAGGCTACTTATGTGTGTTGGAGCTCGTGGCTAAATAATAACAGCCGCTCGGGTCGATTTTTAGATTAAGCTGTGCTTGCCTAAGTTGGTCCATGCACGTTGGTGAAAGCTCGTTAAGCTGTTGGTCCCGGCTGTCATTTGTAGAGTGAGTGTAGGTCAGATAGGCAGTCGCTCCATGTAAAATAATGGTATTCAGCTGCATCCTTGAGACTGGAAGCTAACTCCAACAAAGTTGGGCAAAGGCTAGGCATATGATGACGATGACGTCTGTTGTTGTTGTATCATGAATCTACTCAGTCTATTGCAGTCCACTGCTGGACAAATGGACATAGCTCCTCCTTCTGCATCGACTTACCCAGCTCAGTCTGTTGTATCATAGCATAACCCTTAGTTTTAACATATCCTTTTCTCTTGTCTCCAGGCATGGTCGGAGCTCCGGATGTTGTCAAACCAGCAGATAAGGTCGAAGATCAGTCGCCGTACCTCAACGGCAACCCAGTCTACACAATCAGCGGTAAGTGTCACCTAATTAACCACCTTTCTGGTGATGTTATTTCTTGCCTTTCGATGGCAATCGAAATTGATTCAGCCCAAAAGGTGACGAGTTTAGCACTTTCAGTAGCGTCTATCAGCTCCTGTAATGTGCAAACAACAGGACATGCAGGACACGTTCTCAAGTGACGCAATATTCTTTCTTACTGAAGTTCTTCAGAAAGGTCAGGTTCTAGTACTCGCAATCGGCGTACGATGTATGAGCAGATGTATGAATGATTAACGAGGATGAAGCCTAAGGAGTATGTAAGGATCGTATCAGTTGGTGTTCTGTAGTTTTATGGACAAAAGGGATGAACGTATGTACCTATGTACTCTCGAGTTCACTGACTGTCTACCTCTTTTCACCCTTGTGCTCTAAGTAATAAGATTGGAAAGTGGTGTTACATAAGTTCAATCATTTAACCTCACAGACTACCAATTTAATGTTTAATCACTTTTACCTGGACCTGTCAGAATGGTCAGTAACAGAGTCATTTAGTACCGAATTTTCTTTTGATTACCTACTTTAAAGTATCACAATCTTGCTTTGAAAGTTTATTCGTTACTGATTTTTTAGAAAAAATACTTCTGCCTTCTGTGGTGAGTTTCATCTGGTTATAACTTCGAAATAGCTCTGATTAATGGCTCATTCAGTTTTATTGACGTAGGAAACGTACGCGATGACGCGCGAAAGTATTAACCAAGTATCTACCATTCTATTAGTTTGAAGAATATTAATATAATTGTAATTATTAAGTATCTAATATCTATGTGTGTTGATTTTCTGTATGGTTTAAATGAAGATGAGAATGTGTCTATGTATGTATGCGTCTGGCAACCTACGCCAGACGCATAAGTTAAATTAAAAAATACGTGCAAAATAATATCCAATTTAGGTAGCATCGAATTGTAAAAGGAAAATTTTGAGTATAGATGTTGGAAGGACTATTGTGAAGATCATCCTTCACAATAGTCCTTCCAACATCTATACTCAAAATTTTCAAGAAAGAAGGTGTGTAATGAGATGAGCACAATGATGATAAACTGAATGGATAAATAGGTAGGTAAATCTTGACAACCGTGAAAATCCTCAGATAGAACGCGTCAGAACCTTCACTGTGTTATTGTATTTATTTACGCACATTTCCTTATCACTAGGCCTTATTGGCATTCCTACATGATTACTGTTAACAGGCGTGAAATATACATAGGGTATTATGGTCATAAATATGTAGGTATAACCCGGCTTCGACGCATGTGGTATTTATAACAAATACCCTTAACGTAGCCGAAAGGCAATTGTTCGCCGTCATTGCGATCATTAGTTACGGAGATATTGGAGCTGTCAAAGTTCCAACCTTTTCACAACTTTTTTTTTCTTTGAATACGTTCATGGCCTAAACAGGCCATGAACGTATTCAATGCTCTGCTGCAAAAAAATGTTTTGATTGCGTTACATTGAGTATTACCGTAAAAAGTAATTTTTCACACCAAAAACAAAAGTCGTCATCAATCAATAATTTTTGCGTAGAGTTACTTAGTTTCATGCACAGAATGATTGGTTGACGGCTTCGTTAAGGGTCCGTTTACACCTTGTATGTAGACACTGTTAAATAAATTAATGTCGAAGTTTGGCAATATTTATTTGAACCCCGTATGACATAGTTATGGCACTGCTTTATTTTATCCTATGTGCCGTCACGTACGGAACCTTACTCTTATAGCGTCTAGACGATGTTATACTGTTATATACGAATGTTTTTCTTTTATATTTATTTCTTTACCAGATTGAACACGACTATAAACTTAGCATTCATAAATGTTTTATGAAAGAAAATGTCACGATGTTTTTCCACACATTAGAAAAAAATAACTACTTAAATATTTGTACCTAGATATACCGTTAATCAATGGATAAGAAAACTATAATTAAATAAATCGTGAGGATTAAGACAGGTATTAGGTAGCCGCTTTTGAAGAGTTTCGTTTCTCTGAAAACGACCATCAGGTTGACAGCACCTCGGTAGAATAATTAAAAAAAAAAATTATGTTAATCCGTTTTTTTTTACTATTCCAACATCATTTTCATTCATGACTGTCTCGTTGGTTTAGTGGTCCCAACCGCGACTGTGAGCTTGAGGTCCTGGGTTCGATTCCCAGGCCGGGTAAAGTGTCTTTGGGTTTTCCATCAGCAATTTCGCAGTAGCAGCCACGGAGTTTGAGTTTGGATAAGTGCCCGGTAGATGGCAAAGGCCCCCTATTACATGGGACTTAAGCAAAATTGGATAAATGTGGTTGTACTTTTAGGTACTCCTTTGCCTGACCCTTCGGAGATTACAGGCGTGATGTTATGTTATGTGTTAATTAATTGCCATCTTGGGTTTGAACCCACGTAAGTCGGAGCCGACATGACTTGGCTACCACAGCAATAATTAATGTTTTTCAGTACTATTGTTTGTCGATATCAAAAGCAAGAAACTAGAAAGTAATAGTCATGTATTATATTTTCATTACCCAGAGCAAAGCCTACAGATTCTTGTCTGATAAGCAACGAAACTAGATTATCGCTCCATCAATGCCATTTACAACGATCGATTAAATCAATATTTACTTTTAAATTTGCTGTTCGTTAACCTCAGACATACATACTTCAAAAGCTGTATTTGTAGGCTAAACAAAAACCGCTGCACGGGATGATTGAAGAGATAAGCTATGCTTAAAGAGGATGGGTGACCGTCCAATGCATATCGAGACTCCCTGTAGATCTTTGACAGTCGTTACAGGTAGTCAGTGGCCCGAAAGATGGACAAACTTTCTTACAGAGGAGTATCGTATTACCCAGTACTAACTGGGTTGTGGAGGTCAGATAGGCAGTCACTTCTTGTAAAGTACTGGTATTTAGCTGCATCCGTTAGACTGGAAGCCGACCCCAACATAGTTGGGAACAAGGCTAGGCAGATGATGAAACTAAGAATTTCTTTATAGGAAGTACCATCATCATCTTTTGGGACACAGCCATGTCCCATTCTACTTGGGGTCGGCACAACACGTTTTCTTCTTCCATTCTCCTTGTCAGACGACACGGCATCATTTACTCCTTTTTTCTTTCATATCATAATTATCATTCCTCACATAATCCATCCATCTTTTCACTGGCCTTCCTCTCCCACTCCATCCATCCACATGGGAAAACCATGTGACTTAAAAACCACTTAATTAACAAGAGCTAATTACTAACACGTAATTTCACAATAGACAATAAAAAGTATTTTCCCTTTCTGACTCATAAAATTGATAGATTTATTATCAATAGCTAGTAATTCGCGAGCGTTGACTGATAGTCTTACGATAATAGACGTCTATTATTGTAAGACGTACAAGACATTAGAACTGTATGTGTGTCAATAAGGATTAAATCTTTTGATACTTTAAAAGTACCTATCAATCTACTAGTAGCGAAGGGTCAATTATTGTTAGAGGTAAGCCAGAGTACATATCTTTAATGTGATTATATTATTTGTCTAAAGAATACTGAATGTACCATTTTTCAAAGGGATTAGTAGGAATCGAGTTCTATGGAACCTTCCCCACTGCTATCTACATATTAACAATCATTAACTATTTAGGAGCTCGTGGCTAAAGAATAACAGCCGCTCGGGGTCATTCTTCAGGTTAAGACACGCTTGCCTAGGTTGGTCCGTGGATGGGTGACCACCCATTACAAACCGAGTTCCCTCCGTGCCTCGGAAAACACGCTAAGCATTTGGTCTCGGCATTTGTAGATCTTTGGCAGTCGTTACAGGTAGTCAGTGGACCGAAAGTGAGAACCAGTCTTACTAAGGGGTACCGTATTACCCAGTAGTCCCAGTACTAACATTCGCTTCATGTAAAACATTGAGCGGTTCAGGTATTCAGCTGCATCCGTTAGACTGAAAGCTGAACCCAACATAGTTGGGAAAAGGCTAGGCAGATGATGAACTATGTAGCGAAGTGAAACTATGAAAGTTTTTAAAAGCCTTGGATCTCTCACTGTTGGACAAAGGCCTCTCCCACAACTTTCTGACTACTGTTTCCGTGCGCCACCTGGAACCAGCCATCGCAGCGCGTCCAGGTCATCTCGCCACCTCTTTCTAGGGCAGACCTAAGAGTCATCAGAATCAAAAGTCATTTTTTTATTAGTTTTAGAATCAGTACTTTTTGAATGTCAAAATGACTTCAGATAGTTTCATTTACTTAGTAGATAGTCATAGATTTCTTACTTGAGACATAATTATGATCGTAATTCTTGGGTTGCTAATTAAAAGATATCTCCACGTTTCTCCAAGGTTCCTCCTTGATGAATTTTCATGAGAGATTTTATAGTTTGAAAGGTTAACAGCAGTTAAATAACGTCATTTCCTCAGTCGTAATCATCATCTGCCTAAGCAGATGATCGATGCTGGCGTCGAATACCAGTATTTTACATGGAGCGACTGCCAATCTGACCTCCGCTACCGTACTGGGTAATATGGTACCCCTTGGAAAGACTAGTTGACTTTCGGGCTACTGACTACCTGTAACGACTGTCATAACATGGCCCTGTTCATTAAATCTCCTTTCAGATAACCTCATTCATGTATTTGTTTATAAAGGATATTGCCCACTGTCATGTTCCCTTCCTGTTGTCATTCGTTGACCTACGTAATACGGTAACACCAAAAAAAAAACCATAATCTTTCATCATGTTTGACAGTAGATTTAACTGATTACACTTTCAAGAAACTGTGGCAATTAACTCAAATAAAGATTACCTACAGTTTACACACAGTTTTTAATACTAATTAACAAAAGAAACAAGTAATAAACTAAATAACATTAACTTAATAACAAATGTAGTGAGTAGAAGGAAAATCCCGTGAATATAAAACAATAAAATAATTTAATTATTGCGTGTAACTAACACTATTGACATTAATGTCAATGAATTGTAGATTGTGTAAAATTATGTTTTATCTGCATTCGTGGTGTTATTGTAAAGGCGGGTAACAGAAGGTCCAGTTCGGAAAGTGAAAATACTCTGTTTTTGCCATTTCATTTGTCGTTTCAACTTGGCTACCTCTTGTGTCTTCTGCATAGCATACTAGCTTTTGCTCGCTCCCGTTATGTACGGATTTTAACCCACGGGAACGGAGTTTTAAATATAGCCTATGACATTCGGGGATGTAGCGTCCTATTAGTGAAAAAATTTTTGGAATCGGAATAGTAGTTCCGAAGGTTACCCCCTACATACAAACTTGCATTTTTATAATATTAGTATAGATTATGCATAATTAAGTAAGTCAAGCGAAGTAGCAATTGGACCGCTGCAGTTGACACTCTATGGTTTTATCTACCTAAGCCTATTCGAAAAATGTGTTCGGATGTATATAATTATGTAGGTACAGGAAAGAAGACTCTTTTGCATTAGGTACAGGAATCTTTTTTAAGTCACAATTCATGATGATTTACAATATTCTCTGTTTAATTAAGTTATCAATGAAAATCAATTGGTTCTTTACCAACTTCAGGTCTTTTCGACCATATAATTAGGCACAATAACGCACCCACCAATTTTAATCAGCAATATGTATGCAAGAAGTGTTACGGTATTTTGAAATTTAAATTATTTAAAATAGCATGAAAGCCTATTGGCGGAAAAACACGTTTGTGAGTGTGACTAACATAGTTTTATAATGAATCAAGCTATTCATATTGATAACAGTCACTTCACGGGTGTTTCACAATTACTATTATCAATAAATTAAAGGTAAGTAGGTACTCAAACATTTAGAAATTTGTCTAATTGGAAAATACTAATTTACGCAAACAAGTAGATGACTAATTTAATTGTGATGTTTGCAAGCGCAGAATTAGTGCACTAAGGGCGTAGTTCACTAAAAAACTGGACATGATCAACACATATAACAAAACCGCGTCCAGGAGCTTGTCACTGTCATTAATGCAATACAATATTGACACTGACAGCTCAGCAGTGTAAGGGATGATTTCTACCAAACGGCTCGCATCGCCTCGAATCGGAAAGGATACAAACGGATGCGGCGACAGCCGATCGGGTCCGGCTGGTTGTCGAATATGTACCTAAGAAGCAATGAATTAAGTAGGAATTTCCTTTAAAATCACAAATAAAATACTGCTGGCCGATTTTTTATTGCTACGCTATTTGCGCTATCTACGCAATTCTGTAACCGTGCAAGAACGATCCATTATTCTTGAATAGTTATCGGTACTTAAATGAACTAAACCTTTGTTACTCACGTCATAAAAATTAAGTTATTTATTTGAGCGTGAAAACGACTAAAGAAATTTCTATGTAGCATAGAAACAACTCTATTAGTATTGTAATTTTACTAGAATAATGACGCAAATAAGATAGATATTGTAATTTAAAACAAAACTATCGATACAGAATAATGGTAATTATTTTGTAATATTCTCATGTACTTTCTTAATATAACGTTTTATTGTTCAACTCACGCGCATGTTTTGGGATTGCGATTGAAAATAACGCAAGATCTATAATCGTTTCAATTTATGGTGAAATATCATTTCATAATCGGGGAAATAGATATTATTACGATGATATTATGAAGTCACGTGCATGACTGCATAATATGTACAAACAATTTGTTACAATTACAAAAGGTCATTTACTACGTAAATTCCACTAGTTCTAATTGATCATTTTAATAGTTGAATAAAATAAAAATTGTCGGCCGTTTGCAAATGAAATTAAGGCCGCATTTTAGGCAGGCTCCTTTACTTTTCCAATATCCTTATTGTGTACCACACTTTTAATCACAATTCGAAAGATATTGCAGAAAATTCGTATTCCATTACTTTAAAGGTTGAAAAAAATCATCTTTTCAATAAACAGCGTAATTATACAAAACCAACTGGCTTTTTTTATAAATCAATTGACCCTTGAAAGATTTAATAATTCTAAACCACGCTTTTATAATGTCTTTTTTTGTAATTTGAGTTGTTTAGCTGTTAGAATTGTTTTATAAAAAGGTTTTAATTAGATAAGCATTTTTTTGTTAGCTTATTTAGGGTCTACTGGGCAAAGGCCACACCTTTCTCCTTCCAAACCTCTCTATCTTATGCGATATCTGCCCTTGTTAGTCCCGCAAACAAAACAGGAAAGTTGATCTTCTGGATTCCATCTGCATACTGTAACTCGTACAGCACTTTAATCTCGTCAGTGCAAACACAGGGTGCTATTTAACAAACATTTGCACAACGCTTGCACCAGACTTTTACCAGACTATTTGAGAGCGTTTACATTGCTCTAGTAGAGTAGTAAGTAGAATTTTTAGACAGATTTTATGATTACTCTTGAGAGTAGCGAAGGATTACCAACTTTTAGTATGCTCCTTTGTTAGTTTTGGCTTTGAGAATGCTTTGTATCTTAAACTTCATCATCGGGGGTATCGTATTACCCAGTACTAACTGGGTTGTGGAGGTCAGATAGGCAGTCGCTCCATGTAAAATACTAGTATTCAGCTGCAACCGGTTATACTTGAAGCTGACCCTAACATAGTTGGTAAAAGGCTAGGCAGGTGATGATACAAATAATCATGATGGTCCGACGATTTGCTTATGTTAGGGATCGCCAAATTCCTTGAAGACTTGCGTAATTAGTAACCTTATCATTCTCTGATATCATGATCTTTAATGGTAATAAAGTCTAGACCAGTGATTACTAATCTACTTAGATTGCCATTCTTATTTCTTTTCAAAGTAATATTTTTTTAAGCCATACATTATTTTAAACACACTAATCATTTCAATCATTTTAATTTTACGACGCTATTAGGCTTGCCCAAAAATTTTAATGAATCTTGATTTGGGGTATTCCTCAAAGCGCAACTATTTTTAAGCGCAACCAACTTAGCGCAACTAATATATTCCTCAAAGCGCAACCATGATGAAAAATAGAGAAGGGTATGACGGATTCATTATTTTTTTTTCAATCATGGTTGCGCTTTGAGTAATAATTTAGTTGCGCTTAAAAATAATTGCGCTTTGAGGAATACCCCGTTGGTAGGTTCTGGGAATCGAACCAGCGACAAGCAGTTCAACCACTGCGCCAACCGTGTCGTCTTTTTTAAGAATGACACATGTTTAACAACAATAAATCATATCAAAATATTAAAACTATAATGACGCATAAGGTACCATCTGTATTTATTTTCAAATTAGAAATAGCTGTTGAAAATTTTCCAAGAGAAAAATATTTCTGAAAAAAACGATGACAGCTGATATCGGTTTTCAGTGATTGTTTAAACAATAGCTTGTAAAAATACCTATTAATCACCAAAGTGACGCATATAACGGGAGTAAAAAGACGCTTCACGAAGCCAAAAGGCACTTGTTTTCCCCGACATTGCGATATTTTTTTTTGTTCTGGGCCACCAGACACGAGCTCCTCTACTCAGTACATTAGCACTGAAAACCTGAAATATGTAAATAAATTTGAACGAGACATTATGTCTGGGTGCAAAACTGTAAACTACGCAATTTATTCGTTTACGATTTAAATGTAAAAAAAGTTAAACATAATAATTTAATAAAAACTAAAGATTAACTTTACGATTCACGGTAACATATTAACGACTTAAGATTATTTTTATTTGGCAAAAGATTTGAATAAATATCAAATCAAATACAATAATTATATAATGTCACATAACACTAGATTCTGAAGGTCGAATTAACAAAGCGTTTTGTTTATCATAAGATCACGCCTACGATCCCCGATAAGTTAGTCAGAGGTATATCTGTACACCCACATTTCGCCAGTTATGTTTAAGTCCTAAGTTGAGGGGGCGAGCCTATTGCCATCAACCAGGTACAAATCCAGACTCCGGGGCTGCTACTGAGAAATTCTTAATGGAAAAACCCAATAATACTTTGTCTGACCTGTGAAGCGAACCCAGGACTTCATGCACAGCAGTAGCGCTTGCGACCGCAATGACATCGAGAAAAAAATATTAAGTGATAATTAAATTACGCATTCTAATAACTCGTTTTTAACACTGAATTGTATGATCTTTAACCTAATTGGAATTATCTAATTACCCAAATTATATAATTACCTTAGTTTTGATGACATAAGTTACTGTAATTAGTACCTAAAGATATTTCTTAATTTTGCCAATGTAGTAGTGTTTCTCTAAAATACAGTCACCTCTCTGCTAAATTACAAGTTTATAAACCCATTTTTGCGGATGTAAATACCAATTTTAGTTCGATCATTTTTTTTTATAAAAATATTTTTTTTTATAAAAAAACCGCTGTGGTGACAGTAATATAAAATACACCAAAAAATGTCAAATTTTTTTTTACAACAGTAAGGTTGGAACAGTAGTTTTGAAGATATTTGAATTGATTAATTTACAAAAATTTTATTCTTTATAATTTTATTTAATTATGAAATGATGTTTCTTATTTATATTCATGACTATTGAAGGCATTAGAAGCTTACCAAAAGTAAAAAAAAAATAAGCGAAAAGAATTTAAATGCCTATGCAGCTCGTTTTTCGGTCCATAGTGCGTCGCCAGTTCCTTTTTGGCTTGACACGCCGCGTTTCTAGATAATAGTTAAATAGTGAAAACTAATAATTAAACGTTTCTCGTGTTCTTCTCAGCAAGCCCTTTCATTTCATACCCCATGGGAATGCATAAAAAAATAACTAGTTCGCCATCTTTGGAATTCCGCTAGGACTATTATTACATAGTTCGTTACAGGTGAAGCTACTAAAAACACGATTAAAGTATTATTGTAACAGTAAAAAACATAAATACTACATTAAGGCCAGAAAATGATAACTGAGAGTATTTATAAACGGTTCTGAGATAAATGTATTTATTGTGTTCATTTTCAAACCAATTGTGTAGATACGGATATCTACTATATAGGGTGTAAACAGACCCTTCACGAAGCCGTCAACCAAGCATTATATTAGTATATTAATCATCATCAAGCTAAGTAACTTTACGCAAAAATTATTACTGGGAAACAACTTTTTTTTTTGGGATGAAA
This sequence comes from Noctua janthina, assembly GCA_963576755.1. NCBI lineage: Eukaryota > Metazoa > Arthropoda > Insecta > Lepidoptera > Noctuidae > Noctua > Noctua janthina. Next base: position 8,762,943 of record OY755075.1, on the reverse strand, counting down.
AATCTCGTTTTATGGTAGGACTCCATGTAACGCACTCAAAACATTGTGCTGGTAGATGGTTTGGATAGTAGGTCATGGAGGTGTTTAAAGTAAAAATCTTACACTCAAAACAAGTATTTAAAAAAACTTTGACCCACAATATCTCCGTAACTAGAAGGTTCGCAGTTATGGTCTAGAACAAAAAAAATATCGCAATGACGGGGTAAACAAGTGCCTTTCGGCTTCGATAAGAGTCTTGTCGACACCCTTGAGATGTGCAATCACTCCTGTATCATAATCTTCGCCTTGTACGTGCACAAGTGTTGATAATACAACAAGTAGTATTTTATAAATAGTATAAATGCTTCAAATATGCACTCAAACTGAGTCTGATTACAATCAGGGGTTTGCACTTCACTTTATGTTTCAATGACAACGCGAGACAGGATCGAGTGTATATGAAGTGGATGTAAGTAGGTGGATTGCTAGGAACTTATTTACTTAAATTAAAACGATTGAAAACCAATTACATCATCATCTATGTTGGCTTCGGTATCAAGTCTAACCAGATACTGCTAAACACCAGTATTTTACATGGAGCGACTGCCTATCTGACCTCCACAACCCAGGTAGTACTGGGTAATACCTTGATAAGACTGGTTGTCAGACTTTCGGGCCACTGACTACCTGTAACGACTGTCAAAGATCTATAAATGACACCTGGGAGCATCGACTTAACGTGCTTTCCGAGGCACGGAGGAAACTTCGGTATGTGTGGTGGCCAACCTAGGCAAGCGCGGCTTAACCTGAAGATTGATCCGAGCGGCTGTTATTATTTACACTGTAGCTCGTTTATACTTCGCATTAGATTAGAAGAAATTAATAATTGATGAAGATATTCTCGGAGATATTCTTGCTCGGAGTTTCCTTGCGTGATCAAATCATCGAGGACATCCGCAAGAGAACCAAGGTTATCAAAGTAGCCCGAAGAATTGCTAAACATAAGTAGCAGTGGGCAAGGCACATTGCTCGCAGAACGGATGGCCGATGGGGCCGAGAAGTTCTGGAGTGGGGACCGTGCCTTCAAACGTTGCGTTGGAAGGCCTCCCACTAGGTTGACTGACGACCTGGTGAAGGTTGCAGGGATCCGCTGGATGCGAGTCGCACGGGACCGGTCAATGTGGCGAGACTTGGGGGAGGTCTATGTCCAGCAGTGGACGTCTTTTGGCTGAAATGATGATGATGATAATGACACAAGATATAAGTGGCATAGGATATGAAGCTGATTCATGACCGAAAACAATATCCTAATTATGAATCATACGCACTCATAATACCTTATTATTATATTAACATAAATTAAACAATAATATCCCTATTAAAATGATTAATAAAACAGAAGTGTTTATCTTAAGTCACGTCGTTTTGGTGATTGTAATTATAATATCTTTACGAAACAATAGTCCAGTTGAGTAAATATGAATTGATGGTGTACATACGTCAGAGGTACCTATATAGTGTCTGATTTTTCATGCTTGGTGTGTACGATATCTGTGGTGAACAGAGTCGCCAAAATAACACATTACACACTAACACGGTACAATAAAATCAATGTTTCAAGTATTTGGTTAAACATAATATGTCTAAAGTAGGTATAAAGGGTGTAAATAGAACCTTAACATAAACGAAAGGCGCTTGTTCTCCCCGTCACTGCGATCATTTTTTTGTTCTAGACCATACCTGGGAACCTTCTAGTTACGGAGATATTGGGGGTCAAAGTTCCAACTTTTTCACAAGTTTTTTTTTATAATACATGTTTTTCATGTAAGATTTTTACTTTACACACCTCCACGAGCCTCGTACTATTCAATCCATTCATCAGCACAATGCTATGAGTGCTTTCCATCGAGTTCTACCGTAAAACGTGATTTTTCACCCCAAAAAAAAATGTTGATTCCCAGCAATAATTTTTGGGTAAAGTTACTTAGTTTGATGTACAGAATGCTTGGTTGACGGATATGTGAAGGGTCTGTTTACACCCGGTATATGAAACTGCTGTGATTAATTGATATGATTGTTGATTATTTGGTCTAGTAGTCGCAAGCTCGTGGCTAAATAATAACAGCCGCCCGGGTCGATCTTTAGGTTAAGCCGTGCTTGCCTAGGTTGGTCTGTGGATGGGTGACCACCCATTACATACCGAGTTTCCTCCGTGCCTCGTAAAGCACGTTAAGCCGTTGGTCCCGGCTGTCATTTGTAGATCTTTGGATACTGGTATTCAGCTGCAACCGGTTAGACTGGAAGCCGACCGCTACATAGTTGGGAAAAGGCTAGGCAGATGATGATGGTCGCAAGCGCGACTGCTGAGCACGAGCTCCTGGGTTTGATTCCCAGGTCGGGCAAATTACTATTGGGTTTTTTCCATCAGGCAATTCTCAGTAGCAGCCACTAAGTCTGGATTTGTTCCCGGTTGATGGCAATAGGCTCGCCCCCTATTACATGGGACATAAAAAAACAAACTGGCGAAATGTGGGTGTACTTTTAGGTACACTTCTGCCTTACCCTTCTGGGATTACAATCGTGATGTTATGTTATGTTATGTGACTTCTGTGTTATTGATTGTATTATTATCAACGGCCAATCGAATAACTTGACTTGCGTTCAATTTTGAAACGTCAATCATTTTCGTTTCAGTAATCGTCGACAGTCTCTTATTGGGAAACTATTTATCTGACTGTTTCAAAAAAGGTTCGTAACAAAATAGTCCGGAAAAGAGACATTTTCCAAATGTTCAAAGTGTATTTGAGCTAGCTTTTTCTCGCGGCTTATTCGGTCCTGTTATGTACAGAAATTAATCGACGGGAACATCTTAAATACGGTATAGCCTATAACACTCAGGGACTATATAGCTTCCCGTTAGAGAAAGAATTTTCGGAACCGGATCAGTAGTTCCGAAGATTACCCCCCCCCCCCCTTCCCACTACATACGAACTTACCAAATTGTTTTACCTCTTTAATATTAGCATAGATAAAAAAACTGGCTATACTAGAACAACTAAAAAGTGTAGAAATTCTTGCAAAATATTCACCTTCAAAGATTATAAAAATCCCGCAACTTTTCCACATTTCCAGCTAAAACAGAGTAAATTCATGGAAGAAAATAAACGTGTAGTGCTTGCTTAAGCTACCTAGTGTTTTCCTAGAGTTTTACCGCGTTTTTACTACAATGTCTTAGCCGTAAGGGTAATATAAAAGTAGGTTAGTAGGCTACAACACTCCGTTTACACTTCTTACCGGTTACTGTCACTTTTGAAGTCTTTTAAATTTTCTGGAGACGCTTTTTAAACTTAACAAAGTCGGGAAAAAAAATATTTATTTATTTACCACAAATTCTAACATCATTACAGACTCGTCCAATACGATGCTATAAGAAAAAAATAAAACAATATCAAATAAGTTAGATTACACCCAGTATAAATACTAATACCTAAATTAATTAAACATGACAAAGTTTACAGTTGCACACCTCTTTCAATTATGATTTGTGCCCTCTGGACAAATCTCGGCAGGTTTTGCCCAAATATATCTAGAAAGAAAGAAAGCAAGAAAATACATTTATCTGCCGATACCGTCATAATATTAATAATACGTGCGGCTCGCGACATAGGGGCAAACTTGAGTAGATTAGTCCTAGCCGATGGCAAAACTACTAAAACAACAGAACGCCTTTATTTTCCATGAAGTTTGACAGAGGTATAGTACTATGCTTCGACAAGTAGCAAGTATCTTCAGCAATAATAACAGCCGCTCGGGTCGATCTTCAGGGTAAGCCGCGCTTGCTTAGGTTGGTCTGTGAATGGGTGACCACCTATTACATACCAAGTTTCCTTCGTGCCTCGGAAAGCACGTTAAGCCGTTGGTCGCGGCTGTTTTATTTGTAGATCTTTGACAGTCGTTGCAGATAGTTAGTGGTTCGAAAGTCTGACAGCCAGTCTTACCAAGGGGTATAGTATTACCCAGTACTTACTGGGTTGTGGAGGTCAGATAGGCAGTCGCTCCATGTAAAATACTGGTATTCAGCTGCATCCGGTTAGACTGGAAGCCGACCCCATCATATAGTTAGGAAAAGGCTAGGCAGATCATGATGAGCAGCAAGACTCATTAACGCTAAAGTCAATCAAACACCACTTAATTGAAGATAATTGAAAGAAAGTCATACAAACAATTACAACTGAACAAAAACCCTACAATGTTCACACCGGTTGACATACAAATGAAAAGCCAGGAAGTATTGGAAGGTTAAGTTCAAATGGAAGGAAAATCGATGATTTTCCTCAAGTATTATAACGTAGATAATTTATTAAAAGTCATTGATCTTCGGTTATGTGACCAAGGTTAATTGACGAGTTGATTGCCTTTTGTGATACTTGGTGTTTACTGTTGGTAGTAAATAACTTGGGCAGCATATCAGTCTAATGGGGAATAAAGTAAGATGATTTATTTGTTATTTTGCCTCCATTCTAAGAGGAATCCACAATTCCACACCTAGCAGGGCTAAATCATACACATTTTTTTAAGCAACACGATATTTGAGTGACAAAAAACCATTATCCTTACTAATATTATAAATGCGACACTAAGTTTGTTTGTTACCTATTCACGCCTACACCACTGAACCGATCATCCTGAAATTTTGCATATACGTTGTCAGGTGTACAGAAACGGACATAGGGTACTTTTCATCCCGAAAAAGTACTGTTCCCGAGGAAAATAACAATAACGTTCTTATGATAATAGATGGCGCCACGAGTCTTTCGAATCATGATTGAATTATATTATTACAAGCAAAGTACAACCCGAATTGATTGTCAAATTCTAAATTAACGCGAGCAAAGCCGCGGGCAAAAGCTAGTTGTTGATAAAAGGATCGGGCGTTGATGTCTTTTGGTAGAACACCTTAAATTTTGTAAAAATATAATCCTGGGAAATCACAAACTGATGAAACAACTTTAAGAGAGCCACTAAAACGCTGACAATATTTTTTCATGTCTTTTGAACCTTAACATCGGTAAATGTTAAGTTTCGATATAAGATTCAGTTTTATGTAAATTATTAAAACAATGTTGAAAACATTTAACACTGTTTGAAAAATAAGTTTAAGCTTTAGCAACATCGAAATTCTTCTTCTAATTAAATAATAACTTGAAGATAATTCGGTTTCTAAAAAATATTTCCTAAACTGCGCCTTTTAGTGCCATCTAGCGGCTCAGTCTTGAATCACCAGTAAATATCAGCGATCTTTCTGAAACCTCGTTCGATATAATTATCCGTACTATGACAGTTTAATTGATGAAATAAAAAAGATTAACATACATATAAAGAAAACAAAAATATTTTTTTGGGACTTTTACGTCCGAGCTACTATTTTGAAAATATAGGCCGATTTATATTAAATAAAAACATAAACGAAGGTCGAAACGGAGCGTCGGAAGACCATGCGTCTCCCATGCGAACCTAAATGGTTTCTATGGTCAAGGTCAACCCGATACTGCAATAAAATAAGCTCGGGAATATATATACACAAGAAGTTAGCAGATTCGTCTCTGAACTAAGTTGTTGTAGTTTTTCTTGTTAATCTCTCTTAACTTAATAAAGTTTAATTTATGTATGTATATAAGTATTTATTCTATATGTAAAAAAAAACTAGAAAATATTTATAACTAAAGTTATAAATATTTTCTAGTCTTTTTTTTCTGTTATTGCACCTACTCTATATTCTCTCTGCATCACCCTAAGGTAGACTGGTAGAAAATGCCTATGGCATTAAGTCCGCCTTTGTACAGTTTTTACTTGTGCATAAAGTTTTAATAAATAAATAAAATTGGGAAATTTAAGAAAAAAAAAAATTAAGGCCGAATGTTTTTTCTAACTGCTCGCTCCATAGCATCCCTAGCTACACTCCAACCGGGCAAAGGTCTCCCTCATTATAGTCGCCATTTATGAAGTCTCGGAATTATAATATAAATTATTGTTGTTTTTAAGATAACCTTTTGAACGGCACGTTCATAGATAAAGTAAGGGAAAAGACCTTTTACCCATAGACCATAGACATGATGTTGTGTTGATGTTAGCTAATCTACTCCTTACTAGCTTTTGCCCACGGCTCCGATCGCGTTAATTTAGAAAAAAAACTCTTAACAAACTACTTAAGTTTCTAAAATAATATAATTCAATCATGATTCGAAAGACACGTGGCGCCATCTATTTTCACAAGAACGTTATTGTTGTTTTCCTCGGGAACAGTTCTTTTTTTGCGGGATAAAAGGTACCCTTTATCCGTTTCTGTACACCTGACAACGTATATGCAAAATTACAGGATGATCGGTTCAGTGGTTTAGGCGCGAAAAAGTAACAAACAAACTTTCTTTCGCATTTATAATATTAGTTAGGATAGAATAGGATTAGGATAGGGTTTCATAATTTAGTTAGTCTTACTACAAGAAATTTACCAGTTATTGTCAGCTCAAAATAAACAGGTTTCGTCAAACTATATAAAAAAACCTGGATACTTCTAACACAAAAGTAACTAATTTGGTTTAAAATACAATTTAGTTTTATAAATAAAATCAGTTATAATACTATGGGAACTATTTTTACTAAGTTTTTGACTGTTGTCTTCCTCGTGCATTTTGTTTTTTTCTGTTTACTTAAGGTCTTTTGAACCAGGATTCGAAGTGATAATTATTATTTGTATGTACATACATATACGTTGGTCTAGCTCAGAGGTTCCCAAACTTATTTCTCTCATAGACCACTTTCAAAATTTTCTGGTTCCAGCTTTTGGGCGAAAAAAAAATAAGCAAAAAGTTTGCAATATTATTTTTTTTGCGCTATTTGTTGGGATTGCATGAGAACCGTACCTCCTATTTTTTTTATTTTCAAAAAATGGATCCGACCATTTCTCGCTGAAATGCAACCTGTCAAAAACACCGAAACAATTTTTTTTTGTTTTTACTTTTTTGAGTAGTTTATTATCTACTACATTGATAGGCAGAACTAAGCCAACATTTTTGTTCTTTACTATAGAAACCAGATAAACTTTCGTAAACCACTTACAACTTGTGAACCCCCATTTTTTTTTTCACACCAACGTAGACCCCTATCGAGCTTTCCGTGGACCCCTGGGGGTTCACCTGGACCACTTTGGGAATCACTGCTATCTGAGTATTTCATCAGGAATTTCTGACACGTAGCCACGGAATCTGGATTTGTGCCCGGTTGATGGCGATAGGTTCACCCCCTATTACATTGGACTCAAATACAACAATGCGAAATGTGGAAGGAGGTACTATTAGGTACACCTCTGATTTATCCTTCAGGGATTGCAGGATGTCATGTTATGTATGTTGTATTTAATTCTTATGGCTTAATGGATCCTCTCAGCGTGTAAATCAGTTCCATGCTTACAATTGCAATAATATTTATAATATCATTATTACATTTAGAAATCTGTTAACCTTGCACACAAGACGCTTAGTGCTTACACAAAACGAAATGCTCAATGACCTTCATCGCTGTCGCAACACATTTCGTATTTAACTAACTTCATTTTTACACTTAACTAAGGCAGTAAATGCAAATGATTTATTATTATCACTTAGATAGTAAATGAATGCAGTTAAACTCATAAATAAATTCATTATCGGTTTGTACCGGGCAGTAAACAGAGTTTACCCTCATTACGAAGCAAACATCATTTATACATTATAATAGTAATGATAACTGCACTAAGCGTTTGTGCGCTATGTTGAACAGTACCCTCCAAAATGTGAAAGGAATAAACAGTTTTGAGCGTGTTGACCAAAGTGACGTGAATACGAAAATTAATTTTGTTTTTGTTTACATTCGAAAATGGAACATAAATCGGGAAGTGTCATCGCGTTTTGACATTTGTGTTTTGATTTGAACGCGCTCGTAATTCGAACCCCATTGGTGTTCTTTTTAATTTTAAAAAAGAATTTGTTTATTCCAAAAAAAATGTGAATTTTTAACTGTGGTGACGTTTGTGTAAATTAAATATTGCGCGGCAAAACAAAGTGAAGTGAAAATTATCAGATAAAATTAATAATCACTTAAGATCTTTTCGTGATAGTTGAATAAACACCCTAATTACATTTGTAAAGAGATTTTTTCACGAATTGCTTTTAACGAAGAGTTTTTTTGATAAGGAAATGGTTGTTCCGCAATGTAAATGAGAACTCGACCGTTTCTTAGTCTATGTGGAGCTACCAAACGTAGTGTTTCGTTTCAAACTAGCTGGATTAAATAAATCTCCAATTTATTTTATAATATATTCGTGAAAAACGTAGATTTTTGGTTAGTTTTGCCGACAAAATGTCGGTCGTAGACATGGAAGTGACCCTGGAGCTTATGTTCCGTAAAGTCTTCAGAAGAATGGATGGATATACTATTATAGGTAAGATTTTAACTTTTGTATGGTAATTTCCGTATCCGTGACGATGACGTCACTACTGATAGATTGTTGTCGAATTTTTGTTTTATAATATTATTATAAAAATACATTTACTAAAACTATTGACTGTGAGCCAGCTATTTTGTCCTTAATAAAACTGCCCCAGAGTTTAGTGGCCACAATCGCGGCTGACGTAAAAGGCTTGCGTTTGATTTCAGGGTTGAGTAAATTGAATTGCAATATCAATTACAGTAGCCCAATTTTATCTAAATTATATCGAACTCGCTGTCAATTAATCCCATATTAACTGATACAAAGTGACTGGGAACTAATTCGATAGGTTCCCTTAAAAAACAATTATAGTCATCATTATGAGTAGGTCCTGTATTTTTCCAACGGAAAGGGAAGGGTACAGGGACACTGGTTGTGCGCGATAGCCGTCCAGTACTACTAGTTCTAGTTTACCTAACTATGCAGGTTACTACAGCATGAATCAGTTACCGTGATAGCATTGACTAATCAAGTTGGTATTTATAGGATTTTAGACCAACGTAGGTTCTTAGACAGGAGGTTCGTTCCGGGCTGTCATTTGTAAATATTTGACGGTCGTTACAGGTAGTCAAACTTTCTGGTTGTCAGAATTTCAGGCCACTGACTGGCCTGTAACGACAAAGATCTACAAATGGCAGCCGTGACAAACGGCTTAACGTGGTTTCCGAGGCACGGAGGAAACTCGGTATGTAATGGGTGGTCACCCATTCATGGAACAACCTAGGCTGGCGCGGTTTAAAGATCGACCCAAGCGGCTGTTATTATTTAGCCCCGAGCTCCTCTGGCTGCTTGAGTTGTAGTTAGTATGAAACTAACCCCAAAATTTGTGATCCCAAATTTTACAGTAAGTTTATCGTACAGATCGCTGTGAAAATTCAGCAGCTAGACGACTTATCTATTACCATATTTATATTTTCAAGGTACATAGAACAAAACATGTAATGATAATCGCTTGCAAAAGTGTAATCATAGTAAATTATTTAGCGATCAGAATAGGAATAGCTGTGGCCTTGGGCTCGGACATAATTCTCGTCCACGAGTGTTACACATTCTAAAATCTTACTTAACATGCCTCAAATATGTTCTAGTGAAAGGTACATCGGTGTTGTTCTTTCTTAGAACACAATATTATAATACTGAATTACTTTTTTTACGAATTTTGAGTTCACTTGTCTTTGGGTAAAGATCTTTAGCAAAAGTGAAAAACTTTGAAGACTAAGAAAAAGATAATCTGTTAGCTTTCCTGAAAATAAGTAAATCTACCGATCTTGCTTATTACTTAGAAGCTGGTGGCTCCATAAGTACACCTAAGTACTAACAATGACCTAAAACATGCTCATATTTTTGGCTATTGCCATTAGTATCTGGACAATGATTCACGCCTTTTATTATCGATGAAGTAACCAAAATAATTTAATCGTGAAAACAAAAGTGAGTCGTGTCGTATCTTTCGATTGCGCGACTTCTAATCTTTGATTCCATTACATGCATTTAGGATTTATCGTCCTTATACCATACCAGTGGCGAAGGTTCCATACAACTCGATTCCTACCGGCTTCCCTTTGAAAATTGGCACAGTCAGTATTTCATCAGTATTATAGACAAATAATAAAATTACAATAAAGATATGTACTCCGGCTTACATCTTACAAAAATTGACCCTTCGCTACTGTGCCATACACAATAACGACAAAATAATGCAATAACCATTTCATGCATTTACGCTTTATCGTCCTTATGCCATACACAATAACGACAAAATAAAGCAATTTCAACTACTCCAATCCCGTAAATCTATTACTAATGAAAAGCTAATTTATCCTCGGGTGTCATAAGCTATATTTCAATGAAAACAGGACGTCCCCGTGGGATAATATCTGACTATAACGCGAGCGAATCCAAGGTCAAAAGATACTTTAGTCATAAAGTAGTACAATGCCCTACAACAGCCGTGGCAGTTCTGTCCGTGACATTGGGACTAGGCTATGTCATTTATAAAAGGTTTCTATTACGTGCACACTTTGCTATCCAAATGTCACTTGTTTTGTTTGTGGTTTCTTAGAATATTGACAAAACTTTAAGTTGTGTAATAGACAAACTCATCATCTCGTATTCGTTGCCACAAAACATCACGCCTGTAATCCCTCAAAGAGTTAGGCAGAGGTATACCTAATAGTATACCTACATCATAGTGCCTAAATTTCGCGAGTTATGCTTGGGTCACATGTAAAACGGGGCAAGCCTATTATCAGCTTATCTGAAATTATATAATTAAGTATTTACACGAGCCGGATATTAGTACTTATAAAATTCTATATTTTTTGTGACTCTTGTATTTTATCTTTTTACTTAGTTCGTAAATAGGTACGCAAATGTGTTTTGATTTAAATGATACTTATTTATTAGGGGTATTCCTCAAAGCGCAACTAAATTATTCCTCGAAGCACTACCATTAGTTGCGCTCACAAATTTAAATTAAAAATATTACATGTTAATTCTTCAAAGCGCAACCTTAGTTAGTTGCACTTAAAAATAGTAGCGCTTTGAGGAATAGCCCATTTATTACTCCTCAAATCAGAAATTGCGAAATTCAGAAGATTTTATAACAAAGGCCTCAAAGTCCTCGCTTGGTTTAGCATAAGTTCTTGCTGCTATTCATCAATTTGAGGTAAACGTACTAAAAACATATGTCTTTAGAATCCACATAAGATGACAAACATAATACGTCAACATGCAATTTGCTTAAAATTGGTCCCGTAAATTACTATCTAAGTACACGTAACAACAGAAATTAACATGCAGGCAAAAAAAATAGATTGTATTCTCAAAACGGTGAAGCATTGTGATGAATCCGAATGTCTTAAAACCAAAAATTCTAAAGCATGCCATATCCAGCAACCTGCACTGAGCCCACGGCCCATTCCTGCTCATAGAAAGGAGGCCATTGTCCCAGCAGTGGGGACGTTATAAGCTGATTATACTTTATCTAAACATCAACTAAACTAAAAAATACTATAGCAGACTTTGAAACGTTCCATTAGTTTATTTATGTTGCTAGAAAATATCATAAACTGACAGAGATAGCATGAGACCCCAAAATAAAAGAATCCCTAGCCTCTAGAAGTCTGAAAGCCAAGCTATAAGACTTGCTGTACTAGTGGTAGACCCTGCATGTCCATGCTTATCTATTGTATTTTACATACGACCATTTTTTTGTTGAGTGATCTAAAAAGCAAATATCAGCATTACTTATACTTATAGACGTCAACATTCGTTAACCAGTATGACAATGAAAATGATTGCTTTGGAACACGCAAACATACGCCACATACAATATGGACGTTTTTCCCTTAGTCATTGAAGTTCCACTGTAATTTCTGATCGACTGATATGATTCCCCCTTCTTTGATGTGGCCGTGAGTGCTGTAAAGAACTGTAATAAGTGGAAAGACCTTGTAGATTGAAGTTGGTAGAAGTATTACTTCACGATGCTTACCCCGTGGCCACGAGCCACCCTACATGCAAGCCACACCTCTTGCGACAGCGAATGTGGAGGAAACAAATGAGATTGCAACGATGCACCAAGATGCGACTCGTAGAGCGACAAACGTAAACAGATGACGCGTATGAACGAACGCGCTGAACGTTTAACGAAAAACGCGTCAGACAGTCGTACGAACGAACGTGGCCTGCTTACATTGTGCATAGAAATTGTGACCATGCAACTAATAAAAAAGCCCATATTTTGTTTCGGCATTTACATTAATTCGTATATATGCTTACAACTTGCAATAGATACTTACTATCTTCAAAGAAATGTCAATCTTCTAGGTTCATCAGTTTAACTGAAATGGTTTTCAAAGAATTCTTATAAAAACTATGAAATAATTACGTCATTCCCCTGTAAAAGTATACAATTCTAAGAAATTAGTAGAACAAAAAAAACAACTAGGTAAATAAATTACAGTCTTCAGTTCAGACTGTGGGTCACCGTTTTATTTATATTTATTTTTAGGCACGCATTTTTTCACCTTTTTAAATGGCACTTTGTTTCCGTACAATCTATTAAATTCCGGAAACATCACACACCTTCATTATTAACTGGTATCTTGGTTTTCAGTACCAACTAGTGGCTCAATAATATTTTTCACAAAGCCTTCATATTACCGCGATATGTAAATCAAATGCTTTGTATAATGAAACCGTATCGATTTCATCCTTTATTTGTTAAAAATTCGTTCTCTGTGTAAATTATTTCTTTTGATATCTGAAGAGTTTCTGTACAATGAAAGTCTCTATCTTACATCCTTCGAGCCATCGTAATTGTTTTTGCTAGTTTTTCATTTCTCTTTAATTAATTTCCTGCTATTCAAATCATCACCATCATTGTTTTGCGTGTAAACATCATCGACTGAACTTCAACCTTATTCCTCATTAGCATAAAATCTAAATCAACAAAGACAAAACAGTTTTGCGTAATTAATTGCCACTAATTAATTTTCTCATAAACATCTTACTTGCATAAGGCAAGGTTATACAAACAATGGAACTCTCATTTCGCTCAAGGAACCCTACATCTGGGTAACGTGACCTTCGATGACTAACTTTCTCAGCTTGGCGTTCAATTGCTTGAACAAATTTAATATGATACCTACTAACGAAATCTACATCGATAAATGTTATCTTTTTTCGGGTCTGTCTGTGTGACTTCTTCTAGACTCTGCAATAGATTTGGATTCGATTTGGACTTTCATTAAAGAAAATTTTCAGGAAAGTTTGTAGCGATATAGCCGAAAATGCAACTAGATTAATAGCGACATCTATGTTACAAAATGGATACTAAAAATTCTGCATCGCGCAATTTTTATCCACGAGTTAAGCATATAAACAAAAACCCCCAGACACAACACCCTTCTGGTCGGAGGATCCTCCCTCTACAACGGAAAATGAAGAACTTTACGGCCCTGTTCCTCATACCTCTAAAGGTTTTATGAAAAAAAAGCTTCATGTTAAACTTCCGTATAATAAAAGTAATGTCGTAGTTTTGACAAGTCTTAAAAACCGGGCAAGAGCAAGAATTCTTTGTTAAAACTTCATTTGACCTTTAAACGATGGAAAATTTTCAGCTTCATATTTCAGGTAATTTCAAACTTTCCACTGACACGTGTATCGCAAAACTTGAAACTATGAATTGAAATTCAAAAACTTTAACATAATAGATAAGTTTTCCTAGATCTTCTATTAATATTAATAACATTGTAACAGAATCCAGAGAGACTACACAAAACGATATTCCATAAGCGATAACGATGCTTGAACAGGCAAAAATGTATTTGTGTAACATAAATTACTAAAAGCTTATCTTATTGGAGGTCATTGTAGAAAATGAGAAAAATGTTGAGTATGAATGTAGATGGATATAAGAGTAGAGAAAGACCAAAGAAACGATGGATGGACTGCGTGAAGGATGATATGGCTATAAAGGATCTGACTACTGAGATGACGAGTAATAGAGAAGTATGGAAGAAGTATACATGCTGCACCGACCCCAAATAAGTTGGGATAAGAGCAGGAGAATAGATGATGTAGAAATACAAAACGCTTTGCAAGCGAGTGCTTTTATAGCCCCAGTAAGCTCTTTTGCACTCCATAAAGGCCTTTGCAGAGTTGTACCTAATAGAACACCCACATTTCACCAGTTATGTTAAAATCCCATGTGATAGGGGCGACCCTATTTTGTCATCAACTGGGCACAGGTCCAGACTACGTGACTACCACTGTTAAATTCCTGATAGAAAAATTTTGATGCAGTTATTTAGAAAACAGTTATTAATTCATGTGCTAGGTTTACGCAAAAGCATAAAGCGAATAAATCTAAGAGTAGCTTCACTCAATCGCTTTTATGAGTAGGCGCTCCATGGGGTAGATTTTATCACCAGTTTATCTCCTCGCCCTTGATTGTGGAATATTTTCACGATTTTGTTGATAGTATATGAGAATATTTAATTTGTGCGCATGTTGTTGTAAAGGAAAAGGAAATTAGGGATAACAATCAAGAGTTTTACTAAAAATCTATGTTAAAAACACCAACTCTAAACTGATTAAAAATCTTAAATTCACTGACAGACAACGCACAGCCTAAAATATGATTTTAGAAAGACGAAAAGGCGAATATTTTGAAAGTCCATCCACTAATAAAATCGTGAAATAGGGGATGAAAGTTTGTAAGAAAATTCCTAAATTTTGCAAATGGGAAATCCCATCAATTTGTAATAATACATAAACCTATGTAGATCTTCAGAACTGTTAAAACTACTGTCATGTACACATTGAAAGACACACAATGGTCTTCGTTAAGCATAAATAACTCCATATGTAATTTGAATGATTACTTTATGAACAATTACATTAATCTCTTTGTTGTTTTGTTTATTTGCTAAAACGTGCGCTTACATTTCGGATTTGTTTTCTAGAATTTCATGCTAGTAAACATCTGTCACGTTTATCTAATTATAGTTTGTCACTTTGTCTTTGTGTGCATTGAAAAATGTTTATTTACATATTTGTTTTAGTAGTTTACCACTTACTGTAATTTTTGTTATGCGAATTCTATAATTAATCTATTGAAAAGACGGTGATCTTTTGTAATCGCTGAATGGCCTGCCCAATTTTCCACTAATGATGGACTATCAAAATGATTCCCTATCTAATTTCTTATTGTCTTTTCTTATAAAGAGTTCATAATATCATCGTAGGAAGTAACTTTACTGATAGGGACTGAACTAAAAATAAATTATGAACAAAAGATCAAAATGTAAGCAGTACAGGAAGCAACGGATGCAAAGCCAAGACATCATGAAAGCATATGTTTTGACTTATATAAATTTTACTTTTGCAAATTACATTCGTAAACTAATCGGTGATAGATTAAACCTGCTGATTTGTTTCCAAGTAAATTAAGTATATAGAAGCTTACTTAAAAAAAGCTGAATAATGTTTGTAAGAGATAAGTATCATCTCCTGGGCTTACTAAATAATGTAGATATTGATGTTGATCTAGCTATCGAGATTTGCCTGACAGTAAGTGCTATTGTTTTATAGCTTACTAAGTATTCTTCATACATTTTAACTATTTACAGTAACAAATAAGCCTAATTATCCCTGACGTTATCACATTAACAAGAGCAACGATTGACCTTACTGAGAACGTGTGATACATTGTCAAATGCCTACTAGAAAACCGAAGGGGTTCCCCAAGGCACAAATATCGTTATTTTTTTAAACAAAGAGAACGAACCTACTCTAATCATCTAAACAATAACCTTTTACCATATATTAATTTTATAGACGTAACTGTTTTTTAGTTAACGTGACTAAAACAAAACGTCCACTTCTTTTGTTAGACAATTTAAGTTTGGCGGTTAAATCATTGTTTAGCAGTTGGCCATTAAGGCCATTCAAGCATTTATTAGTTGATTAACATTTGTTTTACCTTGTTATGGAGTGAACACTATGGTTTTATGAGGAAATAAAATTACGTTTATTGCTTTATAAGGTGGGTGACGTAGGGTGTGAAATTAACCGATATTCAGATCAGTTCAATCATTAGTCTACATTTTTCTAATTCCACTGGTTGTGTGCGATTGACGTCAATAAATTATATAATTGATCTGCATATTAAATCTATACTTAATGTAATAAAGCTGAAGAGTTTGTTTGTTTGGTTGAACGCGCTAATCTCAGGAACTACTGGTTCATTTGAAAAATTCTTTTAGTGTTGGATAGCCCATTTATCGAGGAAGGTTATAGGCAATACAATTTCACGCGTACGAAGGTGGCGCCGCGGGCAACAGCTAGTGTATTACTAAAGCAGGTACATAGGCACAATTAAGTGCACAGGTTAAAAAATATAGTGATCAATCACATTTTTATGCGTCCTTCCTTTATTAAAATGACTGATCTATATTCAAAAATCGTCTATCTGGCTTATAGACTTGGGCAGGCATCTAAATATTTTCACCGGATCTGCCGATATACATGATTATAGATATAATAGACAGGACTAATTTTAATTAGTTGTCAAATCGACATACTTTTTAATTGCGTAGTTATATAGATAAAATTAATTACGCTAATCTAGAAAAGATTAGGAAATATTTAGATAAACAAACCGTGAAATCGGTCATTTATAATATTTTTGACATTGGCAGTGATCAAAACTGTGATATAGATAAAGATTTAATTTTAAGGCGCTACTGGGGTTAATCACGTTGCTAGTCGTAGTATAACACTAGACGTGTAAGGTGGAGGTACTGGTGCAGTCTAAAAGAAGAAGGCTGTGACCAGCTGTGTCTTGTGTGTCAGTGAAGTTGTCGAGTGTGAAAGTGGTTTAGAATGGGGAACATAGATGATTTAGGTAATGTTAAGAATTACCACAAATATTTCTATTGTCAACATTTTAGTGTTGCATTAAAATTGTCTCGGAATTGGGACCTCAAAAATTTCGATTGCGCAGTGCAATGTTCATTCCTCAAAACTAAAAAGGTACTGTGTTTTTGTTTTCAAAAAAATCTAAGTGATTTCTTCAATTGTTACAGATGAAATTGGAGCACAAGACAACGATTATAACATGGCGTCGATAAATTCTAACGACAAAAGTCCGGGGGAACCCCCGGACAAGAAACTCGCTGTAGCTGAAGCAGATGCCGAGAAACAGCCGCTATCAGGAGTAAGTATTAATAAACAATATAAATTATAATATTTAGAAGTCAAGGGAATGTCAGTAAGTGAGCCCTCATTAACCAATGTAAAGATCTCAACCTCGTAAAGGAAGACTATGTTAAAAAAAAATAGTAGAGACACAAAGCTGAAGAGGAAACGCAGAGACTGAAGAGTTTAAGAATTTTGGAAAATCAGGGTTACTTATTCTGTGAAGATATAAATTTTTGCGAATTTTATTGTCATTGGAATGTTTTCTTTTGACTATGATTACAATTTTGACACCGTTACTTTAGTTCGGTAGCATTTACCTTATTATTTGGAGACAACTAATACGTGATTGTGGAATCATCATCGTAGACTCCTTGAAGTGATCCCTTTAGTTATTTCCACAAAAAGTTCACAATACTATAGAGACTGGGTTTACAACATTAATAAAAAAAATTACATTGAACTTATTTGTCCTTCTCCTCTGCTTACCCCATTGGAAGAATGCTGTGATTGTAGGTATTACTCTTTATTATATCCTCATTAATCATTGCTTACTGTGTTAATCGTTATCAAAATCTTTCTAATACTTTAATAGCTTTGTCTGATAGTGTCATCGCCATCGCATCTACAGCATGTTGTTTATTAGCAAAAGTAGCATTAGCAATTAAAGTCTTATTAACACGAATAGTTTTACTATTTTAATATTTTTTCTTTTTAACACAATCATCTCCTCACACATCCTTATTTAAACTAACTTTTTTTTCGTTTATTATCACTGTGATAGCTGCCTACCAATAGTGATTGTCCTAGGTGCAACAGCAATTTTACTGCAACACTAAAATATTACTATCCATAAATAAAATATCTTAACCATCCTTCTTTGGTTGAACGACAGAGACTGAACTTTACTTTACCCCCTTTGTCATTTACCCAAATAAGAACGATATCCCTGACCCTATTGGTAATATAATTGCATGATGATATCAAACGCATCAGATAAAACATGGCGCTAGAAATGTATCAGCACAATTAAAAACAAATCTGTAAATCAGTCATAAATCGATTTTTAATCAATACAATTGTAGCGAATAAGATAAGTTTCACGTTTTTCACACTTAGGTGTGTTTAATTTTGAGCGTTAAATATTAGATATCAAGGAGCCATTGTGAGAATCTCATTTAGCTTATGACTACAATTAGCTGACTGATTGTCGATTAGCTATACAACTACTACTATTGTTACTATTTAAGTGTATGTTGTTGTTATTATTGGCACTTTACTTTTCTTTAATTCACATTTTACAACTTAAAACCAATATAAAACCTTACCTACCTAGTTACCTATTTCTGTGAATAGCTTCAAAATAAACAATTGACTATCAAGTGATAGCATTATGTGGCATTAAATTTCTATAGCACTTACAAGCAACTCTCAGTAAGCCTCGATTTTGTGATAAGTGACGAAATTTTCACTGTCTAGTACGCACGACGAGCTCACAAGTTACACAAAACCAGCATAGGCAGATCTCTCATTGTACGGGCAATCTATACAAAGCGAAAATACGTTATACTGGAAATGTCTAGCTTGATGTTTTACTGTGTGCACCATTAGAGTAATAGGTACATCAACGACAGGTTATCAGAAAGTTATGAAATCATGAAATTACCTAACATCAGCCCAATTCCAATAACTAGTGAACGTATAGTTTTGACTTTTCATTACCGACCAGTTAATGGCTTTAGTGACTCATCCTTTGAACTTACAAATCTAGACAGATATAATACGTATTTGTTTAAAGGGGCGGATACGACTATACGCACTCGGTACTAGACAGGACAAGAAAGTAGTCTCGTCACACTCAAACTGATCATCAAGTTGAGTGATAATCAATCATGAGTGATTAAAAGTTAATGGTCAAATATCAAGGCCAAAGATAAGAGACTCGTGCTATAGATTCTTACAAAACTCTTCAAGTGGGGCTAATATCTATGCTTACCGATACGACTTTTCCCAACTACGATGGGGTCGGCTTCCAGTCTAACCGGATGCAATACCCGTATTTTACTTGGAGCGACTGCCTATCTGACCTCCACAAGCCAGTCAGTACTTGGTAATACGATATCTCTTGGTAAGACTTTCGGGCTACTAACTACCTAACGACTGCCAAAAGATCTACAATTGATAGCTTGTACCAACATCTTAACGTCCTTTCCGAGGCACGGAGGAAACTCAGTATGTAATTGGTGGTCAAGCCACGGATTAACCTAGGCAAGCACGGCTTAACCTGAACATCAGCCCGAGCGGCTACCAATTTAAATATTTTTATTTGTTTCAAAATATATAAATCCTTTATAATTTTTATCCTCAATAAAAAATCTTTTTTTTTAGAATGATTTTAATGCTGATATATCTAATTATAAATATGCAAATTCATATCAGTCGAATAATCCTATTGATAGGAGATTGACGTCGATTGGATTTTTAGTAATAATTTATTTAAATTTTGTAGGATTATACCAGAGATTTGATGTATTACACTTATCTTGATAACAATTGCGGTAGTTTCCCCTATGACTTTCCTTATTGTTATCTACATTGGGTATGTTATCCATAATACAATTATTCTTGTGTAATTCCAATGTTGATCTGCGGTCTTTGACAGGTGCTTGTGATTCCCCGTCCCAAAGACACAAAGGTCATCATTCTCCTGACCTTATCCCAATGTATTTGGGGTCGGCGCCGCATGTCTTCTTCCATATTTCTCTATTACTCGTCATCACCACCATTCTTGCTACTCTTATCATCCTTCACTATTTTTGTAATTTTTAATATTTTATACGCAAACCCTGCGTAGGGAACATAGCTGTTTTTGACATGGAAAGAAAAATTCCAGTGCGAGCAGGGTTTGAACCTGCGACCTTCCGATTCAGTACACCGGATGTCTTAACCAACTAGACCATCGCACCCCGCTCACAGTTCTCGAAATTTTCGTTCCATTAATAACGTCTTACGGTGACGTTAGCGCCATCTATTTAAGAAAGTAAAAATATAATATATAAATATTAAAAATTAGTTTGGTATGGCGACTTCTATACAACATTGATTTGACTGCAATGTCAACGTGTTGTTTAAGTTAGTTCGATACTTTCTTTGGTTAAGACATCCGGTGTACTGAATCGGAAGGTCGCAGGTTCAAACCCTGCTCGCACTAGAATTTTTCTTTCCATGTCGAAAACAGCTATTTCTGTAATGTTATTTATTCGTGTTTACAATTGTTGGTGAACCTATACAGGGTGTAACAGAAAAGATATAGTCATTTTAAAGGATATGCTGCAGACCATCAAACTGAATAACTTCCTCCATGGGTCTAATATCGTAACTGCGAAAAAATTATCAGCTGTGCCGTACATTTGGGTCGGGTCAGCTGATTATTTTTTCGCATGGAGGAAGTTGTTCAGTTTGATGGTCTGCAGCATATACTTTCATATGACCATACCCTTTCTGTTACACCCTGTATAAATAAATAAACATAGCCGACAGTGTCACTGTCAAGTATCAACAGCAAAACTCGAATCGCGATCAGTATCAACGAAAATAAACACATAAAGCGACCGTGGACTCAAAAAACTAATAACAAACACAATTGACATTGTATTCAACAATTACAGCTAAAGTACCGTTTACATATTATGTCCTCAATGTTGTGAAAGTTATAGATAATGAGCTACTTACTGCCATTGTTAATATGGGGCATGTAAATACCCGAGAAAATGGCCCTGCATACGTACGTTTTCTTTTTTCGATTGTGCAATTTATAGTTAGCCTAATCTTTAAAAGTTTATAAAGAAATTGTAATAATGTTGCGTTTAGATAAAACGGTTGAGGTCTTGAGGCTGTTGTCTTCTACACATCTCTCTAAATCTTCACTTCTTTTGTTCCAATTAAATATTGCCAATTCACGACGTCTATCCTGATCTGTGTTGAACAGCTTTCCACGGATATTGCCTTAATTACCATTCAGGCCATTTTCATGTGCACAACTACCATAGGATTGGCGTATATTCCTCAGTGGATTTTGGTCATCAAAATGAAGTGCACCAGTTTTATTCTGTATAAGCATATGGACCCCATTTTGGTTGGTATCGATTACCCAACTGGTTTCTTTAGACGGAAATCTATATCCATACGCAAAATAAATAAAAATCAAACTCGCAACATTGATCTCGAAAATTGAAAAGACAAGATTTAGAACTACATAAAATAAAACTCTTTGCTGTTCAGTCACAATGTCAATTTCTCGCTGACTTATGACAGGTGTCATTTTTTTATAAATTTTATTTTAAGATGCAGTTTTTATTTTTTTAAAGTTGTAAATTTTAGCAATTTTACTAGTACAGGCTTACTTAGACCGGGCGCGGCAGTTGTCGCCGGCCCCCAGCTTTTTCGCGGGGGTTACTGCGACACCACCACCACCGAGTAGTAGAGTAGTGTATTATATTTCATTCCTATATTTTCTATTTACGAAACTGATCAAATCAGACTGTAAGAATCTTACTACGACATATAAATACGAAAGTTTGTTACTCTTTCACACAAAAACTCAACGGATTTGGATGAAATTTGGCACACATATACTTTATAACCTGGAATAACACATAAGATACTTTTATCTCGATAGTACGATTCCGTGAGACAATTACCGAACTCCACGCGGAAGAATCCGCGGGCAAAAGCTAGTAGTAAAATATCTTGAGTTAGATTGTAGCCCCTGTGTTAGAAGTGCAAAAAATTTCGCCTTTAGTTTTGTTGATAACATCAATATAGACACTGCAGGTTTATTAGAAGTTAATTTTGTTTAATATTCTTCGCCAGTTACAAACGATGTACCAATAAATAATGTTCACACTAAGTACATGAACAATCGTGCATACATTGCTTTGATCGTTGCGTAAAGCCGTGAGCACACTGCAATGTTACACAAAAATAACAAGACGACAAATTCTGATTATTTCGTTATTATCATATTATCACTATTTATTTTTGTTTTAAAAGAAGGAAACTAAGAGCCTTATATTAAATTTTGCCAATAAAATCCGCTTTGCCTACAAAATTGTCATAATCCTAGCTTGCTTTTCACCACTTCCGAATTTTGTTAGACTTCGGGACGTTTTGCCAACCTATGGAACATTACTTTACTAAAACAGGTTCATTTATTTATTCACATTTTCCATCATCATTATCATCTTCATGTTTATAATAAGCCCATTTGCTGCTACATAATATTCTTTTTCTTATTCATCTATGACAACTGTTCACGCTTTCTTTATTTATTTGTTGTCTATCTGTCGCAACTTCTAAGGTCCTGGTACATTCACTGTCCTGCATTACATGACCCGTCTCTTCCAGTTCTTCTTTTGCGTGAGGGGGGTCAAGTAATGCAAGCAATGCACTGACTTTACAGAAGCAACTGTATTAGTATGTAATCTGTATTCCTAACTAGAGCACCCTGGTTTCAGAAGAAAGAGGAACGATGGTGGACCACGTTGATGCAAGTGGCAGTGCCGTTCTTCATAGCTGGATGTGGTACCATTGGAGCTGGTATCGTCCTGGGGAACGTTAGGGTGAGTAACAGTCATTTTCTTATAGTCTGGATACAATTTTCTTATAAAGCTCGTGTAGCGAACTTAAGCAAGTTGACAAAAAGAAGGCTAGCGATATCTAAGACGCAAAGTTAAAACTAAAATATCACTTGCTGAAGTATCCAAAGTGCCCCAAGAAGCCCTAAAGTACGCCACAGACGCCGCGATAACGTGGCCACAAACTGGGCCCAAGAAATTTAAACAAGTCATACCATAGACACGAAGGAAAAAGAGCTAAAATCCTGCATCGCGCTGTTAAGAGTTATCCCTGAATTAAGGATATATACAACAACCCGACTACAACCGGCAGCAGCCCACCAGACACAACACCGGTCTGGTCGGAAGATCCTCCCTTTTCAATCTGGTTGTCAGCTTTACATCCTGTTCCACCTCTAAACTGACTACAGTGCATAATGAGGCGAACTCCGCGCGTAATGCGGGACAGAACTGCACGCTTCGATTGTTTTATTGATAAGAAAGTCACGCCTGTCGTGCCACCAGTTTGAACACCAGTAATTGACACAATCGGCGCAAACGGATTTTGAAATTCGTGATTCGCTTCAGTTCGATCAAATCTTAATACTAGATACTAATACTCGCATCAGATGAAACGTCAGGATAAGATAGTAGCTTGTCTACATAAATCGCAGATATTTCTGACCACGCATATAGGCATAGGTAGGCATTTAAATAAATCTGATTAAAATATACTTTTATCAGTAAAATGATATATCTGATAAGTACAGTTTCTTTGAATCTGTCACAGATAGTTTTGACTACTCACGTGGGTAGGTAGGCAAATAAATCTGAAATACGTTACTAAACATTTATCAGTTAGATGGTATCTATGGGTATCCAAAGACAACGTTCTCAATCACATGTATGTAGGTTCTTCTCAATTAAAATCTCTGATAAGAGAACCTTATCAATTTGTATTTTTGTTTATTCTAGCATTTGTTTATCTGATTTGCGTAAAACAACCTGGTTTTAACAAAGTCACCATTGTCACCATCATTCACTTTGAATTTTAACATCAATATGCATGGTGAATGTTGATGGATGGAGAGGGAGAGGCAGACCAAGGAAACGATTGATGGATTGTGTTAGAAATGATATGAAAGTTAAAGGAGTAAATGATAGCGTGACGGTTGACAGAGGAGAATGGAAGAAAAAAGTTGTTGCGCTGACCCCAAGTAACATGGGACATCGGCAAGAAGTTGATAATGCATGCATATTAAAATCACACCCAGTAGAAGGCACCCGATTCTGGTCCTGTTTACTATTGAGATAGCTAGATGCCTTGCAAAGCATACTAAAAAAACATATCAAATTGGTCATAAAAATATCCATAAAATTGAAGTTTCAAAATTTGTTACCCATGCCAATAATAAAAATAAATTTGTCACAGTTATTTTTATCATAGCATATAATTTTCAGAAACGAATAAGCCTCAAAACATCAGAATAGCCATTCTTACGCAAAATACAATGTAGACGACGATTAGGTGGTTTTTTGCCAAACTTTTTGTCTCGATTACTGCTAAACAGTAGGCATTTTTCCGTTTCTGGTGGTCTACCAGGGTTATTGTTTTGCAAGCAGATAGTAAGGTCATATTGTTTAAGAACTTACTAAAGGAGACATTGATGACGGTGTGAGTTTACCTTTTACCCGACAAATGTGATGAAAGGAAGGTTATTGAAATGTTGAGGAAGGTTGTGCTCAAATGCTGAAGTGGTTTGATATCAAGGAGGCCGATAGCCGTTGGAAGAGACGAAGCCTGAGGGCCCACGAAGTGAGTTTTTATAATCGACGATAATAATGGAAAAGTAAAAATAAATATGATTTGAAGCTTGAGCCAATCAAGCTGAGTCTTTGTAAAAATATGAAAACCCATTCAAAGCAAATGCAATTTATCTAGGGTTTCTGTAATGGCGTGGGATTACCCCCAGCTAGATGTACCGAAAACCTCCAAAAAGTAGCCGGCACACACGCGAATACGAAAGGTGAAGAAAGTGATATCAAATTATTTATTGTTTTCTATAGGGTTATTATAGTGTTCTTAGGATTTACCCTGAAATCTCGTTCTACAACCCAAATTGTTGTGTTGTTACAGGACTGGCCCGTATTCATGGAAGTATCTGCTATCTTTGTACTCGTACCATCGCTCTCTGGTCTTAAAGGTGAGTGCCATTTTATTACCTAAGATTTAAATACGATTTTTTTTTTCACGATCGACTGGGACGATGACGTCCGACAACGGAGTTAGGAATTTGAAGATAATGCAACAGGACAGGACTCAGGCTCACCATCTGTTTCATAGGATTGATGAAATGTGGGAGACTCTACCTAAGCCTAATGTTTTTTTTAATGTACTAACTGATAAACCGCCAGCAACTTGTTTGTAAGAAACACACAAGTTGCTGGCGGTTTATCAGTTAGTCAGGAATTTTATTTAAATCAAAACTTTGATTTCATCTTATGCCTCTTGAGTCAGAGGCACCATATATAGGGTGACTGGTAATTAGTGACCGACACTTAAACACGTGATTGTACCCATAATAACAAAAAAAAATCCCACAGAAATATTTTTTTTAATACTCATTCACTTTTATTACAATAACACAACAGCGGGCTGTATGAAATTCGCGCGCGCGCACCTGTGACCTATCAGCTGTTAGCCGCATGACGCCGTTCTGTCTCGTTACTATCTTACCGTGCATCAGAGCACCCGCGCGGCTCGCAAGTCCGCTCCGTAATGCTCCGCTGTTGTATTATTGTGTTAAAAGTGAATGAGTATTAAAAAAAAAAATGTTTCTTTGGGAAAGTTGTTTGTTATCATGAGTACAATCACGTGTTTAAGTATCGGTCACTAATTACCAGTCACCCTATATAGATAAAGTAAGATACTCCAACGTATACCTACGATATTGATTTTTCACTAAGACAATTTTATTAATACTGATGTAAGTAACATCCATACAAATAAAATGTAGATGAAAGATAAAAATCATGCGATTGAATAACCGGTAATCGTGATTAGATCGTTCTCTTTCATGTGCTTAGATTGAAACACTTCAGATATAATAATATCACTCTTTTGTTTATAGAATAATACCGAAATGTTAGGTACCTACTTGTCGGATTTGATCCAATCTGAACGATATTATCTACAACAAGCCCTTCCGTAAGATATTTTAAAGTATTAACCTTATATGAATGGAAATCTCCAATCATATAAGTACTTAGATTAATCAAAATGTATGTTTTTAATGGGATTTTCCTTGACGCGTCGTTTTAATTACGTCTAGGAAAGATTTGCAGATTTTAGCGTTTGATAATGTCAACAAACTGTGTGTAACTTTAGGCCTAACTCCTGATAATCTGAGTTTTGAATCGGCGTACAGTATTATCTTCTTTCATTCAAGTCTTATAATCAACTTCCTTTTTTAGCCATAACATTAATCTTTCACACAAACGATTCATGATTTGTTCTGTCTTTGTCCTCTTTCAAAACACACTTGTTTTATGTTTGTACCTATTCGAAACTCTCTCTCAATACGGGGTGGATCCCTTCCACCCCGTATTATACCACCGACGCGAACATCATTCTGAGCGGCCACATAGAAATTTTTCATCGGTTATTAAAAAAAAATCTGCTGCTCCATATATTTTGACCGTGGTAGGTATTGCACTTTTGTATGAAACAGCAGATTTTTTTAAAATAACCGATGAAAAATTTATACGTGGGGTATTTCTACGAATGATGTACTGAATTATGAATACCCAGTACAGACTGGGGTGTGGAGGTCAGATAGGCAGTCGCTCCATGTAAAATACTGGTATTCAGCTGCATCCGGTTAGACTGGAAGCCGACCCCAATATAGTTGGGAAAAGGCTAGGCAGATGATGATGATGTACTGAATACGTGATAACCGTTTTCGCGTCGGTGTTCCTTCCACCCCGTATACCTACATTATTATCATTTGCCTGTTTCGTTTCGAGAGCAGCGGTGGCCCAGTGGTGGAGACCCCGACTTACGAGCAGTAAGTCGTGGGGTCGAACCCAGCCAGGCGCATTACTTTGTGTAAGTTATTTCATCACCATTGCTCTCAAAACGGTGAAGGAAAACATCGTGAGGAAACCAGCATGTCCTAGAACCAAAAATTCGAAGACATGTGACATCTACCAATCCGCATTGGGCCCGCGTGGTGGATTATAACCCATTCCTTCTCATAGAGAGGAGGCCTGCGTCCCAGCAATGGGAACATTAATAGGCTGATTATGCTATGCTATACTGCCTGTTTCGTTCACATCAAATGCATTCAGATATAAATTACAGATGTTAGGCGCCATTTTAAAATTTTGTCAAACATCTATTCTTTAGTGTAATATTGGTATTAAATAATCGGTTCCGATTCAGAATTTTAAGAAATCGCCTTCATTGCTATGTCTTTCGTTTTGACTATATTCATTGCGTTATTTACATCGTCGAGCAGTTTTTTAACTGATAGAATCAATGGATTATCGCTGTCTTTCAAAACCTTTCAGATTGTGATTGCAAGCTAGCTAACCTAGCAGTGGCGAAGCTTCCATATTACTCGATTCCTACCGGCTTCCCTTTGAAAAATGGCACAGTCAGTATTCTATAGACAAATAATATAAAAACATTAAAGATATGTACTCCGGCTTACCTCTTACAAAAATTGACACTTCGCTACTGAAACCTAGTAATTTTTGCAGTGCATATTCTTTTTCGCCATTCTAAAAAACCTTGCTGATATGTCTGCACCTTAACTCACATAGCTTCTTTTGTCGTTTCCGTGATTCACAATCACATAGTCCAGAGATAAAAATCTGTCATTTACTTGTACCGTAGATGATTGTGGTGTAATTACAAGGGTAATTGCTTGCTAGTCTCCGACAAAAGCAATTGATGTAAGCATAACAATGCTTTGTGTCCTAGAGTTTAATGGTTACTTATGCTTGGCCAAAATATAAGTGGATATGACATACACATTCTAGGATGAAATTAAGGTTTTTTGACGACAGTTTATTTTCTGTTTAAGAAATTATCTTAACTATGACATTACTGAAGGTTTTTGTCTATTTGGAGCTATTACCAAAACGCGACACATTTTTTCTTACTATTGCGGTATGAAAAAAGTGTTTTAAACGTTGCCGCGAGGAGCTCGTGGGTTAATAATAACAGCCACTCGGGTCGATCTTCAAGTTAAGCCGCGCTTGCCTAAGTTGGTCCGTGGATGGGTGACCACCCATTACATACCGAGTTTCCTCCGTGCCTCGGAAAACAAGTCAAACCCGTTCGTCCCGTCTGCCAATTGTAGATCTTTGACAGTCGTTAAGTAGTTATTAGCCTGAAAGGCTGACAACCAGTCTTATATACCAAGGCTTATCGTATTACCCAGTACTCACTGAGTTGTGAAGATCAGATAGGCAGACGCTCCATGTAAGATACTGGTATTCAGCTGCATCCGGTTAGACTGGAAGCTGACCCCAACATAGTTGGGAAAAGGCTAGGCAGATGATGATGAGATAACAATCGAGTGACAAAATGAAAAAAAAAAATACATACGAATCAAAAAAAACCTGTCACTTCGCGTGCAAGTAATCATTATAAGAAAAAAAACTGTAAATCGACCAATAACATAGCTGTTCCTAGTTGGTACTTTTCTATTGTGTATTGTAGTAACGTGTTTCATATAATGATGTGAACCATTTTCCAGAGCGCTTACAATTGGATTCGATGTACATGGAAATTCTACATAAACCGTGTACTAACAGCTGCCTAGAATAATATTCGTGAATTTGACAACACATTTCTTATGAGGAGTTGAGGAGCTCGTGGCTAAATAATAACAGCCGCTCGGGTCGATCTTTAGGTTAAGCCGTGCTTGCCTAGGTTGGTCTGTGGATGGGTGACCGCCCATTACATACCGAGTTTCCTCCGTGCCTCGGAAAGCACGTTAAGCCGTTGGTCCCGGCTGTCATTTGTAGATCTTTGACAGTCGTTAGGCAGTCAGTGGCCCAAAAAGTCTGACAACCAGTCTTACCAAGGGGTATCGTATTACCCAGTACAGACTGGGTTGTGGAGGTCAGATAGGCAGTCGCTCCATGTAAAATACTGGTATTCAGCTGCATCCGGTTAGACTGGAAGCCGACCCCGATATAGTTGGGAAAAGGCTAAGGCTAGGCCTGGAACAACTACCTGTAGGCCATTATTTACTTGCTCTGTGCGGGAATCGAACCCGCGACACGCGGCGCAGCAGTCAATCGCTCAGCCACTGCGCCAACCGCGCCGTCTTAAACGTAACTAAGAAAATAAAGATAAACTATGGAAACACCTCCGCATGTTATATTTTGTCTCATGCGTCAGATACCGTTGCTGTCCTAATGAAAAATTCAGAATCTGACAAACAAACTTAGCATGATTTATGACAGCATAACAAAGTCATTAGTCATATTACACCTACTATTGTATTATTTTGTAATGCAAAGCAATTTCTTTTGTTTGATAAGTGGCTCTTGAAAGGGGAAGTACAGACCAGCTGCCATCAAAATTAACTACTTTGTCATACAAGAAACTATGCATTGACACACTTGTTATTTGTATGAAAGTTTCTTTTTCTGTGTGTGTGTGTCAGTCAAAAGTTTACTCACCTCCCCAACTGAATTTTAAAATCCTGATCTATATAGGGTGTAAACAGACCCTTCACGAAGCCGTCAAACAAGTATCAAACTAAGCAACTTTACGCAAAAATTATTGCTGAGAAACGACTTTTTTTTTGGGGTGAAAAATCACGTTTTACGGTAAGATTCGATGGAAAGTTCTCAAAGCATTGTGCTGATAGATGGATTGAATAGTAAGAGGGTAGCGGAGGTGTTTAAAGTAAAAACCTTACATTATTTAAAAACATGTATTTAATAAAAACTTGTAAAAACGTTGGAACTTTGACCCCCAATATCTCCGTTACTAGAAGGTTCCCAGGTATGGTCTAGAAGACAAAAAAAAAGGATCGCAAAGAGGGGAGAACAAGTGCCTTACGGCTTCGTTAAGGGTTTATTTACACTCTAAATACTTACCCAATAACACTTCAGCTAACCTGGTAATCGAACTCAGCAGTAACAATGGTAAAATAAGCTACGTCATTGCGAGGCAATCAATTTATATCAAATTCAATACAAAAAAAACTGTCTCTTGATAATATGTTCCTACTGATTGAAATCGAATTCAGTAAGTACCTCTTTCTTAGCTATGTTGTCCCGCTGCTGGGAAAAGGTCTCCCCTATACTTACAACCCTCTCGTACCGCCTTCTCCACTAAATCTGGCGAGAACGAGTCCAGATCGTTCCGTTTATTTTCTTCGCATGGGTGCAATGTAGATACACATATACATATAAACCTTCCTCTTGAATCACTCTATCTTTTGCTGAAACCTGCATTAAAATCCGTTGCGCAGTTTAAAAGATGTAAGCGTACAGACAGCGGGAGCGACTTTGTTTTTTTTTTAGCTTTTTCCCAATGATGGGGTCGGCTTCCAGTCTAACCGGATGCAGTTGAATACCAATATTTTAAATTGAGTAACTCACTAATCTTACCTCCACAACCCAGTTAGTACTGGGTAATACGATACCCTTGGTAAAACTGGTTGTCGGACTTTTTGGGCCGCTGCCTACCTAACGACTGTCAAAAATCTACAAATGACACCCGGGACCAACGGCTTAACGTGCTTTCCGAGGCACGGAGGAAACTCTGTATGTAATAGGTGGTCACCCATCCACAGACCAACTTAGGCAAGCACGGCTTAACCTAAAGATCGACCCGAGCGGCTGTTATTATTTAGCCACGAGCTCCTCTACTTTGTTTTATATTATGTAAAGATAAAGATCCAGTACGTACTCCCGAGTTTACTGGCGATCTGCTGCTTTTCACCCTTATGTCTTAAGTAATAAGGTTGGTACGTAATTATTTTCTTTCTTCCTTACCTAAACTAACTAAAGAATAAACATGAGGTTATCCTTTTTGTTTATCCATGATAGCTATAACATTCAGGCAAGAAGATGAGGTCAAGAATTTTGTTTTCAATAAACACGATCTGAACCGACATAGCAAAACCGATGTTTACATTCAACGTTAACTGCGCCGGCGGCGTTGTTTCACAAAGGTGTATACGATACTATTATTTATAAAATATAAAAGTCAACACAGGCTTGTATTACTGTTAAGGTAATCTAAATACTGCTATAGTTGTAAATTAAATTAAATAAGACCCTTTAATACAAACCTGAAATCCCTGAAATACCACTCACTAAAACTAGGGTGATCTTTTCATCATCTCACCATCAAATTAAGTCATCATCATCTGCCTAGTCTTTCCCCAGCCATGTTGGATTCGGTTCCAGGATCTAAGTATAAAGGGTGTCACAAGACCCTTAACGAAGCCGAAAAGCACTTGTTCTCCCCGTCATTGCGATCATTTCTTTTCTTCTAGTTACGGAGATATTGGGGTTCAGAGATCCAACTTTTTCACAACTTTTTTTTAAAATACATGTTTTTATTGTAAGATTTTTGTTCTTTAAACACCTCCACGACCGCCTTACTATTCAATCCATCCTTCAGCACAGTGTTTCGAGTGCGTTACATTGAGTCGTACCGTCAAACGTGATTTTTCACCCCAAAAAAAAGAAGTTGGCGGGAAACGGCTTTTGATTAACGGCTTCGTGAAGGGTCCGTTTACATCCTCTACAATAATGATACTATTTTACCTGAAGGGACTGCCTTTCTGATCGCCACGACCCAGTGATTGGGTACACCATAAACGTAATTAAGCAAGTTATTAAATTTTATTCTTTTGTTTTGTTACCAGGTAACCTGGACATGTGCTTAGCATCCAGACTGTCCACGCAAGCAAACCTCGGGAACATGACATCTACGAAGGAAGTCATATCCATGGTCGTCGGAAACATATCATTAGTACAGGTGAATATTTTGTGTCCACATCTGTTTTTGGATAATCTCTTTGCAAAAACGAAGGAATCGGTTTCCAACTGCTTATTGTCACATTGTGGTCGCCCCCCCCCCCATATTTAGTTTTCCTGAGATGTTTAGTAGACACATCTTTGACTGGGCTTCTTAGGATTGCCAATAGGGCCTCACACTAGGTGGACCGACGTCCTAGTGAAGATTGATGAATCCGCTGGATGCAAGAATCAGCGGTCCGAGCGATGTGGCAACGCTTTGCAGAGGTCTATATCCAACAGTGGATTATCTACAGGCTTAGAATAAATAAGAATAGGTCTACTAGCACATCATCGGTCTCTCCACTCGTTCATATTATTTTTGATGTGAAACATCTATATGCGCGCCTAGGCAGTAAAACCGACTCGTATGTCGTGACGGGAAATGGCACGACGCTGTCATGGCGTAACGCCCCGGGGTATGCCACGTAAAATCAACCTTTGTCCATTCAATTATAGTTTTTTTTGGATCGATACTTCAGTTTCATTGGATTTCTTTAATACCGTCCAATACACCTTCAATAGCTACAGAAAAAATTATAGAAGATAGACGTGAAATAATATCCCGTAGTTCCACTGTCATTGTTTTGTCTCTATTAAATATAATATAATTAAAGTAAACAATAAATACTTTTGAACGGAAATAAAAAAATTAAAAATAAATTCTAATATTACCATGGATGTTTCACATCTGCCGGGCGTCCCGTGACAGCCAAGTTTTTTTCTCACTAGTTTTTTTTTTAACTGGATGTGGTTTCATAGAATTTTCCACAATTCCTTTGAAAAATAATGCGGTGAAAACACACACATTATGTGAAACGATGTGTAAAACGCTGTAATTGTTTGAGACCATCGCACGGTCATTACCCACGGTAATAGTGACAGCTCAATTTGTGGGTGTTTACAGTCATGTCCACTCCAGTGACAATAAATAAGTTTTGTAGATTCAGAATAGGTTATAATAGTTCTACTGTAGGGCGTCACTGAAGCATTCGCCTGTAACAATAAAGATTCGATTTTGAACAGAAACAAGTGAATGTTACAAATTGAATTGTTATAGCCCCCGTAGCATGACCACCGTAGACAAGGATTTCTTTGACAGATTTCTTTGAACTATCTGTCATTTTGTCGATTCTTCCGTCAAAGAAATCCTTGTCTATGGTTATCATGTTACGGGGGCTGGTTGCGCATTGTAATGCTCGGTACTCCTCACTCATTGATGCAATGCTCGAATCTGAACTGTTGCATTACAGGCAAATGCTCTTGATCAGGAAGCGCCTTTAAAGAGAGGGCATGAGCAATCTCATCATCATCATTTCAGCCGAAAGACGTCCACTGCTGGACATAGGCCTCCCCCAAGTGTCGCCACATTGACCGGTCCCGTGTGTCTCGCATTCAGCGGTTCCCTGCAACCTTTACTAGGTCATCGGTCCACCAAGTGGGTGGCCTTCCAACGCAACGTCTTCCGGTTCGCGGTCGCCACTCCAGAACTTTTCGGCCCCACCGGCCATCCGTTCTGCGAGCGATGTGCCCTGCCCATGAGCAATCTAGTTTTTCATAATATCTAGGTTGTGGAGATCAGTTTGGCAGTCGCTCCACGTAAATAAAATACTGGTATTCAGCAGCTAGGTTAAACAGAACGCCATCACCAATGAAAGGCTGTAGATATGTTTTTATGGTTTTTCTTGGTATGCCAAATAATCCACAAATACTGGAATCGTTGGGATTGCTTGTTCCAAACAGGACGCTACGGTTGGGACCGAGGGAGTGGCCTTTTAAAGTTCCGGCAACCCGTACGAACTTATTAAAGTTTGCGCCTGTATTTTGTGCATTAAGAATACTAAATAGTGTCTCTCGGCGATTGGACATATTTTCTTGCTCTTTGGCGAAATACCAGAGGGTGGCACTTAGTATGTTGTCTACTGTCTAACTTATGCTTCTACCCATACCCGTTACTTGGGACTGGATAATTTGCAAATTATGACTAATTTGTTAGCTTGGATCTTACCTGTAAAAACAAATGTGTGTGTTAAGGAACAATAATATTGATGGCTTACTCAGATTTTAGATAGCAAGTCTTTCTAAATTTTTTATTGTTTTAAAAACTTAAATAACCATGTATTTTCTGTCTTCAGGTGCAAGCTATAGTAGCAGCAACGGTGGTATCAATGTTCGCGATAGTGGTCAACACTATAACGGACCGCACCATCAATGGCTCGTTCATTCTGCTGCTGATCGCTTCCGCGGTCTTCACTGCTACCACCACTTGCTTCATCTTGGGTATGTTACTGTTTTATGATTCTGGTTTTTATTGACCGACCGCTTTAATGAGTCCTCGCGAAGGTATCAATTTAAATGGAATATTCTAAAAGTTGATCACGTGTCTGTTCAATTAGTATCGTAATACCTACGTGGATTATGGTTATTTTAAAGTAAATAACCTGTGGGATATTGTTAGGACTTTGTGGACGCTTAATGTGCCTTTGATGAGGCAAGGCGGAGGACTCATTAAGCGGTCGATATCTATCGATCAAATCTGCATCCGCCCACTAAGACTACTTGAGTAGCGCGGAATTTTCAACAACGAAATAGATTAACAATCGATCCAAAACAAACTTTAATTTAATGGGAAAAGATTTATTATATTCTAGAAAGACAATACTCTATTCCGCATGCCATTCAATTTAATAGCTCTTAACAAACTACATAAGATAAACGTGTCAGCACATAGATAGTTCGTAACTTACGGTCAACGGTCAATTGTATGTAATTATTTGTGGGCACGTAAGGAAACTGCGATAAGATTATCACCACTCGTGAAATGAATTTAAGTTGTTATGAACTGTTACAACCCAATGGCATGCGTTTGGTTTGTGCTCAAATCAACCAAGCTGGGCATTAGTACCCTGTCCTCTGACTTCCGCATCTAGTCTGACCCAGCCACTTTTTAAAGGTCTTCGCCCGACAGTACTTGTAGCTGAGAGACATCCATCGTGATCGCGATATTATCTATAGTCTACTTTCGAATACCAACTGTACTTGGTAGACAGAATGCGTAATACCTACGGAGTCACTATGTCTATTTCATAATTTTCTTGTGTTTAACCCAAGTGACTTAGGTCACCGTGTCACAAGGGCTCTCTTTATTGCGATAGTTTTTTCAGCCGTCAGTCCTGAATCCTAACAGTTTATTTAATTTTCTCATCTCTTTTTCCAGACTTCGTGATGGTATTGGTGATCTACGCTTCTCATAAGTTCAAGGTGAACCCTGACAACGTGGCGACGCCCCTGGCGGCCTCTATCGGTGACATTGTGAGCAACACAGTGCTGGCTGTCACTGCGCAGTACATGTTCGAACAAATACGTAAGTATATAAACTTTTAGAAAGCACTTAAAAAAAGAAAAATATTTTAAGTCTCAGAAGCATAAAAAAAAAACATTAAGTACAAGTATAATTTAACAAAGTATTTAGTGCCCACTTTGGAGATTATCTAGAAAGACAATTTAAGTAATAGTTTCCGTAAGGATGAAACGCATGTAACTTAGACAGTAATGAGTAAAAATGTGTTAGATGTGCCAGATCAAAGGAAAGAGATAAGTTGTGTGAGGGATGTTATCAATGAAAAGAGAGTGAATGGTATCGTGACGGTTGATGACAGGGAAAATGAACGAGAAATATTTATGATGCCGATTTAAGAAAATGCAAAGCAAAACCCTATTGTCAAAATAAAAAGCCTATGAAAGGATAATAGATGAATAGATAAGAAACTAGTTTAGTGCGAAACTATTAATAATCAAATTAACTCTTGAACGAAACTTGATAAAAATAATAATACAAGTCGTTAATTTTCAAAATTACGAGGTACTGATAAAGGAAGGAGTGACAAGGGTGAGTTTGGTGCAATCAAAAATAGACTCTTTCGTTTGACTTAGAAGATTTATATCGCATGCCTGTTACATACTTTATTTGATTGTACAATGTACGAAAAGAAATACACAAATAACTTGAAATCATTGCATGAGTATTGTTGCATAAACTTATAATAAAAGATGATTCAGTATCTTGACTTTTCCCGCGAGATTGTCTACATGTGGGATGTGGACTCAGCGATCATTGCGCTGATAGTCGTGTCATTCTGTCATCCAATGGCTTAATTGCCAAGAGCCCCGACCAATATCAGAGGGTGCTGTCGTATGTTTTTTTAAATAATATTTTACATGAGTAAATAAAAATAAGAAAGAAAAGATGATTTCCACCTATCTATATCGAAATAAATTAATCTTTATATTATAGAGAATTTTAAAAGCACGACTAATCAGTGTATTAAAATGTTTATCAAGAATCGTCTTTATCTGCAGTAATGGATTTAAATGGTTTTCGTATTCATTGACGTCAATATAATCCATATAATAAATCTTAATCAAACATAACGAATATGGAACAAATTTCCTATTTAAAAAAAAAATATATTAATGCATTTCCTATTTGTTTTGTTTCAAGCTTCGGCAGACCATTCAAATTAGTCTTAACTAGCTTATGGTGGCGTACCATGACGTAATTATCCCACGGGATCGTACCACTGAGATAAAAAGTTTCTTATTAGCTAATCTGTGTGCCAAATTTCATCAAAATCCGTTCAGTAGTTTTTACGTGAAAGAGTTACAAACATCCACCCATCCTCACAAACTTACTGTATACAATAAACTGTTTACTCAACTTTTACAGCCACTTCTACATCTATAAACCCTAATCATGATCTAATAATATTGTTAAATATTTTCATCTTGCTATCATATTTTTTATTGTTTAGTTGACCCACCATGAATTCGAGTATGTCCGTACATTCTTCATCGTTCACTATATAGGGTGACTGGTAATCAGTGACCGATACTTAAACACTTCATTGCACTCATGATAACAGACAACTTTTCAAAAGAACATTTTTTTTACACTCACTACCACTCACTATCACAACACAACAGCCGTATACAATTCGCACGCGCGCGCCTTTGACCTATCAGCTGTTAGCCGCGTGACACTGTTTTGTCTCATAACTATCGTACCGTGCAGCAGTGGGTAGGCTGAGCACCCGCGCGGCTTTCGCGCGCTTCAGTTTCATACGGCTGTTGTGCTATTGTGACGTATCTGATGAGTACAATCACGTATTTAAGTATCGGTCACTAATTACCAGTCACCCTATATAGAGTGGTAGAGGCAGACTGGATACTACACAACTCAATGCATGCTCTGTCAGTCAACTTTTATCTTTATGCCTTAGTAACAATTTTTTTTTTTGCACAGAGATATCGCTATGGCAGCCCATAGCGCTGATGTGCGTGTACTACAGCCTGCTCCCCCTGTGGGTTTTCGTCGTCTGGCGCAACAAGTACACCAAGAAGGTTCTCACCAGTGGCTGGACTCCTGTTATCTCTGCGCTCTTCATCAGTGGGTATGTACTCTACATCCTTAACATCTTCAACATTAATATTTTTTTCATCTCTCTCGCTTTTTCTCTTACTCTTTAGCCTATAAAATACAGTAAAACCCCGTCGACAACGTGGTAATAAGAACGAAAACTCGATCAACATGTCAGACTATTTAAAGTTTTTTAGGAATCTTTCTTACAACGAAGATCAGCGTATTCGATTGTTTAAGATATATGTTTGAATGTGGATTACCTTCTATTTCACTGTCACTTTGGCAATAACA
Organism: Noctua janthina; assembly: GCA_963576755.1. Lineage (NCBI taxonomy): Eukaryota > Metazoa > Arthropoda > Insecta > Lepidoptera > Noctuidae > Noctua > Noctua janthina. The sequence goes on along the minus strand of OY755075.1, from coordinate 8,725,346 downwards.
ACAACATCTTATCAAGGATCTTTGATTTATAACTAATCTGTAAAATCGTATTAGTTTTATTTGTAATAATTATGATGACACTACGCTTTTCTAATCATCCATATTTAATGCAATATTGTTGCAAAGTGTGCTTATGAGGACCTTTGTACACAGTGATATCTTATTTGATTTCTATAAAAATCGGATTAGTTTTTTCATTTCTTATGATAAAGATGAATTTACAAATCATCCAATTTTTAAAGCCAAATTACATATTGAAGGACCTGCCGTAAAAGACTTTTTTTTAATTTCTGTAATTACCCATTAAAAATGCGAAGTTGCGGTTCAAAAACTGTGCATCATTACGGATGCAAAAAGTAAAGCCTAGACTTTAGCCGCTGAAGTCAAATTATTTTTCAAATTCTTTAACCTCACCATTTTCTCCATCAGTATCGGAGGTATCGTCTTGGACAAGGCAGTGGACCACTACCGCGGATATGAGGTCTTCCAACCAATCGTCAATGGTATCGGTGGCAATCTGGTCTGCGTCCAGTCTTCAAGACTCGCCACCCATCTTCATCAGACTGCCATCCCTGGAGAGCTTCCTGAGAACACCAGGCTCGTTGAGTGGCCTTGGAAGACGCTGTTCTATGGAAGTGAGTAACTTGATACTTTTTAAGACCAATTGTTCATGTAGAAAATATAAAGAAGAAGAAGTTATGGGTGGATACAAACGAAGAAAATAATAGAAAGTCAAAGTTGTATAAGATAATATGAAGAGCCTACAATTCTTTCCCATTTATTCCTATAACTAAATCATTTTTTATTTCTTTCCAGCCGCCGCAGCTAAAGTGGCTCGTATGCTGTTGACCCTTGCGCTGTTCGGTCAGATCATCTTCATGGTAGTCGCTGACTTCATGTACCAGGGCGAGGTCACTCTACAAGTACCCTTCGGCATCACTTACTTGTTGAGTTCTTTGTTACAAGTAAGTGAAGTTTTCGTTTTTATCGTACAATTTCCTTTGGAGTAAGCTACTGATTTGAATGTACAATGCTGACTGGTTGTTCTTTATTTTAAACACGGTATCAGCTATTTCTATAGTTTATTTATTGATCATCATTATCTGCTGCCCTTGACCCATGTTACTTGGGGTCAATGTAACACGTTTTCTTCTTCCAATAGTTCGTTTACCAGAAGAAATTTTAAGTCCCTGGCATATTTTTCATGTTTGGCTATGTAAATACAATTTCAAATCCCATAACATATGTACAAATGTCAATCTTTTTGTCTATCTCAGTTAATACGATTCTCCTCCTTCCCAGGTCATGGTACTGTTATACCTAGCTTATATGCTGGTCCACCTGATGTGGCAGAAGAAGAAGGACCCCGACAACGCCGCCATTCCTTACCTCACCGCGCTCGGAGACCTGCTCGGGTCCGTCTTCCTCGGCCTCACCTTCTTCATCCTCTCACAGTTCGGGATGGAGTACGGGAACAACGTACAGTGAACAGGTACGACACACCTAAAGGAATAAGGAAAGAAGAAATATGGATCTTAAAGCGTTACAGTCCGTTTCAAGGATTTCAACCAATCGTTTTTGATGTAAAATGTTTTTTTAACAGTCTTGTATACCTTTGAGTTCTGGATTCTAGATCAAAATTTTAGCAAGACTTGGACGTTTTACAAGTTTATTCCTTTGAGGATCAGTACTGAATCGAAGTGTTGCTTTAATGTTCCTTCTAGCTCTGCACGTTTTTGCATGGCTAACCAAAACAACATTACCAAAGGATATGGAATCTTTCATCGGGTTTCATCAGCTACCTATGTTTCATCAATTTGCTTTTAGATGATGATTAATTTTGTTATTCAAGTATGATTCGGTCAACATACGATGAAATGGATAATTAAAATCCTATCAGTATTGATATTTTATAACAATTAAATTGAACTTGGCAATTGGTGTGCCAATATATTGATGTATATGTTGACGACATCATAATCTTTTGAACGCGACAGTATTTAAAAATTTCAAAGATTTGTAATTTTTTGAACATTATTTATTACTATTTTGAGAGATTCTTGTTGAGGTATCGCTCTCTTTGTACTAAGAGTTGACATCCTGAGAGTCAAACTGTGATATAAGAAATGTAAAATGTGATTTAACGCAATTATTTTAATGTTTTGACATCAATTTTAATGAGATGGACAATAAATTGTGAGGTGGAGTGGAGATTGATAAATTTGAACAGCTAAAGATTAAATTGTGTTACCAAATTGACTCTCTTTGTTTAAAGAATAAAAAATTAACATCGATGATTTTCCAAACTTCATCTAAGCTTTGCTATTCAAATATGTTTTACCATCTGGATTCGTTTAAGGTGAGTTTAGACAAGAGCAAATACTTGTATCAGAACATGGAGTCTCTTTAATGTTTCATCCTTCCGCGAACCGAACAATGTGCACGACGCTCGATTCGTTTTCTCATTATATGGAAATACACAAGAAACTGTTTAGTGTAAACTCACCTTTAGACATTAAGGATATTTTTAAAAAGATTGACTAAACCATTGGCAGCGAGGCTTTTAAACAAAAAGCCAAGTTAAAAGATGTTCCTAATCAAACGATTCCCTTGCGATATAAAACTTTGTTAGTTCGGTGTCATATCCAAATATAATTGGCGATAGTTTAGATGACTTATCTAGAACTAACGCTGTAGATACGTGTGTAAATATTACTTTTATGTCACTGTATAGTGATGCTGTAACGTCATCTTTTAGTACTTATGTGGTATAGCACTATGTTGTACATTTGGTTTTTGAATAAGCTATGAAAACCGTTAATAACTTCACCTGAAGTTGGTAACACTTCAATTGGGACGTCAAAGTCTGTGAATGTCATTTAATATTTCAAAATAGTTTGACCTCATTGGTTAGATTAGGACCTATCTATAGTCACGCCATCTACAATGATCTTTGAAAGGCCATCCCTATTGCTCCCCCATTTAACGATTGGCATTTCCTAAGGAGTTGTTGATACACGTGTAGGTTACAAATTTATAATATCCTCAATCATCAGATAGTACAAAGCCTTCAATTTTGTGATCAAAATTTTCGTCAATAGTGATAAATATTACATGTCAGGTACATTTTATAGGCTCAGTAAGGTCATCTTGTAGAATTATTGAAGGCTGTGCAATCGATTGGCAATTTGAAGGCATTGCACGTTACGACTTTTTTTTGTCATTGATTTTCCTGTGGGTTTGTCGTTACTCACCTTGATAATGAATTTCGTTAGCTTCCTGGAGTATTTTGACTTAAAAAAATAACAATTTTATTTTTTTTTATTTTTTAGCTATTTTTTCAAAATTTTGTTTTGCCGCACTATTTTTTTTTAATAGTGAAGAGTGATATGTTTATTCAAAAATCAAGTGTTAGTCTGTAATCTAGTTTCTAGTTTAGGAAATTGAGTACAATAAAGCAATTACGTAGTATTTAAGTTAAGAGGCCTAAAATAATTTATTGAACTAATTCGAACGAACGAGAACGGATTGGTCATGTCAAATGTAAGATTATCACTAATTTGATAGTATTAGACAAGCATTTGATGAACTGGAAATAGAGAACTAACGTAGAAGTAATTAGTATACGTTTGTGTGAGATCTCAGAAAATAATAAAAAGAAAAACGAAATTATTTCGACCTGTTTTTTTCTACCTCTACTGGCAAATACACAAAAATATTGTGTAAAAAATTGTATGTGTGATACAGAAATTACAATTTATTTTTGTTAATAAAGTTTTAAAAAAAATGTAAAAAAAATATAGCCTCATTCGAGGGTACAGACAACCACATAGAAATGTTGATAAAATGAACTTTGTTCGTACCTAATTGTGATTGTATAACTACATAGTTGACTGTTCTTCCTTGAATGAAGTACTTCTTAGTAAGATAATAGTGTCATTTAACTAAATATGTAATCAAATAATATTTATTTTCGTCCAGTATCAGGAAATTCTATCAAAATATTTCTCTTCTTTTTTGTTTCATAAGCCCCTTTAAAAAAAAAAACGAATAAGATAATAAAATCATGCGTTATATGCAGTAAGCTTGATACTGTACGCAAATAAAATAAATGTGTCCATACTTCAGTAATGTTAAGGTATATTTTTGAATGAATGATGTGATATAAATGAGATTTTAACTTGTATATAGAGAATTGTTATGTAGTACGTAAATCACTGAAAAAAAAGCTGTTGATAGTTTGTTAGAAACGCTTACCTTTCATAAAAGGCTGCACTAGACATCAATTATTAGTAAAAAAAAATGGATAATTGGTTGCACGATTTTCTTCCAAGTTTATTGTTTCGTTTTATCAAGCCATTTTATTTCTTACCAAACATCTTTAACATTCGGATAGTAAAATCCTTTTAAAACTTAATAAATGCATACTTTTTAACGTAGTTATCAATAGCAGCATAACGAGGAATCTATGAAAAACACTACTAGTCAACACAAAATACCTACCCATATTTAAACGGTAGTCTTCTCTCCCCCACTTCTCATGTTTTATAATAGTCACTGTCTGAACATGCAGGGTGGAAGGGATACGGACACGAAAACTGTTACCACGTACTCAGTACATCATTCAGAACCCCCCCACATTGTGGTCAAGGCCAAGTGTCTTTGTCACCCTGTATACTGTCACTTTATTTTAGAGATATTTTATAATTATTGTTTCTATACCGTTATCGTTCTATACAATCGTACCTACATTTAATTTTATCTTAAGTAAAAGTGACTGAAAATAAAAAAAGCTGCTTGTTTCTTTCGTTTTTGTTTATTAATACAATAAGTATACTGACATAAATAATAGTGGTGGTGATAATATGAAGATGAACTTGCTTATGATTATATTTGACGAGAAAATAAAGTGCAACCATCCGTTTACTAAAATAGGATTAAATAAATAAACTCATTTGTCCGAAAGTGCCATTAAGGTACAAAGTATAGGTAAAATCGTAGTAGAAACTTGAAATGCCAAGCCGATCGTTGGAAATCCAACGCGCCCTTAATTACCTTTATGACGTTACTATTTTACACCGTCGCTCTAATAATTTTTGTAACACTATTTGCCTCTATATAAAATTGCCATATTTTTTATGTAACTAAATTTATGTTGTAAGGATTGGACAAATGGTTAATTTTATATAGGAGTCATTAAATGCTGCTATTGGTATCAATTTCTTGACAATTTTTACTGAGATTTGTTTTTTTATTAATATTTCTCTATAGTTATCTAAGACTTGAAACTTTTATCGACTAACAAAAACTGTAAATAATCAAATAAGTATAATTGACCTGTTTTAACATTGATCTATAATATCATACTGCATGACATTAATCAATTAAAAAGAGTTTGATACAAATTTTAGCATTTTGACGTTTTTACATGCGAAAATACTGAGAAACGAGATAAAAATTGGTGCCCACAATTCCCACCGATTAATTGTATATTGTTTTATGTACCTATTTTATTAAGAATAACAAGTATAACCGATCACTATTATTCATTTAAAAACTGAAGATTCTTTTTACTCCTTTATGAAATTTTGTATAATTTCAAACTTTGTATAATTATTATTTATTTTCGACGCTGACTGTACATTTATAGACAACGTTGTTTGCCATTTTTGCATGTAAAAATTAAGTAAATAGTGTTTTATAAAATATACTTAAACATTGATATTATGTACATTCCATACACACAGCTTTTTAACGACATTCATGTGGTTTATGAAGTGTATTGTTTAATTTAAGTTTATACCATCAATGTATTCCTATTGTGATGTCCAAACATAGTGTAATGTAATTTTTATTTCAAAATAAAATGGATTAACTCAATACTTTCGTTTTACTTTCATAACCCCGTTAGTCTAGTGGACAAGGTTAGTGCATGCGAGACTGCTGAGCATGCGGTCCTGGGTTCGATTTCCCGGTCGGGCAAAGTGCTATTGGATTTTTCCATCAGGAATTTCTCGGTAGCAGCTACGGATCATTTTTTCCGATGCTTGACGGTAATATGCTCGACGCCTGAGATTTAAAGATAACCAATTAAATGCGGGTATACTATAAGGTAAATGTCTACCTAACCCTTTGGGGGTTGAAGGCGTGGTGTTGATATTTGGTCACAGTTCGTCAAACATTCATAGCACACCCAAAAAAAGTTAATCAAGACTTACCTACAGATACCCTACAGTTAATTTTACCTTTTAAATCAACCCAAGTAGCCAGTACAGGCACTTTTGAATGTTAAAAACAAAAGAAGGACGCTACAGTCCCAGTCAGCTATGATCGTTAACTTTCACCAGCTCTCCTTCCGAGATATTTTATTTTTAGTTTTGTGTGCAATAAAGAATAAAGACGGCTCGTTCAAGCGCTGCCTTTGCTTTGTAGACTCCACTCGATGTTGACTGCAAGCAGCAGATTGTCACTCAATCGCAAATAGAACATCTACGCCGCAGTGATTCGCCCATCTTGACCTTTGTTTGCATCGTACTCGCACACGCTAAACCAGGTGGTCCCTGTGATACTCTTAATTTAGATTTCAGAACAGTTTAGAAAACGCCTCTCAAGCATTTCTCGAATTCTGCTGATCAGCCCCCCGATGCCTTGTTCGTGACGGCCGCCCCATACAAGCTCTTCTAAGATTATCCGACCGATACATACTACAAATTCTCCAGGAGAGTAACAAAGCATCAAGTACAGTTCACCAAAACAAAAACTATAGATCAGATCCAGGTGACAGGCTCGCTGGAGATTTTGGGGGGCAGCAAGGGACACCTTAATGGCCTTGTTACCATGATCTATACTTTACAAGGGCGTTATTAGAATAGTTTTTTGGCTTGGCTGTAAGTCTTTTTAAAGGTTTTAGTTGACCTGCGAGATGCTATACAGGAAAAAAGACCGGCAATATGCATGTCCTTCCTAACAGGCGGTGAGGGGAAGGGAGGGGAAGGGAGCAATATCGTGAGACGCAAGCGATGGGGGCGGGACTTATGGTACGTTATTATGGACTCAAATTCAAACGATGGGTTAGGCAGAGGTGTACCTAATAGTACACCCACATTTGGTCACTAACCGGGCATAAACCTAGATACTGAGAAATTCCCGATGGACATCGAACTCAGATTGGTTCACCTCTAGTCACATGAAACTTAAAACACGAAGAATAAATAAATGTATGTATTCCAAATTTCCGTACTTGAAAACCATTTAAATAACTTTCAAACAGCGCCATCTATTGTGTACCTCGTTATGTTGTTGTATTTTTGTTCCGGAAAATTCCGCCAGATGGTAGGGGCTGTATCTACGATTCACAAAACCGTAGAGAAAACGCTGACTCGATTTTCAAGGTGACGTCATCCTGAAACTTTTAACTAACTAAAAGCAACATAGATGGCGCTACATTACCTCTATTAACAACAGAAAAGGTTTATGGGTATTTGAAAAGTAACCTAATTTATTATAAGTAGCTTAGTAGCTATTTATTGAGCATTTGTAAATGCGTTTGTTTAGTTTTTTAATGTATGGTTCTTGATCAGACCCTAGAAACTTAGCAAAATTATAATTATCATTTCAGCTCCGTGGAATTAAATAATTAAATTGTATTTTTTCCTATGTTGCTTCATATACATATGTACATCTGTTGTAGTTGCGAAATGAAACAAAAAAGAATATTATCTGCCTCTCGTATCTTTTGTTCACTATAAACACTCGTGTCTTATTATTCCCGAGTACCTAGTTACGGAGACTACATGTATCTCGTTTTATTTTCGTAGAGAGAGCGAGATGGATATACAACTACTATTCATAATGTCAAACGTCATTGCAAACTGTAAGGCAAACAAAAGATCAACGCGGACGAGAGCTTTTACATACAGTACCCATTTTCGCCGCTAGAGGCGCCACAATAGCTCGAAAATACAACGAAACATGATAAATAGCTCCACGTCCGGAATACGAAAGCATATTTATTAGACGAAACACATTTAATACTTCCAATAAATCATACGAATGGAACAAACGGAAGTTTTGTAGGTTAAAATTATGTTAGAGCTTTCAATGTCATCATCCTTCCATCGATTTTCAGCGAGCGAGTCAGCTATACCAATAATTATGTTGGGGAACTAACATTCGGAATTTGTGTGTAGCTTGAGGATGGCATGGTTGTGGTAAGAGAAATATGCGATAGTATTAGAAAATGGACGCGGTACACCTGTTCTGGATCGCGCGGTGGCCGCGGCGCGCGCCCGAAAGCTATTGCGATCGTTATGCTGAGCAGCGGGCAGCGCGCGTGCGCGTGGTGGCAGGCGGGAGCGCGTCAGTCGGCCGCGAGCATCGGGCCCCGACATACCTTGCCCAAAAATCCGCCGCCTAAAGGTACCCACCACACCCGTACTATTTTAAAACCGTTCGAGACATCGCGCATGCGAATATCGATCCGCCTCACTCGGAATGGTCCCCGTATCTAGGTTAACCGGCTAAAATTAAAGGTGCGTTCCGAATTCAAGGTTGTAACCGCCGGCGCAGCTCCGAAATAGAGCTATCGTGCATGGAAAATGGAAAATATGTACCCAACGCACGTTGTCTTTAAGGGCGATTATCGTGTGCGTCACACGCCGTAATGGCGGACGGGAATTATGTAAGAATCGTACGTTGTTGTTAGAAAAAAAAATGAAATTCCAATGTGTAAGTGTAGGCTGATTTGAGGTCTGCCGTCGAACTTTTCGGTGGAAGTTGAATCGATAGAGTAACGCATGGTATACCCGCGAGTGTCGTGTTGATAGAGGGTTGAGCCGTTGAGCCTTTGCTTTTTGTCAATATAACGTTTTGGGAGTGTCTCAGGATGGTCAGTAAGTACACGCGTGTAGACTGAGTGTTCCAACGTGAAAGATTTAAATATAAATTGAGCCGCTCGCTCTGCAGAGCAGCGCTGAACGCTAAAACATTGTGTTTCGCTCGAGAGCTTGTTACATGAATTTCAGTGGACGCCACTCGTTGGTGCCAACGCTTTCCCGAAGCTTTCCATTATATAAAACTAATGAAGGATACAATACACGCTGTTATAGCATAATAACCTTTACAAGGCCCTAAATTAAGCTGATTTATGGTGGTCATAAAACCCTGAGTTAACCTAATTTCCACTTATTAGCTTTTCTTAGTATCTTTTGTTGCTGTAGCTGGCATTAAACAATAGCCTTTTTGTATAAATATAACCATACTTCCGTTCACTGAAATGATTGATTATGAACCACATTTTCATTCTGAAGTTTCAGTTTTCAGGGCTTTTCCATACGTTTTCCTGTTAATTCTATCATAATTTCACTGCATTTACATTCAGTTTCCTATGTAATGGTAAATAAATGTTAATATTTCCCTAATGCATAAGTTTTTCAGTGGCAGTGTTAACCTAGAAAAATACTCACGCTACTTCCGCACGCGACCGGTAGATGTCGCTACACGCCACTATCGACTTTTCCGTGGGAATTCAAATAAATATCCCAGTTTTAATCAAGAGCGACATTATTATTAAAGAATGTTTATTAATTAATACTATTAACGTAGCCATAGGTGTGCCAACATATCTAATGACTGTACTTACTAAGAAGTAATTACAATGTTAATTTATTTTCTTCTAATGTTAGCACATATTTTAATTAAGTAGGTGGTGATTCAGTTTTAATTCAAATCTTATTTTAACTTCTTTTTACATTTTGATTCATCAACACAATCTTATTCTATTCCTAATAGTAGGCTCCGCCTCATTATATTAGTAAGTACCTATTTTCTTTGCTAATTATCATAATGTCTTCTTTATTTCTTTTCCAACGTGGGCTTGTCTATGGTTTGTATTACTTAAAGGTAAGTATACGTGTAGGTACTAACCCACATTTTAATTTAGTGCATTTATTACTGTCCTCATTTGCAATTTCGGCCACCTTTGCACAAATGATGAAAAATACAAACCTCGAATCTCCCATATTTTTCCTTCAATTTCCCTGAATCAATTTTCTTCCTAGATTACTTGGACAGAATGCTTCTCTAACGCTTGTGTTCAGGGTTCTGAAGCTGCTATGCCTATCGCTTCCTCTTAAATACTGATTTCCAGCCATTCTTGGCTGGGAGTCGAGAACGCAAGATGATGTAATAGGTCCTGTGTACTATGACTCATGCTGACCTCTTTTCTTTCTCCTTCTTCATTAATCGACAGCTAAATAGTAGTCTGGAATTGTTCCTCTGCAGGTCATAATCCTCTTTTCATACCGTAATTTATGGGACTTGATTATCTTTGCTCATCGCATCGGTTTTGCCAATTCAAGATCTTCAGGCATACATTCCCATATTAAAATATTTTTTTAAAAATCATGTTAATGCTTTTATTTCCTTGACAATGCTTTGAGTTATATCCCTTTTTATTAACATCTAGATACAAAGCCATCGCCTTTTAAAGCATCCGTTTCCGGGCGATACGAAACCACGTGGTTTTGAAAATTTTGTATATAATTTTTTTCATGATAATTATGTTTCTCAGTTAAAGTATAGTCTCAATAATGGTAAAAAAAGTAGTCAGTTATTATCAAATCAATTATTTCACTTCCTACTACACGTTCAACTAAAAGATACTTTAAAAAACCTGAACTAAATCTACCCCTAGCCTTGCCTGCCTGTTTCTAATGGGAAATAGGCGTAATAATACGTTATTTTCCAGAAATTAATAACCTAAATAAATCTACCACATTTCATACTTATGTCCACAGCCCGCATGGCTTTTCATTTCCTTTCCATTCCAACTGAAAAGCCAATATGTCTGAAAAACTAACCTAAATTGAAAACTACTGATATCACCAACCTAACTTAGTACTAACTTGTACATATCAGTATAAGTTTCAAGTGTATTTTGTCATGAACATAATCCCCAACAATTTTTCAGTGCCGTTTATCCTGCATACAAAAACACAAAACACCCGTCATGAATTTCGACCAAATATAGCACTTATTACTTACTGTCACATTTTTGCTGATTCCGTGCTGAAAACGGTGCCGTTTTATTCCGTTCCGTTTTATTTGTTTTGACAAAAGTCCTGAAAAAACCCTTCGCAACTAAAATATTACTTTCATAACATTACATCACGCCTGTAATCCCCGAAGGGTTAGGCAGAGGTGTACTTAATAGTACACCCACATTTCGCCAGTTATGTTAGTCCCATATAACAGGGGGCGAGCTTATGGCCAGCAACCAGGTACTGATCGAGACTCCGTGACTGCTATTAAGAAATTCCTTATAGAAAAACCCAATAACACTTTGCCCTACCCGGGAATCGAACCCAGGACCTCATGCTCAGCAGTTGCGCTTGCGACGACGAGGCAGGCAGTTATTATTTTCATAAATCATCATCATCATCATCATTCATCATCATCATTCTCTTACCCTCATCCCAATTCATTTGGGGTCGGCGCAGCATGTCTCCTTCTTCCATACTTCTCTATTACTCGTCATCTCATTAGACACCTCCTGTCTTGCCATATCATTCTTTACAAGTCATTCTTTCACCATTTAATTATTATCCCGCAGTTTTAAACCAACTTCTTATCGTATCAACTTAAATAAATAAAGATTAAACCCGTGGTGGGCTTAGCAGCGAACGCACAATGTAATAACGACCCCTGACATTTAGAAAACGAGGCCAGGGGTCTCAAACCTTGGGTCGGGAAGAGGATAACTTTTATGTTACATATCCCTATGTTCTGCTAAGTTTATTTAATATTTACTTAGTAAATTTCACGATTAGCCTCATTAGTAGGATGGGTAGAACTTTAAACTTCGCTTTAAACGAGCGTAAGTTGAAATGCTATGTAAGTAAAAGAACTATTTTTCTTCTTTTATTTTATGTAGCTTTTCTTTTGTTGCTTTTTAAAGCCACTGTAGTTGTTTTACTGCCTCATTCTTACCTAATTAATAATTTCATAATTCATGTAGTGTTTTTACCCGACTACGGCGAAGCCAAAAGGAAGGGTAATGTTTTTAACAGTCTATGTATGTTTGTATTTACGTATTTTCCTCCGTAGCGCCTAAACTATTTATCCGATTTTGATGAATAAGGAGTCAATCGATTATTATGGCCCGGTTAATATAGGCTACATTTTATTCAGTATTTAAGTTTTTTTTTTAGTTGTAATATACCACACAAATTCTTGTTCACAATATATTCTGCAAATAGATACGTTTAAATGAAACTGAATAAAAATAACACATAGGATTATAAGTACTCGTAAATAAACTAATATTACAAAAGTACTCCGCTCGCTGCAGGAACATAAAATGGGCCTTTTCGGAGTTCTATGGAGTTTCTTGCCCGTTCTTCTCAATAGAGATCTACGCTTTGGAATGGGCAACTACAGTACTTTCACAGTCTTTATGCCTTGTGACTGGGACTGTAGCTACATTTAATTGTTGTCTTTGTTTCGACAGTTCAAAAGTAACTACTTGAAATAAATGCTTTGATCTCAATTCAATTTTCCGCCCAAGTACGTATTCTTAGGCGGAAAAAGCTCTTCTTGATACAAAAAACACGCTATTTATCCTCATACTCGAAATAACTTTAAACAAATCCAGTTAACCCTCTATTATCACATGGAATAATTTACAGTTATTTATGCGGCGAATTAATTATAATTTTTATGACCACCCCTGATTTTGTATGCTTAGGACACGTATCACGTATACCGCAGCGTTAGTAGGTAGACAGAAAGGTAGGTATATTGTCGATAACGCGAAATTCGTTTCAGTGTACAGAACCTTTTTGAATGTAACACCTATTTACATTTAGCTGTGTGGTCGCCGTTTATAAAATAATGCTCGCTACATTTCTTTTTGTAGGACTTTTCATGTCGTGGGAAATTCTAATTAATTCTCGCACGGAAAATGTTCCTTTTGCTCGGAAAAAATGTTTCAAGTCGGTATTTTTAGATGTTTGTGTTTAATCTGTGTTATTATGAGCATGAAGAACGTGCCTTTATAAGGGATCCACGATAAGAGAAAATCATCATCGGACTGCTGAGCTTGAGGTACTTGGTTCGATTGCCAGGTTTTTTCTATCAGGAATTTCTCAGTAGTAACCTACCAACGGAGTCTGGATTCGTGACCGGTTGATGGCAATAGGCTCGCCCCCTATTACATGGGACTTAAACATAACTGGCGAAATGTGAGTGTACTAGTTAACCTCTGCTAGCTCTTAGGGGATTATAAGCGTAATGATGCGTTCCTTTAAACTTATTTGGGGCCTTTATCATCCCTACATTTATATTAGTCGTCTTCGCAGTGTTCTCTTTCTTCCTAACGTTATTGTCTTTTTAACAATAACCCATCTTTTCTTAGGCCTGTTGCTCGCTCTCATTGACGTTTCAAAGTTTTCTTGACAGTCACATATTTCTCATGACTCCTTATCATAATATCGATACGACAAAGTTACACTACTTTTCTCGGCCAATGATTTTACTCAATCTAGAATGTATCTACTTAGTTCTATGTGGTTAACACTACATATATCTAGGTATTATAGATAGCATGCAAATCAAGTAAAAAAAATATAGTTTACCCACGACCACCACGACTATAAGACGCGGTCGTAACAGCTAGGCCGCCAGTTCTAATGTTTTATATTATTCTAATAATGTTATCTAACCAATATTCTAACTGAAAAGTGTTTTCTCTAAGTCATAGACTTAATGCAATTCTGCAAAACCACATTAATAAAAATAACTCTGTAGACTCAAGTAAACATAATAAAATCTACAACAAAAAATGGCCCAGCAAATCGATAAAAACAAATAATCGAATAATCAATCAATACCCAACTAAAATAAAACAGAAGAAACCATAAATGTTAAAGTAAATTCCGCTACTGGATAACAGATGTCGCTGTTTGGCACATCATGGCGGCTATTTATTTATACAAAGCGAATTAACGGTTTTATAGCTTACACTTGTTTAGTAATTAAAATTATGGGGCATTTGTTATTTAGAATTTGAAAGTACATTAATATTCAGTGTGAAATTTATGGAAAATAAAATTGTGGTAATTACGTCAAGCCGTCGACTAAAATGCAGGAAAGAACCGATATATTAAAATTTGTTAGTGCATTAATTGTTGCAGTATGTAAACGGTGGTATAATTAATTGCTGGCCGGTATAAGAGCTGTTTACATAATACCCAGCTTATTCTTGCTATGACGTCAGTTTTGTAGCATAAACCACCTATGCACAAATATTAAAAGTTGTTGAAATGTTTATCTACACTATAATGTTATAAAGGAATAAAGTTAGTAAAGACATAATGCTATCTTTAGATTAAATTTTTTATAAAGTTACTACGACGACTACGATCTACGATGAACTACGATGTTTCTGGGAGAAAAATTAAAAAGTAGGCATCATGCGATCTAATGTATGGTGGGTTCAAAATGTTGGCATCGTGCTACCGATTACTTGAAAGTACAAAAAAAGTAGTCGTAGGGCGAAAGTAGGCATCGTGCTACAAAATCGTTTAGATGTAGCGGTTGATCACCGACACTGTTCATAAGATATCATAGAATCTTTGTACTAATGGAAAGCTGAATTATTCCCATAGTGTAGATTACCAAATGAAAAGTTTTATGACAAATGCAAAGGTACAGTCGCCAGCACATCAAGTTACCACAAACTGTCAAATTTCTCCAAATGATTTTAAACTATAACTTGTTGAAGGTTAAGTTCAAAATTGAATGAGAAAATAATATTTGATTTCGATGTAAACGAAGTTGCGGGCAGAAACTAGTTCCACATAAAAATGATAGATATACGTTGGACTAACATTAACTTGACGTCTTCTTAACACCCTCAGATCAAGTAAAAAAAGGTAGATAACGCACTTAGAAAAGGAAACTGTAGCCATTTTTTTAACTATGTTAACTAGTCACTGAAGAGTTGCCACTTTTAAAAAAATTGTCCCTGAAAATTACGTAAAAATAGGTAATATGCGAATGCGAAAATAAATCTGTCCGTTTGTTTTTATAAATTACAATAATATGAATGTAGGTAGTAATCACAGATGTAGTAATAGTAATCCTTTTTTTAATTGATTTGAGTTAACACATTTTTATTTATTTGCCTCCCTGCAAATTAATACAGTGTACTTATCATAAAGGTGTGGTCATATTTAAAAATAAATTTTTGTATGGGACAGGGACAGCTGATATTTTTTCGGAGGGTGTTCGTCCCATGGTTGAATGTTGTTCCGTTTGATGGTCTGTACCACACCTTCCTGCTACACGCTGTATATTACGGGTCAACCAAAAAAAAAAAAAAAAATTTTCAGTTTAATTCAGACTCGTCAAAGACCATTATTGTCGTCGTTGTTTAGATGTTTATATTTTCTTACTTTTAGTCTTATTTTTATCATTAGTTTAGTTCTATTTGTAGTCTGTATTTAATGTAAATATGTTAACTGACTTATCTTATTAAACTGAAAAATACCTTAAAAAATTAAAAATAAATAAAAAAGTTAACACACTAGAACTTAAAATGAGCTGTCAATCTCCTTTATCTGCTTACCTCAGCTCCCATCCTAGTTGTTTTAAACCTGAAAGAAGCATTAACGTGGCTTTAAAAAGTTTAAAATAGGACATTGATGGATCCCCGTTTGTTTTGTAACTCCATACTGAAGAGTCCGTACCTATACTTAGCTTTTCAGAGACTAAGTTACAGAAATTTCTCAGTAGCAACCACGGAGTCTGAATTTGTGCCCGGAGAATTTTTGAAATCGGTCCAGTAGTTTTTGAGTTTATTCGTTACAAACACACAAATCTTTCTTCTTGGTAGATAGGTTTGCGTGCGCATGGCCGCAACTCGCCTGCTGTGTAGCGATGACGCGGCCTAGGGTGGAGCACGGTTGTCTAGAAGAAACCGATTCACTCGAACTTTAAATAGATCCAGATTATAATAATCAAGGAACAGAGAAGCCGGCAATGAATTCCACAGACTGGCGGTTCGCACAACAAACTTTTTAGCCCAAATTTAACCTTTCAACTCTCTTCTTCAATTTAAAATTGGTATAAATTCCATGTCTTTTCCTACCTTTTTTATTCGAGGGGTAATCCGACCAAAAGTCCCTGACTCTCTAGGGATATTTGAGATTTTTACTCTCCAAAATACCCTTTGGTAGGTAGGTTGAACCCGGCTCCAACACGTGCGATACGGGTTCTCCTGTGGAACGCATTGCTGTCCCTTGTGTGTGGCACGCTTAAGCATGTTTGGGAGGCTTAAGATGCCTCCTTTTGAGAACTTGAAAGACTGAAGCCGTAGATGTAGTGATAGTTGAGTTGTAGTTGTAGGTAGAATGCAAAATTTAGAGGGGTTTATCTCTTAATTCATTCAACGAAATACACTGTAATACTCCAAGAAAAATAAGATGTAACATCATCATCTGCATAGCCTTTTCCCAACTATGTTGGTGTCAGCTTCCAGTCTAACTAGATGCAGCTGAATACCAGTATTTTATACGGAGCGACTGCCTAACTGACCTCCACAACCCAGTTAGTACTGGGTAATACGATACCCATATGGTAAGACTGGTTGTCAGATTTTCGGGCCACAAATGGAATACACTGTACTAATTCAAGAAAAATAAGATCAAACGTACAAAAATCTGATAACTCTCTCGGGAATCGCAACTCGGACTCGACTCAGCTTAGCATAAAAATCATCTATTAATCGCAAAGGAAAGTAAAAAAATCAAATAACAAAACCTATATTTTGTGCTTATTCAGGACCAAGCTCGTGCAGCATGTCTGTATCTTTATCTCCATTTAATCTATATTCGCCGAACTCTGAATATTACTTATTTATATAAACTTCATGTACAATATTATTTACAATCTATTGATCTAAAATTAATAATAAAATATGTACAAGTATTAAAATGGGAAAATAATAACAGGGCGTCAACAAATTCGTCCACATCGCTGTCAATAGGGAAAGTGCCCAGAAGGCTGACAGCATTGCCACGCATTGCCACGTTGCATGGCTATGCTGATTTTTCTTGATTCTATGTACAATAGTATAACATAGGCGGACTTAATGCCACAAGGCATTCTCTACCAGTCAAACTTTGGGTTAAATAGGACCACATTGTGGTTTATGTACCCAATAATAATATAACAAGAATTTGTTTGGTATACTACAACTAAAAAAACCGAGCACTGAAAAATCACGCTCTAATTAAATTCGGGCTTTACAAGGTAAAATCGACTCCTCCTATTATTGAAGTCGGTTAAAATGTAGCCTATGTTACCCGGGCCATAATAACGAATCGATTGACACCTTATTCATCAAAATCGGATAAATAGTTTAGGCTCTACGGAGGAACATACGTAAATATACAAACATACATAGACTGCTAAAATCATTACCCTTCCTTTTGGTTTTGCCGTAGTCGGGAAAAAATAACTATTTGTTCTCGAAAATAGATACTTAAATATCATATCCACTTTATTTTCTTGCCATAATATCAATTTGAAGCTCAAAACCAAAGCTTTCCGTAGATTTGAAATTCACAGTCATACGTAAAAATTGCTGCTTATGTCGTATCATCCTTGAATAGAACAATTTAATCTTAAACGTATCCACTATTGAGACACTGCAAGACTTCATATCTTTTCGCTTCATACTGGTTTCCTCAAGATGTTTTCCTTCACCATTATGAGTAGAATACAAACCTTAAAAGTCGGGCAAAGTGTTATTGGGTTTTTCCGTCACGAAATTCCCAGTAGCAGCCACGGAGTCTGAATTTGTGCTGGTTTATGGCAATAGGCTCGCCCCCTATTACATGGGACTTCAACATAACTGGCGGAATGTGGGTGTACTATTAGGTACACCTCTGCCTTTACCCTTCGGGAATTACAGACCTTTGGTAGTTTTTGGTTATTTTTACTTTATTTTTTTCATTTCATCAATAAGTTTATCTAATTTTGATATGCTTTATAATTATTGTGGTTGTACCTACTTTTGAATTTCGTAAACGAATTTGTTTAAAAAAAAACCTTCGATATTTTGTATGCGTTTTGACGGGACACAAGCTCGGAATATGCCCTGTGTTCACGAAATAAATGAATTTGAATTTAAAATCAAACCTCTTTTGTCCTAATACTTACCCACAATTCAGATCTATTTCTGTCCACGAGTATCCTAGGCGATTGTTTCACGACTCCCATACATAAATGTATGAGATAAGGCCGCACAAGTTGCCGGGCCCTCCAGATAACCTCGTTAGCTACTGACGTTATAATGATATTCCGATAGCTTCTATTTTTCACGTGTATTTTATTACATTTTCCTACTTGAGTACCGTTCTCATTTTATATGCGTATTTTTGTTTTGGATGGTAACTGGAGTAAGTCTAATAAAATTGTCTTGTATTCCCGGAAGACAGCAGCGTATAGGAGATGCTATACTTCGCTGTTATGTTTGAGTCCCATAAAATAACAGCAGCGAACCAGGGTATAGGAAGAAACTACAGAATGCCACCTGCTACGATCCTTAGATACTCCTTGCGCCTAGTCCACGTTCATACATCTGGTCATACACGCACGATTGTTACGAGTACTACGCCCCTGACCTTAATCAAGAGTCATGCACGCTGATTCACAAGTTCCTCTAAGAAAACAAAAGAACACTCATCCCGAGCATGGAAAGCACCTTCTCGATTGGTTTTCGCTTGTAAACACTATCAAAGCGGCCAAGTTGCGTACTAAAAAAGCAAATACCGTTAGCATTATTTTTATGGAAGGTAAAATTCTATGGACATCTTATCATCATCATCATTTCAGCCGAAAGACGTCCACTGCTGGACATAGGCCTCCCCCAAGCGTCGCCACATGGACCGGTCCCGTGCGACTCGCATCCAGCTCATCCTATGTAATTAAATAAATCAATTCATCACCATCTGCCTCGTCTTTTCCCCACTATGTTGGGCTCGGCTTCCAGTATAACCGAATACAGCTGAATACCAAAACCCAGTTAGTACTGGGTAATACGGTACCCCTTGGTAAGACTGGTTGTCAGACTTTCGGGCCACTGACTACCTGTAACGACTGCCAAAGATCTTCAAACGACAGCCGGGACCAACGGATTAATTAAATAATTCAATGCAATCGGTTTTATAAATTAGTATATAATACTGACAATTCACGACGCAGTCATATCGTACAATCTAGTCACACAGGTTTTCCTAGCTTTTCCAACTTAACACATACACGGTCCATGAGGTATTAGACACAATAGTAAGGTAAACAATCTTCCTGAACCATAATTATATGGCTTATAGGACAGTAAAAGGATTAAATTATAAGTAGTATGTAGCTACTCATTCACATTTTCGGAGTTCCCGTGACTAAATAATAAAAACCGCACAGGTCTATGCTCTAGGTTAAGCTGCACATGCTAAATTCTGTCTAGGGATGGGTGACCATCAATTACATACCAAGCTTCCTCCGTGCCGGGAAAAGCACTTTAAGCCGCTGGTCCTGGCTGTCATTTGTAAATCTTAAATCTACTAAGCTCTTGGTACTAACTGGGTTGTGGAGGTCAGATAGGCAGTCGATTCATGCAAAATATTGGTATTTAGCTGCATCCAGTTAGACTGGAAATCAAACCCAACATGGAAAAAATGGCTAGTATATATAAGTATACATAACATAACACCACTCATGTAATCCCCGAAGGGTTAGGCAGAGCTGTACCTAATAGTACACCCACATAACACCAGTTATGTTTAAGTCCCATGTAATAAGAGGCGAGCCTATTGCCATCAACCGGGCACAAATCCAGAATCCGTGGCTGCTACTGAAAAAATCCTGATGGGAAAAATCCAATAACAAAAAATAGTATATAATTTCCGCAAAAAAAAATAATTCATCCGTTAGCTATCAATGTCCTTATCAGCTCAAATGTCAGCTGGTGACCTTTCCCATTGAGGTGTTATATACCTGACGCCTACCACGGATAGCAACGTCCAAGCACATAATACTCTTATGTACCAATTTACGCAGACCCTCAACAAATGTAAGTTGTAGGAACATTCTCCTTTTGTGAGCAGAGATCAGGTTATGTTGGTAGACATACAATGCATGTCAGTATGGTTTTATCGTACACTATCTGTTTCCTATGGGGGAGGAGTAAGCAGGAATGTAGGGTAGTTTTGGGTTAGTATTTTATGAAACTTAAGGTGGTACAGTGATGGTCAAATTATTGTGGCCCTAGTATACTATGATACCTTACTCATCGGAATATCGACATAATAAATATGGTGTTCCACAAGGAAGCGTTCTAGGCCCAATACTGTTTCTTATATACATAAATGATATCATAAAAATAACCAAACATAAATGTATATTATTTGTAGACGCAGATGCATATTTAAGCAGTCGGCAGGTACCTACTGATAAAATACCTTAATGAAATCAACCCACAAGAAATGTGCGTTATATGTTGTGAGAAATACTAAGAAACCACCCTTTGCCAGCTGTTTAAATAACTCAAAATTATTGACGATTAAAACAAAATTAAAAAAAGAAAAAAAAAACAACTTACTATTTATTTAGGTAATCAATCAAAAATGTTTAACGAATTATACTCTAAAAGAATTAAATTATCACAAAATTCCCACTCACTTATAAGTCGGTAGTAAACCCTAGCTTACACACCAAGGTCAAGTATCTAACAGAACCAAATTAAATAAATACACTAAGTAGCTACTTGGTTTATTAATTTAGCAAGCTAACTAGCTTACTTACTAGATCAGCCAGTTACCACTAGCTAGCGTTGAAAAGTCGCCAGGGCGCAGATCAGCGCGCATACTTTAGACCAGCTTCTGATATTGATCTGAAGTTAGCCGTAAGCGTATTGTCGCCTTTCCATTGCCATAGCTGCAGAACAAACAGCTGTTTCTTAATTCACGCGTAATTATTTGCGCTTTGTAAGCTCACCTACTACCTCTTTTAATGTAACTTATTATTTGCCATAGTTAAAAAAATATATTGTTCTTTTAGAGTTACATCTTGTAATTTATGGTACTAACTATTCAAATTAATTAGACTCTAATACCCGAATAACACTTGCTCGAAAACGTAAACTCGATAGTGCTTGAAATCGATAAATTATGAGCGCCACAGTTCACTTCAGTTCAGTTCATGGAAATATAATAAATAACTATAAGCTCGAATTATCGGCAGCGCGAAGGTCCATTATCTTGAAACATAGTTTTAGGATTTTTGTTTGAGTATTTCTTTTTGCACGGAACCCATTGGGTATCAAGCAAAAAAAAATAATTAAAAAAAGGTATATTCAAAAATAAAAGTAGCCTTAGTTACTCCTCGTATCATCAGCTACTCATAACATTAGCTATCTGCTAGTAAAAGTCCCGACAAAATCGGTCCAGCCGTTTCGGTGATTAGCCGGAACAGACAGACAGACAAAAATTTTAAAAAAAAAAAGTTTTGTTGTAAGTTCCGTATTCACATGCATTCATCAAGAAATTGTTATTTTTAATTTTTTTTTTATTTTTTTTTTTGTATAGATGTGAAAATTCCCGTTGGAAAACTTAAATTGTAGTATTCATAACCTAACTTATTACATTATGACCACCAAAAATTATGTCCGTCTAATACCATTTTTGTATAAGCGTAACTAAATAGAAAGTAATAACTGTGACTGTTCAAAACACGCCCAATTATTAAAATGTCACTACCTATGGGCTTTACTTAATATTGTTCATTTATACAATGGTACATATGCGTGACACTCGTCAATTTCAAATTAATCATTAGTAGGCAGGTAGTAGGTACCTATTTAATTGTTTATAAAACTTACTTGTATAACTTATTGTTGTCCTATCAAGGTCATTTAATTTAATAGTATGATTGTGGACTATAAATAGATTTCTTTTAAATCAATATGTGTAACTACATAAGTATTTTGGTTTCTCCTTGGGGAATCCTTGTAACTTCAATTAGCTTTCTATCCAAGTATCTGAACAAATCAATTACATTTTTAAATATTCCTTTGAAATAACAATATAAAAAAGAATTAAAAATAAATAAATTGTAGCCTACCGGTATCGGGAACAGGGTCCAAGCTACCGGCGGCGGTCAGGGCTCCAGAGAGAGCAACCTCCTAACAATACGAGCCGGGTCCAGGAGTACGAGTAGTATAATTTTTACGATAATTTATTACCGCAGTGATACAACGATGTTGTCTATTTCTAATTTCTACAGTCTCCCAAATACCCGTTCGTATGTATAACGAAAAAGCCTATTTTTGCGTATTAAATCTGGCGAAAATAACACGAGCGCAGAATTTAAACGATAGTACAAAGTATCCTAAACGATTTTGGCTCTTTTTTTTTGGCCCATGGATCGGATATGAATAAATTCTTACCATTAAGTAAATATCTTATTGAGGAGCTCGTGGTTAAATAATAACAGCCGCTCGGATCGATCTTTAGGTTAAGCCGTGCTTGCCTAGGTTGGTCTGTGGATGGGTGACCACCCATTACATACCGAGTTTCCTCCGTGCCTCGGAAAGCACGTTAAGCCGTTGGTCCCGGGTGTCATTTGTAGATCTTTGACAGTCGTTAGGTAGTCAGTGGCCCAAAAAGTCTGACAACCAGTCTTACCAAGGCGTTTCGTATTACCCAGTACTAACTGGGTTGTGGAGGTCAGATAGGCAGTCGCTCCATGTAAAATACTGGTATTCAGCTGCATCCGGTTAGACTGGAAGCCGACCCCAACATAGTTGGGAAAAGGCTAGGCAGATGATGAAGTAAACATCATATTATGTGAAACGAGTATTTTCAGTTTCAAAATCATTCGTATTTACATTACGTCTCTGGTCTTGACAAGCTTTAGGATACTAACTTTTGCCCGCGGCTTCGCTCGCGTTAATATAGAATTTGACAATCAATTCGGGTTGTACTCTGCTTGTAATAATATAATTCAATCATGATTCGAAAGACACGTGGCGCCATCTATTATCATAAGAACGTTATTGTTGTTTTCCTCGGGAACAGTACTTTTTTTCGGGATGAAAGGTACCCTATGTCCGTTTCTGTACACCTGACAAAATATATGCTCAATGTCAGGATGATCGGTTCAGTGGTTTAGGCGTGAAAAGGTAACAAATAAACCTGCTTTCTCATTTATAATATTAGTTAGGAAGTTAGGATATAAGAAAGCAGCTACTAGCGTATAAATAAGTGAACATAATAAACTTAACCTATGTGTTAAAGGTTACATGTCATATAAATAATAATTAGGGGCGTTGACTTTTCCATTTTCCATGTCACGATATCGTTATTTTAAGCTACTAATTGGTTGTGATTAATAAGACTGGTAACACGACTGAAACTGTAATTATGCCGACATAAGTAGACATAATTGAAAACGTCGACAAAAACAGCATAAAATGATTATTTCTAGTTCTTCTTTATACCTAATTAACTGAATCGATGTTACAACCCAGTCATATGTTATTACATTATGAATTACGTTACGTTTCTGATAGCCAGATCAAGTCTCTGATAAGTGAAGACACACTTCCGAACGCGACGGCAGACCGCAAACGTAGGCGGCGATGCAGTTGACGGTAACAGCAAACGACAATGCCACCACGGTTTTAATTCCAAACGCGTCGTTAGAAATTCAACGACAGCAGTGTCTAGCAACATCATTTGTCAATTAAAAAATCGTCTTGTCGCTCTGTAAATGACAGCTGGTGACGGTACTACTAGTTTGCGGTCTGCGTTCAACACTTGACCGCAGCGTTTTTATTATAATTATATTATGATAATTCATCATCTAGAAAGATGTTTCCAAAGGGTTGTACGAGTCGTCTTGCTGTGGTCTGTCATAGACTGCAGTCACGGTCGCCTAAAGAAGTGTACCTTAAATCAGTTGTCAAATCTCACGTCAGCTGTTGTCATTGGTTGACTTAAAATATCAACAGCCAATCAAACCAATTGTTGTGAGATTAGACTATAGTTTTTCAGAAATAGACTAGTACCTATCAGATGGGTTTCTAATGTTATTTTTGTTTTTCAGGTAAGTTTCGTGGCAACATTCACCTTGATGTAAAAGCAGGTAAAAGGTATTTGTCTTTGTTTCTATTTCAAATTGACGTCCAATCTAGAGGGTCAAATCTCGAAGAATGAGGCATTCCATTTATGGAGAGATAGCCTTAGGTTAGTTAGTTTAACTTAAAGAAAGTCTCAGATTGGGCGTAAAATTGAAAAAGAATCAGTATGTCGTTGCATTTTCATTAAGTATTTCATTTACGGAAGATAAACGGAACACTATCAAAATATGAGTGCTCTAAACACCTCTGCCTCCCTCTTCTAGAAATACAGGCATGATGATTTTAATTAAAAAGGTAAACACACATAATCAACTGCATTCATGTTGTTTTTATTTATAGATACTACTTCAGACAGATTAAAGAAAATTACGTTTCGTTAAAAATAGTCCAGACGGACTAATGTACACAGAAAAATGAATTTTGATCTGAAAATACATATTTTTTATTGCGACTTCAATGTTGTCTGCCGTCAACAAATCATCATCGTATCCTGGTATTAACAAAGTGTTAAATTATTTTATACATGGTGTTCTTCTATATACAGGTGGTTTTCTTTGGATATCTCGTTTTATCGGTGTGTGATGAGATGACAAGTAATAGTAAATAGAAGTATGGAAGAAGAGGGCATGACACTAATGATGATGAGCTCGTTTTATTTGTCATTGTGTGGCGAGTGCTTAAGTTTTATTGTTTTATATTAATTCTTTTACCTGGCTCTATTCTAACTTTATAGTATTCATTATTAATTTTTAGTCAAAAAAAGTAAATTAGAATCAAGAAAAAGAGCAATATTTACTCCCAAATGTATTCGGTGTTACATATTTTTGGCATTGTACGAGAAATTTTCCAGAGAATGTGTATTACAGGTGCAAATATTAGTCAGACTTTTCCCTGAAAACAGCTCATTCATACTGTCTGTATTCTTTCTGGAATAGCTATCTCTACTCGAGCAGATCACACAAATTCTTGTCCTCCACACATCTAAATATTTAGCTGACCTAATTATTAAAGTCGTCGCAATATTCTAGCTTATGAACAAACCGATTGTTGTTAGATCTATTCATAATAGTAATGAGGATAGCATTGTGTGACGGGACTGCAAAGTAACCTACATTTTGCTCCAACAATTCCACCAAATTTACATTTATTTCTATCGTACATCTCCCCATGATCTACATAGCAGAAAAGCGCTAATGTCCCATCCATTCGCCCATACAAAAACATTGTTCGATAGCAGCCAATAAATTTAAAACCATGCCAACCAGCCTATTAAATAAATTCAAGAATAAATTACAACCAAATCAACAGCTGTAGTGAAGGCCCGTAAAGAACCCGATTCTGAATGTCAAAAACACACGATATCCGGGCTAGTGTGTTGAAATTACAATTATTTATAAAAATAGTTGATAAAATTCGCTTGTATAGGCAATTAAACCACATGGTGAGTGTCGCTTGGTCTATTTGCGTGCGCGTGCGCTGGACGCAAGCCAGAACGCGCGGCTATAGACCAACACAGCGCAGACGTGATGCTTGCGTTGTCAACTAACCTATTCGAAAAAATATAGACTTAAAAACCTTTATTAAAATACCCTAGAACTTACCAGCTATCGCTGGAATACGGAGGCCATAAGCGCCCCAAAACTGTTGTCTTTAAAAGCGTGTTTTCGCCAAGCATCATGCCTGTTAATTGACATAACGTAATAGGTCACCGACCTGGCACATTACCCTCATGAGGAGAAGTAGGTAGCAACTACATATACTTCTATTTGCTACCATTAGGTATTTAGTTTACTGCATCAATCATATTAGACTCCTCTAGTTCTTCTAAATTCTATCATCATCTGCGACCTGAATCTTTAATACTCTTCGCTGATGACGATTCGCTCGGTCCTGTCCTAATTCCTCATTGATTTTAAGCTGTAGTTCTATTCAAACTTTTAAGCATTTGTTCTCTGCTTTTGGTGACGGATCCCAATACCTTTGCAAGCAAATCATAATTACTCGTCGAGATATTCGGTGATATCGTCGAAAATTTGAAACTGACTGCATAACCTAACTCTAGTGTTTTGGGTTCAAAAAGAGATGATTTGAATGATTTTTTGTCCTAAGAAGAGAGATCTTAAAATAGACATTGAAAAAGTGATTAGACAAAGTGATTTCAATTGCAGTCTTGAATTTTTTCTGCCATCGTCATCTGCCTAGCCTTTTCCCAACTATGTAGGGGTCGGCTTCCAGTCTAACCGTATGCAGCAGAATACAAGTTTATTTACATAGAGCGACTGCCTATCTGACCTTGAATTTTACTGTCATGTAAGTTAATTGGCATCGCAACACGCACCATCGCCAAACATCTACACTATTGTAAATAATCCTATCAAAAATCCAGAAATAAACTATCAAATATGTCGACAATTTATAGACACTTCAAAATTCCCTTCTTAACTCACATTAAAGTCGTAAATCGCTTAAAGACAGACGTAGATTTGGTAATCTCTGATTGGTCGAAACTGCCAATTACTCCACGTGATCCAAGGTTCTGACGATGGTTTCTCAGAGTTTTTTCGTCGACTAGTGATGTAAATATCGTCATGTAGTGTTGAGCCAAGTCGTTTTATCATCATTATTCTGATACTAGTGTAATTATGAGTGGCTTATGTCCGGGAATATTTGCCAAATATATCTCGGATGGTGGTCGTAATTTTAGACAGGGGGTCTGGTGATGTTTTTGTTGTAACATGTAGGTGTCGTATATAACGTAAAACTATAATTAATCTATTTACACAACAATACCATATGATATTGTAATATCAAAATGTATAGTGAAGCAACCCGATATAATATTATAATATCTAAGCAACGTTAGGCAATGTTTTGTGCCAATGAATTTGGTATTATTTAATTTGATCAAGTGACATCACGTCACTTGATCAGATCACTTGTCTGGATGTGATTAAATTATAAGTTATTAATACCTTTAATTACTGTTATTGATCGTTTTGGGGCGAGAAGGAAAAATTGGGCTCTCGATATGTGAAAGATAAATACTTACTCGCTATTACAATGAGGTTTGCTGTAAGAAAACTCAACTCTGGGTCAACTCACCTTTATACATAAGCTATAAT
The DNA here is from genome assembly GCA_963576755.1 of Noctua janthina. NCBI lineage: Eukaryota > Metazoa > Arthropoda > Insecta > Lepidoptera > Noctuidae > Noctua > Noctua janthina. Next base: position 8,698,022 of record OY755075.1, on the reverse strand, counting down.
ATCAATTCTATTTATATGTTACTTTGTGAGTACAATAAAGAATAATTCATTTCCTATTTAACCCCTTTACTGCTCGCGTAGCATGATCACCGTAGAAACGGATTTAGTCGACGGAAGAATCGACAAAATGACAGATTTCTTTTGTTGATCTGTCATTTTGTCAATTCTTTCGTCGACAAAACCCGTTTCAACGGTAGTCATGCTACGCGTTTAGAATAACTATTTAAAATTATTCCATCATTATAAAAGAAAATCTCGTACAAAATTTCATGCTTTTAGACCTAGCGGTCTAGGCTGTGTTCTCATCCAGTGAATGAATTTAAGTTTTATTACGATCTGACTCAATTCAAAATCTTGACATGTAAAACTGTTTCTACACAAGCAAGTAGGTATGACACACACTCGATGACAGATGAACGCTAGTCTGTCGGTCCGCGTGACACAAAATTAATGTATCACTACTGGCGATAAATGATTTACTCATCAACTGAATTATTCAAATCGTAGCACTTCGATTTGACCTTAGAAATATGTCTTTGATCTATTGATCGTTACAAGATTAAACATCATTAAAGGAACTAACTGTTGGTGACTTGGTGTCGTCACGTTGAACGACACAAACAGAAATCACCAAATCAAAGTCGTCGGTCGAGAGTTCAATACCTAAGTAGGTACGCCTATATTTCGGTAGTTATGTTAAAGTCCCATGTAATAGGGGGTGAGTCGATTGTCATGAACCGGACGCTTATACAAACACCTGGGTGTTTCTGAGGAAATTCCTGATGGAAAAAACCATCATAACGACCGAATATCCGACCTGGGGACCAAGACTTAATGCTTAGCACTAGTAATGGCGACAACTAATCGGCAATCAAAAATGGACAGGCTGATGCTTTTGCCGACATTCTTAAATGTGGCAAGATCTTAGCCAGTCCTTAAGGGCCTGTGGACGGCGAGTGGCCTGTGGACGGCGAGTTATGGGCCAGCTCGCCGTCCGGCCGTCTTATGACGACAGGCCGTGTCGACGGCGCGTTCGTGTTCCACGTGCGCCTCAAAGAGATGTCAGCAAATAAGTAGGGGTCAGGGCTGCGGGACTGTTCGAAAGAGATACCGTGGCCCTGGAACACAAAGGGCAAAGAAGGAACATGGATGGGTTTTAGTCAGTACAAGTCTGACACTCCCTTCTGCTCCGCCCAGAGTGGGGGGGGGTCATTTGATGATTTCCCATCCGGAAAAAAAAAAAAAAAAAAAAGCCAGTCCTTAGGGTACCTTAAAAGTATACATCCACTTGAAATTCTTGAAATATGGATTGTTTTTCAAAAGTTGCAATAAATATTTCGCGATTTGTGCCAAGCACTATTCCATAAAACTTTTTTGTAGCATTTTTGCTACTGGCGCTTCCGAATTTTAAGCCGAGCGAGGCCTTTTATTAGAGCTAGCACAAAAAATTCTTCAGTTACACGTGTTTTGCGCCTAAAAATGACCTCAAATATAGCTAAAAAATAAATAATTAACAGGCTTTTGCCGACATTCTTAAATGAGACAAAATCTTAGCCAATCCATAAAGGTAACGTATAAGTTCCACATGAAATGTTGATCCGGATAAATCATCTTCAAAAGTTGCAATAATATTTCGCGATTTGTGCGTAGTACTATGTCATAAAACAATTTTTGTAGCATTCTTGCTACTTGCGTTTCCGAATTTTAAGCCGAGACCATGAGCTTGCAAAAAATCTTTCAGTTACACGTGTTTTGTGCCTAAAAATGACCTCAAATATAGCTAAAAAATAAATAAATAACAGCGCTGGTAGCACAATGTGAACTAGACTCGGTTATTTCGGTAACAAAAGTCGTCTGGACAATCTCGCAATGTTTTATTACCTTCAGGACAGTCAGTGATTCCGTACTGTAAACTATTTTATTTTTAAACTAAACGTCGTGTTGTGTTACTGAGGTTATAGTCGCAGGAATATCTGTAGTTTTGTGTGGGTTATGACTGGATAGATATTTTTGAACACTAGTCATTTTAATTGATCAGTTCACATTAGATTATTAGGTAAAAATTACAAAATATTAATTTAGTTATAACCAAAGCTCCCATCGTCTCCCAAATAAACTTTTATTGAGAAGAGGTTGGGTTGAACAGTTTATTTACGGATCTCTAAAAAAGTGTCAACTTCTTATATCAGTTTTTTTATTACGTGATTTGAATATTTTAGTGCTTTACCTGCAAACATCGAGGTTTTTCTCTATCTTCATACAGGGTGGAAGGACTCCTATGCACAAACGGGTACCACGTTATCAGTACAACATTCGGAACCCCTACCCCACATCCACCCCATTTCCACATCGAAATTTTCCATCAGTAATTAATTAAAAGAAAAATCAGCATCTACATTTTGACTGTTTTTTTTCTCCTGTCTCCGTGTCCTCTCCACCCTGAGTATTTAATAAATAAGTTATTTGTAAAAAAAAAGCAAAACAGATTACAATGATTAAATGATTCGTAAAACCAACACAATACTCCGCCAAAAACACTTCATCATTTTAAAAAATTCACTTCAACCTTAAAACCATCTAAGCTACCCCAGAATCACAAATGAGCTCTCAGCTAACCTAATTAGAGTTTAAATCAGCGATTAATTTTTCAGAAAGCCCATCAAATGTCGGACTCTAGTCATCACTAAGGATATAATACATTTGGACGCAAATCCCTCGGCCTCTCAATTATGTATGTACAAGGAAGAAAAGAGCCATGAATCTTTTATAATGGGTCTAAACGAACGATTAAATGGAAGATGGTGAAAACCGATGGCCTTTTTAGTGTGTACTTTAATAAATAAGATAGGAGTACGCTTAGATGTTGAGAGGATAAATAAACAGCCATTTAGAAAAGGAATTTACTTATGATATGGATGTTACTAGGAGCGGACGTGTAGAAGGACACACACTGACCTTATTGGTGATGTCCTTTTAACGAAATAAAGATGGGAGAATAGGTATATGTTTGAATAGTTGCATGTTTTGTTTCTCCCAAGGCAAAACTGATACACGAATTTAATAATCCGTCGTTTTGGTCGTTCGTATTTTATTCCCGCCATTTCGGGCAGTGTTCTATTTTTAAACGATTTATGAAATGGTTGGCCTGTTTTGACAGTATACGGCCAGTAACTTTGATAGTAAAAAATATATTGGGCCAGACTTTCCCAGGATAACGTATTATATACTTTTTGGAGTAAAGTTTCGGGTATATGTCGGACCTCGGACCTTAGGGACCTGTGTGTCAGATTCAGCCAGATAAATTGTGAGGATAACTTCGGGGCATTAAATGTAAAAATTGGCCCAAGTAAAAGTTTTGATTAGTCCGTTTGAGTCGATGCGGTGTAAAACAATGTTTGTTCTTATACTATAAGATGTTCTTTCTTTGGTGAATCGAAATAATCGTCGCAGTCTTTAGAATCGAGAGAGGTAAAGCAGTACCTATTCAGTCGCCATTGCCGGATTTTTGTGCAATACCTAGGTTTTTTTTGCGACATGGTATCTTGCAGGTCAACCTCTGATGCTAGCTTCAATTAACCGGACTATCCCGTGGATGCCTTAAGAGTAAGGCCTCCAGCTAGGGATATAAAACTTAGATACCTAGATCCCGTTAGCGTAATTTTTCGACTATAAAAATGCACGTGTAGCCCGCAAACAAAATATATTCCAGACTGCTTGGCCCATTTTAAAACTATCAGTGACGACATTAATTTTTTCATTACATAAAAAATGAAAATAATATAATACTTTACGTGCTAAAGTAATAATAAATTTATATCATCATAATATGCAGATATAGTGCCAAAAGTGATGTCAGAACTTGCGTCATGCGTCATCGTCATCATAAAATGGTGATGATCATCACGGGTGATGACGTAATGATTCTTTTCTACCTTTTCTTTTAATAGCAATGCGTGATATATCTGTCATTTTGGTCAGATGTTTTGGTTATTAAAAGATTGTTACTTTGTGTCTAGTAGGTAGACAACCAAAGACAAGAATAGAATAAAAACATGCCATCACTAGTAAGAGAAAATTGTATTCATAGATCCGTATTTTTTTTTAAGTACCTATCTACATGATGTTGCCAAAAGTCTACATTCTACATTAGCGAAGAGTCATTTCCTCCAAATTTTCTCTTAATTTCCATAGACATTGTAGAGGTTTTTGGCGGCTTAACCTGAAGATAGGTATGAGCGGCTGTTATTATTTAGCCACGATGTCCTAGTAAACGACCATAATCATAGAATCTAAATAATATTGCATTTAGCTTTCAATTTACCTAAAATTTCACTTGCTAAACGTCGATTAAATGTAACTAGCCGATGCCAATTGGATTTGATTCCTAATCCCGATCCGATTTTCCTTGATTCTAGTGTTAGTATGATACTTAAATGAAATTTATTAATCTCTAATATAAAACAAAACATCACGCCTGTAATCCCCGAAAGTTGACAGAGATTTACCTATAATAGTACACAGACCTTTCGTTTAAATCCCATGTAATAAGGGCGAGTCTATTGCTTTCAACTATATGTTCTTAGATGCATATTAATAATAATCGGTTTTATTAATGGAGACTACTTTTCTTCACTAGCTCATATTCAATGATATTTAAATACCTTATATTAACATTAAACACACATACACTCGCACTCATTCACACACACCAACACACGATTACACACCCTCACACTACAGCGCGCCTTTGATTAATCTTTATTTTATTTATGTTTTACTTTATATTTTTGATTTATATCACTTTATTTTCTAATACCTACTGTAATGGAATGTCTATTCAATAGCTTATACAAGTTGTAACTACTGGGAGAGCGGAGTTTCCTAACACAAGTATACTTCTTACTTAAATGGAAATTCCCTGAAGACCAAATGTAAACGTATTCTTAAGTTATTGAAATAAACACTTATTTATTTATTATTTATTTATCAATCGGGCACAAATCCAAACTCCGTGGCTGCTACTGAGGAAATTCCTGATGGACAAACCCAATAACACTTTGTCCGACCCGGTTATCGAACACAGGACCTCACGCTCAACAGTCGCGCTTGCGACCACTCGACCAACGAAGACTTGACATGCCGTCATATAACAGCATTTTATACAGTAAATCATATTTGCCGCCTTTAGAAGACTGTTACACCAGACTTGTCATTCGTTTCCCCTTAGCTCAATCTGAAAAAAAAAAACACGAAGACATAACAAAATTAAAACAAAAACCTACAACATTTTACCATTTTCTGAAATGGAAACCGGAACACCACACGTTCAGGTGTCGCCGGCCACTTCCGGTGGCCATGTTCCCGGGTATGACGTCACTGACAACTGACGTATATACGTGGCTATAATCCTTTAATACTGTGGATATTATCCTTTAATATTGCAAGGCTTTTAAATACTGAATTAACATATGTTTATGCTAATATGTTGAATGGGTTTAGGGGATTATTAGGGGTAATGCAATGTCATGGTTCTAATCTTCGGAGAAAATAAAAAATAGGGAAAGTGTTTTTACAGGATTTAACTTGGATTTAATAGGTAGGCGCTCCGCCATTTTGACAACTCAACGAAACACGTGTATACAAATAGAATTACAATTCATACGCTTTTCTTTATGACTTTTAATGAACACTTATTTATTTTATAACAATATTACACGGACAGTTAACCAAAGACAAAACATAGAGTATATTAGCATAGAGGTTTTAGTGGTAGTTAAGACTATATTTTGATATCACAACACAAACATCGTACGCCAAACTTAGAGCTAAAGACTGGCTGTGAAAAACTAGAATAAACACAAAAATATAATTATATAACATCATCTTTATATTCATCATCATTATCCTACCACTATCCCAATTTATTTGGGGTCGGAGCAGCATGTCTTCTTCTTCCAAACTTCTCTATTACTCACCTTAAACCCGCGGCTTCTCGCGCGTGGAGTTCGGTATTTGTCCCACAGGATCGTACTACCGGGACAAAAAGTATCCTATGTTAATCCAGGTATCTATGTGCCAAATTTCATCCATATCCTGTTATTAGTTTTTCCGGGAAAGAGTAACAAACATCTCGACATCCATACATCCCCACAAACTTTCGCATTTATAATATTAGTAAGGATTTTTTTCCGTTAGGCTTGTACATCTATATATAGCCCTAATATTATTGAAAAATTGTGTTAAATATAAGCAACGTAATGACATAGTAGGTCTCTCGGCGGAACATTGCGTCGAACTGTCTTGTGTTGACCTAGATAAGCATGTAATTGTGTGTGTGTACAGACCCCCAAACTATCAAAACTTTTCCTTATTTGAATCAATAATGGAAGATGTCCTGGCAAAACTTGCAGCCAGTGATAAACCTATAATTATTTGTGGTGATTTCAATATCAATATTTTAGAAGAAAATTCTAATAGCAGTCGATTATTAAATCTTTTCAAGTCATTTGACTTGACTAACATTTTTATTGAACCTACGAGAGTCACTTCATCTTCTGCTACTTGTATAGATAATGTTTTCTGCAATTGTGATTACTTAGATAAAGCCATAGTAAATTGTTTGCCGTCTGACCATAGCGGACAAACTGTAACTTTTAGGTGTAACATACCATTGCAAAAAGTTCAGATTCAATTTAGACCTATAACTACTAATAATTTAAAGAGGTATAATATTTCCCTACAGAACAAGTTAAGTGTTATGAGCCATCATATGGGCGATATTAATGTAAATCAATTGTATGATAATTTCTTTTCAATAGTTCACACTGAATTTAACAAAACTTTTGAAAAGAAGACAAAATGTATTTGCCCTAAATTTATATTTATTGATTGGGCAACTAGAGGTATCAGAAAAAGTAGGGAAAGACTATTTGAGCTTTATGGCCTTAAGCCTTATATAAACTCTGAAACTTTTAACAAGTATGTTGCTAAGTATTCAAAAATTTTTAGAAATACATGCAAGGTTGCCAAAGCCTTGCACATTAGCAACAAGATCAAAACAGCAGAAAACAAAATTAAGACAGTTTGGAAAGTCATAAATAACGAGACTAACAGGAAGAATATACATAACACTAGCTACACATTAGATACAGCATGTGGTTCTAAAAGCTCTAATCAGGAAGTAGCTCATGAGTTTGTAAATTTGTTTACCGATATACCGTTAAAAACTACGGAGGCTCTTAATTCCTCTCCTGAAGTCTCAATTGACTGCCCGGCTGAATTTAAATTTAAACACATAACCCTATGATAGTTATTAAAGCTTTCCGGCAAATAAAAGTCAAACTGACCGAAGATCTTTGGGGAATGTCTATCAGAGTTTGTACATCCATAGTTGAGACTATAGCACCATACTTAGCTTTAATTATTAATTTGTGTGTTGATCAAGGAGTTTTCCCGGACTTAATGAAATACAGTAAAGTCATACCTCTGTTTAAATCCGGAGATAGTAAAGATACAAATAATTATAGACCTGTATCCGTGTTGCCAGTTTTTAGCAAAGTGTTTGAAAAGGTAATGCTAAATCAAATGCTCAATCATTTTAACACCAACAGAATCTTACACGATCAACAGTATGGTTTCACCAAGGGACGTTGTACAACTGACGCCAGTGTAACCTTATTAAAGCACATATTTACTGCGTGGGAAGAGTCCCAAGACGCCATTGGAATTTTTTGTGACCTCTCCAAAGCATTTGATTGCTTAAATCACGACACATTACTTTTGAAACTTGAGCATTACGGACTAGGGAAACTTGCACTTAGTTTGGTAAAATCTTATTTGAGTGATAGACAACAACATGTGCAAATAAATGGTGTTAATTCACAAGGTTTAAAAGTAAAAATGGGGGTACCGCAAGGCTCAATATTGGGTCCTTTCCTCTTTCTAGTATATATAAATGATCTCCCCTATTTATTGAAAAACCAACCTCAAAATATGGTGTTATTCGCTGATGACACTTCCCTAATTTTTAAGATAAATAGACGGGCCCAAAATCTAGATGACGTGAATAATGCCCTACTTCAAGTCCATAATTGGTTCACAGCAAACAATTTAGTGTTAAATGAAAAAAAAAACGAAATGCGTAAGATTTGCTTTACCGAATGTTAAAAGTAGCGATTGTGATATAGTATTGAATAAAGAGAAACTTGAATTTGTAGATAAAACGGTTTTCCTGGGGATTACGCTTGATTCACGGCTACAATGGGGTTCTCATTTAACATCTCTTGCGGGGCGGCTAAGTTCAGCAGCGTATGCTATAAGAAAAATCCGTCAATATACTGATGTAGATACCGCTAGACTGGTCTATTTTAGTTACTTTCATAGTATTATGTCTTATGGCATTTTAATGTGGGGACGGGCTGCAGACATTGTGTCTATATTTGTTCTGCAAAAAAGAGCCATCAGAGCCATATATAATCTTCGTAGGCGCGATTCTCTAAGGGAACTGTTTAAGGAAATTAACATCATGACGCTACATTGTCAATACATCTACGAAAACATAATGTATGTAAGAAAAAATCTACATCTTTTTAATAAAAGAGGTGACAGACACAGTTACAGTAATAGAAATAGAGACCAATTAGTTCAGCCAGACTTCAGACTCGCTAAAGTAGACTCATCTTTCATGGGGTACTGTTTGAGATGCTATAATAAAATTCCACAAAGTATTCTTGAACTGAATGAAACGAAATTTAAAACATGCATTAAACGCACACTATGTAAGAAAGCATATTACAAGTTGGACGATTATATCACTGATAAAAATGCTTGGCTCAATGCCGGTCCTGCTCCACAAGAACAGGGGCGCCTAAATTGATAGCATTAAATAGTATTGTTGGAGCTGCTGAAGATTGTATAACTATCTTTGCATTGTATAGATTCAATCTCTTTTGTATTATATAGCCGCCTAGCCCATATTGTGTGAGTACTATGTACTAGAAAGCTATCATTCGCTGGAAACCTGCGTCTTTTCTTGACTTGAATGTGCTCTGGCGGTTAGGAGTATGTCATGCTCACTCAAATGTCTCGCTGATGGTGGCACGTGTGTCGGATCATTTAGTTCTCTTCAAAATGGTGTTGAATGGTGCTGATACATGCGTCATGTTCGTGAACGGGCGCTGTCAATTGTGACTGGTCATCTCTTATTTGCCACGGCTTATTTGAATTAATTATTTTATTTTTGAATTGTTTTTACTATGGACACTTTTAACGTACACATCTTGCTGCATCGTTCTCACAAACATCTCAAAATGAATGATGTAACCAAGGTTTTGTTAAAGTATTCTGATTTAAAAGAGTGTCCATGGAGTTTCTTGCCCGTTCTTCTCCATAGAGATCTACGTTAGGGAATGGGCAACTACAGTACTTTCACAGTTTTTGTGCCTTGTGACTGGGACTGTAGCTTTATTTTACTGTTGCCTTTGTTTCGACAATTCAAAAGTGCCTGTAACTGGCCTACTTGAAATAAATGCTTTGATTTGGATTTTGATTTTGACATCATGTGGGCAGACCATGGGTTTCGTGCTATGAAAACACACTGGGTGTGATACACTGTTTCTAGCAAACTAACGAATTACTTGAGATTACAACTTAACACAATAACACGGGGCACAATGAATCGGGTACAGTTCCAAGACGTCTCAACTCCGCCGCGATCTGACACTTAATGTCGTCCTCTCCTCGAGCTGGACATCAGGGCTCTGTACAAGCACGCAGTGTTGTCTGTAGACTTGTAAGTCGCTTGATGGCACCACTGTACACTGGCGCGCTTTCCAATTCATTTTATGTCCGTTGACCGGATCCGACATATTTATCATTTTATATTCTCTGTTACACAAAAACGAAACTTAAAACATAGGTACAGGCTGATACAAAAATAAACTACAGAAAATATCGAAATACTCCAGCGTATAATACTAAAAGCTGAAACCAAAACTACGCCAACAAATAAAAACAAAAATGTTCACAGAATATCCATTATTTATCACACATACCGATTGTGTTCTGAAAACCGCAATCTGTATTTTCAAATGCAAAACGTGGCTTCAAAAACGCAGTCTGTTTGCGTGAGCTATTAAAAACAAACAAAATAGATCTATGTATCTGAAACTAGACCACCTCGTTGGTCTAGTGCAGGTCCGTCCAACATTCGGCCCACAGGCCACCTAGCGGCCCGCATAGGTATTTCATCCGGTCCGCGAGCTATTATACACACAAAAAATGTCCTTTTGTCAGTTATTCCCGCGCCATATTTACCTACCCGCCCCATCTCTACCTATGCGAAAGCAGACTGCATCATCGGAGTATAGTCCGGTGAAGATTGTTTTTTGGCCCCCTACAGTTACAAAAATACAACTTGGCCCTCCATTATATTATGTTGGACACCCCTGCTCGCAAGAGCAAGAGAAACTGGGTTCGATTACCAGGACAGGGAAACTGTTATTGAATTTTCCCGTCAAGGATTTTGCAGTCGCAACAGGATCTAGAATAGTTCAGAATTTAGATGGAGGTCAGTAAGCGTTGTGAGGTTTTATCAACAGAAATTTCTCAGTAAATTTGAATATAATATAATAAAAAACATAAAATTAAAGTTAATTGATCGTAATTATCACAAAACGTATTAACATTTCTGTAATTTCATTACATTCATTTCATTATATTACATTACATTTGAATATAAAATCGCACAAATGGTGAAGTCACGAACCTAGGTGTACCTACTAAATACTACCGAACCCTTTGTGAATAACAAGCGTAATATTCTGAACCTAAATCTAATTTTATCGCCACTGGGAACCCATTCCAAACAAAAATCAATTACTCAGAAATACACTTGGTAACTTACCTTGGCTCAAAGTGTCAAATAGAGATGAGCCATCGCCCGCGGATATCCGCGCAGTATCCGCAGGGTATCCGACCTAAATAAACTGACTTCACATTTAGGAATACCTATCTCGGAAACGCTGCTGTGAAATATGATTATCATTAAATGAATTGAAAAGGTAATTATAGTTTATTTGATATTTAAAAGAACATTTAAAAAAGTTCTAGCTAATTTATTCAACGTTGCTCAACTTATGTTTGAAGTTTGGTTTAATTAATTAGAAATAACTTGTTGCTGTTTATTCTATTTGCTAATTAAAATGATCATAAATGTTAACTTCATTACAAAATTCTATGAATAAGATTTGCCTAGGAATTTAGTTAACCTGACTCTGAACTAAGTTGTCTAAAGAAATTGTTTATTTCATTAGAGCAATGGTTTAACATGATTTTGGTTATAAATGAAATACATAGCTCGACATGCGACATACTTTAAAGAATTTAAGGAACTAAAATTTCCAAAATGACTAACTAATATCGCTATTCATAATACGTACCAAGCAGACACCGTTTTAATATAATGAGTAAAGTTTCTAATAGGTATTTCACTTCAAAAGGTGCTGCCAAAGTGCAAAGGCCGTTATTGTAGTAAGTAGTGCTGCCTGTTGACAACCCAGTAGATAAATAAAAACAGCATTTAATACACTTTTGCCAAATACTACGAGGATAACTAAGGCATGACATAATATTCAAATGACTGTCATTTTTTTCGAAGGTAAGGCGAACTGAGGAATAAATCACACAGAAGTGCTGTTGCATATATCCGCAATATCCGCACTTAGGTATACAAATATCCGCGCACCGAGCAATGCGCCCATCGGCATCGTGTCTCGCTGACCACACACTGACACTCATGCGATATACGGCCATGCTAACTACTTAAATAACATTAGCACTGCTTGTTTCCATTATTCACTAGATTGATTTTACGACTGCCTCGTTGGTTTAGTGGGCGCAAGCGCGACTGCTGAGCATGAGGTCCTGGGTTCGATGCCCGGGTTTTTCCATCAGGAACTTCTGCCTTCTGCCTTCTACCTTCTGCCTTCTACCTTCTGCCTTCTTCATGCCTTGTGGCATTAAGGCCGCCTATGTACCACTATTGTACATGAAGTTTAAATAAATAATAAATAAACTTCTTAGAGCAGCCACGGAGTCTGGATTTGTCCCCGTTTGATGGCAATAGGCTCAGCCCCTATTATATGGGACTTAACCATAACTGGCGAAATGTGGGTGTACTATTAGGTACACCTCTTCCTAACCTTTCGGGGATTACAGGCGTGATGTTATTGTATGATTTTACAATACTGGCCGGGTCCACTTAAATCTGTGTGATTCTTTCCAAAAAAGACACTAATCTGCATGGTCCTCATATGACTTGACGAAGATTATGTCGGGACTTTAAAAAAGACGGTGACCTATGAGTTTAGTTCTGGTGTTTCTTCTCAAAGTAGTCAGGCATTAATTATCGGCCTCATCTAACTTAAAAACGTAACTTAATGTGATGAGTTAAAGTTTTTTTTTAAACACTGCTTTAAGCTTTCACGGTTTACAACTAAACTTATAGTGTCACTTACGGATAATTATCAACTGTTTATATTATTAGCAACAGCGTCGAAATATAGGGACCTCAAATTATTTAATAATTACGGAAGATATCGCGTAAGTGACAGTTTAAGTTTAGTTTTTTTTAAACCACAGAAATAAATATTTGATTCATGAGCACCTTACATGTCACCACTAATGTTAATGTCAAGTAGAATTAAGACGTCAATGTATTGAATAAGTAGTCGAAAGCTCCATCAATTAATTCGATCTCTTGTCCAACCTATATTTGTGTTTCTCATTGTAATTCTGACAATACGAAGAACAATAAATAAATAGTGAAAGGACAAAATATTTCCTTCAGCAAATAGCTTACATCTCCGTCTGTCTATCTTTACGAAATGTTATCATTCCAATTATGATTATGATTTATATTATTGTTGTTTATTTTTTGTAATTTTGTATGATGCACGTCATATCCCTGCGACAAATAAATATGTTTTTCTTTCTTTCTTTCAATTATGGAAATCTCATTAACATTTACCAAGTAATAGTTTATATTGAACTAGCTTTTGCCCGCGGCTTTGCTCGCGTTAATTTAGATTTAGACAATCAATTCGGGTTGTACTCTGCTTGTAATAATATAATTCAATCATGATTCCGAAGACACGTGGCGCCATCTATTATCATAAGAACGTAATTGTTGTTTTCCCCGGGAACAGTACTTTTTATTCGGGATGAAAGGTGTGCCTATGTGCTAAATTTCAAGATGATCGGTTCAGTGGTTTAGGCGTGAAAAGGTAACAGACAAACTTAAATTACTTTCGCATTTATAATATTAAAGTTAGTAAAGTTAGGATAGGATGTAGAGCATAATTGAAATATACTAAAAATATCCGAAAACTTATAAGCAATCATAAATATCCACAAATCGGTCACCTCCCTACAGACCTCACACATTTCACGACATCACTGGCCAGTAGTCGCTACCTTTAATTTAAAACTCATCATTACGCCATAGCCCTTTTATTAAGCAAATTAAAACGACGTGTCGTGTGTCATTGGACAAGCTCAGCGGGAATGAATACCAGTCGCGCCCCCAGGAAGAAAGCAATTGCGGAATTAACGCGTTCCCATTTCCTTGCCATGCACGACATTGTGTTGTGCTGCCACTTAATAGTCCTCAAGGCAGATGTCCAACTGGCAACGAGGAAGCTTCTAGCTATCGTATTTTCTCGGGTAAGGATAGTTATGTACAGTCGCCAGCACATAAAATGTTGATGTTTAAGTTCAAAATCGAATGAGAAAATGCGACTGTACGTTTCTTGATTGTTGGCCCCGAGTCACACCTGTCAATAAAAGATACATTTATACTATATGGCATGTACCGTTTTTCACACGAACACCGATATGGACGAGCGGCGCGCGGCGCTCGCACCGGCTCCGCTCTTCGGCGCGGATCACCACGCGTTTGGACGGCGCTTAGATCAGACACCATATTACAGCGTCAGCGCGGATCTCTGTGGCCCTGTGATCGGACTGCACGACCCTGACGCTTCGCCGCGTCAGCGGTGAGCTGCATCGTGTGAAACCGCCTAAACGTTGTTCGCTGAGACCTCTTGCCCTCACACGTACTTTTTCGTGAAAATCTACGGTTGAATCGCAGTGTCTAGGCATGGCCATCTTCGTGTATAAATCACTATGGAAGCTAGTAAGGATCCATGCATCACTAACGACCATACATTTTTACGGCAAATCAACATCATCATCTGACTAACCGTTTCGCAATTATGTTAGGGTCGGCTTCCATATTTTACACGGAGCGACTGCCTATCTAACCTCCACAACCCAGTTGCTGCTTACTACGATACCCTTTGGTAAGACTGGATGCAGACTTTCTGACGGCTACTAACGACTGTCAAAGATCTACTTGACAAGTGACAGCCGGGACCAACGACGCATGGGTAATAAATGTATGTGGACAAGAGGTTTTCGGTGAAAACTGAGTCAAACAAACAGCTCGTGTTTAGTTAGCAGCTCTACTCGCTTCTCACTAATCGCTGTCGAAGGGACAGATGCCTTAAATTCTATGAATTAATGTAGAAAGTGGTACATTTGTTTAATTAAATGAAGGTTTTTTGCTTTGTTTTTAATAGCATATAATTATGTTATTACGTGAGGTTGTTGCATTTAGTTTGCTTAATGAAAGTAGTGAAATTTAAAAATATTTGTAATAGCCGTTGTGTGCTTCATTAAAGTGGGAGCGTTATAAAAACTAAAAGACTCATCTAGTTGATTTAGTTGTAGAATACTCTGGCTAGGACCTGCTCCGGTCTAGCAAGTACGCATCTCCACACAGCTTCGGTGGTTACACTCTAGCTCCAAAACACCTCCTCTTTTCTACTTGCCGCATCTCACCCATCCAAACATTGGCATGCGTGGCTTAACCTTGAAGATCGACTCATGAGGCTGTTATTATTTAGCCTCTAGCCCTCCTCAAATATAGATGTGGGTACGGATGTAATATATACAAATAGATACAATTGAAGTGTCTGTTTGTAATTTCAAAATAACAGCGTTTTACTGAATGCATCTGAAAGTATGTACGGTACTTATTACGTTTGTTCCGGCTAATCTCCGAAACGGCTGGACCGATTTTGACGGGACTATCACTGACAGATAGCTTATGTTATAAGGTCTAATATAGGCTACGTTTATTTTAGAATTTATTGAGGGTTCCGTGCAAAAAAATTAAAGCCCTTAAAATTGTTAACAAAATCCGATTCAAACGGCTAATCTCCGAAACGATTTTAACGGGACTTTTATTGGCAGATAGTTGATGTTATAAGGAGGTAACTAAGGCTACTTACGTAACTTAAGTACTTAAGGTTACTTTAGGAAAATAATTAGGGTTCCGTGCAAAAAAAAATCCCTTGAAATCGTTAACAAAATCCGATTCAAATAAGGATAATAATTCACGCGGGTGAAGGTCTCAGGCAACAGCTAGTATTTTTTATATATATCACATAAATACATAATTTCACGCCTTTTTTCTAGGTAGACATTTTGTCAATCAAATAACATCAGCTCTGCGTGTCCAATAGTGTGTAACCGCGGCACAACGGCGTCTGGTGTAACGATCACAGTTAATGACCACACTGTACATAGGTTATATCATTAAAGTTAAGCGATTGGTTAGGTTCAATGACTGCCTATCGTGACCTTTCTTTTGACCCCAATAAAGTTTTTTTTTTAGTTACGTCTCATTTCAACTCGTTGCTCTTGTGGTCGCACACGCGATTCCTGAGCATGAAGTCCTGTCTGGTCAGTCTCTTTGGCTGCTAATGAGAAATTCCTGAAGGAAAAACCCAATAACACTTTGCAGACTTGGGTGTTAAACCCAGGACCTCATACTTTATAAATAGCCGACTTACTAAACAGACTTGAAAAACCGGTCAAAAACCGGTTGAAAACCACGTAATGTTTTCTAGCTTTCATCCCAGCTTCTATCCGAGTTTTTAATACAGTAACTCCAGATCAATCACAATTCATCTATCCGTCCGTCGCACACCCATCAATCGCTAATCCGAGCTGCAGTCTGAGTCAGTCGGTGTCCTGTTGAGATGCATTTACGACTAAAAGCTAATCGGTGTAAAAGTTACATGTAGTTGTAACTACACCCTATATAATATGTTGTAGTGAATAAATTTTGTACATCGCCCTGTATATACAGGGTGGATGGGACATCGACCTAAAAACGGTTACCACCCTCTATGTTTGCATAAATGCAGCGTTGACTCTGGCAACCTTCTAATAAAACTTAGGTAGTGCAAATGATCCGAGTATCCGAGAATGAATAAGTGGATTAGTATAAATATTGTAATGAAAAAAGATCACAAGCAAAGCTTTAATGTGTTCCGAGCAATATTTCCATAAATTATAAACAAATAAAATATGGCAAGAACGCAAATAATACTTGTGTGCGTAACTGTACCAGGAACAAAGCCGGGTCACCACTCAACAGTTTCAATACAAAGAAGTGCTGCTGAGTGGTAAAACACTTTTCATCCCGAGTGTACCGCGGATTGTGATGTAGATTAAATAAAATATTATGTGGAATGAAAAAATGAGAACGAGTTTGCAAAATGTCGTATTGATTTGGATATTAAGAAGTTATGTATAAGGTCTATCTTTTCATACACGAAATATTTTAAGCGTAACTTCTATAAGTCGTAAAGTCGCCATAGCAACGAAAAAAAAAAATTATCTAAGTGTTTTTTTTTTTTACAAAATTATTATAATTCTAAAATTTTTCGAGTCTTTTGCATAAAACCTTTACTCCCATATTCTAACAATGACAGTAAGTAAATACGAAGTAGTAAAGTACCGTAATGGATGCTTAAAATAAGGAGCTAGTATTTATTTTGTGGGTCAAGTAATTTTAAATGAATTATTTTTATCAAAAAAATATACTCAGATAAAAAAAAAACCCCTTAAAATGGCTTTGTTATAGCCGTTAGATGATTCCCTGAAAATATTTCGTGTATGAATAGTTAGACCCTATATAGGTTACGGCTAAAAGCCGAAGTATGGTTACACCTATTTCTAGCCGGCTAAACCTAGGTGCGACCGGTAACAGTTGTGCATCCTTTTTATTGCTAGAACACGCTGACCAAACGCGCGAGCCGAGCGAGAGGAGCGAGTGGTGCTGCGGCAGTGGCCGGCGAGCGCTACATCCAAATTGGTTGCATGTTCTAACCGTAGATAAGAAGGATACATCTCAGTTTAACCGGCTGCACCTAATTGTAGCCGGCTAAAACTAGGTGTAGCCGCGCTTCGCCGCTATTCTTCGCTATTAGCCGTGACATTTACAAAAGAATGCCACTAGCAGTAGCAGCAAGTAGCAACAGCTGCAGCAGCATGTTTTGTATTAATGTTGTACCAACATTTAACGTCGTAATCATTATCGCGTCGGTGTCCCATCCACCCCGTATAGAAGAACCTGAGTACAAGTAAACACCGTACCGTAAATAAGGAAAAGTGCAGATAAGAGTATTACAACATAAAAGCTTTATTTTTGTGTTATTTTCCAACAATTTCTCCCCTCTATGGTGAATGTTTTAAGACACGTATCTGCTCAATAAATAGGTCAGCATTACTTCACCCTGACATCTTTATATTTAGTAGTCAATGATACTGTACACAAGATATGCTACGTTCAGTAGGGACCATAAGTTGAGCGTCTATTGTACCTACATAGTTACCGACGTTTAAAATGTGGTTGCGCTAGTATATAATATGTCGCAGTAAGATAGTTTCAGATATGATATAGATATATAAAGGGTGTTACAAGACCCTTAGCGAAGCCAAAAGGCACTTATTGTTACCGTCATTGCGATATTTTTTTTTTGTTTTAAACCATAACTAGGAACCACTAATGCCACTTGGAAAAACGTAGATAAGTACAGTTCTTTTTTTTTTAAAAAACGTTGCCCCACACTAGGATTTTCTCCTGTATCGTGGGTGCGTTTACAAACATTTAAGCTCACAAACAGCCAGACCCGGAACAACTATCTGTAGGCCATACAAATATTTGTTCCGTGCGGGAATCGAGTTGTGTTAACAAAACTAGTATAAGATGACCTCGTATTAAAATTACGGAGATATTAGAGGCCAAGTTTTTTTTTTTAAATACATGTTTTTAATGTAAGAACTTTCCTTGAAATACCTCTACGACACCCTACTATTCAATCCAACCAAAGTTTTGAGTCCGTTACATTGAGTCCTACCGTAAAACATGATATTTCACCCCAAAAAAAGTCCAGCTCGTCACTAACTATCAAAACAAGTTAAAATAAAAGCTTATAATAAACGGCATCGAAGAAATAGTTAAATGAAAAGCTACTCGTTTTTGACCGAAAAATAATGTAGCTACATTTAGTTATCTATTTGCATAGGGACGTCCTAATTTCACACCCATTTTGCAGGGTCAATCGATCGGACCCTTCGAAACACGCCTCACTCAGGACGTCAAATTGTGTCAGTAATTTAATGGTTTTCCATAATAGGACAGCCTACTAAAATAGATGTTAATAATGTGTCAATATCAATAAATTTGAAATTAGAAGAAGTTCCCAACGTTGGACTAAAAATGAAATAAAAAAGGAGCCTAAAAAGGCAAACATTTCATGAACTGGCCATAAACACGTTACACTCTTCAAAAAATCGGTTTTTAATTTTTAGTAGATTCAATTTACTTTGAAATTGCTGTTTTTTTTTTAACGGCGAATAAAATTCAACTTTTGAAGAATCTAGAATCATTTCCTGGAACAAGTATTTCTGTGGTATATACTACCACTAAAACCCGACTACTGAAAAATCTCGCTCTAATTAAATTCGGAGTTTACAAGGTAAAATCGTTCCTTCTATTGTTAAAGTCGGTTAAAATGTAGCCTATGTTACCCGGGCCATAATAACGAATCGATTTATACAAAATCGGATGAATAGTTTAGGCGCTACGGAGGAACATACGTAAATACAAACATACATACATAGACTGCTAAAATCATAACCCTTCATTTTGGCTTCGCCGTAGTCGGGTAAAAAATAAATGGAATAATTTTCACGCCAATAGGAGACCCATTCACAGCGTATGAAACTAAATGAAAATACTTCTTTTACATGAGCCCAGACGGCTGTAAAACCATTAAAAAAATACACTTACTTTCCCAGAGTACCATAACCAATATCTTTTACAACCATAAAAGTTGGCACATGAAATCCCTTTTGCGTCATTGCTTTTTACAAAATTAAATTAAATTGAATCTAAATGTTAAATATCTAAAGGCTATAATAGACTGAAAGCTAATATTTCTTCTCAATTAAATATCCAACGAACATAAAATAAAAACGTATTTTCTGCGAGAGAGCCTGAAATCTGTATACATATAAACTACAGACGGTAGGATGGAGGAAAAACGACCTTGTGCGTGGTGGTAAAAGGGTGAATTTTAAGTGCATGAAGAAAACAATTTTCATTCAATAACGTTTATTAGTTTTATTATGAAAACAATAAAGCTGATGCAGACGGTGGGGTTGTTAAGATTTTAAGGGTTGGTACCATTGGTCCTCTAAAGCCTTTAATAGTAGCAATAATCCAGCCAGGTCCAGTGGTCGCAAGCGCGACTGCTGTGCATGAAGTGTTGGGTTCGATTCCCGGGTCGGGCAAAGTATTATTAGGTTTTTCCATCAGGAATTTTCTCAGTAGCAGCCACGAAACCTGGATTTGTGCCCGGTTGATGGCAGGGTGAAATGTGGTTGTACTATAATTTAGTACACCTCTGCCTAACCCTTCGGGAATTACAGGCGTGATGTTATGTAATCCAGCCTGTTATCCCACTCCAGGACAAAGGGCCCTTCAGAGAAGAAACAAGCACTTATGCTTGGGACAGATTTTCTTATGATGTTTTCCTTCACTGTTCATGTTTATTTCTTCTCATCAATGATTGAAGTTAGTACTACGCCTCACCGGGTGGGTAGGTAGTAGGTACCGCTCACTGATGATCGACCACTTTTTGACTCTTATGCCGTGAGTGATAAGGTTCAAAAGCGGTCGACAGTCAGTGAGCGCGGTAGTACATTTGAACCTCTGATTTTGCAGCAATGTCACAATCACAGTGTTTTTAACACACTTTTATTAGCGTCACCTGTAACTAGGTATGTAAAAAAATCTTAGAAATTAAATTGGACCCACTTCCCGATTTCCGATTAAGCTGAAATTTTGCATACATGTTTAGTTTGGATGACAATGCATGGTTAGCTAAGTGATTTCATCCTAAATCCAATATGGCGGATTCTCTGCTAGTTATTTTTTATAGATTCTCATGATATGAGTATCAAATGAAACGGTTTGCTGTGAAGAGTACGAGAAATAAAATGACGTCACTCTAAAGCGTGTTTTTGAGTTGTTTTTAACTATTATATTTATTTATTCTCGTTACAATAAGGTTCTGTTAGAGTTTACTTCACTGAAAAGTCTGTGAAAATCCAAATGATCTTTGACTTCGACAAAATAAGGTTACTTTTGGGTCGTTACTGTCAGAAGTATAATAGTAACCGTACCTAAGTCAATAATTTGTAAAACATTGACAGAGGGAAGAATCCAAATCGCGTATTAAAATATCATCATCTGCCTAGCCATCGGCTTCCAGTCTAGCCGGATGCAGCTGAATACCAGTATTTTAGATGGAGCGGTTGCCTATCTGACCTCCACAATCCAGTTACTACTGGGTAATACAATACCCCTCGGTAAGACTGGTTGTCACACTTTCGGGCCACTGACTATCTGTAACGACAGTCAAAGATCTTCAATTGACAGCCGGGACCAACGTCTTAACGTGCTTTCCGAGGCACGGAGGAAACTCGGTATGTAATGGGTGGTCACCCATCAACCAACCTGAAGATCGACTCGAGCGGCTGTTATTATTTAGCATGATCTCCATCTCGCATTTTAAAACATGCAAACTCATATTTACAAGGACTCAACCCATGACGTCAACGATTTGATCTTACGCATTCTTTAGTACAAGTACAAGCTCTGACGTCATAATACAGTACTTCTAGAATGAACTATATTATCTTCCATCCGACTTATATGTCAGACAAACATGTATTGGCAAAAACACTCGGTGGCTCTCAGCGTACCCCGAGGCATTAAGAGGCGGCATCGAGGCGGCGCTGCGGCCTTGACCCACCCCCGTTTTACACCCCCAACTCACCCCCTCGAACTCATCCCCGAGCTTAAGCAATGACCTAAGATTTCCATGATTAGAAATCCCGGAATCCTTTAGGAAAATTCATATGATTTTAAATGTTAAAGTAGAATAGCGGTTTTTGTCTTATAAAGCTTTAGTGGATTGTGAATTGTCGTTTCTTTTGGAGTTTTAATAATAGTTTATTGTTAAATATAGCACATTTATTTAATAAACTAACTAAATATATAATAATAATTAAAAACGATTAAATATACTAAATTAACTAAACTTTAAAAGGGCATCAAAACCTCCACCTCAACGCTAGTGTATAGTTTAAGTTAAAGAATATATTCATAAGTTTTCTAAAAATATTCGTATTTTATACGACGGTCGGCACGCTTGGTTTGATCCGATCTTAAAAGTTCTTTGTTCTAAAGAACAAGGAAACTCGTATTCCAGATACTTTTATTAAGACATTAAAACAAACTTTAAAATCGAAATTCATTTCAACTTAATGCTCGTTAGCTGTCTTTCCTATGAAAAAAGTCTTATAAAAACTCCTCTTGATAACCTCTGTTTTTAGCTAGCTAGCTGTTTTCTTACCCCTCGATTGTCACGATCGCGATGGGTCCACCGTCCGCTATTTGTGACGGTAAATAATACAAGGTGTAACATAATACACACAAAACCTTCCGTGTGGTCTCTCAGACCAAGAAACTGAACAACGCCAACGATTGCTCTAGGAGTTCTTGAAGTTCGCAAAAAAATGGACTTTCTGTAGGAACTGTCGCGAACATCTGATCAACATCAAATAAAAAAGTTCTGAATTTTCAAAAGTCATAGAACAAAAGTTATTCAGTTTCGTGGTCTGAGACACCACACGAGAGGTCTTGTGTTTATTATGTTACATTATTCGAGGGGTTAAAGATACCGAGGCCGCGGGACTGTTCGAAAGAGATACCGCGGCCCTGAAAGTCTGGAACACAAAGGGTAAAGAAGGAACATGAATGGGATTTAGTCAGTACAAGTCTGACACTCCCTTCCGCTGGAGAGTATAAGTGATGATTTCCCACCTGAAAAAAAATGGGTTAAAGATAAACCATACATATACCCACGCCTTTTCCCCAAGAGGTAGGCAGAAAATACAAAACACCATCTGCTGCGACCCTTACATACTCTTTACTCCTTATAATAGGTCTTTACCTATGTAATTGGAGATTTAATAACCAGCATTTTCAGATTTAATTATCTGTGGATTGGCGCGCAATTCGAAATTCAAATAAATTTTATTCGAAAGCCGTGTTCTTTTAATTTCAAATTCAGTAATTTGTTTTTAGATAGTTTTTTGTTTTTGAGAAATTGTGATAGTTTTTGGCGCCATGGACAAACTGAAAATTCGTACAATTTTCGAATATGAGTTCCTACGTGGACATACCGCTGCGCAAACAGCACAAAACATTAACGACGTGTACGGGCCTAACACTGCTTGCATAAACACGGTCCATTATTAGTTCAATCGTTTTAAATCTGGAAATTTTGAGTTGAAGAATGCGATTCGCGGTCGGCCGGTAACCATTGTCGACAACGACGAATCGAAGGCGGTAGTGGAAACGGATCCAACTCAATTTACGGCTGAGCTTGCTGCGGGCCTTGGAGTTAGTGTCAAAACGACATTGAAGCACTTGCGTCAAATCGGAAAGATAAAAAAACTAGATAAGCTAAAATAAAAAAAAATACAAAAAGTATTAAGTTTAAAGTTATGTTTCTTAGACCAAAGCATGTTCCTAAATTCAGGGCATACGCGTATAAATACGAAAATAGATGTATGTATAACTACTTAATACAATTTCGTGCATGAGTAATCGAATTCGAAAACCCTTTTACTTTCGCGTTACTCATGGCAGCGAAGGATTAATCGATTTCACGAATCTTGTCGATTCATCCTGGTTGCTCCTTCAATTATTCACTAAGGATAAAACTCTGTAACTTAGTAACTTGGCTTATCATTTTGACGAGATATCTTCTGTCTGCAAGCCTACATGTTCTACGAGCTTGTAATACGAAAACTGTTTTGTCTGGGTTCCCTACTTCAAATCGAATGACGTGAGATTGAATAACGAGCCCCCAAGATACAGGCGCAGCCTAGTTTGGGGACCTTTGATTTCAAATGTATTAAAATTTTACTAGCTACGATTATTCATAGGGCTAAGATAGGTTAAGAAAATTTTTGTAACAATGGTTTAATAATAAATTTATTCTTATTTTTACTCATTCGAAAACGTTAACTCGATACTCGATACTTGGTTGGTAGTACTTGGTGACCCAACCGATTTCAATGAAATTTTGTGAATGTGTATGGTTGGTTCCAGCTTGAAAGATAGGATAGTTTGGAACCCGATAGGTGGCGCTGTTGTTATTACATTGTATTTGTTCGCAACCAGGCGGGTCGGTAGTATTTTTATAAATAAATGCCGTAACTTAAAATCTGTTGCTAAATACAGCATAATAAGTAACTATTGTAAAAACCAAAAGCGTGGTAAGTATGAAAAACATTTTTTTTAAACAAACCTCATTTTTTCGGACCGCTTCATTGGCTTTCGGGTGGGAAATCATCAAATGACCCCCCACTCTGGGCGGAGCGGAAGGGAGTGTCAGACTTGTACTGACTAAAACCCATCCATGTTCCTTCTTTGCCCTTTGTGTTCCAGGGCCAAGGCATCTCTTTCGAACAGTCCCGCAGCCCAACCGCTCCGCTTCATTGGCTTACCTAGCGGCTCTGACTCACGGCTATGCGAGAGTTTAAACTTTTTAATTTTCTTGAATACAAAGTTCGTCAATGTTTTCCTCCAGGAACCAAACATACCTCTGTTCTGCCTCTCCGAGCTTATCTCTATACAAATAAATAAAATTGTAGTGTCTGTTTGTAATTCCAAAATACCAGCTTTTTACTGAATGTGAAAGTATAGGTACAAAACAAAAAATCTTTTTTTTATTTTTTGTCTGTCTGTTCCGGCTAATCCCCGAAACGGCTGTACCGATTTTAACGATACTTTTGCTGGCAGATAGCTGAAGTTATAAGGAGTAACTAGTAGGTAGTACTTTTATATTAGAAAAATAATTAGGATATCCGTGCTAAAAAAAATTAAAATCCTTGAAATTGTTGTTTACTAAATTCCATTCAAATAGGCAAGTAATATTTTGAAAATAAAATTGAGGCGAATATCGCGGGGCACAGCTAGTAACTACTAAAGTTAGTTCGGTTGTTTGAATGAATACATTCAAATCTCATAAACACAGTTATTATCACGCCAACATTATTTTTGGTGTGGAGCAGTTCGAAAGGTGTTGCTCTACAGTGCGTTAACACACTGGCAATCGAATTGACGAAGATTCATTTCCCAGCCACAGAATTTAAAAAAAAACTTCTACAGCTCGAATTAAAAGAATAGTTCTAATCTTTACAGACTCAAACAAGTTTCCTAATTACAGCAAACTTATATCTATTCAGATTTCATTTATATTCCTGTTTGTTACAAGCAAGGACAAGCAGAATTCCATACCGATTCGAATGCGTCACAACGAAATCAAATGCAGTATTGCATTGCAATAAATAATCTTCAAAACCCATTCATTCTAGTTTCAGTTTATCATAAACGTACTAATATCTACAAATGTTCCTTCTGCTTAATTGGTCGAATGACGTCATAGACAAACGGTTTTATACCAGAAAATATTGTTTCAAAATGCGTGTGCGCATAATTGTTGCTAGTTTGTTTCTTTTGGCTTTTACTATTGAGTTTTGGCCAGTCTTCAATAACACGGGAATATTACACGACCACTACACTAGAACCGTCTTTATACCAACGAAAGAACATCTCTAGTTCAACCTATAATGGTCTACAATAGATACGGAACGTGTAGTTCTTTTTTATTCTTTTACTGATTTCCAATAAAACCAGGAATTTGGCTGTTGATTGTTGTTTTTGAAATATAAGTCGGTTAACGTAATGTTTGAAAATGAGTTATTATGTAAAAATATCGAAAATTCATATTTCACAGTGAGTTGATAAAAATATAAAACAGAACTGCCCACATATTGAAAATGTGAGTTGAATCGTACTATTTTCTTGTTCGCTCACAAGATGGCGGTGACTTGCAATTCAAATATAGAACAAATCTATTTCTATTCTATAAATCGAATCACATTATTTCAAAACAATATTTAAACAGTTATCATTCATATTTTGCTAACGATTTTCAACTGTTCTCTATTCAAATAAAAGTCTTTTTTTTAATCCTTTTAGATCATAACAGATGGCATTGTTGGTTCTACCATAGATCAATTCATTGTATTTATTCTTCATTGAATACTAAGTAGTATCGTTTCGTAGTACATTGATCCTTATTGGTTTACTTGAACAAATAATGATAATTTCTGAGTAGAATAGTCAATATTGACTGTCACAAAAAATCTAATTTTGACTTAATTTCTTCATCGCGCAATTAAAGTTTTGAAAGATTTTTGTAAGTGGTTTCTTATGGGGAAGGAAGTCATGTGGTCCTTATCTACGCAGTAAGCCAGTGTTTAGGGAGCTGGTCAGAGATCCCTAACGCTTCATGTCTCTAACAACACTTCGTCTTTCTACATGTGTTCGTAACCACCCCAATTGTAAAAAAAAATCTGGCACTAATGACCGTTTAGAGAATATCTCACCACCACCGCTGTAGATACTTCGACCACCTTTTTGCTAGTAGAATCAGAATTTCTACAAAACCGAGTGGCTTTGTAAGATCTTTAGCCTTTTGAACGCTATTGTCACAAATGCGTGACAAGCAAGCGCATGCCCTCTACGCCAACGACACAAATATGTGACAAAAAATGCACTGGAACACGAAATAAACAATTAAGTAAAAAGTTTTGGAACCCCTATTCTTTTTGTAGCGTTTGTGCTCTGGCGTTTAAAAGGTTAAATAAACACAAAACATAACATCACGCCCGATATACCGGAAGGGTTAGGCAGTGCTGTAACCATAGTAAGTACATTTCGTCAGTTATGTTTAAATCCCATGTAAAACTCCATCCATGAATCCATGATGCAATGAAAATCGTTTCATTTTATCCTCACAATATTTGTAAAAATTATACGTTACCATTTATTTTAGATAGGCGTTTCTTTGATATCTTGTAGCCGAACACAGAAATACAGAAATGTTATTATTCAATAAGTGATATTTTGAATGACCTTATGTGTGATATTTCAACAGTTTTATAGTATTGCCGTATACACCGTGACATTTTAGTCGTCTTACAAAGGTGGTCCACTCAATGTACACGATATAAAATAGCTCTAGGCGCAATTTTTTTTTACCTGCCATAATAGGTACAAAGTAAAATAAATTATACATTACAATAAAATTATGAAATATCCTGTTAATGATGTTTAAGTGTCAAACGGGAGAACATATCTACCCAGCGCTCGAGTTGAGTAGATAATCGCTTGCAACAGGATGTTTTAACTGCGTAATGCGTCATAATTTTAAGTTTTTTTTTTATTTTCAAATTAATAAAATCTCATAAATACCAATTTTTTTTTATGAATAGAGAGTAGTCATTAGATACATGAAGTGGGCTGCCGTTGTAAGATGACTAAAAAGTCACGGTGTATAATAACTACTCTTGACTTGTTAAAATAATTTCATAATTTTACTCATAATCTTTATGTGATAACACACAACACACCGACGCTAAAAAGGTTACCACGTATTCAGTACATCATTCTAAACTCCCCCCCCCCCCGGCCCCCACATAGAATTTTTGCATCGGTAGGTATTTTTTTTTAAACCAGCTGTTCTATACATTGTGTATTTGTGTAGGTAGCTGTTTTTTTTAAATAACCGACGAAATAATTTCATGATGAAATGATGTAATGTAATAATTCATAATGAACCCACATTATGAATTAAAAAAGTCGCCTTGAAGAAAATTATGATAAAAAATTTACTACTCACGTTTCCTTGCGAAGTTTTAGAGTAAACATTACATATTATTCAGTCTGTCTGTTTGTAAGGCCGTCTAATAACAGTTATCACTGACCTTACCGGATGTCTGCGACGCGCGACTCGGAGCGAACGCGTGCGCAGCCGGAAATATACATGTTCGCCAATAACATGGAAACAACAGAAAACTCACTAAAGAAAAATAATATCCACAATACTCTAGAAGTCGTAGACTTCATTTGTTTTACCCGATATCAGGTGGCATCATTCTTATGAATGGTTACGTCGGGTGACTGTTCATTTTTGTTTCATTCTACGTTCACATGACACAGATAAAATCTATACATAAGCATTAGCATAATCAGCCCAGTTCCCACTGCTGGGACACAGGCTTCCTCTCTATGAGAGGGAATGGGCTATAATCCACCACGCGGACCAGTACGTGTGTGTTAGTAGATGTCACATGTCTTCAAAGTTTGGTTCTAGGACATGCCGGTTTCCTCACGATGTTTTCCTTCACCGTTAAATCTCTACAAATAAATAAAATTGAAGCGTCTGTTTGTAATTTTAAAATAACAGCTTTTTACTGAATGCATATGAAAGTATACGAGGTGGAAGGAACACTGACGCGAAAACGGTTACCACGTATTCAGTATATCATTCTGAGCCCCCATATAGAAATCTTTCATCGGTTATTTAAAAAAAATAAGCTGTTCTATACATTTTGTGTGTAGTTATTGCACTTTTGTAGCATCGTTTTATCAATTTACTAATAAATTGTGTTCAGCCCTGTGTCTCAACAGTTTGTACGAAAAAAAGGCTGGTTATGTTATCTATCAAAACTCAATTTTAAAACACTCACGTCTACACATTTAATTCAGATTTTTTAGGCATATTTACAATTGAACCTACTGACATCTCATATATTGTGTCTCCGCCATGATGGCACGATTTGATTGCCCTGTTTTATTGTTTAGAATAAATTCCATGGCACTGTCGTCATTGGAGATTTATATGTGTGTTACGTTAATTGATGGTGTTCCATGGAGTTTAAGGCCGAGCTGTAATGAAAGAGATCTTTATTGTGTTGCTATGGTGATGTTTCAAGGCGTTCAGGCCCTTTAGAGTTTGGAGGACTGTTAGTTTCCTTATGTACCATCGTGTTGTATTGTATTGTATAACGGGCTGATGTCCGCAACTCCGCGTACTAAGCGCGTACTTAGCGTACGGGTGGGAAATTTATTCGATCTACCCCAACTCCCCGAGAAAGGCCTCTTGATGTTACTGACAATCTCGCGGAGAGCACCTGGGTTACCGAAGTACTTTGCCCTGTATGGTGCAACCTCTTCGCAGTGCAGAAGCACGTGGGCTGCTATCTCGTCTTCCTCCATGCAGGCTCGGCACGGGGGGCTGTCTGTGACTCCTATAACCAAGAGGTGTTTATTAAAAGAGTCGAGTTCAGTGATGGCAGGTGTAACTGTGCGCAGCTGTAGTTTGGGAACCCGAAACGCCCGTCTGGTGAAGCGGCCATCTTGTTTAACTTTGGATAAGTAAATGAGTATTCGATTGCTTACTTCAGTGTTAGTTGAATGTCGTCAATTATTTGAAGACTCTCCCCATTAGGTTCTATGGTCTCCTATCGTCATATATACAGGCATTTTCCCTTTCTTCTCTGCAGACATAATGGACGTAAAAGTACCCTTAACGAAGCCGAAAGGCACTTGTTCTCCCCGTCATTGCGATATTTTTTTTGTTCCAGACCATACCTGGGAACCTTCTAGTTACGGGATCTGGGACATTTGCGCGAAAGACATATGCGCGAAGAACACTTCCGCGAACCCACTTGCGCGAAAAGACATGTGCGCGCATGGACTTTTGGGCGATTAGACTTTTGCGCGAATGGACTTTTGCGCCCATAGACACTTACGCGCATAGACACATGCGCGCAGAGACACTTGCGCGAATGGACACTTGCGCGAATGAACTTTTGCGCAAAAGGACACTTCCGCGACTAGATTTACTCGCGACTGGCTACGGTTAATCTGTAGAGTAAACATAACATCATATTATTTCTTATTTTCAACGAGATGTCAAATTATTTTTTCGTATCTACCATGAATAGTGTTGCCAGATATAATTATTGTTTAATCGATTTACAATATCGATTTTGAACGTATGTTTCAAAATAATTTTACTCTCTGTTCAAGCTTTTGTGTTTCATTAATGTCGATTTTTAAGGTCATTCAGTTGTTTTAATGTCTATTATGACAAATGTATATTGATGTATAGAACATTCTTGTTACTTTGTACAAAAAAGATTAATCAATCGATTCCAATTTATAAGAACCTCAGTGTTATGGTTACTCTACAGCTAACCTAACCTAACCATTCACGCATAAGTCCTTTCGCGCATGTGTCTTTGTGCGTAAATGTCCGTTCGCGCATAAGTCCATTCGCTCAAGTGTCTATGCGCCCAAAGGTCCATTCGCGCAAAAGTCTAATCGCCCAAAAGTCTAATCGCCCAAAAGTCCATGCGCGCTTATGTCTTTTCGCGCATGTGGATTCGCGCAAGTGTCCTTCGCGCAAATGTCTTTCGCGCTAGTGTCCTGATACCCTAGTTACGCAGATATTGGGGGTCAAAGTTCCAACTTTGAGTCCTACCGTAAAACGTGATTTATCACTTCAAATTTTTTTTTGCGTAGAGTTACTTAGTTTGATGTATAGAATGCTTGGTTGCCGGCTTCTTGAAGGGTCCGGTAGCACCTTGTAGTTTGCAAGCTCAACTAGCCCAAAATCACATATCATCACACAACAGTAACCAATCACCTTCAGCATCAAAGCCTTCAAATCAAGTCACTATAGGTTCACATAAAGCCGCTCAGCTATTTACCAACACAATGTGCCATTGTGCCTGTATATAATCCGCCATGTTATCTTTGCCAGAGACAATGGCAGACTTTAGCACAAAAGCGTGTTGCCAACTATTATGTCCTTTCTTTATCTTGGGGTTACCAACATGAGTGTGTATGTTTAAAAATTAGAAGTGACTTGTGTGGTCGTAGACTCGAATCTCGGTTACTAAAAATATTTTTGTGTTTTGCTAACATTTTTAGATGTATTTTCTAGTTTATGTAGTATATGAAGCCGAAAGGCACTTGTTTTTTCCATCATTGCAAAAATGTTTTTTTGTTCTGGACAATACCTGGGAACCTTCTAGTTACGGAGATATTGGAGGTCAAAGTTCTAACTTTTTCAAAGGTTTTCTTTTTAATACTGGTTGAAATGCACCCATTGTTGTTTTTCTCGGGAACAGTACTATTTTTGGATGAAATATACCCTATGGCAGTTTCTGTACACCTGAAGACGAATATGCAAAATTTCTGGATGATCGGTTCAGTGGCTTAGGCGTGAAAAGGTAACAAACAAACTTATTTTCGCATTTATAATAATAGGTCTATAACGTTTTTTCTCACGTTTTGTTCTGTTTGTAACTTTGACGTGTAGTTATATTTTTTCCTAATTCCATTTTTATTGGATTAATTGTTAAATGACGTACCTTTTAGAGTTTAAAAACCGTACTAGTAGTTGCATATTAGCTCATAGGGTAGTGTGTCAACCTGTTTCAATGTGCCGTCGGTTTCACTACT
Organism: Noctua janthina; assembly: GCA_963576755.1. NCBI lineage: Eukaryota > Metazoa > Arthropoda > Insecta > Lepidoptera > Noctuidae > Noctua > Noctua janthina. The sequence goes on along the minus strand of OY755075.1, from coordinate 8,667,142 downwards.
ACAAGTAGGCATATTTTTGTCATAGACTGTGTTTTCAGAATTTAAGATACGCAGTGCAACGCAGCTTTTTTCACTAACTATTGCAATTGCATCATACATAAACGGTTCTGACGTTTCCAAGAAAAAAAAAATGTTAGTATGGAAATATCACTTTCACGAAATCGTCCGAACAAATCGGCAGTTTCATACTTTAAACCCTAATTAGGAATTTAGGATGCAGATTGAAATATACTGCATTATGTATGCCAAGAAAAAATACTGCAAAAAGAATGGATATTTTATAAATATTCTCCCCCGTTATAATGCTGAATAATGAATGAAATATTTCAATATCTGACCCAGACTTGACCCAGTATACCCTGCCTCAAATAAAACGGTTTACGAGTTACGTTACGATGAAAACTGGGTTTCCGCCCTTGAACAAGGTAGCTTGGTTCTTAGAAAGCGAAAATATTTCAGTGCGGAAATGGTGAGCTATTGTTACGAAGGAGCACGTCGCAAAATAAGACAGCCACTTGGGTGGATCTTCAGGTTGAACCGCGTTTTCCTAGGTTTGACCGTGGATGAGTGACCACCCATTACCACCAACCCAGCGTCCACCCAGACCCAGACCCAGCGTCGGGCACTAGTTGTCCGGTATTTTGCTGAACTGGGCCTATTTGGCGCAGCCGTAAGGCACACGGTGTCCACACTAAAAAAGAAATGAATAGAAAAGAAAAAATATTTATTTATCGCAGGGACATGACGTGCATCATACAAAATACACTACACTCACACACACACACACACACACACAAATACACACACACACCCACACACCTAGACACACTAACACCCGCGCAAACACAAACACACACGCTATTTTTTTTTTATGCTGTGTGCACTTGTGGCATATTGTGCCAAATAAATGTATTTGCTTTCTTTTTTTCCATTACGTACTGAGAATGATGGCATTTAGCATGGTTAGCTAAGTGCCGTCATTCTAAATCCAATATGGCGGACTCCCAATGATGGCGGACTAGTTGTTTTTTATGCATTTCCATGATATGAGTATCAAATGAAAGGTTTTACTGAGAAGAATATTTGCTTTGATTCTCCCTTGTCGACCGTTACAAAATTGCAATGGAAGACTTTCTTAAGTCAAATTTATTTTTAAATATAACACGTCCTTGTCGTTATCTACAATGGTTCTAATACATACATTTCCATACAAGAGAACTGCTCCACAATATTAATAGAATAATTAATATCATTCAGTACAACGTGATCTAAATACTCCGAAAAGCTCGTAGCGCCGTGACCTAATAACTTCATTGCTACGAGCTACGCTAGTGCGTCTACGAGTCTACGCGCTACGGCGTAGCGCTACGAGTAGGAATGTGGAGCTGTCAGGCAATTAACTTTAGCCTCAAAATGTCGATATTTAATTAATAGTTTGTGTTATTTTCTAAATCACTTTACTAATTAAGGCTGTGTTTTCCTAACTTTACAAGGTTGTACTAAAATAATGTTATAAAAATAAGTTACACCACTATTTTGAAGTGCATAGTTTTTGTGGAAAAGATGTCACGGCATTTAATTTGAATCTGTGTTATCGTATTGCCCAGGAACTCAGTTGTAGAGGTAGGATAGGCAGTCGCTCCATATAAAATACTGGTGTTCAGGTACGACCAGTTAGATTGTAAGCCAGTCATACTTACATACAGTGTGGGACATCGACGAACAAACGAATACCACGTATTCAGAACCAACATCATTTCGAAAACAGACAAATTGAAATGTGGGATGATGTACTACTTCATCCTAGCACGTCGATGACAATTAATTGAGTCAGTCCAAAATTTGGCGACGATTTGGCACTTTCAGTAGCGTCCATCAGCTTCTGTGTTGTGCAAACAACAGGACAGGCAGGACACGATATCAAGTGTCCCATCGTTTGTGGGGTAACACCACATTTACACTCCAGAGCAGAGTCATCTATGAATATCCACCTATTGCTTGCTTCGGCCAACCTGTGTCCGGAATCTATTTAAAGACTACCAGGTCAGCCATGGCAACACGTGTCCAGGTGGGAGATTTTCAGAAAGTGGCACACATGCGGGGGGAGTATACGTGGATCAAATTAATCATCCACCATAAATGCCATAAGCATAACCCATTGTACAGTCGCCAGCCCATGAAGTTACCACAACCTGTCAAATTTCTCCAAAAGGTTTTAAACCATAAAAAGTTCAAAATCGAATGAGAAAATTTGACAGTTTGTAGTAACTCGATGCTCTGGTGACTGTACAAATAAATCAAGTCCTCTGATTGATAGAATCATGAATATAACTTAGAGTGGTATTATAACTAGTGTTTTAGATCTAATGCCTAGATCGGCTAGATCCATCGTTAAACTAGACGAAACTTAGATCCTAGGATAACTTAGTCGTAACGATATTATGTTCTGTCGAGGCAACTTTGTCACTTACGAAATTTCTAGATAGGTCTGAACCTGAGTAGCTCTCATATGAATCTCACATCTCGTCTTACGTACACTGTACAGCATTGATATACAGCATTGATATACAGCATTGATATACAGCATTGATATGCTCATCATCATCTTCCTCAGCACAATACGTTCTTTTCATCCATTCTCCCCTGTCAATCGTCACACTACCATTTACTTCTATTTCCTTCCGTTATCAATGTCAGGGAGAGGAAGCTCTCCCTGATGTTGATAACATTTGATAAGATCACGTCTGTATTCTCGAAGAGGTTGGCAGAGGTGTACCTCGTACATACACCCAGATTTTGTCTGGTTGGGTTATGTTTTCTTAATACTGTGTTCAGTATTTTTAACCCCCGACGCAAAAAGAGGGGTGTTATTCGTTTGACCGCAATGTGTGTGTGTCTGTCTCTGGCACCGTAGCTCTTAAACAAGTGAACCGATTTGGATGTAGTTTTTTTTTATTTGTAAGCTATTTTCTTGGCAATGGTTCTTAGATATGTTTTATCAAAATCGGTGCAGCCTTTTACTAGATATGTGGGATGAAAGTGGTGATCAATAATCGAATATTTTCAAATATACCCAAGTGGGGTATCAAATGAAAGGGCATGATGTGTATATTACAATTAGACATGTTTTATCAAAACCGGCTCAGCCATTTGATTGACAAATGTTTGTTCGCTTTTCTTTGTAGCGATGGGGGTTTTTTTTTAATTTTAAATTTAATATTTTATAGTTGAGTGTGAAAACAAAGCCAAAAATGTTCCCTGTTTGTTAAACAATGACAGCCGTTTCTCAAAGGTTTTCAGCTACAAAAATAAAATATTATAAAACATAAAAATATGTGTTATTTGAATCGTGTACCAAACATTCTTTGTTCTTGTTATCTTTTTGATCTCATGTTCACGTTTTTACAGAATACACTCAACGACCTTTTCATTTATTTTTATTTCACACAAAACTCCACATTTAGGTCATTTGACAGTAACGAAACGTACACGTACTGCGAGCTAGCTCCTAGACTAATCAGACCTTTGCTTGTTCCAGGTTAATGTGCCACGAGACGAGTGAGAGAGACAGACGATCCCGACACTCCCTCTAAAACGCCTTATATGGAGCGGGACGGGTATACCACGCGTGCTCCGCCGCGTATCAAAACACACAAAAACCGCGGATGTAGGTAATAGACCGGGAGCTGAATAGCTTTTTAATTAATAAAAAAAAAATTAAATAAGTAAGCCAAATTGCAACGTTCAACCGATTTTGAATTCGAACGCCTAAATCCGATCAGACTTTAACGCCTACTTTCTCGTGGACATGTTGGGTGCTTAAAATGGACTTGCCTTACTTTAATTTTGTCATGATGTGTCTGACTGTATAGTGGGTGGGTGGCGCTGTGCTAGTATTAGTTCTAGTATATAATAAGTAAATAAAGGCGGTGGGGACGGTGTGCGGGTGTCTGGGTGTGACGCGGGGTGTTGGCGGCGACTGGGATGCAGCGGCGGCCAAGGTGCGAGTGTCAGCTACCTGAGAAGCAGCCTTGTACGTTCGTCTGACGAATCTATAAAGGTAAGGGCTTTGTATTTATACAGGGTGGAAGAGAGATTGACGCGCAAACCGATATCACGTATTCACACACGACAAACACACATGACAATCTTAAAGCAGGATTAATTGCAGTGTGGGAAAGAGATGGCGCTAGACGACCTATATAGGTCTGTCTCTTTCCCACACTGGAATTACTCCTGCTTTAAGACGTCATAGTAACCTCCAGTACATCATTCCGAACCACATAGCTTTTTTTTTTAATCAGCTGTTTCTTACAAAAGCGCAGCCTTCACGTTCAAAATATGGATCAAGAGATCTTTTTTAAATTACTGATGGATTTTTCTAGGTGGCCAGTTCGGAATGATGTAAGTACTGAATAATTTTGTTACCGTTTGTACGTCAATGTTCCTTTCTTCTACTTTAAACTTTACATAAATTCCTATGTACTATGTTAATGTATACCAAGCCACAAACAGCAGTAAATAGAGATAGAGTAATCAGAAAAATAATTAGAATTCACATTCCCAAGGAATAAGGGGCCCATTTAGGAGAAGTTGGATAACGACTTGTAAGTCGTTATAAGCTACTTTAAACGATCTCCAAATATGCTGTCAAAAATATTACCAAAGAGGCGCGATATGTACAGTCGCCAGCACATCAAGTCACCACAAACTGTCAAATTCCTCCAAATGATTTTAAACCATAAAATATTGATTGTTAAGTTCAAAATCGAATGAGAAAATTTGACAGTTGGTAGTAACTTGATGTGCTGGCGACTGTACGTCAAAACCTGGAACACATTCAGGATGTTGTTTAACTCTCTTTCTTTTAGAATAACTGGCTCAAAATAGATCTCGACTAATGAGCTCCAAACTTAATTAAAACTTTAAACCAAAGGTTTCTGTAATAAGCGTACTTAAAACCAAGCCTGAGTAACAAGTCATGTTTGCTGTCAAACCAGTTAAAAGCTTAGGTACTACGCTAGCACACTTCGACGCTATTAAAATTCTTTCAACATTTTCTTTGCAGACTGTACAGTGTACTGTGACGTCATTACTCGATACACATTGATCCAATATTAAAAAATGATACTTATGGAGAAATGCCAGGGTAACCCGAGAAATAATGCAACTCTCTAAGTTTATTTATTTTCATTCAATGACTATGTCATGAAAAAGTCATTCAATGGAATTAAATGAACAGAGGGTTCTATTGATGATTTTAATGATTATAGCTCTGTAAAACCATACTTGTTATAGTCGTGAATCATATTTTATCAACATACAACCCGACACCTTCAAATTGAAAACAATCGTCAGAAAATTTTAATTTCCGGGGTTACCCTAGCGCTTCCACCTTAATAACGCAAAATCGAAAAAAAATATAAATAGGTTACGCCACCATACCAATTAGCCAAACTGTGACCAACAAATTTCGGACTGAGTGTCCGTGTATGCAGTCCAGCATCCGTACTATTTGACGAAATAACGAAACTTTATTTTTACTGCTTTTGCGTAATTAAGCAGCATTTTAACAACCAATGCATTGTCTATGGAAAAATGATATCACAGAATAGTCTCCGGTTTTACCAACCCTTCATTCAAAAGCATATTGGTCCGCGTTGGCAGTTTTTAATAAAAATGACGCAATCAAAAATCAGTGTGCTCCATTTTCGACCTAGAATACAGAATGAAACGCGTCCTTCCGCTCAATTATAGCGAACTACGATATTAATATTGCAGTTTTATTGTCCCTATTTATGCCTGTTCTATATTTGCGGTCGAGTGACGTCACGGCGTGATGTAATGTAGGGTGTACGTGTGGTGCGGGTTCATTCGATCTGCTGATCCTTGAGTCCTATTTCTTTATTGTATTTGCTTGTTAGACTTTTGTGTCTAGTTATATTAGTAGGGGTGAGGGTTTTCTTTGTGAGTTATCGAAATTTCTTGCTTATATGATTCACACCATGTGTTGGGTAACTTGATTAAGTAAACTATTACTTATAAATGAAAAATTCAGATTAGATACAAAAACGCGTGCTTTCGTTTAATGTCGTCCTTGGTGCAGTGACGTTTGACATTAGTGACATAACTGACGTATTATATTATTATATTATAAGCCTATATTGTCCCACTGCAGGGCAAGAAGGGAGGCCCCCTTCCCTCCTTCCATATTCCGCGGTCTAGTGCGATTGTTGGTCAATCATTTGCGAAAGAGTCCAGCTCACCATCTCCTTCTGGGCCTGCCACTTTGTCGTTTCCTGCTGTTTGGTATTCACTGAGTGGTAATTTTTGCCCATTGCTCCTCCGACATGCGGCAGACGTGACCATAAAAAGTAACCATAAACTAAATGTTGTGTTGCTAACATAATGGGAATTGGTAATAGATGCTAAGTATATTTTACACAAGGATCGTTTTAAAGGAAATCGAAAAAGAAATAAAGAAAAACATAACATGGCCTGTGAGGGTGTAGCTAATGTGGCACACCTCTACCTAACCTCTTTGGGAACTTGGGGGTTATATTATGAGTTTATGTGTATAGAAGAATTATTATTGTAGCGAAAAGAGACCATTTATTCCCGTGTCTAATAGTAAGAGAATATAGCACCTTATAGGTAGTTTTAATTACTGTCCCAGTTCAATATTACCGAAGCTACCAAAATAATACAAAAATGTAGCTACTGAAACAAATCAAATTATTAACAGTTACAACAAATAATAATAGCTCAAGGATACTTCTATATTTGTTCGTTATTGTCTCAGAAACACATATTATGTAACTTTAATAGTTTGACAAATCGAAGCTCCTTAATAATCCTTGCTTGTACTACATAGGTATAGAAATAGAACGAAATCGATCTATCTCTGTCAGTCTTGACCTGGCATTATTTGACAAAAAGTGACAAATATACTTTTGTCTATACGGGGTCGAGGCCAGGCCACTATCAATCGTCGGGTGTCAATTGTTGGCTGATGTCCGACCAATCTTAACCTAGATGATGACTTTTTTCTGCTAGGGGCGAGATATTTTCATTTACTTTTTTTTGTTACATAAAAGTTTAGATTTTAGTTCGTTTGTATTGATCTCGAGCAAAGAGATTTAAAAGAGTTATAGAGCGGACATTGTCTTTTGTAGATCTTTGACAGTCGTTACAGGTAGTCAGTAGCCCGAAAGTCTGACAACCAGTCTTACCAAGGGGTATCGTATTACCCAGTACTAACTGGGTTGTGGAGGTCAGATAGATCTCCATGTAAATTACTGGTATTGAGCTGCATCCAGTTAGACTAGAAGCCGACCCCAACATAGTTAGCTAGGCAGATGATGACGTTAGAACGGACGTTGATAATATTTTGTTGCAAAAATTTTGATCCTTAACAGTATACATTTTGACACATGAATGCTTACTGACAAGCGGGCGTATGACACTAGACAGACCAATTTGTAGTTACAAGTATTGGATTACGATTTTCTTCGTCTTGTCCCGTCTATCGCTCGTAAATATTTGAATGTCTTTGATCTCCCTCGAGCTATGGTACAGTCGCCAGCACATCAAGTTACCACAAACTGTCATATTTCTTCAAATGATTTTAAACCATAAAATGTTGCAAGGAGAAAATTTGACAGTTTGTAGTAACTTTTGCGCTGGCGACTATACAATGTAATTAATTTGACGTTAAATATGTTTTACAATTGCATTTCTTGTTCAAACCCCCTCACTAGCAGCACTTCCGAATGACTAATATTCTTAATATATAAATATCACGTGTCAGTTTGTTCGTACACGCTAATCTCCGGGACAGCCCAACCGATTTCAATGAAATTTTGTGAATCTTTAAATGGTTGGTTCCAGCACTACCAGCTTGAAAGATAGGATAGTTTTGGACCCAATAGGTGGCGCTGTGCGAAGCAGGACCGGGTCGCGTTAATTTTAACAGAGTAATGCATTTCCTTCCAAAATAAGAATATTAGAATGCAGATAATAAACGGGATATAGTGGCGGTACTTTCATAAAAACCCACAAGCTTGTCATGCCCTCATAACCTCATCATGATGTTCGGGTGTCGGAACAGCCTGCCTGCCTTATGGGATTGCGTTATTGTTTGTCCCTAGGCACGCCACTGAAGGATTATACAATAAATACTTGTTCAAAATAAAAAACAAAGGTTGAGAATCAGCTCATTTTAAAAGTCAGAAGATAGGACAGTTCCACGAAACCCCCGACTTCACCCCATCCTAGTATTCCAGCTTCTTCTTAGCGTGTTGATGACAATTTAAATGAGGTCAGCCCAAAATTTAGCAACGACTATAGCACTTTCAGTAGCTTCCATCAGCTTCTGTGATGTGCAAACAACAGGACAGGCAGGACACGACATCAAGTGTGGGACAACACCATATTTACACTCCAGGGCAGAGTCATCTATGAATCTCCACCTGAACAGGTTTTCCTTGCTTCGGCCAACCCGAGTCCAGAGTGTATTTAAAGACTTCCAGGTCAGTATTTCAGCTGAGGAAGAAATGGTGGAACAAAGTCCAAGCAACACATCTGGGGTATTACTAAGTCTTAAAGCAATTGTAATTCCAGTGTGGGAAAGAGACATAGCTATACAGGTCGTGTAGCGCCATCGGCAATTTCAAACCTGAATTCTACAACGGAGATGCCTTTCACGACTATTCAAGACCTTGTAAACCTAAAACTAAAATAAAAACCCGCGTTGCCCCATCAAAAGCACATTAAGCGTCCACAAAGTCCTAACAATATCCCACAGGTTATTTGCTTTAAAATAACCATAATCCACGTAGGTATTATGTTACTAATTGAACCAATACGTGATCAATTTTCAGAATATTCCATTTAAGTTGATACCTTCGCGAGGACTCATTAAAACGGTCGTTCTATAGGTTCTTTCTCCATTAATATAATAGAAACAATAATAAAAAGGACGTGTCAATCAAATGTAAAATGCACCACTGTTGTACAAACATGAATTTTCTAAAGAAAATAGAAATGTCAAAGGTAAGTATAGGTAAAGCAGCGTCAAGCGCTTTAAATTACTAGTTGCTACTTCTATTGACACCCGTACCTTGTAATTAAAGCGGCTGAATTGCACTTCAGCGAAGTGTTCTGGGGGTGGACCATGAGAATTGTGCTAGATATGGCCACCTGCCTTTTGTGGCACGATAGGCTTAAATGCATCAAATTTTATTGACTGTTTAAGCAATGTCTTGATGATTAACGGGGCTGATAATTAGGTCATCATCATCATGGCCTAGCCTTTTCCCAACTATATTGGGGTCGGCTTCCAGTCTAACCGGATGCAGCTGAATACCAGTATTTTACATGGAGCGACTGCCTATCTGACCTCCACAACCCAGTTAGTACTATACCCCCTGGGTTATACGATACCCCTTGGTAAGACTGGTTGTCAGACTTTTTGGGCTACTGACTACCTAACGACTGTCAAAGATCTACAAATGACAGCCGGGACCAACGGCTTAACGTGCTTTCCGAAGCACGGAGGAAACTCGGTATGTAATGGGCGGTCACCCATCCACAGACCAACCTAGGCAAGCACGGCTTAACCTAAAGATTGATCCGAGCGGCTGTTATTATTTAGCCACGAGCTCCTCCGATAATGACAAATGATGCTGATAATTAGGTACTTACGGAAATTGACGCTTTTTAGTTTTAAATGGCAATTGGTAAATAACCTTACTATCCTACTAATATTTTAAATGTGAAAGTTTGTGAGGATGTATGAATGTCTGGATGTTTGTTACTCTTTCACGCGAAAACTAGTGAACACATTTTGATGAAATTTGGTACACAGATAGTTTATAACCTGGATTAACACATAGAATACTTTTTATCCCGGTAGTACTATCCCGTGACAATTACCGACCTCCACATGGGTGAAGCCCCAGGCATAAGCTCGTTACCTATAAATTACGTAAAGGTAGGTAAGACGCGTAATCCTGAGGCATTTTACCATAAACCGAAAGCGCAGACGTACGGTTGCGTACACTTTGGACGCTCAGCAAGTGCAGTCTGGTTTCGTCAAGGCTTCAAGTGCACCACACTCGAATTGGTTGCCGAAAGAACGTCCCCATTTTTCAAAATTTATTTATTTATTTATTTAACACTTCAAGCACAAAGTACAGAGGACATTTTCTACCAGTTAACCTTTGGGTGATGCAGAGACAAACAGTGGTAGGTGTATCTACCTGCAAAAAAAAAAAAAATATATTAAAAATTATATAAAAAATAATAATTATATTATTTTTTTATTTAAAATTGTATTTGCAGCGGCCTACTAGCTTGAATGATGAATAATAGAATAGGGCACTGTTAGATTAGAAAGTTGATATTCATACGTACATACATAAACTCACGCCTTTTTCCCAAGGGAGTAGGCAGAAACCATAGAACGCCACCTGCTGCGATCCTTACATACTCTTTTTTCTTCGACCACGTTCATACATCTGGGGGATTACTATGACGTCTCAAAGCAGGAGTAATACCAGTGTGGGAAATAGACAGAGCTATACAGGTCGTCTAGCGCCATCTCTTTCCAACACTGGAATGATTCCTGCTTTAAGACGTCATGGTAAGCCACCTGGAGCTCGTGGTTAAGTAATAACAGCCGCCCGGATCGATCTTTATGTTAAGCCGCGCTTGCCTAGGTTGGTCTGTGGATGGGTGACCACCCATTACATACCGAGCCTCGGAAATCACGTTAAGCCGTTGGTCCCGGGTGTCATTTGTAGATCTTTGACAGTCGTTATAGGTAGTCAGTGGCTCAAATAATCTGACAACCAGTTTTACCAAGGGGTATCGTATTACCCTGTACTAACTGGGTTGTGGAGGTCAGATAGGCAGTCGCTCCATGTAAAATACTGGTATTCAGCTGGATCCGGTTAGGCTGGAAGCCGACCCTAACATAGTTGGGAAAAAGGCTAGGCAGATGATGATGGTAATAAGCCACCTGGTCAGACACGCACACTGGTTGCAAGACTTGCAAGTACTACGCACCTGACCTTTCTGAAGAACCGCACCAAAAAGTTCAGCGTATGTCCTTCTAGCCCCCCCCCCCCCCGGCATTGCCAGTCAAATAAGCCTTTTAAATACCGTTTGTTAGTAGCCTTCCTCTCATCCTCACCACATGACCACATCTAAGCATACTCTTTGTTTATTTATTATTTTAAAATCAGTTTATTAATCTTTAGATGCTTCTTGTGTTAGTAAAAATAGACGTCAGACAGTAGCCTATAATTTTTGTGTCGCCGTACATAAGCGCAACAGAGGCTATAGTTGGCCATAGACCAAAATCTTGTCCAACCAAAAATCGATCGTGTAACCGAGCCCATACACCCATTTTCAGGGGTCGTAAACTCGTGAAAATAGTCCCGTTTTTTCAACTGTGCTAGTTACGGTACACACAAATGGGTTAAATTATACATATCGCCTCCCTTGGGTCCCATAATAACCTAAATAACCAGGGCCGGAACAAAATGAGTGCTGAAATTAAAGTACCTTGGAAGCCATGTTTTCTAAGCCGAGAATAAAAAGGGTCTACTGCCACTTCGCAGGTTTTCGGACGAAAACGGACGGACATAACATTAGAAACGTAACGCCCTACACTCAAATTCATAAATCAACTCGCTTTCAGTCAGAACTAAACGAGAAAATAGCCTCGCCAGGTTGATGACCGCCGATCGAAAGGTCAAAGGCTCAATTCTTACTTCGAATAAAACTAACAAAACTCCATTTAACTTAGTTTAGACAAAACTATCGTTAATATACATAACAAAATTAATATTCACCAACCAGTGTTCACAGTAAATGTTATTTTAGGACGAATAAAATAACGCCTTTACCCTCTCGCATAGCAACGAAACTCAGAGTTCCGTAAGCACAAAATCAAAATTAACCCGTGCATGCACACGACATAAACAAACGTTGCTGGTCATAAAGACCGAATGATGACTTACAGAGAACTGAAATAAAGTCGGCTTTGGGTTGTAAATCAATACACTGTCAAACAATAACAGCGAGTGATGCGGACTCCAAGTGGCTCCGCGTAAGACTGGTTATATTGAAACAAGCCCCTACAAAGACTGCCGAAGTTTACACCGAGGAAAACTCAAGAGAATGTCAATTCATATTTTTAATAACGTTAATGGCAGTCTTGCCTGAAAACATGAAAGGGAAATTCTTTGAATACAGAATTATCTCTCAAATTATGAATTTGGATATAGATACGCTACGTGCGTCCTTAAGATATGAAATAAATTACTCGACGATACATATCTATCGATTTATCAATCAATGTATTACTCGTTAGAGTCGCCAGTCTGCCTTGAGCACAGCTATTAAGTTGAACTGTAGGTAATCTGTGTCTAAGCTTGGCTCAATGTGTTTCTCGGAAACATAAAAGAGGTTGGTAGAAACTGTACGATTTTATTTTTGCAAGACCGTATAAACAACCATTTAATCCCGAAAGAAAGCAACTTCATTTGATTTAAAAAATGTATGCCCCTCGGTGATTCGCCCGAGTTCAACGCAAAATACCCTTACAAAATATAATACACTATTGTGCCGCTAGATGTCGCCTCAATCCCTCGAGTGTAACGAACTCCGCAAACTTTTCCCTTGGAAGCCATATTGGATTTGCAAAACGCGCGAAATGAAATTATTAGTGGGATTATGTCGGAAAAATAAAACAAACACGATCTATTTGAGGTTTTAATGGATATCAATTTGGTTATATCGGTAATTTGCTTTGTAAATACGCCTTTTGACGTAGTCATTTCCTCTTTATACTTATTTAGACTTTTCATCGGAAACTTTTGCATTAACAAAGCGTGTGTTTACAGAAAATATCTTGAAATATAAGTAAATAAAGGGCCTGGATTTTAATAAAAATGAAACAAATAATATTATGGTTTTCACACACGCTAACGCAAATAACATGACTAACAAAAATTTCATAGAAAATGTTTGCGTGAGCTAAGACCTCATACGGCTGTCTTTTGTTGGTAAAAGTAAAATAATATTTCAGGACAATGGACCTGCGAATTTATTTTTGAGCCCATTATTATATCAAAGGAAAACCTACTCTACCGTGTCATTGTTTTCCATATTTTTAAAGGAGGAAAAATTCTCTCACTTTTTTATTATTTTTCATACTAAGAAACAGCTCGCGAACGTTCAGTCTGGTAGCCTTTCCAGCATATTTGTACCTAATGCTTTGAGGTTGTGCCCGTTACTTAGTATATCTTGTTTCTTTTCCTAAAAAACAAGAAAAGTGAAGGTATGGTTTTAACCGAATAAATTTACAGATTTAAACATTGTTATAAACCTAACCTTAAATTATAAATAGTGACTCGGGTATTACACCCCCCGAGCTGCACGTGTTACAATAAATTGGGATTTTCATTGCACTTTGTTGGTGCTTATAACCTTTTACCGCCTTTTCCTTTGTAAGCCCTAATAGCTTAGCGCTTAAAGCGGTTTAGGACACAGTTAGAAGTTGTCGGTCTAATAGAGAAAATTGCTGCAGCGCTGCAAGATACCGGCCTGGATCGATCGGGCAGGCTGCGCGCGCATATTATGACGTCACAGCCGCTGAGCGGGCCAACGAAATAATTTTGAAAGCTAAACGTAATACAATCTTATTGCTTGATTATACAATATCAACATACATTATTATTTTGTATTAAAGATTCATGTATTAATTAAATTCAGTGAATGGTTAAACGGCCGCTGTCGGTCCATTATCATCATCGTTTTCGTGAGTAGGTAAGTAGATAGATAGGTAATTAGATGTTTGAAAATTATAAATTGAAATGAACCGATGAATGCCAACGCTTTGACCTTGTGTAATATTTGGGCAACACTGTCCCTCCCTAGTTCCCTACATTTTGTATGAATAGGTACAAACCTATAGATAGGTACTGACGAGCCGGCCGGGATTTTTGTTTGTAAGGGCAAGGGCGGTAGACTCGCTTTCTTCGATCGCGTGGAGTGTCAAAAGTATTGTAAGCAGGGAAAAGAAAACACTGCAGAATTAAGCACTTTATAAAAAAAAACTAAATTAATAGAACAAGAAAGTATAAACCCTTGCGAAAACTTCTGAACATAATTCCCACTGAGTTATGTTGTTGAAAAGTCGAAAATTTGCAAATTGGTCGCACAACCTGCGCAAAAAAATTAAAGCATTTATTTACGCGGCAATATTTACCCTCCAATCCTCCATTCCTTTTGACGTTGCAAAAAATCGCAGAATAGGGCTGCCTAAAGCTCGCTATAAACGGGTCGATTTTACGATTTTTTTATTTCTCTCGGACGAATAAACGCGAGACAGTGATGAACAAAAAATGTTGCTTGTTATTTTGACGAATAGTTATGACTTTTCTTGTGAGCAGTTACAAGAAGAATACCTACTACTAATATAAATTATTTTACTCATTTTGACTGTGCTTAACTTTTTTTATACGTTTTACATCCTTCATCTTTTTTTTTTTTAGTGTAAGCATGTGCCTGTTTGTGCTTAAAAGAGGCCGTATTAAGGAATTTTACTTGACTCACATAATGCGGCAAGTTTGTGCGCACCTACAAAAGATAAGAATAATCTGTCCGTATTTACCTAAGAAACTAAATTACGAAAACAATGCGGCAAAACTTATCATTATCAACTTATCAAGAATATCTACCTGCCAAACAAATGTGCGTCAAAACGCACCACGTGCGTCAGAAGTCAGAAGATACAACATAATTTATTTTTATCTATAAAGTCGTTTTTCAATATCCTGGATTAGTAGCTAGATAACGTCTCTTAATCAATTTCAATTAATATGTTAGAAGTAAATGATATAATATGTGTTTCCTTATAATACTAAGATTTTAATCACAGCGATTGATGCTAAAGTAGGGTTACCAATTGTACAAAATAAAATGCTGGAGGAAATTCCGGATATTTGAAAATAAAATCCGGAGTTATCAATAATAAAAAAACTCACATTTTAATAAGGTATAGTCATTCTGTTCACTCCTATGTTAATTTAATTTTATTATAGACTGTGTTTCACTATTCAAATTTTTGGACACTCCGGAATTTTTATAATTCCTCCCGCAATTTGGACACCGAGCTAAAATTCAGGACAGGTCCAGATCCAGAAAATTACGAACTTATGACAACCCTTGGCTAATTAAATAAGACAGAAAGAAAGAAAACATATTTATTTGACCCATGCCACAAGTGCACACCACAAGCACAAAACAAATATTTAAAAAATATACAGACAACTACCGCCATTTTTTAACAAACCTTTTTTGGTATATTCCTCTGAACACTGCGATCAGAGCAGGGCACAAATCAGAAACAGATTTAAGAAAGCCTTACGTCACTGTTTTTTTTGCAAATAAAAAAGGCAATCACAGTAATGAAATCGTACACCTGTCAGGTGAACTGATACGATTGATCAATAACTAAATATAGTGAGGCATATAAAACCGTTGGATAGACAGATTGACTCTGCTTTGTTTAGTCTCTGACTCTCTGTATTGTTTGAACTTTGCTATTTTAGTTGTGCGCCGATTTCGTTGGATAAAGTTTATAATACATAGAGCGAAGCGATTAAATTTCAGTTACCTTTCGTGCACCGACAAGATTGGTGCTCTTCTTTCATTATTTTGCGACAAGAAAATTCTGAAAAAATATGAAGGATCTCAATGCGCATGCAAACAAATTAGCTTGAAATAATATTTTATTATGCTCGCAGTGACTTAGAATTTCAATTTGCACTTTTCTTTCTGAACAAAATGACGTTTTCCTTAATCTTGATGGCGAGAGGGTTAGTTGATAGACATTAAATTAGGTTTTTAAAGTTGTTATACTCATTCGTAGTAGTGAATTTATTATGTGTGAACACAGACTCGTCAGTAAATCGAAATAAAACTAGATGAAACAGTTTTATGATAGGCATCTAAAATCTATTTATCAATGGATATTTTAGGTTAAGTTATAAATCTTATCACAATCTATATTAGGATATCTGTTAGGCACCAATTTAAAATGATAGCATTTTTTAGACATTATCTAAAAGTCCTTTCGCCGGTCTTATTCAGCTATCACCAAGGAGAAGGCTTTTAAGGACTCTTTGAAGCATTGCAGCTTGCTAAGGAAATATAAAATTTCTCCTTACTTTTTCTGGGCTGGGCCTGCTGCAAAACAATTTCCTGCAATTACTGTAACAAATAAAAGGCTCGTCATGTTTCTGTCCTAATTTTACCATTGACGAATGTTATTTATGACATTTCATAAATTCCAACTGGTACTAACGTCTCGAATAGTTTTCCGAATAACCCAACAAATGAGCAGTATCTTTCATAACGTTGTTACAGCCGTCACTTGTCTCTGCTCCCGAACATTTTTTCATCAAAAGAATACGGCCCGGCTAAATTAAATTGCGTACACCTCGCTTACGCCGCGCCGCTCCGTAATAGTGTTGCAGCTAAGGTTGAAGCCGAAGCCGAAATTTGTTTTCAACGTGACTTACAGGCCGAAACAGAGCCAAAGCTTCATTCTTTCAGCCAGCCGACCTCCCAATTTTTACTACAAAAACTGTTGTATCTATGAAATATTGATCTAAAACCACGTCTGCCAGGCATGTCTAAGTGCATGGTACCAGGCTGGTAGACTCTTGAATCTTCCTACCATCTCCTCGTCAATTCTGTGGGTCAAGATACAGATGATTTATTGAAGGAGCTGAAATACTAATCACAAGCTCTAACTATTCTTATTTTCAAATTATTATTTAGTTTTTGGTGTTTGCTTGGCCGAAATCCCCTTCTGCGAAAGCCGAATCCGAAACGATAGCCGAACACTGTATCGTAAGCCCCGTGCCTACGATCAGACAATGAAATAATCACCCG
Source organism: Noctua janthina (assembly GCA_963576755.1). Classification (NCBI taxonomy): domain Eukaryota; kingdom Metazoa; phylum Arthropoda; class Insecta; order Lepidoptera; family Noctuidae; genus Noctua; species Noctua janthina. The sequence continues at coordinate 8,650,168 of OY755075.1, read as the reverse complement.
TCGTTTATTTTCGGATACATCAACATTACCTAAGACCTTGCTGTTTTCCATCGAATGCTCGCCTTGAGCATGAACAGTTCGATTGTCTTCCTATTGGTCATAAATCATGCATCTTCAGTCGTTTCTGTACACAAACTATTTGACACTTATCGTCAAAATAATAATAAAAGTGGTATTATTTATACCTGGGAAATGTATGTAGGTAAATATAGTGAAAAGTTGTTCGTACGTAGGTACTAAAAATTGAAATACAAGACATTGGTGTAATATTTTTCGGTTTTCGTATAAGCGGAGTCACACACATACATAAACTCACACCTTTTTCCCATTGAGCTAGGCAGAAACCATAGAACGCCACCGGCTCCTTTAACATCACCTAAAAAAAACCAGCAGCCGCTTTTAGGATACACTGCATTGATTATGCAAATCAAAAATGTTGAAGGCATAAAATGTAGTCTATGTCGCCCGGACCGCAATAAAAAATCGTTTGTCGCCTCATAATTTAAAAAAAAAAAAAAAAAAAAAATTAAATATATCTAAATCGAATAAGTAGTTTTAAAAATGTTACAAACATACATAAACTGCTAAAGTCATAACCCTTCCTTTTGGCTTTGCCGTAGTCGGGTAAAAAGATTACGGCTATCGCCTACCGCAATATGCGGTAGACTGAGTTCTGACTTTATCTATACGAACAAGTATTTGATTCCACAGTATTATTATTTACTATAATACCCGGGCATATTTACATTTCATTTAAAAAATAGATAGCTTCAAGTATGTAATAATGAGATAAAAATATATATCTCACATTATATTTTCCTCATTCTTGATTAAAAAAAGAATGATTAAAAAAATCATTAGTACAGTTGACAAAATAATGTGATTTTCTGATAATATTTTGAATCGCAGTAGAAAACTCACTCAGGTAGGGTCAGAGGCTTTCCATTAGTATCAAGTTCTGAACAAAGTATCCAAAGGCTGTAGAAATTTGCTTTCCTCAGTGTACTGCACCGCACTCCTGACTCATAGGGTTTTAGTCTATAGTTCTCGTCGATGCCACACTGACACCTTTTCTCCTACCCGTCATTGTGTGCAACTAATTCCACCCTCCAGGACTTGCATGAGGCAAACGACAGAGCTGTCCAGGTTGCTACGTACTGGTCGAACAAAATCTGAGACATCGATTCGAGTAGAAGAAGAAGACGATAAAAGTCCGACATATCCCTCCATTGTACCAGTATGCAGAGTATAGTATACCTACATGAGGATCCAGCCACGGATTAAATAAATAAGGAATGCTTTATTACCCATCAATCTACACCTATCCTGGGCTTTGGAACCTCTCGATCGGGAATCATAGCATATTGTTCCCACTTCTGGGACACAGGCCTCCTCTCTATGAGAGTTGGTAGCGATAAGGAAGACTAGAATAAAATAATTTTCTAGATTATTTTCTACCTAATGGTACATGAACTGCTCTGAGGAGCTCGTGGCTAAATAATAACAGCCGCTCGGGTTGATCTTCAGGTTAAGTCGCGATCGCATTACATACCGAGTTTCCTCCATGCCTCGGAAAGCACGTTTAGCCGTTGGTCCCGGCTGTCATTTGTTGATTTTTGACAGTCGATACAGGTAGTCAGTGGTGTGAAAGTCTGACAACCATTCTTACCAGGGCCCCGTTTAATAAAGCTGACAATTCGACATATATGTCAAAAAAAGACAAAATTGTAGAATTGTCCGATTGTCAGCTTTATTAAACAGGGCCCAGGACGTTTCGTATTACCCAGTACTAACTGTGTTGTGGATGCAGTTGTTCCATGTAAAATACTGGTATTCAGCTGCATCCGCTTAGACTGGAAGCCGACCCCAATATAGTTGGGAAAAGGCTAGTCAGATGTTAAGATCCATGAACTGCTATGGCTTATACGTACTTAGAACTTAATCATAACTTATCGCGTTGGGAACTAAAATATTTTAATTATCTGGCTATATGAATTTAGACTAAAATGTTTAAGCTGAAAATAGAAATTGCAAACATTCGGACAGTAATAAATCTGTCCGAATGTTTGCAATTTCTATTTTACACAATATCTAAAATATCCTAACAATATTTTTATTAAAATTATTGGAAACTAAGTTGGTTGCACAGCTTTGCGATAGCGATTATTGCAATCTGGCTGATTAAAATTATAACATCAAAACGTCGCGTCGTCTATTTTCACTTATTTAACTAAAACCATCTAGAATACACAAATTGTGCGACAAATCATAGACGTGGCCGCGTAGTGCGCGAGGTGCCTAACATAAGGTCATAGGCTAGTGCTTTTTGAAGTCCCTCAGTGGAAAAAGCAACAGCAAGTTTTTTAATATACAGTCGCTAGCACATCAAGCTACTATATTCTGTCAAATTTCTTTAATAGATTTTCAACTTTATTGCTAAAGCATTAGGTTCAAGGTCGATTGGAAAAATTTGACAGTTTCGGGTAGCTTGATATGTGATCTGTACAGTCGCCAACACATCAAGTTATCACAAACTGTCTCCAAATGATTTTAAACTTTAAACCACAAAATGTTGACGTTTAAGTTCAAATTCGAATAAGAAAATTTGACAGTTTGTGGTAACTAGATGCGCTGGCGATTGTACTTCCTAATTTAATATTTATTGTAATTCCTACCTACCGCTGTATGACTTGCCCAAATGACTGGGAATAGAAATCGCAATCTCGACTTATCATATTGAAGTAAAGCATACTTATAGCAACAATACTTCTCTGCTTATCCCTACATGAAAGACCATAGTTCAATATAAACTTTTTAAATGAATGCCATACTTTCATAAATGTTATCTGCTTTTAAAAATAAGCTCGGTTGTTAGATTTTTATCTAAAGTCGAGTTTAATACGTTAAGCGATCATAACCAACGTAAACAATATTTTTAATCGTTTTTCATATACGGCTTCAATATTATTTTTCAGTGTTTCAGCTTACCATGCCGCGCCGCCTTTTGCCTATTTGTACATTGCATATATCTACTACGGTTGTAACTATACCAAATATAAAAGTAAGTTGAGTGAGCTGCTCGCTGAAGAAACCACATTTCTTTTGAAATCGATCGGTTAACCGAACCGATACAAGCGCAGGGCTTGTCATTCACTGACGTCGTACCCGCCGCGGTCCGACTGACGCATGCGCGTCTGGCTAACGTCTATCCCGTACGGATATAGATGAGTGTTGGCTTGTACATATTTTCGTAGTGCGCTGAGATCTTTTCATCGTGGCCGCATTACTTTATTGCCAGAATTCACGTTCGAACGGTTATCTCATTTTGTCGCATCGTAATATAGATAACGTTGACGTTGGTATAATATTTTATCAATTATGTGATAGCGGTACAGCTACTATTCATATTATATAAATGAAAATTAAATTGCGACACAAGCATGTAGCGTTTAGCCGAATGTCGTGTAGTGTATGGGGCGCATGGATAGCGTGAAGTGAAGGATCGTGTGTGGTGCCCTCAGTCAGTAGAGCGGACTCGGATCGCGCGGACGCGCGGCGTGTCGGTGCTTGTAGTTTTTTAGTTTGACAGTTGGCGCGTTTTTCGTTTTGGTTCAACTTGATATTTCTTGTGGAAATCATAGATTTTAAGTTAGTGTAATCTGTGTATTTTCTGTTGATTCTAAGTGTACGACTGTTCTTTTGTGAATTTTCCACACCGGCTGTGAATTGAGTGGTTGCACGCCCTGTGTACCTGCGCTCGTCGTGTTGTGCAGAATTTTAGTGATTTCTCTTTCGGAAATTGTTTTGTGGACGAGTTGCACAGCTGCCGGGAACGACTAAGGTGAGTGACACACTTTACCGGTACATCGTGCAGATATAAACTTTCTAGTCGGGCGAACCAAACGATTTCAGCTATTGCAATTTAGGGCGTTCAATTTCTCCGTGGACCCGACAAACGGGTTCCAAATATAGCGAATCAGGTTTATTCCGAGCCTATAAACGTTTGAATAGGTAGTTAGATGTATAAAGGTTGTTGGAATTAGTGATTTTTCCTTGGTGGCCGGGCTGAGACGATCCAGACAGCTGAGAGTGCGTAACGGGTAAAAATAAATACACGGGCATTATCGGCCGGTAGACAAATCGGCTTTACTGAGGACAACGCGTTATTATTAGTGCATATTATACAATACCGTGGTAGGTGAGGTTATGTTCGAGGAGGTTCAAGGTTGGAAAAAGTACAGTTGCACTAAAACCCCCTTCACGAGGTAGTTTACACGTGACGAGCAAATAGCCATTAGTGATAAGAATTAAATAGGTACCTACTTAGTAACATCTTTGCTTACTGAGATAATAAAGTAATTGTGGTGAATATTGCACCTTCTAAATTCTACTGCGATAACTTTTAATCCAGCGGTATTAAAAGTCAATTAATAGCTTAGGTTAAAATTACAAAAACAAGTTAATATTCAATGGCTATGTCCTTATGATAACGTCTCACCCAATAAGAATTCTTCACATCATATTGTTGGCAACATTTACTCTGAAATGGGACTGAAGTATCGAATAGGTATTTAAATATAAATGATTTCCTGTTATAATGTCTCAACCGGCCTACCCACATCATATCTACCAGCCTTATAATGTAAAAACTAGCTTGTCACAGTTCAACAAGGAGTTTAGGGCATTTATTCCTTTGCCTAGACAAAACTAACAATAAAGTACTATCTAAACCAAATAAGTACTTAGTACAAGTTAGTAATCTAATCTATTTATTGATTTCCTAAAATTCTGTTACACTTTGCTCATAACTTTATTACTGCAGCTGATTACATTGTATTCATAGCCCAATAAATTCTTATTCAATCAAATGTACAGAAACCGCTTTGTTTTTTTTATTTGGAGCTCAATTGAGAACAATTTGTTGGTGTCAGTGAGTTTGAAGAGCTAAATTGTTCTGATTCACCAAATTTTTAATATGAGATCATACAAGATTTGTACAAAAAAGACTAAAATCGTCTTGGAAGTGCATCGCCCTGCTTGCTTAACTTTCATGTTATAAATCCTCAAAATAAAGTGTGAATTCCATGCAAAATCTATACCAATCAGGTTGTATTGTATTTCTTTTCTCAATATTAAATATTTTCAACAGATTTCAATATCTGTTTTGCTAAAAAGTAAACCGTTTTACAATTTTGCAACGTAATGGAACATATAACCAGTTCGTAAACTCCATTATAACTCTTCAGTACCGTTTTCCAAGCTCAGATTGACATTAATTTCTCCCTCTATATGTACAATAAACAAAACTGAAAAGTTACAGTGATCAGTTTTTTTTATTTGAAAATAAAAACCCGCTGATGTACCATGTCTCAGTTTTGTAACATTCAGTAAATACCGAGTCTGACATTTATTAGTTCTGCTGATGGGCTAATTTTGTACTGTTTTATTTAGGAATTTTTTTGAACTTGTAAATGAGATATTCTCTACATTATGAACCCTATTGACATTATCATTAACACTAGAAACGGGATATTTACCATGTTTACTGAGTGTTTTGAGTTCCCGATATTTCGACTCTGTTGCAAGCACCATGATCACAGATAAACTGAAGTTATTGCGGGTGGGTGTTTATGAATAGACAAATCAGTCTACCCTCTTTCTTGTTCGTTTTTTGCACTTAGTTCTGCTACCACTGTCACTCACAACTCGATTCTGTTCCCGACACACGAAACTCACTGTGTCCACCCACAAACTTTAAAAACTTATATCCTGTTGACATGGTCAGTAAAAATTAAAGAACCAAAATGATAAGAATACAGTATGTTTTTTAATTGGTCTAAAATCCTTTTAAAATATAAAAAAATTTGGTCAGTTATCCCATGTTAAATTAACAAACAATTTAAGTAAAAATCCTTCTTTTAAACTAGCATGACAAGTTTTTCCATTAAAAAAGCATTCATTATTCAAAATTTAGCACTTTTCAACAACCAAATAAGACAGTAAATCTAATTAATATAAATACTACTCCATAATTACTTAGTATTAATTAAATAAATTCAAGACTATTTAAGAATGTTATAATTAGGAACACCTATAAAATCTGGGCACTCCAGACAGACACAACAACTTTATAATTGATTTAAAAGATGCTAAGTACAGTTACCAGCACAGCAAGCTGCCCGAAACTGTCAAGTTTTTCCAATCAACCTTGAACCTAATGCTTTAGCAATAAAGTTGAAAATCTATTAAAGAAATTTGACAGATTGTAGTAAAATGATGTGCTGGCCGTCTGTACAAGCTAGAAAATAATTGCTCAAACATTTTAGTTCATACTTAATGTGCTACACTATCTACTCATTAACTAAAAGTGAAAACAATGAATTTAGAACACTATAATTAAGCATACTTAGTCATGAAAAGTAAATATTGTTCCACATTAATAAATTTATAAAATAAGTCATGGAAATTAATTGTTTCTCGAATTGACTACCAACTTAAAATGCCAAATCAAAACTGTGTTTATGTGTGAAATGGCTATATGGCAAATAGATGTAGCATGTCAATTTGATAAGTAATTAATTTCTCTGACTGTACGTAATTTATACTCTTGAAAAATATTGGACAATATTTTAACTTTTCATGTCTAAGTGTCCCTAATTATAGTGAAACTTGGTTCTACTACTATTTCTGATCACACCCAAGCCATAATGTTCAGGATTCGACATTATATCAACTAGCTACAAGCTGTAGAATGTACTATACATGTAAGTACTTACTGTAAAGGCATAACAAACGACATTTATTTATTACAGGCACGAGACATTCAATAGTTCGAGTTTCGAGGCTACATATTTTATTCCTATATGTAATTTGTATTGATATTTTGCTTGGCCATATGCCAAAATGTAATATGGAATTTGAACTTATAGTCGGAATTAAGTATTCATTCACTGCAATAAATCTTTTCTATCTTATTCATAAACGACTGGGGTGGGGTACCTACAGTATGGCCTCATTTCTCGTGGAGAGAGAGGTACATGCCGAGAACGGGTAGGGTAACCATGGCGTGGCGGCCGCTCGGACAAAGACCTACTTACGATTGTTGATTCCCGTCATAAAGTTTTGACATGTGGCTTCAACTTGCCGTAAAATTTTGTAACAACTAATGATTGAATTTGTAATAGTTCTTTCTTTTAGTTTTATTGCGAAGTAGGTCATTAAATCTGTACTTCTGTTTTTTCATTTTAAGAATGCTCATATGATTTGATGTAGTAAATTTTTTCAACTATGAGTTATAGGTAGGTAATAAAAATGTTTTCCTAAAGGCGTTTGTACATAGAGATCAGCAATACACCTTTGTAGGTGTATTGCTGATTTCTATGTACAGACGCCAGCACATCAAACTACCCGAAACTGTCTAATTTTCCCAATCAACCTTGTACCTAATGCTGCAGCGATAAAGTTGAAAATCTGTTAAAAAAAATTGACAGATTGTAGTAGCTTGATGTGCGGCGAATAATAGGAAAATAAAAAAGAATAGTATGAAATAAAATTCCAATCCATCAATTTCGATGACGGTTACACACGTCATGTAAACAGGAAAAAATTAGCACAATACTAAAATGTAATTTTAGATTTGTCCTACTAATTTACACCTCAATAAGAGTTTCTGATAAACGCTTTAAATCAAGAGGGTGTCTAATTCCATAGAAATTATGGCAACCTTATAAATTAGAAGAATTCAATTCTCTTTGTAATAATATTCTCTCAAGCGATTTGGCAGTGCAGCGCTGCAGTGGCCAAGCTGGAAATTAAGTGAAAGAGAGGGGAGAAGCGGGCTATGCGACGGTGATTTCAGCTGAAATATGGCTACTAGACGGCCGTTACCCCGCGGCGCGGTGACGCTGTTCCAGATGCCTTTAATTACGCGACCGATTGCGGTTGGGGGGGTGAAGCGGTGTATTTAAAGCGTATGCGCGGGCCACTCGCCGCGGAGCGTCATCGGCGCGTGCGTCACTTCTAAACGCGAATAGAAAACTGGTGACCCTCGGATTGGATGACGCCACCCGCGTGACGGACGGCTCACGTTACTAGACTAGTGAAAGTGTCGTGACATATCCCCGGGATGCTACGGGAACGTGGACGAATGTTACGTAGACACTACACAAACAATGTAATGTGAATGTCACACAACACACGCTAATTTAAAGCTTCGCCTAATTGACACTAAACATTCTTCAAACTCGAACTGAACTCCTAACTCATGTAAGGAAGTCCAATTTTCCCTCGTAAGTATTAAAAGTGTGCCAAGTTTGCAATGAAATATACTGTCAGAACAATTTAATCCCAAAAGTATTCTTTACGACCCGTCGAATTCCATAGCGCGCTCCCATTTGGTTTTATTACCTCAAACTATCGTCAGAGATAAAGCGTCCTTGGTGGAAACTCTTAAATGGACGAAAATATATGAGGGTACCTAGCCGGGTGTAGGATGCTCCCTCCATCAGACCGGACTATGACAAATGACGTCTTCCGAGGACGTATAAAAACTGTGTAGGATCAAAATTTACCATTTATCACGTTTGAGTCTTTTACAGCGTTATTTTTGTGAATCCACAGGCTATGTTTGTCGCAATCCTATACGTAAGTAAAGCTGAAATCTATCCGCATTTCGTCCCTAAGCAATTCAATCCATACTAAATTCGAAGCTGCCAATCAATGCCAAGTTTACTCTCCACTTCCTCGTAGTTTTATTTCTTGCGGAATCCCGAAAAAGAATCGAATAGCTTCCGAGGGTAACCGATCTCTCTCCGAAACGTTATACTGGTAATTCATTGTTTAGTTCTCAAGAGAGGAAATAAAAGCTCTAAACATGGACTCGACAAAAGTTGGAATAAATTCTGTCATCGATGTTGATTTTCCATCAAATCTATTGATCAAAACAACCTTCCTGTGTTTACTCGTCCTTGTCCAATCATATTTCACAGTTGTCACTCATGTGGAATGACTGAATTTATTGTTGCCAACATTGTTTGTTTATCGATTTTTAGTTTATTGACATATCTGTATGATTGGTCGACATCTGAGCAATCATTTTAGCACTTGCTGCATTGAGCGTCAGATACGAGGGTCATCGTATAGCTACAAAATATGTTCTAATTATCACAAACACGATAAATGAGGCGAGTTATTTTAAGAGTTGTATCATTCTTATCGCTTCAATGACTCAGTTGCCATGAGGTCAGGGGCCAAAGTCACGGTGACATCATCATAGGACCCATCGCAGGTGGGTATTGGCCTTTCAATTAGGAGGTTGCTGACCGCTTTGTGGCTCTCATTCTAATACTTCGACCTTCAAGGTATGGACGATTAGCTAAGGTGACATGTAAGGCAATTTGTGATAAGTCACCTTAACACTTAACGGTTGTTTTGGGCTACTTTGATTTGATCTAGTGCACTGTACGGTTATAGAAAGGGTCAATTTCAAAACAACTTTAAATTGGCTTCAACACGCAAAGGACAAACAGTTTTTACGCTCCAAAGTTGCGGAATAAATTAAAACAATGTAATTAAGACTTGGCGTTTAATTTACCAGCTAATGAAACTTCGGGACCACGGATTCTGTTGACACTCGTCTGCATAGCGAAGTCTACTGATACTACCAAATGACTCAATTATAACTAACCTAGTCTAAGCATCCAATTAATTCGCTAATGCGATAAGATATTAAAATTAATACAATCCAGTTCTTGCTGAAATGGATAGACGTAGACGCAGACAAATTGATCTCGTTTAAAAGCGATATCGATGACTGTATTGAATTGGTTCTTAATCACCTTACACAGTGTGGAGTAATGAACTATCTCACACAGTCGTCCAGTGTCTTCGATGAGTGTCTAAGGTCAAGAGGTCCAATATAAGAACGTCATTAATACGTGGTTTGGCTTAAACATGTTCCTGTCACTATCTTACACTTGTAGTTTGCCAGTAGTGCGATAGTGAAGCGAATAACGCTTAGTTAAAGTATCGTGCTTAGTAACGTCAAATCTCGGCTTTAGATCATCATCATCTGCCTTGCGTTTTCCCAACTATGTTGCGAGCAGCTTGAAGCTCCAGTCTAACTATATACAGCTGAATACCAGCATTTGACATGGAGCGACTGTCAGTCCAAAACATTATCATCATTCTCTTGCCCTTATACCAATTTATTTGGAGTCGGCGCAGCATGTCTTCTTCTTCCATACTTCTCTGGTACTCGTCAGTCACCTCTTTTATAGCCATATCATCCTTGACACAGTTCATCCATTGTTTCTTTGATCTTCCTCTACTCTTATAGCCATCAACATTCATACTCAAAACTTTGCTCACGAGGTTTTCCGATTGCCCGTCCAACATCGGGAGGAAACCCGCACTATGATGGATGATGGATGGGATTCCCACTCCCTATCAAGAACTACGTTTTCTTTCTTTATTTATTTATCACAGAGTGTGGCTTGTGGCCCAGCAGTGAGAACATTACTGGCTGATTATGTTTGACTGCCAGTCCAGTGTCTTAGAATGTCTTAAAATGTCAGGCACGTTGTCGTACAAAGGCCAAATATCTTCAGATACATTACGTTGCTTTCAAGTTGTTTCCACCAAAGCAGGCTTAATTAGAATCATTTTAAAATGATCGTAACTGACGTTAAACAGTCCAAAGTTAAATATTTGAACATGTTTTATTATTGAGCAAGACTCCGTTTTTATAATCCATAAAGTAATCCAACCACAACAATTGGCGCCAACATGACCATTCAAAATTCCCCAGCATTAGACTACAAATGCTAGAATGTTCTACAATTGTTTCTCTTCAGTATTTATTAACATTTTATTGTTTGTGGCAGTTCTAAGCTACATAATGACATTGGCAGAGCAGTGGATAGCCTGGTCATTATACATGTATGTGCTCTTACATATTCCACAGGACATATCCATTGTTCCCGTCTTCTATTCTGACGTCACAGGGGCGGTTTAATTAAATTTCTAGCTAACTAATTGTAATTAGAGGCGTTTAGAGATAGTTAGGGGGAGATTACTTAGCTAGGAAGCTGGGTTCAGAATGGTCGCTCGAAATTGTATTATGAAAATGTCATTGGTGTTCCTTCAAATCTTGTAGTATCATCTACATTGTCTGTATGACTGACAGATATAAATTGCGTAAAGTAGAAAAAAGAAGTGACAATAACAAATTAGAGAAACGATAAAATTACGATTACGAGATGAAAACAGACTGCCTTCAGGGTTCCATTAAAAACGGTTTAGTTATACAGTCACGTTCAATTTTATTCAGCCATCATCGATAAGATTATTGTCTTCCAAGTAGTTAAACTTAAAATATCCGTACTTAGATACCAAGAAACAGCTAAAGCACCTAATTTCATATTCAGAGAACACCTACACTCCTACAGCATACATTAATATTAATATGGACAAAGGATAACAATACAAAACTGGGGTCCGAGTAAAAGGGATGAAAGATGACTGACACCTTGTTTATTGGCGTAACCCAGTCGAATCACGGAGCGTCAGTTTGTATTTGTGTGTATAAATTTTGATGTACTGTTTTAAACGGCCGGTGTCTGGCAACATCGGTGTGCGTAGGAGTGCTCGTTCGCATGGTGACTCACGGACCAAGATGGCGGACCAACAATATGTAATTATCAGCAACAGACCAGAGCCGAGTTTATGCAACATGCTTGTTATCTGTTTCATAAATAAAAATAAAAACCCGTTTCTGATAATAATTTGCCGATTGAACTTGCTGGGCACGTAGTGGTACAAAAAGCGCATCTGAAGTTTAAAATTTATGGTCTTTACCTTGCTAGACTTAATGTTTGTATTTCAGCAGCATATTCGTGAAGTCATGAGTGAAAGCGATTTAACTTTAAATTGCTGACAAATTATTAGTTTTAAAATAGATCTTTTGAGCTTGGTATTGGGTATAGCGAAGCCTTTTGGTGAAACATATTGGATAGCACGTGTATGCCATATTGGTCTTATGATTGTATGTCTGTTTCGTCCCACGTGTCTCTGGCAGAGGCCCCCAACCTGTCGAGGTCACCGCCCAGCATTACATCACTGCAAATTTTTTTACGGACCCACTCGTGTTTACTACGAGTGTTCGCTAGAACGTTTATTCATTTTGAATAAAAAACTTCTACTTACCTTTAAAAACGTTCTATACAGCCAGAACGTGTTTTTTCTACATCCGTTCTACCATTCGTGGAAGTTCTTTAAGTACATCGTTTCTTTACAATTTCAATATTAAGTTTTCCCTTATGAGTTTATGACATAAAAATACGTTTCCAAATCTCATCTGGCAATAGGAAGAAACTTTTTATGTATCTCATCCACTGGGGTGTTGTAAATCAGGTTTTTATTTGGACATTTTGATTGCGAGTCTTCGAATTCGGTTTCAATGTATTTCCCCTTTTTGTAATCAAAGAATCTATGGAAATTTCGGAAGAAAATTCATGAAAGGCAAGGAGCCTAGCAAGTTATTAACTTGACAAAAGACGACTTTAACTCAATGATGAATTAGTTACAAACTTAAGTCTGGTGTGCCTCGAAAGGTCATTGAATGACGAATTCTATTAAACTTCGCCAACGCTGTTCAAAGAGTAAAAACCAGTTTGACTAGCGTCCTGACAACTCCTAACTTGCTTATATTTTGACGGATATTATAACATTTGCTCGCCGCTCAATCCGTTAATCGATAGTTACGTCATGCACCAAGGTTGCTACCAAAATGGCACTCTTATCTGGAGCTAATTAAGGAAACCGTCGCTCCAAAAATCTCTTTACACTTGATCGATAGTAGATGTCCTTGCATTAACAAATATTTCATACGACCTCAATATCGGCCGTCTGTTTTCAGATGCAACGAAAGTGTGTCATCTTATCTTCATTTGCAAGTCGAGAGACTGAAGGTTCGGCTTTACGGAACTGTCAACTTTGACGTCGCGTCGTTGGTTTATGGTGATCGTCGTAAACTTCAAGAGCATCACCGCTTTGGTTAAAGCAATACTCTTCAGTAACGGATAAAAGATTGAATGGTGCCTCGGTAAAATTTTTAACTATAAATCCACTTCGGCTTTTAGGATTGGCCGTTCAGCGAATGTGTGTCAGCGTTTTGACGGGAACGTCGCCCCGCAGTTTGTTCGATTTCTCGCTGTTCCATTTTGTTAGCGCTCTCTAAACAAATAAACCCCGTTTTGCCGGTTCGATTGTTACCAAGTGTTGGCTTCGTTTTGTGCCGACCGATGTCGGGTCGTTCCGTAGGTTTTGAATTTCGAATATTGAAATTTTGACTTTGTATTCGCCTCGCGTCTTGCGATCGCCCGTGTGGTCTTGATGTTTCGTTTGTTGTTGCTACGCACATCATAAGGTGCTTAGTTATACTGAGAAACTTTATTTTACCAGGACTAAGTTGATTTAAATTCTATTGTAGATATCGCAACGACTCTCCATGGGTCCATTCGTGATCGTAACTCCAGGTTTTGGAATAAAAAAGATCGATTCTCCCAGGCTCAGTTATTTACTTTTTAGAATACTAATTATTAATCAGCGTCGATTAATCCGATAAATATTTATGCTTGACGCATGAAACTTCAACGTGATTAAAGAAAAACTGCCTACTGCATGTTTTTTTCTATATACCTTTTTGGGGGTTTTTTTTTTTTAGCAAAAACGGTACTTCACATTATACTTCATGTAGTTGATATTATTAAATTCTTATTTAAATCAGCCATCATTATTAATTAAAATATATTCACCTCTTTAGGTACTAAAAATATTTTCCTCTAAATTCTTCTACCTCCACTGCATCTTTACCAAAACTGGTCGTATTTCCTGTCAAACGCCGTACCTGCTAGCTAAATATAGAATCAAAAACAGGGTCTCAACATTCCTTGCCATCTTCAAGGTCAGCCAGATCTTTGCTACAAGGTATTTTTCATATCGAAGGCACGGTTGGCGCAGTGGCTTAACGATTGACTGCTGTGCTGCTGGTTCGATTTCCGCACGCAACAAATATTTGTATACAGCAGTTAGTTGTTCCGGGTCTGGCTGTTTGTGTATGTGAGTTTAAATGTTTGTAAACGCACCTACGATAGAGCACAAACTCCTAGTGTGAGGCAAGGCTTAAAAAAAAAGGAAAATAAAATTACAATACAATTTTTTCTTTAAAATTTTAAACTTGCAAGCCATTGCTGCGTGTAGGGGTAGACTATAAGTGTTCTGCCGTAGACTGAATACATATCTTTCTTTAAAGAAGAACTTCTCTTGAGAATTTTTACACTAGCATCATTACCAGCCCCACAGATAACTCTGCAATACATGGTCCTCCTACTAGCTGCTACAAAAGAAACAAAAATGACAGCCATATTACTGTTCGTCAGTGTGACAAAATGGAAGTGTCACAATTCTATAAAACCTCAGAAACACGTGAGAATCGACATCAAAGCTCTTTAACGACAGGTGATTGACCTAGACGCGTGATGACAAGTATTATCTTAATGCTATGCTCGAGGGGACACGGCAGTTAAAGTGGTGTGATGTAATGTGGATGATGAGGTTTAGAATGAGGTTTGTGGTAATGGAGAATTTGACATCATCTTGCTAACTGTAAAGATGGATGGATCACAGTATAATCTTCGTCTAAAATTATTTTTTATTTGAAATAACCCTTTTATCTTTGCGGTAGTCGATTAACAAGTTGCTTGGCGATTTCTCGGAACGCCCTGGAGGTAGGATCATTTCAGCTGAAATACATCCACTGCTGGACGTAATCCTCCCCCAAGTGTCGCCACATTGACCGGTCCCGTGCGACTCGCATCCAGCAGATCCCTGCCACCTTCACCAGGTCATCGGTCCACCTAGTGGGAGGCCTTCCAACGCAACGTCTTCCGGTTCGCGGTCGCCACTCCAGAACTTTTCGGCCTCATCGGCCATCCGTTCAATATGTTCGCCCCCCTATTACTTGGGACTTAAAACATGACTGGTAGAATTACTGGCGTGACGATGACATCACACCTGTAATGGGAGGAGACAACTCAAGTATTTCATTACAAAAAAAAAAACTCGTTTCACAGATTCTGCAAAGACCTTGCAAACTACAGTTTACAAGTTGTGTGAAATGCTAAGGCTTTCTAAATTTCAATGACACTGTGGTTGGACACTTGGACCAGCTAGGATTGAATGTCTACAGATGACGTCACGGTAAACGTCTCGGGTTTCAGTTCGTATTACGTTGGACACTCATCTCGGAGCGCTTTAGTGTCCATTAGTCTGGGATTAGCCTGGTCTGTTCTGCAGCGAAGCGTGCACGCTTTTTGTAGTTTTTAATGTTTTCGGCGTACACTGACGTGCCGAGTTCACTGATGGTCGACCAGTTTTCAACCTAATTTCTTACGGTATTAGGGTGAAAAGTGGCAGACCATCAGTGGGCTCGTCATCAACCTACAATGTTCATATTGCTTGGACAAAGTCTTCCTCTCTAAGATAGGAAGCGAGAATCCATCACGCAGGTCCAATGCAGGTGGCTTTCCAGAAGCATTTGAAAAAAAAATGGCTCCAGCTAGATGCGAGTGGCACGGTCAAAGAGATGCTTCAGGCAGTTGCTGAAATAGTTGTCTATTTCAGCAAGTTACTGTTTTCCCTCGGAATATATCCTCAAAATCCATATCCGTTGATTTTGAATTGCGAACAAGTTTGTTAAACCTTGCTTAACTTTTGGGTTCGATCATGTAATTCATGCTAAACTGCGACTGATCCTCTATCATTTGTTTGCATAACTTTGTATACTTAAATATCTCTTTTATCCTTCGATTGTCATTCATGGATGCCAATTTATTGCGCAAATTATATTCAGTTATGTTTTTCGCCAACAATTGATACTTGCAATATTTTTGAACACATGGAACGATAAATTTCCTATCATTAATGACAATTTTCCAACTTCGACACTGCATGGAATCGCTGCGAAACTTTAATAATAAGAATCACAGCAGTTTGGCAGTGTCACCCCATGTTTCCGGCGAACTTACGCTCCAACAGTTTACTGCATACAATTGTGCGAGAAACTTCTAGAAACTGTTAATGACGTCGTTGAAATATCTGATCATATTTTCTGGGCCTGCTCGGAAATGTGGCGTATCACCCGATGCTGGCTGGAAAAGTTGTGGAAATAGGTTGTGGCCAGATAAACTGTTTCTTACTTATGCATTGGTGCTGGTTTTAATATGTGCCAGTTTCTGTGGTGTGTCGGGTTTCTTTTTTTTTATCTGCTATTGTATTCACGTGTATGCTTATACAGGGTGTAAACAGACACCGACAGAGTTCACGAAGCATTCACAAAATTATTGCTGGGAAACGACTTTTTTTTTTAAGGTTAAAAATCACGTTTTACGGTAGGACTCGATGGAACGTACTCAAAGCATTGTGCTGATGGATGGCTTGAATAGTACGGGGGTCGTGGAAGTGTTTAAAGTAAAAATCTTACATTAAAAACATGGATTTAATAAAAAAAAATTGTGTAAAAGTTGAAGACCACCAATATCTCCGTAACTAGAAGGTTCCCAGGTCTGGTCTAGAACAAAAAAATGATCGCAAGGACGGGGAGGAGCAGTCCCTTTCGGCTTCGTTAAGGGTCTATTTACACCCTTTATAAACAGGTTTAATATTAAGTGTCAGTTTGAATGGAGAGGATGAGTAGATCGGGTTTAAAGCCTTAAAATAACACCAGATTTGTTAGGACCCCTATCTCGTCTTCTACTAAATGTTTTAGTGCTTATTATGCACAATCTGAACAAATAATTTCAGTCAAACAGTTTATTAACCTGCCACCTAAATACTAAAGACATGCAGCACTAATCAGTAATCAGAATACATTAGATTTAAACCATTAAATGCTAAGTAATTGTGAGTGGTTGCCAGACCGTCGCGGCGTCGCCTACGCCAGTAAAAACTTGAATGATCTAAGTCTTACATAATCAAAATGTCTGCTTCGTGTTGTAGCGGACCTAAGATAAATGTTTCATATTCAGACTCCCCAAACAAATAAAAATCTTCTTGTGAGGTAATAAGATTTTGTCTTGGAACTAACGCACATGATTTAATTATCATAATTTTATAAATCGATGCTCATATATAGATAGTACCTAATGAAAATTCTTCTTATCAACTATCTAGGTGTAAAAGTCGAGTAAGATAACCCACTTAGCACCTAGAGGTTAGGTCAATCCCATAACGCATCATGCAGTACTCAGGTCTGATTGACTAACTCAGCTCTATTGAGGCTTTCTGATTTGATCGCAGCCTGTTTGCTGACTTCGGATTGGCTGACGCTCTGCTGCGACTACTAATTTCTGTGTTTTGGGTTGATTGTATTGGTAGGTTAAGGCGAAGCCAGTTACTTAATTAACAACATTACTGAAGGTTTTATTTATCTAGGCAAAGAGCTAGGTCATTCGTCCGACCTTGTGAACAGCAAGATTAATCGTTCCTTGCATACACATTGACACATCCATTCGTATTACTACTTCTTATAGTAAGCTGAAATACACAGAATCCTAAATGCTGTAATAAAAACACTTGGCAACTAAAACTAGAGAATAATCGTTATTATTTCGCCGACGTCTGACTCAGAATGAGTGAATCGACCATTACAGTTTATATTTTTTTTCTTTCAATTATACACATTTCAATGACGCAGAGCCTTTCGTAAGGCATTGATTAGGCAAGGAGACGAGAGTGTTTCAGTCACTTCTGGAAATCTCTGATTGTTCTAGGTTAGTACTTTGGTGATTTTGTAATGCCGTGGAATATAGTGATGGGAATAGGCTGCGCATCGCTGGTGCCATCTTAAATCCTGATGTATGCAGATGTATAAATAACTAGCTTATGCCCGCGGCTTCGCTCGCGTTAATTTAGAATTTTACCATCAATTCGGGTTGTACTCTGCTTGTAATAATATAATTCAATCATAACTCGAAAGACACGTGGCGCCATCTATTATCTTAAGAACGTTGTTGTTGTTTTTCTCGGGAACAGTCCTTTTTTCGGGATGAAAGGTACCCTATGTCCGTTTCTGTACACCTGACAAAACCACTGAACCAATCATCCTGAAATTTTGCTTTTATGCAAAATTTCAGGATGATTGGTTCAGTGGTTTAGGCGTGAAAAGGTAACAAACAAACTTACTTTCAGATTTATAATATTATGTTCCGACAAAAATCACGAGTTAAAAAAAAATAAAACTAAAAGTACTTAATCATTATAATTGTACCGATACAGTAAACAATTTACATGACTTTGCCAAAAGTTAAACATTAATCAACTCGAAATAACAATACAATTTGAGATAACATGACTCTCATGTCCTCGAATCTTGTCACCAAAACGATGTGAGACCTCGAAAAACTTAATGATGTGACGAACTTAATGTGCCCGTAGGCAACAACTTATTCCGACAATGTCGTTTCTCACGAACTATTATAAGCTATTTTATTTTCGTCCGTGACTACAATCTCATCTTGTCTTAGCACTACTTGGACCTGATCCCAGCATCTTCTTTACACAATTTAACGTGTTTTCACAAACACATCTCGTGAATCACGATGTTAACAGCGGGCTACCTGCATCTCCGTTTACACTAAAGCGTTTATTATTAACGACGATCCGCAAACAGTGACGTAATACTTCCCCATCAGCCAACTGAAATATCGACTTTATCCCAACTCAAACGAACGACTTTTATTTCCTCAAATTACAACTCAAATACCACTGTCCTTGGCGTATATTTGCACTTTTTGCCAGGTTTTAATTTCAACTGCGGCGTTCATTTCCTATCAAGGTTGTTCATTGTTAGCCGAATTCGTAGCAGCTGCTTTGGATTAATTGAATCTACGATCGCAGCTAATATTTGAATGAAAATAGCAACCAAACATTTGAACAGATGATCGGAACTGGTGGGTTTGGGAACGATTAAAATTTTCGATTTATCGATACATTTCTGTGAGAAAAATCCGTCGGTTGATTCACCTCACTATAGCCCAATGCAAAAAGTGTAAACATTTCAAAAGCGTTCGCGCTTTACATCAGTTCGCTTGTCCAAACAGTGGCGTTTGGTAAAACAAGTTCGTCCCGCGCCAACAAAATTTCAGCCGGTTCATCTGAGTTATAAAATGTCGTAATCTTTCGTGCGTGGGCTCTAATGAAAGGGTCGATTTACGCAGGAACTCGCGTCGAGAAACGTTAGGGACTAATCACTTTGATTAGTGCGCGTAATTACAGTTAGTTATTTCAGCAATTCAGCATAATGCTCTAGCAATTAGTCGTTTCTATCCTAGTTTTCTGAACTAGCGTTATAATAACATCCAAGAAGTTTTTCATATGGAATTTTCGTCTATACACCGTGTTCTTCAGGTTATCCATAAACTTTGGCAAACGCTTCTGTAGCTTTTACAAATCAAATCTTAAAAAGGAAGTAGTATGAAAGTATGTATGCAGTAAGAAAGGGTCTTAATTTGGCCTATGTTGCCGCTTAGTGCAATTAAATTATCAAATGCTATTTGCATTTCATTTGCACGTACGAGAGGAACCAGAGAGAGTAAATAAGAAGTCATTAATGTGTCCATAATAAAAAAATGCTTATTTCCGTGATCTGAACATCTGGTCGAAGTTTATGTATATCGTCCGGAACACGGTGTATATCAGACGAAAATGGCCTTTAGTATGCTCAAAAGACAAATGACTTAATTAAATAACTAGGAGCTGTGGATCGACTATAAAAAATCATCTACGATCCATTAACAGCTTATTAAAAGTTGAAGAGACGTCGCAGACTCAGTAGTGTTAGGTGACGTTATATAAAAAGCGCCAAGTGTGCCTTTAGTCCAGTTATTTTGAGCTGATCGGAGTCTGGCTCGCTGAATTAGAAACTCGAAACTTGTCACTTGAATATTCTGTGTGCGATACGATTAATAAAATGTTCATTTCAGTGCTGAAACTCTCGATATACACCTACGTGGTTCCAGAACGGTTTTTCGTGAGAAATGTACCTACCTACTCTCACATTAAGTAATCCGATTATCCATGTAAGACTTGCGATTTCTGATTTGAATTAGACTTACCGCATGACGGATGGATGGATACATTTATCAGACCCTAGGGAAATGTACAGTAATTTATAGTTAATGTTCATAGTTTCCTTCGCTGTTTAATGGATAAACTAACTAACAGGGGCAGAGATTGGGAAAATTATTTGATTATTTTAATAAGTCGGAGCAACATGTTTCCTTTTTCTTATCTCATTGGTGTCGGCCGTCATCTCAGTATATTTTATACACCCTGTATATGGCTAGTCCTACTAATATTATAAATGCGAAAGTTTCTGAGGATGGATGGATGTTTGTTACTCTTTCACGCAAAAACTACTAACCTGATTTGGATGAAATTTGGCACACACATAGTTTATAACCTGGATTAACACATATGACTTTTTATCCCGGTAGTACGATCCCGTGGCACATTAACGAACTCCACGCGGGCGAAGCCGCAGGTATAAGCTAGTCATCTATAAATAAAACTTATTTAATGTAAAAAAAAAAACTTAGCAATCTACATACTAAACATGTTGTTATATCCTCGTGCTGGTCAACGAACTCTTTATATTATTCAACACATAATTACGATGCGGCTGCTATATGAACCATGTCGTTTCTTACATATCAGCTATAATACTCGCTTGACATAATAAAACTGTTTCCTCTACTGTAAAAATGTCACCAGTACCCACAAAAACTGCTTTTAATCTCACTCAACGACAAAATTTTGTTGTCACCTTGCCGTAAACATTTTCATTGAA
The DNA here is from genome assembly GCA_963576755.1 of Noctua janthina. NCBI lineage: Eukaryota > Metazoa > Arthropoda > Insecta > Lepidoptera > Noctuidae > Noctua > Noctua janthina. The sequence continues at coordinate 8,629,263 of OY755075.1, read as the reverse complement.
AAAGTTTTAAAAGGCGACACTATCAGCAGAACTAAGACAAAAAATTAAAATTGCATAATTACGCAAACAATGTTATCGTAAAACAAAATGGAGGTTCCTCATATTATTCCGTAAACACGTCTCAGCTATAATCGGCTGCATTTTTATGAAGGATGATAATGTATGCGGCTAGAAGGTCACAATACTACAATTACGTCATGCCATGTAATATTACGATTGGCAACACTTGTTGGTATAGAAACTGTTTATTGCATTCAATTGTTTCGACACTCGTTCCGGTAATCAAGAAATATTCGGAATAACGTGTGACTCAGCTGATGTTGATCTCAAAATGTTGACTATCCCGTTGGAAATCTGCAAGGTTTGGGATACGGGGTGCGAAACCTTTTACCTGTAAAGAATTTTCTTTACAATTTTATTCATATTTTGTGATTCGTTTACGCTGTTTTTGTGAACTAATAATTGAAAAGCAGTAACCTATTGTTGAGTAGAATTTGCGGTTTGCCCCCGCAGCCGAAGCGATGACATAAGAAAACGATATTATTACAGTCTTTCCAATACACCAACACCACAAATTCAATCTAGTTTCTTTAGAAAACTAAGAGCTAATCATTCCTGGAAGAAAATTGCTTAACCTCTACCTAATTGGAAAAGTGAATGGTTTGATCCGAAGGGAGTAATGATAAGGTAATGAAGACTGACAGTTAAAGACACTTGAAGATTCGATTAGCCTTGATCTCAAATGGATTAAGAAGGAATGCTCTATTATTGCCAATTATGGTTTGGTTTGGTTTGGAACTTTGGAAGAGTTAAAAGGTCAGAAGTGAAATATTTTGGGATTCCAGAAAAGTTTGAGTTTGAGAGGAAAAATTTGAGTTAACCCAGATACGGGTGAAATTTTTTGAGTAGCCCAGAAAAACGTAGAACGTAAGTAAAAAATGTAGGGTTGGCCAGAAGAGTGTTGCAGTTCCCATAAATATATAATTATGATATGCTTTTGTCAATTATATTTTGTCAGCCAAGTTACTGCACTTTACAAAACGCTAATTTCTTGTAGTCACATCCTTCGAAGTTTCTTCAAGCGAATTGTAGAATTTCTGAGTTATATAGTATTTCCGGATCCCGTACCACATCTCAACAGTAATATTTATCCAATCCAGATCAATCTTCCTATTGCGAGTCCATTGTGCGCTCCCCAGCTAACTGAATGAAGTGTTCACGTTCATTGATTTGTTTGACACGCAAACCTAGCTAGGGTAATAGGTACCTCGCAACACACTTACAGTCGTCTACTGGATAAACGATTTGTTTTATTTAGTTGCTTCAATGTTTGACACCTTTTTAATTAACCTTTGATCAAGTTTAGTGCTAAAAGTGAGAGTGTATTTTAGTTTCCCTTGCTTAGTTTCTGATATTGTTATAGTTTTCTATCTGTTATTTGAATAATAATGCTAATGCATGTTCCATATCTTTCTGTGCGTCTGTTCCACTGACGCTATACCCTCTTTCTAGCCAAAAGAAGTCCTCTAACCTCGCAGGTCTCCCTGAATTTTGTATTAGTACTCTCGGTCTAAGTATCTGTACCACAAATTAGAGCTATCGGTTCGATCGTTTCCAAGACCAATTCTGCGATACCTATGATAACTAGCTTGCTTTTGTAATCGAATCTACTGGTTAATCTGGGCTATTATCAACCAATTAGAGCGGTGCATTTCAACACACGTTAGCACGATCTTCCACGTACTTGCTTTTGAGCTGGAATACCCTAACTATATTGGATAGGATGAAGGCAGTCATATGTGTTTATTAGACAGGATATTTCCTGATGTAACGATATTGTGTGATACAAATTGCTATGCTTTAGGGAGCTTCAACAATACCCTCTGAATCAAATGGTTCTGGACTCTCCGAACTGAAACAAACAAAAAAATAAAACAGAAATTCAATTGTGACTCTCGCAATGAGAAATTTGAAAGTACATACAAAAGCCGACCAGAGCTTCCTACCAAGATTCATCTCACGAGTGCTCTCGACTATAATTCCGTGATCCAAACTGGAGGATTATTCTGCTGTAATTAAGTAAAGAATGTCTGTCCGTTGCTCTCGTGCCCGAACTTTTGACGTGATACCGTAGAGATTCGTCTCGTTAATCATATTTTTGTGAGGTCTCTATAGATAATGTGCTGGTAATTGACGTTATTTGCTCACTCTTGGTGGTTTTTCTTGTCATATTATGGATTTCTTGTGGAAGAATACGCTTTTATATCTAGATCTCTAGTAATGAAAAAATAATGTATCGTGATTCAAAATATAACTCAAAATCTATTCGTGTGTTATAAAAATCTTTAGAAGGCTTTGAAATTCTTCATTATACCTTTTTGCGGATATTAACTGCCTTTCACGAACAAAAACGCCAATGTTTCATGAAAAGCACTGAAAAGATATTCATAACTTAAAAATATGGGGAGAAAAGTTGTTGATTTTCACCCCCCCCCCCCCACCCTTATATTGGTTTATCACAGAAAGGGAACTTAATTTAAGAGCCTATTGAAGTATAACCAATATCAAACTTATTTCCATTGGTCGGTAATTTTCGGAGATCGGTGTTCAATAAAACTGTGCCAGTAATTTTATTAATCAATTAATTATTATTTATAGTTTTATCTTCCAAGGCGGTCTTGACAATTATCCTCATGAACATATCTTACTTACCTAGATAGATATTACAATATCTACAGGTTTATCTACAGTGTGTAGGCTTACAATGGCGTGATTGTTTTTAATCTGATTTAAAAACTAGTGATAAACTTGTACTGTTGTAGGAAATATCATCGTCAAGGTGATTGTGGCAAGTGTATATCTAAATAATTACAACACAGTGTCAGATAGCGTTATCAAGAACAGCAACCAGGTAACCTAGAATTTATATCTGCCAGGACATTTTACTGGAAAACAAAATCTCTGGGTTCATCGCCCACAAATGGGACTTGAAGACAGGCCAACACACACCATTATGTGTACGCCATTACACATTCCTACTATGACTTACGAGCACATATGACATTTAAGACTGCACGTTTAATATGAATTGCTATAGTATGTCGTGCTGTATATCCATTACCGAATAAACAACTCGCATAAAACGAAACACAAAAGGGCTGAGTATATTGCTAATAAAGACTATAGTACCAGTAAAACAATCAGATGAACCCATGCTGCCAACTCTTCGAGCATAAGACTTTGCTAAAATGTTTGGTGCTTTGTTGCATAACCATGGACTATGTCCTATCCTACTATTTGTTTACGATACTGAAATCGTAAATGGTTTTGTAATAGTATAGTATTCGTGATGTATAAGTGACTGGTTTGTTGATATGAGGGTAAAATACGGTGACAGTTGGATATCATTCAAGAATAAGTGCGTTTTGGCATATCATGAGATTCGAAGATGAATGTGGAACTCCGATGAAGTAAATCGAATTTTGCTAGTGGAAGTATTTGCGCATTTAAGAAAATCGAAGACTTTCAAATCAATCCTTTGAACTTAAGTCTTTGACTTATTTAAAAGTAAACCTTTTCTGAAAGAGTGAAGACCTGATTTTCGAAGCACGAGTTTCAAGTTAGTTGAAGTGTAAACTAGTGCGCGTCTACAATTCAGTTTGTTATAAAATCTTGAACTTTTACAGTTTGACACGCTAACTTCACGCCGGCTAAACGAAGTTAAGTAAATACTTGTTTAAGCAAAGGAAGCTTCCAGAAGTCTACATTTTCTGAATGAATTAGTTTTTTCATACGATCAGTTTATTGATTGCTAATGATTCAAAATTATGTAAGCTATGAGGCATTATGGTAATTGATGTCGTGGTTTTTCATCATCATCATTGCTCAGTATAGAACTCTTCCATTCCGAGCCATGCTTCCTTGTTCTCAGCGTTTTTTATTGTTCCATTTGTTAAATAGTATCTTTTCTATCACCATATTGTTAAGAAATCACAGCAAATAACTCAAGTGTCTCCTCAGCCATTCAAAACCCTGGTTTTAAAAACCTCAGGTCACCAAAATCTATCATAGCATGCACTAAGCAATCGTTTTAACACTAAAATTAAATGCAATACCGTAAAATGTTTACGATGGTGTGCACGCCAAACGAGCGAACACGCCAGGTGGGTCAAGGTGTACGATTGTGGCCCACCGTGTGCCCCACCCTTCATTGCAAGCTCGTTCGCTTTAGGACCGGTTCCGAAATCCGTGGGGCAGAATATGGGTCGATGCGAATATTGTTGGTGTTAGTAACTCTACTTGTGGCTAAGGTGTTGTTGGGTTGGGCTTGATATAATTGGTAATTTATGGAAAAAAATCAATGTGGTTTGCAAGACATTTATAAACTTGGGTGAGAATTATAGCATTTATAATTAAACGTTTATGTGGATGAGATGAGTGCTGGGCTACTTTGTTGTTTTATTAAACGAAGGGCTTTTTCTGAACTATCGTTTGTTGTAGGCTGTTTATGATTTTATCATCAAAGTATTTGTGTTCACTGCTGGACAAAGATACTGCCCAAAGTTGCCCCAACTAGTTGATTACAAACCAAGTCCAAGACTTCACTCTAGTTGTCTAATATTGATAACCACAGTGTGTTTTTAAGAATAAGGTAGTTGTTTTTTTTTTTTTATAAAGTGACGTTATCCCACTTCTGAGCAAAAAGCCTTCATAAATTCTGCCAAGGATCCTTTTCCTGAGAGGTAGGTTAATAGAACGAAAAGCTACCACTCCTCAACATTATCTAGAACTTGAAAAACAAACCATGAAAACTTTCCATAATGAAGCATTAGCATTTCCCTCAAAGCTTTTATACTACCAACTAAATATAAAACCCGTTCAATACACGTGGAGACTCTCAGTCTATTATTTAACGCATTTTCCAACTAATCTAACTTCATTTTGAATGGGAAAAGATACAGCTGCATATCAATTTTATCGACTGTATAACTCAGTTTTGAAAAACAGCTTTATTCTAGCTGTCAAATGCAAGATCATACGTCAAGGTCTTGGAATTTTTCAGCATGGTTTGTATAGTGCTAGAACAATTGATTTATTTTACCGATTTCTGGAGAAATCGCGTGGTGTTAGAACACTACGCGGTATCTAAATTTAATGCATAAACATTGAGTATTACAAGTATGTTGGGGTCGGTTTTTTTTTCGGATGGGAAATCATCAAATGATTCCCCCCCCCCGCGTTCCTTCGCAGAGCGGAAGGGAGTGTCAGACTTGTACTGACTAAAACCAATCCATGTTCCTTGTCCCGCAGCCCTGGCAGGCATCGGCCCAATGTGTTGGTCCGTTGGTGTATAAACTACGTTTCGGTGATTGTGTGGAATTCACTGCCGGCCTTACTATTAGCCTTTTCCCAACTATGTTAGGGACGGCTTCCAGTTTAACCGGATGCATTTGAATACCAGTACTTTACATAGAGCGACTGCCTATCTGACCTCCACAACCCAGTTAACACTGGGTAATACGATACCCCTTGGTAAGACTGGTTGTCAGACTTTCGAGCCACTCCGAGCATCCGGAATGACTGGAAGCCATCCCCAAATTTTTTGAGAAAAGGCTAGGCAGATCATGATGATAATACGTGTATCGATTGTGCCCAGATTCACCAAAACTGTAGAATCTGTAACGTCAATATAAACTCAGCCAATCGCAGTCCACTTCTGGCCAGTTGGAAATAGGCCTCTCCTAAATCCTCCTAACTTGATTTACAACACCTGGTTCTTTGCCTTTCGCATCCAGCAGTTCTCAGTAGCTTTTGTTAATGTCTTTTTTTTTGTTAGCCTGTATTGTCCCACTCCTGGGCAAAGGCTTCCCCCCATTCATTCCACTTTTCTCGATGTTGCGCCTCTTCTTGCCAATTAACGAGAAAGCCATCCAAGGCGTCCAGCCATCTTCTCCTCGGTCTGCCGCGACCCCGTCTAACTGTCTTTACTCCATCATCATCATTTCAGCCGAAAGACGTCCACTGCTGGACATAGGCCTCCCCGAAGTGTCGCCACATTGACCGGTCCTGTGCGTCTCGCATCCAGCAGATCCCTGCAACCTTTACCAGGTCATCGGTCCACCTAGTGGGAGGCCTTCCAACGCAACGTCTTCCAGTTCGTTATATTTTTTCTCTGTTCTTCGCCAACAAAGGCGGTTGCCCCAATTTTTCCCAATTTGCTTTGGGGAAAGACCTAAGTCAAAAAACTCGCGAAATTCTTTGATTCGTTTCATGTAAGTAAAAGTAATTTAATTTTAAAAGAATAACGCTGCCTGCAGGTAATTTAATTATGAATTTACTTATTTCATACAGTAAATGCTTTGTTTTGTGTATCAAATATTGTATCATGTTTATTTTTAGCCTGTTTTCATGTGCCTTGGTGAAGTTAATAAGGAAAATTGTACAATAAGAATCGTCTTGTATTCTAAATAGTGCCATTGTATTGTGTTGTCTTGTTCGTAATTAAAGTTGCTACATACATCTGATTACGAATAGTGTTTCTGTAAATATAACGTCATCGTGGAATCCATAGCGAATCTTGTAACTATTACAAAATCCTATGGATTTGTTTGATGCTGTTAAAATCACTTATCTAAGTAATGTTTGTCAAAATTAGTATAGATCTATGTAAAGAAATCATCGTCATCAGAGCTTTGCCCAGCAGTGGGATTACGCAGCCTAACAGTAACAGTGTCGTCATCATCATAATTTTAGTCAATAACTTCGTGTGTAGACATAGGCTATACTCCAAAATTAATCCCAACTATACAGTATGATATAGTTCTAACTTATTTTATTCAATGTCCACATAAAACAATCCTAAATGTTAATTGGGTTCAGTCGTTGATCCTGTCCATCCCAAGCCACAATCGCGTTTTTTGACACCACAACTCACACTCACACACATGCAAATGTATTGATAATAACATCCTATTAATAAAAACATGACGTTGGTAACAATTAGCAATTCTTAACGCCACATCATGTTGTTATAGGAAAGAAAACACCTTTTCTGTGAAGCACGTGATCCTATAATTTATTTTTATACCATTAGCGTAATGTCGGTTAGTTTCACGTGGCGTATTATTATCATGAGAGCTCTACACACGAAACATTCGATTCGGTACATTTTGCTGTACAACACAGTGGACGGGAAACGATCACCACACATTTTTGGCTTTCATCCGACTCGTGCCAATCGACTAACAGCGTTCGGCATCTCATCATCAGCCTAGCCTTTTCCCAACTTCGGTCGGGAAGTCTGCTTCCAGTCTAACCGGATGCAGCTGAATACCAGTATTTTACATGGAGCTACTGGATAACTGACCTCCACAACCCGGTTAGTACTGGGAAATACGATACCTCTTGGTAAGACTGGTTGTCGGATTTTCGGACTACCTGTAACAACTGTCAAAGATCTACATATGTCAGCCGGGACCAATAGCTTAACGTGCTTTCCGAGGCACGGAGGAAATTGCCAAGTAATAGATGGTCACGTATCCACGGACCGGCCCAGGCAAACGCCTACCTTGAAGATCGACCCGTGGGGAGGTAATTATTTAGGCACAATTTCAGATAATCCGAGCGGCTTTTCCTGAATGTATTGATTTTGCAGACCGGCTGTGCCGACCCGAACTTGTGTGTAGCTTCCCTATTAAAATAAATAACTTAAATAGTTAACGCTTTAGTATTTGTATAGGATTAGAGTGTAATATACAAAAAATATTATTGTCTAGACTCCACTTTACCTATGTTTATTTAACTAGGTACATACACGCGAGTAAATCAAGTTCACATTAGGTAAATTAGGTCAAAAACAAATGTTACAATCTTATATTTTGACATTGCTTTCAGCTTGTGTTTCATCCTGCACCCACATTGCGTAACACACTTTCTATGACTATCCGAAGTATTTTGAAAGAAAGTCTTAATCCATTGCTTCATATTGTTCGAAAAATTCGTTTGCTCGACAGCGGAAAAGGCAATGAATGTTTTTGAATTGTCAAAATGAAACGCATTGCCTTTGAGTGTTACGCAAGTCTTAATTTTGAAAAGGCTGCACTTAAAAAAGGTCTTAAATCAACCAAGTCTCACCACAAGAACAGCCTTTAAAATCTTAGCGCTAAGATAGCAAGTTCAGTCTATTAACTGTACCCGGTTCCCACAAACTGTAGTACCGCCTACCTTTATTACTAAATGCTCTACAGTCTACACACCCAAAACCCCACGTACACGATAAAGCCGTAAAGAAGACTCCTATTACATAACGTTCACCGCGTAGTACAAGTTGCTTTATGATCTCCTAGTACCTTGTAGCTTATCAACCAGCACGCTTGTGGAAAACTACTTAAAAACTATGTTACTAATTATCCTTAAACCGCTGGTTATGTAACACCGCGTGGTTTGTAAATTCGTGCGGCGATATTGTGCTGGTAACACTCGGCTCGCACTTGACCGTTATTTTTTTCATCCAATCATCACAAACCCCTTCCGTAGGGATTTAATTAAATATGAAAGGTCCTATGTCGGGTGTCGTAACTTCACGTCGATTATTCTTTCAGCTCCTCTCTCTCGCGAACGGTTACGTCCTTTTCTGGCAACCTATATTGTTTCCGTGCCAAGTCTTTATAGCGAACCGTACAACCTAGCCAGCTTTATAGATTTTACAGAGATTCTTGTAGTACAGTGACAAAAATGTAATAGAAGTAATGGTAGTGTGGTTGGCAAGTGGTGGCGGCTGTGTAAGTGGCACAGGAAGTGCACGAGTAGTAAGGACGTGGGGGTAACCTTGGTGCTGCAGCTGAGCCGCCTCCCGCCGCGTCTGCCCGGGCCGACGTTCGATTTTCACTTGGAGCATCAGCGCGCCCGTGTCTCGCCCGGGTGGGCGTGGTCTGCGGGCCGGTCAATAGCACGGTCTCCTCCCTCTCGCTCGCTCGCGCTGCGCGGCTCTAGCCCCGTCTCTGTCCCCCCGGGGATGATTGAAACGTCTGATGCCGCAGGCGCCCCGCGCGCCCCCTCGCCAAGGACGTTCAGTGAATCCGTCCCTCTCTGCCGCGAGAGCACGTGTCCCCGTTACTATTTCATAATATAATGTGTGCCCCCTTGGTACCGCGCGAAAATTCACAACCAATTATGAGTCAAGTGCCTGATAATTTAGGTGACAAATTTGATGCCTGAAAGGAATTCCGGAGTCGCTTTTAGCGATGTGCGAGGAACTTAGCAATCGAGGACTATGAGGTGCCCCTGTGAAGTGATATGGAGATAAGAAGTTGTTCTGGGAACGTCACCTCTTCGTGTTTTCCGTCCTGTGCACTCTCTTGCCTTGATACTGCACTCGTGATATTTTCAGGTATGTGTTTTTAGAAAGTTCGATATTCGATTGTTCCCGATTACCATATCGATGCGGCGAATCGGCGGCGTAGCTCGGTTAACCTCATTTCGTTGAAATCTTGGATGTATTCTAATAAAATATACTGGCGTCGTAATATTTCCATAGTCGCCTAGCCGTCGCCGGGAGTCTAGACACATAATAATTATACAACGAGCCAACAAGGGCGGTTCTGGAGATGTGACTCACCCGAATTCGTCTCCGGCATCGATCGCATCTCATGTATTTGCTGAGGAGGTCCTACATCGAAAAGGGACCTATTGTTGAAGAAATCATAGTACAAACACGATTCAGCACGTTTTAATCTGCTCAGTCATACGCAACTACTAATAAATGACCTAGATGTGAGTTAGTAGAATGGAATCTTAATTAAGCCGTTGTAAATGTAATAGCGATGACGGCGGTATTGAGCTGTCCCATCCAGTGACGTCATGGGTATGACATCACCGGCTGGCTGCACGCGAGGTTGCTGCCATACTCCGACACCGGTTAGCATTGATGCGATGTGATCATCGGTTCAGTACACGGCCGGTTTACGCAACCGTCATACCGCCAACCGCAAGTCAGTACCAAGTAGAGGCACTCGAACTGCAAAAACGAACCTTGCTTCTTCGAAATACAAGCGATGTCAAAGTCATACTGTTACCATGGACGTGCAGTTGGTTGTTAGCTTGCAAAGGAGATAAAAACGCCCACTGTTTGATACATATATGTTTTTGGGGATATCCGCATTTTATCCTATTCGAATTATAGCATTAGTGGTTTACAATGATAGCGGTAATCTTATCATTTTATGACCATAAATTTTATGGTTTTTCATGGTGGTGTATTCATCAGTTCTCTGCTCGGAAAATTCAAGACAGCGAGTGTTGCAGAAATAACAGAAATACTCTTTAATTAAAAACCCTTGTTGCAGTTACAAGTATTCCATTCAATGGCTGTTAAAGTATTTACAGAAAATGTAGGTGAACGGTCTTTGCCGGTATTTGCTTCAAGATTTTATCTGCATTCCGGTTAGATTTCTTAACTCACTAGGTTAGTACTTAGAGTGCTAAGTAGATAGGTTATTTATTTTAACACTTACATACTACCTACACTTAAACCTGACAACCAGTCTTACCAAGGGGTATCGTATTACCCAGTATTAACTGGGTTTTGGAGGTCAGATAGGCAGTCGCTTCATGTAAAATACTGGTATTCAGTTGCATCGGGTTAGACTGGAAGCCGACCCCAATATAGTTGGGAAAAGGCTAGGCAGATGATGACTACCTACACTTATTGATATTTTTCATAACTACATATTAAGGCTCATAAATCACTTATTGCAGTTTACTCTAAATGTATCACTACATAGTATAAAACAAAGTCGCTTCCCGCTGTCTGTCTGCCCCGATGTATGCTTAGATCTTTAAAACTACGCAACGGATTTTGATGCGGTTTTCAGTAATAGTATACGTTAAGCCGTTGGTCCCGGGTGTCATTTGTAGATCTTTGACAGTCGTTAGGTAGTCAGTGGCTCAAAAAGTCAGACAACCAGTCTTACCAAGGGGTATCGTATTACCCAGTACTAACTGGGTTGTGGAGGTCAGATAGGCAGTCGCTCCTTGTAAAATACTGGTATTCAGCTGCATCCGGTTAGACTGGAAGCCGACCCCAACATAGTTGGGAAAAGGCTAGGCAGATGATGATGATTTCAGTAATAGATAGAGTGATTCAAGAGAAAGAGAAAGTTTATAAATATATATATATATATTGCACCCGTGCGAAGCCGGGGCGGGTCGAAACAATAATTCTGTCACTGCCATCTTTTAACCATTGACAGCAACATAACGATGTTTAAATTCGTTTAGCGTTGAATGCATTGAAGATTTTCAGTGCAATTGGTCCTGAGACTATCAATATTAGCTTCAAAAATTGTGAGCATCACAAAATTTCTAAAACTTGCCATTGGTCCAACGTTCAATTTATAACAAATACGTAGATATATTATGTATTTTACAACGTATATTTATTTGATCTTCTGGTACGTATTTAAAACCACAGAAATATCCTTCCATTCTTCGTAGGTAGTTCATAATATATTTAGCTTATGAACATGATGCTGTAGCATAATTATTTCTGTTTTGCCCACGTTAGAGGAAAAATTATGCTATTATTTTACGCAAATATGTCAACTGAGCGTCAGACATGGAAATAATAAATTCAGTAGAACTATTACGTCAACGGTAATTAGCGTTTTGAGAGCTTTTTTTCCTGTAGGTAAGATTGCTCTATGTAACTTAGTAAGTTACGATTCAAATTAAATTTTATGTTCCTTTTCTGCATGTTTTTTTTCATGCCAGTGTGCTGTGCCAAACACGGCTTATTACTACATTTTTCTTTAGAACAAACATTTCCCTGAATCAAGAATATTGAAACACAGGATAGCGAAATACCAGTTTCTTGATTGTATTTATTTATTGTATAGACTATAATCGAACAGAGTTTCGGCTTAGGCTAGGTTCTAAATCAGAATAATCATAAAAATGCGCTGCACGACCTATTTATAAGTTTACCCCCCACTCTATATCGAGGAGGGGATCGCCGCTCGGTAACGCCCATCGCGTTAGGTTGACAAGCGCACGTGACGTGCTAGTCAATTGACTTTCTCTTTGCTGTGGCTGCCGTGGTGTACTTGGTTGTCATGGCTATGGCTTTGGCTGTGGCTGCACCAAGACGACACGGCATGGCATGGCTTTGGCATGGCATGGCATGGCTTTGGCATGGCTGGCATCCGGTGACCGTTACACATGGCTATGGCTTTGGCTGCACCAAGACGATACGGCATGGCATGGCTTTGGCATGGCTGGCAATCGGGTGACCGTTACAGTCGGCCATCCTGAAACAATTGCTCCCGCAATGGGAAAAGGAACACAATTAGCTCTCCAGTAAATCAATTAGGTCCTCTGTCTCTAACTGCTCATCAGAGCTGCTGGCACTGTCAGATACAGGAGCTACACTTTGATAGGGTCGCAAGGAGTCAGCAGATACTAAACCTATGAAGTTCTTATATCCTCTCAAACCTTTTATACTCCTGATCCTGTATCTGTCCTTACCAACAACTTTTGTGACAATATACGGCCCTGAATAGAGATCATCTAGTTTAGTACTGACTTTAGCCGCGCTGCTTGTAGGAGCCTGTTTCCAAAGTACTAAATCACCTTTCTTATATGTGTGACATGGCTTACGACGCTTATCAAAATGGTATTTCATTTTAGCGCTAGCTTTTTCAGTGTGCTGCCTAGCCCTGGTGCGTTTCACGTGAGTCGATTCGACTACCCGCCCCGGAATAGAAACATCACATGCCGGCCTACTACTCCGTGAAAACATCAAGTCGTAAGGTTTATATCCGGTTGTGTCGTTTAAAGTGTTGTTTATACCCCAGATTACGTCAGGTAAATTATTAGACCAATTGTTCGCGGCTTCACTAGGGTCGGTAGCTCGTAACGCGTTCAAAATGGTTCTGTTGGTACGTTCAACTTGGCCGTTAGCTCGAGGACAAGCTATAGCAGTTAAAGTATGCTTGAACTGTTTGTCTGTAGCAAACTTCTTAAAATATCTACTAGTAAAGGCTTTTCCGTGATCCGACACTACTCTATCTGGGTATCCAAACAAAGCGAAAATTCGTTTTAATAACCTGACCGTCTCGATTGAGTTTACTGTCCGAGTTGGTTCCGCAATTACAAACTTTGTAAATGCATCGGTTATCACTAGCATGTACACATAGCCTTTTTTCGTCTTACAGAACGGTCCTAAGTGATCTACATGTACTGTTCTGAACGGTTCAGTTGGTTTGGGAATAGGATGCAACATACCCTCCTTTTTCCCGTGCTCCCCTTTTCCGTAAGCGCAATGTAAACACGCCGCAACATATTTCCGAATAAACCGCGTCATTCTCGGAAACCAGTAGTCATTTTTAATAAGCTCGATGCAGCGCTTGAACCCTACATGGCCTATTTCATCATGGTGCATTTGAACAATTTTCCATCTAGCTGGTCCCGGCACTACAAGACGATTACCGCACAGAGTTTTCCGGTATAACCTATCATCTATCAGTACGAAATCCTTTGTTAAGTCGCTCTCTGCTGAACCAGATTTTAATCGATCAATTATGTTTTTGACTTTGTCATCTTGATACTGAACTGTAAAGAACCAATCAGATACTTCTAGGCGATTAACATTAAGCGCGTCAACAGGATTTCGACTAAGTGCATCGACATGTCTCATGCGCTCACCCGGCCGGTATTCTACACTTATATCGTAATCTTGAATCATCAACCACCATCTGGCTATCCGCGGGATAATGTCACGTTTTGTCAAAGTGGAACGCACCGCGGTACAATCCGTAACAATTTTTACATGTTTACCAATTGCATAAACGCGGAATTTTTTTAAAGACTCTACAACCGCTAGTGTTTCGAGTTCGTAGCTGTGATATACGCTTTCTTGTTTAGAAGTTACTCGACTGAAATACATTACCGGTCTTAAAGTACCATCAATTTGTTTTTGAAATAATATACCCGCTATGCCTAACTTACAAGCGTCCGTATGTATTTCTATTTCTAGCTCGGGATCGTATATAGCTAACACTGGTTTGGAGCACAAACACTTTTTTAATGCGTTAAAACTCTCCGATTGTTCACTTCCCCAATCCCATGCAACGTTTTTCTTTGTTAAATTTGTTAAGGCACGAGCAATTTGAGCAAATTTATGAATAAACTTACGGAAATAGCTACATAACCCGATAAACTGTCGAACTTCGTGTACATTTTTGGGCACCGGAAACTGTGACACGGCGGTTAATTTTGACTCTGCCGGTTGCACACCACTTTCGGAAATTTCATGTCCTAAATACGTTACTCGAGTTTCCAAAAACGTACACTTTTTCATATTTAATTTCAGATTCTCGGTTTCGAATTTATTTAACACAACCTCTAACATGTCAAGACCAGATTTAACGTCGACTGAGGGTACCAATATGTCATCTAGAAAAGCTAAAATCTCGCATGAATCGCTACTACCGCCATTTTGGGAAAAATGGATGGAGTTTACTATTTTGTTAATTAAACGCATGAAAACTGACGGAGAATTAGCTAAACCGAATGGAACACGAACATATTCAAATTGACCGGCCTGACAAATAAATGCACTTTTATGAGTATCTTCGGGTTTTAGCGCCAATTGATGGTAACCTTGAGACATATCTAAGCACGTAAAATATTTTTTACCGGCTAACTTAGAAATATGATCTTCAATATTAGGTAACGGATATCTGTCTTTAACGGTTATGGCGTTAAGTGCGCGATAATCTATGCACAGTCTGCTATCCCCGTTCTTTTTTTTTACTAATATCACTGGAGAAGCATAGTTGGACTCTGATTCTTTAATAATACCGGCTTCTAATAATTCAGAGACTTTAGATTGTACTATTTCTTGTTCACAGTGCGATAGTCTATATGGTTGTCGATAGACGGGCTTATCGGTAGTCAAAGTAATTGGCATTTGAATTAAATTTGTGCAGCCGAGATCTTTAGTGCTATCTGCGAAACTTTGTTTGAATCTAATTAGCAATTTAATTAAATCTTTACGTTCCATTTCACTCAAATTGCCTATTTTTATGTCGTCTAACAAAACTCCACCTATGCTCAGATTTGAATCTTTACCCACAGACAAAGCAAAAGGCATATCTTCCGGCACAGTTAATTTAGGCAAATCAGAAGGCTTTAAAGGCAAATATGGCTTGGCTTGGCTAACCTGACTTATGGTGGGTGATGTGTCGCAGCTCTCGGCGCGTGTGAGGACCTGGCCAGCCTCCCACACGATATCCTCAGCCCCGGTGTTGATGACCTTGATGTGTCCGCTGTCGCCTCGAAGGAGAGTGGCGGGCAGGGAGTATGAAAGTCCTTGAAGCTCGTAGTGGCGTGCAGCGGTACAGATATCGTTGTTCTGGCGGTTGCCCACTATCAGGACCTTGATGATGGAAGCTCCTGGTGGCAACGTTTCTCGCATAGTCGTTACAATCTTGAACTTGTGGAGCTCTTCAACCACATCTTCCTTTGGCATGGAGTCAGATTCGCGCATCAGTGTGGCTGTTCCGTTGCTTACGACGAGTGCAATGTCGCTGGCATTGATGACGGGTTGACCGATGAGTAAATGAATGTCACCCATCTCGATGTCTGTCAGATACGCATCGCAAGTAACTTGAATACCGTCTATTTCCAGATTAAATTTTACTTCTCCACGGGAAGTAATTAACCCGCCGGCAAAGCCTTTTAGGATCGTACTCGTAGGTATGACGTCGAGAGATAATAATTTGGAGATCCGACTGGTCATGACGTTCACTTGGCTTCCAGTATCGATGTAGGTCTTCACGTGGACTCCGTTGATCTTGGCCATTTTCTTGTAGGTGTCATTGTAGTTTTGGATTATCTTAATGTCCCTGACGCTGTTGTTCACATCCAACGTAGATTTTTGAAGAGTGGTTGCAGATGAATTATTGCAGCGGGTAGCGATGTGGCCTTGCTTACCACATTTAAAGCACACACGTTGATCGGGAAGCGTACAATTTCGCAACATGTGACCAGTCCTCTTACAGCGTGGGCACGGATCATTCTCCGTAAAAATCTTCTTTTCGGAAGGCATTGGGCGAGGATCCTTACTCGGTAGGCGAATTTCTGGTGCGGGGCCGCGGTAGTCGTCGAGGGCACAGAGAAATGCTTCATATAGTTCATCAGGGCGTTCACATTGGAAAGCACGTGCATTTGGTTGCAAAGATGAGGGTAGGCCTCGAATGATGCACGAGACACTGGCGCTGTCCGATAACTTACAACGGAAGCACATGGATACTTTATCTTGATAGTACTTGGTCATTGTTTCATTAGTCATCTTCCGTCTTTGCATCATCTCGTCTAACAATGCACTGTAGTCCCGATGTTTTGGAAAGGCACGCAGCAGCATCTGTTTCCACCCGTCCCACGAGTAATTATACTCGTCGAGTCGGTTGTACCATTTGCGAGCTTGTCCCCGTAGTTTGTCTTGCAGATGGAATGCCTTTATCTCATCGCTCCAACGATGTATGTCGCCGAGTTGATCGATTTTTCTTAACCATACTGATACTGTGCAATCTTCGCCATCCGGGTCGAATTCAGGAATGAGGGACGCAGCACGATGATTTTTGGATGTACCGATGTCTGAATCCAGTTCGCGGACGGCCTTGTCGACCTCATTTTGCAGGAGGTGTTTCAGAATTTTTCTAGCGGGCGGTGGTGTAGAATCGCCGTCTTCATCTTGCTCGGTGTCGCTCGAGGGGTCCCATCCGGGTGGACGCACCCCACGTCCATGAAGTTCACGGCTTTCTTCACGGCGATTTCGCTTCATCCCACTTCTGAGTGAAACACAGGATAGCGAAATACCAGTTTCTTGATTGTATTTATTTATTGTATAGACTATAATCGAACAGAGTTTCGGCTTAGGCTAGGTTCTAAATCAGAATAATCATAAAAATGCGCTGCACGACCTATTTATAAGTTTACCCCCCACTCTATATCGAGGAGGGGATCGCCGCTCGGTAACGCCCATCGCGTTAGGTTGACAAGCGCACGTGACGTGCTAGTCAATTGACTTTCTCTTTGCTGT
This sequence comes from Noctua janthina, assembly GCA_963576755.1. NCBI lineage: Eukaryota > Metazoa > Arthropoda > Insecta > Lepidoptera > Noctuidae > Noctua > Noctua janthina. Next base: position 8,612,162 of record OY755075.1, on the reverse strand, counting down.
GGCTGCCGTGGTGTACTTGGTTGTCATGGCTATGGCTTTGGCTGTGGCTGCACCAAGACGACACGGCATGGCATGGCTTTGGCATGGCATGGCATGGCTTTGGCATGGCTGGCATCCGGTGACCGTTACACATGGCTATGGCTTTGGCTGCACCAAGACGATACGGCATGGCATGGCTTTGGCATGGCTGGCAATCGGGTGACCGTTACAATATCTTTAAATTACATTAACATGTGATGGTAATGGTCAAAAATTGGCATTTACATTGGCAGATTAATTTTTCAGGACATAAAAAAAAAATGCTGCAGCCACGAACTGGAAATCCTAAAACATGTATTTTCTATGCATGCTCTTTTATTCAAGATAATAAAATAATTTATATATTACCTATAAATAATTATGTTGTGTTATGAATCATTCGCAAAGGAAATAGTCATATACATAGCTTCGTGGTTTGTGGCGTCAACTGAGCGTTAAACCCTCGGTTAGTATTACTAAGCTACTATTTATAGTGTGCTGTATCAAGTTTTCGTTATTATTCCTCCATAATATAGTAGCTTTATCAGCCTATAGTGTTCCCACTGCTGGGACACGGCCATGCGAGAGTAGAGATAGTCCCAGCACGTGGCCCAGTGCGGGTTTGCATGTCTTCGAATTTTTCAGTTCCTGGATTCATAGCGATATTTTCTTCTAAGGTTTTGCTATTTATTGGAATATTCAAACTTAATCGAGTATAACGGAATGGATTTATAATTATAGAGTGGCAACGTAATACAATTGATTAACACTCGACTTAACACCGACTAAATATCGAGTAATGGTTAGTGAGATTAAAAATTGGCAACTAGAACTCTTCTGTTTAGTTACTCGCAAACTGACATCACTCTTTATAATCTAGCTTTTGACCGTGGCTTCGCGTATATGGTGGTCAGGAATTATCACTCGGGACCGTACTTCCGGGATAAAAAGTATCCTACGTCCTTAGCTCCTTACCCAGGTTATGACCTAGGTTTAAAGACGTGAAAAGGTTACACCGACAGCATTATTTATACATTTATAATATTTGTATGGATTAATGGATGAGCAAACATGACAGACTTATATCGATTCCAAATCCATGTGGACCGACTCCTAATTTAAAAATGAATGAATATACTATAACCATCAAATTAATAATCTTACTCCTACACAAGTTATAAATGTCAAATATAAAAAATTCGCTACCAACTGTTCTCGACATCAAAAGAAACCGATACCGTTTATTTTTTATTATCAACTAAAACTCTGAATCAGCAACTAAACTGGTTGAGGAAATATCGTGATACTATATACTTAGATATTTTATTTTTTACTATGTTACTCATTAGCTTTTTGTCGTTGAAACTCTTGAACAAAACGGTTTTACTCGTTTTTCCTAAGTTTCCCAGAAGTATAGTAATGATTTTTGTAATATTCTGTAAATCTACATATTCATAGCCCAAACCCCGAAGCTGTACTAAGCTGCCATAAGAAGGGCATAATTGCCTATACGGAACCATTTGCTAGCAAAGCTAATCTCGCACAAACAGTGACGTTGCTACCAGGACCTTGGATATTATTTGGACTAGGAAATATCAGTCTGAAGATGTTTTTTAATACGTTTAGCATACATGTGAATAAATAAAAGGGTTTTCAAGTAAAAAAAGAGACTATTAGGAAAAATATTACAAGGTTATACGATAATCCTTAATTAAAACACGCGTATTTGTCACCCGTTCTTGTGATAGCTACCAGCCCACGTAGCATGAGCAACGTGGAAACGGGTTTTGACGGCGGAAGAATCGACAAAATGACAGATTGTAGAAAGATTTCTATCGTCCTAAGCATGGCGATGTTAGACATGTGGAAAAGAAAAGTTTCTATTCTTCTGTCAACAAAAGTCGACAACGTCGAGCATGGCGATGATTTCTTCTCTACTTTTGGCACTTGGGTGTAGAAACGTTTCTTCTCAACCAATGTCAAATAGTCTACATCACATCGGACCTAGAAAAGATTATTGTCATAACTCTTATTTGTGTTTGTGAGCCACTTTGGTTTTAAAAACATGTCGGGGACCTACCGTCGCCATCTCCTTAGTTCTTATGTCGAGAAGAAAGAAAGAAAGGCCAAAAGGAACGCTGTACTGTAATCTCCCTAAAAACGAGTTCCTCGAAAATTATAAGATTAGTAAAGAGATGGTGCAATTTATGTAGGGAGCTGAGCCAGGATTCTCCTAGCACATCACAGGGTCTGCCTATTCTCGTTAAAGTAAGTTCAATTCAGTTTAGGTACGCCTTCCAACTACCTTGTAAAAATAATAGGCAACCTTATTAGTGGATAATATATATATATATATTAATACGTTTCGTTGTTGCTTTGAGTTACGTTCCAAAGGTTTTAAAACTTGTGCATTTGACACATTTTTTTGGTTAACTAAACGTAATGTCATCGTAGGATTCGTTGTATATCTACATCACTAGCTACTTATCCGTTGCTAAGGAAAGAATTCCTATGTCTTTGTCTTCGGGAAAACTCGAGTCTTCGGCTCGCCGCATGCTCGGGCAGAAGACATGTCGAGTTGTATAGAAAGAGCTTTGTCGATTCTTGAAGAATAGAGATAGATAAACGCCATGCTACGGGGGCAGGAAGATTACTTTAATATAACGTGTAGGTACTTACGCGCAAACATAGAGTACCGCATTATTTGTACAATCAACAGCTTTATCTAACGTCAAGAGCAACAGACGTGTTTGATGTCACATCTGTACAAAATATAGAACAAATAATGGTGTGTTTGTCTGTCTGTGTGTTTTAGTTTTTATACGGAACGTGAGAATTGTTTTTCATGTGAATCTGTAGGATAGATCACCCACTCCTCACGTGGGTGTCGGACAATGTGAATAAGGTCTAAGCAGAGGTAGTAGTTTTTACTTTTGTGTTAAACAATGTTTTAAATAGAATCCCAAAGGTTTTCTGTGTCGCATAGAAACAATAACAAGACCAAATGAAACCACCGGTACAATCTTACAACCTTATCATAATTAATATTTTTTTATCAAAACTTTAAATAATAAGCAAACTCTTTGTTCCAAATATTCTGTAAATAACATTAGTTATATTATGTTTGCAATGATTTAAATTCTTATGTATCTTAGGTAATACTCCAACTCAGTGTGATAGTAACCTAAAAAATAATATACAAAAGTAAATAGAATATTAAACATGTGTCATTGAGATGCTACGTGTTACAGTTATTTACTTCAAAAGATAAGAAACGCTAAGTGTTTTATACTGAGGGAATTAGCGCCAATCTCTTTCAATTATTTTATTTCATACACACTACACAGTAATGAAGACGGAAAGCTAGGCTATATAACGATAAAATCTAAGTAAAGTAAACTTATACTGTCACTTACGTGATATCTTCTGTGGTTGTTCATTATTTTGAGGTCCCGATATTGACACACAGACAGTAGTACAGTATCGTGTCCTGCGTGTCCTGTTGTTTGTTCACTTCAGGAACTGATGGACGCTACCGAAAGCGCTAAACTAGTAGCTCAGTTCTGGGCTGACAATTTAGGTTGCCATCGACACGCTAAGAAGAAGTAGTGTCAGTAGAAGTTTAGTTGTAAACCGTGAAAGCTTAAAACAGTGTCTAAGTATTTGAGGAGTTTCTTATCGGCTTCTACCAGCTTTTTTGTATCGTTTAAATAAGCACCACTTCGTAAGAACATGTAAGTAATGTACATTTTATATACTCTTCCTAACATTTTGTCTAATTTCAAGTATTATTCAAAACATCATATGCCTAGTCTTTTCCCAACTTTGGGGTCGGCTTCTAATCTCATCAAACAGTATATTACATGGAGCGACTGCCTATCTGACCTCCACAACCCAGTTAGTACTGGGTAATACGATACCCCTTGGTAAGACTTGTTGTCAGACTTTCAGGCCACTGACTGCCTGTGACGACTATCTACAAATGCTAGCCGGGACCAACGGCTTAACCTGCTTTCCGAGGCACGGAGGAAACTCGGTATGTAATGTATGTTTACCCATCCACGGACCAACCTAAGCAAGCGCGGCTTAACTTGAGGATCGACCCGAGCGGCTGTTATTATTTAGCCACGAGCTCCACCAAGCATTATTCAGAATATATAAGTGAATTTATCTTTCATACATCAAGTTCAAGATGACAACCAACATCCAACCACACCCACAATCCTTTCCACTAATCAAACAATTATTTCATCACTTATAGATGATCGCAAGCGCAGCTAAATTCCAATTATCCAATAAAATAACGTCCGAAAACAAATAAGATTTGTTTTGCCAGACGTAATGCGTCACCGTACGACACTTGACAAATATTAGCACATTTGCTTACCCTGGCCCCGCCTCGCGACCTTATCGCTGTTTGAACTAGCTCTTACACGCGGCCCCTCTTGTACCCACCCCCGATATTGAGCTCTTAGGGATGTTGAGATAAAATCTTCTTAAGCATTTTGTCTTAATTTTTTCGAGGTCGGATGTCTGACGGTCGGTTATGCCGTTGCGGAGATAAAATTTCTACCGCTACTTGAATTTTTTTTCTGAAATTCTTATTCACTACGGTGATTTTACTACACCGCTGCTTATGTAATATCATCATCATCATCCACAGTCTGACTTCACCCACTACTGGCTATAGGCCTCTCTTTGCTTGTGCCAAGCTCCAAACCTGGACGATAAAACCGTGACGAGGCAAGCACAGTACGTTCCTGTGCTTGCCTCGTCACGGTTTTATGTCTGGTAAATAAAATATTTCATTTCATTTAATTTTTTCCCGCTATGGCAACAATATTGTCTGCGTCTGTCAAGATAATATCACAAAAAGTTAAAGCCCTAAATTCCCATCAATTTAAACTATCAAAAGCAAACACAAAACTATTCAAAACCTTTAATAAAATATGTTGATAAAGCAATAACGAACAGCTTATAAATTAACAGAGGCATTCAACTATCAAGGTGTAATTATTCGAGTCGGCTGTGGTATCGAAAATCAATTCTCTATAGAAAAGGGACTTGCGTGGAGGTATTTCAGTAATCTAACATCGATCGTCGGGTAATACATATTTATAATAGTAAGACGTCTGCTACGGTACCTAACTACTTACTCACAGAAAGGTACAAACAACGTAGGTACACTTTAAACAAACTACTTAGGTACATAATTACACTTGTGACGATATTGTGTCGTCTGTTTTGATTATGACACATTGTCAGGCTATTTTTAGCATAGACTAAAACATCTATCAACACTTCTATAGATACAAAAACAGCAATTTCCAATAAAACTAAAGATCAAAGACTTTCTCCAGTGTAAATCTGAAGTTTCGATTAACCAACTAGAAGTCCACGTGAGTTCGATTTATTTCACCCCCAAGGGAAACTGTCTAGTTAGAATGAAATAAATGGGGCTGTAAGCTCCCTCTGAGCAAAGTTGGACTCGTCCAAGGCTTTGGGGCTATGTCGCAATAAATCAGTGTAAAAAACAGGCAATCACAGTAATTAATTTACTCCAGAGTCTGTATTTAAATGGAAAACATGGAATGAAGCCACCGATCTCGAAGAATACAGAAGTGGTTTCAAGGATTAATGCCGCAAATAAGCACTTCTGTCAACAGAAATTATAATATTCAAACTAGCAAAACTTAGAAGCAACGCAAACGTTTCAGGCCAATTGTGTTCCGAATCACACTCCGTAACTTGCACGAAGTTATTTGTTCAATGTTATCCCGTAAACCCCTAATCTGAACTCGCAACACCAACTTTAGTGTAAACTCTAATACCCTGAAGGTATTCCAGCTCTAACATATAATTAATTCTCCACTGAAGCCAATAGGACTCGGCTTTAAATACATGCACTGAGATTCTGGCCTAGACAAAGGCATGCTCCACATTGCCCACTGTGCTGGCTGGATTTACAAGCAAATCTATTGTGATGTATGTTCTCGGGTCGCTGCGTTATTCTCTTGTGTAGTGAACAATATCATTCTGTTTTTCTATTAGACTGCTTCGTTGAGAAACAGCTCAGCGGTAATCGTAACTTGGCAGTTAAATTCACAAGTCTGTTCTTCTATTGCTTCAATTTTGAAAAGCAGAACTAGACGCAAGACGACCATGCTATTTCAAACTTTATTTCACAGTTATATGCTCGTTTGAATTTATTTGTTTCTAAACCAATATCTCTCTGATGTCACGGTTGCCAGTTTTCCTCAGTAACTTCAAGAACAAACGATTTAATAGTTCTTACTGTTCTTACATTGTAGAAAAATGAAATAAAAGATCGTATCTCCAACATTAATATCTTTATGTGCACAAATATTAAGGTCGTGACCAACATTTTGTGAAAACAAACATGAAATATGGATGCAGACTATTTTGTCTTTTAAAAGCTTTTTGGTCGCAAATGAAAATAGAGGGTGTTTGCATCGTTAATTGGCAAAAAATATGTTCAGCAAATAGTTTTAAAAGTTTCATTTTCTCGCTTGAAATCTTTTTTAGCTTTATTCATTCCTGTTTCGTTAAACATTTTTATCTTTGAATGCGGTGTTAACCTACTATCATAAATTCAAGCAATGGTTGTCGAAAACATTAATTGGTTTCCAAACTGATGCTCACTATACCAGCAGTCAAATTAATCGCTTTCCCGTAAACTCGAAAAGGGATCCCTCGTATCAGTTACAGAAAACCACCCAACGCTTACCATGAACAGCTTCCATTGAACAAAATCGCACAAACGTATTACGGCCATCTCTAACTGAGCATATCGCGGTACCACGAACAGTATCCGGCACAATTCCGAGCTACAGCTTTGCAATTAGTCACTCGGTCCACTAATGCCTGCGTCTGAACACGGAAACGCAGCTGGAATCCACTCTCTAAATATAAAACGGCCTGGTTGCAAGCGGTAATGGTTTGACGGTAAATGGGCTTGTCTTGTTCGGGAGTCTTGGCGAAAATAGATCGGATCTTGAAATGTGGCTCGATTAGGGTTGCGCCACATCTAGCAGCACTGAATCGCATTTTTCCACGCTCCTGTCCTTTTGGTGGGGCGCAACCCTTAATATTGATTACCACATTGATCTATAGGCTTTATTACTCCATTTACTAGTTTTGACTAGCGAAGAATCCAGGTTTTAGGTTTCATTTCGACATCTTAAAATCTAACTAGGCGAGTCTAAATATACTTTAAGTTTGTGGCAAAGTCATTTCCATGGAACACGTAGAATTACCTAACTTCAAAGTCTTTCATCACTATTCAAATTCAAATTCAAATTATTTATTGCAATCCATAATGTACATATACAGGTGGTAAAAAACAATTAAGAAGAAACAATTATGGACCCTGTCGGGCACAGCAAAATTAAATTAATTAGGAAGGAGAGAGGAAGAGCGCTTTTATCAACTTACCATTTTTTATTTTAATTATATCATTTATTTATTAAGAAATGAATTATTATATTTGATTATATCATTCGTTTTTTTATTCTATATTATGATATTACAGTTATATTTTATGTAATGGGTGCATTTTTATTATTTAAACCGTTTAATTCCGTTTAATTCACTAATTGATGCTAAGTACGACTTTTTGAACGTTTGAGCTCAAATCAGACCAGGACAGCTAGACTATGGTAATGAATGCGCATAATATGGAAATCAAACTAGCATAGTTCACCCGCTAAATTCTAATGAAGAAGAGGTTTAGAAGTTTCAAGTAACACTAGCTTAAGTGAGGATGCAAATGTAAGTAAAGAGGTTGAAAAAAAAAAAGGTATAACATTAGCATAGTCTTGGTTTTCTAATGACAACTAAGCAGCCTTCACGTCAGTATACAAGTGCCTAATTGCCAATTAACAACAGACATCTTCAGTTTTTCTGGGATTATTCGTACAGAACACAATGATGTTGGTAATACTAAGAAAAACTTTGCAAAAAATGTCAGCAGTGGCTTGAAGAAACATGTGATATATTTCGGAATCCTTAACTTGGCCAACGTGTTCGATCCACTCCTGTTTGTTTGCTCCGGTTCTAGAGGAACATAGTGACGAATGTTTTTCCTGTTCGTTTCAATAAATCTGTTGTTTCCTTGTTTCAGTTCGCACCCTGCAGCATAATAGGGAGCCATACGCCGCGGCGGAAAGACGGGTGCGACACGCACTCGTGGTACGTATTATCTTATTACTTTTAATGGAAGAAATCAGAAACCCTATCAATGATGTCCAAATTTCTCGCACTTAATTCCCCAAAGGTAAAAAACATGAAAGAAAACATCCTGTATATAAATCTGGTGGTCGTATAAGTGTGATCCTGAAATTCACTGACCAAGAAAACAAGAACACTAAAGTTGATTTCAACTAAATTAAGTTCTCGTTGGAAAAACACTTCAAAAACATTTCAAATATATTCTAAGAAAAATTTAATTCATCTCACAAAACAGGTATGCTGAAATATGATAATTTTTCCAAATTATGAAGTCACTTTTGGAATATAAATTAACCACATAATTTTACGAGTTCCACTCTGGTCTAAAATTTCATGTTAAGTCGAACTAGAATATTCTTTATTTTGCGCTGGCATAATATTTACTAGCAGTTCTTCAGTTTTATTGCTCCTACCCACACATTATTTACTTAACAAACCTTACTTATTTCCTCACAATTCCACTAAGACTTCTCTGTTCCCATTATGTTGGGAACACTCCAACAACGGTATCTGCAAGCAGTTCCGATTCGTGTCCAATGTTTACAATAAGCGATGTCTCCTCTTCAGCTGCAATACACTATCTACTCTGTCCGTTATGCACGCCTCTCCTCTGTCCCTCTACGCCACAGATACTCACTTAACATCGATACGTTCACCACTCCGTTTTCAACTGTCGATACGTCAATTCTTTTTGTGCCTACCGTCAGACTCACCGACACGTTTCCAATCCGAATTCAATTTCTCTTCCACATCGATTTATACATTCGAGGTCACTCCATTTCGCTACAAACCGTCTGATTTCTACAAATTAACTTTTAATTAGAATAAGTCTTCCTTTTTGGTTCCCGGTTTTCTAATTTCCTTTTGCAATTCATTTTCTGGAGATTTAAACTCGTTTAATTTCTCAGGTACTGCATAAACTTAATTGTTTCAATCAATTTGCGCTCGCAGTTGTTTGTCTTTGGATACTTTATGAAGCGTCTGTAATACTTCAACTAAACAGAACTTGAGATCTTTGAAATGGAAATTAATTGTAGCATTACAGCGATCCCTCTGTAATAGATTCAAGTATAAAGTGAGACCTTTGTTCATGCATATCACGTCCACGGTCAGAACTGTGCCGAGGTTCCCGCAAATCGAATTAAGCCACGTCTGTACTGTGAAGGTATAGAGGAGCTTCCATTTAGATTGCACTAACAATGCACGGAGGGTATGTTCGATTAGACGAATATCGATTACAGTATGTCGACGGCACGTCGTAATCCTCCGCTCCTATCTCGTTTACGCGCTTAGGAGTGCGCTTGGGTTAAAATATAAGATATATTGAACCCATCTACAGTAAGTTGGGCATCTCGCCGGCCATTATTCTAGATAAGATTCGGATGAAGATTTGTTTGGCAGTAATAAAGATTTAAATTGCGGAAATTGCGTAAGATCACCATTCTGGGTCTTTTATTGTATGAGAAGAATACGTTAATGACATTATAAAACAGAGCTGTGTTTCTATAGCAGTGGCTTTACAATAAGGCACCATGATTAATTACTTTGGAGAACCTACGTATTGTATGGAATTTTACACAAAATGAATATTTGAAAAATTCAGACTAGCTGAATGGCATTTATTTAAAGCTAAGCACTTCAGTAAAATAATCCCTTTAGATTCTATGCAAAGAAATTCCAAGTTTTTCTACTTAACTGACTTGGACTGGCGTCGCAGCGTCGCGCGTCGTTCTCAAAGCAATTTAGATTTGCTCAGAATCTAGAGATCGTAGAATTTGGTCCCAACCACACCATCCAATTAAATTTCATCATCATCAATCTAGTGGAGCTGACTGCACATCACAACATAAAGCCGACTGAAAACCAAATCCAATTACAAGAACGATCCGTTGAACACAAAACACGTCCAATTTTATCACAGTCTCCATGAAGTTTCTCGAATATGATTACTATTACGGAATCAAATAGACTTATATCAAAGGCTGGTCTTTTAAGACTCGGAAATGGAATCGATATCTTAAAAAGGCTCGCAGTGATATGTCACTCGTGCTTGGGAATGCCTTGAATGCAGAATTTATGTTCGGATGCAGTGGAGGAAGCTTTTCGGATAGTAAATAATATATTGCAGTGAATATGTAAAGGCTTTTGATGATTAAATGGGAAGAAAATTTCTTTGAGTTGTTTCTCTTCTCATTGTTGTAAAAAGCCGTATGATTTAAAACAATAAGGCTTATAAAAAGACTTCTTCTCGTCCATTGTTATCAAACTTAATCCTAGAGAATCCTAGCGAGCTTCGTCCGAATGGATTAGCCTAATTAATTCAAAAAGACAGTCCTATTCAACTACTGTAAGTAATTGTTTAAAGTAACATACATTAGCGGTTCCCCTCCACCCGTCCCGGTACCGGGACTGCAATCAATTAAGGGTGTACTGTACACTAGAAACTAGTAATTGGAATGGTGCTACAATGTAGTGTGTATATAGGGAGGCCTCGTGTGCCACCCTGCGTGACTACGCCACTACGGGTTAGTTTGGCTTAGTTCCGACTCTGTGAGTAAGACAATGGCTGACACTATTAATGTTGGCTGACTGAACAGTGATGCTATAGAAAACCCGAGTTCTCTCGCTTTGACGGCGATGGTTTTATCGAACGCGTTGCATCTTTTGATGATCGAGTTGTGGAGTTACAGCAGTTTTATAGCCTTTCATAAGAGCTTCTTGCTTTAGATGTTCGTTGTTTTCGAAAGTATCTTCTTTATCTTAATTGATCTTTTTACTATTAGCTTTTGCTTTAACCGATTCTTTATAAAACACAGTCTCTTTTATGGCACTAAAATTTCAGCCAATAAATCAATTATTCTGCAAAAAACAACACCAAATAACTTATACTTCAAAACTTTCCATAGCACCGTTGTTTCCAACCACAATTATTTTTGTACTGTCACCATGGGGATTATAAATAATGTCGACGAACTCCAAAGTGTTGAAACGAGCTTTCTTGGGAAATATCTTCAGTAAAAACCCTATAATTTATATATTTAACTGTACATGCGTCACGGTCTACTAGGTCTCGAGAAAGATCTATGAACCCATGTTTTTTTTGGTTTGGTATGGAGATTCATTGTATTCGATTCTTCGTGTTCTTTTGTGGCGTCTTCTTTGCTTGGTTTTACAATGCCAAGTTTGTATCTAAATGAGTTAGTTTATTTTGGTTAATGAAAGATTCTAATTGTTGCTTTCCGACTTAGCTAATGGTCAGTTGTAAACCTGCTTCTTTACCAAGGATTTTGTTGAAAATGTCTTGTCAGTAATGATCATCCAAACATATTTGTATATTGACTTCAACTGATGAGTTTTAACCTTCGTGTCACACACTACTTCCATAAGATGTTTTATTTCTCCACCGTACACTCAATAAAATGTTCTCAATTCTAAGTGCCTACACCACACTTTACTACAATTTTATTAACCAATGTCTGGCACAGCCGTGCGACAGCGCGCGTGTTGCGGGTTGCGATGCATAATTTACTTAGCAAACTAACAATTATCTAGATCGATATTTTATCCTATTATTATTAGCTTAACCCTATTTAACTTCGAGGTGAAAATTTCCTTTATTGCCTTAAGTTCTAGACACTTATCAAATGCTTTTAGTTCGTTACTTGATCAATCAAACTTTGCTGGTTTAGGCTTCAGAAGTGTTTAGTACAAGCTTCACGATCGTACTAAACACGTAGATTACTTAATAGGTACTTAGTAAACATGATCGACACAGCTTTTAGCGTTTTGCCTACAAATGACAGTTTCGCCATTGACATGACGAATTGCCTAAAAAAGATTTTGAATGGAGTAGACTTTTAATATGGTCATGGTTTATCAGTTTCTCTACTTGATTACCATGAAACATCAAAGCTACATATTAAGGAATTCGATGTAATTCCCGTCTACTTTCCTCAATATTCCCGCAGCTACATTGCCTCCATTAAAACCCCTTTGTGGTGATTTAGTATAAAAATTACCGATTTCTGAGCAGTTAACGCCAGCGAACCGACCCCACGTAACCCACTTAACGCAATTTATATGGGACTTTAATATAATTAAAACGCACCCGTTTTTGTGTCGAACCTAGGTTAATTAACCGGCCAATCTGCCCTTAACGGATTTAACTTTTTCATATTGTTCAGCTCTACTTAAAACAAAATGTCGATCGTTCAACTTTTAATGAAGCTTGCCGTCTTATAACAGCCAGAAGTGGCTCTAAAGAAGAAAGTTATCTCAGTTTATTTTTGGGATAATAGATTAAGAAAACTGTTCCATAAAATGAAGAGATTGCGAGCCGGAGAGTCAACGTGAGGGACATGTTTTTAAGAGCAAGCTGACAGAAAAGGGTCTTTACTCAACGACTTTCTGCGCGTCTTTCGTTTTAGTCTGAAGTGCATAATGGCGACGACGTTCTCTTTTAATGTTTCGAAATGTCATTCCATATTCTTCTGAATCTCTTTAACAGAACAACCTAAGTATTCCTGTTTCATACGATTTACTACTGATTTACTACTTTGGCTATTTGCAATGCCTAAACCATTCAAGCACAGCTGGATGAGCGTTTCGTTCATAATCAGTAAACATTTGATACAGTTTATCAGCACAAACATAAAATCCTAACCCAATACCGATTCTCTGCCTAATCGCTACACCCAACAGTGATGACACCTATCAAATAGACCCACAAACAAATAGGACGTAGTCCAGTTTGCATTTATATTAAGTTTCCAACGCTGCCAAAGTAATGTAATCAAAAACTTGGTTCTGGTCAAGCGTGCCCCCGTGGTGTGAGTCCTGATTAGTTCGACTCGGTTTAACTGAACCGGAACGTGCCCCGAATGTGTGCGGCACACGTGCTAGCCGTTAGCCCATATTGATCCCCGTGTCTATGATCAAGTAATTTGATATAAGCCTGGAGAAAAATGTGAGAAAGTTCGTACATTGTTTTACTTCGAAAGATACCGGTCCTGGGTATAATCAAATGGAAATGCAGCTAACTGTTCTGTGTTTCTGTTTACTTTGACGACTGTGTGTTACTATACTAATTCATATAACAAAATTGCAAAGTATTTAAAAAGTCTCCCATCTAAAAGTACCACAAATAAAATCCCAAACTATTCACTAATTTATTTATCAGGTCCACGTTAAACCTTTCCGAATTACATCAAAAGCTTTTGTGTGCCATTTATCGTGTTTTCTGGCTATCGGTTTTCATCCCCGATTTTACCATTACGGGCGTACACATTGAGACCGGTATGCCGCAGGGCGGTAGATCTGGCAGTCAAAAGATATACTGATTAGCGGTGACACGGTCTGGCTGTGGCAGGCGTGCGCTGAATACACTAGTGATCTCCTTTTAGTTCTATTCTCCTGGTACATCAATGCTATATTCGATTGCTGCTGAATTTCAGAATTCGAGTTTTTTTGTTTGTAAGGAATTAGGATTTTGGGTTGTAATCAGCTTTACTTTTGAACTGTTTCCTATCTTGAATGTATTGTAAAGGTAAACGATAAAATTCGCTGTATCAAACGAATGTAATTAATTTTCATTTAAAAATATTCTCTACATATTTTTTAGAAAACGGTCGTCCATTATTAATATTTGTCGATAAATTATTTTCCTGTATAGCTTTCGACTCCAATTAAAATTTCCGATAACCTTTTGGAAACACCCGATTCATTAGTTCAAAATACGATTCTGCTGTTACACGCCTCGTCTGTCAGCAAACAGAGTTGCCATTTAAATATCTGTGTCAATGTAGTATTTCGACAGTGCATTTCTGCTTTTGTTGTTCTCGTAAATTCACTGTTGGAATTTTAAAGTCCATCCATATGTGATTGCGTTCTGGCATTGTGTTGAATTTTAACGTGAGAGAAGCCAATTCAGCTGCTGCATTTTCTTTATACTTCAGACATGCATCGATTTCTCAATTGTTTGTAATAGTTTTCGGATTCATCCGGTTTGTGGACTTTGATTGCTGAAGACAAGACGAGGATAGATGCAATCAGCTGTCATGTTGAACATGATTCGCTTGTATAGATGCCAACAGTAAGAATCAGCATCGCTATTTGCCCTAATACTTCAGCTGGATATATCGTTAACCGACATTGACATAAAAGAGAAAGATGACTTACGGAATGGCCCTCATAAATAAAACATGTCAGACGAAATCAAATTGAGACAGTCAATAAAGATTTCAGCAAATAAATTGAAACACACTCTTCCATTTTTAATCCTGCCGAATATCAGGAGGATATAAACTGCTATATATGTCGTTTTACACATACATATTCCCAGATAAAGGTGTCGCACGGTGTACGTGGTGTACATAATAAGTATATTGTGGCTTTCCTCTCACGTTCTCCAGGGTACCGTATGAATCGGACATGACACCATGAATAAAGATAAATCCTAGCTTAGAAAATTGGATTTTGGTTCTGTAGTTGCATTATTTTGGATTCTTTATGTCTTACAACATTTGCAAGTTGGAACATGTGATTATGTAATTTCTTTGAGTGCATTTCGCTTATTTTCCTTGAAATTGTTCCATTTGCAGTGTCATCTTGATATATTCTTTGAACTAACGATAGCTGGTCGAAGGAGTACATTCTCCCACTAATTATAACAAACTTAAGTTCTTTAAAAGATACTTGAACACGAGTTTCCCCGTTGTCACTATCAGAAACTTAGACACTTCTTTCGAACTTCACTTTAAACTTCGTTCCCCTGTTTCCTATTCAGGGCCGACCGCTTCCCGGACGTGACGTCATCGTTCCGTGTCGATATTGGCCGTAAGCCTTTTAAGGCTATATTATTGGCGGCGGCGATCTCTCGCGTCCGGCCCTGGTTCAAGCCATGGTCCGGAGCGAGAGGGAATGGGAAGCCGTCACCACCTTCTGTGAAGCAGTCATGCTAGTGAAGGAGGTGGCGGGACGTGAGAGGGAAAGAACCTCACGTCCCAGCCGCCGCGGGAGACGCCCTGGGCGTCGGGGGTCACGTGGTGGCTCCCGGCCACCGTAGGCGCGGGCCTGTGGACAGCGAGTTATGGGCTAGCTCGCCGTCCGGCCGTCTTATGACGACAGGCCGTGTCGACGGCGCGTTCGTGTTCCACGCGCGCCTCAAAGAGATGTCAGCAACCGAGTAGGGGTCCGCATGGGCCGATGCCTGCCAGAGCTGCGGGACTGTTCGAAAGAGACACCGTGGCCCTGGAACACAAAGGGCAAAGAAGGAGCATGGATGGGTTTTAGTCAGTACAAGTCTGACACTCCCTTCCACTCCGCCCAGAGTGGGGGGGGTCATTTGATGATTTCCCATCCAAAAAAAAAAAAAAAAAAAAAAAGCCTTTTAAGGCTTATGAACACGCGATTGTTCTTGCATAGAAACAACACGAAACAGCAGTTAGTAATCGTAATTGGACTTTTAGCGATAACAACAATACTATTACTTAGATGCACTAGGTAGATTCATGAGACGGGGAAATAAAAACTGGTTATGCAGCAGAAAAAGATAATGGAATAGATAGGGTCATAGAGCAAGGACCTGAAAATGTAAAAGCAGAACCCAAAACAAATTCCAGTCACGACATTTATAAAGAAACTGGAGTAAGCAAGAAAGAACATACATTTAAACGATCTTACCGCAACACAGGAAAAAATTAAATGCACCCAAGTGCTTACACTCAAGCGAATGAAGATTGGATTGAAAAAAGTGGAGTAACTCTGGTAACTCTGGAAAAGAAGTAACCTTTTAACAGCGGCATCGAGTCTTGTCGAGCGTGCGCTTTGGACTTTTACTTAGACTTTCAATATTAAACAACTGAGGTGTAAAAAGCGGTGGCAAGAGAAAAATTGCTGGTAAAAATGTATTTTGTACTCTGGAGCAAGTTCATATTTGATGTTATCAAGGCAATCAGTATTTCACAGCTCGAATTTACATTCAAAGCTCGTAACTTAGGAGTTCTACTAGATTCTAATAAGATAGTCTAACTAATGTCTACTTAACTACTTTATTGGACCTGTAATTGCTAAAATCGCTCGGAAAATCGACGAGCCCACATTTAATAACTAACTTGCCAAATTCTAGGTGTGGCCATGATAGAACCGAACGAAACACGCGATGCGACCGTACATCAGAACTATTGAATTCTGGAATAAATTACATAGAGGTGTTAGTTAACCTTCGCTTAGTAAAAGCTGCGGTGTTTCTTTTTCTTTACGAAAACCATTTGCGCATCGAGTGATTTGTGGTTTTCGAATTTATCGATGTGCTCGATTTATTGGTTTACAGTTAACGTTGGAATTGTTGCGGGTTTAAATAGAACCAGCGTTCTTTTGATGCTGAACCAGTGTTTCTTGTCAATGGCTTCGTGATCTTTATGGTGGAACATGGCTTGTAAGTGATGACTGATAGTTACAAGGTATTTTATGATTTGAAATCGTTGTTCTTTTTTAAATAATCGTAGTAGGTTATGTAATTTTTGTATGGAGTGAACAGCAAAATTTTCTGCACGGTTCTCTTCACAATCTTGCCAACCAAAAAACATTAATTCTTTAACAGGACTGTCCAAAACATTGTTACAAGATTTTTCATGTTTAGCATTTACGATGTGCACGTTCCAATTTCCAAGACAATTTCACAGACTACCCACATTTTATATGCCAGCTCCATCCTTGTTATTTATAGTCGGGCAAATATTTGAGTCGCGTCACGATGTGTCGCTTTGATGTCGAGAGGTTAGCAGTCGTGGTTAAAACCGAATTCAAAGTGAGATTTCATGAGGTAACCCCTCCATTATGGGCCTGTTATGTCAGAACTGGGGTTGAAAGCTGTGGAAGATTTTGTGAGTGTATTTTGTGTGTCACTGAAGACATGACCCTAAATTCGACAGGATTCAAATACCATCTGGAACAGCCAAAGAGTGATTGAATATGTGTTCTGCAGACTTAACAAAACAGCACACAAAACCGAGCTAAACCAAGATTAACAACAAACGTAAACCTCCAATAACTGTCTAACGCTGACGAATATAATTACAAAATCCAACGCCACCTAATATATCACATCATTTCAGTCATTAATCATGAACCGAAGCAGGCAACGGTTAGGCTCGTTCGATTTATCCCGTTCAGTGTAACCGATTAGGGGCACTTTCAATCAAGATTGTTTGCCTGGTTGTGCCAAGTTTGCTGAGAAACGCGATGATTGACCCACTTAATGGTACTGGGTATATTGTCGTCGGCAACCTCGTCCGTCGGGTCCTTTTAATTGCTTTCTAAACATCGCTGTGTGTGTACTTCTTGGGGATTAGCGCGTGTGTGCAAAAGTGGACCTAAAGATACTCGCCTTTAAGTTGTTCTAGATTTGAATAAAACTCTTGGCGTTTCTGGATAGCTCAAATACGTCACAAGGTGATATGATAGAACTGTCTAATATAATCGTCAGTACTTGAATTTATTTATCTTTGTCAGTAGCAGTTTCTTAGGGTAGAACAGTACCAAACGTTTTTATCTTCAAACTTTAACTTTGTATATTGTATAGTTGGAGCCCCTTGTCCTTGGGTTATTTCCAATATTATTTGCAAGCATTTCAAAAATATCAAATGTTTCCCAGATATGCTGCCCTTTTTTGTCCAAAGTACAGCTTTCAGACAAAAACTGGAATAGAAGCTAACGTCAAATCGACGGTAGTATTTTCACAATCAAACCAGTTATTTAGCGTAGTAAAATAATAATCAAATGGTTTTATATGTGTTAGCTGTTTACTACTAACAAATAAAACTTTTGCTGTTTGTACTCGGTTGTGTACTCGCAATCAATAAATAATACCGGATGAATTGACCGGAATACTCGGTTGTTAATATTTGATACAATTGTCGTGTTGGGTTGCTCCATCAAATTCTGTTTCAAGCTAATTCTAATTTTAGGTAAAGCAGTTAATTAATGTATCCACAGGTTAGGCCGAGTGAAATCTCCAATTTTTGCTTGAATCAAGTCTAAAGAAATTTAAGATGAGGCGAATATTGCAAGCTCGATAATTGAAATAGAAATTGGACACAAAAATGCATACTTGAATGTCAGGGATAGGCAAGCAGTCTGATAATTTCATAAAATAAAATGTCGAGACCATTCCCAACGAATATTCACCAGCTTTAACTGCAGACATGACAGCCGGCATAGACCCAATACAAATCATAACCAAGCAACGCATAGAGCTAAGCCAACAAGTTATTTATAGACCAATAAAAAGCCAATAAACATGTTGAACAAGCCAAAGATTCAAAGATTCTCGGGGCGTCTTGGAGGCGCGTCTGAGACGGCGATGTCGACCTAATTGTTGGCCGTTCAACGACACTCAACCCGGATGCTGTTGGCAGCCTTCGCAGGGTGGCTCTCAGGCTCTTCCTCGCCCCCCCCCCCCCTCTTCACCCCTTCTCACTAGCCTGCTTTACTGAGGGATAATAGTATGTACTCGAAATATTGTGGGGCTAGTGACGCGAACTTACAATTGAATTTTTGTTTATCAGTTTTTGTCTCTTGACTTCTGACTGAGGATTCTTATTTCCCCTGCGAGTGTGTTTCGTGATTTTGTTAATGGTGCTTCTGAGTGCGATCATACCCAGGATAACGTTATAGTGCAGTGTGTTTTAAGAATTTATTGGTGAATCGTTGGTAGTTCCATAGTTTCAGATTACTATTCGCCAGCTTTCAGTGATACTATTCTGTATAGATAAATTAACGCGTATATGCCTTTTTGTTCACAAGCAAGGATCTGAATGCAAGCTTTGGACTCGCATGAATCTGAACTTCCATCTTCGGAGATTTTGGTAATCAAAAACTTGCTATTATAAAACGCTTTGCGATCTCTTGATATTTCCTTATTATTTTCAATCTGAATTGATTTACAAGAAACTGCTTCCGTTTAACCAACTTTTACAATTGTTTTACCATCAAGTTTTAAAATTATTTCAATTGTTTAATTAAACTACGAGAAATTAAAATTTTATGCACCCCTATCCAAGTAATTGTTGAAGTTATTAGTAAAACATGTATAATTACTAAGTGGATTAGATGAGTCATATTGTTTACCCCTGTGAGTATTTCGGCCTTGTTCTTGTTTATTGTCCTATAGGCATGTGGTTAATCAGTGAGTAATTATCAAGAGAAAGTAGGCGTGTAATCCACAAGGTCACATGTGAAATTGATGTCTGTAACTAACCTAGTAATAGAAATATAGTGGGGCTTAATCATAAAGGATTCTTAACGTTAAGTCAAACCATTTCTTTTTAATAACCAAACTTCTCCATAAAATTTTGTCTATGGAAGTGTACTGATTTCCAAGATACAGTTACTTTACCTAGTTTGGAAGTCAGGCGTCCATTTAGTTTCTTGCAGACTTCTTTTGTATAGATCCTAATATATGAAATTATATTAGGCTATATTTCACCGAGTCCAAAAAACTAATTATTATTTTTGAAGTTTAAAGTCGTTCTCATAACTTGAATTAGCGTTTCTGAAAACCCCCATTATCCTTCAAAGGCTTCTTAAGTCAAGCCATTCCCTAAAAATAGTCTATCATAGCAATGAGTTTTTATATAATTTCTTTACAGTTTTTGATTGCAGGCCTGTGTTGATCTATTAGTAACCTAGTAGAAATATGTTTAGTTTCGGAGCTATCGTCATTATCGACACCAGTGTTCTTTGATTTTAAATGAAATGAAACAAAACGATCATTTTAATCTACAGCCCCTTTCATTTTGCATAACTACAGGGAGCTCCAAAATAACGACACACAATTTGCAATCATCTTAACTTAACACGTCTCCCATAACTTCCGCTCGAGTTGGTTTTGCGTATATAAAACACGAGGATACGCAGTACGCACCCCCAACTCCTGGCACACCCTCTATTGTGTATTCAGTACGGTTTATGGAGTACTTAACCCTCTCTTTTTGGCAAGCCCCGCCCGGCAACCATGTTTCTAAGCGGCAGTTGTAGTGATCACATGTATTTTAAAAGCTCAGGCCCACTTGGTCCCACCTGTCGTAAAATATCAAACGTATGCTTAATTCTCCTTCGTTAAAGCAGAACCTCCTATTCGAGTTTACTTTGTAGGCTCAGCTGTCAGGTTTACGATGTTTTTATTGTTTAATTAAGCAGATGAGGGCTTTGGTTCTTCTGAATCATTTCCGTTTCCTGTTGTTTCTGAATCACCTTTTGGTTTATGTGTGTGAAGTATTCATTCATCAGTATCATTGAGATCCTTCATCAATTTTCTATTTAGCTTATCTATACCCTCTTTTGTAATTCTATCATCATCAGTCTCTTGCCAGTATCCCAATTTATTTGGTGTCGGCGCAGCTTGTCTTCGTCTTCCATACTTCTCTATTACTCGTTATCTCAGCAGTCACCTTTCTAGCCATATCATCATTTGTAATTCTATCATTTAGATGTTTAATATGATCCTTCCCGAATTCAATAATGATTTCACTAAACTCACGAGACGTTTATTCAGCTGCACCTAACTTATTTCAGAAATTATTCATAGCATTGTTGATATTTTTTAAGTCGTCATAAACTGCAAAATTTACTGTTTACTTTGTGTCACAAATTCTGAAAACAAGAACATTCATGACATATCTTTTTATATCATTCACGAAGTATCTTCATGATACTTCTAAATTATGTACGACAGTGTAATAAACCATCTGATGTCTTTATAGCACTGTAAAACGAATGTAATAGCTTTGCAGGTGTGTAATGCAGCTGACCCTCTCTGAAATGATCGATTAAGGCTTTGGGTGATGAATGAGGAGGATTCGTTAGTAGGGGCTAGAATTGATAAGAATCTTGCGATATAGTATTTGTGTTAGTATTTGTGTTGAAATTGATATTGGTGTATTCGTAATTTCTGCCTTTATTTCTTTGGTTGGTTAGTTGGAGTATCGAAAAGGTTTTAGTTTCACATATTCTACAATTCTAAGCTACGCTATCACATAATATAATATCACGCCTGTAATCCCTGAAGGGTTACACAGAGGTGTACCTAATAGTACAGCCACATTTCCCCAGTTATGTTTTAAGTCCCACGTAATAAGGGGCGAGCCTATTGCCATCAGCCGGGCACAAATTCAGGCTCCTACGCTACGCTTTCATTAATTTATAATCCTACCTTCTGTGCGGTCTTTCCCTAATCTTACCGAATATAATGTTCAATTTACTACTCTCAAACTTTGATAAGCTCCCTTAAGTTCTATTAAACCTTAAAACCCGCACAAAAATAATGATATTCAATATCCTTACCTTTACAAGTAATTATGTGGGACGAGCTCACGCCCCAACAGAGTAGGTGCGAAGTTCCCCCACCCTTGTTTAATTATGCACCGTTCAGCGCTAAAGTGCACCCGACGGGAAGTTTTATAGTACCGTAAATAGCGCCAGCTTTCTACTTATGCAATGAGAATAACGCAGAAATATTACTCCACTGAATCCCTTTGCTGTATTAGATTCTGATTTTCTATCAAACGATTTTAGACTTTATAATATTTATTCGCATCCAGCGGATAACCGCAACCTTCACCAGGTCATCGGTACACCTAGTGGGAGGCCTTCCAACGCAATGTCTTCCGGTTCTTACGGGACCGGTCAATGTGGCGACATTTGGGGAAGGCTTAGGTCCAGTAGTGGACGTCTTTCGGCTGTAATGATGATGATGAATATTTACTTAGATTAACAGAGCTGATTCTTCACCGCCTTCCAGAAGTCGTTACAGTAATATCGTAAACTTCTCCCACAGAAATATTACGGTATTAATGTAAGGCAACAAATGTCAGGCATTCCCGGAAAGTGTAATTTTATTTATAAACACATTCGCATTGTCAATTCGCTGATATTTCGTGAACGTCATTCGTTTCTTTTGACGCAGCTGCGTTCTGCGGAACTCTGAATTTAACCATCCTTTTATATAAGCTGTTTAAAGCTGGCTTCCGCTATGTAACTGACTCATGTGAACTTGATTACCATGTTTATTAAAAGTCCTTAACAATTCAGCTGACGAATGGCATGTGCAATTTAAATGTTGATAGACGGAGAGGGAGAAGAACACCAAGGAAACGATGGATGGATTGTGTGAGGAATGAAATGAAAGAAAAAGGTGTAAATGATTGCGTGACGGTTGACAGTGGAGAACGGAAGAAAAAAACGTGTTGCGCCGACCCCAAGTAACATGGAACAAGGGGAGGAAGATGACGAAAACAATTCAGCTGACCAAACATTTCAGCCTATAGTTATCCATAGCTCAGAGTACCTACCTCCATTGAAGGTCATTGAAAGCAAGCGTACAATTTACTCCAATGATATTTTTATCACTATAAATAACAGTCGTTTAGCAATAACAAAATTACTCATGATATTCGATATATTAATTTGTGTTTATTAAAATTATCATTCATTCGGATATACTCTCGAACGCTACTTCAGTCTCTGTTGAACTGTATGTGCATCCACCCACGATGACTACGTAGGCGGAACTCCACGTGGGTGTAGTAGAAAATCCTCTGCCCACACCGGTAGGGGATTGCAGATTTTATTTATACGCTATAAAATTGTTGTAAATTAGTCGGATCTAGAAAGATTGGAAATCAACTTGGTGCTTGACGAAGAGTCGAAAATTATCCATAAATATGATGGAAAACATGCAGATCGGATACGTAGACGTATTCAGTTGAATTTGGTAAGGAGCTCGTGGCTTACTAATAACAGCCGCTCGGGTCGATCTTCGGGTTAAGCTGCGCTTACCTAGGTTGACCCGTGGATGGATGACCATTTATTATATACAGAGTTTCCTCCGCGCTTCGGAAAGCACGTTAACCCTTTGGTCCCGGCTGTCATTGATCTTGGACAGTCGTTACAGGTAGTCAGTGACCCGAGTCTGACAGCCAGTCTTACCCAGTACTGACTGGGTTGTGGAGGTCAGATAGGCAGTCGCTCCATGTAAAATACTGGTATTCAGCTGCATACGGTTAGAGGAAGCCGATCCCAACATAGTTGGTAAAAGGCTAGCAGATGATGATGAGTGAGTTACATTTGGTCAGACTGGTAGCCGACACTAACACACTTGAGAAAAAGTTATCTATGCAGATGATGTGACGGTACACGTGGCTTGAAGAGGTCTACGTCCAGCTGGGAAGTCCTCTATCTTAGGCTGATGATACAGATGATGACGAAGAAATACTGTTTAATGTAGTTAAGGTTGAAAAGACCTCCGTCCATTTGATTTCGAAGATTGTGTACTTAAAGGAATATTGTATGATTTATTAATAGTAGTTTTTCTTGTTGCAGAGCTAGAGGGTTGTCGGGCGTGGTGCGGGCGGCGGCCGCGAGCCCGGCACCATGGCTACGGTGGAGGGGCGGCCGGCGCAATATGGCGTCACCCTACGGCAGCTGCGCGAGCTGATGGAGTCTCGCGGCGCCGAGGGTATGGCCAAGATCAACGCGCTCGGTGGTCCGCAAGATATATGCAAGAAGCTCTACACATCGCCCGTAGATGGTCCGTACCTATTCGTTATTATGATCTTTTATAGCATTACTTTTTAGACTAGCAGCACCAGCATCAACTACTGCGTGGGCGTCTTACTTATCCGGGTTCATTTTGCATCAAAATAATTCCTAGCAATTCTCTGAACTGGCTTTACCTTTTCATTCGATAAAATGATTGAGGTTGTTACTACTACTGGTATTTTAACTCCAGAACACAAATACAGAGAACTAAGATCGAGGAGTTGAACTAAACTCCTATATGTACGACCAAACACTTTCGTAGCTTTCATTAGTAAATTCCACGTAGACCGCAGAATTTCATAAGCTCACAAGAGAAATTGTTCGCCCTTTGATGATTTGACAAGTTGATTCATAGCTGTAAATTAAATGGAAATTCTTCAAAAATATAACGCTGTATTTCAATGTGCAAAGCTGTCAGTGTGGCTTTTTAAATGAGTCACAATCCGGTTTATGCATATGTAACTATTCTTGAAGTCAAATATTTACATGAACACACAAAGGGTTTGTCAATCAGTAGCTTACTGTTTACACTGTGCATTATTTAGTGTATTTCTTCGTATTGCCACCCGTCTAAATACTTCTACTGATTGCTCATTCAGACCACTGATAGTCTTTGAAAGTCTCGCATTAATTTTTGACATATTTATTCAGCCGCGACCTCAGCGTGACGACCTAGTTTCTTTTCCGTCCCAAAAAATGACACTGTTGTCATAACGTCAATCATGTCAACTTTGTTCTCTGTCATATTTGGACTACCGTTTAAACACGACAACAGCGTCCGTAATGCCCCATTCATCAATCTAATCCAACAAACTTTTAGGAAATTGGAGCTTAACGAAAATGCTCGAATAAATGTCCAATTTTTTCCTGAACATCAAGTTTAATCTTGTTGAACTGTTGTCAAAACCGCTATCAGATCGATAGCTATCCGAACTTCCCGAACAGGTGGGGTGCTAGTGGCTCCTTATCCTTTGCACCCTCGATAATGTCCCCGATAACAGTTTCCTTAATAGCTTCGTCGCTTATACCTGAACCGCTGATAATAACTTGTTTAAGTAGGTCTCTAGATATTATATCGTTAGCTTCACTTCCTTGTGCTACCGTTATTTCATTAGCCATTCACTTGATGTCGTTGTCCTTAAAGGAGACAATGCGGCAACAATGACTGTTGAATGTCCTTTTATAATGTCTAGCTAAAATGAATCTCTTGCCTAATATTTTTCTGACTAGCAAAATGTAATCATGGTTCAGTGAACTCGGATTTAGTTCGGATTTTAATGTTAGATGAAAAGCTTTGTTCATTTTATCATCGTTTATTCTGAATTTAGTGTGATTAGTAAGATTTTAATAAACAACTTGATTGATATTTACCCACATAAATACTATCTCTGTTTAAAGTTGTTTAGAAAAATGTACGTAAAGCGATTTTTGATAGTGCATCAACCTTTATGGATAGACGTTTACGAGTATCGGTATCGGTATCTTGCGAGATATTTATAGTGGCTTTTAAATCTAAAAAGGGTTTTCACGCTTCTATCGATCTTCCGCTCCGTAAGCTACACAGACTATCTGAAAGTTTATTTTTGTCGCAAACATCTCTGTTTAAAAAATAAATTCTGTTATATTAGAGATTGTGTGTTCTTAACAATTTACATTTATAAGAGTAACGTGACAAAAACAGACCACAAAATGTGATTTAATTCTGCCAAGGGATTTTGTCAGTTTTGAAATTTACATTATCCAGTTTGGAAGTTTGTCAACACCGTACTTAACAGAGTTAAATTCAAAAGGGAGCAGATGCCGTAAATCTCGCCGTAACAATGTACAAGTTTACCTATAATCTCAGGTTGAGTAACACTCGCAGTTAAGTTAACCACAATCGGTTCGGCGTCGGAGGTAAATCTCCTGGGGATGCTGCCTCTACGTGCGTCATAACCTAGGCTTGGACTGTGAACGTGCTCTCTTATGTGCGTGTCTCCATCTCTACTAAGATCTACACCCTGAATTTACTTTCACAGTCATTTTCTTTTAATGTAAGATAAAGAATACGAAGTCTATTTTCGTTTCGCATTTCGTCCTTGTCTCCTGCAATTTTATTACCTACCTCTTGAAATATTTCTTATTTGACATCATTGTAAAACACTTGGAATACCTTGCCTTTAATCTCTTTTCGCTCTTTTATGTTATTCGTAATTTCTGTTTTTACTGGCGACTGTTTCACTGTATCCCGTTACAAAGTAACTCGAAATAGGCTATTTCACAAATACAAAACCTCGTATCTATTACAAAGTGTCCGGTATTTGGCATCGGCTCCCATCATAGCGACACTATCGGACTCGACTTATCGATATTGTTCGGGAAATGTCGCGATACGTATCAACTAACAGACAGCGCCCATTTACTCCGATCCAACTTGCCTTCAGCTGATCGGATAGTTTGATTCACTGCCAAAGGAATATTGTAGAAAAAAATGAAAAATATAAACTGACACGATCGCAATGTCAAAGTTGAAAGACCTAAAGTTGATGTTGACAAAACCTTTGTTGGGCCAACGGTAGCGAGGCGCCAGGCTGAAGCGTCCCTTCGAGTGGGAAAGGTCAGACTGAGTACACGTTAAATGTCGACAAATGGCTTATTTGACCCCAAAGAGGACGTTTGCAGAAAATCTTTGATTTTCGAAATAGCCACAATGAAGGGGATCGTTAATTCGGTCGTGTTGAAGGTCAATCGCGAGGCCCGAAATATTTATGGCAGAATTTTGGCTTCTGTTTTTTTAAGTGATTAGTCTTTCGAACAGAATCTCGTTTAGCAAGAAAGCTACGGAACCATCAAAAGTGTTGTAACTCGAAATACAAATAGCCTTAATTGAGACGTCGTAACAATTGTCGCTGATGTTGAATTAGCGTTTGAAAGTGATGTTAAAACCAACCGAGCTACCAAAAAGCTGCTAAAGTAAACAGTCGAAATTAAAGTTCTCCTACAGTAAAAACGGTTGGAGACAATTCCGCAATATCCTACGGCATGAGCGAGATTAGCATTCTGTAAACCGGCTGTAACCGGTTTCAAACGTCCGGCTCCATCTTTAGTTTAGTAAATTTAACGCTAGGTTCGCAGTCTCCGCTCTAAACCAAGTTTACGGACTACCTGCGTAAGATAGTTTTAATTTAACCTTCAACGAAGACGCACTTGACAAAATCTCATTCATAGTCCAATCATTAATTAGTACGCTTGGAAATTCGAATTTATTTCACGAGTAAATGAATGGTAATGAGCAAAGCAATTCATCAAGATTATACATCGCTTGCGAACAGCCTTAATAGGGTAGAGTACTTTCAGAAAATGGTAGCAGTAATGTCTCCTTTGTTTAAAGCTGTACTTCCATCACACTGTGCACATTATCCTAACGAACGTTAGGTAAAAATAGAACGTTTTATGGAAAAGGAATGTGTCATGTCCTTTTAATGCATCTCGTAATCTTGTTACTCACACTTTGCTCATCAAAAAGTAATTAGCGCTTACAAAAATATGCTATGACTAAAGAGTGGCGCTGCACACCAACTCATCGACGTGGCGTGACAGAAAATGTCTATAGGTGAATAACATCGCGGAATTTTTATAATTTTCAAGAAAATAGAATCAAATTGTTAAATATAATCGAAGGGTTTATAAAGGGTGTCACAGAACAATACCTCTGAGGTCCCTATTCAGACCATCAAACTGGACAACTTTACCTAAAGATCATAGGTAGAACAAAAAAAAGATTTTGGACTTCCTCTTACCTTATTCTATTTACCCTGTATAAAAGAACAGCACATAAACAATGATTCTGACAATCTACATAGACATACGCGTAAAATAGTCTCAGGATACACATCAATATTTGCTTAATTACATTAAAAGGTCACGTCTGAGCGGCAATCCTCTCAGATGGTGTCATGGCGTCCTAATTAATAAATGTCTGCACCCACTCGATGGAGGCCTAATACGGGAATTTAGTAGGACTTTATGGTCCCATGCCGTTCTCGCTAATGAGGTCACGCGTTACTCAGTACTGTTCGACCGATGCCTCGGTGCGAAATATCAACGTTAGCAACTTTGTTATTTCCTTCGACGTTTTCTATCTTAACTGCTTCGCTTCAGAAATCTTCCTTAGCAACAATTTTGTTCTTAAATGAAGCTCTATTTTCTATCTTAACTGTGTCGCTTGAGAAATCTTCAACATCCAATTTTTTTGTTCCCAAATTAAGAATTAACTTGGACAACCATTTTTTTACGCTTTAAGTCAGGTTTCCACTTAATTCTGGACGCCATCTATCCATGTCATGTCCCACGTCAATCGCAAAAAATCCTTTACTACCTTCATCATGAAAGGCCCCAATTTTATGTTCCAAAGTTAGGATCCCGCCTTGATGAGTCTGAGAAACTATTTTATATCTTCCAACGTTGTTCGGGAAGGAAACGGACATTGCCGATGTAACTTGAAAGACGTTGTATCGACTTGACCTTTATTTAGACTTCGATAGGCCTCGAGGGTCTAAGAATACATAGAATAGCTATTGTTATTGTTCGAACAAAAAAATTTGCGCTAGAATCTTGAATTCTATCCCTTTATAGTACGATTTGTGTCGTACCACTGACGTAACAAGTAAAGATGGGTGCTCGATAAAAAGGCTTGATGTTATATTGAAATTCGAGGGGCTTTGTCTTTTGAAATCCAAATATTAGTATCTCTTGCTTATAATTAATTCAAAAGGACATAGAACCGACGCCAGACGCCTTTAATGGTACTTAGAAACATCTGGACACAGATACAATCATAGTCTTACAGAGAGCTTTCAAATGTCTTCTCAGTTGAAATTCTATCTGGCAACACCGGTAATGAACCACTCTAAGCCAGTCCGTTGACTCCAATTCAATTCAAGGAAGGTTCCTAATGAAATGGAACTTGTTACTGCAATATCTTATGAAAATTTAATGCAGATATTCCTCAAATGACTTAGTTAGTCTGTGTCACGACAACGTCTCCTGAATTATTTAAATCGTTTCGTCGTAATCATTTCGTTGAATGTGAATATGAAATCTAACCGCCGTATTCTGACTTATAGACAGTTGAGTCGAAAGTTTCTGATTATTAAACGAACGATGACTTTTTTACAGACTTCCGTTAAGTCTGGGAATGCTACAACAATACCACAAAAAATCCACGAAAAAAAGAAACTTCTGTTTTAATGAAATTCGTATCCTGTAATAAACAGTAAATTACAATGTCTGCGCACACCTTCCCCCATACATCGGACAGTTTAAACTGCACAAATTACGTGTGCAAATAGCAACTGTCGCTACGCCTGATAGCGACTGTAATATTTCATTATGATATATGCGACCGCCGAAATTCCCTCGGACCAGTCACGCGATTATAGACCTTAATGTAAAAGATAATTTATACACTTTATTGACATGTCCGATACATTTTGGCAGACAATTAGTTAATCACAATTTACCAAAGGTTTATTACTACAATAAATATTAAGCTGTTCCTCTGATATAGGCGCCATTGTTGTTTATTAATAGAATGGTAATTTGGTTATCGTTGTTCTGTTGTCGATAAAAATTGGGGGTTTATCGTCAAACGTTGCTATCGGTATGAATTTCCTTACCAAAATAATTGTGTGTATAGTCGACAGCACGAAAACATCAGTTATGAATGCAAATTTAACTTCTCTGGTTACCATTTACGTAGATTATTCATTTGCAAATATTTATGGACCTTCACATATCTGGTGAGTGGATATAATGCATTACATACCGAGTTTCCTCCGTGCCTCGGAAAGCACGTTAAGCCGTTGGTCTCGACTGTCATTTGTAGATCTTTGACAGTCGTTAGGAAGTCAGTGGTCCAAAATGTCTGACAACCAGTCTTACCAAGAGGTATCGTATTACCCAGTACTAACTGGGTTGTGGAGGTCAGATAAGCAGTCGCTCCATGTAGAATACTGGTATTCTGCTGCATCTGGTTAGACTAGAAGCCGACCCCAACATAGTTAGGAAAAGGCTAGGCAGATGATGACGATGATGGATAAAATCCGATTGCACCGGAGAATTACGGCATTGAAAACATAGCTTCAACTGCAAAATGCGCTGCACGTAGATATCAGGAACCCTCATGTTTATAGTCGAATATTTCGAATGAGGTTTTTCAAATAAAGGTTTATCCGCCCGACGAGCAACAGTATCCGTTTCACAAAAACATGATAATATAAAAATTTACATTCTCGCCGATTCCAACGTATGAATTCACCTTTGTTCCAAAGGTTTTATTATAATATCAAACAGGCCGAGGCTACGGAAACCCGCAACCTCTTTAGACCGTGGTATTCCAAGAAATTCGGGGATCGTTAACTACGGGCAATTTTCCTTCTTACAGCTTTAAATATAAAGTTGTTTTTCACTTGCCATTTGGAGCGTAATTCTTCGCCTCTGATGGATCGACCCTGTCAACTGTTCAGCCAACAAATGCTAGCGAAAAATGATCCTCTTTGCTTCTAGCGGAATAACATCTTTATCCAGACTAAAACAGGTTATAACTCATCTTATACGCTAGATAACAAGGTTTTAAGTTGAAAACTATATTGAATTCGAGTTCAAATGTATGTATTATCGCGTGGATCAATGCCAAAGTTGCGATAACATTGTAATGTTTGTTTGAAACGGTATTGGATTGAAACGTACGGGTGAAAAGGAGAATTCACTGGAATTACAGGAGTATAATTCGTGACATTGGCTGCTAATTAATTGATTGAATGAGTTCGGCTGGCAATTACTCGTTTTCATTAACGAAATTCCAATAACACGATCTTTGTACGAGTTTCCATTTGTGGTTACAAGTACAAACAGTTTATGCCAACCCGCATTTACTGTAAATTTAAAACGACAATATATTGTATAATGGATATTGCAATCCAACACAACACTTTATAGACTGACGTCATATCTGATTCAAAACCACTTCCTGAATAAAACAAAGGCATCACTTATACGGTCATCTCAACTTTCTTTCAACGATACCTTTTTAACTTTACAACGTCGTAAACTCAAGTATATTTCCCAAGCATCGGTCAGGCGATACGTGTAAATACTTACGTACTACTACGTACTTGAATAATTCATGACACACCCTAAGCTACCAATTTAGGGATCCACGAATCGTCCCGAGCGAATAAATTAGGTAGAAACGGTACGGAACCCATTATCCTGGCGAGACCTTTTCGTATGTAATAAGTTTGTACTGTGATTGGATGGTGCGGTACACGGTACCTTCTTATTCTATATTATTTATGAAATTTCTAAATAAATATTCTTCATTTGACTATTAATAATTCAAGACAATAAAGAGTTCAGCCTTGTCATCATGGAAATTTCAGCTTATCTATAAAGAATAATCATCGTCTGCCTAGCCTTTTCCCAACTTCTCCCCAAATGTTGGGGTCGGCTTCCACCTAGAAAGAATAATGTCTTCGAAAATACTCTAAATCCTTTGAATGCTGTCCACCATCAGGAATGTAGCAGCTATTCTGGCCGTTACTTAGCTCGAATGCAATTCACCGCACCAATATTTATTCGAGTAACGAAGCTTGAATCGCCGGCAGTTCTCGGAAGAGCAAAGGCTGCCGGAATGTGCAAATTAACTGCGATGCCCATATACCAACATCGACGAGCTTTAATGAGACAAATACCGGCAAACATTGGTGGGACACTTAAAGCCAGTGAAGCGGTTGGATAGAAAAAGCTTAATTTCTTCTGGCCGTGCTCATAGCTGACGTTTGTGGAACAGTAAAAGTGAACACTGATGTTACAGGACAAAAAACTAATGCAAAAATTTACCTAGCAACGCTTGACCGGTCTGCGCAGGCTTTAAGGATTCAAGCTTCGATGAGTCCAAATGTCTGTCCATACATCGTCCAACATTGGCAACCAACAAGCGTATCTTTTGCATTAATAAATTCAGTTGGATGCCGTCACGGCTTGAATTATGCGAACCTTGTACTACAATTGAAATAAGCATCAGTACGGATGAATGAAATTTAATCTTAGTACACCTAGGTAGTGCGGTCAATATTAATGGCGAGAGATTTATTGCATTTTCGAGGCCTTTGTGCGAATCGAATGTTTTTGCTATTAGTGATGTTGATGCTTTATAAACAAATTCTAAAAGCATGTACTGTAAGCATTTTTTGTCAAATAGCTGAATACAAATCTGCTGCTTTTGCCGTGTCTCCTAGAGTAATAACATCTCCAGCCTCATCTTAATCTTTATTTTCGTCCACCGCTAAGAATTTCGTTACAATGGGTTCTTTCCAAGAACCTCCTTAATTAAGATTGTTGCAACGTCCACTTCCATGCAAAACTTTAAAATTCCCGAACTCAATATTTTTTCTAGCAACTCCTTCGTAATTAATCTACAGAGTTTTATAACTTCTGAAACTAACGAACACCATTTTCTCTCAACAAACTGTAAACTAGCCAGAACTTCGATTCTTTCTAGGATTTTTGTTACTAAGTTTAAAAACGTTCAACGAAGTAACCGCAAAGTGAGTGTTTTATTCAGTTTAGCCCCATTTTCCTGAAGAAGAACTTGTCTAAACTAGTTCGGATCAGGTAGCAAGGTAACACACAAATCGCATTAGATGTAATCGAGGGTTGATGCAGTGCGGCTATTCGCGGCTGGCTGACGTCGATGAGCAAGGGTTATAGGAATAGAAGGACTTCTAACACCGGATCTAGATTATTCTGTTACTAATCTCTTTGACGAATATTTCAAATCAGTTAACGAGCAATTAGGAAGACTGTATTCAAAACAATATTAACATGGTAATATTAGCACTTAGGTAAAATTCTGATCACGCCCTACCTATAAAGGAAAATGACTAGAATGTTAATTCAAACACCTACAAATATAAAATACAGCAGACACATTTCAATTATACTCAGGTCAAATCGTTTTATCCTAACGACCTCACATCTCGACTTCATACATAACGTCCAGATTAATATTCTGATTGTAACAAACAATTCACTCATCAAACGTGCATCTCGATCGGAGGCCGGATTGGGACGGGGGAGCCGCGATCCTATGACGTCATAACGATGCTCTCGAGCCTACCCTCATATGTCTGCATTTGACAGCTCGAACAAATGATGCTCGGTCACGTCGATCTCATGAACCTGTCCCCTTTGTTTTACAGCTTTCAGCACATATTGCCTACCAAATCGATTTTCATATTGAACTTGGCAAGTACCATAAGGATATTGGTACGTATAGAAAAATCCGTAATCGTGGTCAAGGTCGCGCCTACACCATTAATTATGGGCATTAATTTGCTTCAGGGTTGAACGTATACATGTGCTTTTCTTTAGGTGCTGTGTTAAAGGTTTAATAATTCAGCTTAACCTTGCAACAACACTTTGTTTAGAGGAAGAATGTACTAATATTTAGACTTTGAGATCCGGCGAAGTCAATCATTTGATCGTACGAGTGGAAATATTACAGAAGTCAGAATAAAAGAGGTACAAGAAAGAATAAATTTGTTGTAATAGCAACAAATTATGAAAAGTGTTTTAGTCCATAAAGCAACATCGATAAAGCCAGCCAAGGTCTATTAAAATGATTTGTACGAAACGGCTCGAGTGTAATGCATAGACAACAGCTATAAAGTTAGAAATGATATCATTCATATTATTGTTTAAGACCTGCTGTGACTTGATACCTCACTTTGCAATGCTAAGTGACCATTTCAGACCGAGTCATATCAAGATTAGCTTCGTATTTTTAATGCCACAGGGGTGCAAATAAAATGGTGAATTTATTAAATACAGAAAAGGTGAATTTTCCCCCCATTTCTCTTCGTAATTGAACTCACAATTCGACTTTCTACCGGTCGTAATTTCGTTCGCGTGTGTTCAAAATGGAGCTCAAATAATCGTCGCTCAAAGTCAATTGCATACTATTTGGAAGGAACTAAATGTTTGTCATTGTTGATTGATAAGCAGACAGACATTTTCCTTTTAAAAACCAGCAGTTGTATACCTAATCGATTTTTACAGGCAATGTTGTTGACTTATACAGTATTGTATTTAGTAAATAGTATTAGTAATGCAAGGTAGTGGTTATTGCACCCTGGGTCGCGTGCACACGAATTGTTTACGCTATTCGGACTGAAAGCTGACTAAACTAATTTGTGTAATAGTTCTTGAAAGTAACACTGTGTTGAAACGATAATAGACTTGTTAGGTGTAAAGAATCTTGTACAAAAAGTTTGCTAATGCACTACTTAACTTGAGTAAATTCACAACTTCATTTGTGGTTTTGTGTAAATTGTTTCACTTTTCTTCTATTTACTTTTTGCTGAGTGTTCTTACCAGTTGTTTTAGTGTTCCTTTTGACATTTACTTTTTTATCAATTTAGTCTAAAATCATACAGACATTATCTCCTGTCTTCTTTATTTCATCAATGTCATCTAAAACTGCCCCTCTATCTTAAACTGTATGACGTCAATAGTGACCAACCTTCCTTCTGCCACTCTCATCGAGCTTCATACCTTGAGGTGTCCATGAGCCAGTTGCACCCTATTGCTCGGCTGAACGCTCTTAACGCGCCCTCTGCGCTGTAAAAGGCCAACTGCGGTTAACACCACTAGTGATGTAACAACTGTTCTTTTTGAATTTTCTTTGTTTTTGTTCTTTTCGCCATTTTCTACGGGGACTCGTACATCTATGCCTCTTTCCTATTACTTTTTTTTGTAAATATATCCAAGAATAACTCAGCTTCCTGCTGTACTGTCTTGAACTAGCATTCATCCAAATCTTTTCTCAATGATCAAGCACAATTCAACCTCAAATTATTTCTGTCAAACACAAAACTAATGTGAAGTATAATACCATGTTAACAATAGTTATATTATAATGATTATGACATCATACGACGGAAATGTGTAACGCCATGTCACAAATAAGTGTCACGTCATCAATGAGTAATAGTCAACTAGATAATATAATAACTAGCATGTTCTTGTGGACATTTTATTAACATGTTGATTCCAATTCCCTTTAAAGGCTTTGATCCGGTTTTGACTAACATGGCTTTGCGTTAAAAAAAAGATCTGCTCGTCGTCTTTGCAAGGTATTCCCTTATTGATATAGACGTCATTGAAATCTATAATGGTAGGCTCAAATTTTCTAGTCGTTCTGACTGTATCCTCATTTTATTTCGCGAATTTCGACGACATATTTTTTAACGCAAGTTGTAGCCGTAAGACAAAAGATTTTCCTCGTCAGTCTATAAATTTTCTGCTTAAAACAAAAACGAATAGGCATTACATTAACATGTTCTTAGACTGCGTCTTTATAATTTACTTTTCATGCTATGCCGTCATTACTTGAGGCCGTAGTCACCGCTGTGACCAGAATACTTTAATGACGTGTGCTGATGTCATAAGACGCGAAGTAATGAACACTATCCCATTGTTTTATTGCGATCCACCCATTAGTCCAGCCAAGTACGTTAACTTCGTCAACCAATTGTTAGTGACGCAAAGGTGGTTAGGAGGTAATGACACAGAGTTAAAAAAAGCTAAGGATATTGCTGATGGTATTCAATCTATAACTTACCAATAAAATGTAGGTAACATGCTTGATGATTAAGTAACCATGGTTTTCGGACTAATAGACATTAACTTTAGAAGCTCGAAAGTTCTTGATCAAAGCTTAACCGTAAGTTGGCAGAAGCTTATAACAGCACTTCGAGCAAAAGGCTTAAAATTAAACGCAAGTTAGAGTAGGGTTATTAAGCCAATGAGACTCAACTTAAATAGGCACTATGTAAAATCGGTAGATTTCAAATAAATCATTTTAAAATGACTAATTAACGGACACGGAATTGTTTAACAAAGGAAGTATGACTACACTTCCCATAAACGTAAATAATAACCGCAGTGATAAATTCATGAATATGGTTTGAATGTTAATTATAATAAAGCTAGGTACGATATTAAACCTACGACAAACCAGTCATAATGACAATGACGCATTTCAAGAATTATTTCCATCACTAGCAATGATAGAAAACATAAAACACTTGGAAACTTTGGAACTAAGAACTAATACAACAAATCTTACAAACAAACCTGTACTAAATTCCAGTCCTGCTTAACTTGAAGAAACAAATAGTCTCACAAAACAAGTTACCTGATCAGAATATCATAATGACGTATGTATGATGTCATCGAATAAGACCGCTGATCAAATTGGCGCCATTGTCTTAGTAGAATATAAAAATATCTATGACATCAAATACGATCCCCAAGGTAATACGGACGAAGGAATTTAGCATGTCCTTTTGGAATAAAATAAGAATCAAAGTCGTTTAGCAACAGCTACGTTTAAAAATATTTTTTGATAGAACAAAAATCAGATTTGGTAAAAGATGAGTTTATGTTAAAGACAAGAGAGAAAGCGCGTTTGTTTGAAACTGCGAAGGTGCTTGAACTCTTTCTTCAGAATAAATTGACGAAAATGAAAACCAAGAACTGGCTGATAAATCATTCAGTATTAATACCGTATCGATAACTATAAGTTCAATATGCTCTGTTTGTAATACTGTGACTAATAAATTTGTAGTAAAACTGATTACCTTACAAGAAATCTTATGATTGTACCGAGAACTAATAGTATGGGTCATCTGCATCTTGTGACTAACCAGTTTTTAGATCATTCAGATTATGACCGATTCTAGTAGTATTTATTACTATTATAGGTTATTTTATTTGTTGTGCGGTATTTTACTTTATTCAGACTTTCTGGTCAACGTTCCCAAATGTATTTTAGTCTGCTTTAACGATCTCAATGTCGTTTTCAGATAAGTATAATCCAC
Source organism: Noctua janthina (assembly GCA_963576755.1). NCBI lineage: Eukaryota > Metazoa > Arthropoda > Insecta > Lepidoptera > Noctuidae > Noctua > Noctua janthina. The sequence goes on along the minus strand of OY755075.1, from coordinate 8,575,371 downwards.
CCTTTGTGTTCCCTTGCGCATCGTTAAATGTCAGTGCCGAGACGGTATCTTCGTCGGCGAACATTTTAAATTCTTGAATGTCTGCTTTTTATACCGTCTTTAAGGAAGTCCATGTTCAGATAGTCTGAATTGATGAAATTACATATTCAACTAATAAAATTGTAAATGACGCTTTGCATGTTCAAGTTGCAATCCGTCTGACAATTCACATTAAAAGACACGACATATTGTGTTCAGCAGTGTGTGCAATGGACACTATTATATGGTAATGTGACTCACTCCCAGATTGTTCGTCGAAAGACCTTTAAAAATTATAATATCAATTTCGAGGAATACTGTTGCGGTGACAACAGTAAGTACAGCAATAATGTGTGGATGTTCAATTATGCGTGTACCGATTGCAGCATTTTGTATGGAACATCGGAAATTGCCGTTGCATTTTTGATGGGCGATGCCGTGTCAATGTACAACATTATTGCCGTCGTTTCACGGTTTATTGGAACGACTGCTGATTTATTTTTAAAGTCTTATTAATCATTTTTGGTTTTTACAGTTTTTATTATTGCCAGGATTTACTTTGTACCTATTGTACTAGATTAATTATTTGAAATTATGCTTTCCTGTAGGTAAAGGTACATTAATTTTTATAATAGTCATAGTTACATTATGCATGAAGTATAAAGTCCGAACCTTATCATAAAAACCAAGCCTACGTTGAAAGAAATGAACACCGGTTTATGTAAACTAAATCATAGATGATAAATAAAAGTAAGCAAGCATTGTTACTACCATTACATTGTTCAAAATCTGTAAATCAAAGCTTTCAGAAGTGCAAGAACACCATTTGTTTTCTCTACAAACAGTGCGATTCATTCTTGTAAACTTTAAAGAAATAGAAGAACAGTATTTTTATATTTCCAATAACATTTGGAGCTCTATTTATAGTACGTTTCATTTCACGGGATATTTTAGTATCTGTAATTTTCGCGTGTACTGTACACTGAGCGTTGACCTCCCTTTGCATTATTTTACACAACGAAGGCTAATTGGCTTTATCACCACGTCCGTCATGTTAAACAAGGTCCACAATCTACATTTTGTATTCGTCACGAAAACTAGAAACTAGAATTACTTAATTCGCCCTAATGTTTATTAACACAATTTTCAGTAACTCAATCCGCAGTTTTTGTCCTCGTCTCGCTATCAAGGTCGCCGGTATTGATCTCCTCGAAGGCATTAGCCTAAATAGTAACATGATAAGCGATGCTCGTGTACATCCACAGCAAGGTCGCCGGTATTGATCTCCTCGAAGGCATTAGCCTAAATAGTAACATGATAAGCGATGCTCGTGTACATCCACAGCCATTACGTAGAATAAAAGACGGTCCCGTCCGACTTAACAAATAAACCACTAATTTACGTCTAGTCGACGGACGCGGCGCCTTTGTTGCGGCCCCGTTTTTCGCCTCCGAATCAATTTCCATGATGACGTCACCCGCACCCCCCTCGATCCCGACCCCCTCTTCACCCCCCGGACCGCGCCCGCCACTAGGAACAGGAATACGACTACTTCCGCTCCTTATGTAGCAATGTCTTTCCATTTTCCAACGACTTACATACACATAAATGGTGATCTCTTCCCTGGCTGAATATGTTAGCGTCACTATCGGACTTTTCCAGCGATATCTTATCAGAACTTATTGTTTTACGAACTGATGATTTACGGTTGGTAGCTTTCAGTGGATAATTTCATTATGATACCACTTTATTATTCTTTGGTGTACCACAAGGCGGGCGCTGGGGCGCGCTCGGCGCTGCAGTTTTAATTATGAATTCTTGTGTTAACTCTGGACTCCTGCACACACGATGATGAAGTACTCGCGATGAAACACGCACACATCCATTAGGCAACAACTGAGCTAACGGAAACATAAACCGTAAACTGTATACCTAAAACGAAACTCTAAATTCGTGCGCAACAGAAACAAACCAGGTACACACGGTTTATGATTGAACGCTAGCAGGTATTTTCGTACATAATATTAATGCTGAGATTAAAATAAACCTTAGATTAACGAAAGACGGACGACCGGCTTACCTCCTAAAACAAATAAGCTGAATGTTCCTCAACACACGTTACACAAGCCCGTTATTGAGGTGCTACATCATTTTATTTAGCTGTTGCAGGTTGGTGTTGGTACAGCAACACGAAACAATCGAGATATTTTTGAAGCCATACCCTGCGCTAGATAGGAATGTTGTCGTATCAGTACCGACTTTATCGGCCACGTTGCAACGTTGCATTACTGCATCGAATCCTTTGAAGTTCGCTTTCTATCAGCTCGGAAGCTAAATCAATACTATTGTTATTCACGTACTTATTTCCATTGTGAATAAAACTTTCCACTATGAGTGAACGATCGATATGTTTACATCCAATTTGGCAAACGGCAATAATTTTAACTACAGTTGCATAACGACCTGTTGTCACCAAGGTAATAGCCCTGAATTCATTATCTTGTGTCATTCCATGTCACTTAATAGCAATACCAAACGAACTGAATGCTTTTATAGTGTGCGAACACGTCATAGCTGAAATGAAGCTGTAATTGTAAAAGCGGTTGTAGGACAATTAGCGCATGCGACCCTACGTTACAATTAACACTGAACTGCTCCACATCCCACCTTAATCCTCACGTTTTCAGCTCGTGGATCATTAGTCACATGATTTCTGATGTTCCCAGACACATAGAAACGAATTCCGAGACATGTTTTGCGACGATCAGAAATAGAACGCAGCGGGTACTAAGCGTGTTCGCGCTGTGACGACGGGCGGTGTTCGCGTCCCGCTCCGCCTCGCACCCAGCACGTAAGCGCGTCCCTTTCGTGCGCACTCACTTCATTGTTTCAGCGTGTAGCTCCGTTGGCCGGCGGACTGAAATAGGTCGGGAGCGTCCGAAACAGACGGTTCATGCTATCGAAAGCTATCGCGAGGTCACTGCCGGAGAATCACGACACGACCACGTTCAATTCCTGAAACTGTCATTTTCTTCATCACAATAGACAGTTACTCATCGATGATTGCACAATCGTATATATTTATAAAGCGTAACATCGACGTTGCCTCGCAACTAATTATAGTACGGTATTACATACCGAAAATAGAGCAATAACACTCTCACAACGTTACGTATGTACTGCAGTAAGCAATCAGCGGATTGTTTCCATAACTGTTACGGGCATTACGTAACAAATTGTACTCGCGAACATTACCGGCGTACTATGCGGAACACGGCGTAGTAATCGCGATTTAGTTGTGACCTCTACTTGCTCAGCGATCGCCATTCCTTTTGTAATCCTCCGGGTAATCTCATTGAGGCAGACAAATGGTTGTGTCTAATGTTTTCTAATCTTCGATCCCTTTTTGTTCAGGGTCGTGATCGATTTGCTCCAACAATAGTTTTGTTGGAATGCATGAATATTTATAGACTTGCTGCTATTTACATTATTGTTACTTGTCCATTTCTATAACTTGGGTTACATTACTCGTGTCTCCATTATCAACATTTGTGATCAAATCAGCCTCGACGATTTCATTTGTTTTGTGAATAACTGTGAGTGTGATTTCCACGGTCACTTCTTCTTCTTCAAATACAGAATCCTTGATATTCTCTTTAAACCACAGATAAGATTCCTCTATAAAAAGGAACGAGTAGTTTACGCATTTTCTAATAAAAAAAACGTCGGTATTTCTTTGGATGTTAGATAGCGTTGTTTCCCCACGTAATTTTTCTGCCGTCTCCGGAGAGAAGGATGAATACCAGCTAAACGGAGAACATTATTCTTAACAACCTTTTCGTGTATCAGGTGCCTTATTTATCTTTCCTAAATTCGGGTTTAAGAATGTAGGATTGCCACATGCATCTAAGGAAAGTTGTGGGAGGACAAAGATATACTTGGAATGCCTCTGTAAATATTGCATTAGTATATTTTTAGACTTTCATCTTTGTCAATTCTTCCGACACTTTAGTTAAAATATGTCAACTTTTTCACATTGTATATGGCCATTATCGTCTTACCATCCAACTTTCCATGTCGATACAACCTCTAAATTTATCTCTTGGTAACAGACATAACTGCTTCGAAAAGAACAAGAAATTCCACATGACAATCAATGTACATATCTCTCTTTAGTTCAAGGTTGAAGATCTCAACAATTCAAATTCTCGATTTTCTAGACATACACTCTGTATATAAAAATCCTTAACAGACGCATTAGTATTCCTTAACGTCCATTACCATATCGTGCCATCTTTCTCATAAATGCTATAATATTTTATTTTTTCCTTCACCAATGACACAATGTTCTTGTGGTCTGTGACCTGCAGAGGTCGTGTTCGAACATTATAAACAGTTTCTTGTATTCATGCATTTATATGTTAATGTTAACCAGATGTGTTAAATATTATTCCATGTTTTTGTTTACATTTATGAATTATGAACTTTTCTTACTCGTTGTTGGGATATTTTTAGGTTCTGTTAATGGTTTATCGTCGAAAACTGGTAGTGCTAATGGTAACACCTCGAAAAGAATCAGGGAGAGACCTAAATCTAGTGTCAGATTGCCAAAACGAAAAATCCCGCTTACCAGAAATTTTAACTACCGCATTTGACATCCAGTAGCCGTTCATAAAAAAACATGACGCATATACAGTGTTGACTCCATGAATTTTGATGAGCGTTGACTACCGGTCACTCACCAACGCCACACAGCCCTTTGATGAGGTTCGCCGACAATTTGTCATTGGCAGTTCCCTTCCATCGACTTCCATAAAAATTGTAATGAGAATTTTTTCGTCCAGTTTCGTGTAACATGATGGATTTTATGGCAATTTCTGGGTCAATGTGACTTGCGTATCACGCGAGATTAGTACGGAAATTAATTAGTTTACGCATTGGTGGTGGCGGAGAAATGAGAATTATCTGTTTGAATATGTTAAAGTCAACAACATTACCTTCTGGGACTGAGTTCCAGTTTGGGATAGCAACCATTTTTACATCGTAAATGTTATGGCAGCTCTGAATAAAATATGACTAAATCCTGAAATAGAATTAACCTGAAGGGTCGCAAAACTACCTACATATTCAAAGTGCAAATTCTGTGATCTCCCAGCCGGCATCAGTCTATTTCCAGACAAAAGCCAGTTTGGTCGGATCGATCGTCACTGCGATGCTTGTTTATTCAACAACAGAAAATTAGGCGCTATCGACATTTTTCAAGTTCAAGACAATTACAATAAATCTACATTTGCTAATAAGGTCTTTAACCTCAGGTTCAAGGAGGAATAGGTTACTTAAGACATTAATAGCATTGAAGACGGGGAAAGGTTAACTATTTGCTTTTTTGTCTAAACATTTTTCTATTTTTGACATCTGATTTTTCCAGTTTCTTTGGATTTTCGCCTTACAGGATTACGGAAACTTCGTCTTCTAATACACTACATAATACACTCGTGATCATCGCCTACATTATTTAAACTATTATTAAATAATTTACTTAGTAACAATCCTACACAACCTCTGCCAGTTTCAATTACTGTTATGTTACTCCGAGCTCCTGTCTCTAACCGTATACGAGGGAATTATTGTACTAAAATACCGTTGCTAGTTCTATTTTAACCTTTACATTTAGGCGATAAGGAAGAAATTGGTTTGGAGTATCAAAGGGAAATGTTTTCAGTACATTGAGTGCCAGATTCACATTTGCTTGCCTAATTACACTTCTTCGATTTTGACAGGGGATGTAAATGTATTAACATACGGTTATTTTCATACATATTCCTATTTATGTTTCCATTTAAGTTTCTTAAATATTTCTCTTTATACTCGTGTTGAGCTAAAAATAAATCAAGCATTTAATAAAATATGTCGAAAGAATTGTCTGTGTAAATTTTGGCAAAGACCTTCGTATTTCAGCAGGTAATATGTTACCTTTTATATTTCTGTGGTTCAGAAAATAACAAATTACCTTACCGAATACCTCTAAAGGCCATGTTAAAATGTTATTAAATACAATTTGCGATAATCCAATTACTGAACCATAATGTTCGACACCCCCCCCCCCCCTCCCATCTCTTGATTTAGTTAACGGTAACGTACGCGTTAGCGTAAACGTAAATGCGTAACGTATTCGTAGTAATCTAAGCAGTCATGATCTCATATGGCAAAGACTGTCTACTATGAGCACAAATTGCTACTAATACGTACGGCATGCTTGATTTAATCCTCTACTCGACCGTTACAAGACTGCAATCGAGACCACACGAGCCACGGTTATTCTTAATCCAATTAGTTTACGAAAAAGTTAAGTAGAAATCACTGACATGGCAACCCATTGTTTCCTTGAAGACGTATATGGAAACCTGCTTCACCATATTAAAAGAACTGGTTCTTCATGACCGCCCAAAAAGGATAGTAAAAATTGCATCACGACAGTCTTTGAACTCGATTTAAGATTTACAGCTGACGTAGCATCGATTACAGAACATTTCCCAAACTGAAAAGAGTTTGAGAAACAGTAAAAACGAGAGCATAAAAATCGTGAACGATTGAATCGTTTTATATCAGGCGAGTTGCGGCCAAACACAAAATTATTTAGGATTAAAAAAAATGCAAAAAATCATTCGACAACTTGTAATGAAAATTGGCATATACGAATAGATGAAAATACCGCTCAAACAATAGAAACTATTACAAAACTAAAAATATATATCCTAGAGAAAGTAGTCAAAGTTTGGATCCCATCAAAACCGGAAGTACAAAAAATACTATTGATATAACACACAGAACTTACAGCCTTATTAGTAAAGCAAAACGGTGAACAGCGGCCGGTGCCACCGCCGCGGCCGTTTACAGTTACGGAGACGTTAATCAGGTCGAGTACACCAAGTACATCGAGTACCTACACGTGAACTCGGCGCTCGCGTGCTGGTGAAGTTAACGACGGAAGAATTGGTAATTCGTCAGCGAATGTAGTTTGGCCCTTTGTGGAAGTGGTCCTGCGGTACAAAAAGTTAAAATACAATTTTTTTGAAATTTTGCTCGCTGTTTTGGTTGAGTTGATAAGAACGGCAGCGGATGCAAGGCCGAATGCTTTATGTAAGTCAGAAGCTTAACATATTTTCCTCGTCCTTGCTAATCCATCGATAAAATGCAATCAGATATAAACTAATCACTTGATATCAATGAAATTCCAACAACATAATCATCAAGGTAAGTATGAACCTTAATCTCACCCCAACAAGAACACGTTGAGATAACCAGCCAATTTATCACAACATCAAAAATGATGGCAGCCATCAAATATTAACAGTGTACGCAACACTCGTAAACAACAGTAATCACCCCATCAACGTGGAATGTAAAAGTAAAAATTTTGCCATCGCATCACCCTTTGAGTTATTGAGCAATAGAAAATTCCATGATTATTTATTCTAGGAGGTAACATAAAATCAGCTGTTTGTTTTCTGGAATTGTGAGTCAGCTGACGGAAATGTGGCATTATTGGGATCGTTACCAATGGGATAACAGTATTACGATACATATGACTGTTTCCTTCAGATTTTTTTTTGTAAGCAGCCCCTAGTAACAAGAATTTCTAAGGAAAAAATGTAGGTCTTGGCTGTTACATAAATTCTCAGTGCAGAATTGGAACTTTGCCCAAAATTGGTCCTATCTCACTAGAGCCTATCGGCAAATACCGGCATCGACATCGTCTAACGTAGATACTACATACACGTATGAATGTGCCTTTCAGCAGATAGAAGATGTGGAATTTTTGATATTTGGCTTCATATGACCCTATTTATTATAAAGTATATATTTGAGAGATGTCATTTTTAGTGCCAGAAGTGAAAATCTAGTGATGAATAACATAGCATCAGCCAATTCCATGTCTGATGACGCGACGTCAAACGACGTTTCGCGGACGTCAATGCGGTTGATGACGTTGGAGACCAGCTTCATGTTTACCCAAGCAATAACTATTGAAATTCACGTGTCATGACTATGACGTGCAAGCCAGACAGCTAAATAAAGAACGCTCACATTCCTGATATTACTGGAAAGTTGGACACTGTTGAAACTTTAATGTAGTCTGGCTATGCTGTGAAAAGTTTTTCAATGGTTTCTGATGAATTAATAAAAACTGACATCACTGTATTTGTTTTCAAAAGAGAGGTTAAGGATGAAACGCATAAAAGTGACACTAAATCTCTTAAAGCTTAGGTAGCAGTATTGTTTGTAAAAGAAAATAATACAGCCAGTCATAATAAAGTCTTATCAAAAGAAAAAGTAGAGATCTTCGTTCGCGTCATGATTTATTTCAAGATGAAAGGAAAGAGTGCAGCTTATGACACCGTACAAGTTGCTCACTGAAGGAAAATACACAACGGATTACTTACGCACTATTAAACGTAAGACTCCTAACAATATAGTAGTCTACAGTCTAGTTACAGAATGCAACGTCAGCCATGCTGAAAGGAATACTGAAACGAAAGAATTAAGCTCAAAAAGTTGTGAAGAGATTGCCTTGAACCAGCTCACATTCCCTTTTATTACAGACGTTACAGTCACCGTGCCAACAAATAAATCGTTACCGCTCGAAATCCCTCACTTCATACAAGTAAAAGCTAAAACATTTTAACTCATATCAGCAGATGCGTTCACTTGAAGATCTGCCTGATCTGATTATTAACAGACGAGAATAGGTAAAATCTCCATATGAATTGTTAGCATTTGGACGTTCGCCCGCGCGGGTCATGTTAGGTAACTGATGTACGTCATCGACGCCCTAATATCTGAGTTCTGATACTTCATTACAATTGTAATCTCTAGGCAATCGCGTGGGCGGGGCTTGCCTCGGATAATTCAAATGTGAATTGCAATACACAATTGTGTTTGTAATGTCTGTTTGAATTTTGATTACATTAATCTTGTTTCATCTTTATGGCACATATGGTTTGTAATATTTGTCCACATTTCGATATAATCGTGAGCGGTCAAGATCCTCTATAACCATCAATGGAACAACTTCTTATCTGTGAGCAAGTTTAGTTCCTTCTATGTTCAATTTAAGAGGGAGCTTATCTTACGGTTCGCCGGCTTGCGTTTGATCAAGCACTACCATTTCACCTCCAAAGATTAGACAAGTAATGTTCTGTTGAAGATCATGATCATGTATTTTAGAAACAGCTAAGTGAATGTATGTTTCCAACATATGCAATTGCAAATTTAAAGCAAAAATCGTTTCGTTATTAATATCGCCTTGTCAATATTTACGTGTTTTTTTCGCCACCTTTATTCGTGGCCATTTCTGCTGAAATGAGTCCTGAAGACGTTCGTGCTACCATTGCTATCATGTCAAATGTACTGAGTCTGGGAGATTTTATTATCTGAACATGTGCGAATAGGATCTTTCATCAAAGCTAACGCCGCGGAAGCAATTTCGTTCCGTAACCCTTTGCATGATATTGTGCTTATACGTGTATCCTCCGGTGTACCTTTCAGATTTTGTAACGTGTTGGGACGCGCCCAATGACGTCACTGTTCCGTTTTCGCTTAGGCAACGTTGCGAATGTTGCGATACGATATTCAGGCAGTTTGCAAACGTTTTCGTGAGTCTTTCGTTGGTTATTTAGAGAAAATCTTGATTCCGTTCAAGGTAAGTTTTTGTTGTACCTTATATTCGAATTCAAGAGACGTAACAAGATTTATTTTAAGGATAGCAACGATCAGTTTTCACAGAATACCGATTTCCAATAAGTGAATTAAATTATGAAACTTTTGAATCACGTCATTGAAGGACGTCATAGTTTCCAACATCTGTACTTTCACAGGCCCTTTCTATGTAGTTAGCTTCGATTAGAGTAAATTACCCTTTTTGCTAACGTTACATTAGCAGATAGCTGCATGTCACAATGATTGATTGAAATACAAAAATATACTCAATATTCGCAGCAGTAAGTGACAGCTAATTAAGAACTCACATGTGTTTTATTTGTGCCACTGTAAATTGTTCTGAATAATACCCTAGTTTCTTCTAAACCAGTTGAAGAAAAATCAACTCTATTGTCTTGTTTCTAAGTTCCCATTTCGATTGTTGGTTGTGAAAGGATCGCGGAAGTTAAGCGGTCGTCTAAATATAATAAGTATATTTTCGGACTTACATCTCTCGTGTAATGGTAGTATGTAAGTTCTGTGTGTTATATGTACGTCATGTAAGACGTCTCCAGCCTCGTCCTTACTTTTTTACTATTAGTAGGATCAGCGTCTCTATCTTCAGTGATTTCGCTAAGTTGTTTGTCACAAATATTTTGTCTCAGACTATATTTATCGCTTTTTCTTCTCAAGATACAGACAGAATATAGGCATAAAGCAGCTGACACTATGTTTTTACGACAAAGGACACTCAGAAAATTACTTGTCTTTGTTAAGAGCACCGAGATATGTAAATACTCTTTTGAGATTTCTGGAGTATTTTTCAGTCTTTGACAAAAGGCACAAAGATTGCGAGTACAAAGTAAGTGCAGCTGAAAAAGAATGAAAGTAAAGTAATATAGAACACCATTCTCCTAAACAAAGAGCCATACAAAAGGCCGACGGACGTTATGCAAACGAGATTTTGATTACCAATAAATGCGCCGGTTTTATATTCGGGTAACTTCCTGACCACACGGAGCCCTATCACTGCATTTAGCTGCCGTTGTAACTCCAAACATATGGTTATTGGTTACGTAGTGCTCCCGGGTTCGACGCTCGGCTAATCCCATTTGGTCTAACACTTACCTATTTTACTGCCTTTGCAAATTGGTCGTGGAAACTGTCGGGGCATTTCGACTGGACTCAGAATGTATTTGGTTTTCTGGGGCATTTTTAACACCCACGTTACTGTGTCCGTCTAAAAATAGTTTCTTTTCGCTAATGAGTTGTTCGGCTACATTCAATGTCTTGTTTTATGACTTTCTCCTGAAAATATTACCCACAACTTTCATTGGAAATAAACTGGAATTGCAATTTACAATATTGCTACACAAAAAAATCCCACCCAGATGGACCTCTTCATCGAACACTTCAAACTTGTGAGATCATTTCCCAGACAATTTTTATGAAGCCAATAAAACCGGACGTTTGGACGTAAGAATATCTCAATCTTAATTCGATACGAATCGTCGAATTTCACTGTTCATAAAACTGACCACGGCTGAAACACGTCGGAATCGAACTGTCTTTCAGAAACGTCGAAATGATTTTAATTGATGTGAAAGACAAGTTTGACTATTTTCCTGAACTCGACAACAAAGTAAACGTTTTGTGTTCAACATTATTGACATTGCAGAGAAAGGAGGAAAGTTGTTTGTTTAGGATTCTCGTAAAAGGCATATCCGGTGTATATGGAAACTTTACCATCGGATGGTTCAAGCGACATGCATGGACCAAAACATGACCCGAGGGACACAGATCAAATATTATCTGTATAAAATGCTTCCGATAGCGGGTTACCCAAATGTTATGGCTACGTTTTTATCCACAAATATTTCTAGTCTATCTGATATTATTTCAATACCTTTCCTAACAGTAAAGACCATAACTTATTCTTGCTAACTACTATCATTCCGCGTCCCACATTTCTTCTGCCCAACACTGTCATTGTAATCAAGTATATTGTAAGCCCCTATCTATAAAGTAATCTTTATGTCGAGAGGTTCTCGCTGACCATTATTTCGCATGTCGAGCGATGCTGGATCGTTTTTCACGCCAATTGTAAGGACGCCTGGGGTCCGGACGTTGGGACCCTTTTGCGAGATTCTCTCCAAGATAGCCTAATGCGTTATACCTTTATTTATTACTTTGTGAATGTTACTGCTGAAGATTGGAAAATTCTAGCAGTTTTATTATTATAGTTGGAATGGTTCCGTGTTTGAAGGCCTGTTGTACTTGATAATGCTCTAACTGGAATGGATGATATTGAAGTAGTGATTATGAGTCTAATGCTAAAAGCCAAGCATTTACTACTGACCTAATAGAAAATAATTAAGTTGGAACAGTGTTAGAGTGACTGGTAGGCGTGCCATCTAAGGCATTCTGGCACCTTAATGAAGCGTGTCTAAAACTAGATCCAAGTCTAGTAATAGCCATAAATATATTAAACGGTTTAAGGTGTGGCGCTTTATTGATAGCTGTCAGACTTATCGTTATAAATGATCTCCATTGGTTTTGATTATACTTTATTTATTGCATATCTGAAGATTAAATTGTTTCTGACATTCATGCACACGTTTTTCGCCGAAATAGAATACAGTAATTTTAGGAGCGTTAGATACTCATTTGTTTTAATGAAGACCACCTTCCGTTGACGTCTGTGTTTATAATTGTCGGTATCCTGTTGTCTAATTGTTGAGCATATTCACCAAATATGTACTATTAATTTACAAACAAAAACTATATTCAGCTGCTATAAAAACACCCGCGCAAAAAATGGACAGCAAAAATGTTCACACACAATCTGTTCAACCGATACCTCTTCAATGTCTAAAACTCTAGTTATATGGTTCGGATTCATAGACAAAATGTCAGATCCTCATATTTATTTTACACGGGGAAAATTTATACCGGGATTGGTATTTTATTTTTACAATTTATCATTCCGGTCGGTAACTTCTCCCTACGGGATGGAGCGTGTGAAGTGGGGCAACCCACCATACTATTTTGTGTCGAAGATATTTCAGATAAAACGTAAACATGTATTTATGTTATGTTATGTACTCCCATTGTATATACTTTGATGTTTTGCACCGATATTACTTTTACATACATTTATTTGTAGTAAATTCAATGCTAAGTTATATTTTGCTTTTACTTTATTACGATTGAATATAACACACAGCAATTTGTTTAGTATTCTAAATGGGATCGTTTGGCAATAATCAGATTGAATTTAAATTTTTATGTAATCACTACAGCTACCTTCACAGAATCGATTGCTTTCAGTTCACTGCCACCAATACATTTTCCATTCATTAATACAATTTTCTTCATGCATATTTTACCATAAGCTTCTATTAACAAACTTTGAAATTTTGTTAGATAAACTGTTGAAAATTGGAGTAAGTCGTCTCCTTGGGCAGTGGCGCTCAGGTCGGGCGGTATCGACATTCTATTTCCGTCGATACACGGTCAGACAGCTGTGCCGATGTGACGGTCCATCAGTTATTCAGATATCGCCCATTGTACTCCACGTGACTCAAAGACCTTGGATACCACTCCAACAGTTCCATGGACGATACAAGACCTCTATATGGGAATTTTAAATTAATTGCTGTACTTTCGAAGAGTCTATATTTAAGCATCTTGGCTGCCTTGGTTCTGAAACTCTTCATACAAATAGTTCGCATTTTTCAGCTCTCATTGCAAGCAAGTTCGTCAAAGCACACACAAATTAGTTTTAAAACTGTAAACATTAAATAGTCAAATGAACAAGGCAATATACTTAGATGCCATCAATCTTAATAATGTCTTCTATGAAACAAACGGAAAGTTCATGTCCAACGATACTATGAAACGACACAATTCTTGCAACACATCTGTACTTACCAAACACTAGAGGACTCTTTATATCATCATTGACTTCGATTCTACTCTCTTGAGCAATCGGGCCACTCTGTGCTCTCATAAGATTCTATTTGACTTTAAATTTCTCAGGTATAAACTCAAGTAGACTTCTTGAAATAAGATTACAAACTTTTCTTAGTTCTAAATTGTTGTTGATATTTTGAAATACATCATTCTTGCTGACAGCGTCTTCTATGAGCATTACATTGTTTTCTGTTTAATTCGTTTGAGCTGCAAACGTGTTGGCAACTACTTCAAATGTAAGTTTGACCTGTGCTTCCTGTGATTTAGTGTTGATTTGAAACTGAACGATGTCAATTTATTTTAAACTACGCTACTTTTAATGATTGCAACGAAGCCTGGCTTATCGTTTTTGACTAGAAGAATATCTTCCTCTGAATTTGCTTCTTTTATCAATCACTGATTGATACTCACCTCCACATATTTCTTTCGTTGTTTTTCAAGGCCGATTAATTTTAATATGTTCGAGTTCTATTTCCTGAAAGCAGTTAAAAAGGTATACACAATCCGTTAAAACTCGAAGCAATTAAACAATAATTACGAAAGTTTATTATAAACGACTAATTGTGTACAAATACATACGTTTCCACGAATGAAAGTTCATGTAATTTTAATAATTCGTTCGATAACGTTTACTGTTTCGACCTCAGGAGTTTGGTTGCACGAAGGTCGTTATGTTTAGTTCAAGGACACTTCCTATTGGTCAATATTTTACGAACTTTGGGAACGTTAAAAGCCCGCAATGCATAGAAGAATATAAATAACTTGCAACTTTCATCAAAATATTAGTGTATGTATGCAAATCGAAAGCAAAGCATAGTTTTGTAGTCGTTGTTTATTTCATTATACTTTAGAGCCTAAAAAGATCTTACTCTTGAAGTAGTTTATTCCCACGATGATAAGATTTCTGATTCTGTTTCACCATTTTAATTTTATTTGACTTGTCAAACCAAGGGTCTCATCCTCTACTGCCTCTCCATAAAATTCTCATCACAAATACAGGGACGTCCGCGAACAAACATCGAGTCTAGGGCTCTCGAATCAAGTGATGTACATCCAGAGGTACAGCTGTTGATTAATTATTTATTCGTCACACATTGGCGCCAACCGCCGCTGCGTTGGCGCCAACTCTGGCTCGCATTTCGCACAGCGCATGCTCCGTGTATTTTGATTTTATTACGCGAGTCATTTTATCACAGGTATGTGTAGATGTTTGTTCCGTCGCGAGAGGCCTCATTTATCCATGACTACAGTCGTTCACTCGATTTATTGCCAATAAACCGTTTTTCGTACTCGTTTCGTGCGATGGAGTGTACGCAAATATAAAATTCGCTTACGATTTTTAATCGATTATCAAAATAACGTTTCATTGCTCGCGTGTGTAGGTGTAAAGCGAAGTAAACGACTATTAAACTGACAAGAACAGATCAGAATTGTTTATTTTGTGGGATGTAGGCGCTTGTAGTAACAATGCTTTATCAAGAATTCCGCTGGCTACTTTTTTCGTGGAAATCGATACGATAGTTCGGTTTCAAAACCGTATAGGAATATTTGCAATGATAAATTATGCAATAGCAGAACTAGGTTACGCTGAATTGACAGTTTTATATGGAAAAATTATATTTTTTATCGTTCTCCACATTATTTATACTGATAATATCATTTTTATCATAATTAAAATTATCGATGGCTACCAATTTTTTTATCTATAATTAGAAAAGATTGGCGCCTATATATCTTTATCAGTAATCGACCTAAATAGATTTATACTATTGAAAGATTATCAAATTGGATCTAAAGATAATTACAAGCTTGAAACTATGATGGATGATATCAATTACCAAAATCAAGATAAATAATTGTTACTGATTTATTTTTAGAACCGAGAATACTGTATCCGTGGTATTAATGAAAATACAAAATTAGATGATATTAATGATCTGTTAGCTGAATTTGATGTCAAAGTCGACACCGACGCCAAAATACTTGTAGCCAAAGTATTTACAAACTCTCTATTGAATTCCAACAATGAAGATTGAAAGCTAGAAAGAGACATAGAAAAATAATGACCCTGAAGCTAACTAATTCCACTTCCTATATGTTGATCGGTTAACACGGAAATTACCATAATAATCAACAAACCACGTATAATAAAACAGAGGGGATGCAACACTCAATATCGAGATGTTAATCTACTATTACCTCGTAACAGTTGTAGTAAAGGCCCCTTGTTAATGTTTGGGGGTCTTTGTACCCTGTGGGTGAATTAAGGATATGTACTGATGTTATAGCATTATTATAGTCTTATAGGAATAAAATAAACAGAAGTATTGACGCTGTTAACTATACTCCTGCTGGTAACAGGCTATCGGTTTGCATCTAGAGAGTCCATCTCTTACTTGAAGATTAATCTAAAGGGTGGCCACTGAAAAGATTGATGGATAGTATAAAAGATGATATGGCAAGGCAGAAAATGAAGGCCGAAATTAAGACCGTTTTTGAAGTATTGATGACAAAGACAGCTCGTGATGATGAAGAAGAAATTATGCACCTTACAGAGACAAAGAATTTGTAATGAGATAAAAGGTAGTATCGAAGATTTGATTTGATAATTGGCTAAGTCAAACATCTCTCGCCTTTAGCATTACGCATACTCCGCATTTAGCCATCATTACGCTCAAATATGCTTAACCCAAAGAAAAGCAAACATCCAAAATCAATAGGGACAACATTTTAACATGCCGCGCGCATACGTAACATTAACATCAGCTCAGTAACTCGGTACATTGACTCCACTTCAATATTTTACGATTATCGACAGCCGTTCCGGCTTTCCGCTTCAGCATGCAGCTGTTCATTTATGAACATACCTACTTATATTTCATGAGGTTTTTGTCGATGAATCAGGGAATCGCGAAAGCTTGAGGCTGACTCGATATCAACTAAAGTATCTTTTGCTTGCTGATCTTCGATATCAGCCAAAGTAGCTTTTACCAGTTGATCTTCGGTATCAGCTAAAGTGTCTTATACCTGCTAATCTTCAGCATCGTTGTAGTCATCGACAGTAAACATTGCTGAAGGAATGTTGGCATATCTAATTCTAGCAAACAGTTCAGTGATAGCTGAATTGTTTTTAGCTCAAGGAAGGATGCTGCCTATCTTCTTGTCAAACTTGACTTTGAAATGCAGATCTATCGGAATAGCTGCTACATGATGCCAATTATTATTATACATACCATTATCGGTTAAGCTAACTTCAGTCTGTTCAATAAATTGTTTACACTATCGAACCATTACGAATTTGCTTCCAAATGTCAATGGTCCGATTGACATTGGCAAACATTTTGACCACAACGCGTTCCCTTGAGTCTCTCATAGACAAGTACGTCTATGAGAGACTCATTTCGTATAAAGCAATCTACCTCATGTTTTAGGCTATGTAGCTCGGCATCATTCGTAGTATTTTGTTCCACATTAGAATAATTTCACGCTCTGGAACATAGAAAGATGATTTTGATGAAGACATTAATCTCAGACAAGTCTTCTTCCATCACAATCACAAAACGGTGGAGGCGCCTCACATTTTCTGCAAAAGAACAAATGTCCTCTGATACAAGCACTCCCTGTTTTCATCTTCTAAGATTAGCATGCAATAAACTACCTGTGTTCATTGTTCGTACATCACTGTTTCTGGGACAGTTTACACAAGAACCTCTAAAATAAGAGTAACGACGTGATTAAACAGTAAGTCCAAACAATTTGATGCAGGTCATGACACTTTATGGGATGAAAGGAAAACAGGAGCTGGTGCTTGTGTTACAGTGCCAGTGGCGCGTTTTATGGAGCTTGTTGTTAAATCTAATGACGATATAGCAAGGTATATAATAAACAAAAGCGTTAAGCCGTTGGTCCTGGCTGTCATTTGTAGAACTTGGACATTCGTTACAGGTAGTCAGTGGCCCAAAAAATCTGACAACCAGTCTTACCATGGGGTGTCGTGTTACCTAGTACTAACTGTGTTTTGGCATATGTCCACCCGTGGACGGGTTTCGGCTGAAATGATGATGATGATGATGAACTGTGTTGTGGAGGTCAAATAGGCAGTCGCTCCATGTAAAATACGGGTATTCAGCTGCATCCGACCCTAACATAGTTGGGAAAAGGCTAGGCAGATGACGATATAATAAACAAAAACTTTCTTCTTCGAGTATCGATGACAAAATGTGTTTGGTTCTAAATTCAGCAACGCGAACTCCGCTTACTGAAGCAGTCATCAAGGTGATGGCATGTTGCACAAAATGGAAGATGAGCAATTCTGTAAAGTAAGACTGCAGACGCACTTGAGATCTGAGCGTTTTTGGACATTATTGCTGTAGACGCCTTTGCTCATTCACGAGTAAAGACAAAAAACAAAAGATAGAACACTCTCATTAATTATGTCACCAGTAATTTCACTAGTGACTCACAAAGATGCCTCTAAGAGCTATAGTAAAGATATATCACTCACTTGACAGGCTTTTCACAAGACAAACGACTCATGGCAAACAATTCGCCTAGAAAATTAATATTCATCACACATGCACAAATATTACATCATCACTATATTATGGTGTTTGTAAAGAACATTCACTAAGGCTTGAACAATTTACCTAAAACATGGGCGTAGCAAGAGAAGTTAAACCTTCCTTTACGTCCTTTGCATGGGTTACTGGGTTAGTATGTAGTAGAAAATATTTCAAGAAAACTTGAGTCATTTTTAGGCTTTTGGAACCCATAGTACCTACACACGGCATTGAGGAGCTCGTGGCTAAATAATAACAGCCGCTCGGATCGATCTTTAGGTTAAGCCGTGCTTGCCTGTGGATTACATACCGAGTTTCCTCCGTGCCTTGGAAAGCACGTTAAGCCGTTGGTCCCGGGTGTCATTTGTAGATCTTTGACAGTCGTTAGGTAGTTAGTGGCCCTAAAAATCAGACAGCCAGTCTTACCAAGGGGTATCGTATTACCCAGTACTAACTGGGTTGTGGAGGTCAGATAGGCAGTCGCTCCATGTAAAATACTGGTATTCAGCTGCATCCGGTTAGACTGGAAGCCGACCCCAACATATTTGGAAAAGGCTAGGCAGATGATGATGAGTACACACGGCGACATATCTACCTATACATTTCCTGTACAATGAGAGATCCGCATAAACTGGTCCCTCAAAATCTTTAATACAAAACCTGTTAATTATGGTCTCAATATCAATATACCATTTAAACCACAAATTTTACAGATAGCTTCACTGCAGACTTGGTTGCTTAGCGATATTTAATTACGTTTCATACATTGTACTACATAATTATTCTGAATAAATTTGAAAGACAAAGTTTTAATATACCTCTTATCGCTCTTTCGCTGTTTCATTTAAACACAATATTATCATGATCTTGAATTTGTCTGCGACCTTCTAAATTGTACACGTGTATTTTATGCCTGAATCTATGGGGTTTAATGCTGATAAAAATATGTTAATTGACGTCAACTCTGTATTGATAAACTTGAAATTTCCCATCATTGTTTCTACCTACAATGGTATTCCCTTTTATAATATAAATATATATGCTTAAACTATTTTGCAAAAATGCCATACACATTTAAAGTGTAGGACGCGACACGCCACACCAGTGAAAATTTCACTGGCGTGTCGTGTCTACGAGACGTAAAAACCCAACATGCACATGAAATGCAACACTTCATTAGTTATACCTACGTTATTATACTAAAAATAACTTGGTCTTATTACAGTTTAAAACAATTTTCATTGATACCTATGAAGTAGTGGCATGAGCGAAAGAAACTGAACAATAGAAACACAAGGACTGTGATTTTCTGAACATTTATTTCCAGTCATAAATATTTTAGATACCATCATTGTTCTAAAGGAGACGGCTGTCGGAGAAGACGGCACTCAGTAGATCCTCGTTATCGTCCAAACAAGAAATGCTATTACAGAATAAATAAATTAAAAACTTACCAGTTAATTTCTAAACATAAAGTCCTAAAAAATGTCACATCAATTGTGGGAAAAAAGCAGCTTAAAAACGGACGTCCCTACCAGAACGGTCGCAGCCTCCGCCTTCCCTAACTTTCCAAAGTAATGTCCCGAAAAAACAAACAAATTTTCTTTTTTTTCCGTCGCTTCGAGCATAACGTTTTTATTTGGCAAATTACGAGAAACAATTCAGTGAACAATTTGAAAGGGGGAGGCCCCCGTTTATCTTTGAATGTAATAACAATTGTTTTGTTGCCATATGTTTGCTTATCACAACAGTGAACACACTTTCGACGGTTGCTAAGTGGCTAATTAGTGTTTTGTTAATTAGAAAGTTTGATGAGAAATTGTCGGTGAGTTGAGGAGCTCGTGGCTAAATAATAACAGCCGCTCGGGTCGATCTTTAGGTTAAGCCGTGCTTGCCTAGGTTGGTCTGTGGATGGATGACCGCCCATTTCATACCGAGTTTCCTCCGTGCCTCGGAAAGCACGTTAATCCGTTGGTCCCGGCAGTCATTTGTAGATCTTTGACAGTCGTTAGGTAGTCAGTGACCCAAAAAGTGTGACAACCAGTCTTACCAGGGGGTACGATACCCGTTGGTAAGACTGGTTACCTAGTACTAACTGGGTTGTGGAGGTCAGATAGGCAGTCGCTCCATGTAAAATTCTGGTATTCAGCTGCATCCGGTTAGACTGGAAGCCGACCCCAATATATTTGATGAGAAATTGTTGGTGGCTGTGTTTTTGGCAAATACATTCAAATATTTACGAGCGATAGACGGGACAAGACGAAGAAAATCATAATCCTATACTTGTTACTACTTAGTAACAAGTCGGTCTGTCTAGTGTCATAAGACCGTTTGTCAGGTAGCATTCGTGTGTCAAAATCTAAAATGTTCGGAATCAAAATATATATTTGAGTGATAATATTCCCAATGTCCGCTCCATATAACTAATTTTAAATCAGTTTGGTTTTTGATGGTTAAGCTAGTCATTGGCGGGTAAAACCTTTCATCATAGTTTGGTTTTGTTCTACGCAAGTTCAAAGGAAAATGGACACTTTTATTGCGTACTAAACTAACCTATTACTGTGATTCAAACTACGACCTTTAACTATGTCAATGAACTTATAAATATCTAACCAAATAATTCATGAATCCACCTACACTTGATGTCATAAAAGGGAATCAATAATTCAACCGATTCCCTTAACAATTGCCCTAATCCCATCCCATTCCAAATTGCTTAATAATGAATAAGAAAATGTCTTCAAAAAACCCATACTCAAGCTTTACCAGTATTAAAATTTCCATCTCTCAATTCGCTAAGACGATCCCTAAGGACTCCAATGATAAATATTCATAGAACGGCGGAACCCACGATGTCAGCGGGTATTTCGTAAGGAATCCAACCTAATAAATTCACAAGTTTTTGGAGATAAGCAAGTGGGTTACAGGATTGAAAAATGTTCTCGTAAAATACACGGATTACGGGCCTTATCATGGACTGAGAGGTTGTTTGATAGCAATATTATGTTTGGATGTTACGGATTTAGCATATAAAAATATAGTTCGGAAATTCCGGATGGTGAGTCGATTCTCTCCGCTGCCATATGCCACTGAAAACCTCTTAAGCATAAACAAAATATTTATTTTTTTATTTATACAACACATCTCATAGAGTTCATCGTAAAAAGTTATAAGTAGTTCAGTCGTAGTAACATCGTTCGTTAATATATTTATGTAGTACGCCAATGTTACTGAGGTCGATGCTCCACTAGAAACTAATACACAATCAATCAATCATATTGATGCGCACACGCATGTGATTGATATGATTGACAGACAGCAGCACAAGCAAGAAAACTAACCAAAGAACGCAAAGAAATTCATTAAGGATGTTACTTAAAAATCTCGAAATATTAAAAGCAAGTTTAAAACTTGCTTTTTGCTTAAACTCGGTTTATTTACTTAAAACAAGACGAAATGAACTAAATGAATGGAGCCACTGACTTCGCAAAGGCTTGTTGACTTAACAAAAATGAAGAAAGCTTTGAGAGCTCTCATATTTTAGCTTGAGACTACATTTTCTATCCGGCTACGTGAATATTTAGCAACTAGGCAATCTTCGGGGAAATATTGCGATGAAGCTATCAAATTATTTTCAGCTTTTTTGCAAGAAACGAGGAGCGCAGTTACTTCATTAACATGTAATCCTACCGGATTGTTTCGTTTTCTTTTTTTTTTGTTAATGAATGTTAACTCTATTGCTTTTTTGTTTCTTCGCGAGACTATATAATGATGGCTAGCTTCCTTTCAGCCGACTTGAAGCTTCCGTTTGTTTATTTATTTTCAAGCTACATTCTAACTAGAATTAATCTACTATTTATTTTTATTAGGTACTACGGAATTTTGTTGATGTTATTTATTGAGTGTTAATGGTTACAATGAGTCACTTTGATAAAGGGTATTTCAATGTAAATTAGGTTTGATGAAGTTTAAATGTCGTAGGTATGCAAATTTTCCTATCATGAAGAACTATTTAAACTACCAAAATAAAATTTCTCTATTTATTTGGGTTTTTTGTAAACTTTCCGTAGCCCCCTAAACAAGGTCACTGCGTTCGTCAAGATATCTGACATGAGCCAATGAAAACCCGCAACGCTATTCCAAAAATGAATTGCCTAACATTTCATTGGATGTTCGTCGCTCAAACGCAGTCAGTGTCTTTGTACAAGCGTTCTTTGTAAAACTTCCGTTGCTGAAACTGAAACGGTCTAAAGATAATACAGAATCTCGTTTCCCCAATCAACAGTTTCATTGTACAGTATAAATTTTATTACGAGCGTAGCGTGGGTAGTTCTTGCGTTATCGCATGCTCGTTCATGCTCATTCAATATGAATGGCAAGGAACCGTCGCTTTTATAACGCCGTTCCAAACTTTTCGCATCAACTTTACGATTATATTTTTTTACACAAAAATAGGTCTTACTTAAACGGTTTAGGGCTTAAATCTTATTTTATTACGATTGCGTATTATAGTCGGCCAACAGTAAAAGTTTAATCTTTTTTATTTATTCGAATATAATAAGACTCGACACACGTTAAAATTCCATTAAATGTATGTAACTGTTCTCGATACATTAAAGGAATATTTTTGATTGTATCGATTTTCAACCGATCGAGTGTGCTCTTATAATCGAGAAATGAATCGAAACAAAATATTCAAAGAGCTTCAGTCGTAGTTGCGGAGAAACTTCAAACGTATTTGAAGATCTTTTAAGCGTTTGTTTATCTAATTAAAGAAACAGACGTTTTTGTTCGACATGTTTTGTTAAGCCTCGGCCATGTTTTGTCGTAGTTTTTTTACGGATTTCTAACAGTCATTCAGTTTGTAATAAAAACTAAAGACGCTCTTGAAGATGAATGAAATTAACCTCTGTAGAATTTTCAAGTTGGTTTATGAATAGAATAACCTTATGACCTATCATGATCCTATGTATTTCAAAGTTATTGCAAATTGCTGTTTGAATCAGCAGAAAACATAAACATTATTAAAAAGCAAATGTTATCTGGTAGTCAACGATTACACTTAAAATAAATATGTCGTGTTAGCTGTGTAAAAATTTTGAATAAAAAAAAAACATCGCACTATCACCATTTGTCTAGTCTTGTCCCAACTATGTCGAGGTCGACATTCAGTCGAGCCGGATGCAGCTGACTACCAGTATTTCACATGAAGCGACTGCCTATCTGCCCTCCACGACAGAGTAGCACGATACAACTCGACAAGACTGGCAATTTGTATAAAGTGTTATTTTTCCTTTTCTAACCTTCCATTTTCTTTGTCACCAGGTCTTAGCGGTTCGAAAGCCGACCTGCAGCACAGGCGCGAAGTGTTCGGCTCGAACCTAATCCCACCAAAGCCCCCCAAGACGTTCCTTACGTTAGTCTGGGAGGCCCTGCAAGACGTGACCCTCATCATCCTGGAGGTGGCAGCCGTAGTCTCCTTAGGATTGAGTTTCTACAAACCGACAGATGACCCTGCTGATGTTGGTAAGTTTAATGCGCCTTTCAGTAAGCAAAATTATGAAGTAGGAGATTTCTTAGAATCAATCTAAGTCCCAGATCTGACTATACTCACGGAAAAGTCCTAGAAATTGATGAAACAAAAGAAATGAGCTATAGTTTTTGCTTTCACCCATTAAAAAAGGCGTGAAATCGCTGATGTATACGAGTCCCCAAATTCGAGGAAGCAACTGACCTTTCAAAACAGTTGCAGTGAGAGGCCATTTCCATTTGAATTCATCATGTCCAATTCTGTAACATATCCACGGTTCTCATTGTCCCACGAACTCATTCCCGTAACTGTCACCATGAGATACCATGGAAAGGTTACGATCGATCGCGAACCCCATGTGCTCAATGTGAATAATTCAGAGCCGAGTTTTTGCTCGTCCTAACGCATGGGCCACATGCAAACTCTATAGGGCCAATTTTACCAATGAAAGTGTACGCGATCAGGACATGTAAACTGAGTTCAAGAGCTGTTAGAGTTAGTGTCAACATTGACAGTGACGGCGCTTAAACACGGTTTATATGTGATGACAGCGGTCAACTTAACAGGTGAAATTTGCCCTTAGTTGAACACAATATAAATGTCCTAAACGTTTGATGTTGTCGATGTGTGTAAATAGCATTGCGAAGCTTCAGTTAGCATTGGTGAGGTCCCCTGGTTTAGGAAAATGCTTACTGTAATTGGCAATGTTCTCTAAATTCTGAATATAAGCTTTGTAGGAGCACAATCGAAGAAAACTGCCCAGTAAAGGAATAGTCAAGTTGAAGAAGTGGATTTGTAAATTCACCTGTATTTTTTTTTCCTACTATGGTTTTGTTCAACTAAAATCGGAATGAAATAAACGAATACTGGACGCTGCTGGACGTAAGAATTCCGATTAAATTATTAAAATATCCACTACATAAAATTAGAGTATTTCCTACATATAAGTATTTTAGAAAACCGTAGCCTAAGGTTATGTTTATTAATTAATGTATTTTTTCTTTTCAATAACAATATGGAAACATTAGACGATCCTGGTAAGAAAATGTGACTAGAAGTAACACGGTTGATCGTTGTTAGAGCTATGTAGGTACTCGAGTACAATTGGCAAATAGAAAATAGATCACTATTTATACTGGGTACACACTGAACCAACGAAAGGCGAAACGCTTTCCTTCTGAGTCTCCATCGAATTCGCGAAAGCATTTCGACGGAGTCAAGGAAGGAGAAAGAACGTTCTAGGCTTTCGCTGGTTTGTCTGCACCTAGCTTTACAACAAAATTCCTTTACACGACACCACTTGCAACTAAATCGATACTTCTTTGTTTTACTAAATGTCTGTGTTCGGGTAATTTTATGTCTGTTTCTGTACCATGGTTTACTGTCACATCAGTGAAAAATAGTGCTGATATCGATATGAACTTGCTTCAATAAAAAACAGTGTTTTGTTATAATACTAATGCACATTGAAATTTAAAATAAGAAAAATTGAATCAAGATCGTATCGAAGATGACTTAATATCAGCACTATACCGTGAATTGGCACAAAACACCACGACTTTTGCATCTCAATCAAAAGATCCGGATCTAAAATTAAAACACTGCATTTACTCGTCGAAATTTGCCACGGAAACGCATCACTATTCAATAAAGCGAACTGTAAAACAACACTAATTGAAAGCGGTAAATGAAAAACTGTTTTCCGCTAGATTCGACCAAGAAATGCAGTATTTATTCCAAAGTTACGACTTACGACCTTATGTGGTTATAAATAAAGACCATGGTAATGGGGCATGTTATATTGATTTAGTTGCGCACATATCTTGAGTACCACATTGTAGAATGCACCCTGTAACCCTGTCCGACCCTGTAGGTTTGTCTGTCCGCTTGCTATTACTTGTAACCAATCCATAGTGTCTAAATTTTCCTGAACTTTAACATTTGAAAATAGAAGAAACATCTTTAAAAAGAAATATCTTGTCAAATATGATTCTTACTTCACCTGACTAGACTTTTTCAACCAAATATATTCTACATTCGTTCTTAATGATAGCAAAACGAATGATACCAACGTTACAACGACATTGGACGTTCGATATTGTGGAGGCATACCTGAATTCAATGAACTGAAATGAATCTACATAATCGCACCAGGAGGCATGGCTGCCAACCAATTGAAATACGATCACATACATATATTTCAACAAACTACGTGTGAAATAACCGAAATTCAGTTGTACACCAATTTATTTGATGAGGTTGTGGTTAATAATATTAAAAAACATATAAAGCATTAAATGTAACGTCTCTTTTATCTCCTTTGAATGTCTCGTCTCTTGGCTGTGGTTTTTAATGTCACTTGTTATAATCATGACATGCTAATCCTCTGTTATAAAGGATTTCATTATATGTCTGCCTCACACTTAAATGTACATATTCGTGAAGGTTATATTTGTGTTAAGCTTAACAAAATTTACGAGTACAAATTAGAACGTTTATAAATACAATATCATCATCTGTTGTATTAGTATCATCAGTTTGTCCCATGTCTATAGTATTACTAGTTAAGACTAGATCTTCACAATCTGTAGCATTCGTAATTTCTACAAGATTCTCACCTTACTAGAAATTGATACAGCCACAACTAAAAGCGGTTTCAGGCCACAGTATTACCATCCCATCTATTAGTCCAATGAAAATTAGAGCTACTATTAAATTGAACGCCACACCGTTATTGAATCTGAATTCCACCTGATACGGTTTATTATATCTTCCTTCTCTTTCCCACTATACCTCTTCTGTATATCTATCTCTTTCTAGTAGTGTGATTGTATTACCGTTGTAGTGATGTTCGTCAATGGTGTTTGTTTAAATGGCGTATTTGAGGGTATCTTGTTTTATATTTAGTGAATGGTAATTAATGTATATAGATGTTGTTATTGTTGATGTTATATCGTCAACTCTTCTGTTAAATAAATGGTACTAATTTAGAATCTTTTTAAAATTGTTAATGAAATGTTTGACGAAATTAAAAATGTAGTCTGAACTGTACTGTACTGCTTCGCTAAATGTCCTGCTGTGCCTTAATTATAAAAATATACATTTATAAGTATACTTTAACCAATCAACAACTACACTGTGCCTAATACTTCGAAGCTGGACCAACAAATAAGCACCTGTATTGTTGTATGCTCCTATTCAAGACAACCTGCTTTTAGAATTGCTTAAAAACGTGAAAAAAAAGTATCTGTTTCCATTATCCCGTCAGCGTCTGCTTCATGAACACCTAAGATAAAAACTACATGCTGCATCTTACTATACAGGCGTGTAGGAACGCCGACGTATAAACTGTTACTACGTATTCAGCATATTATTCTGAAACCCTCAGATAGAAATTCAACATAAGCATATTCAGCCTATTAATGTTCCCACTGCTGGAACGCAGGCCTCCTCTCTATGAGAGGGAACGGGCTATAATCCACCACGCAGGCCCAGTGCGGGTTGGTAGATGTCACATGTCTTCGAATTTTTGGTTCTAGGACATGCCGATAAATTTAAAAAAAAGAAATTCAACATAGGTAATTTGAAAAAAAAAAAACTTTTTCCTACAAAATTGCAGTATTTACACGGTCAAAATGCTGATGGTATATTTCTAAATGGGGTGTTTGGGATTATTGAATACGTGGTGACCGTTTGAGCGGTGTCCCTTTCATCCTGTATAAATGCTGTCCACTACTCAGCCATTCTTCACAAACATTAGCATGAAAGGTTGATGCTTTAAGAGTCAGCACTGCGTCAAAGGTAATGACTGAGCCTACTGGAGACTCACCTTTGAAATATACCTCTACTGCCTGAACTATTTCAGGTCTTTGGTCTTTCAATATCACCAAAAAGACCAATAGAAACAAGTTATCCAAAAAACTAAAGAGTATTTAACTAAATAAACCCGTAGAATGTTCAAATTAGTCGATAGTCGGCCGGATACTGACTATCGTGGCCCGTTCATTTGATATTCATTGAGCGCTCAAACGTTAATGAATTCAACACTCATTATCGCGACCTTGGCGCTTCCTGCTTGGATGATAGTTTAAGCATATGTAAGTTTGGAAAACATAATTTGGAATACAAAATTGGAAACTTGCATATCCAGTGTATTGGTAATAATCGGTACTAGTGAAAGATGACTGTAAGATGACGTTAGAAAAGCAATTTGAAATTGGACTTTCATCATCTGCCTAGCCTTTTCCCAACTATGTCAGGGTCGGTTTCCAGTCTAACCGGATGCAGCTGAATACCCGTATTTTATATGGAGCGACTGCCTATCTGACCTCCACAACCCAGTTAGTAATAGGTAATACGATACCCCTTGGTAAGACTGGTTGTCAGACTTTAAAATATAAAATCCAAATTAAATAATTGTGCTTCTAAATTAGTAGAAATTTAATTGATGTTGCTATGTTAAAAACAGACTTAAATGTACCTTATTTAGAAATTATATTTATCTGTATACATAATATGTATTTACCTCTACCATGCATCTGTATGTACCCTTATACCCTATCCTTTTAGAATTAGAACACTCAGTGATTGTACTGAATATTTCCTAAACATATATTTTTACCCGACTGTGGCGACGCCCAAAAGGAGGATAATGGTTTTATGAATATTATACATATATTTAACTGTTTTTTAATATGATTTTCAGCTCATCTAGACGAAGAGGAAGGTCACTATCAATGGATCGAAGGTCTGGCGATCTTAATATCAGTCATAGTCGTCGTTATAGTTACTGCGTTCAACGATTACACGAAAGAACGGCAATTCAGGTATGTGGGAAACATTTTTATTTATTTTTATGAACAAATCGATCCACTCAGCCTGTCACAGTCCACTGCTGGACATATATCTCAAGCTGCGCCACAACATCCTGTCCTCCACTGTCTGTCGTCTGTCCGTCGCTGTCTTCCACATCTAGTCTTAATGTTTCAAGTTCGTCGGTCCACTAGAGCTAATCTATCATCATCAGCGACAGCTTGACATCACCCACTGCTGGGTATAGGCCTCTCTCTGGTTGAGCCAAGCTCCACGCTCTTGTGCCAGCCTCATCCAGGATATTGTCGCAATAGAACAAATATATATGTCATTTTAACAAATAAATAAAATTTAAGTGTCTAATTGTAATTTAAAAATATCAGCTTTGAATGCTTATGAAAGTACATACAGTATTTATAACAAAAATCCCTACATTTTTTTTTGTCTTTGTCTGTTTGTTCCGGCTAATCTCCGAAACAGCTGGATCGATTTAGGCGAGACTATTACTGGCAGATAGATGATGTTATAAGGAGTAACTTAAGATACTTTAATTTTACAAAAATGATTAGGGTTCCATGCAAAAAAAAATTAAAGACATTAAATTGTTGACAAAATCCGATTCAAAAGAGAAGTCATATTTTTTTATAATAATCAGTGACGGATTTACCAGCAGGCTGAGTAGGCTTGAGCCTAGGGCGGCAGATTTGGGGACCGAATATTTTTTTGCTGCCTCATAGAAATCAAAAAGATTTTGGCATGACGGTTTTCTGATGTTTTACAGATAGAAGTCTGCAACAAATTGTACCGATGACGTTCCCCTCTCACTTGTCGTTGCACATTCCGAATAGCAATCTTCCATATTCTAGAGTAAAACAGCTAGTTCGCCGCCCCCCAACCAGTAATCGGTAATATACCCAAAAATTATTTTACGTGCAATTTCAACGATATTGTTGGATTGTAAAAATAACGTAGGACATTACAATTGTAGAGGCAAGGGCGGCAAAAACTGTACAGCCTATACCTTGTAAACTTGTAAATCCGCCACAGATAATAATTACACGCGTACGAAGGTCGCAGGCAGCAACTAGTAATTAATAAATATAGGGACTGCCCAGATAAACTAAGGCTTGATTAAAAGGCAACCCACGCGACAGTAACGATCCGTATTTGTTTCATTTTGAAAGACTGACTATGTCCCTCCCAACTTGATATCGTCAGTTCAGTCACCTTTATTTAAATGATAATTCCCATGCACTTGATATTATCCTGCATCGCTTCTAACATTCAATGTTTTTATCAAATGGTTTTTTTTTAACCCTCAGTAAATGTCGTAGTATGCTGTCCTAGCAATCAAAAATGTTTCAACTCGGGAACGAGGAGGAAGTGGCACTGTAATATTATTACTTACTATACCCTGCATTACTTCCTAGTATTGTTTCAGACATAACTAAAAAATATCATAACCAAAATGTGTGACTCCTTGCCTATTTTATTTAATTTAATTCTAGGAGATTCCCACGGCGTTCACAAAGTCATCAGTCTACCTTGGTGGGCAACATTTACTAATCTTATTCTATTTCCCATATTCCAGAGGGCTCCAATCCCGGATAGAAGGCGAGCACAAGTTCGCCGTGATCCGGGCTAACGAGGTGAAACAAGTTCCGATCAGCGAGATAGTCTGCGGGGACATATGTCAGATCAAGTATGGTGATCTGCTACCCGCTGACGGTATCCTGTTACAGAGCAATGACTTGAAGGTATGGACACAACACATTATCCTGCACTCCAATATATTTGCGGTCTTCTTCCATACTTTTGTATTACTCGTCATCTCAACAGCCACCTCCTTTCTCGACACGTAAATGTGAGAACTTATAATTTAAAAGGTGTATAGGTTTATGAGGAGTGGTAGTTGGGATTATGCAATGTAATGATCGATTGTTGTTCCCACTGCTGGGACACAAGGATCTTCTCTGTTAGAGGGAGTGGGCTGTAATTCACCATGCAGGCCCAGTTGTTGGAAGCCAGATGTGTTTGAATTTTTGTAGGTAATGTAAAGCTAGTTAGTGGTGGTAACAGTCTCGGAGTGACATGGCTGTGACCTACTGAGATACAGACCGACAAGACGAATCTATAAGGGCCATTTCGCTACGGAATCTGCTCAATAAAGACATTCCTGGGTTCGATTCCCAGTTCGGGCAAAGTGTTATTGGGTTTTTTCATCAAGAATTTCTCAGTAGCAGCCACGAAGTCTGGATTTGTGGCCGGTTGATGGAAATAGGCTCGCCCCCTATTACTTGGGACTTAAACATAACTGGCGAAATGCGGGTAAACTATTAGGTACACCTCTGACTAACTCTGCGGGTATAACAGGCCTGAAGTTATGCTATGATGTAAATCTGACTAGCTTCGCCAGCGACAATCTTTATGCTAGTTCGATGTACTATTAGCGTTCCTTAACAAAATATAATTTAAATCATAGCTAGGCACATATCTGTAACTCCATGACAACTAACAAACACAGACTGATCATTGCACCTTACAATATCTTAAGAAAGATGAATCACGCCACGCTACTCATTCTCTAACAACATATAAGCTTCTTCAAACAGCCGCGGTTACTACAAATGTCAATATATATCTGTGCTAACACTAATAATCAGGTAGTTGTGTACCATATCTGATTTGTACGAGTATTGATACCGCGTGCGTCAATTGATAACCGAGTGCCTTTCCCGTTGATAACAAACTATTGGGTTATCGGCTGTAACTTTGTTACCTTTATAAAAAATGTGGAAATATTTGTTGTTTAGTCTAGATTGATTGTTCTGTCTGGGTTGCGACCCAGTCTAAAGTCATCATCTGCCTAGCCTTTTACCAAAGGTTCCCCTTTAGGGTCGGCTTCCAGTCTAACAGGATGTAGCTGAATACCCGTATTTTACATGGAGCGACTGCCTATCTGACCTCCACAACCCAGTTAGTACAAGGTAATACGATACCCCTTGGTAAGACTGGTTGTCAGACTGACTACCTGTAACGACTATCAAAGACTATCAAAGATCTACATATGACAGCTGGGACCAACGGCTTAACGTGCTTTCCGAGGCACAGAGGAAACTCGATATGTAATGGGTGGTTACCCGTCCACAGACGAACCTAGGCAAGCACGGCTTAACTTAAAGATCGATCCGAGCGGCTGTTAATATTCAGCCACGAGCTCTTCCTGCGACCCAGTCTAAAATAATGAGGGAAATTGTGATATAACATAATCAGCATGGAACTTGGAACTCCAGGTCGTAAGCGGGGACCCGTAAACCATAATACACCACACGGCTCCAAATACGGGCGAGGCAAAAAAAATAAAAGTCTTCAATAGAGCTGCCATAATTTGATTCTAGATTTATTTGATCTCGAAATCTTAATGAAAAGATGAGTACGAACCAGTCAAGGCTTTATTTAGTCATAGCACTGGGTCTAGTGGTCGCAAGACTGCTGAGCTTCAGGTCCTGGGTTCAATTCCCGGGTCGGGCAAAGTGTTATCGGGTTTCTCCATCAAGAATTTCTCAGTAGCAGCCACGTAGTTTGGATTTATGCCCGGTTGATGGCAATAGGCTCGCCCCCTATTACATGGGACTTAAACATGACTGGCGAAAAGTGGGTGTACTATTAGGTACACCTCTGTTTAACCCTTCGAGGATTACAGGCGTGATGTTATGTTTTTAGTCATATCACAGTTTGACGTAAAAGCCTGAATAGAGGTCGATTCTTACTCGAGTGCTAGATAAAAGGGGTGTGGCTGCATCCTTATCACAGAACCACGTATCCATGACTTGCAATAAGTTCAGAGCGCAAAAATTCGACGTCGTTTTGGTCCAAAAACCTAACTCAGTAGCTTCATATAAAAACCGAGTGGTTACCAGAGTCATCCAAGCAAGTCGAAATTATATCTTATGTAGGTATTATGCTCCTCTCATTAGAACTTGCTATTAGCATCAACGAACGTTAACTTATTCTTATTCTGCATATAACTTTGTAAGGAAATGATGGATGAAAAAAGATTGCAAGTAGCCGAGATGAAAATGTTGAGGTGGTGGATGTGTGATGTGGATAAAGTAAGGAATGGGTATGTTAGAGGAAGTTTGAAAGTGGCGCCAGTTTCAGAAAAGTTAAAAGGGAATCGACTGTCATGGTATGGGCTTGTGATGAGGAGGGACAAATCCCATGTGAATAAAAGAGTGATGCATACAAATGTTGATGGATGGAGAGGGAGAGGAAGACCAAGGAAACGATGGATGGATTGTGTGAGGAATGATATGAAAGAAAAAGGAGTAAATGATAGCGTGACGGTTGACAGAGGAGAATGGAAGAAAAAAACGTGTTGCGCCGACCCCAAGTAACATGAGACAAGAGTATGAAGATGATGATATTTCTGTGTAAGGAAAAGTATACATATTAATTGCTGACCTTAATCAAACACACCAAAAACCCCACTATCAAGAATTACTGTCAAACCCGCTGCCTGCATGCCAAGATACACATAATTGTACGATTTGCGTCATTACAAGTCATTAGCTCGCCTGGATTGATCCGATAAGCCCCCATTTCAAGATACCACTGAAGTTTTAGATAGCACATAGTTTTTTATCATTTATTTTTTATTATATGTGAATATTTGTTGAGTGCTGATTTAGCGAGAATTATGTAATCATGTGATTGTTTGATTAGGACATTCTTTTGTAATTATTGTCGTAGGTAACGTTGCTTTTATTTGCAGTAAATGTTATGTAAAAGTCGACATGATAAATAGCTAAGATCGTCATCTTCTTAGCCTTTTCCCATTTATGTTAGGGTCGGCTCCCAGTCTAACCGGATGCAGCTGAATACCCGTATTTTACATGGAGCGACTGCCTATCTAACCTCCACAACCCAGTTAGAACTAGTAAATACGATACCCCTTGGTAAGACTGGTTGTCAGACTTTGGTTCTTCGTAATGTTGGCCCCTAGGCACGCCACTGTTCACACACTGACAATGCACAACACCAAAGCATTTATTTCAGAGAAACAATTTAGGCAGACACTTTTGAATTGTCGCTGGTCAGTCAAATCCTAGAAGCTAGTTCTCCATTCAAAGGCAAAACAGCTTCAAAGACTTGAGAAGGGCTATTTTACTAAAAAAAACTACTTTTAACAAAAATCATCTGCCAAGTCGCGTGTACACAACAGCAACAGCAGGCAGCAGCTCACGTGCTTCCACACTGCGCAGAAGGTGTCTCATACAGGGCAAAGTACTTCAGTAACCCAGGCACTCTCCGCAAGGTCCTTAGTAACACCAAAGCATTGTATAACGGGCTGGTGTCCGCAACTCCACGTCAAAGCGCGTATTTTGCGTGGGAATGGGAAATTTATTCGATCCACCCTAACTCCCCGAGAAAGGCCAGCAGCGCCTTGATGTTGCTGACAATCTCGCGGAGAGTACCTGGGGTACCGAAGTACTTTGCCATGCAGTATGTTGCAACCACTGGGTAATGTAGAAGCACGTGGGCTGCTGTTTCGTCTTCCTCCATGCAGGCTCGGCACAGGGGGCTGTCTGTGACTCCTATGACAAAGAGGTGTTTATTAAAAGAGCCGTGTCCAGTGATGGTGGCTGTAAGTGTGCGCAGCTGTAGTTTGGTCAGCCGAAGCGCTCGTTTGGTGAGGCGGCCATCGATAGTAGGGAGTGCTTCCTTGGCCCGCCTGCACTCGCCATGGTCCAGCCACAGCTTGTGGTGTTGTTCGCTGGTTCGTTTCCTTACCAGTGTGCGTAGATACCCGAAAGGGAAATGGCACAATGGGTTCGGGTCCCACTGCTGCCATGCTCGATCCCCTTCTAGCGAGTTCGTCCGCTGCGTCATTGCCTCGGGAATCGCTGTGTCCTTTGATCCATTGAAACCAAAGCATTGCTGGCCTTTCTCGGGGAGCTGGGGTGGTTCGAATGATTTTGCCACCCGTACCACAGAATACATAACTGTACATGTGCCCGTATGCGAAATACGAGCGTTGGACGTGGAGTTGCGGACACCAACCCGTTATACAATACAATGTCATGTCCATTTAAATATAAAATAATGTAAAAATATCAGCAGAAATCTATAGAAGTCCATTTAATGTTTCAGGTTGATGAATCCTCGCTGACTGGCGAATCGGACCATGTCAAAAAGGGTGAATCATTTGATCCTATGGTGCTATCCGGTACACACGTTATGGAAGGTATGTTGATCCCATTGTAAGGAATAAATCCTCATTATGAACTTGATTTCTTCTTAGCGTATCGATGGCGGAGCATTCAAGAATGTGTGACTCAAAATTCAGCTACGTAAACTCACTGATATGACAGTCATAATAATTCTATTGATTTAGAAGAAGATATAGCGTCCACACTATTGATGGTATTGCTGTACACCTGTCTGCCAAAAAAAACCCTTTGACATACCTCGCAAGAGTTTCTTCTTCATTTGTTAAGACTGGCCATGATCTTGTAATGTTTGGCAAATGAAGTGAAAAGTGAAGGTTTTGGGCAAACGGTAAGACGCCATTCATTTGAGATAATTCCTTAGTTCACATGCATTTCGTGATCATGGTTTTATTTAGTACAGAATCTTCTACATTAGCTACCTAAAATCGACAAACTGTATAACAGCCTAAAACAAAACTCGGGTAGAATAAGACAGACTTCGTAAAAGAACGAAGTATGCAACAGTAAGAACAAATTCAGGTTTCACGTGCGTATTGTAGAATTGTCACTTACTTCGGTGAAGGATTCTTCCCATTTTGTCCTATGGATCCTAGACTTGGTCTTTGACAAACATTCAAAAGTCCAAACTCAAGGTCCGCCAACGTAAAATGGAGCGCAGCACTCTAGGCGTCAAACTAACCGACCGTGTACGCAACACCACACTGCGCTCCAAGACACAAATTACTGACGTTGCTCAAAAAGCGGCTAAGCTGAAGTGGGACTGGACTGGCCACGTCTGCCGCATGTCCAATAACTTGTGGGCCAAAATTACCACTTTCTGGAGCCCTGACACAGCCAGAAGGCGTTGCGGCTAGAAGATGGCGGGACGAGCTGGACAAAACCAACAACCAGTGGGCCACATTAGCCCTGGATCGAAACAACTGGAAGTCATGGGGAGAGGCCTTTGCCCAGCAGTCCGATGACGCAGGCTAACAGTATCAGTATTGGTAAAGGAAAACGTCATGAGAAAAGTAGCATACCATAGAGACATTTCTCGACGGCATGAAAAGCCAAGTCTGAGGCCCACGAGCGGCATAAAAACTCAGACACCAGGTTAGGCACTAACCAGACGAAAGAAGAAGATGAAGAAGTAAGAATAAAGGAGCATCATCTCAGGTATTCTCATTGCCATCCTAACATTCCAGGCTCCGGCAAAATGTTGGTAACAGCGGTCGGTGTGAACTCCCAAGCTGGTATCATCTTCACTCTACTGGGCGCAGCCGTAGAGAAGGAGGTCAAGGAAATCAAGCAGCTGAAGAAAGGTCAGTGCCCTTGTGTTTGCCCGCTAAAGTAGCATAGTGAACTGTCCCTAGACATGTACCGCCTTTCTGATGACCAGGTGATGGCCATGTCGTGTCTTTGTTTGTGATTTTGTCTGTGATTGTTAAAAATGGGGAGTTTTTTGTAGTGAATCGTAGTGAAAATCGTCATCAGAAAGGTTGTCCTATAGCAAGAACCCCGCAAGATAGTTTAGCTGTTACTCTGCTCATTTAGACGACGCTTCCAATATGCTTAACCAAAAATGTGCTTAATCAATTCGAGACAAGCTTAAACACACCTTAAGTCAAAGCGATAAAGTATAATCTAGCTTGCCCAAATGAGCATAGTACACCCCGATGCTTGGTGCATACATTAGTGTAACCAGTGACGTATGACCCCCCCCCTCCCCCTTGTCACCCCGCACTCCCCTCTCCTGTTGAGAGGGGGAAAATCATAACGAAATTGGTAAAAGGTTGAGTTTACACTTTTGACCATAAAAAGTACCATCATAAAAAATAAGTGTTCTATTTTATAAAAGTTTTTTTTTTTACCAATTTCGTTCCCTAAAGTGAGATTATTTTATTTATTGATGACTGAATGATACGAATGTCATTACGTTTTTTTTTGTCTTGAGTTTATTGTCTTTATACATAAAGTCTTGTTGAACGTTGTCTGTCTATGTTATATGTTTTAACTAATAGCCTGAAATGTTTTGTGAGAGCATGACATATTTTCAAGTGAATATTTTTCCATATATTCTGTGTACGTTCGATGTCGTTAAATACATAAATTATTGTTCTGTCTCAATAAAAGAAATAATCTCTTTTCAAGAATCATAAAATTATAATTAAAAATGATCCTAAAAGCATACATTTGTAAATGCAATTTTAGTCGCTATGTTTGAGCAGTTGAGGCAGTGAAAATATACTCATTTTTTTTCTGACAATTTCATGTCAAGAGACAGATGTAAAAAAATCTTCAATTTAAATGAGTTCTTGTGTATATTGGTTTCTCAAATGCTTAAACAGTCTAAGACATGAAACCCTTTAGATTTAGTGCCACAACCAAACATAGTGTGATCCGTACAATGACATCCGAATTTTTTTTCTCCACCCCCGACCCCGGCCTGCCGCACGCACCTCCATGTCGCCGATCAACAAAAAAAAAAAACATAATTAAAAAAACAAAATTAAAAACTAAATAAAAAAAAAACATACACATCGAAATGCATCGTGTATCTGTCTTGTGGACTGCATGATGTTTAATCGAAATATATTTCAATCGTTGTCATAAATGTGTATGCTTGTCTGATTTATATTGGATAAAATATATCGATGGATATTGGAAAAAATTGACGCGAGTAGAAGCTAAAAAGCAGCGCAAGTCTACGCAACGCAAGAGTTTGACTGGTAAGTAACCTCCTTTGCTATGCCCCGCTTTACGAACTACCCTCCGTACACTCAGGGCCAGAAAATATACGCCTTATGTTCTATTTTTACGTATATACAGGGTGGTGGTGCTTAGTTTTGTGGCTTCGGCTTACCTGTGGGACTGGGTAGATGAATCTGTCCTTAAGTGTACTCTTAATGACATACTACTTATAAGCCACAATTTTAATAGTAATATTTAAAGTAGTATGTTCCTAGTTAATACAGTAATAGAACTGTAGTTAAAAAAGTAATTTTACTAATTTTCTCGGCGGTAAAACGTAGGTTCTTAAATAATACTAAATAAATTATTATAAAATAATATAAATACCATATTTCATTTTCATATAACAGCATCCTAGTGCATTCTTCTGTAGTAACACTACCTGTAGTGTTCCTCTTAACCTGTAATAGTGTATATTTAAGCATCTTGATCTTCCTCTAATATTAACTAAAAGCAAATGTAGATAGAAATAAATGCAAAAGAGAACACCCTTTGCACCTTCTGTGAAAGTCCAAAATTCAAGTGATATTTTATATTTATTTTCAAATACTTTTCGTATTGACACTGAATAGTTATTTTTTTCTAAATTTTGTTTACAATTTGACAGCCTTTGATCAAACGTACTTATTTAAGTAATAACTTTTAACAACAGACTATTTCTTGGTTAACATTTTTTCGTTTAATTTGAGGCTGTGTTACAGTAAAATCTATTGGCATTGAGTAACTTAGTAAGATTCTATTAAATTCAGAGCTTTTAAATTTTGAAAAAAAAAAGGACAACAGCGACAATAGCCCAAATTGAGGCGATGACTGGCAATCGAGAAACTGATGCCACACTCAGGCGAAATTAATTGTTTATCAAATTGACATTCGACGTCAATTATCTGTGTCTGATTTGGATGTAAGGTCAATTTGAATTGGCAGTCAATTTTCTAAACAATTATTTTTCCTTGATTGTACTAATCATGTTGTTAAATTGTATTATTGTGAACTCATTTCGCAGACCAATAGGTTCTGAGATGGAACATGCGTTCATTATAATAAAATTACAACCTCTACAACCTCTACAAATAAAAAGATTATGATACTACACAGATATTGAACTTATTATATTCGCCGTTTTATGCACACATGTCATGGCAAAAATACACTGACCACTAATGTCGATTTCTACAAACTTGCAGAAGAAACATTACCTATGCGTGCAATTACGACAAATATAATAAGCTGAGGTCTAATTTCACGAATGAAACTGAACTCGTCCAAGAGCAGTAAACTGCGTTTAAGATAATTCAGTATCATCAAAGCTTTGAAATATTGGTAGTGATAGATCTAGGGGCCTAAAATGGTCGCTTTAGCATAATCATATTAGAATAATGATATGAATTACTTTACAATTCGTAAAATGTCAACAAAGTGACAAGTCATAATATTAAATGAGCCTGTGACCATTTTAAGAATGTAACCGTGATTCATATTATTATCCTATTATGATTCTTCTAAAGCGGCGATCTCAGGCCCCCTAAACTCAGTTTAAATGTGCTGATCACGATCAGTTTTATGAACGAAATTAGCCCTAAATATCTGTATAGCAACATAACTTTGTTTTTGAGCTATTGTCGCTTCAAACTCCCCCACTTCCAACCAACTAACTGTCAACCGTAAAGCAGGTGACGAGGAAGTAACCCTCCCCGCGTCGGGCAACAGCCACGGCGCCAACCATGCGCGGCCGGACGACAACCACGTGGCTCCTCCTCCCAGCGACAAGCCTCCCGCGGAGACCTCGCACAAGAAGGAGAAGTCCGTGCTTCAGGCTAAGCTTACTAAGTTGGCTATACAAGTAAGTTATTTCTCACTATATTGGTGTTTTTTAGAACAGTATACTTTATGTATCATCGAGGTCCGTCTAGCTAGACAACAATTTCTTTAATATGGGGAAACAACAATAAAGGGCTGCCTCGGTGGTCCAGTTGATCGCAATCGCGACTACTGAGCTGGTCCTGTGTTCGATTCCCGGGTCGGGCAAAGTGTTACTGGGTTTTTCCATCAGTAATTCTTCAGTAATAGCCACGGATACTGGATTTGTGCCCGGTTGATGGCAATAGGCTCACCCCCTATTACATTTGACTTAAAACATAACTGGCTAAATGTTGGTTTACCATAAGGAAACACCTCTGCTTAACACTTCGGGGATTACGTGATGTTATGTTATGAGTTATGTATAATCTCTCCCCTCCACCAGATCGGTTACGCCGGCTCTACAATCGCCGTCCTCACCGTCATCATCCTGGTGATCAACTTCTGCGTGCACACGTTCGTGATCGAGCAGAAGCCGTGGAAGGCGACGTACATCAACAACCTTGTGAAGCATCTCATCATCGGTGTCACCGTGCTGGTGGTTGCTGTGCCGGAGGGGTTGCCGCTCGCTGTTACGCTGTCCCTTGCTTATTCTGTCAAGGTAAGGAAAACTTGAAATCTTTATTTGTGTTATTTGAGAGGGAGAGGAAGACCAAGGAGTTTTAAGTCAAGGAATGATAAACGAAAAAGGAGTAAATGACGTCACGGCACAATTTACTCCTTCTCTCATATCATTCTTTACACAATTCATCCATCTTTTCTTTAGCCTTCCTCTCCCTCTCGATCCACCAATATTCATGTCCATTTTCACATACAAAGCCACCTATTTATGTATACATAAACTAACTTCTGTCCTTCCACAGAAAATGATGAAAGACAACAATTTGGTCCGTCACTTGGACGCGTGCGAGACCATGGGTAACGCGACGGCCATCTGCTCCGACAAGACCGGCACGCTGACGACCAACCGCATGACGGTCGTGCAGTCCTACATCTGCGAGAAGCTCTGCAAGGTGACGCCCAACTACCGCGACATACCGCAGGACGTCGCCGAGGCTCTCATCGAGGCCGTCTCTGTTAATGCTGCGTTCACGTCTAGGATTATGGTGAGTTCACTTTTGTATTAGTCCATGAATTTTAATCTGTATTGTTTACCTTCTGGATTATAAGCTAATTTACATCTAATATTGGGTTTGAAATTTCGACAACGTTAGTGTCCTTGAATAAAAACGATTCTGTAGAATAAAGTCAAATTGCTTCGCTACAAAAATATCTTAGAAAATCTTTTTATTGGGGCCAGTAACAGTGATAGGCTAGTGGTGTGACTGTCGGACTGCCAAGTCATAGGTGTCGAGTTCGAATCCAAGACACGCTCCTCTGATTTTTTCGGATTCATGTGCATATTGTATAACTATTACTTGCTTCGGTGAAGGAAAAACATCGTAAGGAAAGCAGCATGCCTGAGAGATATTTCTCAACGGCATGTAAAGCTAAGTCAGAGGCCTGGCATAAAAACTCTGACACCAGGTTAGGCACTTACCATACGATATAGAATAGACTGGGGCCTGACAACTTATAGAGAGAATATTAAACGAGGAGTCGGAGATTTCATCAGATCTCGTTAACGCAAAGAGGAAATTATTGCCCATTATGCTAGTCTGTCAAGGTGTTAATGTAATTTACATGTTAACTTATTATGATTTGTTGTACTTAAATCGCAACAAAAAACACGATATTTACCAGCAAATTATGAAAAATAACATGAAAGCTCGGCTAATTTGCATGATATAAATGCACCCACGAATAATGTAGCTTTCTGCCAGTGAAAGAATTTTTAGAATTGGATATTAGTTCCGGAGATTACCCCTACATACAAAACTTAAAAACAAATTTTCTATAACATGTAATTTTTGTTCCACAGCCCAATCTAGACCCAACCGGTCCCCCAATGCAGGTCGGCAACAAGACCGAGTGCGCGCTGCTCGGGTTCGTGGTGAACCTGGGCCAGAGCTACGAGGCCGTGCGCGAGCGCCACCCGGAGGAGTCGTTCACGCGCGTCTACACGTTCAACTCCGTGCGCAAGAGCATGTCCACTGTCATCCCTTACAAGGGAGGATATAGGCTGTATACTAAGGGAGCTTCTGAGATTGTTTTGAAGAAGTGAGTATTGTTTTTTCGTTTTTAAAATTTGATTCAGTTGTGATTATGATCTATTCAAGTTTTGTGATGTAGTTTCTGCAAAACGACGGAAATGTTAAAGGTACTTGCAAGATCGTAGGTTCGGACCCTTAAAATGCTTGAGAACGAAACGGAAATGAAAAAAAAAACATAATTATGTTTTTGCAAACTGAGCTTTATTTTGATTTAGAATAAAACATTTGAAAACACCTGTTTTCAATTTAATTTGTCGTCAAATTACATATCAAGGCATTTGATAGGCTCTTTTTTCTGTCAACAAACCAATGATTTCGACTAAGATGATGTTATACAGTAGGGTTTCGATAATATTTCAGATGAAAAATAACGTTTCTTACAAAAAACTGATACTTATTACCTAGTTATTATCAGTCAACCGTCTTCACTCATTTTCTCACTTCCAATATATTAATTTTTACCTTTTATCCTCTTAGATGTGCATTCATCTACGGCCACGAAGGACGCTTGGAGAAGTTCACACGCGACATGCAGGAGCGGCTGGTGCGACAGGTCATCGAGCCCATGGCTTGCGACGGGCTCAGGACCATCTCCGTCGCCTACAGGGACTTTGTGCCCGGCAAGGCTGAGATTAACCAGGTAAAGTATCTATAATGCAAGTAACTAACAGGTAGAAGTGAGACCTTGGGAGTGCTTGCAAGTTTTCTGTTAATGGCGTCTCGCAGGTCAATCTATGAGGCTGGCTTCTGCTTAACCGGACTATCCAGTGGGGTGGCTTGAGTGTAAAGCCTCCAGCCAGGGGCATAAAACTCACAAACTAACCGACAGCGCGCTCGCGGGTATCCCTGTGGGGTAATCACCTCGGCTTAGGGCGGCGCTGGGAGGGCAGCAAAAGGACAGGCTGAATCTGAGTGAAGGTCGGCTCAATCGATTCGGCAGTATTGATTGAACAACATAAGCGACCCAATGCAATCACTGCACATCATTCAACTCGAGCTGATCGTTAAACTCCGACTCCGGCGTTAGCTCGTCACAATTTGCGACCTAAGCTGGACTTCTTTTTGACGACTGTGTATCTACTTTGTATTAGATTTTGCCGCTCGGCTGTACCGAATCATTCCAGAACATGTTTCTTGCTCTTGCCATTTTGCGACATTTATCGAGTTTTTATTTTTATTTTATTTTATTTATTCAGGGACAATAAACAGCTACAATATGTGTTGGAACAGAGGAAAGACAAAATATTAACAATATTGCAGCCACTACAGTTTGACATAAGACTGACAAGAGAGAGACTCTATAGACTCTCCACCTATTTTAATAATCTATTGATTTCTAGTTCTCACAATATTATGTTGTATTGATTTTGTTCAGGTGCACATAGACCAAGAGCCCAACTGGGACGACGAGGACAACATCGTGAACAACCTGACCTGCCTGTGCGTTGTCGGCATTGAGGATCCTGTGCGACCAGAAGTACGTATACATCGCTTTATATATGACATGTCACTTATGGTCACTTATCTTGAGATTTTCAATGAGATAAATACTTAGCCAAGACCTATAACGTAATATTTTTTTGAACATAAAAGAACATTTTAATTTATCCTGTTCGATAGATAAAGCTAAGCTCTTGCACTAGATATTGGTACAAGAGATTACCAATTGGCTTTATATCTGAACTATTTTTAATTATTTTTTTTTTATTTAAACCATATCCGATCTTTATCAAAAGGAACAAGGTTTTAATTACATTGGCGAACGTATATACTTAAGTTTTATTAATTCAATTATCTCAAGTCAGCTGCTAGACATAGGTCAATCACAAGTTGCACCACACCCTGTTTTACACCTTTTTAAGGTCGTTAGTATATCTAGCCATGATCGTTTCCTCTATTAATAAATTATTTTAACCCACAGGTACCCGAAGCTATCAGGAAATGCCAGAAGGCTGGCATCACAGTCCGCATGGTGACTGGCGACAACGTGAACACCGCGCGCTCCATAGCCATCAAGTGTGGCATCTTCAAGCCGACCGACGACTTCCTCATCCTCGAGGGCAAGGAGTTCAATAAGAGGATCAGGGATGCTAACGGAGATGTGAGTTACATTGATATCATTGCCACAAATGCCAAAGGTTCTTCTTTATTCTTCACTACTTGATATGAATTAAAGATCGCTGTTGACATGACCAATTAATATATTGTAGAAACCAATTTAACATTTTGAACGCCAGAGCATAAAGGCACGCCCGTGCCCTCCACCCCAAGCCACAATTTCACGTATCATTTTATCACATATTTGTGTCGTTTGGCGTACAGAGCACGCGCTTGCTTGTCACGTATATGTGACAATGGCGTTCAAAAGGTTATTTAACCTTTTTGACCGCCAGAGCATAAAAGCACGCGCGTGCACTTCACGCCAAGCCACAATTTCACCTACAATTCTGTCACATATTTGTGTCCTTTGGTGTAAAGGGCACGCGCTTGCTCGTCACGTATATGTGGCTATGGCGGTCAAAAGTTTATTGTGCTTCAGCGGCGAAAACAACTATTTATTTGTTGCCTTTCCTATATTCTTCAACTAATAACATTTTACTCAATTCCTTTCCCCAACAGGTTCAACAACATCTGCTAGACAAAGTATGGCCGAGACTCCGCGTGTTGGCTCGTT
The DNA here is from genome assembly GCA_963576755.1 of Noctua janthina. Classification (NCBI taxonomy): domain Eukaryota; kingdom Metazoa; phylum Arthropoda; class Insecta; order Lepidoptera; family Noctuidae; genus Noctua; species Noctua janthina. The sequence continues at coordinate 8,531,131 of OY755075.1, read as the reverse complement.
CGTCGCCCACAGACAAGTACACGCTGGTCAAAGGAATGATCGAGTCGAAAGCGTTCGATACCCGCGAGGTGGTCGCTGTGACCGGAGACGGTACCAACGACGGACCTGCCTTGAAGAAAGCTGATGTTGGATTTGCTATGGTAAGTCGTCTGTTACCCATCGCTAATAATGTTTACGTATGTGAATAAGAGCAAATATGTACCTACTTGGACTGCCTCTTTGGTCTAGTGGCCTTAAACTTGACTTTGGAGAATGAGGTGACAGGTTCAATTCCCTGGTCGGGCAAAGTGACAGTTGATTTTTCCATCAGGAATTTCTCAGTAGCAGCCACGGAGTCTGTATTTGTGTGTGTTGATGGCAATAGGCTTGCCCCCTAATTACATGGTACTTAAACATAACTGGCGAAATATGGGTGTACTATTAGACACAACTAAAAATCTGCCTAACCCATCGGGGATTACAGACGTGATGTTATGTTAACATTGAATACTCTGACACTCCTAGGAGTTTTATAAATCATTTTTAGACAACCTAAGGTCGATATTTTTATCAGTTTTTTTTTTGTTTCAACGCCAACCAGTTGCTATAATAAAAATATCAAACAAACACAAACTAATCTTGACATTGAGACATTAATATTCAGAAATATCATGATATTGGGACTACCTACTATCCCGTGCGTTGTCTTTATCTACCTTAGTTATTTTTGAGGGGTGCTACACAAGGTTCGTGGCGATCGGCAAACTCCTTAAGGCATCTACCATCGCTGCATCACGAATGGCCGAATCAATCAATCGACTCGAACATTGTGTTAACCACCCCTCAATACAAAGAACACAAAATATATCATATCTAATCACCATTTCTATCCCCAGGGTATCGCCGGTACAGACGTAGCAAAGGAAGCGTCAGACATCATCCTAACGGACGACAACTTCTCGTCGATAGTGAAGGCCGTCATGTGGGGACGTAACGTGTACGACTCCATCGCGAAGTTCTTGCAGTTCCAGTTGACTGTCAACGTTGTGGCCGTCATTGTCGCCTTCATCGGCGCGTGTGCGATACAGGACAGTCCTCTTAAGGTATGTCAGACCATGATATATCATGAACATGGAGTTTCTTGGTAGTTCTTCTCCATAGGTAACTACAAATTCAAATCGTGCATCTTGATTCTGACATTTCATAGGTGCTCATGTAGGACAATCTATACTAATGTTATAAAGAGGTAAAATTTGTTTGTAAGTTTGTAGGGGACAAACTTACAAACAAATTTTACCTCTTTAAAAGTAATCTTCGGAACTACTTATCCGATTCCGAAAATTCTTTCACTAACGTGAAGCTACATTATGCCCGAGTGTCATAGGCTACATTTAAAACGTTCCCGTGAGTTAATTTTCGTACATAACGGGAGTGAGCAAGAACTAGTGTGAAATATTTCGAACGTAATACAACATAGCCATGTCCAGATTGTGTAGTTCATAATCTCCTCATGGCATAGTCTGCTCATAGTGTTCCCTCTGCTGGGAGATAGGCCTCCAGGCTCTCTCAATGATGACAGTAGTGATTATTGCCAAAACTAAACCGTTCCCCCCCCCCCCCTCACAGGCAGTACAAATGTTATGGGTGAACCTGATCATGGACACGCTAGCGTCTCTCGCGCTGGCCACGGAGATGCCGACACCCGACCTGCTGCAGCGCAAGCCGTACGGCCGCACCAAGCCGCTCATCAGTCGCACCATGATGAAGAACATCCTGGGACAAGCCATCTATCAGCTCTTTGTTATATTCTCGCTGCTCTTTGTTGGTAAGTTTGTACCGCTGTCGCTGAATTGGAGAAACTGTGCCTATTTGTACAAAGACCTACTGCCGCGTGGGCCTAATTGATAAGAATGCTGCCATCTTGATTTTGATGGCCTCAAAATATCTTTGTTGCACTGTATGTACTTTTTGTCATAAGAGATTACTTTCTACAAAAAAAATTGAGAATTTTTGAAAACTGGTGACTGCCTCGTTGGTGTAGTGGTGATGAGACTGCTGAGCATGAGGTCCTGGGTTTGATCCCCTGGTCGAGCAAAGTGTTACTGGGTTTTTCTATCTGGAATTTCTCAGTAGCAGCTATGGAGTAATTTGTGCCCGGTTGATGGCAATAGGGTCGCCCCTGATAACATGGGACTTAAACATAACATTGGGTTCCGCCTATTCTTAGTGAATCCAGGCATTATTACTACTGGTAGAGAATGCCTTGTCTCGTTAAGTCCGCCATTGCACCACCAGTTTCATTATCATCATCTGCCTAGCCTTTTCCCAACTATGTTAGGGTCAGCTTCCAGCCTAACCGGATGCAGCTGAATACCAGTATTTTACATGGACCGACTGCCTATCTGACCTCCACAACCCAGTTAGTACTGGGTAATACGATACCCTTTAGTAAGACTGGTTGGTTGGTGGTGGCTTTACACCACCAGTTTAAATAAATAAATAATTCAATTTGTTCTCCTCAGGCGACCGACTCCTGAACATACCATCCGGCCGGTACAACGCCCTCGGACAAGAACCGACTCAACATTTCACCATCATCTTCAACACCTTTGTCATGATGACGCTGTTCAACGAAATCAACGCGCGTAAGATCCATGGCCAGAGAAACGTGTTCCAGGGACTCTTCACCAATCCCATCTTCTACTCTATATGGATCGGGACAGCGGCTTCGCAGGTATGTTGACAGAGAGAGGCAGCATTCCTCAGTAACCAGGGAATCTGGATTTGTGCCCGGTTTATGGCAATAGGCTAGCACCTATTATTTTTCGACATGTCAGCTCGCAGGTCAACCTATGAGGCTAGCTTCTGCTTAACCGGACTATCCTGTGGATGCCTTGAGCGTAAAGGCCCTAACCAAGGGCATAAAACTTATAAACTAAGCGACAGCGCGCTAAGAGCTCCCCCTGTGGGGTACTCACCTCGGCTTAGGGCGGCGCTGGGAGGGCAGCAAAGGGACAGGCGGGATCTGATTGAGGTTATGTAGGGGCTGAATTAAAACTACTGTCTATGTCATGCACTACACAAACTTCATCGAAAATTCCAGGTGGTAATCATTCAATTCGGAGGCATGGCGTTCAGTACGTCAGGACTATCGATAGACCAGTGGCTGTGGTGCCTGTTCCTCGGCGCCGGGACCCTCGTGTGGGGCCAGCTCGTCACCACCGTGCCCACCAGGAAGATACCCAAGAGATTGTCGTGAGTACCACATTTCATAACACAGTCATCAGACTATGAGGTTCCCACTGCTGGGACGCAGGCCTTTGCTCTGTGAGAGGGAGTTAGACGTAATCCACTAAGCAGGCCAAGTGCGGGTAAGTGGATGTCTTAGAATTCAGTCACAAAGTGACAATTCATAATGTTAACTGCGTCTGTGACTATTTTAAGAATTTTAACGTGATGCATATTGTTATCCTATTATGGTTCTGTTATAGCGGCTATTTTAGGCCCCCAGAGGTTGAAACAATGGACCATCCACCACTGCTAGTGTGATACTTACTATCCCGTAAAATATTTTTCTCATGCTCATAATCTTCCTGCAGTTTCCCCAATGAAATTGATTACAGCGGTAGGATGTCTTCTGCAGGATGTATCAGAATAAGTGCAATACCTCTTAGGTGGGGATCATCAAACTGGACAACTTCCAAAAAAAAAACTGTTATACACTGTAAGCATAGATCTTTGGATCATTTACACAAAAATCCTTGCCCACCCAGATGGGGCCGAGGCCAGCCCGACCCTGAGTCGATCCAGCCGGGCCCCGACTACGACGCGGACCTGGACAAGAAGCCGCGCGCCGGCCAGATCCTCTGGATCCGGGGCCTGACGCGCCTCCAGACGCAGGTACGCACGCACCGGCGCACGCGCACACGGGACATGCGGACATGATCCGACGGATGACATGTGCTTACACCATACTAATAGAAAATACTGTCAATAATTCCACGTTGAGACGGAAATTTGATATTCTTGAAACTGAAACTCTGGATATGACGGGGCTGATATGCCCCAAACGTCCCCAAAAAAACTGAAAGTGGGATACGAAACAATTAAAGTAATTTGGTCAAAAGAAAATGATTCTTAACTACAGACAAGCAGTGTCCAGTTTTTTTGATAGATCTATAATAAAAAATGGTGTATTCTTCATTATATGATATTCAATACACAAAATTCGTGCTTCGGATTTGGTGAAAACTATTGTAAGATGTGCTAAGCGTCAAAAAATAGAACAGACGCAATAGCAACAGTAATATGGTTATTTATTCGATGGCAATACTTTAGAGTAATCAATTTACATAAAAACAACTCTAATAGCTATCGAAAAATAAATTTTCTTTGTCAAAAATTGGAATCTCAAACAAAAGTATATGTCAAACTTATACTTATTTCGGTACTTAACCGAAATATCGGGAGCTCAAAATAATGAACAATCACTGAAGAAATCCCGTAAGTGACAGTATAAGTTTAGTTGTAAACCATGAAAGCTTAAAACAGTGTTTAAAAGTATACGTCATCCGTCAAACATTGCTATGTGGCTTAATTCAGCAGCTGAAAGGCCGCTGAATTTTGTCGGGGCTTTAATAATTTCATATTAAAACATATCACTGTCTTTCTATGAAATTATTGGGATATTAGGCACACTACACAAAATGGGATCAATGTTGGGGTTTTTGATGTATGTGTACATCATCATTCTGGGGGAATTCTATGGTTGAATAAAGTTTATTCATACCTGAATGAATTATTCGGGGTTGAATAAATTTTGGAACTGCAAACAATAGTCTGAAAACTTTTAAATTATTTTTTAATAACTTAGTGTGAAGTGCCTGACTATTATTTCCAGTTATTATTTTACTGGCGGCATTCTTGATAAATAATAATTATTAATTGGAATTATACAGTTTTATTAAATTCAATAGAACAGAGTCGTATACATTTGAAGAAGCTGTCAGTAAATCCTCATGGCTTACATCATGAAATATTGGCTGTGATGAAAAGACTGATAAATTTGAAAAGACATGATGATAGTCCATGTTATTTTATAAAAATAATAATTACTGTGCATTTTTACCAAAATACGAATAAGTATAAACATGAGTAAACATGCCACAGTGATAATAAAATTACAAAATCTAAATAATAATAAAAAAAAATCATTAAACAAGTATTAGGACTCGCAGATTAAATGTTCGAGCAGAGGGATAAGTTTTCAGTTTACAGCTTTAATACATACAAATATATATACAGCAAAGTCAACAGGTGAACACTGCGGATACCTTGGGCATCCTAACGCTAAGTCAACGATATTATTGTCCTTATTATATATACTTTTACTATTTTTGCATACAAACGAGTATAACCACCATTTTATTATGCATCCATATAGACTTTACCGTCATAGAATCTATAGAGATTACGCTGAATCATCTTATTTTACACATCCTTTGGTTTTCGTACAGTAAGCGGGAAATTTCACAGTACGAATCGAAACAAATAATAAATTATATATATTTCATATCAAAAATAATAATAATACACAAATAATTTAATCCGTATAAAAAACCGAACTTCAAAAATAACTGTACGTTATTTTTTTCGTTTTTATTATTTCTTTCTTGGTTTTTTTTTCCTATTTTTATTTTCTTATTTTTTAACGTCTCGTATATTTCGTTTCATTCTCCTATACTTCTTTTGTTTTCGAGACATTTATTTTTATACCTACACAGAGAAACACTTTACAAAGTAATAAAATAGTAGTATACGCTATTATTATTTTTGGCCCATAATTAACGTAGAAATTAACTCATTGTTCGGTCACTAATTTTGTTTCAAAACACTTTCTATCTTCTAATAAAAAAAAAGCACTCGAAATTGGCAACCGAACAATCCTGAACTTTAGAACTTTTATTTACTCAACAAACAGTTTTTCATTTTACTTCTTCAGTACCCGGTTTCATGACATGTATGTATTTGTTTATTTAACTTGATTTTTATCTATTCTGTATTTCAGTCTTCAGATTTACATCCTGCTGTCTCCTGCTCTAAATCCTTATTTGTCATGAAACTGGGACTCCCCCTTTAATGTCATTAGATAGACTCGAAGTAACCGCCATGCATGAACCGCAGTAAAAAAAATACAGTCTGACGCTTCCCGTTTTTATTTTATTTTTACTATATTTAATACCTGAGTTGACTACCGCCCCTCCCCACTACCCATTGGCATGCTCTTTTAGGCTGTTACAATGTTACTTATCCCTCGTATTTACCTTCAAACAGTTACTATGACTACCCCGATAGATATATAAATATAATATTTACTCAACATAAACCACTACGCGGTATGGATATGACTATCTCTGTCTTACTCTATCTTTTATTTAACTCTAGTCATACTGACTGTTTGATTTTTTTTTTACTATTTTTGTTTTATTTTTGTCTGTTTTTTATTTTGAAGAATAGTATTTTTTGCTTGTGATACGCCAACCCGAAACATCCTCGCTACTGATCCAAAGCAACCCAGCTCTGTAAAATACGCCGTTTCAAAGAACCTGATAGAGACAGGCCCGCACGGCGTACCGACTAATATGCGTTACCGATATCAAAGTAATTTCAGCAGTAACATGACTTGTTCACATTCATAATAATTTATCCACTTGCATATTATTTTAAAATTATTTTTGTACCAAGTTGTGTTCAGTTACTGCTGTTAAAATGAACGTTAATTTTTGAGTGTGGAGTGGATTTTTCTTGGAAAAAAAATTAGTAAAATACACACGTAGCGAGAGCATGCCGAGTGTGCTCGATACTAACACAAAGTCTAACCGTTTTCGGTGGAACCTCTCTTTTCCTTTGCCGTTGTGTTGTTGTCAGTGTTTTATGTTATGTTTTTTTTTTTTGTTTTTTTTTTTGTGTTATGTTTTGTTTTGTTGTGAATGTTGTCCCCGTAGTGGCGTGTTATGTCGGGGTGTGTTCGGTCAGGTGGGTACAGCGTCAAACTGGGCGGCGAGGGCCATCATCCGTAGTTTTGCATTGCCTTGCCGTTGGAAAGTTGCCTTCTTTGTGTTATTTTGCGTAAGTCGTGTTAGGCTTGATGTAGTGTCCATTATTGTTAATGTATATAGCGGTGCTCTTATGCAGCGTTACAGGTAAGTATAGTATGTATGTAGAGACAAATAACCAGTAATTAAATTTATAAAAAAAAAAAATAACCCCAAAAAAAAGTGATTTTGTTTAGCTTTCTAACTTTTTTCGACGTTCTAAGATTGTGCAAATATCAATTTTTTCTTTCAAAACAAAACTTTTTTTTTGTTTTTCTTTTAAATAAATAGATATTTTCACAATAAAAAGCCGTCAAAATACTAAAAAAACACGTAATATGTTCCTCCTTGGCTCCTAAATAGAGGTTTAACAAAAACTTGACGATAAACAAAATAGCATGGTAGATGTTATAGTTTAAGTACCTATTGTCACAAGTATATGCGGACTAGCGAGCCACCACCATGGAACGCATATGGAATTTGATATGAAACATAAATAGACATCAGTATAAACGTTACTGTATATTTGTTTTAAATAAATAAAGCCTGATGGCAGTTTAAAACTAGGTGTAACCCAAGTTTTAGGTTTAGTGCACCCTCGTTCCTATCCAAGCATCTTAGGCGTTCCCTGCGTTGTGTAGGTCTAGTTTAGACGGCTGTCGATCTTCAGGGTAGCTAAGGCCTCGATTCGTACCGCTATTATTTTTCTCACGTTTTTATTTTTATTTTTTCTCTGTTTTATTTTCTCCTCCGTTGGCACTCTTCTTCGGGTCATATTCGTCACGCGACACTGGCCAGCTCTGGCCCATACACGCATCCAGTTTACACGAAACACATTATTCCATTTCGTTTTTATTTCCTGATTTTTGTTTTGTTTTAATAAAGGGTCTGTTTATCCGTGTTGGCCTGCTTGCGGCTTGGACAGATATGGAACAGATGTTTGATGTTGTTGATAAATAGTTTTTTTTGACCTCATCATCTCATTGATCACTTTTTTGTTTCTTGCAATTTAATTGTTGTTGCATTGCTGAAAAATATTTATTAAATATGTTTTATGAAAACACAGTACACAAAAAACAACATAAATAAAAAAAATTAAATAAAAAATTAAATTATCTTATTTGTTAAATAAACACATTACCTAATTTCAACAAGTGTGTTATGTACGGTGCGGTGGAATAAACAAATTCTTAAAAAGAAAAACAAATTCTTAAAAAAACGAATATATAACATATTGGTCTGATATTTCAATAAAAACCAATCATCTCACCAATACAACTTTCACCAGAATGCACTCCCTATGAAGCAAGACCAAACCAACCCACTGATGTAAACTAGACCCACCAATGAGATGATGATGACGTCACTAAAACAAACAAAAAAGCACGGCCAATGACGTCACTACCCTTGTCAATAACTGCATATAATTACGATATGCTTGAAGGTCTTCAAAAATTAAGGCTGGTTAAAACCACAACCTCCTTTAAAGAGGGTCTTAATTTAAGGCCGTTTAAAAAAGTTACAACCTCTTTTGTAAAGATGACATAACTAATTTAAAAAAAAAGAACACAGAACCCCGTGCCATATCTGTCCGGCGGCAGTTGTAAAGCTAGGGCTGCGCACGTAGGACGGTGTCGAATGGGGCGTGGAGCCGCGCGTCGTAGAGAGATGTTGTTGGCAGCCCCGGCCGGTGCTGGAGACGGAGGTCTAGTGGCGGCCGCGGCGGCTACCGACGCGCTGCGTGCACAGGACGCTGACGGTACCGCACCCGCCCCCTAGCCGTCCCTAGCCGTCCTTAGCCCAAACACACGAAACAGATAGGAACAGACATGACCATTGATATGTGTACTCTTGGCAAACTTCAAAAGCTACTTCCTCTTGAAGTACTTATGGTGTTACAAACAATATTCTCAAGCTATCTTGCAAATAGGTCATGTATGACGATTGCAATGATTGTAATTGACGAAAAATAAAATGAATTTTGTTATCTGTATACAAACTGGTGATCATGACTGCACAGAAGGCCAACCTCATACAAAAAGAGAAAAGCACGCACGCACACATAGACGCATACAAACAACCTGGAGTTGTGGCAGTGCACTTGCACTTTGTTCGTAAATGCGTGTCTAAGTGTGCGTGCGTATTCGCTTCTAGTATGGAGCGGGTCTTCCGTACCTATCTGTTTCGTGACCTAGCCCCTAGCGCGTAGCATCCCGGTGCCCAAACACCTCCAAAACTTCCCTTGCAAAGGTTGCGGCGACACTCCGCTCAATAATTTTCGCATTAGCACTTGTGGACAGATTTGGCACGTTTGAGCACTTGTAGCTAAAGTGCACTTGTCGCTGAAATTATGCTGAATTCGGCACTTTGACATTTTGACAAATTTGCACAGTCGAATTTTACACTGTTGTGCCAGAATTTGGGCACTAAAGTTGGTGATAGGCACTTTTGTGAGGCAACAAGTTGGTTGCATTTTGGCACGTTTTTTATGATTAGCTCAACTGAAATGATACCAACTCGATACTGAAATAAAGCTTGTCGATATTTTATGTCAAAATTTAATTGGATATGTTGCAGATTCTAAATTAATTGGGGATTAAAGGTTTAGTAAACATATTTCTAATTTGATGTGCGAAAAACATAGATGTGTGTTGAATTATGTAGATAAAAAGCGAGTAGAGTGTCGTCGAGTAACCGTTAGCAATCAATAGCTCTGTTTTCTCGTCTGTTTGCATCTCCACGTCTATTCTGGCTGTAGATCTCGCCCTGTTCCTACTGAAGCTCACAAACGGGTAGTTTGTGCGCTTGAGTGTTCGCTCCTGTACTGGCACCGTCTCGTCCGCCCGACCCTGAATCAGCACCCTGTGACATCGACGCCTCCACCACATGTGACACCCATGTCACCATGTCGCCCCGACGCGTCCCTCTCGTCCCGCTTTGTATCTCACTCTCTGTCTCCAGTCAGCCAGTCATCTAGATACAGTGTTTGTTTTAGCAGTTATCGCAGCACCTTAGCTCTTTTGTTTTGTATTACTTAGCTGTGAGCATGGCGCCCACCGTTCTCCCCAGCACCGGACCCTCTCATCGGTCATCGTCACTTCGGTAGTTCATAGTTAGCAACGAGGTTCGACTAGTTGCATGTAGTAGACGTGCCATCGTTCCCTCCACAGACGTCCCCGAACTCTGAATACAGACAACTAGGTCGTAACAAAGAACATCCACACCACACTCTAAGATGTCGGTAGCGGTGGTCGGTATCGCGGCGGCTCGGCAGCTGACGCACATAGGTCAGCAGCGAGGACGGCAGACGGGCAGGCGCACGCGGTGAGCGCTGGCTTGTTGCAGCTGCGCGTGGTGCGCGCCTTCAAGTCCACGCTGGAGGACATGGAGGAGCGACTGTCGGCGCACTCGGCCGCCGGGCTGCGCTCGCGCCTGCGCGCGGCTCCGCCCGACATCGCCTACATCGACGCCGAGGACGTCCCGGCCGCCGCCCGCACCGAGACCACCATATTCTGATCGCTTCCCGACCCGAACCGACCGACCACGAGACGCACTGACGACGTTTTGTTTTCCTTATATGCAAGTTTTTCGTTTGTCCCCGGCGGCTCGGCCGTCGATCGTACTTAACGCCGCAATCTCCCGCGTAATCTCATCGCCATCGCCGCGCCCCTATCTCGTTCTGTCTCGATCGCGTTTACGATTTAAACGATTAATCGACTCTTAATTTTTAGTACGTTAAGAATTTTTATTAAGTGTTGAAATTTTTTAGTGCTAGGTAGTAGATAGAGCAATAAACTACTAGACGATGTTAGCGGCCCGATGTTAGGCTCCTAGACCGAATTGTGCCTGTTACCGCGCCGCGCGCCGCCCGTGCGCGAGCGCATACTGTACATTTTCAAATCATATTTGTAACCTGTTGATGTTTTCATAATGATGTTAACGTTTCAATAGAGAAGTGTTTGCATATTTTAATAATTATCGAGTGAGCATACGTTAGTGTCGGGACCCCTATATTTCTAATACGTAGGTTATACGACTCTTTCTACCGGTCATTATAAATGAACACTGCTATTTTAGAGATGAACATATTTGTACAAAGTTAGTGATCTTCAAACTTCTTTTTATAAATATCGGAGCAGTGATATTTTGTATAGGTAGCTATATGAAACTAAATGAAAAAACTCCAATTTAAATTGTAAACTTTTTAATAATCCTAGAACTTCGAAATTTTACGAAAAATATAAATGAATAAAAAAAAAAAAACTTTTTTAAAGTTTTCAACTTCGTCACTTAGCTTTTTGTGTAAGTAGTTTGTTACGAGAAAATATTATTATTATTATGAGATATTGAGGGTACTTGGCAGCTTGTGTGTTTTGTTTCATAGTAAATTTTGGGACCACTTTTAACTCCTATCTATCTTTGAGATCTATATCTTCATTATATATCGGTTATGAGACGGCACTTGTCTAAAAAAAAAATCATTATATTTAATTAAAAAAACTTATATAGATTCTTACGTATACGCCTAAAGTTTAGTATGAATGAGACACTTCACGCTTTCTAAAGAGAACCGAAAGAGCTCTAAAATAAAGTGTATCTTTAAAAAACTTCTTGGTTTTTGCGAAATGTTACGAGAATATTTACATTGAAAAAAATAAAACTGTAAGCAAATTCCATAGCATTTTTTTTCGCCTGTCGTGTTCTGGTGGGGGTGGCCATTTAGCCCATACGCTCTATTTCAGATGTTGACGGTAAGTTTAGGTCTGACACATAGGGAGCGTACCGTAGTAAGTATCTCGACGGACCATGTAGGTACTCGTTGAACCATTAAGTTGATTAGAGCATGGATCGGTGGTGTCTGCACCTTGGCTGCCCAGCGTCTTCGGTCTCCTGGCTCCTTGAATCATAGCAATTGCTCATCCACTGTTGGCAAATACTTCATAATATAACATGTACGAGAACGTTTAAGCATAATCATATTTTTTAATAACTTGTAGCGAGTACTTCTATTTTTAAATACAGTAAATGTTGTATTTGTTGTTACGATTTTTAAATCATTAATGCAAGACCAACAGTTTAAATGTTTTTTATCCCAGTTTTAATGACAATTGCATATCATTCAATAAGCCTTTTTACGTACACCATAAAGGTGAGACCGCTAGCGGCCATCTTGTGACGACATGTTGACAAAATGGCCGCTGCGATTAGATTGTAAGTACTGAGCATTATATTGGAGCAAATGTATATTTTTTTGGTACAAAATGTTGTTTCTTTGATTGTTTTTAATTTTTAATTATTTTTGCTTCGCATTTACAGTGTGATCATGCTTATTACAGTGTTTTGCATGTATACTGATGTCTGTGAGTATTGCACAATTTGTATTTTTTTTCTTTAATTATTATTGTTAGTAGATGTTTGTACAGAGTCTCTGATAATATTCATTTTATTTGGATAATATTTTCATATTATCAGACTCTCGAGAAAGGTTTTATATCCGAATTTTTTTTTTTTTTATTACTGTAACAGTTCAGCATTTAATAAAAATGGTTTTTATATACAACCACGATAACTTACTTACAAAACTTCTAACACTGTAGTCGATAAGCTGATAAAATATATTTACATGAAAAATAAAATGAACGCATAAATTAATATTATCTCCACTATTACACCAAATTAGTAAACTAAGTGTTATTTTTAAAAGTAAATAATACAAAACGGCTCTTACATTATCCACTTAATTTTTATTTTTTTTTCATTAACTCGGTTGTGTATGTACTTATGTAATAAGTTGATTTTCGTAATCTTTTTATTTATTTTTGAGTTTTACTGTAATGATACGTTTAATTGTTAAATAATACATACTTAACCGGCACTATAAACCACTATAGTAAATAAAAACTCATTACAATAAAAGTATTTATTTGACAAAATGTTGATATTTTATTTTTTTCTACCTCAAACACGTTGATAGAAAATCCGAAGCAAATGATTCGCGAAGTAGCTCACATACCGGACGTTTTTCATTTATCTGAGTAGCAGTAGTTCCCACACGGTATTTAAACTATATTTTGATATTATTATTTTGTTTATATTATATTTAGTATTTTGCTACTGGATGCCCTCGACCCCGACCCAGCTAGTGAATGCCCCTTTAGTTACAGTTAGGCACTTTACTAACGAAACTGCTTTCTAAAAATATTTCCATAGTTTTCTATAGCTACAACTCTTCACTATCTGTAGTTGTGGTGTTCTAAAGACAAATGACGTTTGCTGTCATTATATTTTTTTTTTAATTTGAAAAGAAAGAAAAGGCCGTTTGATTTTGGAATGCCATCGGCTCGTTTCCACGTAATGTCTAGTGTATTGGCGACAAAGCAGTTTGGTTACGGCTCAGCGGCTGTGGTAGATAGGACACTGCGCACATGCGCCTGCCGGACGCGTACTGACACGTCCGTCATGTTGTTTTGCAGCAAAAGGCGGACATATTGGCCGGTCGCAGGATATTTGTCAATAATTATTTGGCGGAGCACCGAAGGATCAGCGTGCAATCAGGCGGGAGCTCCCTGCCCGCTCTCAGCCCGGTATCGCATCAGAGCGATGATTAAAAACCCCCAAAATATTTATAAAAACGACACTAAAGTGAAAGTAACAAGTTAAATAAAGAAACACGGACTCAAACTACTGCCATTTAAAAACTAAAATAAAATATTCCAAAACGAATATTCTAAAATTATGATAATTACAGTTTTTCGCTAAAATTTCTAAAAGTAAAATACCTTTTTTGGAATCTCTTAAAAATGTAAATGCAGTAGCTAGTTAAGAATTGTTTATTAAAATATAAGTAAAATATTAGACGATTCGCAAAAATATATTAAATAGATTAGATTTATATGATAACTATGGTGCACCAATATTTAGATGGAGTATATTCGATTTTGAGCAAATTATTTTATGACCGGTATATATGACGAAATATTAAAAATTTCTGATAATATATTTAAAATTGATATCGTGTTAATTTTTCTGTAAATATATAAATCTTTAAACTCATCTTTTCTTGTAATAAATATGTTTAAAATAACTAATGTGTGTTAAAAATAAAAGTATATAATACGGATAAAGTCATGTGCCATTTTTATAATATATTAAAAAAATAAATAACGAAAATACACAATTTGTGCTACTCAAGTGCTTTTATAAACGTTTTTAATAATAAGATGATATTTAAATTTGCTTGTTATTTTTGTTTGTTTATTTTATTGGAAGAATGCGATCTAGATGTGAAATATTTAGTGTTAGATGATGTGTCTTTTTTCATAGAAGCTCGTTGTGTTTTGTCTTTAAGTAGTTGGCGGATTTGATGGGTCTGTATGTGTCGGCCAGAACTACAAAACACAAACGCTATGCTCATATTTTTATAGACTATACATCGATTTAGCAAGACAGTAGAACTGTATGCATATTTGTTATATGGCACACTAATATAGTTTTATACATTTTGCATGAATCGGAGAGTTACTACTTTATTATAAAATCTGTCTTTTCTTTATCTATTTATTGTGTATTTTGGTAATGGTCTGCACGATAATGTTTTTTGTTCTGCATTGTCGTTACCGACGTACCCTAATTGTCTATCTCTACACTACACTACTGTCCACTATTGTTTCCTCTTCCATCTCATACTATTTTGTTCGTTTCCTTTTCACCAAGGTATCTCAAGCAAATTTAATTATCATTCTAATGTTTTGTGGTAAAGTTTAATATGTTTATATGTTAAGTATATACTAAATATTTAATAAAAACCTTTGTGTGTTGAGTCTTAAAGTTTAATGCACCACAAGTAGAGACTAAATCAATTGCCTGCTACATCAATGTTAAGACTTAGAAGAGTATAGTATACAAAAATAACTATTATTCTTAAATTATGGATGAGTAATCGTGTCTTGGTGTACACCAAAAGTTAGATGTAAAAAATATGAAATACGTTTTTTCAAAAATTTAATAAATTTACGCTTGTAGTAGGTGCGAACACGCCGATAGTGATAAATCACGTAAAATATAAATAAACGAAACCATAGCAAAGCATGATTTCTCGCTATACATACCTATAACTCGGTATAATAAACTGGTACTGTTGTTAATTCGTTATTTCTAACGCTTCTTGTCTCTTAAACTTTAGTAATAAAGTATCTATACTCCAAAGTACCTTTCATTTCACCTGCCACATTGTGGAGCGCTGCAAAAATAAGGTAAACTTGCAGTATTGGGAACATGTTGATGTGTCGATGTTGGTCCAATGTTTGTTGTTGGCGGCCCGTGGCCAACATGGGCCGCGTATGTCGTACGTCTAGTCGATGTTAGATCGCTTGGCGCTTTCACGCGACGTTGTATAGTAGCCTAGTACACACTTCGACTGGCTATGGCATGGACTTAGTAAGTCTTTGCGTATATGATGCACTTACAACATACTGAGCAAACTGCAAATTTAACACCAAGGTAAACAATAATTTTCTTATTCGCACATACTGTAAGGCTTGCAGTCTCTATAATATATGTATTGTATTCACTTTGTATGTAACATATATGCATTGACAGTAAACAACTAACTAGAATAGATCGTGCTCAGCTTGAAATTAATCGCCACGCTAAACAGATATATGTAAATAGTAACACATAAAAAAATAATCGACTACCAAAAAATCACAGAAAGCAGAAATTTATAGGCATCATTGTTGTTAGTTTCACTTTTGTATTATATGTATGCTTATGTAATATAGATGTACATAGCTTGATTAGATTGTCCTATACCGGTATACTATAGGTAGTTTTATCCGGTATGTGAGCGACTACGTCGATCCAACGATATATATGTGTGTGCTTCACTAGAATAGATCGCATGATGACAAAGAAAATACACACACAAGTGCCGATTGTATACAAAAAAACACACAAACATACAGATACACAAAACATGATTTATTTTAAACAAACCACGGAACCCGATCAACGAACCCTTAGTATAAGTGTTCAATGTTAAATGTTATATTGTATTTTTCTTTTCTTTTAATTAGTTTTTATTATTTTGTTAATTGCGTTTTTATAAAGATGGATGTAACGGAGCCCTGGATGGAAAGAGACTTTCTTTTGAAAAATTCTAGTTTATAAGTGCACACCCCATGAATGTGCTTTTTAAGGTACCTAATAGGATGTACCCCGCGTCTTATATACTTTTAGTTCTGTTTACTGTGTATCTATATATATACTTCTTCTACTACTGCTCATCGCTTCGCGAAGCACCCTGCTTCGTCTAGTCCCCCTCAGAAACTTTCTATACTTTCTGATATTACACTCTGTTAAAAGATCTATCACTGCTAAAGCGTCGGATGCGATTCTACCCAATGTTCTTCAGAAAACCTTATTTATACCTGAACTAGTTTATGCTGTAATTTTTATAATTTATTCAGTATTTTACTATGAAAATACAAGATGTAACATAACAAACGTACAACCTCTCGTGTGTTAACTCAGACCATGATATTGATATTACAACTATTATTCTATAACTTTTGGAAATTCATTTTTTTTTTATTAGTTTTACCGTACATGTTGATCTGCTGATCGCGTCAATTCCTATTGAAAGTTCAATTTTTTTGCGAATTTCTAGAACTCGTAGACCAAAAGTTGTTCAGGTTCTTGGTCCGAGAGACCACAGCAGAGGTCGTGCGTTAATTATGTGACATCTTGTATATTTTATTATGTTTATATGAGTAGAATCACGTCGGACCCCCAGCACGCAGTATATATACCTATCTATCTATGTTCTTTCCACGCGGCCGCTAAACGGCGGCGCTTCTCTCTGTGTCGTACCTTTTACTTCATGTTCTCGTTTTTATTTTCTTTTCCATGAATACCCAATTGCACACGGAAGGTGATAGGTGGCGAGTTACAAGAACGATTGATACCCGTCCCCTACAGCAAGACATCAACCGATCAAGCTGTAAGATTCACTTTTATGAGAGGACACCCTGTTTCACTCACATTTCTGTTTTGTTTTGTTAACATTTTTCGTTTTTTATATGTTCGACAATGTTTTAATACTGTACTCTGTCTATTACCTCTACCTACAACTTGCGTTCTATCTTATCCCACTCGCTTGTGTGTTGTAGAGACTGTGCACTTCCACACTTATATATTACACTTTTAGAACTCCTTATATACGCTTTAACACTGCGTGTAAGAATCCTCTAAGAGCGCTTTTAACCTGCCTGACGCTTATTTTCTATAAATCCTAGTATGTACCTACACTAAACTAGCTTCGGATGTACAGGGTGGTTTTTTAACAGGGGTCACTATGGAAGCTATACTTAAGAGATAGAAAAGTTTCTAGTAGCCTGAAAAAACATGTTTAAAAACAACTCTAATATTTTACTAGACCAAACTAGAACTAAAAATCCTCGATGGATATTTAAAATCAAATATTTCTATCTCTAACAGTCAGTATAGCTGCCATAGTGACTCCTACCAAAACATCACCCTGTATAATATATTATGATGTTGTTGAAGTGCTCCGGTCAATGTCATCTGCATGGTTATCATAATCATTGGCATGTATCCTGACGCATGTGCTGTGTTATACATAATACTAAATACTTATTTATTATATAATATATCCTCACTTGGGTTGATGTGGGTGTGTCGATGAGAACATACATCTTATTCACTAATTGTGATCAGATTTATGTGAAACTGTGTTGTAAATTAATCGACTTCAATTATTAAATATTTGATCATGAATTTTCAAATTTTTATGCTGTAAATATTTAAATTCTCTTTTTGTAAAAAAAAAAAAAACCTTGAAGTCGATTTTCTAATTGTTGAATGCAATGTAAATAAGGAAATGATTGTATTTTCATAACTATTGATGTTAACATTGGTTTTGATTGATGTGTTCATAGTTTAATTAATAATAATAACACAAATTTCGAACAATGGATTATTAAATTATTATAAATAATATTTAGGATTCTGACAGGGTCTGATTGGGCAAAATTTTTAAATATTGTAAATAGTCAATTTATGAACACAAGTACTACTAGAAGTCCCTAAGTAGAATCAAGAGCTTTTATGTTATTTTGGCAACCATATATCATGGCGTAGTGATTTTTGTTTTTATTTATGCCTCATATAATGCACTTATGCCTGGTCCACACATCCGGAACCAGCATTAATCTGTCGTGAATCTCGAACTACCGTCCTTTACAACAGATTAATTTCTCGATGTCTCCCCGATGTGTGACCTCGGCAATGATTCGTCAATTCGTGGGGTCCTACTACAGTAGTGCCGTATGCCAGGGATTCGTCAATAGCTTTTAATTCATTTTAAAAACTAGACGCATCCAAGGTCATTTTTTTAACTAAATAGCTTTTAGAAATACAAAATTTTTCTCTTATATCTGCCATAGGCTAGTACAACGCTTTACGTCTACGTTTATGTACGTACAAGGAATCGAAGATCGTTGAGGTTATTTGTCAGCTTGCTTACAATATTTCGGATATAGGACGTTATTGGGTAAAGCGATGTTGCTTCGTATCATGTGTAATGTATTGTGTAAGTAGGGCAAGAGCATTACCATAGAGCTTTCGCGCGTAGCTCACATAGTGGAGAGTAAATACAGTCACAGAGGTGCGGAGTGCATGATCACGGAGGTACCTCCCATCCTGTCGGCCACGGGTGTCTGTATTCAGAGGCGCGAGGTGAAGCCCCGGCCACTCACTGCATGGCATGGCTCGCCACCAAAAACTATCCTGTGACTGGAATTTTGATACCTAACGCTTTCTTGCCTCTTTTTTATGGTTCGGTGTGCTTCTATATGTTGAAATTGTACATTGATCTGGTCGTCCCTCTCGTTGGTCTCCCATATACAAGTGTGACGTGCAGACCAGCTGGAGGGACCGGTACCGGGCTCCGCGGCATACGTGGCGCTCTCGAAGATTCTGTCAGCACTGACAATTTGATTGGCATATGAATCAAAATCAATAATGTCTACAAAACTGGATTTTGTCAGTGGGAATCTTCGCACTGGTGTTTACGACTCGACTTTTTTTATTGGTGTCACTGTAAATTCTGTGCAAGTGTAGCGTTGTGTCACACAGTCGAGTAGTAAGCGCTGGAGCAGGGCGCGACGCATGCGCGCGCCGGGAGGGTGTATACTAACCGCCGCTCGCGCCGCAGATCCGCGTGGTGAACGCGTTCCGGCAGGGGCTGGACTCGCGCGGCTCGCTGGCGGACGCGGCGCTGGCCGAGGCGCTGCGCAAGCAGACGGCGCTGTCCAAGCGGTTCTCGCACTCGTCCAGCATCGACTACGCCGACGCGGCGCGCGACTCGCTGGCGCCGCACGACATCGACGTGGAGCGCCTGTCGTCGCACTCGCACACCGAGACGGCCGTGTAGCTGTAGCCGCCCACACGTAGCGGTAGGATAGTGCGCCGCGCGCCGCAGCTCATCGATGCAATAATTTAGCGTTAATATCAGTATTATGGACGCCGCCGCCCCCACACCGACCGTGCCCGCGCACGATACGAACCGTTACGCTGCCATCGCTCTAATTATATTATTATACATACATGTAATAATAATGCTAAAACGATTGTGTATAAAATCATATTTTGAAAGGTAACGAGGATGATCAAGTTTGGTATTTGATTTTGAACACGTATGGTTGAGGGAGCCGGCCCACCCGGTACCCGCTTCGTCTCGCAGCCAGTGTACTTGAACACGTATGGTTGAGGGAGCCGGCCCACCGGTCCCCGCTTCGTCTCGCAGCCAGTGTACTTGAGCATAAGTTATATTGTTAACTAGTGTGTTTAATTATTCGATTGTTTTGAAAATATTTTATTATTATACGCGCGCGTCGCGATGCGCGCGTCTGTTGAACAAATAAAAAAAATATTGTCTAATTATTAATTTTAGATTTAAGCGCAGTGATGAGCGAATGGACGTGTGTTTTTTGAAAAAAAAAATAAAGTTTTCGCATACCATCGTGTCATCTCTTACACGGAATGAAATGTTTTATATTGCTTTTGTCAAAGACATGTTGTGGGAGAGGGAGCGAGCGGGGGAGGGCGGGCCGAGCCTCATCTTTTGTATAAAGTTATTTCATTTGTAGCGCAGTTCATCGTTTGTACGTACGCCGAGTGATATTATCGGCCGCGCACGCCCCCGCCCGCCAGAACTAAATATATATACTTAACTAAATTATTGAAGTATTAGTTAAGGTGTTTGTTATAAATTTCAATAACTTTTTTGTTTTTACGACCTTTTCCCCTAAATCTAAGTATACATTAAGTCATATCTCGAAGCGTAGACGCATAAACTGAAAAGTTTCTATACAAGAACCGTACGCAAACCGCATTCTTGTATATTAACCGACGTAGTCCACTTTGAACATCTTCAAAATGTTTAAAATAGAAATAAACATTAAAATTGTATAGCTGAAGGTATTTATTTGTAATGCTAGTCTCTTATGAAAACAAAATACTAATTATTCAATTATTATAATGTACTTATTGATTATTGATAAATACTTCAAGTTTATTAAACAAAGATATAGTCTACGGTGTATCGAATTGATTTCGGATTTTTTTTGTCTATGAGCAATAGCGAGGCGCTCCACCTAGGCGACGTAGGTTCGCAACAGTGGCATTTTCAACTTATAAAATAAGTAAGACATGTACTTAATCGAGTTAGTGACGAGTTGAACCGATCGCTCGCCGGCCACTTGTCATAGTATAATATGAGTATAATAATGAGAGTCAAAACGATCTAGCGAATCGGCAATGTTCAATTTTGTATAGAACGTTTCATAGTAGCGGTATTTGAGAGTTGTTACGTTTGATTTGTGAGTCCGTTGGTTCTCGCCACGGACTCGCCACGACACGGACTCGACGCGGCCGCGACCGCCGGACGACGGACGAGTGGCGCGACAACTATTAAAACTATTAAACATTCTTGTAAGTAATTAAGTATTAGCTTCGAATCAATAAAGCCTTTTTAAAAAAAATTAGTTAAAAAAATGAAACTATTGAAACTTCACAATGTTTAAATAAAATAATATTAGTTATGATTTCAATGAATAGAGAGGTCATTGTATCGTTTGTGTATTATATAATATTGTTTCGTTGATATTCGTTACCACGAGTTCCCCAATGAAAGACATAAATAATTAGGAGTACATGTTCGTAGAGATGCGTGCTACCCGCGCCATCCTTACATAACAATCAATTTGTTTGACACGACAGTCTGCCACTAACCATTCTAGCTGATAAGTCCCATTGTTGTATTTTTCGTCTCACAATAAATGAAAATCTATTTTATTGTTTTTATATGTGTGTTTTATTTTTACTTGTCCCTTGCAACGCGTATAAAACTAGGTACTATACAAAAAGCTGATTTAAATTTGTATTTTCTAAATAGCGAGTCTAATAACCCTTATTTTATTAACTAATAACCCGACATTTATAAATATTTTCACTAAAATTAGGCAACATCTAAATTAATGCCTAAATAAAAGTGACCTGATTGATTTTCCACGGGAGTAATTTACTCCTAGTGTTAGTAAAAACGGAGTAATGACTATTGGTCGCAAAGCGCGACTGCTGAGCATGAGATCCTGGGTTCAATTCCCAGTTCGCGCGAAGTATTATTTCTCCATCAGGAATTTCTCAGTAGCATTCACGGCGTCTGAAATTGTGCCCAGTTGATGGCAATAGGCTCGCCTCCTATTACAAGGGACTTAAACAAAACTGGCGAATGTGCGCGTACTTGTTAGGTACACCTCTGCCTAACCCTTCGAGGATTACAGGCGTGATGTTATGTTAATTGAAGTGTAAATCAGTAGTTACTGAAACTGCGAAAGTAGTTATAATGTCTAGTGGTGGCTTAATCCTGAATTGGAATCCCAGGTCGAGTAAAAAGTAACAGAATTTTGATTTTTGTTTTGGGAATTATCATCCAGGAATTTTATCGACGGAAGAATCGACAAAATGATAAAGCAACAAAAGAAATCTGTAATTTTGTCGATTCTTCCGTCGACAAATTCCGTTACTTCGGTGGTCATGCTACGCGTGTAGCTCGGAGCGTAGATTGAATCCCAGTTCTTGATCAATAGGTTCTCTCCCTCTACTAAATGAGTATTGTAAGTAAACCATAGCAGGTATCTCTGCCTAACCCTTTTGCTGGAAAACAGGCTCCTGTTATAAAGCTAACGCAGTTAATTGTAACTGGTATCGCCCCTGGCTGGAGGCCTTACTCTCAAGGCATCCACAGGATAGTCCGGTTTAAGCAAAAGCCAGCCTTATAGGTGGACCTACGAGATGTCATGTCGAAAAAATAATGTAACTGGTATCAAAAACATTTACTTAGCAATTATTTTTAAAAGACTAATCTGAAACAACAGTTTTGTATGTGACTGTGTTAATAAACAAATTGGAACTACAAACATAGACAACACAAATAGTCGACAAATGCATAATTGGAACTACATACAGTAAGAGTTCTTTCAAAACTACCGATGGTTCAGTGGCTGCTAACTGTGTTGCCGACTATGCGTTCCAGGGTTCGATACCCGGCTCAAAATCCATCTTCGAAGACAGACTTGCTTGTTTGATTTACTTTTTTTGCAAACATTTTTTATTTTAACCGTTTAAATTGTATCGCACATTTTTACATTGTAACTAGAAGTTATTAGAAGATCATCAAGATAGAAGAAGAAACTACCAAAGCAAAGTTAGTAAGTACAAGTAGGTAATTTGATAACTAACTTAAAATAATTATATATAGGGTGTAAGAGACAGCCCTCCGCAAACCGACAGGGTGCATTCAGCTCCTTATTTTGAAACATATTCCACCGGATTTTCTCTCCGGAAATTGTTATTTTTTTAAACTTATTTTTCGCTTATTATTCCTTTATTTCGATGTAAAATTAAATTCCCTGTACGCAGCACTCCATTTATGTAAATAATACAGCTAAAATTAAAAATCCAACAATGGATGTTGAAATACTCTTAACGAACGACGCGTGAAATCAGCTGTTTATTTCCTGCACAGCTATAGAGTTCATCGAACTCGTCATCGCGGTTGCCGTTCGTTACGTGCGTTTTGCCACGGTAACGATACACTGCGTATGAGAAAATAAAACAAATCGAATTTATTGGATTCCCATAACATTCCTGAAATAATTTCTTGTACCAGTCATCTTTAGTATGATATACTGAATTCACCCCATCAGTTTGTGGAGGACTGTCCCTTACACCCTGTATACGATAGAGAAAAGTAATTTGCTGAGTTTACAGCCTGATGGTGTGTACGTAAACCGTACACTTAGATCATGGGATGTAGTATAGGTACACTGCGCTGCGTAGTGCTTACATTATCAAACTACAAGTAGGTATAGTTAGCCACGGTTCCTCATATAACAGCCTACACAATAGGGTAGGTAAATACAGACTCGAGGCTCTACTGAAAAGTTCCTATTTTCAAAAATCCTGGACATCGAACCTTGTGACCAGTCCACCAATGATCAAAGTTATCATTGCGTTTTTTTTTCGTAATTTGTTCAAGTGAAATATTTCGGGTTCGTTCCTGCCATGGCCGTCCCTACGATATTTTCACCCTGAATTTAAGCAAGTGTGTTAAATCTTATCGCATATATTATTATCAACCGGGTTAAAAAGAAAGTTCAATGTAAACAACCTTAGTCAGGTTCTTCCCATTTTCTCACAAATCGTCTCGCCTCAGGTTAAGTACCGCAGTTTCCTCAAGACGCCGTATAAATACTCGTCCTGAATTAACGGAGGCATCATTCGAAGACAAACTATCGTAAGCGACTTAACAACATGGGCAAGTTAATCTTAGTACTGTCAGTACTGGCGGTGTTTTTGATCACGGAATCGACGTGTCGCCGTTCAGATATCATTCTGCCTACATACCGGCCTCCTCCTACACGACCACCGACTTTCATCTTCAGAGCTCGTCGAGGAGCTGAAGACAAAACTCTGTCACTATGGCAGGAAGAGAACATCGACCGCGCGCCGTCAACCGCAGATCATCCCTTCCTGCCATCAGTCATCGATGACATCAAGCTGGACCCGAACAGAAGAACGGCTAGGAGTCTGAGCACTCCAAGAGCGTCCCGCGGAGGTGGAAGCCGCTCGTCCTCGAGCCGGGACACCGGGCCCACTCACCCGGGGTACAACCGACGTAACGCGAGGTCGCTTCACCTCCCAGGTTCCAAGCGGCCCCTGCCAATGACGCCACCTTTCAACCCGCGTCCCAGATACCCCATTTACGTTAGGAATTAAGTAGCCAAGGTTATGTGATTTGCTGTGATTCTTCAGTGTAGGTACTTAACACCCAATATCTGACCAGCAAAGTAAAAGTGCCATTTTATTTTTGCAGTGTGTTGTTCTATTAATCATTTTATATGACTTAGTTACTTCCCATCTTGTAATATATAATTGCTTTTGTGCCAAATTATCTATAAATATTATGTAAGTAGGTAGGTACTTAATTATTACAATAAACGACTGTCAAAACAATCTGTATGTTTTTTTGACCTCTGAGGTATCTCTCGACCTATTTATTTGAACGGTTCTCCGTCCATTAATCAAGTGAGGTTTGAACAGGGGGGGGGCGGGGCAGGGAAACTGAAATAAAACACAATTAATGACGATGGGGGTTTTTCGAGCAACGAAAAACATAAATAATTGTAACGTGTAAAATATTTTTTACCAATAATAAATTAAAAACTTGATCAAGTGATTTTTTGTCTAAAAACCCGAGCAAGCGAATTTTAATCAAAAAAATCTTATTGAAAACAGTTTTTTATTAAAACAGATTCTATCAAACTATCTGATCTTTTCAATAATAAAAATACACGTGATGCTGAGAGGGGGAGGAGGGGTAGCCTAAAACCTCACGACGTATCACCAAGGGACGGGGGGGGCTATAAAAGTGGCCTAAAAAACCTCACGTAATTAGGGGATGGCCCCTTACTAGCGTGAAAAAAAATCTAGGGCATGTTGTCACCGATAATCTGAAGAACAACGAGGACATTGAACGTGAACGCAGAGCGCTGTCCGGGGTAATATGTTAGTTCGCAGGTTTGCTCGTTGCTCAGCTGAATTCAAATTTACATTTTCATTTACAGATTACGTTCTAATCATTGGTATAACTCAATTCATTCTAAGAAAGTTTTTCTGCTGGGGTAACGCACACTTACAATAAACATAACTGGTGTTATATTTTAATTCTATAGATAGGTACACCTCTGCCTAAAACCTTCGGGAAAAGGAGGCGTGATATATATTATAATGCCAAAGCCGCTCAAAGAAAATATGTGACTGGTATCATTATTTTATTAAAAGACTAATTTAGAACTTAATACTCATGTGAAAGTTTATTTTTTTGAATTATAATTGTAAACATAGACAAAAAATACCTACATTATAATATATGTACTACGTACAATAACACTGTGTGTAAAGTCCCTATGGCTCATTGGTTGCAAGCTATGTTGCCGGCTGTGCGTTCCAAGGTTCGAATCCCGGATGGAAATATCATAAATGCCTTTATAGGATGTATCCCTAAACGGATTTTTCTGTGGGTTTGTTTTTGTGTGTACTAACAATAGCTTTATAAGGTTTTTTTGTGTTATTGATAGTATATTGACTACGTCTGAAATAAATGTCTTCTATTCTAGACTTTCTTTTGACTTCAGAAGGATTACCCTTATCAAGTTTGAAAAAATTGTTGACTATACGCCATAAAAAACGTAATGAAAATATTGTTGAAAAATGACAAAATGAGTGGAGTTGGGGTTGGGAATGTGTTACACAATAAGGGCGAGGCCTCATTAGTACGTTGCGCGTTAGCGATGCGTCGTTTTACGTATAGGTATTTTTAGTGACATGCCACATCATGCGTTGCGTCTTCGAACGCTACCTTTCAACGGATCGGCGGACGAGCGACGAAGCGGGTGGAGGGTGATGCGCTGCACTGTCGGAGCTTCGCCTCCGGTGCGGCGACGGACTGACATCAATCACTATTAAACTGACCATCACTATTTCTTAATGCAATCAAGGAATATATCCAGAATCTTTTATAGTTTCTATGTTTGGTTCGGCGGTGGCGTAAAAAAGTAACAATAGAACACGTTTATTCAGATCCATTGCGCTTGTTAGTGCGCTGCGATGGGGTGCGTTGCCCTCTTGCGTTACGACGTCGTACTTCGTTGCAACGCAGGTATGACAGTGCGTTGATCCGTTGCGACGGCGCAACGCAACGCACTAATGCGGCCTCAGCCAAACCCAACAGGTTGCGACCGCTGCTACTAAAAAATATACTATATTCAATAACTCAATAACACTACCCAAGCTGGGAATCGTACCTTGCTACCACTACACCAACGATTTCATTCCTCAGGGTGTTATTATTAGTATATTGTGTCTTATCGGATCAAGTATATAGGATATTTTCCTGCCAGGGAGGCCCCTACGATCCTTTCATCCTGTATTTAAGCAAGTGTGAAAATCTTATCGCATTACTGACCGGGTTTAGAGGAGAGTTCAATATAAACAACCGTTAGTCAGGTTCTTCCCATTTTCCCACAAAACATATTGCTTCAGGTTAAGTACCGCAGCCTTCTCAAGACGCCGTATAAATACTCATCCTAAATTAACGGAGGCATCATTAGAAGACGAGTTATCGTAAACGACTCATCAACATGGGGAAGTTAATCTTAGTACTGTCAGTACTGGCGGTGTTCTTGATCGCTGAATCGTCATGTGGCCGTTCGGATTTGAATGTGCCTACATACCGCCCTCCTCCTACACGGCCACCGACTTTCATCTTCAGATCTCGTCGAGGAGCTGACGACGAACCTCTGTCGCTGTGGAAGGGAGAGAACGTCGATCGCGCGCCGTCGACCGCAGACCATCCCTTCCTGCCATCAGTCATCGATGACATCAAGTTGGACCCGTACAGAAGAACTGCCAGGAGTCTGAGCAGTACCAGAGCGTCCCGCGGAGGTGGAAGCCGCTCGTCCTCCAGCTGGGACACCGGGCCCACTCACCTGGGTTACAATTTATGTAACGCTAGGTCGCTTAACCTCCCAGGATACCAGTTCCCGCTGTCAAGGATGCCACCTTTCAACCCGCGTCCCAGAAACCCCATCTACGCTAGGAATTAAGTAGCCGTGGTTATGTGATATGCTGTGACTCTTCAGTGTACGAGCGGACACAGTGAGTTTCGTGTGTCGGGAACAGAATCGAGTTGCGAGTGACCGTGGTAAGCGGTACTGAGTGCGAAAAACGAACAAGAAAGAGGGTAGACCGATTTGTCTGCTCATAATCACCCACCCGCAATAACTTCAGTTTATCCGTGATCATGGTGCTTGCAACAGCGCCGAAATATCTTGAACTCAAAGAAATCAGTAAACATGGTAAATATCCCGTTTCTAGTGTTAATGATAATGTTAAGTGCCATTTTATTTTTGTAGTGTGTTGTGCTATTAAACACAACACATTTTAAAAATAAAAAAGAACTTTTACTTTGCTGGTTCGATATTGGGTAAAGTAACTAAGTCACATAAAATGATTGAGAGACTAATGCCTATCAATCATTTTATGTGACTTAATTACTTTCCATCTTGTAATGTACTTATTATTGCTTTTATGTCCAATTATTATGTAAGTAGGTAATTAATTTTAATTCGCCAACACCTTAATATTAATTCGTTGAGGGTGTCACGGTACAACTCGCTCTGTGTTTTATATTATTATAAATTATCTAAAGACGTTTAAACTCTTATCAGTGCTTGGAAGTAAATAGTTACAGTTATAAGTGGACCATTGCATTGTGAACTAATTTGGTGAAGTGCACAAACACTGCAGAATTTGTAAATGCAATTTGCATTAAGTTACAATCTACCGCGTCTAACAATAAGTGAGAAGTGACTTAACGTTACGCGTAAGCGACGAGCTACGCACGGCGCTTACGACCTTTTTCTCGCGACCGAGTACGTGCGCAGAGCATCGGAGCGCCCTACAAGTCAGGGATTTAACGTGGTTAACGTAGGTAACGTGATAATTTCTTATTCGTTTGGTTACGCTGCTACAAAAAGTTGGCATAGCATATTGTAATGGCAGATAATCCTGTTAAGTCGCTAAGTTCTGGAATGTTATGGGGATGTTGTGACCAAACAGCTGACAACGAAAAATACGCTAAATGCATAAAGTGTGTTAAGGCATATCATTATACATGTCTGTCTTTAACTGACGACTACAATGTACCTGCTAAGTGGCATTGTCCTGAATGTTTAAACTCAGGCCCGAAACAAAGAAAATCCGATAACACGCCTTTGCGCAACATCTCAACTACTAGAGGCAATAAGAGGCAGGCCGTTGGATCTCCACCTCAGGCGCCTGTTGAAACTGCGTTAGCACCCGACGATATTCGTCTACTTATTCAGGAAGCAGTAAAAAATGAACAGGCAGAGATGTTAAATAAGTTCATAGAAAATTTGAAACTAACCCTGAATCAACAGTTGCAACCTATAAAAGATCAAATGGAGAATATGGAAAAATCCATGGCTTTCATGAATCATCAGTATGAAGATCTTTTAAAAGAATATACAGCGTCCAAGGAGAATATGAAAGAGTTGCAGAGGGAGAACTCTGAGATGAAAGTGTGTATCAACGATTTGACGTCACGCATGAATCAACTGGAACAGCAAACCCGTGCAGACAATGTGGAAATTCAGTGCCTGCCGGAAAAGAAGCAGGAAAATTTGATAGAGATTGTGTCACACTTGTCTAAAGTAGTAGGGAGTAATATTCAAGACCACGACATTAAGCATTGCACAAGAGTCGCAAAACAAAATACCAGCAATTCCCGCCCGCGTGCCGTGGTAGTACAACTTGCTTCCCCCCGTAGTCGTGACCAATTTCTCGCAGCCACCATAAAATTCAATAAATCGAATCCTGGCAACAAACTGAATACAACACACTTGGGATACTCTGGACCTAAATCTCCGATCTACATTACAGAACATCTGTCCACTACCAATAAGGCACTCCATGCGGCCGCTAGAATCAAAGCCAAGGAAATCGGATATCAGTTTGTCTGGGTACGAGGTGGTCGGATATTCATGCGGAAGACACAAGAATCAGAACACATTCTGATAAGAAATAAGGACACTTTGAATAAGCTGGTTTAATTTGTATTTTTTCGTCTTATAGTTTTTCTTTTCATTAATTCTTTCTGATTTTTGTCAATGTAACAGTAAATAAAATTCATTAGCATTCTCAGATTTAAGGATATATTACCAAAACACTAGAGGCTTACGCACTAAATGTCATAATTTTTATCGTCAAGTTTGTTGCGAAAACTATGATGTAATAATATTAACCGAGACTTGGTTAAATGATTCTGTTATGAGCTCAGAGCTATTTGATAACAGATATGTAGTCTATAGGCGAGATAGAGATAACAGGAAAAAAGATGGAGGAGGTGTTCTGATTGCCGTACTAAAGGAAATAAATTCAAAACGAATGACTCAATGGGAAAGTAATTGTGAAGATTTGTGGGTTATCATAGACATCTCGATTACAAAGTCTGTTCGTCAACTAGCTCTGTGCGCAGTTTATTTACCTCCACCACTACTTCGTTCAACCCTTGAGCACTTCTTGGACTCTTGTAATAATATATTTGAACAGTCGGGTTTGAAGTCGTGTATAGCTGGTGACTTTAACTTAAGTAATATTGATTGGAACTTGGCAAGTGAGTTGGATAGTGGTTATATGGCACCAGGTATTGGTCACTTGTTAACTGATTTTAGTCATATAAACAAATTATTTCAACTTAACAATATAACTAATAAGTCAGGACGCATACTTGACCTTGCGTTGACTGACTTAACTTCGGGTATCGTTTGTTCTGCTCTAAATCCCCTAAGTATAATTGACCCTTTGCATCCCCCAATTGAAATTTATTTAAAATCATACAAAGACACAAGACTTCCGTATAATAGTAACAAAAGACTAAATTTTTACAAGTTAAATTATGATATTATTTGTAAGCACTTAAATGAGATCGATTGGGACCCTTTATTTGATGGCGCTCACGATGTGAATGATATGCTCAGTATATTCTACGATAAAATTAAAAATATTATAGAGATGCAAAATCCCCCTACCACCCGTAAACATAGGACACACCCACCTTGGTTTGATAAAAATTTAATAAGAACCTTGAGAGAAAAGGAAAAGATGCGCCAGCGATACAAAACATATAAAAATCCCATGGATGAGCTTGAACTGAAGCTGCTGAGTAAACGGTGCTCGATTATGGCTGCTTCCTGTTACAATAAATATGTTAGCGACCTAGAAACTGCAATAACCAAGGATCCGAAACGATTCTGGGCTTATATCAAGGAAAAGCGAGGTGGTACCAGTTCATATCCCCTGGCAATGACTGACGGCATCACATCGTCTTCGGATGGCATCAATATCTCAGAAATGTTTGCTGCTCACTTCTCTTCCATGTACAGTCAACAAAATGTGACTCATCATTCATCTTCCTCTGAGTACATGCAGGACATGTTAGCTTATAGTTTACCTTTGACAACACCAACGATTGAGATTGATGCCGTGCTCACTAAATTGAAATCTCTAGATCGCCGCAAAGGCGCTGGACCCGATGGAATCCCTCCTTATTTTGTCTCCATGTGTGCTTCGCCTCTGGCAGCTCCTTTATTACGTATATTCAATCGATCGCTTGCCACCGGCATATTCCCAAAGCTTTGGAAGGTAGCAAAGGTTGTACCAATCCATAAATGCAGTGATCGTAATTATGTAGGTAACTATAGACCCATTTCAATTTTGTCGACCTTCGCCAAACTTTTTGAGTCCTTGATATGTCCCTACATCCAGTCTCATTTGAAGCTTTACCTTAGTGATACCCAGCATGGCTTTGTCAGTTCAAGATCTACGTGCACAAACCTAGTGACTTTCGTGGAGACCCTAACGAGTGCCATTGACTCTGGGAAACAAGTTGACGTGATATATACCGATTTTAGCAGAGCCTTTGATCGCGTCCCTCATAATATACTTCTTCATAAGTTAGCTGCTTACGGCATCACTGGCTCGCTCCTTAATTGGTTTAATTCTTATCTTAACGGTCGTTCCTTCTTTGTTGCCCTCAATGGCTACCAATCAAGCTCCCACAAGGTTACATCTGGCGTCCCACAAGGATCACATGTTGGCCCAGTTTTATTTAACCTATTTGGTAATGATCTCGTCAACGAGTTGAAATTCTCTGAGTGTTACATGTATGCCGACGATTTAAAATTTTGCAGAGTGATCGAATCAGACCTTGATGTTAAGTTGCTACAGAAAGATATCGACATGTTAGTGAAGTGGTGTGATGAAAATGGTATGAGCTTAAATATTAACAAGTGCTACCACATGAAATTCACTAGAAAAACAAAATTAACACGATCTGATTATTACATTAGTGGTAACTTAGTGCAGGATGTGGAACGGATAAGAGACTTGGGAGTTCTGTTCGATGGGCAGTTAACATTTGTACCCCACATTGAAAATGTAGTTAAAAAAGCCTCAAGAATGCTTGGGTTCGTCATTAGAAATGTAACCTGTTTTCGACGCGATAAAACTAAAATTCTGCTTTATAATAGTCTGGTCCGCAGCTCGTTAGAATATTGCAGCACAGTGTGGAGACCTCACTATGCCACCCACGCACTAAGATTGGAAAGGGTTCAAAAACGATTTCTGTGGCATTTAGCATACTCTTCCGGGATAGCTAAAAAGAAATTATCATATAAAGAGAGACTTTTGCATTTCAAAATGATATCCCTACAGAATAGGAGAGATTTATTGGATTCATCATTTTTATTTAAAATTTTGCGACATAAAATTGACTGTCCCCAGTTATTGAGTAGGATCAAATTTCGCGTGCCCACGAAAAGTCCACGAGCTCCTATTACCCCCTTGCGTCCTCCTCTTCGCAGAACCGTACTTGGTGCTAATTCGCCTATTCCCCGCCTATGTAAACTATTAAACAGCTGCAGCGATCTCGTAGATGTGCACTCTGACTCACTTGGTAGGTTCAAAAGCATTATTTATAAAAACTTGTAAAATATATATTTTTTTTTTTATAGTGCATGTATGTTTAATTTAATTTTTTTTTTTTTTAAATTTAATTTAAATTTTTTGATTCTTGATTTTAATTTGGATTTTATAATTTTAATTTTAATTTTGTTTTTATTTTTAATTTTGATTTTGATTTTGATTCTAATTTTTAATTTTGATTTTGACTTTAATTTCGAGTTTAATTTTGATACTGACTGTGATTTTCATTTTCATTTTATTTGATTTTAATTTAATTTAAATTATGTATTTAAAAACCATAGTTGTGTGCGGTGAGTAGTTAGGTACTCATCTGATTTTAAGCAGGCACTCAACGACAAATAAGTAGTGCATGATGTGCTTACCTGTAAGAGGTTGATACACTTGTCTGTGACTCTATTGAATGTATCTCATATGTTTGAAGCAGTGTATTCAATTGTTGGTGAGCCAAATAAATAAAATAAAATAAAATAATTATAACAATAAAAGACTGTCAAAACAATCTCCTGTATATGTTTTTTTGACCGCGGTGATAAATCCTCTCATGAACGAGAGAGGACACGGAGACCTATGTGTTGGAGACTTATTTACGTTAAAGGTTCTCCTAATACAAGAATGAAAAAAAAAAATTAGAGAATACAACACAACACAACACAATACAACAATACAATATGGTCACCGAAGATCTGAAGGACAATTAGGCAGAGTACGACATTCTGAAGACTATACCTATCTGTTTGTTTTTGGTAAACAGTAAAATAAATATAGTTACTATCACAGTTTTGTACTTATTATCATAGTGTATAAGTTCCAATTGATACTAACCATTATGGATCATTGTAATCTGAATAAATTAAACTTTGTTTTTGCTGCCAATATACCCGCCTCTCGAATGACGCATACCCACAAGCCAAGAAACCAGACCCACTCACCCGGGGCACAGATAATATAATCCCGGGGTACATACAATACAAGGTAACACGTTGGGCCCTGAAGTGGACGTCTCTTCCATTTTCAGCGCACATTTACACATAAATGATGGGTGTACATGACCTCTTAACGAAGTTTAAAGGTATGTACTTGTTCTCCCTGTCATTGCGATCGTTTTTTTTTCGTTGTGGACCATACCTGGGAAATAACCTTCTAGTTACGGAGATATTGGAGGTCGAAGTTCCAACTATTTCACAAAGTTTTTTATCAAATACATATTTTTAATGTTATAAATTTATGACATGCCCCCAGGACTTCTCTACTATTTAATGCATTCATCAGCACAATGTTTTGAGAGCGTTACATTGAGTTTTATCGTAAAACATGATTTTTCACCCCAAAAAAACAGGGCATTTCCCAGCAATAATCTTTGCTAATTTGATCTACAGAATGCTTGATGGCGACTTCGTGAAGGGTCCGTTTACACCTTTTACAAGCATTACTTCACTCTCCGGTCATTCGTATGGAATCTTCCTGCTGGATCAACGTTACTCCAGCAGGATGTATGATTAGATGTATGACTATCTTCATTGTAAATATATAGTTTTAAAACAATCGGAAAAAAAACGTCAGGCCGCCGGAGTGG
Source organism: Noctua janthina (assembly GCA_963576755.1). NCBI lineage: Eukaryota > Metazoa > Arthropoda > Insecta > Lepidoptera > Noctuidae > Noctua > Noctua janthina. The sequence continues at coordinate 8,497,276 of OY755075.1, read as the reverse complement.
AAGTTAATCACCTCTTTTACGTCCACCCATTTTTCACCATTAGGGGGTGTGAATAGTGTATCATTAAATTTAGAGAATTTTCAAGTTCTGTTGTTGTAAAGTTACACATATGTGAGGCGTCGACAGGGGGCGACCCTATTGTAAATTAATCAGACACAAGCTAAGGCCAGGTTGTACAAAAACCAGAAACAAAAAGTAGGTACCTATTCCATAAACCATAACTACGAGTACTAGTATAACACTGCACGAACTAGAAATTAAACAATCCTCATATTTGCCTAGCACTTTAATAAAGACGATTTAAAAGGAAATTCGCAATACATCTTGAGTTTGAAAAAATTGTTTACTTAACATAAAAAACACAATGAAAATATTGTTGAAAAATGACAAAATGAGTAGAGTTGGGTTGTGAGTGTGTTACGGAATAACGTCGCAGGTTGCGACCACTGCTACTAAAAAATGTATTCTGTAACTCAATAACTGCCCGAGCTGGGAATCGTACCTACAATGCTACCACTACACCAATGATTAAATCTCCCAGGGCGTTATTAATCGTATATTCTAATAGGTGTAACAAATACCCTTAACGAATCCGAAAGGCACTTGTTCTCCCCGTCATTGTAATCATTTTTTTGTTCTGGACCAAACCTGGAAACCTTCTAGTTACGGAAATATTGGAGGTCAAACTTAGAACTAATGCACAAGTTTTTTTTTTAATACCACTTTTTAAGGTTATAACTTTACTTTAAATACCTCTATGACCTGTTTTACTATTCAATGCATGCATCAGTACATTGAGTGCTTTATGTTGAGTTTTACCGTAAAACGTGATGTTTCACTCCAAAAAGTCGTTTCCTAGCAATGATTTTTCGTAGAGTTACTTAGTTTGATGTACAGAATGCTTGGTTGACGGCTTCGTGAAGGGTCCGATTACACCGTGTATATTGTATTGTATCATATCGGTTCAAGTAACTATTTAGGGTATTTTCCTGTTCGGGAAGCCCCTACGATCTTTTCACTCTGTATTTATGCGAGTGTACAATTAATGTTATCGCATACGTGACCGACCGGATTGAAAGTTCAATATAAACAACGTTAGTCAGTTTCTGCCCATTTTCTCACAAAGCGTCTCGCCTCAGGTTAAGTACCGCAGTTTCCTCAAGACGCCGTATAAATACTCGTCCCGAATTAACGGAGGTATCATTCGAAGACAAGCTATCGTAAGCGACTTATCAACATGGGCAAGTTAATCTTAGTACTGTCAGTACTGGCGGTGTTCTTGGTCGCTGAATCGTCATGTGGCCGTTCGGATTTGAATGTGCCTACATACCGGCCGCCTCCTACACGGCCACCGACATTCATCTTCAGATCTCGTCGAGGGGCTGACGACGAACCTCTGTCGCTGTGGCAGGGAGAGAACGTCGACCGCGCGCCGTCGACCGCAGACCATCCCTTCTTGCCATCAGTCATCGATGATATCAAGCTGGACCCGAACAGAAGAACTGCCAGGAGTCTGAGCACTCCCAGTGTGTCCCGCGGAAGTGGAAGCCGCTCGACCTCGAGCCGGGACACCGGGCCCACTCACCCGGGGTACAACCGACGTAACGCGAGGTCGCTTCACCTCCCAGGTTCCAAGCTGCCCCTGCCAATGACGCCACCTTTCAACCCGCGTCCCAGATACCCCATTTACGTTAGGAATTAAGTAGCCGTGGTTATGTGATTTGCTGTGACTCTTCAGTGTACTTAAATCGGTACATAACACCCAATATCGGACCAGCAAAGTAAACGTGCTATTTTATATTTTGCTGTCGTGCATTTTACGAGTATGTGACTTAGTTAATTTCCATCTTTTAATGTAACGTTGCTTTTGTACCAAATTATCTGTAAATATTATGTAAGAAGGTACTTAATTATATCAATAAACGACTGTCAAAACAATCTCCTGTGTGTGTTTCTATGGCCTCGATGATGAAACCTCTAATGAACCTCCAGCTATTTATGTGAACGGTTCTACTCTTACCAGAGTGAAAAAAAAAACCTAGAGCATATAAATGTCACCGATGATCTGAAGGACAATGAGGCAGAGTACGCTGCAGCAGCAACGACATTCTGAAGACTTTATCAAATAAATATCAGTGTTCGATACACTAGCTCTGGGTAAGCATTGTGTTTCTAACAGTAAAATAAAAGTAAAACTTCTTTATCACAATTTTGTACCTACTAACATCGTTTCTAAGATTCAATTGTTATTAACCATTATGGATAATTGTAATCGGAATAATTGAAAGTAAATTAATTCATTTATCCTGCCAAACGTTCTTGCTGCAGTATATCTGCCTCTCGAATGACGCTTATCCTCAAGCCGGGACACCGAATCCACTCACCCGGGGTCCATACAACATAACACGTTGGGCCCATAAGTGGGCGGTCTTCTTCCATTTTTGGCGCACATTTACGCATAAATATAAGCATTAAAAGACTAATTTAAAACTTAAAACTCATGTATTAGTTTATTTATACGAATTGGAATTGCAAACATAGACAAAACAAACACCTTCATTATAATATCTGAACTACGTACAATAATAATATTGTGTGAAAAGTCCCTAAGGCTCATTGGTTGCAAGGTATGTTGACCGACTGGGTGGGTGCGTTCCAACGTTCGAATCGCGGATCAAAATATCATAAATGCCTATATGAGATGTAGGCGACGTAGCATACACAATCGAACTATCATAACCTACAAGTTTAGTGTTGTATGACTATCATCATCGTAGATACCTATATCTATAGTTTTAAAACAATCGGCTGTGGATTAACATAACAAGCGTCAAAAAAAAAAGTCAAAGCATTTATTTCAATTAGACCATCACAGGCACTTTTGAATGGCATAAAAACAAAAAGAAGCGAAGCTACAGTCACAGTCATAAGGCATAATGACTTGAGAAAGTACCGTAGTTGCACATTCCAAAGCGTAGATCTCCATGGACACTCTTTTAAATCAAAATATTTTTACAAAATCTTGGTTACATCATTCATGTTGAGATTATACATATACGTGAGAACGATGTAGAAAGACGTGCACATTACGAGCGTCCAGATTAAAAGATTAAATCAACAATGAAAAAAATAAAGTAATTAAAATTAAACCGTGGCAGCTAAGAGATGACCAGTGGCTGGTAGCGCCCGTTCACGAACATGACACGCCCGCCACCATCAGCGAGACATTTGAGTGCGCATGACATTCTCTCAGCCACCAAGGCACATTCAAGTCAATGAAAGATAACAAAATTTAAGTTGTAGCCTTACAGTACACAGTAATCCAGTACTCACACATGTGATATGCAATTATATAATACTATCATATGGAATCTGTACAAAGCAAGGATATTTTACAATCTTCTGCAGCTTTCACAATAATTTAACATGGTAATCAATTAGTTTGCCCCTATGGTTGTGGAGTAGCAAATTGTTGCTTCTATATGTGAACACAACGTAGAGATATAAAAGAAAAAAAAACGTAAATATCTAACAGAGGTATCTAGTACGTCCACCCACATTTCCCCACTATTTCATGGTTAAGTCCCATGTTTAGGGGACAAGACTGTTGTAAATTAATCAGACAAATCAAGTCCATGTTGCTACTGAAAAGTTCCTATTCCAAAAACCATAACCCTAGTACACAGATTCCCTCCTCCTGGAGGTTGTCTATGCCGTAGTAAAACACTGCACGATCTAGAAATTAAACAATCCTCATATTTGCGTAACACACATTCATATGTACAACAAATACCTACAATCATAATAAAGACAAATTAGAAGTAAATTCGTAATCCATCTCGAGTTTGTAAAAATTGTTGACTTGACGCCATAAAAAACACAATGAAAATATTGTTGAAAAATGACAAAATGAGTAGAGTTGGGGTTGTGGGTGTGTTACGCAATAACGTCGCAGGCTGCGACCGCTGCTCCTGAAAAATGTTTTCTATTCAGTAACTGAATAACACTGCCCGAGCTGGGAATCGTACCTTGCTACTACTACACCAATGATCAAAATCTTATTATTCGTTATTATTTGTATATTCTAATAGGTCGAAGCCGAACGGCACTTGTTCTCCCCGTCATTGCGATATTTTTTTTGTTCTGGACCATACCTGGGAACCTTCTAGTTACGGAAATATTGGAGGTCAAAGTTCCAACTTTTTCAAACATTTTTTTAAATACTATAACTTTACTTTAAATACCTCCAAGACCAATTAATGCATCCATCAGCACGTTTTGAATGCGTTACATTGAGTTTTACTGTAAAACGTGATTTTTTACACCAAAAAAAAGTCGTTTCCCAGCAATCTTTTTTTTCGTAGAGTTACTTAGTTTGATGAACAGAATGCTTGGTTGGTAACGGCTTTGCGAAGGGTCCGTTTACACCTTGTATATTGTATCACATCGGTTCAAGTATTTAGGGTATTTTCCTGTCAGGGAGGCCCCTGCGATCTTTTCACCCTGTTTATGCAAATGTACTAAAGTTATCGCATACATGACCGTCAGGGTTAAAAAGAAAGTTCAATATAAACAACCGTTAGTCAGGTTCTTCCCATTTTCACACAAAGCGTCTCGCCTCAGGTTAAGTACCGCAGTTTCCTCAAGACTCCGTATAAATACTCGTCCTGAATAAACGGAGGCATCATTCGAAGACGAGCTATCGTAAACGACTCATCAACATGGGCAAGTTAATCTTAGTACTGTCAGTACTGGCGGTGTTCTTGATCGCTGAATCGTCATGTGGCCGTTCGGATTTGAATGTGCCTACATACCGCCCTCCTCCTACACGGCCACCGACATTCATCTTCAGATCTCGTCGAGGAGCTGACGACGAACCTCTGTCGCTGTGGCAGGGAGATAACATCGACCGCGCGCCGTCGACCGCAGACCATCCCTTCCTGCCATCAGTCATCGATGACATCAAGCTGGACCCGAACAGAAGAACTGCCAGGAGTCTGAGCACTCCCAATGTGTCCCGCGGAGGTGGAAGCCGCTCGACCTCGAGCCGGGACACCGGGCCCACTCACCCGGGGTACAACCGTCGTAACACGAGGGAGCTCAGACTGCCAGGGCATGACTTTCCCCTGCCAACGCTGCCACCCTTCAACCCTCGTCCCAGATACCCTTTTGATGAAAGGCGGTACCCCATGCCTGCTGACGCTTAAAACTAATTAGCTAAGATTTTGTGTGGTCCATTGTGAATACTGTGATAATTGAAATGATGTAGAAGATCGGACCTACAAAAAAATGCCAATTATCTAACTGAGCTATGTCTAACAGTTAATTTGAACCAAAAATGCACAACCTTATACATAGTAGATGTTTCAATAAATATTCTGTCTGGAACATTTTTTTTTTTATTAATCCTGGGTCAAGAACCGAAACGTTTTTGCTGTGATATAAAAACTCATCAGGTAGGTAGTCAGATACCAGTTTAAGCGAGTCCCGTTCAGATGCCTAAAGCACTTTATCTGCGGGGTCAATTGACGTCATGGTTATAGGTATTTTGTATATAAAAAATTATTTTTAGTATATGCGAAACCTGAATATAGTTTGTTCAGAATAAGTTAATTTTTAAACCATATGTTGTCCTAAAAATATTTAAAAAGGTTACAAGTTGGACACCGAGCGACACTAAGTACCTTATCGCAATCATTTAGGTACCTACTGCCAAATTATTATTATCAATGAGCTCAAGATGACGCTGGAGGCGCGCGCGGCGGCGCCGCCTGTTAACCACGTTTTTGTGCGGACAACCAGGTAACAGAACAAGCTTATAACTTTGTGATTTTTCATGATACAGTTTTGAAATTTTGTACATAGATTCTTTACATAAAAATACTAGATACGTGTTTCAAAAAATGGGTATCCTATTTGGCCAGGTTATTTCTACAGCGCCAACCTGGGCCCACAAACGCTTAAGAGATTTCCAGATTGATGGTGATGGCTGAGGACCAATCCGCAAGTGTCAGTAATTGGTGAATGCCTTCCTTTCCTTGCCATGAATCTTTGACTTAATAAGGCTACACAGAGATTATATAGCCTACAGTACAGATAGCCTAAAGACATAACATAACATCACTCCTGTTTTTCCCCGAAGGGTAGGGCAGGTGGCACGGTTGGCGCAGTAGCTGACCGATCGGCTACTGCGCTGCGTGTCGCGGGTTCGATTCCCGCATAGAATAAATATTTGTATGGCCTACGCCCTATATGTAGTTCCGGGTCTGGCTGTTTACGTATGTGAGTTTAAATGTTGGTAAATGCACATAACGCACCCATGATACAAGAGAAATTCCTAGGCTGGGTCAAAGATTTTTATAAAAATATGGGGCGAGTCGGGATTGGTGGCCCGCCACTCCCGACTCGGCAACCAGTAAGTTAATTATTTCGTCAATTATGTTTAAGTTCTTTGTATTATGGGCGACCCTATTGGCATCAAACGGGCATAAATCCAGACACGAGACCAGCAGTAGCGATTAGCGCCTGTAACCACTTGAGCCTATAACCAAAGATGCAAAGCCTAGTGAAAGATAGAAGCAGATCTGTATCAAAAGACTGGTTGACAAGAAATGTATACCGAACGAACGGTAGAGATGGGACTGCCTGGACAGTGAGGCGGGGGTCGCGGAGGCAACGTAAATACAACGCAAACGCGATGGAAGGACTAAATAAATATTCTTCTGCGTAAATGGAAACGTGCGTGACGCGGAATCGGGACACTTGAAGATGGGTGAGAAGTTACAGATAAGAACTCCGCAATTAGTTGCGGAATTGTTTTGTTGCCTTAGGGCAACAATTCTGCAAGGCTGAGCAACAACACCGCACGGGCCAATGATTCAGCAACGCCTGTCTAGGTCGGTTCGTGGATGGGCCAACAAGTCCCTCCATGGAGGGACCCTCCATTATTTACATGTAAATGAAAAACACTGCTCCCGGAATTTCGATTCTCATCCAGATCTTTGACAGTCGTTATGAGGCAGAAGCCAGAAGTAATACTGGTATTCAGCTGCATCTGGTTTGAGTGGAAGCCAACCCTTACAAAGCTGGCAAAAGGTCTAGGCATATGTGATGATAAAAGTCTAGGCCAAAGTCGATAGCCTCATTTCAGAAAAATATCCTGTAGGTCTTCGATCACCTATAATTGTCTTCGATTTATCAGTAAATAACAAATTGAATGGCTTTTTTAGCTCCAATTTGAAGCTTTCACAAAGAATTCTGGTGTGTTCGAAAGGATTAGTAGAGGTATACCTACGGGATGCTTATTTGTAAGCTAGTTAATTTTTAACAAACCACGGTTTTCACGGTTTTTTCTATCTACTTAAATTTATTAAGGCACAAAAACTCTACTTATATAAGGTCTAACTATTCATACACGAAATATTTAAGCTATAACAAAGCCATTTCAAGGGATTTTTTTTTATCTGAGTACATTTTTTTATAAAAAATAAATAATTTAAAATTACTTGACCCAAAAAATAAATACTGGCTCATTATTTTAAGCATCCATTACGGTAGTTTACTACGTCGTATTTACCTACTGTCATTGTTAGAATGGAGGAGTAAAGGTTTTATACAAACAGTCTCAAAAAATTTTAGAAGTATAATAATTTCGTAAAAAAAAAACACTCAGATAATTTTTTTTTTTCGTTGCTATGACGCCTTTACGACATATAGAAGGTACTCTTAAAATATTTCGTGTATGTTTCATACACGAAATATTTTTCAGATAGACCTCATATACAGGCAATAAAATTAACCTAAGAAACTACTATTTCTTTCAAAATACTGCTGCCCGTACCTTTCATCATTCATCATTTTCCTGCCCTTATTTCAATTTATTTTGTGGTCGGCACAGCATGTCTTCTTCTTCCATACTTCTCTATTACTCGTCATCTCAGTCATCCATCTACATTCATCACCATCTTCCTGACCTTGTCTCATGTTATTTGAGGTCGGCGTAACACGTTTTTTTCTTCCATTCTCCCCGTCAACCGCCACGCTATCAGTTAAGTAGTCCTTTTTCCTTCATTCATATCATTCCTCACAAAATCCATCCATTTTTTCTTTCGGTCTACAAAGGCATCTACATTCATACTCAACATTTTTCCCGTACAACATAAAAAAGACTTTCTTTTTTTTTAGAGGCGCAACATCGGGAAATGTGGGAGTACTTAATGGACCCTGGCCTTTGCCAAGGAGTGGGACAGTTCAGGCTAAAAAAATCTTTTATTAAAATTAAAAGTAGAAAATTAGGTTTATCTATCAGCTTTGAACGCGTATACAAAGTTTCGAGTATGTGTTAGTAACCGTTCTTTCATGAGCAGGCGATGCTGGCTGCAAGGTCAAGTCGCATGCCTTGATCTTGTAGCCGTCATAAAAATGTACCTATTGTCACCAGAACCAAAGGTGTGTGTACAATTTTAGCTCAATCGGTTGGGGGACCAAGTTCGAAATTCAGTTTGAGACAAGACCAATGCATAGGTGCTAACTAACAAGGCAAAGTAAAATAAAAGCTTATTATTATTAGCTTATAATTCATTTTCCTGGATCGAAGAATTTGGAAGTCATGGAGGCCTTTGCCCAGCAGTGGGATGACGCAGGCTAACAGTATCAGTATCATTAAAAAAAAACAACTCAATCGGTTGCGGGGAAACTGGTTTGACGTTTCCGTTGCAAGATTTGACCAATACATACTAGATACTAACCTAACAAGGCAAATCAAATAAAAGCTTAGAATAAATTGACGTGAGGCCGGATAAATAAATTAAACAGGAGATTGTTTTGACAGTCACATTATAATTAATATAGTAATAACAAAGTACTTACATTTTAATTTACATCTACTTTGGCACAAAAGTAATAATACTTAACAAGATGGAATGTAATTAAGTCACATAAAATGTTTGATAATAACACAACACACTAAAATGGCACTTTTACTTTGCTGGTCAAATTTATATTGGGTGTTAAGTAGGTACCGATTTAAGTATACTGAAGGATCACAGCAAATTACAAAACCTTGGCTAACCCCTGGCGTAGATGGGGTATTTGGAATGAGGATTGAAAGGTGGCGTCGTCGGCAGCGGCAACTTGGAACCTGGGAGGTGAAGCGACCTCACGGTTCTTCTGTTCGGGTCCAGCTTAATGTGATCGATGACTGATGGCAGCAAGGGATGGTCTGTAGTTGATGGCGCGCCATCGATGTTGTCTTCTTGCGCCAGCGACAGTTCATCGTCAGCTCCTCGACGAGATCTGAAGATGAAGGTCGGTCTCTTTGTAGGAGGAGGGCGGTATGTAGGCAGAATGAAATCCGAACGACGACATGTCGATTCAGTGATCAAAAACACCGCCAGTACTGCCAGTACTAAGATTAACTTGCCCATGTTGATGAGTCGCTTACGATAGCTTGTCTTCGAATGATGCGTCCGTTAATTCAGACCCAGTATTTATACAGCTTCATGAGGAAACTGAGGTACATACCCCGAGACTAGATGTTTTGGACGAAAATGGGAAGAACCGTTCGACCCGTTGGGGGTCGTCCATTAATCACGTGAGGCTTGAAAGAGGGGAAAAAATAAATCACGAAATATCACAAGCGGGTGTAGTGAGATATAACGTGTATTTATTTTTTCTTTGAACACGCGATTTCTAAACCGAAAAGCGGTGCGTGACCTTGACATTTTTATCACGGTGCTTAATTTTCCAGAATTAAATTAGAATATACCTGTTGACCTGTATTTAAAGATAATATTCTGAAATTTTTTAAGAATGTTTTTACCAAAAACGTACTCGTGATTTATAGTAGTCTAACACGGGGTAGTCTAACACCTCACCACGTATCACCATGGGGGAGGAGACGGGTTAAAAAGTTGCTAAAAAACATCACGTGATTAATGGACGACCCCTTGTATATTTACGTCCAACTTTCCTCATCGGTGTCATATGTTATACCGATAACAAGTTCGATGAATCGTGTCATAATGTTTTAAGTTATTATCGCTGGTGATGCGGGTTAGTTATATTGGGTGCGGGGGATTTTTTTATCTCAATGCTTGAGATAAAAAGTGCACGATCGTTTCTGTTTACTAAGTGTTGTTGAATGTAAATACGATGTAGCTGGTACCTAATAAATAGCGAACTCAATTCATCCTTATTAATTAATACTAGCTGTAGCCCGTGTGAAATTATTATAAAACTATTACTACTTCTTACTTTTCTTTTATACCAACTTGATGCATAGTTATAATTGTTAATAGATTAATTTAATTTTATAATTTTATTGTCCTTATTGAATTGTGCTAGGTAAAGTGATGGCCTGAAACACAGGTTTAAATAAACCTAGATCGGGCAGGTCGCTGACATCTAAATTGAACTATTGAATACTTGCGACTGTAGAATATAGTTTACTTATAAGTACTTATAATTAGTATGAGAAATAATACTACTGCGCTTAAATGTACACTTTTTGTAATACTTTTTAAATAAATTATTCTTATTCTTATTCTACTACTAACTAACTACAACTTCTGCATACAACAGTAGAGGAGTTAGGTTTCTCAGATCATAGTGGTACTATCATACACTTAGCTTTGCCTAAACAAACTAAACAAACTATCTGGTGTGTCAAAAAAAGGCTATACAATTACAAAAACACCCAACTATTTAAATCTAAATTAAATGAATTAAATTGGAACGAAATAATAAAAACAAATAAAAACATAAACGAAAACTATACAGCATTTAATAACACATTAACCAACGTATTAAACCAATGTATACCTAAAATGAAAATAAAGTTAAAAACAAATTATAAAAAGTATTGGCTAACCCCAGGCATCAAACTTTCATGTAAAAATAAAAGGCTTGAAAAAATACTTACACTCAAAACTAATAATCCGGTAATTAAAAATAACTATAAAAAATACGAAAAAACTTTGAAGAAAACAGTTATAACTGCAAAGAAATTGCAATATATAAATCAAATAAAAAAATCAAATAACAAAGTTAAAACTATGTGGAGTATTATAAATGAAAGAATAAATAAAAAATTAAAAAGGGATAGAAATAACATTAAATTACAAATAAATAATATAAACATCACTGAACCTAAGGAAATAGCTAACTTTTTTAATAATTTCTTTGCGTCCATTGGTAGCAACAAAACACCAGGCAATGGAACGACAGGCACCCCAGTGATCAACCCCACTGAAAACACGATGTTTCTTAGTCCAGTAGACCCCGGCGAAATAAACACACTATTAAAAAATCTAAAAAACAAAAAAAGTCACGGAATAGACGAGTTACCACCAATGTTAATACGATAATGTGCTAACGAACTTACGTTACCGTTCTACTTGCTAGTACATCAATCTTTCGAAGAAGCCATTTTCCCGAATTACCTAAAGAAAGCACTAATAAAACCAATCTACAAAAAAAACTCGAAAACGGATCCAAGCATTACCGTCCAATAGCTCTTTTACCAACTGCCTCTAAAATTTTTGAGAAAGCAATGTGTAATCGTGTATACTCCTTCTGCGAAAAATACAAACTATTTAACGAATGCCAACACGGCTTTCGCAGAAACCGATCCACTGTTTTAGCAATTTATAAATATATACAGGAAGTTTTAAATATAATAAATGACAAAAAATACGCCGTAGGTATATTGTTAGATATGACCAAAGCTTACGACAAAGTACAATATGACATTTTACTAAATAAATTACATGGCATAGGGATCCGCGGAAAAACTCACGAATGGTTTAAATCCTATTTAACAAATAGAGAACACCAGGTTGAAATAGATTTTTATAATGAAAATACCAAAGAAATACAAAATATTCGGTCTGACTGTACAACAATTAACGCCTCTATTCCCCAAGGGAGTGTAGTTGGATGCCTCCTATTTCTTATTTACATAAATGACCTTCCGAAAACCATAGAAGGGCCATGTGTCTTGTTTGCTGACGATATTTCGCTTCTTACTTCATGCCGTAACAATGTTGGCTTGAGCGAGAACCTAACCACTACATTAAATAAAACCATAACTTGGATGAATAACCATAACCTCGAAATCAATTTCTCTAAAACAAAAATAATGTCCTTCCACCCCCGTCAAAAAACTCCATTACAAATAAACTTCACCTACAACGGCACTACAATAGAAGTCGTTCAAGAATTTACTCTACTTGGCCTGTCCATAGATACTAACATTAATTGGAAATCTCACATTCAAAAGATTAGATCTAAACTATCCAAATTTGCATACGCCCTTCGTGAAGTCAAAAAGACTACCAACCTTAAAAACCGCACTTGTTACCTATTATGCCTATGCATTTGCGTGGCTCAGTTACGGCGTGATATTGTGGGGAAACAGCACAGACGCACCGACACTTTTCACACTACAGAAAAGACTAATAAGAATATTAGTAAATATAGACGATACCGACAGCTGTAAACCTCATTTTCAAGAGCATAAAATATTAACCCTCCCCTGCCTATACATTCTAGAAATTTGCAAATTTGTTCGAAAATACCCACACTTTTACACTACACGAGAAAGTATACAGTCAAGATACACATTACGCCATAAAAATAGACTAAACATACCAAGCTCTAAGCTAAAAATGCACTCAACAAGTGCCCTAGTCATGTCAATGAAGGTTTATAATAAATTACCGGAAATTATTAAAAATGTACAAAAATTTAATCCATTCATAAATAAATTACAACAATTTTTATTATATAAATGCTATTATACAATTAATGAATATCTAAATGACAAATTTTAAATTAATAATTATGATTCACTAATTGTTACTTTGTATGTCAACTAATTAATAGTAAAATAAAAGACCTCTTCCTCTCTCCTACCTTGCTGTGCCGTTACAGGGTCCATATTTATGTACCTAGCTTCAAGCCCTTTGTAACATCTTTTTTACAATATGGAATGCAAAATAAATGAAATTGAAATTGAAATTGAAACTATTTGAATCGGATTTTGTTAACAATTTCAAGGGTTTTAATTTTTGCACGGAACCCTAATCCTTTTTTTCTAAAATAAAATAGCCTAGTTACTCCTTGTAACATCAGCTATCTACTGGTATAAGTCTCGTCAAAATCGGAACAAACAGACAGAAAACATTTTTAGGGTTCCGTACCCGAAGGGTAACCAACGGGTGTCAATTACTAAGCCTCCGCTGTCCGTCCGTCTGTCTGTCTGTCAGCGGGCTGTATTTCATGTTCGGTAGACAGTAGACAGTTGAAATTTTCACAGAATGTGTATGTTTTTATAACAACAACAAAAAAAATAATATTAAAACCCTTCATGCGCGAGTTCGACTCGCTCTTGGCCGGTTTTTTGTTATAAGTACCGTATATACTCTCATATGCATTCAGTAAAAAGCTGTTATTTTGAAATTACAAACAGACACATCAATTTTGTGTATTTTTAAAGATATAGATATAGATTGGTAATGCGAATGTACCTAACTGCGTCCGTCTGTTACTTTTTCACGACTAAACCACTAAACCGGTTTTTATGAAAGACAGATAGGTACTTAGGTAGCCTGGGACTTTGAGGTCATAGTTTACTTTTCTTCCTGGACATTTGTACCAAAAAAATGTTACCTACATAGTAAATACACGTAGGTACACGAATAACAGAAAAAGGTAAGATTTAAGAAGACAGGTAGGTAGGTAAGACAACGTAAAACTCGTAACCCTTGAGCTTTTTGAAGTTAGGTACAAAAAAATAAAACAAGTCTACAACGTTTTTCATCTACATTGCATTGTATTTTGCCGGGCCAGTTAAGAGTATGACGTCAGACAAGGCGAGTGCAGCCATCGACGTCCACGTAAATCCAATAAGATTAAAGGGAAGTGTATACATAAAGCTATACTTAATATAGTTTTTGCTATACCAAATGTTTGTAAGCAAGTCATGTAACTCTGAATGTTAAATAGAGGAAATTGGTGTAGTAAATACTCTCAACTGGCATGCGTGGTATGACCAGTGTATGAACGTGGAGGAGGCAAAAGGAGTAGGTAAGGATCGTAGCTCTGTGGTTTCTGCCAAAACCTATGGGGAAAAAAGCGTGAGTTTATGTATGTATGTGTCGTATTCGGTCAATAGTACGGACATAAAATGAATTGGAAAGCGCGCCAGTGTAGTGGTGACATCAAGCGGCTTACTTACAAGTTACAAGTCTACAGACAATACTGCGTGCTTGTATGGAACCCTGATGTCCAACTCGGGGGGAGAACGCCATTCAGTGTCGGATGGTGGCGGAGTTGAGACGTCTTGGAACTGTACCCGATTCATTGTGTCCCGTGTTGTTGTGTCGAGTTGTCAAGTAATTTGTTAGTTTGCTAGAAACAGTGTACCGCACCCAGTGAGTTTTCATAGCACGAAACCCATGGTCCGCCCACTGATGTACGAGCCTAACGGAGTAGTCTAGTAGTCTTTCAAATTTTTTATGCAAGTTAATTAATGAAACGTGATATTTGACTCCGTAGACCCCCCTCACTGTCTTATCAGTCTGCATACGCTTACGTTCACTGCTGACCTCTGCCACCCGATAAGTGCGGGGAACACCAATTTTCTAAGAGATAGGTATGTACCGTATTGCTCTGTAAGAAAAACTTCGGACATTATCGTAGGGGGTAGGCCTTATATTAGGTACTTATTTGAAGAATTGAATCATCAAATTCTCTTGCCCTTATCCCGATTCATTTAGGGTCAGCGCAGCATTTCTTCTTCTTCCATACTTTTCTATTACTCTCCATCTCATCAGACACATCGTTTCGTGCATGGATGGACTGTGTGAAGGATGTTATGATCCTTCACACAGTCTATCCATCGTTTCTTTGGTCTTCCTCTACTTTTATACCCATCCAAATTCATTCTCAAAGCTTTCCTCATTCTTCCGCAACACCTGCCCATACCCCGACAACCGTTCACCACACGACTTTTACCGTAGTAACCAGTGCCACTTTCAGACTTCCTCCTATGTACTAATTTCTTATTTTGTCCATTCGTGTAGCACCACACATACCCCTTAGCATTCTCATCTCGCCCACATGCAAATGCCTTTCATTCATGCCTTTTGTGGCCCAACATTCTGATCCATAAAAATTGATCATCAACAGGTATTTAGTCCTCGTTGAAAACGCGTATCGTTGGATTTTCAACTCTTTGCAGTTAGCAGTGCGTTTAGAATATAGAGCGCTATAAAAGTCGTCACGTTAAAAAATTGCTCGAAGCACGAGGGCTCCGGCTATCAAATTGGCACATTGCCCTCAAAACTCAATTGACATTGATCCATTAATTACTCACGGAGTGTTGTATTAAGGCACTTTTTTTCTGATACGCATATCCACGCTTAAGTCACGATGGGTAATATCCAATTGTTTGTTATGTACCGCTTAAAATGAGGTGAATCGCGACACAGGAATTAGAATCGCGAATTAGATCTCTAACCCAAGTAGTTGCTGAGATCTCCATGGCCGCGCAATCCTCCACGTTACGTTCGCGCGGCCAACTTAAAACTCAACTTCTTTATTTCTACTTTGACAAATTTTTGGTTTGTAGCCTTCGATTTTGTCAAATTTCGACAATTTTTTTGGCGAAGTTTTTTTTCTGTTTTGCTAATTTGGCGGAGCAATCGTAACGCTCTCAATGTTGTGTGAGATCCACAGAGTACTTTTATGGTGAGATCACAGATATAGAAATAGATATCTGTGGTTGAGATGGTTGTGTGGAGTGTCAAGAATGGATAAAGTAAGGAATGAGAATATTAGAGGAAGTGTGAAAGTGGTGCCTGTTACAAAAATTAAAGGAAAGTCGTCTATCCTGGTATGGACATGTAATGCAGAGGGATGACACGCATGTTACCTAAAAAGTGATGGATATTAACGTTGATAGATGGAGGGGGCGAGGAAGGCCAAAGAAAATATGGACGGATTGTGTGAGAGGAATTATGTGAAAGAGAATGGAGTAAATGAGGCTGTGACTTCTGACAAGGGAGAATGGAAGAAGACAACGTGTTGCGCCAACCCCAAGTGGAATGGGACAAGGGCAGGAATATGACGAGGGACTTTATTATTATAAAGGGTGTAAATAGACCCTTAACGAAGCCGAAAGGCATTTGTTCTCCCCGTCTTTGCAATCATTTTTTTGTTCTAGACCATACCAGGGAACCATCTAGTTACGGAGGTATTGGGGTTCCAACTTTTTCACAAGTTTTTTTTTTAAATACATGTTTTTAATGTAAGATTTTTACTTTAAACACCTCCACGACCCCCGTACTATTCAATCCATTCATCAGCACAATGCTTTGAGTGCTTTCCATCGAGTTCTACCTTAAAACGTGATTTTACACCCCAAAAACAAAAGTCGATTCCCAGCAATAATTTTTGCTTCAAGTTACTTAGTTTGATGTACAGAATGCTTGGTTAGCGGCTTCGTGAAGGGTCTGTTAACACCCTGTAGAGACCTTGTTGGCAACATACCATTAAAAACTTCAGTTTTATCTCGATTCACTCCTGCGTCTCCATTCACCCCGTTTTACGTACGGGATTTTAAAAATAAAATCGACAAATTATAGTTTTGGTACGAATGTACAAATAAAACCACAAATGAGTCATATGCTCTTATATTTACAATGCCTTTAATAATAAAAATAAACTTTACTAACATTATAGTAATTATCACTCGATTCATGATATTCTCTTTCTATTGTACTCGACCGAAAACTAGTCCAGACAAAATATAAAAACGCAAACAATTGCATTCAGTTTGCCGGTTGGAAGGCCTCCCACTAAGTGGACCGATGACCTGGTAAAGGTTGCAGGGATCCGCTGGATGCGAGTCACACGGGACCGGTCAATGTGGTCGCCATTTGGGGGAGGCCTATGTCCAGCAGTGGCCGTCTTTCGGCTGAAATGATGTTGATGATGTCTAGTTTGCAATAACTCCCAACAAGCTGAACTTTGGAGCAGGTCTACAAATACTATATCAAAAGTCCCCATCGATCCCGCTTGTGCGGTGTTTTTTATCCAAGGTACACGTGTGTCTGTCTCTTTCTAAAGGCCGATGTGTCATATTTACGACCGAATACTGTAATCATTTATTGTTTTATTGAAGTTAGAGGAAAACTGAGCAGTCCGGGCGGTGGTTCCGGTGGTAAGAAGTTTGGTAATGATACTATGGGATCTGTGGACAAATAAAAAACATTTTATTTAACATTTTTTTTTTTTTTCATTTTTACTAAAGTCATTAAAAGGAACATAGGGCTATAAGGTTATCTAATTACTAACACTTGTATGTATAGTCAAATTAAAGTAATTACTTGTGCAACCATTTGTATGCGATATACAAGAATTTGAACGAAGTAAAAACCATCAAAGAAAGCAGAGCTAAGACTTCTAACTTTTGACAGTTCTAACTTCAAGCAAATACTAAACTATAGAATAAAAATCGTATCTAAAGTTATTACTTTTACTCAAGTAATCACTTGGACTTGTTTATAGATCATACGGGTGTAAGAATTCGCGGAATTAACTCCATATAAAGGGTATAAGTAGACCCTTAACGAAGCCGAAAGGCACTTGTTCTCCCCGTCCTTGCGATATTTTTTTTGTTCTAGACCATACCTGGGAACCTTCTAGTTCCGGAGATATTGGGCGTCAACCTTCCAACTTTTTCAAAAGTTTTTTTTTAAATACATGTTGTTAATGTAAGATTTTTACTTTAAACAGCTCCACGACCCCAGTACTATTCAATCCATCCATCAGCACAATGCTTTGAGTGCTTTCCATCGAGTCCTACCGTAAAACGTGATTTTAAACCCCAAAAAAAAAAGTCGTTTCCCAGTAATCATTTTTGCGTAGGGTTACTTAGTTTGATGTACAGAATGCTTGATTGACGGCTTCGTGAAGGGTCTGTTTACACCCTGTATCTCCATTTGACATCCATTCCATAAAAGACTTGAAATTAGTTACTATTTTAAAACCCTTTCCGTTAAACAAATTGATAAAAAATATATAGCATAACCAAATAAGCATTAGGGTTTTTATATCGGTAATTTCTTATTAGCAGCCACGGAGTCTGAATTTGTGGCCGGTTGATGGCAATAGGCTCGCCACCTATTACATGGGACTTAAACACAGGCTAAATGTGGGTGTACTATTAGGTAGCACCTCTGTCTAACCCTTCGGGGATTACAGCCGTCATTTTATGTTATATTATGTATTAAGCATATGATCACCCCTGGTACATAGGCCTCCAGTGTATGACGGAGTCGACCATAGAATCAGCAAGAGAACTCTCTTGACAAAACGTGGTACTAAATCGCTATAGTCTTCGTGTTTACGTTGCATAAACAGTGCAGTAGTGGGACGAATTCCAGACAGTATGAGGGCTTGATACTCAAAGCTAACATCATTCCAAAATAATTAATCACTTATTAAAATTAACTATTTACACAAATATTATAAACACACTAACCCAATTTCTGGGGCAATGAAAACGGAGGCGTAGGCATCATAGACTTGACGCCTTGTTGCTGCAACATCTGCGGCGGTTGCTGTAACATTTGTGGCGGTTGCTGTAACATTTGTGGCGGTTGCTGTAACATTTGTGGCGGTTGCTGTAACATTTGTGGCGGTTGCTGTAACATGTTGGGAGGTTGCTGTAACATGCTGGGAGGTTGCTGCAACATACTGGGAGGTTGTTGCAACATGCTAGGCTGTTGCATCATGTTGGGTGGTTGTAACATGTTCGGGGGTTGTAACATGTTAGGTGGTTGCATCATGTTGGGCGCTTGCATCATCATCAGCTGCGCCTGCATGGCGAGGCGGATGTTGGGCGGCGGGGAGCCGGGCGGGGGGGGCGGCGGGGGCAGCGCGTCCCACAGCGGCACGTGGGCGGGGTGGGTGGCGGGGCACGGCCAGGCGCAGCCGTGACGCCGGGGCTTCTTCTTCTGGAAATAGAATGTTTCAAGTTAGCCAAATAGCCAGGCTTAAAATAAAAAAAACTACTGTTTTTTTTTAAGAAAAGTTTCCCGCGTAACCCTTTGTATTTATGGGCAACTACTGTTAGATATTAGTAAGGAGCTAAATATTTTAAAATATTTATTGTGGGTAAAATGCAATGGCGTTACAAAAAATTAAAACATAAAAGAGAGTTGGTTGTCTCTATAGTAAAAATGTCACTCGTATTAAAAACAAGTATCATCAAGAAGAAAAAAAACTAATCTGGTGTTAAATGACTTACCTTTTTAACAGGCGGTTCCTCAACATCAGAATCTTGACCAGGCTTGTATCCGTCGGCGAAGCTCACACGTTTGGCGCCTCGACTTTCAGGGACCGCTTTACTGCAAATACGAAAACATTTGAATATTTTATAGAAATACTAGCTGACCCGTCAGACGTTATCCTGTCCCAAGCCACAACAGCGCCGCCTACCGAGTCTAACTACAGCTAAGAACCATCCAGGTGACCCCGATTGCACAAACAAATCATCAAAATGTCAAAAAACCTGTAATTTACCTATTTTTTTGACAATTAATATCGTTGAAATGTGATTACGACTTCAATTTGAACGTTTTTATTTTTGGGAATTTTCCTCAGATACTGTTTGAAAATCAGCCCTATAGAATTTACACACCTTCTACAATTGACAATTTTTTATTTTTGGGATTGGAAATCATCAAATGACCCCCCTCCCCGCCCCCCGCTCCGGGCAGAGCGGAAAGGAGTGTCAGACTTCTACTGACTA
Organism: Noctua janthina; assembly: GCA_963576755.1. Classification (NCBI taxonomy): domain Eukaryota; kingdom Metazoa; phylum Arthropoda; class Insecta; order Lepidoptera; family Noctuidae; genus Noctua; species Noctua janthina. The sequence continues at coordinate 8,477,454 of OY755075.1, read as the reverse complement.
AAACCCATCCATGTTCCTTCTTTGCCCTTTGTGTTCCAGGACTACGGTATCTCTTTCGAACAGTCCCGCAGTCCTGGCAGGCATCGGCTCATGCGGACCCCTATTTGGTTGCTGACATCTCTTTGAGGCGCGCGTGGAACACGAACGCGCCGTCGACACGGCCTGTCGTCATAAGACGGCCGGACGGCGACAATTTTGCGTCTGTGTGTCCATCTGCTATTGGATTGACGTGTGTTGTAAAAATAAAATATTGAAGTAGTTTAGAAAATGCTTATTACCTTTAGTTAAGGGATTTGGTTCGAAATTAAATAGGCTACTTAATCGGCCACCTTTGGTTTCGGCCAAAATAGGTTGAAATTTTGGCCGAAGCTGAACATTTCTACAAACCCCAAAATTGAAAGAACTGTTACGAACGCCATACAGCGCCATGGGAGTGGCTACGCTTTTTGTTATCTTTAAACAGTCAACCGAGAATATGAGAATATGAAAAATAAAAAAGTACTACCAAAGTAGTGTTACTTTTAGCCAATATTGAAATGAATTTTCGGCCGAAGGTTGTAGCAATAGCCCATTAATCGGCTTCGGCCATAAATCGACCGGTAGTCGGCTACAAAAAAAAAAGGTAATTTATTTCATACTTACATGACTAATATTCCTTTCTCCGGGCCATCCTTATCGCCATCTACCTCATCGGTATCCTTAGCCACGTCACCGAGAACTGTCAATATAATATTTAAGGATAAACAAGGTGTAAACGGACCCTTCACGAAGCCGTCAACCAACAATTCTGTACATCAAACTAAGTAGTTTTACGCAAAAAAATATTGCTGGGAAACTACTACTTTTTTGGGTGAAAAATCACGGTTTAAGGTAGGACTCAATGTAACATATTCAAAATATTGTGCTGATGGATGCATTTGAATAGTACAGGGGTCGTGGAGTTATTTAAAGTAAACTTATAACATTAAAAACTAATATTTTTTTAAACTTGTGAAAATGTTGGAACTTTGACCTCTGATATCTCCATAACTAGAAGGTTCCCAGGTATGGTGCAGATCAAAAAAAATATCACAACGACTGGAACAAGTACGTTTCGGCTTCTGTAAGGGTCTTTGACGCCCCATTATTTTATCGAAATGATGACATAACAACTTCATTTTAATCCGAATTTTGTTTCACTTTGAAAAAAAGTAGGAAAAAGTAACTATTATGATCATGGCTAAAACTTTAACAAAACATAACCTACAAAAGTTTTGAGAACGTCAAGTCGAGAACAACTCTTTTGCTTTTTTTTTAAGCAAATGAGTTTGTCAAGTCAGCCATATTTATGTTTCAAAGAGATCTTATTTCAAAAGCAAAATGTTTCATCCTTAAAATTAAATTAAATTCGGAAGGTTTTTTTTATAAAGTTGACCACTTATACCGGCTGCAGTCCAGTTCGAAATACAAAAAAAAATTAAACTAACGAATAACCTTGTTTTATATTGAAGACCGGGCTCTACAGAAGCGAATGGATATTTTCAATTTTAATCGTTGGAGTTTACAGTACGCTTCTCCGCGCGTTCTTTCCAAAAAAGTTAGTCGTTTTTCTATCGTATTGTATCGTATATTTCACTTACCCGTGGTCTTCAACGCCTGGTTGATCCTATCGTCGAGCGTGCTAGTATGTACAGCCTCGCCGTTCTCGACGGTTGCGGGTTCGATGTCCGTGTTGAAACAGTCGCCGTACTGCAGCCGGTCGGACGCGCCGTACATATCTTCGTACGCTTCATCGTAGCTCCTAAATATCGGAGATTTTCTTTAAGTTTTTTTTAAAAATAGCGTGTATTCTTGTGACAAGGGCCCACGAATTTGCATTAAATTTATTACTTCATGCTATTTAATTATTTGTTGATGGATGGAGAGGAAGAGGAAGGCCAAAGAAAAGATGGATGGATTGTGTGAGGAATGATATGAAAGAGAAAGGAGTAAATGAAGCCGTGACATCTGACAGGGGAGAATGGAAGAAGAAAACGTGCTGCGCCGACCCCAAGTAGAATGGGACAAGGGCTGGAGAATGGTGATGCTGTTTAATTGTTTTGATTAAATCTTTGAATGGAGTTTTCTTAACTCTAAATTCGTCGATGTGATATTGCAACAACAGTTTGCTCTAGGAAAGGAGCAAACTGTTGTTGCAATATCTAGTGACAGATATTTCTATACTACATACAAAAACTGAGATAAAGGGTCAGCCTATGTTTCAGTATTCATTCAATCCATCATTTATATTTGTTAACATAGGTACACAATAAATACAGATCTTAGGTTAGTTAAATAGGGCGCTATGCTATGCCAAGAGACGTACTGCAATTTTAAATAATAGTATTTAAAATTGCAAAATTTCTAAATTAATTCGTCATTTAAGTATTCGTCAATAGTGTAATAATATTTATCGATTAGAAAGGTTACATTTAGTTTTTTTTATGGCGTCTGGGTTTTATTGTAAATACGTGGAGCCTTCTCCAAAACACTCTTTTTTGCTAATGCAGTTTTACATTTATGATTTCAAAGACAATTTTTGTACTGACTACGAATTGGAACATTTCGTAAGTCGTACCATTGTATTATTTTCAAAAAGGTCATGTTTTGTTGTTCTGTAAGTTTCACGTCTATTAATTTATTCCATGTTGCCTAGCAGTAAGCGAGATAGAAAATACCTCAGTGCGCTTCTATGGATAAATTTAGATAAGCATTCTATTAGGGTCTCCTACAAATACTGATTTTACACTAACCCTGAGCTGTTGTTCTCGCTCCTGTTAGCGATGGTCTGTATCTGGTACACTGGCTCGTCACTGCGGCCCGAGTAGTCATCTCCGCCTGTGAGGACTATGTTGACATCGCCTGGCTTTAGACCTGAGATAGAACGGATAATCTTACGGATGAGGTTCAACTCAAATTGTTGCTGATTTAATTGTTGGCAACACCCAATGCTCATTTATATTTGACAACACGGTTGGCGCAGTGGTTGAGCGATTGACTGCTGCGCTGCGTGTCGCACGTTCCATTCCAGCACGGAGCAAATATTTGTATGACTAACAGGTAGTTGTTCAGGGTCTAGCTGGATACAAGAGAAATTCTCAGTGTGGGGCAACGTTTAAAAAAAATCGTTCATTGGGTGAAGAATTGGGCAATATCTCTTGAAAACGTGCTGTTTTTACTAACTTGAAAATGAAGAGAATAATGGTGTTTCCTCACCCCATCTCGAAGGTCGGTGGTTGCTGCTCGGTACTGGTGTGCTAGGCTCGTCCCCTGCACGCCAGTCGCACTTGATCTCGCCTCTCGACCTTAGTCGCACTACAGTCTCTATTCTTTGGGAGACTTGAGACAAGAAGAATGAGTCTGCTTCGGTTGAAGGTGTGGGCTGGATAGACTGGTAGAAAAAGAAATTGGAATTGTATTATGTTTAAATAAAAGAAAAAACTGGAAGTGATGGGGAGAGTCTCAGCATCACCTTTTTACCACCAGACTAGCAGACGCACTGCGGCGTACCATCCGCGCTTGGTTGATATCCCGACGAGTCGTACTCAGCGCTTCTCATCCACGTTTATTATGCGCACAGCCAAAGTGTGGAACTCTCTGCGCCCATCTGTGTTCCTCCCACATTTAACCAGTCTGCCATACAAAGCAAAAGTGAACAGGAATCGTCTGGGCACGCTCGTTCCATCATAGACCTCAACTATCGCTTTCCATCAGGCTTAATCGAGGTCAAGACCAGGCTCATTTTGTAATAAAAATAAAAAAGGGTCCTTTGCCCAGCAGTGGGATAGCGTGAGCAAAATTCTGCTACATTTAAATCTCCTTAAAAACCTCAACATTAAAATCCATAGACAAACCAACCTGCTTAGCCACATCACTCTGATACGCCATAGCCAACTGCTCATACATCTCATAGTTGCCCTGCTCATACTCCGGGAACTTCTCCTCTTCATCTTTCTGGTAGTGCTGGCTGGCGCTGATGACGTCATTGAAGCTGTAGTTGGAGTTCTGCGACGAAGGTCGAAGGTGGCTGTCGTCCTTCTCGTAGGGAACGTCTTTGCTGGTGGTGGATTCTTGGGAGGAACACTGGGATAGGTTGGATTCTTCGGGTAAAGGAGCTAACTGGGTTGGTGGAATGTGGACTTCTTGAGGTTCCTGTGGATTGAATTGTTTTTTTAACGTGCGGTCGAACCGAGTGGACCAGACACGGACTATCTGCGGACACCAGATTTTGACAGTATAATGGGTGTAAAATTACTCTTAACGAAGCCGAAAGGCACTTGTTCTCCCCGTCATTGCGATCATTTTTTTGTTCTAGACCATACCTGAGAACCATCTAGTTACGGAGATATTGTGGGTCAAAGTTCTAACTTTTTCACAAGTTTATTACACGTTTTTAATGTTATAACTTTATTTTAAATACCTCCACGACCGCCTGTACTATTCAATGCATCCATCAGCACAATATTTCGAGTGCGTTGCATTGAGTCCTACCGTAAAAACATGATTTTTCACTAGAAAAATAAAAGGCGTTTCCCAGCAAAAAAAATTGCGTAGAGTTACTTAGTTTGATGTACAGAATGCTTGGTTGACGGCTTCGTGAAGGGTCCGTTTACACCTTGTATATTATCTATCAACGTCCGGTGTCCGCTGTCTAATCCGGAGTCCAGGCATTGGAGTTTGTTTCTTTAGCAGTTCTAGCACATGCGCAGGTCACTATTTGACTTTAAGTTCCCTTCAACGTAGCCCGCCAAATTCCTTGCCTTTCATGCAAATTGTGGCGCTATTTTACTTTCTAAGTACATAATATGTGGATTAAAAATTAAATTTACAGCTTATATAAATATATATCGGGATAATGACACATATGTTCCCCAAAAAGTACATACCAGGCTGGCATGAGCTCAAGATGGTACTTACGCATTTTAATAATTCTGGGTATATGTACGGTCTTCTAGTTATCAATACTTACACTTTATCATCTACCTAGTCTTTTCCCAGCTATGTTGGGGCCGGCTCCCAATCTAACCGAATGCAGCTGAATACCAGTATTTTACATGGAGCGACTGCCTATTTGACCCCCACAACCCAGTTAGTCTGGGTAATATGATACCCCTTGGTAAAACTAGTACCTGTAACGACTGTCAAAGATCTATAATTGACAGTCGGGACCAACGGCTAAATGTGCTTTCCGAGGCACTGAGGAAACTCGGTATGTAATTGATGGTTACCCATCCACGGACCAACCTATGCAAGAGCGGCTTAACCTGAAGATTGACCCGAGCGGCTGTTGTTATTTAGCCACGAGCTCCTCACTAACTACACTAACACTTATTAAGCTTATTTCAGATAATACCTGCCTACTAAAGCTGAATCAAGCTGAATAAGTGCAATTACACTTATTTTTTTTTTTTTTTTTTAAGTCTTAAACGCTTAATGTTAAGCATAATATTAGCAACCACTCATGCACAAAGCATTATTCTCATGCAAAGCGTAATCATTGTCAATTCACGAGTGCAAAATTGTGCTTTAAGAGGGAACAGAGGCTGCGATTCTCCATAAAAACGTATTTCCCTTTTTCTTCCTGAATAATGCCTCTAGTAAAGTAATCTTTTCTTTTCATAAAATCACGAGTCTGCTGTAGACACGTCCCTGTCATTTCCTTTTTTTCAACAACTAATAAGTAAAGAAAATTTGACCCTCCAAAAATGTCAAAAATGCCCCAGATTTACGGCTGTGATATATTTTCATAAAATCAGTCTGCTGTAGACACGTCCCTGTTATTTCCTTTTTTTCAGCAACTACTAAGTAAAGAAAATTTGACCCTCCAAAAATGTCAAAAATGCCCCAGATTTACGGCTGTGATATATTTTCATAAAATCAGTCTGCTGTAGACACGTCCCTGTTATTTCCTTTTTTTCAGCAACTACTAAGTAAAGAAAATATGACCCTCCAAAAATGTCAAAAATGCTCCATTTTAACGGCCGTGATTAGAGGACTACCATACAAATTCGAAAAGTATTTAACATAAAGGAAATTGATAGGAACCTAGACATACTCTTTCTTAAAATTTAAAGTAAAAAATAATTAAATCTGCTCCGTTTTTGAGGAGAAAAGGAGGAATACGAAACGCCAATATCGTCAATTTTTTTGTGATGTAATCGGTCTGAGCTGCAGCTGTCCCTATCGCACACTACGGGGGTAGCTTTGACGCAACGCGACGACATCTCCAATAGTTTCTTCAAATACCTATTTTACAAATTCCTCGCAGGCTCTGTTCCCTCTTAAAGGCATGACAATAAAATCCATGTAAAGTACGTACTTTATCTAAAGGAGGTGATTCAGGTAATAGAGGTGCGGGTTTGTTAGTGTCGACCTGTTCTGCCTGAGGGCTGGGTTCAGGGGTCGTCTGAAGAATGGGGATATGTCTTTAATAATGTACCCTTGTGGTGCGAACTGCTTTAGTCAAGCTAATTTTTGAACTGTGGTGTTTCGTGTCGTGTAAATTCCATAAACACACACCGGATAATTTTACGGAACATAAAAAAGGACCGAAAAGTTAAAAAGAACGATTTATTTTTAAAATCTCGTAATTTGTTTTCTTACTTAAAATTTAAATGAGATCACATTTAGTAATAATTTTGTAAGTAAAATTGTTTTTCGTGAAAGATGTACTGTCTTGAATTTTTAAGGTTACTAATGAAAGAGGTAACCTTTAACGACACGTTGAGAATGATTGTAACTATTATACTGTGATAATGTCTGCCATTCCTCGACTGCAGCGATTAGCAGTATACCCACATTGATAGGAGCCGGTGTGTGAATATGCAGTGACGCTTAAATAACGATATAGCATTATCAATATCCACTGCTGTGATACAGGCCTGCCCTCTGTGAGGGTTGGGCCATAATTCATCACGCGGGTCTATTGCGAATTAGACTTGAAGATGGAGTGAATCAGCAATCAATGGTTGTGACTTTGATCGTAATGAAAAAGAAATAATAGAAAAAAATATGTTATTTTTGTGTGAGTTTGATAAACGCCCGAAAAATCTGAAATTGGTGTGTTATTCATCGAAAAAAACCGGCCAAGCAGGAGTCGGGCTCAAACTGGAACAGGCACTGGCCTGTCCTAATTTATAACAAAGAAATAATGTAGTATTTCAATGTTTAACCTTTTGACCGCCATTGTAACATATACGTGACAAGCAAGCGCGTGCCAATATGTGACAAATTGGTAGCTGAAAGTTAGGCTTGGCGTTGAGGGCACTCGCGTCCGTTTATCGCTCTGGCGTTCAACAGCTTAAAATCCTGCATGTTCTGTTGTTTGTTCACTACAGGAAAAGATGGACGCTATCGAAAGCGCCAAACTAGTAGCTCAGTTCTGGGCTGACACAATTTAGATTGCCATCGTCACACTAAGAAGACTGTCAAAAATGATTTTATGAATTTTCTAAAAAATAACCCGCCACCTGTTATCATTAAATCTATATTGCAATGTTATTGTCTAAAAGCTGAAAAAGCTTGATCAAAGTTTTACAAATACATACTTTATCTATCGATATCGATAGTGTAGTGTTGTCGATATTGTGAGCTGCGATCTGTTCTGTGTCTCTGTGTGGTTCTGTCTGTGCCATTACGGGTAGCGGGATCTCCTAGGGGTAATATCATGTTTGTATAGGAGTACTAGCTGATCCGACAGATGATATACTGTCCCAATCGAGAATGTCGATAACAGCGCCACCTACCGGGGCCAAATATATCTAAGAACTATCTAGGTCATCCCAAAAGTAATAAACAGAATTTTCTTTATATAAATTCCTGTGCGTGTTCGTAATTCTTCTCCTCCTAAACGGCTTGACCAATTTTGATGTGCTTATGGGGACACGGCATGGTTCTTAGCTATAGTTGGACCGGGTAGGTGGTACTGTTGGCGACATATGAAATCCACACGGATGAAATCGCAAGCGAAGAGCTAGTAAAGATAAATTTTTGATCATCATTAACTTCTTCTTTTAGTTTTGTAGTTTTCTTGACTCTATTCTCTAATGTGAACCGCCACTCTCTCATTCATTCCTTTGGCTTACATATCATCTGTCACACAATCCATTCATCTAGCTTTTCTTTGCTCTTAACATCAATTTTTTATATTCATATTTTGTTTTTGATCAATGATATGTTTTAAGTATGCCAAAAATCAAAAAATAACAATATATTTATAACATTAAGTGTGAATACGTATACATTTAAACACGTTAATTTGATTAAAAGACACAACAACAAAAGAGGAAATAGAGAGATTTATAGCTGTCAAATTAGTTGGCCAATTAATCTTTAGTCTTATAAAAGGTACAATTTCGAAAGGAGACCGCACACGCAAAACAACTTTAAAGGTGTCTGGCGGGAGTTTTCCACCATACAAAGTGTCTGGCAGTGGAGAAGGTGATTCATCATTCTAGCCTTTATGTAATATAAAAAATCACGATTTATAGTATGACGTTACTTAACTGCTATTTAGCACAACTTTTTTACCTGATATCTGCCAAAGCCACCACGACCGACTTTTCGTAATATCGAATTGTTTTTACATATAGTAAGGTACTTCCACAGAAAACGTTTCAATTTTTATAAAATGACTTAGGTCTGGCGGTACACGAGATATCCCTCTATAACCTTGGTAATTTTAGCTTCATCTAATTTGACAGCAGTAATTTCTTGCCGCATTATGAGTTTATCTACAACACCGAAACATCAACTACTAACAACTTTAATAAAAATCAAACTAACCGTAAACAAAACCTCTTGCTTTATCTCCTGTACTTCCGGCACATCGGGTTCATCTTGTACTTCTGGAATATCCGGTTTAACAGTGAGTGTTGGTACTTCCGGTTCTGTCTCAGTAGCAAACTCCCTCTCTTTCAGCTCAAAATCTGCCATTCTGAATATATCATCTCCTTTCCCAACTTCTTCAACCTCTTTTTTTATATGAATAGTATTGTTACCAACGAAATCATTCTGTAATTCTTTTACGTTTATAATCTCTCTAGGTTTTTGTCTTCTTGGCGAAAAATCAACTAAATTTTGATTTTTCTCATCATCAGTTAATCTTTCAGTCTTTATATTATTTAGTATATTGACGTCGAATAATTCTTCGCTTTGCACGGAATCTGAAGAAGACTTCTTTCGTTTTTTCTTTTTAACTTCTGTGTTCTTCTTCTTCTTCTTTTTCTTCTCCGCTTCTGAGTCTGTTTCAGAAGAGCTTGTGGTCGTTGAAGAAGAGGATGATGATGATGAGCTGCTTGACTTCGCTCTGGCTTTCTTTTTCTTTTGAGCTTTTTTCTTTTTTTGGAGTTTCTTTTTACGAAGCTTCTTTTCTCTCTTTCTGTTCTCTGTGGTGAAAGTGTCAGTTAAAGATTGTCTTGCCTAGATTTAAAATTAGTGAAGATAAATGGTATTTAGTACTACATTTATTTGAGATTATATCAGACTTTCAATGACGTGTTGGACATAAAAATAAAAAGCTGCGAGTAAATACTGAGCTTTAAAACAAGACTCATCTATACAGTCATACACCCATACTAATAGTATAAAAGGAAAAGTAACCTAGGGGCCATCCTTTAATCACGTAAGGTATTTAAGGGAACTTTTATAGGAAGGGGAGTCTCCTTTTACCTTCCCTTCCTCTAACCTCACAGCATCACGTGTATTTTTTTACAAATTATTTGTTATTTCGTCCCACAAATAATACACGTGATCGTCACATTATCCCATCCCATCCTGATTAATCGTGTTTTTTTTTTCAGAACCCCCACCCCCCTTTCGAACCTCACGTGATTAAAGGACGACCCCTTAGTCAGTCCGTTTGTTACCTTTTCACGACTGAACAGACTTTCATCAAATCAGTTAGATGACCATGATCCATGAACCACCATGATCTGAGTTAGTACATAGAATACTTTTGTATGTAAGTGTCACAAGAAGTAACTTAAGTCTCAATTACTGTCATGTAATTGTTATTTTATCTCTGATTTCGTAGTAACCTTTATTCTCGTCGCCATAAGGTTTATTTTAGAGGTAAAAGGAATGTTACTAACCTCTTTCGATATCCTCATCTTCGGACAGTTCTTTCTCTTTTTTCTTCTTCTTCTGTTTTTCTTTTAACTTCTTTAAATACTTTTTACTTCTTCGTTGACGTTTGGCCAACTTTACTTTCGTCTTTTTACTTTCCTATAAAAATAGAGTAGATTAGAATTCATTGTCAATGAATCTGTTGCACCAACGGGGTGGAAGGGATACCGACGCGAAAACGGTTGCGTAGTGGTCGCAAGCGCAACTGCAGAGCATGGGGTCCTGGGGCTGCAGTCTCGACATAGATAGCGACAAAAATCGGTCGTTAAGTCATAACGATGTCAAATTTCTTTAATAGATTTTCAACTTTATTTCGAAACCTTAAGGTTGAAAATCTATTAAAGAAATTTGACATCGTTGTGACTTAACGACCGATTTTTGTCGCTATCTATGTCGAGACTGCAGCCCCTGGGTTCGATTCGGCGAAACTGTTATTGGTTTTTTCCATCAGGAATTTCTCAGTAGCAGCCACATAGTCTGGATTTGTGTTTGGTTGACGGCTATAGGCTCGCCCCCTATTACATGGGACTTAAAACATAACTGGCGAAATGAGAGTGTACTATTATGTTATGTTACTTCCATACCTTAGCTTTCTTCTTCATAGCCTTCTTCCTCTTCTTGACGGTGTCCTCGCTGTCATCAGAAACAGAAGGTGAGTGCTTCCTCTTGCGGACTTTCACCTTATCTGCTTTCTTTTTACTGTAAGAAGAGAAAATTAAACTTCTAATTAATTACTAACATGATATAAACGAGGAGTTAGCTATATAAGGTGTAAACGAACCCTTCACGTAGCCGTCAACCAAGCTTCAATTAAACTAAGTACCGAAAAAATTATACAAGGAAACGAAATTGTTTTTTGGGGTGAAAAATCACGTTTTACAGTAGGACTCAATGTGATGCACTCAAAACATTGTGCTGATGGATGCATTGAATAGTACAGGGGGTCGTGGAGGTATTTAAAGTAAAGCTATAATATTGAAAACTTGTATTTAAAAAAAATCGTTGGAACTTTGGCCCCCAATATCTACTAGGTTTCCAGGTATGGTCTATTCAGTAAATTCTGAACCCCCCTCCACATACAGGGTGGAAGGGACACCGACGCGAAAAAGGTTCCTGCGTATTCAGTATATCATTCTAAACACAGAAATTTTACATCGGTTTTTTAAAAAAATCAGCTGTTCCATAAATTTTGACCATGTAGGTATTGCACTTTTGTAGGAAACAGCGGTTTCTTGTTTGGGCTCAGAATGATGTGCTGAATAACTGAATACGTGGTAACCGTTTTCGCGTCGGTGTCCTTTCCACGCTGTATTATTTGTGATGTGAACAGCTGGGTAAAAGAACTTTGTTGTTCTCGTTGAGAATGTCGCATTTGACGAATACCAGCATAGCTATTCACAAACGTTCGCACGCGCTAGTCATTATATCAGTTTTAATCTTTGCACCAAAAATACTTATTAACTCTTCAACCAACCCTTTCTCCACTTCCTCCTCAATATCAGACTCCTGACTCCACCCCTCACTACTCAACTTCATCTTCTTGGCCTTCTTCTTATCTTCAGAGTCCTTATCTTCTATTTTCTTCTTACGAGTCTCCTGTCGGACCGGTGTGGTGCTGCGGGGTGTACCGGCTTTTGACTCCGTGGATTCCGGCCATACGGCTTGCATGAATCTTGAAGATTTTTAAAGTAATTAATGCTAGTTGATGTTTTTTGCTAAATGTATATTTATTTAATAAAACTAAAAAGTTTGTTTATTTGTTTGAATGCGCTTAACTTTGGAAATACCAGCCGGACTTAATAAATACGAGATATTACATAACATCATCATAATATCACGCTTGGGATCCCCGAAAGGTTAGGTTAGGTTAGACCAAGACCTCATGCTTGATGTTCCTGATCTGCATAATGACATCTGCAAACTATTTGTCCCAGACAATTACTGTCGCGGCAGGAAACACCGCTTACTGGCTGTTCCAACTTGCCGTCCTGTTGCACACTCCAAGTCACCTATTTCTCGGACATTAACCGCTATTAACGCTCTCCTGAACTCAAACACAGATCTTGACATCTTTGCGAATGAATGGAACGTGATACTATCAGAATGTTTGAGAAGTTTTTGTGAGAAGAATGCATGATTGTGTTAAATAAATGTTTAAATAGTTTAATTGGCTTCGGCAATTCTATTTAAATAAATAAATAAAAATAAATGCTCTGTAGTCAGGCTTGCGACCACTGGACCATTAAGGCAGTCTACGAGATATTCAGTCCCAACAAATATGCACCTTCTATACGGAGAGCGTAGTGTAATACGACTAACAAAATTCTATCTCCAGCGAAGGTTAGCGTTAACCTTTCCCAAATTATACACCGTGACTTTTTAGTCGGCGTACAACGGCAGCCCACTTCATGTATCCAATGAATACTAAACATTCATAAAAAAAAATAGGTATTTATGAGATTTTAATAATTTAAAAATAAAAATATTATTCAGTATTATGACGCATGACGAAGTTAAAACACCCTGTGGCGAGCGATGATCTACTGGACTCGAGTGCTGGGTAGCAGTAGCGAAGGGTCAAATTTTGTTAGAGGTAACCCGGAGTATATAATATCTTTAATGTGATTATATTATTCGTCTATAGAATACTGACTGTGCCATTTTTCAAAGAGAAGCCGGTAGGAATCGAGTTATATGGAACCTTCGCCACTGCTGGGTAGGTAATGTTCTCCCGTTTGACACGTAAACATCATTATTTTTCTTTGTACCTATTATGGAAGATAAAAAAAAATCGCGCCTAGAGCTATTTTATGTCGGGTATATTGAATGGACGACCTATTTAAGACGACTAAAAAGTCACAGTCTACAGACAACATTGGTGTTGTCATAGACAATTTTACACAAATTTGTCAACCACAACAACCAAAATCAAAATATCTAAAAAACCAAGCAACTACAAGGTTCTTACCTACTCCCCACGTACCTCTGATACTCCCTATCCAGGTATATCTCCTCACTGCGCACTGGCGTTAGGGTCCTCCTCTTATCTTTCAGAGTTTCCGTCTGACTGTCATCGGCCTCCCAGTCTGAAGCTGGTACCAGGGAAGATACGGAACTGGTCTCTGTCAAGCAGTTGGCGAAACGCGGGTACCAAGTGCGGGCTTTGGGCAGTTCTACCTCTGGGATCCTGTGAACACTTTGTGAACTGAAGAACGCTGTCATATTTGTTTGTTAGACGTTTTTAGTTTGATTAATGGTACTAGTTATCTACATAATGGATTGTAAATACACTTAACGAAGCCAAAAGGCACTTGTTCTCCGATATTTTTTTGTTCTGGACCATACCTTCTAGTTATGGAGATATTGGAGGTCAAAGTTCCAATTTATTCACTAGTTCTTTGAAAAATAAAGTTTTTTTACTTTACTTTAAATACTACCCCTTGGTCCTTACATAACCTTAGACCTCTTGTACTGCTGAGCGAATTAAAAAAAGAGATTTTCAATTCAACCCTATGTATGTCATATTGTTGAAATTGCACCATATTCGTATGTTTAGGGGTCGTTCATTAATCACGTGAGGCTCGAAGGAAGGGGTAGGGTTTTCTTTTTTTAATTATAAGATAATACCTGTTAACCTTTATTTAAAGACAATATTCTGATTTTTTTTAAGGTGCTTTGTACCAAAAAAAAAACACGTAATATTCGGTAGAGGGGAGGGGTTAAAAAGTTGCTAAAAATCATCACGTGATTAATGGACGACCCCTTAAATCTATGTGGGTTTCTAAACAAGTGTGCCAAATTTTATAAGGATATTATGTTCTATAATTTCGTGTTCAAAAACTGTGATGCATGAATGATATATTTAAATCAACTCACTGGTCGCATCCATAAACGCGGTCGACGAGGCCCATCTTGCAGGTCTCCAGCTCCTCATACACAATAGCTCTATCCTTCACGCATGAGCACAACTTGGGGTTCTCTGTGAACCAGATCTTAGGCACTGAACGCGTCTCCCTGAAATATATGAAAGTAATACTTTAGATATTGATTGCCGGAAAGCCTTATAGATGGCATGCCCATAGCTCAGCCCCAATCCGACCAATGAAGACAAACTATTTTGACACATGAAATGATATTAACAGATTACGAAGCTCGGTGCTATAGACCAACTGCTTTAATGAGTCTTCCGCCTTACCCCAACATATGCACATTAAGCGTCCTCAAAGTCCTAACAATATCCCACAAGGTATTTGCTTTAACATAACCATAATCCACGTAAGTATTACGATACTAATTGAACCAATACGTGATCAAACTTCAGAATGTTCCATTTAAATTGATACTTTCGCAACACTAAAGCGGTCGGTCTATAGCTAATCAAACTTTATGGCGGCTCGGAAGTTAGCTGCGAGTGACGGTCTGCGCATTATACAGTCAAGACAATGAGTCCTCTGCGCCTCGCTGATACCTAAAATTGTATTACGATAAATGTTTCGAGTCACATTAAAGTTGAACCGTTATACCTGCGCTGGCCGTCACTCGCAGGCACTCGCAGCTAACTTCCGAGCCGCCATAAAGTTTGAACAGAACTATATCTTCATCATTGTTTTAAAATAGTCTTTGTAATGAAAACCTCAACTTTGAAAGTGGTTGAAACAATTATTTTATAAACAGACGTGAAAAGCGGAATTAATCTTGTTTTTGTTTTTTTTATGAGTTTTATCTTTAGGGAAAGCCTGTTCGTACTACATGAAAAATCATAAAAATGGAAGCTGAAGCTGCAGATTGTTGTAACATGTTAGCTGGTTAGATAACATAAAACATCCTTGGTGCCTTTTCAAAAATAATCACAACACCAATATCAAAACTAACTAGCAAATATAAAATTCTCACTTACATACCTATAACATTTATTCCTGTCATGTCGAAACAGCAACGGCTGACAGATCTTCAGCACAAAGCTCCAGGTCTCTAACGAATCGACCGTCGACTTATTCATCTGCTCAATCTCCTTTTCCATAGACAGTCTATAGTTATCACCCTTACAGCTGTCTCCTGACTTATAGCTAGCATTTGATTTGTAGCCACTTTCAGTAGACTTATACCCACTTTCTGTAGATCTATAGCCGTCTGAGTAATCGCTTCGGGATGATTGTAAGTTCATGAATGTGTCATCCAATTCTGGGGTTATTGATAGTCGGGAGTCTAACGGAGGACTTGAGCTTTCTTTTGAAGGAGAGTCATATTCGACCAGACCTTTGTCTTGACTGTCATCGCTCATACCTTCTTGCTTTATTTCATTTATAACCGATTCTAAAAATGTATCGTCCGTTAAAGCATCAGCTGATTCCTTAGTATTCTGGTCGAAATCAAAACCTTTCATGTCTATAGGAGAATCGAATATGTCGTCCCTTTTCCGTGTTTTTGTAGCGAATTTTTCTATGCCAGAGTTTTCATCGAACATGTCAAGTAGTTCGTCCTCGTTATCATCGATTTCGAATTTAAATGAATCTATCACGGGTTGCAGTTTTTCTATCTTTCTTACAGGTGTAAGTAACGGGCTCTCGGTTAACTCTTTCTTGATTTCTACTGCTGTTTCTTTCGGCTTGATTTCTTTAGGGATCGGTATATTTTTTATTTTGTCGTCAACTTTAGGGCTCATGTTAGATTTGTCATCGTTGTCTAAAGACCAACTATCGCATATTAAGTAATCATTCAAATTCACGTCAGTTTCTTTAGGGTTCTTTTCGACAACTTTTTCTTCTTTCTTTTTAGGTACTGGTGTTAGCTCTTTATCTCTTTTATCATCTTTTCTCTCTTCTGTCCTCTCTTTGGGCTTCTCCCTATGTTTCTCTCGGTCATCTCTCCGTTTATCTTTTTCATCTTTCTTGTGACTTGAATATCTTCTGTCCTTATCATATTTGTCAGTCTTCCTCCTATCTTTTTCATGCTCTCTATCTTTCACGAGCTTTCTGCGAACCTCTCTATCCATTTCTTCTGAAGACATCTTTCTCACTCTTTCGAGCTCTTCTTTCTTGCGTTGGAAAGGGTTGTCGTAATCTGGTAACAGCTTCTGGTAGTCGAATTTGAATTCTCTACCTTCTGCTTTAGCTTTTTTAGCTTCTCTTATGATTTCGTCTAATTTTGCTGGATCTATAAAGTTATTTATCAAGTTATTGAATGATATGTACTGAAAACTAGAATATTTACTTTAAAATTAAATCTATATAAAGATGCATGGCAAAGCTAAAGAGCAGCAAGAAAGAAGAAGTTGTGAACAAGCTGAATTAGCATTATGAAACTGATCGACACTTGAATTTATCTCAACAGATAGGTTCTAAATGTTGGGTCAATTAGTTTTACAAGACATGCACACATTTTAATTGGTAAAATTTAATTTATATCTGACTCAACATTTGAAACCTCGGCACGAAACCAGGATTTAATCCGTCAAATAACCATTAATTTATTACTTGGTACATTTCAGCAACAAATAAATAAAAATCTTATGTGCTTGTTGTTAAGGTCTAAATTAATTATTATTCTAGCAATCTTAGACCCTGGCTACGTTTAAAAAGGAAAGAAAACAGAATAATATACAAACAGTCAACACTTTTGCGGACAATGATGTCGGCAATTTGGTCACTTCTCAACTGGTAGGGCGGTGCGCGCGTCCCATTGGCACGTGCACGCGTTTTGCGCGCTACATGCACATGCAGACACAAGCGAGAAAAGCATAGTGAAGTGAGATGTTAGTGTGAACAGGCAGACAGAACCAGAGATTGAAATCGTTAGATGTGCCCTCACTATACGCAACGCGAAAAAGTGTTCACACATAGAGGAGTGAGCTCTGCCATAGATACAAATTTTCAGTGTAAGTGACAGAGGCCATACTATTCAAATGGCATTTTAAACAAATCAATGTAATCATTTTTTGATGCGGTAGGCCAAATCTAACAATTTAAATCTTTAGGCAAAACTGACAAAAAAGAAACATAATCTAGGACCTAGACATAACATGATAGATATAACACCTAGATTCTAGGTGTTATATGCACCTGCACGCGTAGGTTGACCGCCGAAGAAACGGGTTTTGTCGACTGAAGAATCAACAAAATGACTGATTTCTTTTGTTGATCTGTCATTTTGTCGATTCTTCTGTCGACAAAACCCGTTTCTACGGTGGTGATGCTACGCGTGCTGGTAAGGGTGTGAATAAGAGCATATATTTCATGATTTCTTTTATCATTAAAGTAAATTACTGCATTCTTTATTTTGTATAATGGCTGTGAGCAGCTGGGACAAGTGCACAACATGTGTGTATCCTGTCTTATTCTACTTTCGTATTGGTAAAGACTGGACACACAGAATTGAAATTTACATGCATACACTAAAAGTTTCATACATTTCTGAATTCTAAAGATGCTATTGTAAGATTTGAAAGGCGTAACATGCTTTTTTCAAACAGAACAGTCTTAATTAAATAACTTCGTAAAGAATTTTTTCTTTACAACATAAGTTCTTAGAACAGCAGATATTGAGCAGGTCCTTAATAATAGGCCAAGTAGTGCAGTGCTTTCTTTATCATTTATTAGTTATCAGGCAGATGCAGATGTTATTAGAATCCCTCATAATTATAAATTTTCTCTGAACCCAGTGACCCAATACAACAATCAGTGAAACTGTCAGATGGTGCGACCATCTAATTAATGGTTACCCCAGGGAAGTGTCCTAAGCCCCTTCTGTCTAAGCTAAAGTATAGTGAGCCAGGCTTACATTATGTGCAAAACAGTAATTGTGAATGCGCAAGCAACCTAAATATAAAAACACATAAAGCTTTGAGTGGCATGATTTGTGACATAAAAAGTGAATAAGATTAATTTAAACCGGTATAAGCGTGATAATGAGCTTAAATGAAGGCTTTAACAATTTAGTTTTATAAATGAATACAGATGTGGACGATTGTTGTAGCTTTCCTTACTGATTGCTCAACGTACATATCATACTATGGTCTGTTCCAGAAGCATTTGATGAAAATTTAATCAAATGTATGAAATGTATCATCCGCCTCTATACATTATGTATGTGCTAAAAGTATTAAATAAAATGTACTTGTCGATGGTAACTTAGTGAAATTGTAAATGAGAGTAATTTCGTAAGAATTTACTGAACAGGACTTTTCCCATCCATCATCTTTTAGAACAGACCATACACTCATCACAATGAAATCTTGATCCAAATAAGAATAGGACTGGCCTTCTCTACAACCTTATAGGCAGGGTACTAATTAATAAAACAATGGCAAAGTCAGTCAGTACTATTCTTATTTTTACCAAATTCAAGTTCTTTCAATTAACCATTTATTTTCTCACAAACTTATCTAAAATAGTGCAAATACAAGCAAAATTAAATACTAAAACTTACCCAAAAACGTCTTGATAGGCGGCATAGCCTTCGTAGGCATAGCTTTGTCGTTAGTCGCGCTAGGACATATGAGACCCAGCGGTATGCCTAGCTCGACTAGCTCCATCTTACGCTTCATGTCTTCAATCTCTATGAGGGTACGCTTTTGAAGCTCTGTGTAGGAGTCTGTGGAAGAAATTAAGGAGATTTATTAATAAGGGAACTGCAAGAATATTTCGTCATTGCAGATCCAATCTGTCTAAATGGGGTATAATCAACCCATCTCGAACACAATGCTTGTTGACGGCACGGTTGGCGCAGTGGCTGAGCGATTGCCTGCTGCACTGCGTGTCGCGGGTTCGATCCCCGTACGGAACAAATATTTGTATGGCCTACAGGTAGTTGTTCCGCGTTTAGTTGTTCGTGTATGTGAGTTTAAAGGTTTGGAAACGCACCCACGATACAGGAGAAATTCCTAGTGTGGGGCAATGAATTAAAAAAAAAAGTGTGGAACCCCTTCACTCACACCTTCTCTCCTGCCCATCATGTACAACTAACTGCATCTTCCAGGACTTGAATGGAGCAAACAATAGAGCTGTTCAAGAACACTATGCACTATGCTGGTGAAGAAGATTCCTTAAGGGAAGAGCATAATTGTCCAATGATAATACAAGTCCCACAGCCATTTAGGTGAACAATATTTTCAATATAGTATAATATACATATAGCGCTGTAGCTTGGAATTTTTCAAAACAGCTGTAGTGAATTGATGTCCAAAGAGTGTTATAATTATGGTCCTCTACAGAAATATGGTGATTTTACTCAATATTTTTTGTTTTCAATATTGGCTGTGTAGGTCATTATAATTTTGTGTTTAACTTTTAAAACAGCACTTTGGCCTCCAACAATCCAGCGTTTATTTCAGTTAAACCATTAGCTTTTAAATATAATTCCTCAGTTAGCCAAAAAATTGAGGCTAGTTGCTCTCAATGCCTAGCGAGTCCACATTATTGTTTTCTACATACCTTGTAAAATCTTTCTGGCCTGGCCAGGCTTAGGAGGCTTTGGTGGCTTCTTTTGGTCAACATCATCCGGCTTTGGAGTAACCTTCACATTACTGAGCTTGCCAATGAATACTGTGGTGTCTGAAGCAAAAACATTGTGTTAATTAGTCACCTTCAATCATAATTTTAAGCAAGGCAATAGGGAGTAAGTGTATCCATTATCTTAACACTAAAAATATTGCATTAAATCTAGTTATTCAAATTCTCACACGCCTACCAAAAGACACCAGCTTGAGGTAATGTATAATATTGAAAGTTATTTAATGATATCAGTATTATATTGTATAACAGGCTGGTGTCCACAACTCCATGTCCAGAGTGTGTATTTTACGTATGGGTGGGAAAATCATTTGCTGCTACACCCCAGTTCCTCGCGAAGCGCCAGCAACAAAATGATATGCGTATATATTAGTACCAAATAATTCTTATTAAACAAATAAAAACAATAAAACTTCTAATTCAAATATCATGCATTTAGTTTTCACAAGATTTTTGAGACTGCACAATTAAGCATGGAAATACGATATAAATATAACAATAAGAACCAGATAAAGAATTACTGTTATTAATAAAATTACACACAGAAACATAATCCCTACTAAGCAAAATACCCCTTTTACTTAATAATTTATAAATAAAAGCCTCTTATTTCTAATCTCAGGTTATTTACACACTTTTTATCACTAAGTACTTATTAATAATTAAGTGTTATTTGTTTTAGTTTTTAGGGTTGGAGATGTAGCCCCATTACAGATAAAGGCCTCCATCTTTTTCCACTTTTCGCGGTCTCTGCGAGATTGAGCCAGTTTGAACCAGCAGTCTGCACAATATCATCAGCCCATATTTTTACTCCTTAAGGTATAATTAGATATCACATTCAGAATGAAACTAATGAACTAGTTACGAACAATTGTTTCGTTATGAACGATTGTTTTGTTACAAACTATTGTTTCGTTTCGTTCGTTTGTTTCATTTCGTCACTATGAAACTCGCAAAGCACATTTAGTATGTCTAATTCGCAGTAACATCATGTAAAACTACAGAATAAATAATATAAGAAAGATTTTTTTTTATCCGTCTTCTTCATGGCGATCTGTTCAATGAACAATAAGCTACGTTTTTGTTTGATTTTGTATGTTGTGTCACCTACGAGAGCCATTTCTTGTTGTAAAACTCCTGTTCCATGACTCACTTGCCTTTACATGGACAATATTTTGTGTGGAATTGGGATATCATTTCTTTTCAGCTAGCTGTGATGAAGGCCACCTTCCTTACTCCGTGACTGCAAATTCATGCATACAACCAGCACGTAACAAGTAAATATTTACTCACTTCCCCCACTAGGTCCTTTGGGCACTGTAACCGGAGTGATGGGTGTTTTCTTCTGAATAGAGAACGCTCTCAATCTCTTCTTAGCATTCTCTACTCCTTTCAACGATGGAGTCAACTTGAAACCAACAGTCGTAGTAGTGGGTTTAGATGATAATGATACTGGTTTTGTTATTTTGATGTTGGTCTGAAAATAAAAGGAGTTTCTGATCTTAACCATACATGTAGTTAAATGAATATTGCTGCTTGTATAACATTACCTTACATCAAAAACAATATTACTTCCAATTTCTTCATTACAATAATTAATTTGGTTTAAACTTTTCCTATTAATGAATTTTAATACTCAATAATTATATAAATTTGTTATCAAACATAAAAATGACAACTTTTCATATAAAAAGCCTGTACTCATTCAAGTCTTGAATTTTAAGCCAGAGCTGAATGAATGCTTTAAATTTATTGTTTTTGCAGTCACTACCACACAATTTTCACTGTCCAAATATATATTTTAAGACACACAGGCCTGTATCTATACACAATCAAAATCTACATGATTTTAATAGTCATTACCTACATAGAAAAAAAAACAAAATGCAACAATATAAGGTGCACAATCACTTAGACGCCATCATAAATTTTAAATTACATACTTCCTATACACTAGGTACAGGAGTCTATTAATAAACCCAAATCAATATCGATACGGGACAATAAGACATATCATATCAATGTAGGTATATCAATGTTTGTCTATAACTGCAGTTTATGCATCGCAATTCTGAATTATCTAAGTAACTTACTTTTTTAAAGTCAGCCTTTGAGATCCCTGGTGGTGCTGGCTCATCGGAGTCCTGGGACTCCGATCCAGCCTTTAGTAGGCCTTCGTTATCCATTTTCAGGTAAACCAAATAGGTTATCGAATAAAGGTATTGTTAAAACTTAATCTATACCATCTCTCATATCTCTTAATTAGCTACAAATCATAACTGTATAGTTATGAATGTAAACGTTTTTTGTTGTACGTAGCAATCTTTCGGAAAACACAATTTTAACCTCGAAAGTATTTGACAATATTGCAAACAATTACTGCAACTAAACAAGTTCGGAGATTTAGATATTGTTTATGCATTTTACATGATTCTTCTTATCGTGAAAGTGAGATGGATGTCGAGATAAGAAATAATTGCCCAAGATTCAGACAGGCCGTTGTCTTGTTCGAAAGAGATAGATAAAAAATCATGCTTTAGTTTATGCAGATGCTGTGCTGGAACGCAACTTTTCACGGAAATCATAGACTAAAACGTTATTTGTTATTTAACAGATAAAATAAAATGACATCAATGAAATACTTGTTCTGCCTTGTTAGAGATTCACAAAATGTAAATAATTTTAATGATATTTGTCATCTTGGTTTTATGGTATTAATATTTCCATTCTTCTAAAGAAAATATTTGTTGACACCATGATGCAGATGGTACGAGGCAGAACTACAATCTGACTGACTTTTTAGTTGGGTTGGTCCCATAGAAGTTCTTGATCAGTATTAGAAACAGGATCGATTGGCTTCAAAAAAATGTTTTATTTAAAATGGCCATTTTCTTGCTAACTGTAATTTTTTTTTTAAATCTGTGATTGGTGATCAAAATTTCACGAATAATTGTGGATAGACTGGATAGTCTCCTAAGACCATTTTCGTGTAGCTGCAACGGTTAAGGTAGTTTCCCCCAACGGAGCAGCCGTTGAACGTATCCACTCTGTATAATACAGGTACTAATGAGTCATGAATGCCACACGTATGGGTCGCCGGTCGTCCTGATAATTCGGGCACAGGCCAGACGGCAAAACCGAATTTTTATTATTCTATTCTATCCTGCTCTTCCGAATCTGGCCTCCCCGAACATATAGACATTACTAGAAGAAATAAAACTATGAAATAAAAGCAAAATACCTTTATCACTTAAAATTATATATTTATACAACTTTATACTGATTCTTGCACTAAACAATAACACGATTTTTATAATCCCTTCCGTAGAAAATCCATATCTCTAAATAATTTTCAAGAATACTTTACGCCTATCAGAAACTCTGACAGCTCATCATTTAGCTTTAAACTATGATCCATTTGAGGCACTGCAACTGAAAAAAAAAAATTGCATTAGTACACCAAACATTATTTATTTGCCTTAACAACAATAGTTACAAGAAAAAGTGAGATGACCAGAGACAACTTCCCATTTTATTTTTATTTATTCCACTATTAAAAAACCATTTCATTTGATAAATACAAACCTAAAGGTGTTAGCGTATTTACAATTTCATCCTTTACATCCAGATTCTGATTCCCTTTAATATCATTAACATCAGCAAACACCACTTCTGGTGCAATGCTTTCCAATTCTAATGTACCGACACTACCAACAATATCAATGGATTCATTAACTTTCTTCTTTTTTGGAAGACCTTTCTTCTTTTGTACTTTTTGCTTTCTTTTTGATAATTCATCTTCACGTTTATCAGGCCGTTTCATGTTTAATACCCGTGTGACTTCATCACGGATCTTGGTTTTCTCTTCTTCAGTCAAATCTATTCCGCTGTCATAGTTTCTAGCGTATTTAGTTATGGGCACATCATCGTCGCTACTGCATTCATCAAAGATTATTTTGCTGTCAAGATTTACTTTCTCTGCTTTGAAGAATTGTCTCCATTTCGTTATCAGGTCATTAGCAACTGTCTGGAAAATTGTAATTAGTGATTTAGGAAACGATTTTTTTATAATCAATGACAAAACATTTAAAAAACCTGAGTCATCATCGTCCCATTGTATGCCTAGCTAACCTAACCTTTGACATGGAGCGACTGCCTATCTGACCTCCACAATCCAGTTAGTACTGGGTAACATGATACCCCTTGGTAAGACTGGTTGTCAGACTTTCAGGCTGCTGACTACCTAATGACTGTCAAAGATCTACAATGACCAGCTTGGACCGACGGCTTAACGTTAATTTAAAAACTTGAGTAAGATGCATTAAAATACATGTTTTTGTTTTTTAATATTATGACAACAGCCTCCACTGTTAATACAGTGTTTACTAAAATATCTACACCTAGACTCTTCATCTGTCGCACTTTCCAAATTATGTCTGGGTTGGTTTTCAACGAAACCTGATTCAACTGAATATTTTACAGAGTGGTAAGATTATGGTGTCTAAATCTATTACTATAAGCTACGCAGTATCTGAGATTGACAACTAAACGGAACCAAATTATTTTTTTTTGCTGGAGGTGTCTGATGAGATGACAAGCAAAACAAAAGTATGGAAGAAGACATGCTGCGGCAACCCCAAATAAATTAGGAAAAGGGCAGGAGAATGATGATGGTGGTTAAGTCATGATGTCACTTACAAAATTAACAGGTTTAGGTACCCTCAGCATGTAATGGTGATCATGTGCTTCCAACATCTCACACTTGGAGCAGAGATCATAGTCAGCACATGTGATGCATTTGTATCGGAAGCCAAGGATGGACTTGTTGCAGCTATTGCAAATGATGTCGCCGTGAGATGATTGCTGCTTCTCTGGTTCATTGCAACCTGGAATAAAGTCGTTAAGGTTTAATAAATTGTGTGTCTTCTACATTAATTAGAATATAATATAAAAACATGGTATGGAATGCAATGAATATACCACGGAACTTGATAAGTTCTATATGGTGTGCAACTATTTTCATCAATACTAAGTCGGACAAACAGACCTACAGACAGCAGTCCACCTGTCTGTTTATATCACCCAGTATAAACATGATGAAATTGTAAAAAGTTCCTTTATTGCCACTTGGTTCAAGAACTCGTAAAACTGTGAATACATCTAAATTACTGACCTTCACTCGAATTATTTGACAAACATAAAGTAGGCACAGCATCAGCACACAGATGTTTGTTCTTGATGCTGGATGGAGAGAAGTGGCGGGAACACACACGGTGAGTCAACTTCTTCAGATCTTTTTCTAGCAAATCTACTCTACCTACTGCTTCCAGCCATTGCACTAAGCTGAAAGGATATAATAAGGGATTGAATTTTTATTCATGCAAAGTTAAATTTAAGATTAAGTTTTAGAGACCACACAAGATGTGAGGTGTGTTGAAAGGAGAAAGGGAAGACATTTGCCCAGCACGGACACACACATATTGTAAATAAGTTTTTTAAGCCACTTCAGTAAGCCCTTTGTTCTGTAATAGGCTGCAATTAAATAAATATCAGCCAGAATTAGAACGGAGTTCGCATAGTTGAATTTTGTGCGAAACATATTTGGACGTTCTGCCGTCGCATACGCTAAGAAGAACGAATAACACTGAATGGAGACTTAGCCAAGATAACATAGCAGGCACTTTCATTAGTTACTGAAGTCAAACAACAATCTAAATGATTGAAACAAGAAGAAAAACAACATAAACACACCGGTGTCTTTCTTTTGGGAGACTGTAATAATAGAGGTGTTTACTAGTTTTACTGTTCCTGCCGCATCCGTACACGCAACAATAGTTAACCATTTTATATTAAAGAAGAACAAACAAGGCAAGATAGAAATATTCACAAACTAACAAGAAGAGGAAGAGCAAGGCAAACAAGATTTGTTTTTATTTTATTACTGTCAAATTTATGTCAAAAACATTGTTATTTTTTTCCTCTTGTCTCTGATGTAATGATAATGTTGCTTACTGAAAAAAAGTAAAATCTACAAGCAAACAACCGTTTTTTTTTAGTGACTTCTACGAAACACTAGATGGAGTATAGTTTCTATTTTAGCGCCATCTGTTATCGAATAGAAGTACTAACTTGTTAATGTATTTTGATATTTTCTAGGTGCTTCTCGACAAAACTTTAATAAAAGCTTTAAAACGATAGAAGCAAGTGTACGAAAAACGAAGTTTGACACGGATACATTAGTGGCAACAATTTATAGCGCCGTCCATAGAATAATGTATCTGCATGTTACTGTATGGTAAAATTAGAATTTGTTTGTAAGTGTGCATGACCTACCTCAACCAAGGTCGGTCGGCACGCGATTCCTACATTTCATACACAGAGTACTTTATTTCATATCTGCCGTGCCTCTAATCAGTGTCACAATACACTAAGCCAAACAATCTTTGTATGAACTGCACAGATACCTGTATTGGTCGATTTAAAATTAAGTATAATTCAGTACTTACTTACTAACCAACTTAATAAAGGTGGAGGTTATGAATTCCACCGGGATCTTGTTTAGGGTTCCGTACCTCAGTCGGCAAAAACAGAACCCTCATAGGATCACTTAGTTGTCGATTTGTTGTCCGTCTGTCAAGGCCCTTTTTCTCAGGAACGTGTGGAGGTATCAAATTGAAATTAATATCAGATACCTACTCAAGTCTGTTACCCCTTGGAGCAGAGAATAAATCAAACTTGTAAGTCAACGCGATCAAAAGATGTGACCGTTTATGTCGCATATTTTGCGATTCCACAAGGGAATCAAAACCTATAGGGTACTTCCCGTTGACCTAGAATCATGAAATTTGGACAGAAGCAAGCAGACAGAACATGTAAATGAAAAATCCGGATAAATAAATTGTATGTAGCACAAGTCCAACTCGCACTGGGCCAGTTTTTTTTTCATGTATGTACCAAAGAGATTTAAAAATGTTCACCGATTACTCCGTGATTACGGGGCCGATTTACGAGACTCTTTTCCGTAGCCGAATGGCAAAAAACGGAACCCTTATAGATTCGTCATGTCTGTCTGTATGTCACAGCCACTTTATTCCGAAACTATTAGGGCTACACAGTTAAAACTTGGTAAGTAGATGTATTCTGAACCGCTTTACGATTTTTATATAGAAAAAAATCTTAAGGGTTCCCTCCATACATGGAAACGAAATATTAAAAAAAAATTAACAAACCTATACGTGCGGGTTGTCTATAGATAGGTCTTTAAGAATGACATAGTGATTCCTAAAATCATTTTTTCTCAAAGTCTCAATCGTTTGAAAGATAGACACTATCAAATTGGTAAAATGTGTGTGCCCTCTCCTCTAATTTCTAAAGTAAGAGGAGGAAAATTCTGAAAAAATGTAGGATTGTAGAAGGCAAAAATAACTTTCAACGAAAATTGGTTCGAATAAGATTTGATGTTTAGTTTTTGAGATATGGGACTTTTTCATCAAACTGCAGCAGAAACTTTGTTTTTCATTAACATACGATGTAAAACAAATTTAGTTTTACTGTTGAATTTAATATAATACAACATAATTGATGAGTCTTCAAAATATTTTTATTTATTGTTTGGTGCTACGGAACCCTGTGTGCGTGTGAGTACGACTCGCAATTGGCCGGTTTTTATTTGATAGGCGAAGCTCGCGCGCACCTCATATACATTTTATTAAGTTTCTTGAGTAGTATATAAGTTTTATAAGTTTTTCTTCCTGGCCTAGATTTATGTTGACATGATTTTTTATTTTATTTATTTATTTATATCTAACTTATTTATTTATTTATTAAAACTTTATGCACAAGTAAAAACTGTACAAAGGCGGACTTAATGCCATAGGCATTTTCTACCAGTCTACCTTAGGGTGATGCAGAGACAATATAGGTACAGTAGGTGCAATAACAGAAAAAAAAGACTAGAAAATATTTATAACTAAAATATATAAGAATAAATACTTATATTCATACATATATTAAACTTTATAAAGTTAAGAGAGATAAACAAAAAAAAAAAAAAACTACAGCAACTTAGTTCTTAGACGAATTTGCCAACTTCTTGTGAATGTGTTCCCGAGCTTTCACTTTTTTTTTTTTTTTTTTTTTTTTTTTTTTCCGGATGGGAAATCATCAAATGACCCCCCCACTCTGGGCGGAGCGGAAGGGAGTGTCAGACTTGTACTGACTAAAACCCATCCATGTTCCTTCTTTGCCCTTTGTGTTCCAGGGCCACGGTATCTCTTTCGAACAGTCCCGCAGCCCTGGTAGGCATCGGCCCTTGCGGACCCCTACTTATTTGCTGACATCTCTTTGAGGCGCACGTGGAACACGAACGCGCCGTCGACACGGCCTGTCGTCATAAGACGGCCGGACGGCGAGCTAGCCCATAACTTGCCGTCCACAGGCCCGCGCCTACGGTGGCCGGGAGCCACCACGTGACCCCCGACGCCCAGGGCGTCTCCCGCGGCGGCTGGGACGTGAGGTTCTTTCCCTCTCACGTCCCGCCACCTCCTTCACTAGCATGACTGCTTCACAGAAGGTGGTGACGGCTTCCCATTCCCTCTCGCTCCGGACCATGGCTTGAACCAGGGCCGGACGCGAGAGATCGCCGCCGCCAATCGCCGCTACAAGGACACGGCGGTGCTCCGCCCAAGCGGGGCAGACCTCCACGGTGTGCTCCACCGTGTCCTCCGGACGATCCTCGCAGTGGAAACACCCGGGCGTTTCCTCCCGCCCGATTCGGTGCAGGAACCTCCCGAAACAACCGTGTCCGGTGAGGACCTGCGTCAGGCGCCCGAGCTTTCACTTTGAAAGTGAACTGACTGGTCGCCGTCCTGATACTCCGAGGGAGCGCATTCCAGAGGAAAACCGCCTGTACAAAGAAAGAAGATTTTATAAAACCAGAGCGGTGAGAAGGACATCGTAAGAGACAATTATTAGCGGAACGAAGATTCTTGCTGTGCGCAGAGCATAAATATTGACAATTAGACGTCAGATAAGAAGGAGAAGTGGGTTTGTGAAGAAGAGAAAACAGGGTTGTCAAAGCCCTCAATTCTCTGCGCTGCCGGATGGGCAGCCATCTTAAAAGCGCTCTATGCGTAGATACATGATCATACTTGCGGAGATTGAACACGAATCGAATGCAGTTATTAAGAAGTCGGTCAAGTTTATTGAGCAGATCTGCATTCAGGTCGTAGTAGCACACATCACCATAGTCGATTATGGCGAAGATTAGGGACTGTACAAGCATTGCCTTAACGTGAGATGGGAGAACATTTTTCAACCGATACAGTGACCGTAACGTTCCGGTGACTTATACTAACAGTTTACACCACACATGTACAAATTATTGGTTGAACATAAAAATCAAGTAAAACTACATAAAATTAGTCAAAATTAGAATTAAAAATAAAATACTGTTTGAGTTGAGATGCTATAATAAAATTCCACAAAGTATTCTTGAACTGAAAGAAACGAAATTTAAAACATGCATTAAACGCACACTATGTAAGCAAGCATATTATTACAAGTTGGACGATTAGGTATATCGCTGATAAAAATGCTTCGCTCAATGCCGGTCCTGCTCCACAAGGACAAGGGCGCATAAATGGATAGCATTAAATGGTATGTTGGAGCTGCTAAAGATTGTACAACTATCTTTGCATTGTATAAATTCAATCTCTTTAGTATTATATAACCGCATAGCCCATATTGTGTGAGTACTATGTACTAGAAAGCTGCCATTCGCTGGAAACCTACGTCTTATCTTGACTTGAATGTGCCCTGGCGGTTAAGAGTATGTCATGCTGACTCAGATGTCTCGCTGATGGTGGCGCGTGTGTCGGATTATTTAGTTCCCTTCAAAATGATTGAGTTGAATGGTGCTGATACATGCGTCATGTTCATGAACGGGCGCTGTCAGTTGTGACTCGTCATCTCTTGGTTGCCACGGCTTATTTGAATTAATTATTTTTACTATGCATACTTTTAACGCACACATCTTACTACATCGTTCTCACATAATGTACAATCTCAACATAAATGATGTAACTAAGGTATTGTAAAAATTCTGATTTAAAAGAGTGTCCATGGAGTTTCTTGCCCGTTCTTCTCCATAGAGATCTACGTTAGGAAATGGGCAACTACAGTACTTTCACAGTTTTTATGCCTTGTGACTGGGACTGTAGCAACTTTTCATTGTTGTCTTTTTTCGACAATTCAAAAGTGCCTGTAACTGGCCTACTTGAAATAAATGCTGTGATTTTGATTTTGTGTAAAAATAGCTATAATACTAGGAAGTAAATAATATGGTAGATGTAAGAATAAAAAAAACTTTTTTGCAAAAAATAAAACCGACTTCAAAAACACAGAAAACTGAAAAATAACATTAGCTTCTGAAGTCGGTGACTTTTGTTTGTTTGATTTAATTATTTTGTCACCAGTTTTTTTTTTTGCAAAAAATATTTTTTATTTTTCCATTATTAGTTGTAATATCCTATACAAATATTTGCTGTACATTTATTTTACATTGTCAACAATACATTTCATGGTAATAGGCTTATCACCAATAAAATGGACGTTAATATACCTACTTATCTGTCGCAATGTCGTACTCGTCAGAGCATACTAACAGCCGTTATGTTATGTTGTGTAAACAATAAACATCATTACACTAGAGAGTAAATGAAAAACATTATATGTGCGTATAAAATTTGAGGGTTGCCCTCGATTTTCCTGGGATTCCATCATCAGATTCTGATTTGGTGACAATGGGACTACCTCGCTAGTATAGGCTTTCGAATAAAAAAAAAATATGAAAATCGGTCTACAATTGGCGGAGAAATCGGCAAACATAGAAACCTACATGAAAAAAAATACATACAATCGAACATAGAAACTCCCCCTTTTTTTTAAGTCGGTTAAAAATATGTCAAAGGAGTTTTGGTGAAATATTAGTGAACCGTTAACAATACATGTCATGGTAATAGGCTTATTCCCAATGAAATGGGACTTAACATACCTAACTGTTGAAATGTGGGTGTACTGTAGACTATACTCATCTCAGAGCATTTAAGCGTGATGTTATGTTATGTTATGTTGTTGTGTAAACAATGAACAACCAAGCGATTGCAGCCATCGCGACAGATTTGATGTCTATTATTGAAGAGTTCCATTGCAAATCTCCGAAGACCAGCATCAAATCTTCAACAAATTTAAATGGGACCACCGCGGACTAATATTCTTCCAAACAAAAAAAGAATCATCAAAATCGGTTCACAATTGGCGAAAATATGGCTGAACATACGAACAAAAAAAAAATCAGTCGACTTGATAACCTCCTCTTTTTGGAAATCGGTTAAAAAGTCGATGATGTTCCGTGATAACTTCTAGTTACGTAGTAAGTACTAGTTACGTACGTTAGTAATGTAAAATTGATTCATTACTTGTGTGGGGTCTACAACGAATAAAAAGAAAGGTGTTTGTGTGTTTCTTGGAAGACGTTTTTTTTTTTCAGAAATTGTATGGGATTACCAGCATAGCAATTCACAACCACTCGATTGTGCTATCGAAAAAGTCCTCTAAACAAAGGTCAGTGTCAGGTTGTACGTGGATAAAAAATGAGTCCTGCAAGCAACACGTATGTAGTTACAGAATTCTTATTTATTTATTTTATTTATTTATTTATTTATGTACACACAAAATACTAAACAAGACATAACATTAAGATAGAAGAGCACAAAGGTACTGCTTATTTCATGCGAAATCTCTTCCAGCAGACCTGCGAGAGGAAAGTAGGATTAGAAATGTAGACACAGTGACAAAAAAAAAGACAAAACAGGAAAATTGAAATTGGAACTTAAAACAAAGTTATACCTATATAAAATAAACATACATACAAATATACACATATAAAATAAATACTTGTACTGTAAATATATACCTATAATATATATCCAGAATATCACAGTATAGAGGAGAGGTAATGTTCTTTGACTTGCTTTTTGAACAGAAATAAAGTTTTAGAGTCACGAATGTTAGGCGGAAGTGAGTTCCACAAACGTACTGCGTGAAACTATTTCATGAAAAAGTTCAATGGGGTTAAATGAACTTAGAGGGTTCTATCGATGATTTTAATGACTATAATTCTGTAACTACATACGTGTTTGCGCGACTAATTTTTCTTCAACATGACACTGACCTGCAAATTTCAAAAAACATAAGAAAATTTTAATTTTGCGGGTTACCCTGGCGCACTACGTGAGGTCGACAAACAGATGTGCGCACGTTGGTATTTTTTTTGTAATTTTGCGGTTTACACCAATGACCAATTGATATTATACTGTCAGAAGAGTGCTCCACCTGATAAGTGCGATCCTGCCATCGCTGTTTCCTTTTGCCGTGTTAGTCGTAAAGGTTTCCCTTTTCAAACATCAAGCGACTTAGCGACCATACAGGGTAGATAGTGGATAGGAAGGGACATCCCTTCCTATCCACTTTGACGCACAAATGAATACCACGTATTCATACATCATTCCGAACCAAGCCGCTTTTTGACGCATAAAGCGTACTATAACCAAGAAGCTTTTTAACGCATAAAGCGTATTATACTGTCAGTGAATTCTTTACCGAGAAAGAATTTTGAAGAAAAAAGATTTTTTGCCTTTCTTTATAATATATTATTGAGTTTTTAGATAAGTTGTGATTTAAAACTATTCATACTGTTACTACTAATTGACATAATTATTATTCTAGTTGGCATAATGTTATTCCGTTTGACATTATTGATAAAACTTTTAATTTTTTTTTTTTTTACTTTGACCATGCTGACATTTTTTTATTTTATGTAATTCCAATGACATGCCACTTTATTTGTTTGACATTATTGATAATATTTTTTTATTTTTTATTACCTTGACCATGTTGACATTTTTATTTTATTTTTTTATTTTAAACAATTCCAATGAAATGCCATTTATTTGTTTGACATTATTGATAATATTTTTTATTACTTTGCCATGTTGACCTTTTAATTTTTTTAATTTTATGTAATTCCAATAACATGCCGCTTATTTTAAATTTATAATAATTTGTAAGCCAACTATTTGCATGCCCATGTGACGGCAAAATGTGGAGAACCTTATTATAAAAAACATCTATGTACCTATTACCCATTTTTGCAAAGAAATAAATGATTTGATTTGATTTGATTTGAACCATTTCTATGTGGGGACATAAAAATGTTTCATCGGCTATTTAAAAAATCAGAATGTGAATACGTGGTATTCGTTTGTCCGTCGATGTCCCTTCCATCCTTTAAATGGCAGTTATCATTTCATTTATGATTAGTACGATGACCGACGGTCATTAACTACGACATTCGCACTACATCAAGGGCGGTGTATCATCGGTGAATGAATAGTGCAAGTAAAACAAGACCTAAATTAGTACTGTATTAGAGATGCCAGGGCACACGCTGCGGTATCGATCGGCGTTCAATGAACTGTCGGTTGTCATGTGTATTCATCTGTCTGTAGTAGTAGCATGCATATGTTAGTTATTGTATCTAGATATGAATTTCAGTCCATTATGAAAAGGCTAAATCACATGTCGACAGCTCAGAGGAGCGAGATTCGATTTTACACATTTTTACTTCGATTTTTCGGGATCGATATGATTATCAACATCACACAATATTTATCAATTTCCGTTATCCACTCAAACCGATCCTGAGTATGTTAATTAAAACACAACCTCTCACATTCATATCTGCTATCCTGTGGTCGATTCAATGTCTGTGGGTTATCGTGGCGCCTGAATTACTGACTGCGGTTCATAAGAAACTTGATAACTGTGACTCAATGAGACCGTTGAATGAAATTTTACGCTGGTGTAGTAAGGTAGAACATTGTTTAAAAACAACTGCATACCTAACGAATTCAATTGAAAGAAGGTTAAACATGGCTACTCTTAACGGGTTTATGAACATAATGACGGTATATTCAGTTACATGGGTATCTCATAAAGTGTTACTAAAAATCTCAAGTACTGGGAATCAAACCGCATAGATTCTGCACTCTCCTATGGCTGTCTCAGTTGAGTTCGCTATATTAATTGCAATATAATTAGTACCTAAATATTTCAAAATATTTTTTTACCTGATACTCTTGCAAAGATTAACTATAAATACCTTGAGCCAAAATAAATCCTCACACAATCGTATCAACCTATAAACGCATATAACCACATTACATGTATCGTCATCATGCATATTGTTATGAGTACAAAAAAAAAAGTCATTCAGTTGTAACGACTGACCTCGAAACGCATCATTATAACATGCATATGTTTGTAGATAAAGCAAGTCAACCACCTCTGTAATTTTCAAGGCTCTAGTCTAGAATGTAATGGAACCCGTCTGGCTCCCAGCCAATCAATATCCACCCTTCACTCACACAGCAACGTGGATGTGCGGCACCCTATGCAAGTATGCACACACACTCGTGATGTAACTCGAATCCTCCCGACTCCAGATGTCGCACCAATCGTTCAGTATATAAACTAGCCGGCCGGTGAAACAGTACGTTATTCTCAGTGTAACAACACGGTGAAAACAAGTTAGTTTACTTAAATATTAAAAACTCCAAACAACAATGTCTCTCTTACCGTTCTTGCTCGGAGCCCCCCCACACCGCCTTGCCGATCAAGATTTCGGTGTGGGCATCACTCCCGATGACCTCCTTACTACTGTCGTCGCACCAATGATGGCCAGAGAGTACTACAGACCCTGGAGACAGATGGGCGTGGCTACCAGGGATGTAGGATCCACAATCGTGTCTAACAAGGAGAAGTTCCAAGTCAACTTGGATGTACAACACTTCGCTCCCGAAGAGATCAGTGTAAAGACGGCTGATGGGTACGTGATCATTGAAGGGAAGCATGAAGAGAAGAAAGACGAGCATGGTTTCGTCTCTCGTCAGTTTACCAGGCGCTATATCTTGCCTGAGAACTGTGACCCTGCAACTGTGGAATCCAGGCTGTCATCTGATGGTGTGCTAACTGTCATCGCTCCGAAAGTCTCTCCA
Organism: Noctua janthina; assembly: GCA_963576755.1. Classification (NCBI taxonomy): domain Eukaryota; kingdom Metazoa; phylum Arthropoda; class Insecta; order Lepidoptera; family Noctuidae; genus Noctua; species Noctua janthina. The sequence goes on along the minus strand of OY755075.1, from coordinate 8,442,689 downwards.
ACGGCGAAGAACGAGAGGTCTGTCCCGATCTCTCACACAGGGCCAGTTAGGAAGGAGATCAAGGATGCTGCCATTCAGCAAACCGCCCAAGCCGACGCCAACGGAACATCTAAGTGATCCTCAAGTGACTGCAATATCAAGAAGAAATCCTGCTCTGTGTGTTAGCTCGACCTTTGCTTTGCAAACCTTTTTATATTCAATTTTAATGTGATATAAAAATCGACTGATTTAAAACGTGTGTGTACCTTAATTTTAATTAGAGTTAGTAATTTTTTACTAAATTTTCCAATGGCTGTATCTTGGTGTTTAATTTTATGGCAATTAAAGTACCCCAACTAAACCACCGAAACATTTTATTTAATGCTTCCTGGTTTCTATGCTGTAACACAAGCTACTTCCACATGCTATCTATAGAATTGTAACCATACCCTTTGTTAACGTTACGTGCGGATACTGGCACAATGTAAAACGATTCTTTGTATAAAATAATCCAATCCCAAACTTGATTCAATTCAATACAGCTGGCGATATTAATAGCAATGAATTCTGAATTATTTAGTTCACATTCTGCATTGATCTTGATTGCACCATGCCTTGAATGTAGTGGTCACTCGATTTTTTAACTCATAAATGAGCAACGTTATCTCATATAGGACGGAGTACCAACTTGGATTTTCAACTTTATTTCAAAACCTTAAGGTTGAAAATCTATTAAAGAAATTTGACATCGTTATGACTTAACGACCGATTTTTGTCGCTATCTATGTCGAGACTGCAGCCCCAGTACTCCGTCCTATATGAGATAACGTTGCAGCATAGTACAACAGCAACTTTCTTTGCACAAACATTATAATATTTCGGTTAAGGAGATCTTTGTGAGCTACTAAAAACTTCAAAACTGTTATGTTGGTGGCGAGAAATTGATTGATGTCCTTTTAATATGGTATTCTTCAAAAATCCTACCATAATAGTATATATATAGTATATCATAATATCACGCTAGCGTTTCTAAGAAAGAGAGAAAATATAGATAAGAATGGCGAGCCTACCAAACGTTTTATTTTTAACCGACTTCGAAAAAACGAGGTGGTAACGTATTCCACCAGTATCTTTTAAGTATGTATTTCTCTGTGATTAATGGTCTGATTTAAGTGATTCTTTTTTCGTTTGGTAGAGCAAGCTCACGCGGTGGTCCCATATATTTTTTTTAACTGGAGTTTTCCTTTTTAGTATGCAATGTAAAATTGATACTTGACAAGGATTTGTGTGAGACACCACAACTAAAAAGCGTAACATAAAAACTTTTTTGCATCAAAAAATAACCGACTTCCAAAAAAAAAGTCGCTCGCTGCACTTGTTAATTGTGTCGCATGCTGTTGAGGTTTCTTGTTAGAAACACTTTCTACCTAGCCTTTACCTGACTAGGTTGGGATTATTGGGGTCCTGAAGAGAATTTCCGTTATGTGTCAAAATAAAACTTTAAAAGTTATTACAAATTATTTATTGAAATAAATACAAATATCAGTCTTGAAGAGCTGGACTAGCAAAATATGTAAAAGTAGGTATTGAATAAAGTAAAAAAAAAACATGTGATTGAGTTACGCCTTTGCACAGGATTCTTTGTCACTGTCTTGACACGATCCTTCAGCACCTTCCTTATGTTCTGAAGGCTTTCTGCGAACCGGTCCAGTTTGAGTTATAGGTAAGGCCTTGTCCACATCACAACGTCACGACGTCGTTAACGTGAAACGGTGCGGTGTCGTGGAGCGATGCGTTGACGTGACGAGCAAATTTACGTTACCGTGTCGTAAAAATGCACGTCACGATGCTTCAACGTTACACGTCGTACCTTGTAAAATTCCGGTATATTTTTCACTCATGAACCTGTGAAATAGCAGTCGCCTAGATATGGGCCGAACTAGACGTATTCTGCTCCTGCTATTGTTAAGAAGACCCTTGAAGAAAAACGATACGAAAAAAGATACTGGGTGCACCCAACCTATATCTTTCAATTATGAATAGCTGGTAGTAGAAGTAGCGTCCGACGACGTCCGACGTGTCGCTTTGCGACGACGCAACTTGCCGTACCGTCAACCGTGCATTACCACGTCACGTCAACGTGCCGCATCGTGACACCGCACCGTTTCACGTTAACGAGGTCTTCTGCACGTGATGATGTGGACAAGCCACCCGTTTCCCTTTGTCAGGCTCCACTTTTCTAGGCGCAGAAATCGTCAGGATGCCGTCGCTAGAGAGCTGAGAAACCACGCCCTCCGATTCAGTACCTTCAGGCAGGACGTATCTTCTCAGGAACTGACGGGAAACAAATCCATGTTCATCTTCTTTCTCTTCATGCTTAGCTTCAATAACCACGTAGCCATTAGCTGTCTTCACAGATATTTCTTCTGGAGAAAAGTGTTGCACATCAAGATTGACTTGGAACTTATCTTTGTCAATCTTGATGTTCGACCCCAGGTCTTTGGACAGCTGTGACAGGTGTCTCCAAGGTCTGAAGTAGTCGTGCAGCGTCCTCGGCAACATCATAGATGTTAGAAAATCGCCGGGAGTCAGTCCCAAACCGAATGATTGGTCAAACGGTCTGTTCAAACCACAATTTTGACGGTTTTCAGCGTGAGGACATTTTTCTTCCGCCAATGAGTGTGTTGTTCCGATGCCGAGCAATATGAGTGCGGTGGTAAGGAAGTACGAGAATCCGCTGGAAGTCTTCATTTTCGTACTTACTTCTTCGAGACTTGCTTCGATGCGTTAATATTTGAATGTCTTTGGACACGTCAAAGAGATTGCTTGATTGAATACACTGTCAGTCGGCGCGTTGCCCGTGTTTTATACCGTGCTCTGACATCTAGCGGCGAGTGGATATTTCTGGAATCCTCTACTGTTATCGCCGATCGACGTGCTAGTATTGAAAACAAAGACATTAAATTATACTACACAATATTAGTATAATTTTAATCTCTTTGATTGAAAACAACTACGTTTGTTGTTATTTTTATCTTCAAAACATTGACATAGCGCTTTCTGATTAGGCCAGCAAATTGGGCTTGCATGATTAATGGTTATGCAACATTTGATTACCTACATTATCTAAAAATTTCATAATAATTACTGATAATACGGATTATTTTATCCGCTCGGATTGGATAAATATGATAAGAATTATTTTTTATCAGACTTACATAGCTTGGAAAAGTACGGATGAATTGAGAACTTTCTATTAATGACTATTTAATATGTTTTTAACAGGAATCATTTTGTTAACAGTGCCATCTAGCGGCGAGTAGTAGCAGTTAGAAGTGCATTTGACGGAGTCGCTGCCCTTTGAAATGTTATCGAAAAAGTGCTGACTGACACAACGTATCCCATACGAGCCGAACTTTCCTGAAAGTTCGGCCATTCATACGATAACACTTGTACATTGCTGTCTACCAATATGGAACAGTTTTGCTTTAACCATGAATAAGGCGCGAGTCTGTGTAAGGAGTTGTTTTCCTCACTATTATTATGGCTAGAAGTTTATTCTTGATGGCAATAGGCTCGTTTCCTATTAAATGGGACTTAATGATTAAACACAACTGGTAGGTAAGGTATACACCTCTGCCTAAAACTTCGTGGATTACAGGCGTGATGTTATATTGGAATTTAAATTTTATCTCACTGTTGTCTTCGGATGAAAATTCAAAAGCCAATGACCAATAAGAATAACCCCCTCCTTTTGGGCTTCGCCGCAGTCGGGTAAAAAGGCAACATAACTCCATACATTTTGGTCATTGTCCAAGATCATTTAAGAAATAAAAGCCATATCTTCTAAATATTGGTATATTTTCAAAAATATTGTATTACATGACTTGCTTATCTATTTACAAAAATAAAAACAAAATTATAATTAATATTAAATCAGTTTTACAACCGCCAATGCTTCGCTACAATTAAATAAAGGTCTAAATATCATTGAACCAATTACAAAGGGGTCCGACGGTAAATAACTTATGTTATATTTACAAAATAACAAGATTTTTTACGCAGAATCTTGAGAATTTCAAAAATCAATTTTTGAAAAATAATTTTGATTATTTTTTTCCTTTTTATAATATGTATAGTGCAAAACTATTTTAGATAGGAAAATAAAGTTTTTGTTTCTTATTTAGTCAAATAAATAACTATTTTTATAAAACATTATACATCATCATCATCATCTGCCTAGCCTTTTCCCAACTATGTTGGGGTCGGCTTCCAGTCTAACCGGATGCAGCTGAATACCAGTATTTTACATGGAGCGACTGCCTATCTGACCTCCACAACCCAGTTAGTACTGGGTAATACGATACCCCTTGGTAAGACTGGTTGTCAGACTTTTTGGGCCACTGACTACCTATAACGACTGTCAAAGATCTACAAATGACACCCGGGACCAACGGCTTAACGTGCTTTCCGAGGCACGGAGGAAACTCGGTATGTAATGGGCGGTCACCCATCCACAGACCAACCTAGGCAAGCACGGCTTAACCTAAAGATCGACCCGAGCGGCTGTTGTTATTTAGCCACGAGCTCCTCATAAAACATTATACATATTACAAATTAACAGAATATTGCCATATAAAGTGTTTTTATAACAAGAAGCGACTGGTGATAAAAAAGAAAAAAGATATATCATTGTGCTTTCATCGTTTTTCCATTGTACAAAAAATTTACATGTTACAGTCAAAACTGTTAATCGATCAAAACCATTTCTGACTGGTGTCAGTCAAAATCCTTATTATGCTAAAATGCATTTAAAATATGTTGTTTCAGAACGTTGTAATTACCAAGTCCAAAAGTTACTACAACATAATGTTTTGCAAAGGGTCACAAAAAAAAACCTAAAAAGTTTCTAAGTAAATGTTAGTTATTGTTAAAATAATGTTCACCCGTCAAAAGTAGTTTTGACTGATTAACAGCGCTCAAAAGTAGTTTTGACTGATTAACAGTTTTGACTGTGAGATATATATTTTTTTTTATTTTATTCAGTCAATAAAAGATTTCATTATTAGACAAATAATACAGTTTTAGTCAAATATGTACTCTTTATTTATTTTCATTTTTATAACCCAGCGCCTCTAGTTACATTGAGAAAGCCCCGTTTAATATAAAAAGCGCACAATACACTATTTAGAAGCGGTATGAGCCTGTATTTTTTTGTTTTTATAATAAATTTCGCTCTCCAAAATGGAGTTTCTTCATACAACGGTTGATGCAAGTGGGATTTCTTGTCTCAATACTATAACTTTTCTATTTCAAGCACACATTTATTTAAATCTAATAGGGTTTAAAAACTGTTCATTTTTCTAGTCTAAGAGCACTGATAGATCTGTACAAGCTGATTTTAAATTCTGTCGCAATATTACAGGGGTTGAAAGTACATAAGAATATAAACAAGTTTTACAATGAGACCAATTGGAAATATATAAAAAAAAACTGTTGTTTTAATCTATCATCAAAATGCAATACTTACTTAGTGTTGTCCTACAAATGGCATATTGTTAGAGCTCCTTCCACAGGTTATACAGGATTATACTACAGGCATATAACATCCTTTAATAAAAAATCATTTTGTATTCTGCCCATTTTTGGTTCTAAAGAAAGATTTTTATTCTTATTATTTTTTTTATCGTTTATTCACTTTTATTAATTAATTTTTACATTTTTAAATATTCCTTTCAAAAATCAATTTAAATAACCCTTCTTTTGGGCTTCGCCGCAGCCGGGTAAAAATAGTAGCCCACCGGTATCGAGGACCAGGAGTCAAGCTACCGGGTTAGGGCTCCATTTTTTTATTATTATTATTAATGTTTTAGTTGTGTTGGTCTTATAGTAATAGTTGCTCCTATTGATAAGTAATTGTCCCTGCCAAAAAAATGCTGATGATTTTAAAATTAAACTGTACTTTTGTTCTAAGAGCCTCGTTTCAAACTTGAGCATAAATTAATGGTAAGATACAGGATCATTTGTGTTAGATTAAGAGTATACTCAGTCTTGGCAGTTATTGTTGAGCTTTCAGGCTTGAAACTCAGCTCTGTAGAATTTATACTCGAGCGCGCGGTGTAACGTAACGTGACGTAAATACGTTTATATAAAAATTAAAAGTACTTGTTCCTTATATAATATTTCATAATTCCTTATATATCTATGGATGATACTGATTGCAAAAAATGTAATTAAAATGCTATGTGACAATTGTATTTTCTATAAAAATATTGACGTATTAACGTTACGTTTACACCGCGCACTGTGCTAGGGCCTCTGTGTTCACTAAAACTATGCATTAGTTTGGGTGTTGCCAAGTCTTAGTGAAAATAGGCGTTAGGCAGGTATATTTTTTATTACACATCAATACTATTGCTAAAGTGCATATTTCAGATTACATATAGGTAGTGTTTAGGCTTGTACTATTTAATCTATTTTAAAACTATTAACACATCTGTACAAAGAAGGTATTTTTGGGGATTTTATATACATTTAATAAATCCCTGTTGCATCAACCGCTGTATATCTGATTATGTCTAGCCTACCTTACTAGCTAAATTTTGTTTTATATAAAAAAAATGTAGTAACACTCCTACAGTTTTTTTGTTTATAAAAAAGCTAGAAAAACACACCGTTTTCAGTCGCTCTTGGGACCCGCACGTACTCCTAAGTTATGTAGACTTAAATAATTAAAATATTGAACACAATAAGAGAGATCTCTTCACGGCGAGGTTACGTTTGAATGACAAACATTTTTAAACTGTTTCAGTTTGCATAGTTAAGTTATCTAGCAGACAATTTCACTTATATTATATAATACTTTGAGCGTAAACACGCCGACACATCAAGCTGTACATTTCCAGTATAACATGGCCCCGCTTTGTATACATTTCCCGTACAAAGAGAGATCCGCATAAACTGGTTTTGTATAGCTTGACTGTTACCGTGCGCACCATCGCGGTCAAATAATTTAGCAATCCAAAGTACCGTCGACACGAAAAGAAGAAATTTGTTTTCAAATTGTACTTAATTTTGAAATTTATTTGATGGATTGTGTCCATTCAAGAAATTGATTTCAAATTCTGCTACGTTTTACAATTCACGGAGAGAGACTGTGCTTATCCTTATAACATATGTAGTTGTAACGATTTAATTCTGATTGAAGATGAAATAAAATATAATTAGGTCAAAATACTGGCTAGTTTACTATAATACTTATAAATACATAATTTAATTATTATTCAAGATAATTTTCAGTCAATTTTTTTTGCATTACTTCAATGCAACGTTTAATCTTCTTTAGGTCATCCAAACGTCATAATTTTGGGTTCATAGCCTTTTTAGAGTAAATTAAAAATAACATTAAGTCCTGGCGCTTATAATATATACTACATATTTGTATATACAATACTGTAGATGATATTACAAGCATTGGAATACAGTGCAAGTCCCCTTTAGCACAATACTTTTAACAGAGATGGTTCAGTAAAGTACAAAAATGGTATTTATTGATAGATGGGATATAAAAAGTTGTGATAATGATCTTAAAATGGTTCTAGATTGAGATTCTAAATACTAATAGAGAAATGAAGAATGTAATGATTGTGATGAGTTTATTTCTAATGTGATAGGACGAGCATATTTGATTTTTAGAGTCAATATCACGGAAGCTCTTTTGATTATATTTCAAATGTCAATAAAACACATAAAATGTTTAGCCTTAGGGAATAATGACCACCACAGGACTGATCACACTGGCTCTTAACGATGGAATAGTAAAATCAGTATATTTTTCAATGCGATTTTGGACCAGATACACACACATACGATACAGTCGATATTAATGAATGGCGAGAATTGGGGAAAAAATGAAGATGTTAATCATCTTCTATAAACCCTAATGTGCGTCCTGCGTGTCCTGTTGTTTGTTCAGTACAGGAACTGATGGACGCTACCGAAAGCGCCAAACTAGTCGCTCAGTTCTGGGCTGAAATAACCCTACCATTTGCCCGACTGACTTGGAGTATCAAGAACTTGGTAATCGGCCTCAAAAGTTTTATGAAGATGAAAGAAATCTCGCGTGTACCAGAACCATCTCTGTATCCTCTCAGTCATCCGAGTCTTCGGCAGCATCCTTCATCTCGTACTATTGATATCAGTGGACGACACTTACTGATCACATGTTCATTTTGCATTTTTAGAAAAATTAATGTGGCGACACTTGGGGGAGGCCTATGTCCAGCAGTGGACGTCTTTCGGCTGAAATGATGATGATGAGACTCGCCAAGCATTTAAGAGTATAAGCTGCGGTCGCATGTGAGAGGCCAATTTATACTGGAAATGTGTTTATTTATATATCGCCTTGCATGATTAAATAAAAATACAAATTGTCTGTAATTTTGGTAAATTATTTTAGCCTTAAAATACAAATTAGAAACTGATATTTTGTATGAAAAATTAGATGAAAGTTCTAAAACATTTGTACAACATCAGGCGAAGCCTATTACCCTACTAGGGCAAGTTTTAAAAACATATCAAGTTTATGAAGAAAAATTACCAAAAATGTAAGTCGTCAAAATGAACATGCGAACAGTATTCACAAATATAACCACAGTCAACATCAACATTGTATATTTCATTTAGCTCATACAAAATCTAAATATACAGCTTAGCCTACATTACAAACAGTCGTACAGTGCGGAACTATCGGCATCCCACTCCCACACACTAAGTTAAATGAAATAAAACATAGTAAATACATCGAAAATGTTACAATCGAGGTGTTGTGACAGTTAGTTGTGTTAAGTTTACATAGAAATCGTTCTAGGCCTCTGGTTCTTGCAAACCACGAAGGCTTCACTTTTAAGTCACACTAGTTGTGCCCCGCGGTGACACCTGTCGCTTCTGACTTGTTTTATCTTTGCTCGGCTCCTATTGCTCGTAGCGTGATGTTATATAGCCTATAGCCTTCCTCGTTAAATAGGCTATCCAACACTAAAATAATTTTTCAATTCGAATCAGTAGTTCCTGAGATTAGCGCGTTCAACCAAACAAAAAAAACTCTTCAGCTTTATAATACGAGTATAGATAACAGTGTCTTAACGAAAGCGATCAGTCGTACGAATTCGCGATCGTCGCGTTCATATGTCACTCATTTGTTTGGAATGCCAGAATGCGCCGTCTGTCGCGACGTGTTCGGGTTCGCCGAACAAAACGAACGCAACCGTTGCATGTTCGGGCGGCTTTCGCTTTGGTTAGGTCTCGGCGAGAAGCGACGAGGTGCTTCAACTATACATACATTTTTAGTGTGATGAGTTGTAGAGCGTTAGAACTATTTAATAAAAAAAAAAACATTTATTGAAGATTGTTTATAGTTTAACACGGAAACCCATTATCAGCAGTGGACGTCCATGGGTTGTCATGTACTTATTTATGTTACAAGGATTATGTTCTTTAAAGAATATTGTTTTTTTTTATATTTTTGACAACACTTTTTTTACTAGTGAAAAAGAATGACCCGAAATACATGTTTTTCTATGTAAACGCAACACGACCTCACATGAAAATAACCAAATGGCTTGTTATAAACGTGCAAAGATTATTTACACACATGCATTCATGATAATTGTCGTCACATAATTCGCACACCTCAAGTGTAGTTAAAATTTGTGCTAACTTGGGGTAATTTCAATTCATTTGGCCTCCTGTATTTTTTTTCAGGTTTTTACAAAACACCGAAATCTAATTTGCATTTTAATAACTGTAAAACTTAAAACTTGTTACAAATGCATTCAAATATGGCCTCTATTTTTTATTTAATTATCAAAATAAATACGTAGCTTTTTTTCACATTTATTCCTTGATATTTTTTTTACTTCTTATACACCTTTCTTTGGACACGATTTCAATTTGGTATGATTTATACCAAAAATAATAATAATATAATTACAATTAATAATAATAATGTTTTAAAATAATACGGTAATAGGTTATAACGACAGATCTATCACTAGGGGCATGTGTAAAGTTGTGGCTGATTTAAGTTTTCTGGAATATTTTGGGCCATTGTCTTGCTAATTATGAGGTGATTAACGTTTCGTACTATTCAATTGCTTGTATACTTGCCATAGTAATCAATACTTTAGGGACGACTCCACAAAATTGAATTTACGTTATTGTAAATTTTAATTTCATTACTTTCAAAACGTTTTCATAAAAGCTTCTTCGCCAACAAATAATTCAGAAAACTTAACATCTTTCAAGGTAAAAAATTACGATTCGTCAACATATTATTACAAAACCGTAACTTTTTTAGCGTAAATTTGTCTAAGCTGAAGCGTTTTTAATATAAACAGTATAAACCTATCTACTAAGTATAGTTACAAATAATATTGAGATACAAAAAGTTAGTGATCATTCATTTGTACATACATTTAAAAGTAATAATAATAACGTAAAAAGTATATTAATTTTTTTTTCGATGAACAAAAACAAATAAGTTTTATTAGCATAGAAATTATTACAGAAAAATTCAATCACTTTTATTATTAAAAAAAAAAATTAAGACGAGAAAAAAGTGTACACTACCTTAGGATAAACTCACAAAACACACGTAAAAAATCTAATTTAAAATTGTGCGTTTTTATACATTTTAAAGTACCCTTCAATCTTTGATATTTCGAATTCATGCAGTGCAATTTCCTCAACATTATTCTTCATAATAACTTCTATGCTACTAAAAAATATAATAAAAATAAAATATATAAATTCGTACTCAAGATAAACTTGTCCAAAATTTATAAAAAGCACCTACAGTGAGCAGTAGGAATAGTTCTCAAAGTATGTATTAATACGTAATAGTATTCCTAGACACATTGTCAATCACCATTAATAATTGACGACGATTTATCAATCTTTTCAACTATTTATCAATATTGATCGTCTTGATACTAACAATCAAGATTGATCAATCTTTCCAAATGTTTGTCAAGATTGATCAATCTTCCAAATTGTCAATCGTGATTGATCTACAAATCGCCGTCAAAGAAATAGGTCTGTAATTCAGTAAATAAAAAAACACCAAATATACAAAATGTATACTTAAAATTAGTCTTAACTGTATATATTGTTCGATAGATTCCGCTTACTAACCGACGTAGATTAATTAGACATCTGGCAACACAACATAAGTACAAAAAGCCACCTGTTTAAGAATGCAAATACGCGCACACATACACTCTTTTACAGCAACCCAACAAAAACATTATTCTAGTAAGAATAAAGATCACTGTTATTTGACACACTTGTAGTCGGCAACCGACAGGCAAGCTTGTTTAGACAGTTTTTAACATCATTGTCACATGCTATGAAAGAACAGTACATATGGCGATCTTGAGCGCTCGCTGCGATCGCTGTACGTGAAGCGCGTCTGTGTGCGTGCGTTTTCACTCGATGTATGGAGCCGACTTTCTCTACCTATCTTTTTGTGGCTGTTCAGAAGTTAGAACCATTCAAATCTGTCAAATATTTGACAGAAAACGTCACTTTTGACAGTTGTCTATCTAAGATGGTCGGTTAATAGAAAGCGCGTGAGGATTGTCTCATACTCCCGTATGGTAATAGGCCTTATAGTCCATGCCGTTTATAAAATAAGAAGACACTTCAATACGCAAAGCGTCTGACAAGGGATTGGCGTAGTTTACCATTGATATTATATCTACAGAAGAGCTCTTTTATATTTTGTATTTTTTTTTTGTGTGACAACACCGTGTATAGTCTTAATTTTCTCAAGTGTCTCATTTGGTAAACTAATCGATATAATTTTATAATTCTTTTATATTTTATTTACTTTGCTCAAATAAATAAAATATAAAAGAATTATAAAATTATATCGACGCGTATTCGAAAAAAATATCAACCATTTATGCAAAGGTGGGTCACCTAATTGCTATCACATCAAGCTCTACATAACCAGTATAACCTGACTTCGCTTTGTATGTGCTTCCCGTACAATGAGAGATCAGCTTAATTTGGTTTTGCATAGCTTGATTAGCCGCCGTGCGTACATCACGAGTTTTTGTTTCAATTCCCACTTTAAATCAGGTAAGAGCCTTTTGAATCTCAATTTTTTGTAAGATGTTAACAGTTTGATTTACATCAAAAAGTTCTCCAATGGGGCAACTTTGAAACTAATGGCGCTAGCAAAGCTGGTTCCAAGCATCGTCATCCGTTAAAACTGTGGTGTGTGTAGCTTGACTTCATTGGTCAGATTGGGACCTAGCTATGGTCGCGCCATCTACAATTAGCTTTCAACGGTCTCCCCCATTTCAACACAATCGAAGCCACATATCACGTTTGTTTACCAAATTCGACAACTAAAGAAAAAAACACTATAACAGTAAGTATTCAATTTTGTTTGAAGATGAAATGCCTAATAATAAAACACGAAGCATTCCAATAACCTCTTTTTTCCAGTCAAAAAGCTCAATATTTCATTACAGTCCAATTTCCTCCTACCAAATAAATTTTCTCGTGCAAAATCACCTGTTTTTCAATACAAAAGAGCTCTTAACCTAGGCAGTGTTAGAACCAAAGGTCATATACATCAGGGTCTATACATAGGACCTTTTAAAGGCGGAGTCCTAAATGGGCGCTTAGGACTTACTAAGTATAAGATATAAACAAGTTGTGCTTAACTGTCCTCGAGTAGATTGTGTAGCTCTGCGTAGTTCAGTATGGCACGGTACAGGAATTCGTATTGTAACTGTAACAATGAATTGAAGGTGTTAACGAAATGTCAAAGTTCGCGCAAAGGAATTGTCATTTTGATAATTTTACTGAAGAGAGAGAGAGTAGATCAAGCGAGGTCTGTCTGATTGATATTATTTTCAGGTCGATCTATTACAAATAAAAAAAATTAAGTGTCTATTTGTAACTCCAAAATACAAGCTTTCTTTACTAAATACATATGAAAATATAGGGTACTTGTGAACAAAAAAAAATATTTTTTTTTAAATGTTTGTCTCCGTCTGTTTGTTTGTTCCGGTTAATCTGCGAAATGGCTAGACGGCCTTTTACTGGCAGATAGCTGATTTTATAAAGAGTAACTTAGACTGCTTTTATATTAGAAAAAGGATTAGGGTTCCATGCAAAAAAATATTAAAACCCATGAAATTATTAACAAAATCCGAGTCAAATAGGGAAGTTATATTTTTATAATAATTTCTTGCGGACGAAGTGCGCGGCATCAGTAAGTAAAATATAAAACATTTGATAATGCTCAGCACAGAAACACACTATAAAGGGTGTTAATAGACCCTTAACATAAACGAAAGGCACTTGTTTATTTATTTATTTATTTATTTAACACTTCAAGCACAGAAGTACAGAGGCGGACTTAATGCCATAGGCATTTTCTACCAGTCAACCTTTGGGTGATGCAAAGACAAGCAGTGGTAGGTGTAAATCTGAAAATAATTTTAAATAATAATAAGATTAACTACAAGGATATATCAAATACTATAAATATATATCAAATACTATAAATATATATCAAAATTTAAATTAATGTAAATAAACATTTCCACGAATATACCAAAATAAAAACACAAACCATGGGGAAAACATTACCTTGTTCTCCCCGTCACTGCGATATTTTTTTTGTTCTAGACCATACCTGGGAACCTTCTAGTTACGGAGATATTGGGGGTCAAAGTTCCGGCTTTTTCACAAGTTTTTTTTTTTAAATACATGTTTTTAATGTAAGATTTTTCCACGACCCTCTTACTATTCAATCCATTCATCAGCACAATGCTATGAGTGCTTGCCATCGTGTCCTACCGTAAAACTTGATTTTTCACCCCAAAAAAAAAAGTCGATTCCCAGCAATAATTTTTGCGTAAAGTTACTTAGTTTGATGTACAGAATGTTTGGTTGACGGATATGTGAAGGGTCTGTTTACACCCGGTATGAGACAAAACAAATTGTATCAATTGTTAGCTCTCTTGAAAGCTTTTAAAGTAAGATTAATTAGCAGTATAAATAGGTAGTTTATACTTACGAATGTATCAATAGTGCGCGCACGTTGCGACCGGACGGCGCGCGAGGTCGCGCTCACGTCCACGCGTCGCTCCACGCGCAACGCACGGATCAACGTGCATAGCGCGACGAAGAGCGGCGACCGTTCTGTACTGAATCTGTAATGGTTTTCATCTGTTAGTCAACTGAATATCGTATTATTTAGGTAAATATGTGGATAATGATTGATGAGGTTCACTGCGAAAAACAGTCTTATGATCAGGATTAACACACAGGTCCTGTACTAATGATACGCGTGAGATATGATATTTAGCGATAGTTAGTATGGGTAGCGACAGTTATCGTTTACAATTGCTATTTTTTGGTACAATTTCACATTTAATTGTTTTGCCTAGTTAAAGCGATTTGACTAAACTATTAGAGTGTTATTGGCATATGATAGTCTAGTGGTGTACCGTCGGGTTGCCAAGTCACGAGTTCGAACACGCACCTCTGATTTTTCGGATTCATGTGCGTATTGTATAATTATCACTTGCTTCGGAGAAGGAAAACATCGTGAGGAAACCAGCCATGCCAGAGAGATATTTCTCGACGGCATGTAAAGCCAAGTCAGAGTCCCATAGGCGGATAAAAAGTCTCCCACCAGGTTATGGCCTAACCACACTATAAAGAAGATTGGCAAATGATAATGTATAGGTATGCGCTACGTACTGGCAGTGCACCAGCATGGTCCCCTGCAGCAGGTGCGGCGCGGCGTCGGCCAGCTCGGCCAGCCCGCGCGTCACCTCGGGCACGTGGCCGCGCGCCGTGGGCCAGCCCTGGTACTGCAGCTGGCGGACGCACGTCACCTCTCCGCTCTGCAACACAACGAAATCAGTTTTAACAATGCGTACGTAAGGGGCATTATCCTACAGTGACTGAGACGCGTCACAGCACTCCAGAGGCGCATTGTTAAGCCGTCGTGTGTCACAAAAGTTCGTAGCGTATTTAGACACATTCGTATTTTGTTTTCCAGTTCACCAATCTTGAGTTAACTGAACTCAGTGCCATTTTCAATTTCGTCCCCACTGTAGTGGGTCAGCGAAACACATAGAATGTGATAATGTAATTCAAGAACACTATATTCAAATTCCTTCGGCTATACAAACTGAAGGGACACCTTTTGAAAAAAAAAATGTTCCAAAAATGCAGCAGACTCCACTAGAAACAGCTTAGTTCATAGCTTTACTGTACATTCACTGTCGATTTTTTTTTATTTAGCGCCTATTGTCCCACTTCTGGGCAAGGCCTACCCCATTCCACCCACTTCTCACGATGATGTGCTTCTTCAAGACAATTCGCGAGGAAGCCATTCAAGAAGTTCCGCCATCTCCTCCTCGATCTGCCGAGACCCCGTCTAGCTCTCTCAGGATTCTAGTCTTGCGATATTCGGGCCCACAGCTGTGCCGGTAGACATAACCTGTCCAGTTCCATTTTAGTATCGCAGCTTTATAAGTTACGTCGGCAATTTCTGCGGCGTTCTGGAGCGCAATGTGGTGGTTTTTATCCGGTCAATTATTTTTACATTCACTATGCTGCGTTCCATCGCTCGTTGGCAAACACTATCGACCAGCTGTTATCAATGTTACCTTATCATTGGTGACCCTGAACTGTCTCCGGGTGTAGTAGGGACAGGACTCGCTCTCCTCGTACTGCACCGAGATATGTTCGTACTGGATGGTACCGTCGTCCCAGTACCGGGGGCATTTGCCGTCGCCAAGCTGAGAAATAAATATTTCGGTTAGTTTCAGAAATATACATGATATTAAAGATATGGTAACTAAGCCTTTTTAGCGCAGTCGTGAGGCACATACTATGTATTTTCTCTTTTTTTTTTAATTTTTTATTCGTCATTTAATTTTTATTTTTTATCTTTTTTTGTTCTGTGTGATGAACTGACGTCAAATAAACTTTATTCTTTCTTTCGTTTTGCTTAAGTTTGTTTTAGTAAGAATAAAATATTGAAAGAGTTTCTTCATTCTTGGACGCAATTGGAAATAAACTTTATCTGATTGAGCTGGTGATTGGTAATTGGGTGCATTCTTTGAAATAGGTGATACTAGACCTAACTTACAACAATATTGACGCCGATTACTTGAGGTCCAAACTGGGATGTCTTGGACAAAATTGATTTTTAAAGTTCTTTAGTAATTTTCCACCTCTCTACCATAAACTGCTGATTGTGAGAGAACTAAGCAGTTAAAAAAAAAACTTTAAAAGTTCGATGTTTCAAAACCAATCCAGTTTGGACCCCAAGTTATCGAGGTCAAAATTTTTCCAAAATAGGTCTAGTGAGTATCACCCATTTCAAGGAATGTACTCAATTACCAATCAACATGTGTAGCCTGTATAGGTCGCCTCAGATCGTCACATCGACTGGTTCTGAGCTACTCGCATCGAATCCCGCGACCCTCACCAGGTCATCGGTCCACATTGTACGAGGCCTACCAAAGCTGCGCTTCATCTCTTCTGCGAGCAATATGCCCTGACCACTGCCTCATATCAAGAAGGATTACTAAAAGTATTAGGAGGCCCATTGGCCCCAGTTAACATTGACATTTCAACCCACCGTGCAAATATTGCCATAGTACTCATCGTCATCATCTTCTTACCCATGTCCTATGTTACTTACATTTAGATCTTTTAAACCACGCAACGGATTTTAATGCAGTTTTCAGCAATTTACACTGATTCAAGAGGAAGGTTTATATGTATATGTGTATCTACATTGCACCCGTGCGAAGCTGGGGCGGGTCGCTAGATAATACATAGCATAAGCATAATCAGCCTATTAATGTTCCCACTGCTGGGTCACAGGCCTCCTCTCTATGAGAGGGAATGGGCTATAATCCACCACGCGGGCCCAGTGCGGGTTGGTAGATGTCACATGTCTTCGAATTTTTGGTTCTAGGACATGCCGGTTTCCTCACGGTGTTTTCCTTCACCGTTTTGAGAGCAGTGGTGATGAAATAAATTACATAAAGTAATGCGCCTGGCTGGGTTCGAACCCACGACTTACTGCTCGTAAGTCGGGGTCTCCACCACTGGGCCACCGCTGCTCTCCATAATAAATATTTTTTTTTTTTTTTTTAATAATTTTATATGATGCATGTAATGTCCCTGCGATAAATAAATATTTTTTCTTTCTTTCTTTATAATATAAAGTTACGTACCTCACTGAGCATAACGATGGTGCTAACATTATGTTCGGACACCATCCGCCAGAAGTCCATGATAGTGTTCGGTAGAGGGTCTTGCGTTATTATGAACCCTTCAGAGTTGTCGTATGCTGCGAAAAAGAAAAATTTAAGTTGCAAATAGTCATGAAAATGTAGAATCGTAAATTGAATATGAAGATTTTAGACTTGGGTCTACTCTTGTCCTGAGGACAGAGATGTGGTGGATGATGGAACGAGCTAAGTCAAAAGAAGCCTATTAACTCGCGACTTAAATAGATTGGGGTTGTATGAACTTGTGAACATCGACGCAGGTAGAGAGTTCTACGCCGCCATACTTGATTTAAAATCAATTCTAATCGGCAGAAGCGAAAAATCTAATATATTCGATAGCTACGAACAGTTTTCTCTGATTCTCGGCTTACCTTCAATAAACGAGGCGTTGATATACGTAGAGAAGTCCCTGCCGGGTATGGGCGTGAGTATGACCCGGTTCCGGTCGTAGGGCAGGCAGTCGGGGCTGCGGTTGCGCGCGCGCAGCTCCTCGCCCGCGCCGGCGCCCTGAGACTTCACGGGCTCCGCTACTGGACTGTTTAGCATTTTCTGTAAAAAAGAATAGGAATTCAAATCAACGTGGCATATTTTGGCATAATCCCCCGGATAATAAATACTGTCACGGTAGACATTTCTACGAATTTTACTTTATATAAAAAAACCGGCCAAGTGCGAGTCGGAGTCGCGCATAAAGCGTTCCGTACCATTTTAATAGGGGACCACCCCCCTTTAATTTTAAATTTAATTTATATATTAATTGTTGTTATAACAGCAACAGAAATACACATTCTGTGAAAATTTCAACTGTCTACCTATTACAGATCATGAGATACAGCCCGCTGACAGACAGACGGACGGACGGAGAGCGGAGGCTTAGTAATAAGGTCCCGTTGGTTACCCTTCGGATACGAAACCCTAAAAAGTATACGGACTCTGTCTCCTGTCTCCCTTTGTGCAACCTTCATATAGTCTCCTTAGTGAGCGTCCAACATTTGTTTTTGACCGATTTTAGGCATTGTGGTATCTTTCTCTCTCTCATTCAGCTTGCCAAAGGCCACCCTCGTCTAAGTTGTATGCGTCTGGAAACTTTAATTTACTCTCTTCCAAAAGATAAGCGATGTCCAATGGTGACACCCCATTATTTTATTTCACCTCCTCGTTATTGAATCAATGTTACCTCAAACTCGATCTCCATAAGACACTTGTCGGCGTGGTCGGGCGTGTTCCGTAGCTTATCGACAGCGGGCTTCAGTCGCGATGCACTTATTTCTGTGTCGCCGTAGTGCGCGTATTCTACCAGCGCGCGGTACACGAACACGTATTGTTTCTGTGGACAAAGAGCGCATTATAAGTAAGTTTTATTAATTAGCTGGGATCCACCACTGGTCCTCTCGAATAACGTGAAGCCTTTCGTTACACGGTCGCCACATCAGAAGTTTTCGGCTATCGCCAACCAGTATACGGGGTGGAAGGGACACCGAAAACAGTAAAACAGCTGTTCCATACATTTTGACTGTGTAGGTATTGCACTTTTGTAGGAAACATCATCATCATCTGCCTAGCTTTTTCCCAACTATGTTGGGGTCGGCTTCCAGTCTAACCGGATGCAGCTGCATACCAGTATTTTACATGGAGTGACTGCCTATCTGACCTCCACAACCCAGTTAGTACTGGGTAATACGATACCCCTTGGTAAAACTGGTTGTCAGACTTTTTGGGCCACCGACTACCTACCTGTAACGACTGTCAAAGATCTAGCGATGACAGCCGGGACCAACGGCTTAACGTGCTTTCCGAGGCACGGAGGAAACTCGGTATGTAATGGGCGGTCACCCATCCACAGACCAACCTAGGTAAGCACGGCTTAACCTAAAGATCGCCCCGAGCGGCTGTTATTATTTAGCCACGATCTCCTCTCCGCTCAGTTTTGTAGGAAACACCTTTTTTTTATAACCGACTAGCTTTTGCCCGCGGTATCGTCCTCGTAGATGGCGAAAAATATTCAATTACTTACCTTCATCCCCTTTTTTAACCCTTCAGGGGTAGAATTATCAAAAACGATGAGACACGTATTAATTCATTTTCAATCGTCAGCCTAAACACAAAATTTGAAGACCCTAACTTCAAAACTGACGGACTTTCATCCCCTATTTTACCCCTTTAGGGGTGGAATTCGGATACTTACTTAAGTGGATACTTACTCTTCACAAAGAACTCAGCCTCTAAGTTTCATGTCTCTAGGACCAGCAGTTTGGGCTGTGTGTTGATATATCACCCAGTCAGTCTGTCAGTCAGTTTAATTTAATGTGGGGGGCTCAGAATGATGTACTGATTACGTGGTAACAGTTTTCGCGTAGGTGTCCCTTCCACCCCGTATTACGAACCAAGTCCTACCTCCTCTTTATGGTTAAGCTCCTTTAGGCTTTTAGAACTTTGTTTTTATTTTATCAAATTGTTGTAGAGTTACTGTTACATTTTGATAAGGTTGTCTTGTCAAAATGTCTTAATACACAGCTTCGAATGTAAGTAACGAACTTTACGTTTTTTATTCAACTGTTTCCTGGGAAACTATGTAAGCTAAATACAACTTTTCACCATTATGTAGCTTAAGAATTAAGTCGAAACGCAACAAACACTATGCTGTTCACCTCAGATGTTTTCACTATTAATTCACTTGGCTACGTTCAAGTCAAGTTGAACATAGCAAGGTTACTGACCAGCGACTGCACCAAGAAGTTCCTCTGCCTCCTGAGCTCGGCCACAGTGTTGAACACGGCCACCTGTCCAGTGGCGCGCAGCTGTTCCAGCAGACAGTCCAGCGCCACCAGCGTGCCCGTGCGGCCCACGCCGGCGCTGCAGTGCACCACCACCGGCCGGCCCACCATGCTGGTCCAGGCCTCGTTTACCCTCTGGTAGAAAAGATACGGAAATTAGACAAACTAACAATATGATTCCAGATTAAGTTTCGATTAATTTAGAGGTAAACATCGTACTACACTAAAAAGGTTTACTTACGGGATCTCTTTCGTGATTTTCAATGATTGGGAGGTCACAATAGTTAAAAACCACGGAAGATATCTCGTAAGTGGCAAGGTGAGTGAACTTTTAAGTTTGAAACGGACCCAAATATAAAGCTAAAGGTCAATGATCATTCTACCTCTGCCTGCAAACAGGCTTTTGTTTGTACATGAGACGTTATTAATGGAACGAAGATTTCGAGAACTGTGAATAGGGTGCGATGGATGCTGTGGGTGGGTGGATGGCTGGTTAAGACGTCCGGTGTACAGAATCGGAAGGTCGCAGGTTCAAAACCTGCTAGCACTCGAGTTTTTCTTTCCATATCAAAAACAATTTTAAAAGAGTTTTTTTTTATACATACTCATTCACAATCTGTTACAGAAAGTATGGAGGCTTTCATTGATACTCGTCTCCTCCCTTTCTAGGATGTTTTTATGATACTGGGGCTGCCTCTAGAACAAACTACGATTCAGAGCTGACCACTACCGTTAGGTCGTAGCCCATCAAACTCAATACCCGCCTGGTCGGAGGATCTCCCTCCTTCAATGGGGGATGAGGAACTCTACACCTTGTTTCGAAAATACCCCGCCAAATTCAAAATTTCTTACGTTTTTTGCAATTTGCAGGTCAGTGTCAGGTTGTATGTTGATTAAAATATGATTCAATGCGACTACTTCTTGAAAAGTCATTCAAAATGTAAGTATTTATGACTTTAATGGTTATAATTCTGTAATTGCATATGTTACAGTCACGACTGATACTTTGTTCAACATACAACTTCACACTGACCTGAAAATTGCAAAAAAAACGTAAGAAAATTCGAATTTGGCGGGCTGCCCTGGTGGTTCCCTCTTAATGCAGTCACTTTTATATGCTACATAATATTGATATACCTTAATAAACTTGAGTATGGAGTGCGGGTGCTCGGGCGCGGCGAAGTCCTTCCACATGAGGAAGTGGTACTGGCGCACGATGCGCGACTCCCCGCTGTCCTTTACTTCGCGAGGAGATGTCGGCGCGCTTGATTCTGATGCTTCTTTTATATCTAAGAGAGAACTTTTAAGTCAGATTTGGATGGAAATATGTATGAAGTTTTGTGAGTGATACTGGGAGAGCTATTTAGAAGGAATTGTTTTTTTTTTTAAGAATGAGTTTACTAAATGTATCATAATTAATATTAAGATTATAAGAGTATAAATGCGAAAGTTTGTGAGGATGTATAGATGTCTCGATGTTTTTAACTCTTTCGCGCAAAAAATACTGACCAGATTTAGATGAAATTTGGCACACAGATTATTTATAACCTGGATTAACACACATAGAATATTAAATGCGGGCGAAGCCGCTGGCATAAGCTGGTTAAGAATACGGCTGAAAGCCTAGCCAATACGTTCAAAGAACACGATTGTGATGGCCTAGTTGACGACGCTTAGATAGTGGCAAAATGAAATGGTTTATTTTTTCCAGTGCCTGAGAAAGCAAAAGAATTATATATGAAATGAATTATGTATGAGCTAGTAATAAGTAGATCGTAAGTTAGAGTGAAATAGCTCGTAAGTAATCTATTTTCCTGCACTGGGCGATGTGGTCGCTAAGCGACAAAGCCCTTTAATCAAATAAAAAAAAGAAGAAATTGTTTCTGACCGAATGAATGATGGATGTGTTTTGACAATAAGATATCTATGGACAATAACTCTTGAAAAGAGCTCTACAAATATGGCAGTACTACAGACAAGAGGTTCTGTACAGCTGAATATATTTCTTTGTTTTCACAGCTGTTGGTCAATTTGGGTCGAAGGTTTCTTTCTTTAGTCCGATCGCAGCTCTACAAAACATTTACAAGATTTTTATTTCGAGTATTATAAGAGCGTTTACAACTTACTGCATTTCATACAAACTTTTAAGTATTTTTTTTTTTTTGAAATGATTACACCGATTTTAATGATATTCTTCACACACATAAGTTACATACATAGGTCTTAAAAGTTACCAGAGAACATTTTCTAAAAATAGTGTTACAGCTAAAATAAAAAGCTAGCTAGTTTGCTAAAATAGACCAATTTTAGGTTTTCCATAGAAATAGAAATTTCCAATTATCTTTTTTTTTAATAGACATTTCGAAAATGTTCTCTGATGGCTTTTTAGACATATGTATCCTGCTTATGTGTATGAAGTTTCATTAAAATCGGTTCAGTCATTTCGAAAAAAAAGGACTTGAAAGTTTGAATGAAATGCCGTAAGTCGTAAACGCTCTTAAAACTCTGGAGATACGCTTTACAGGGTTGATGGCGCCTAGGCTTTTTAATTCGATACAGAAAAGGAACTGGATTTTTCACATTTTCGACTATCTATTGGTAAATAAATATTAAAAATAAAGATGGAGTATTACCTCCATTCCTCTTGGCGATGCCGTTATTTTCCACAATCGGCTGTCCATCTGAGTTGATTGGCTGTTTCGTTATCTTCAGCTCTCGCACTATGTAGTCTGAGTATCTGCAAAAAATATTAATGTTCTATAATAATGCATCTTCAAAATATTTACTGTCAGAAACACGTAAAGTAGCAAAATGGATTTTTCTACTGACTTTACTAAAAAAAAAGGAGTCGGAGACGGACAGCAAAAATGCGGTACAGGGCAAAAATAAATGAAGAAATCAAATAGTTATTTTTCCATCCAGGTTTTGTGATATGTAATGGTACACAAGGCGGCACATGAAGCATGTACATTTCCAGTATAACTTGGCCTCGCTTTATATATATTTCCTATACAACGAGAGATCCACATAAACTGGATTTGTATAGCTTGATTGGCCGTCGTGCATACAGCCTGCCATTTTTATAATTTTATCTATGAATTTAATGAAACTAAAGACTATTAGACTATTTTTTTTTCCATGTCAAAACAGCTGTAGTTCCCTACGCGGTTTGCGTATAAAAATATTAAAAATTAATTAAACTGTTTTTTTTAGAGGTGGAGAGCTGTAAGTATTGTAACAGAGAAATGTTTTTATTTTTCATGTAATTGCTTTATTTGGCTAATAATTTCATGCCATTTGTGTTTGAAAATGATTTCGGGTATGTAGCCACTGCGGCTAATTTCTTTCAGTAAATTAATCGTTACAATAGACTACATTCTATCTATCCATAAAGATAAATATAACCAACCTCTTTTCTCCAACATGATGCACAGTAATATTCCCAAACGCCCTCGACGCGCGTTCTTCAGGCCAGTACTTGGAGCACTTGACCTTGGAGTACTCCTCAAGGTTGGTCAGCATCACGATGAGCTCCAAGCCATGTTCCCATATCATGCGCCAGAAGTCGTTGACGGTTGTGTCGGTGGGGCCTTGGGCGCAAATGAATTGTTTTCGCTCCTAAGAAAGGAACATGGTGGTTATTTTTTTTTTGGTATGAAGTTCTTGACGGTAGAACACAAAAAAGAAAAGTATGGGGAGACCTTTGGTCTGAAGAGGGATAAAATAGGTAAAAAAAGAAAGTGGTTCTGTTGCTATACAAAACAAACATTTAGGGCAGACAGACTACTTTTATCATCAGCGATTTAGTTGCTTTTTAACCGACTTCAAAAAGGAGGAAGTTATCATTTCGGACGTCTATTTTTTTTGTTGTTTTTTCTGGCGTAACTCCACCATATACATGGATTTGCTAAATTCTTTTTTTATTCGAAGGGGGTTTTAGGAAACTTAATAACTTGACTATAAAAAACTATTCAACAGAAATTAGGATGCTAGTTTCAGGGATTTAATGACGAGGCTTGGGCATACAGTGTGGAAGGGACACCTCCACACAAACGGCTATCACATATCCAGTATATCATTCTGAACAACCCTGCCTATTATCGATGAAAAATTTCTGGGGGTTCCCCATAGAAATTTTTAATCGATAATAAAAAAAAAACTGCTGTTTCCTACAAAAGTGCAATACACGGTCAAAATGTATGCAATAGCAATTTTTTTTTTGTGTGTTTTTTTTTGGACTGTGTTATGTACAGAGGTCGGATTTAGGTAGAGTTATTTATGTACTTACACTGATTTCATGCAGCGAAAGAATAAAGTGGATATGCCTCAAATCCCGAGATTAATTTTAAAGAGCAGAAAAATCCCGTGATTTATTAAATAAAAAAGTTATTTACTTTTACACAATTTAAACCATCCGACATCGGACATCATGCGCACGCTGCACAGCAGTTAATGAAAAAATGTCGCGGGTTCGATTCCCGCACGGAAAAAATATTTGCATGATCTTCAAGTAGTTGTTCCGGGTCTGGGTATTTGTGTATGTGTGACTTTAAATCTTTGTAAACGCATCCACGTAACAGGAAAAAATCTTAGTGTGGGGCAACGTAAATAAAAAATTGTATTGTGAATTAATGTAACTAATAAAAATTATATGTTAATTATCTTTGTTTTATTTGTCTTATCTATCTCTGAGGTTTTTATTATTATTTATTTGTAATATTGTTGGCCACACGGGATTGTATTATAAATCCCGGGAAATCCCGGGAAGATCCATATTAATATTAACATTTCGATGCAAGTACATATATAACTCTACCTAATTCCGACCGCTGGTTATGTACTGAAAAGAGGTTACCGTTTGTGGGTCGGTATCCCTTCCAGCCTGTATATGGTGCTCGAAACACATTTATTCTGACACTTCGTTCAAACGTGCGTGAAGCAGCTGATATCGCTGGTGCTAAAAGTACCGTGTCTGCGATGGCCCTTAGATATTGTATTGTTATATTTATAGAAGATAGGACAATGTTGTAAATAACTTGGATGTAGCAACATGGTTGTCCTATTTCCATCATCATCATTTAATCCGAAAGACGTCCACTGCTGGACATAGGCCTCCACCAAGTGCCGCCACATTGACCGGTCCAGTGACCGCGAACCGGAAGACGTTGCGTTGGAAGTCCTCCCTCTAGGTGGACCGATGAAGGTTGCGGGGATCCGCTGGATGCGAGACGCACGGGACCGGTCAATGTCCTATTTTATTTACAAGTATATAGATATTTAAAGGTTGCTATATTTTTGGTTTAAATGGTGCATGCGAGCGAGGAAGCGTCATTGTATTTGTGCGTTTCATAATTTAGGTTTTATTTTTTATCCTTGATATATCTATGGTGCAGTAGCGAAGGGTCAATTTTTGTAAGAGGTAAGCTGGAGTACATAATCTTTAACGTGATTATATTATTTGCCTATGAATAGAATACTAACTGTGCCATTTTTCAAAGGGAAGCCGGTAGGAATCGAGTTATATGGAACCTTCGCCGCTGCTATGGTGCTATACGAGTGCGCATTTAGGTACATGACAAAGAGTGAAGTAATAACAAGGAAAACACAACAAAAAACGGACAGAAAGCTGTATACAAAATAAATTGATTCCACATTTATAGTCATTGTGTTAAAATCAGTTCCATTTTCGTTTCAAAACATAAAATAAAATATTTGTTTGGTAACAATGTGGTAATAAATAAATGGCCATAACGACTAGTTATTTATAATCATGTATCGCAAACAGACATTGTTGTCAAGGGTGATATCCACCATCGCTGAAATATGTTGGGGCCGAGTTTTCGCGAACAAATGGCTGAACCGACCAACCCGATATTTGTTTTTAGCCCCTCTGAGAGCTTATTGATCGCAGGATACCACGTATGATCGTGATAACACAAAAACTTTAGGTGCGCTGAAGGCAAGGACGAATGTTGCTCGCCCATTCTATTCCAAAGCTAACATGAAATGGCAATTCTCAATTTTTTGTGTTCTTAGTGCCTAGTCTTTTCCTAACTATGTCGCGGTCGGTTTCCAATCTAACCGGGTGTAGCTGTCTACCAGTATTTGACATAAAATGACTGCCCATCTGACCTCCGCATATTTTTCTTTTACTTATTCTTTTGCTATACGTCATGTTTCGACCAAATATATCCTTTTTCTTTATAGTATGTGGAATCAATTTAACTTAGCACACGTGCGCGCGGTACCTGGTTAGGCTCCGAGGGGTCCTTAGAAAGCGGAGGAAAGAAGACGAACACAATTTTAGAACATGTCCACACGTCACATAGAAGGAATGCATTGACAGTGGAACTTTAAAATGGGATTATAAACTCTCATGCGGTGAGCGGAAAGTAAAAAATCCAACACCGTGCGAAATATCCTTTACAACATTTCAAATTTCCACCATCGGTATATGAAAAACTACTTCTAATAGGTATATTAACTACTTATGTTTATAAAATGGGGAATCGGAAAAATAACAATGTTTTTGTAATAGTTTATGTGTTTCAATAGCGTAATTAGTTTCGATCGTTCTATTTCAAGCTAAATGATTAAATTTTACAAGGTAAACTAGACGGGGAAAATAATATTTTGGGGATAAAAGCATCTATTTATTATGTTATTAGTAATAATAACAATCATGGGTATAACAGCTCAATCTGTCCTTGCTTCTGAAGTGATTGTTTACACACTGCAATACTGTGCACTAGACAAATGGTTCATGCATTTCTCATTCAGATGTTTTCACTCGTAGTGATTACAGAATTACAAATATAAAGAAACTTAACATTATCAACACCTCATAGAACTGGAACCGGTTCTGCATGCCCTACTCATAGGACTATGCCAGAATGGAAAATTAATAAACCTTGATAGCCCAGTCATATTAGGGGTTTCACCTCGGAATGAGAGATAATAAGTTGTAAACTCGTGTCAACATCATTGGAGCTATAGAAACGGAGATAATCGCGAAAAACTGATTTTTGTGACCTTTGACCTTGAATAACTTACGATGCAGACACCGGATTTTATGAGACTTTTGAGACAACTTTTAGAACACCAAAATGAAGGTGTTTACGAGTTTACAGCTTATTATCTCTCATTCCGAGGTTGACCTCTCTTTTTGCTTATTTGACTGGACTATGAGTACCATCATCTGCTTAAGCTTTCCTCAACTATATTGGGGTCAGCTTCCAGTCTAACCGGATGCAGCTGAATACCAGTATTTTACATGGAGCGACTGATTCCACAACCCAGTTAATACCGGGTAATACAATACCTCTTGGTAAAACTACCTTGAGTAATCAAATGACTTTAAAATATCTTGATATTCTATTACAGAGTTTTTGCTTTTACATTGTCGAAATAATAACAGATAACGACCACACAAAGCAATCACACCCTCAAATAATAATTTATGTCACAGTAGCAGAATATTACATGTCCTTGAACATCAGTTTGAACTAAAATTACCTTGAACACAAAATGACCTTGACCCCAAAATAACCTTGGAACTAACCTGATAACCTCAGCTTGAAATCAAGTTACCTGTTCTAACTTTAGAACAGGTCAACCTAATGTATTGTCAATACATACGCGCCATATATGATCAAACAGCACACACACAAAAATAAAACGACTTTCACATTAAAATGACCTTGAAACTAACCAGATAACCCTCGCTTGATATCAAGTTACCTGTTCTCAGCTCAGAACAGGTCAACCCAATGTATTGTCAAGACAAACGCGCCATATTTGATCACACATAGCACACACACACACCAACAAAAAACGGTTTTCACCTTAAAATGACCTTGGAACTAACCAGATAACCCCCGCTTGATATCAAGTTACCTGTTCTCAGCTCAGAACAGGTCAACCCAATGTATTATCAAGACAAACGCGCCATATTTGATCACACATAGCACACACACACCAACAAAAAACGACTTTCACCTTAAAATGACCTTGGCACTAACCTGATATCCCATAACATAGTTAGCGTTGATGTAATCCGAGCCAGTAATGCTGTCAATCTGCTGCAGCTTGACCCTGGTCTGGTCGTAAGCCTTGATGTCAGGATACCGGTTCTTCGGCTGGTTCTCTCTGGCTTCGGAAGCGTGTGTCGTACGGTCGGGGAAGCATTCGGGCAGCATCTGCAACAGCTGGGTAATGCGAAGAAAGGGGGTTTAGAATGATTTAGAAACTATATATGAAAGATTTGTTGAATGCAGTCATATGAGTGAGTAAATGAAGTACACCTTATAATTATACAGGGTGTAAACAGACCCTTCACATAGCCGTCAACCAAGCAATCTGTACATCGAACTAAGTAACTTTACGCAAAAATTATTGCTGGGAATCGACTTTATTTTCTGGGGTGAAAAATCACGTTTTAAGGTAGGACTCGATGGAAAGCACTCAAAGTATAGTGCTGATGGATGGATTGAATAGTACGGAAGTCGTGGAGGTGTGTAAGGTAAAAATATTACATTCAAAACATGTATTTAAAAAAAACTTGTGAAAAAGTTGGAACTTTGACCCCCAAATTTCTCCTTAACTAGAAGGTTCCCAGGTATGGTCTAGAACAAAAAAAATTATCGCAAAGAGGGGGAGAACAATTACCTTTCGGATGTGTGTGTGTTTCGGTCTATTAACACCCTTTATGTGTTATGTAGTATAACGTTTAAAGATAAAGATATTTTATTTGTTAAAAACATGCGTTTACACAAATTGAGCATGCAAGATCTTAGTGAAGTAGGGTAGGTCCGTACATGTTTTACCGTACTTTTTTTTTCTAATGACTAACGACGTAAAAATGTCATTCAATGGGATAAATGAACTAAGAGGGTTGTAGTTATAATCATCAGATTATAACTCAATCGTACATTATTCAACATACAGCTTAACACTGACCTGAAAATTGCTAAAGACCTAAGAAAATTTGAATTTCGCGGGCTACACTGGCTTTTCCTCCATAATGAGACTTTAATGACCTTGACAGATAGTTGAAAATAGTTTGTAGTCATGCAGTAAGGATGCTGCTCGCTTTGGAAAGTAAGCAATACTTGGTTAAACTATACGGTAACTCAAGCTGGTTAAACTATACGGTAACTCAAGGTCTCTGAATTACTCTGCCTATGCAGAGTAATTCAGAGACCTCACTGTGGTTTGCAGTGATACCATGAAAGCCAAATCAAAACATGAATAGTAACTTACTTCAAATTCCTTCTGGAACCCGTAGTCAGAGTCGACTTGTCTTTGCGCGTACGCATTGGCTAGCTCTTCTTTAGGTATAGGCGGTATGTCCGGAGGTACGGCGGAAACCAAAGGTTGACGTCCACGAATGCTGTCTGTCCAGTATCTGGAAGATATAATTATATTCTGGATTGAAAAAAGGCGATAGTTTTGCACACGATTCATAGTGATTTTGTGTAGTACTGTATTTTTCTTCAAATGTTAGATTAAAATTAACCAAATCAAAGACTTCGACTTTAGGAAACTGATATAATTTAAAACATTTTTGTCATCTTCTTTTTTAAGGCGGTTTTCAATTTATTTTGACAAGATCTTGTTCCACCCAATACACTCTGATTCCTAGGTCCGTGCAAGTCTCATCTAGGCCTTTCTCACATTTCTTTGTAGATCATCCAACCGTCTTGCTATTTTATATTATAAATATAAGCTTTTATTAATCTAGCCTTGTTATTAGTTAGTACGTATTGGTCAAATCTAGCAACTGAATTTCAAACCAATTCCCCCCAACCGATTAAGTTGAAATTTTGCGCACACCTTTGGTTCTGGTGACAATACATTTTATGACAGACATGCCTTGATCCTGCAACCAGGGTCGCCTCCTCACAAGATAACTCCTCAACGGTTAATAGCACGGACAGGCACACGAAACTTTGTACACGCGTTCATTATTTAGAAATAAACTGTATTTTCTAAGAAAACCTGTTTTTTTTTTTAAGTTTAATATATTTGCATCATCGCTCTCTGGTCATCAAAACTTTGGGGGTAATGAGATCAGGGTGTAAAGTTCTTCATCCCCTATACGACGGGTGTTGGGTGTTGTTGTGACGGGTGTGTCATAACACCCGTCTGGTCGGAGGATGCTCCCTTTTCTATGGGAGATGAAGAACTTTACACCCTGTTCTCCATACCGTCAAACTGGTGACCCCAACGTGATGTTTTAATAACCTGTTATTTGATTAAACGCTTTTTTTCTCTAAGCAAAGCTGATTAAAAAATCTTACCTGATAGCAGCAGTAATAGGATTGTGCAACTCTAGTTGCGCATGGGCAGGCATCTTGCGTGTGCGTCGCGTTTGCATGATGCAGAAGATGATCATCAGCAAGAGGATTACAGCTGCCACTGCGCATGTTATCTGTTCAATAAAAGCAAGGTTAGATTAGAAGAGGTTACATGGTAAATATCAGGTTATTATTGTCCCATTGCGGGCAGGAGGAGCTCGTGTTACATCATTATTTTTTTTATGGTTTATTCTAAGCCAAAAATATGTTGTTTTGTACGCCATAAATGGTAAGACATGTAGATCTACCCGTTATTTTAAGACCTTGCACATATTATTTGATGTATACTCATGTTTTACAATTTAATATACAGGGTTATTTGTAAAACACCAACAACCTCGCAGGAGTAGATTACTAACATCATAAACAACAACATTTGTTCTACGGCTTTTCCGAAAAAAAAAAAACGACTTTTCATACAAAACTCGATCAGCTGTTCGGACATATGTATGGAGAGTTGAATTTTTTTTGTCTGTTTTCGGAAAAGTCGTAGAACAAATGTTGTTGTTTATGATGTTAGTTATCTACTCCTGCGAGGTTGTTGGTGTTTTACAAATAACCCTGTATAGGGTCTAACTATTTGTACACGAAATATTTTCAGGGAATCATCTAACGGCTATAACAAAGCCATTTCTAGGGATTTTTTTTAAAATTTAGAATTATAATAATTTGATAAAAAAAATTTTTCGTTGCTATTACGACTTTACGACTTATAGAAGTTACTCTTAAAATATTTCGTGTATGAAAAGATAGACCTTATATTCTATTCTATTACCTGTAATGCTATCTCGAGTGCAGTGGACGGTACAGGAATGGGTGGACTCGGCGCTGGCATCAGGAATGTTGTGTACTCGCTGAACAACGTCTCATCTGGGTTTAAACTTGCTGTTGGCAAAAGAAAACATACATTTTATAACTTTGTTTAAGGAAGTTATATTGTGCGAGCTTCTGCTAGCGTGAATTTGTTGTTTTAACAAAAAACGCATCCTATGGTGTACACTCACGAGCAATGAAATGTAAACTCTTAGCAAATTTCAACAGAAATAAGTTTCTACTTTAAAATAAAACCTATTTCGTAATAGTATGGCTTTAAGAGAGCAGCGGTGGCCCAATAGTGGCGGCCCCGACTTACGAACAGTAAGTCGTGGGTTCGAACAAAGCCAGGCGCATTACTTTGTGTAATTAATTTCATCACCACTGCTCTCAAAACGGTGAAGGAAAACATCGTGAGGAAACCGGCATGTCCTAGAACCAAAAATTGTAAGACATGTGACATCTACCAACCCGCACTCGGCCCGCTTGGTGGATTATAGCCCATTCCCTCTCATAGAGCCTGCGACCCAGCAGTGGGAACATTATAGGCTGATTATTAGGTAGCCAACACCCGGAGGATCATCCCCATTTTTTTTTTTTTTGGTTACGTTTCAGACTAGATTCTAACTCCAAACAGAATCCTCTTTGACAATGTCAGTAGTTTCTTCAACACGATTGCATCATATAGTAATTGAATAAGATTTTTTACTCACAAATTAGTTCCACAAACAACGTATAGTTGGCGCTGGAGTCGAGTTGGCCATCTTGTACGCGAATATCTGAGTCAGCATCCTTATCTGCCATTGTTGGGTTACTACCGTAGTCCCTGAAAATATACATTGCATAACATTACGGCTGTATTTCCCAAAGAGGAAGCAGAGGTGTAAGCTGTAGTGTCAGTACTTTCATTCAAGTCTTAAGTTTAGCTTGGCTTGCCCTTATAACCTATAATTCTTCATGATGTTAGGGTTCCTTAACAGTTTTTGCCTTATGGGCTTATCCCATGGCAACGCCACTGTACTGTACTATACAGGGTATAAGGGACAGCCCTCCACAAACTTTAGCTCCTTATTTTGAATCATATGTCACCGGAATTTATCTCCGATTTTTTTTTTGCAGTTACTATTCCTTTATTTCAATGTAAAATAACATTCCCTGTATGCAGCACTCCATTTATGTAAATAATACGGCTATATAATTCCAAAATTAAACAATGGATGTTGAAATACTCTAACAAACGACGCCTGAAATCAACTGTTCACTTCCTGCCTGGCTACAGAGTTCATTGAACTCGTCGTCGCGCTTGCAGTTCGCTACGTGCGTTTTTCCACGGTAACGATACATTGCGTATGAGGAAATAAAACAAATCAAATGAATTGGATTCCCATAACATTCCTGAAATAATTTCTTGTACCGGTCATCTTAGTATGATATACTGAATTCACCCCACCAGTTTGTGGGGGGCTGTCCCTTACACCCTGTATTCTGCCCCCAGCTTGGCCTTCGTATAATCAAATTTAGCGGGAGTGAAACGCGCCCTTTTTTAGGCACAAACTTTAGCGTAGGATGATAGTTGAACCATTTTCGCCAATTATTTTTAAGTCGAATGGTGAACATTTTTGGCTTTATTAATAAAAAATCTTCTTCATTACAAAACAAGGATTACTTTTACGCCCAGAATTAGCTTTAGCGGCTTCACTCCTGTCAAGTACAGAAATTAACTCACGGGAACGTTTTAAATGTAGCCTATGACAATCGGGGATAATGTAGCTTCCCGGTAGCGAAAGAATTTTCGGAATCGGATCAGGAGTTCTGAAGATTACGCCCTACATACAAACTTACAAACAAATTTTAACCTTTTTATCATATTATGAATGTAATTAATGAAAAATCTTACGTCATGTCAACAGGAGACCTCGATCTCCGATCAAGTTCAAGTGGTAAATCTGGTTCAAAAGTCACCATTTCCGGTTCATCATACAGACTTTCAGGGGTCGTGGTGGTGGGCGGAGCGTGAGTCTGTACGTGGTGGGCTGGTGCTCTCTTGGGGCGCTTGAAACAGCGGCGACATCTATCCTTGTTCAGCGTAAGATCTGATATGTTGAAGATGATCTTATCATCGCCTAGGACGAGCTCGTTGTCACTGGGGAATCTGTCGCTGGAAAGAGTTTTTTATTGTGATAACATTACGCCTGTGTCTTATGGTGTGGGTAAAGGTTTATAGGTAATGTTTAAGTTCCCTCTCGTAGAGAGGAGGCCTGCGTCACAGCAGTGGGAACATTAATAGGCTGATTATGTTTATATTTGATGTGTAAGCCTCATAAAATTGGGGGTGGCTTTATAACCGAACATTTCTTAAGCCCTTATTCAAGTATTTTGTATGGGGCTTACATTTCATGAATAGTAATTCAAAGTCTAAATTCTAAGAAGGTACAGAAAAAAAGGCAGATACTAACATAACATAACATCACGCAAATAATCCCCAAAGAGTTAGACAGAGGTGTACCTAATTGCAATACACCCACATAAGTCCCATGTTATTACATGTGACTTATGTGGGAGGGCGAGCCTATTGCCATCAACAGGGCACAAATCCCTCCGTTACTGCTATTGAGAAATTCCCGATGGAAAACCCCAATAACACTTTACCCGACCTTTGAATCGAACCCAGGACCTCATGCTCAGCAGTCGCGCTTGCGACCACTAGACCAATGACGCAGTCAACAGATACTTGCTTTCACAAAACGGACATTGTTTTGTTTCCAGGGGGGTTACTATGACGTATTAAAGCAGGAGTATTTCCAGTGTGAGAAAGAGACAGAGCTATACAGGTCATCTAGCGCCATCTCTTTCCCACACTGGAATTACTCCTGCTCCTGCGTCATGGTAGGCAACCTGGACATTTTAGGGACGTCAACTTTCAGTAATTATCAAGTATACATAACTAATTTTCTTTACTTCTTACCAGTAGCGAAGGGTTAATTTTTGTAAAAGGTAAGCCGGAGTACATATCTTTAATGTGATTATATTATTTGTCTATAGACTGTGCCATTTTTCAAAGGGAATCCGGGAGGAATCCAGTTATACGGAACCTTCGCCACTGCTTCTTACAATATTAATATTGCCTGGTTTTCTTATCCGAAATTTACATAAATGAAAAGACTGTTTAAAATAAGATATTTAAGACTTACTGTGAGAAGACATCAGCGATGTATGCGCCGAACTTAGTCTTAGAGTCTTTGTACTCTATTACCTCGAGATCTCGCGGCGAAGGCAACCTCCAGTCAGGGTTGCTAGGGGGCAGACGAACCATGTACACCCTGGAATCATTTGTAAGTCAGTTAGGGTCCGTTTCCTACAACCGGAAAAATCCTCACGCACTTTTTTGATGTCACTTAATCATCATCTGCCTAGCCTTTTCCCAAATTGTTGGGGTCGGCTTCCAGTCTAACCGGACGCAGCTAAATACCAGTATTTTACATGGAGCGACTGCTTATCTGACCTCCACAACCCAGTTAGTATTGGGTAATACCTCTTGCTAAGACTGGTTGTCACACTTTTTGGGCCACTGACTACCTAACGACTGTCAAAGATCTACAAATGACAGCCAGGACCAACGGCTTAACGTGCTTTCGGAGGCACGGTGGAAACTCGGTATGTAATGGGTGGTCACCCACCTGCAGACCAACCTAGGCAAGCCTGGCTCGACTCGACCCGAGCGGCTGTTATTATTTAGCCACTAGACAGCCTTTAAGTATAAAATTCGTCGCAGACATATGCGTCTCCTCGCGCGTGTTGGAGCGGCGAGCAATTCCAGTCATACCGTGATCATGGCGCTTGCAAAAGCGTCGAAATATCTGGAGCTCAAAATAATTTAAAAATCACGGAAGACATCCCGTAAGTGACAGCGTAAGGTTAATATTCATGCAATTGAACAAGTTTTCTTTTGGGACTAACTCGATAATATGGAAAAAGACATCAGTGTTCCATACATTTAATCCTGTGAGTAGAGCATTTTTTTTTGGAACAGCGCGATGAAATTCCTCTATGTATAAATCAGATATATACCTGTAACAGCATATGGGTCCATTCCGCTCCGAAACTCTTGGTAAGTACATCTTGAACATGTAAGTGCTGTTTTCTAAGATCTGGAAAAAATGAACAAAAATGAATCTCCAACTGCTGCATTATGCGCTTCCCTGGTCTGCCGAGCGCGGACCAGCCCTAACAATATACAGTAGTGTGTTGCTAGCAGACTGGACTGTTTGTGTGTTAATAGTTTGCTGCAAGTTTTCTACATCGGTGTTGAGCTTGTAGCAGGGATTCTCATATCTAAAACATTATTTTTAGTATATGCGAAACCTGAATATAGTTTGTTCAGAATCTGTAACTGAATCGATTCCAATAATTTTTAAACCATGTTATATTTTTTCCCAAAAATATTTGAAAAAGGCTATAAGTTGGACACCGAGCGACCGAGCACATTAAGTACCTATCGCAATAATTTAGGTACCGCTGGGTGATCACGTTTTTGTGCGGACAACCAGGTAACAGAACAAGCTTATAACTTTGTGATTTTTCATGATACAGTTTTGAAATTTTGTACATAGATTCTTTACATAAAAATACTATCCACGTGTTTTAGGTTTCGCATATACTATAACTAATGTTCTATCAGGCAGTGTGTAGGTTAAGTTTACTAACATAGTTGTTACGAAATATTGTTACTAACATATTCGAGTCCTGTTACTTGTTAATTAAATATAAATAAATTATCCATATATATTGTTTGAAATTATACCAAGAATGCCTTCCCAAAGACGAAAGTTAATCAACCATAAAAACAAAGCTACACAGCAACCTACGGCTATGCTACGCATGTGACCGACTGTACAAGCAATTTTCTCCTACATAACATAACATCACGCCTGTAATCGCCGAAGGGTTAGGCAGAGGTGTACCTAATAGTACACCCACATTTCGCGAGTTATGTTTTATGTCCCATGTTATAGGGGGCGATCCTCTTGCCATCAACCGGGCGCAAATCCAGACTCCGTAGCTGCTACTGAGAAATTCCTGATGGAAAAACCCAATAACACTTGGCCGGACCCTGGAATCGAACCCAGGACTTGTGTATACATTTTATTGCTCGTGACTGTACAATGTCTGACCGAGCTGGTAAAGTTGTTCCATTTCCTCTACACTAGGGTTCGCATTAAGGGCCTTCCGCCTTTTGTAACTTTTAATCTTCAAACAGTACCTGATTTCTAGTTATATTTGATTATTTATTTACACGACTGTCAGAAAACAAGATGAATGAATAGGTGTTTTTAATCATACCTTTCGCCACCGTGGTCGTGGCGGCGAGTCGGGCGGGGCGAATTCGGTCTGACATGACGTCACGTTCTCATCGCCGCGTCGCCGCGTGCGCGTCATCGCGCTCAGGCGAATTGTGAAGTTCGTGTTCGGAGGCAAGTCGTTTATCCTGTGAATAAGATTTTTATTATTTTATTCATGAAAATCAGTACCTCATCTGTATAGTTATTTCACAATTTATTTTTTTTAAGTTGTAACTAACTTATGTGATAATTAGCTTTTGCTCGCGGATTCGCCCGCGTTAATATAGAATTTGACAATCAATTCGGGTTGTATCTGCTTGTAATATTATAATTAAATCATGATTCGAAAGACACGTGGCGCCATCTATCATCATAAGAACGTTATTGTTGTTTTCCTCGGGAACAGAACTTTTGTTCGGGATGAAAGGTACCCTATGTCCGTTTCTGTACACCTGACAACGTACATAAACGAAACGAAACAATAAACAACAACCGAATAAACGAATACACAACAATAAACAAATGTTGTTGTATATGCAAAATTTCAGTATGATCAGTTCAGTAGTTTAGGCGTGAAAAGGTAACAAACAAACTTACTTTCGCATTTATATTATTATAGTAAGGAAAAGATAAGGATTTACCTGGTGCTCATTGTAGCATTCGTCATGAACTTGGACAAGGGGCCCCAAGTAACATACTTTTGTGCCCCAGTGCGGTCTTTATAATTCATGTTACCAGTTATCTCCATCTGAGAAACGAGACAAAACAAACTGTAAAAAACAATAAAAAAGTGTGTGTTTTTTTTCCCGGCGATAAAGATTCTTCTGCCTGATCCTTTTGAGAATGCATGCATGTCATTAAGAGCGTTCAGCCAAAAATTTGACAACGTCGCAAATAGCTGTCAAATATTTACCTGTTTTAGTTAATTTGGCAATATTACTAATAAAGGAAATACTACTGCATTACGAATTTGCAGCTTTTATTTTTTTGAGAGATGTCCGACTAGCGTGGCGCACCAATGAGGACTGAGCGTGACAGTTGCCACGTTAAGTTTCTTTAGCTTAAATCAGGCACGCGAAGTAGGTGCTCTTGCGTTATTTAGGTCTATCTATATCTGTGGCCTACCCACTGTTGCACTTTATTTCAGAGTAAGAAAAAGATGGACGAATGCAGGACGTATGGCTCCATCTCATGCTGACACTGATCTACGTTTAAAACAATACTACTTTACTTTCCTAGCGATGTAACCTTTCCATACTCACAGTATATCCTTTAATCTCAGCGTTGGGCTTTCTTGGGGGGCTCCAGGTGAGGTTCAGATAGTCCACGCTGCATTTGACGACAACGTTGTCGGGTACGCCCGGGACACCGTCTAAAGTTGCAGCTTCCGTCTCCTTCGACCAATTACCACACGTGTTTGTGTAGTACGAACATGCTCGCACCTTAAAATAGGATAAGGGAATTTACCTATGGTTTTGGATTTGCAACGTTCGAATCAGCGCTGAAAGTCGAAAATCCAACAGATTGTGTGAGCACCAAGTGTCTTGCCAGTTCTCTATTATAGGAAACAACGAAGCGGAACCGGTCACCTAGCTACTGACGTGAAATAAGTACCCTACTCAAAGACAAAGATATTTACTCAAAGGGTATGTTCACAAAGTTGGTAGGTAGCTGTAAGCTCACGACACATGTAATAAACAACACCTACGTACGTGAAATGTTTTGAATTCGTATTCTAGATAAGATTTTGCTTCACAATTGTATTAACAATCAACGTCAACTGTTCTAAAACAACCGCCAACGTCAAATTGTTATCAAACCTAATCATTTCACTTTAGGGTCACGATTGGTGTGGTAACACCCTTTTTTTCTTTTTAGGGTGGGAAATCATACTATGACCCCTCCCGCTCTGGGCGGAGCGGAAGAGAGTGTCAGACTTGTACTGACTAAAAGTGTGGTAACACCATTAGATTGACACTTCAACTAAATCAATTTTAATACCAAAAACTGGCAAAATAAGACACTGGTTGAACTTGAGCAATGTGAAGAACTTACCTTAAACACGTATGTACTGTGCGGCTCCAAATGTTCGAACATGTACGGTAGATTCTTCTCGTTACGCTCATGACAAGCCTTCAGGATCGCCGTCCTATTATCCTTCTTCCACGCCTCCAGCAAATAGTAATGTATCAAATCGGCAATGTCCTTGTGTGGAGGTAACCAGCCGATCGTCACTGAAGTCGCCGAGAACCCGTTAATAGAAATATTCGGCACAAAGATCGGCTCCTCAGACAAAGTCGTCGCATTAGCAGTAGTACTTCTATCTCCCTCACTCTCACCGTATTCAGTAAGTACTTTCATCTTGAACGTGTACGTCGTAGATTTCTCCAGGCCGCCCAGAACGAAGGAGGTATTCGCCGGATCTATTGTTGGGGGCACTTGATAGTGTCTGAACCCCGCTGTAGTATTATCTCGGTTGAGATACAGCAAATAATATCTTAGTATGGGCGAGTTAAAATCCTGGACGGTCCAGTTTATATACACTTGCGTGGTGTTAATAGGAATTACATGACTTATTTCGACTTGAGGTTTAGCTAGTACGAGGATGTCTATAGTTCCCGATACTTTTTCACCAGTCACGTGATCATCCAACTCGCAGATATAACTGCCGTTGTCTTCCATTCCATGAATTGCTACTACACAAGTGCTTTGGATCTGCTTTTCATCGATCTTCTGAAAGTTGGTACAGTTCTCGAGGTCTTTATAATTGTCACCGTTTTTTGTTTTCATCGACCATTTTACTTCCTTGGGTTTGTAGGCTGGTGGGAATTAAAATATTTAGTAAATTAAAATTATATGCTAAGTAACATCATGCCTTCATGGCGTTAAAGCACAATTCATTAAAGCCTCTGCCTAGTGTTTTCCAACTATGTTAGGTTCGGCTTCCAGTCTAACCGGATGCAACTGAATAACAGTATTTTACATGGAGCGACTACCTATCTGACCTCCACAACCCAGTTAGTACTAGATAATACGATACCCCTTGGTAAGACTGGTTGTCAGACATTTTGGCCCACTGACTACTTGTAACGACTGTCAGTATCAAAGATATACAAATGACAGCCGGGACCAATGGCTTAACGTGCTTACCGAGGCACGGAGGAAACTCGGTATTTAATGGGTAGTCACCCATCCACAGACCAACCTAGGAAAGCACCTAAAGATCGATCAGAGTGGCTGTTTTTATTTAGCCACGAGCTCATAAAGCCTCTTATTCATTGCGAACAAAAAACCCGCAAAATGCGTATGCGCAGTATGTTTGTTGTTTCTGGAAACTCTTATGAACTCTATACACTAAAGCTGCCAACATGGTCGTCGACTGGCAAATGTTGCCACATAAAATCATGTTGATGAACCAATGTGTGCAACTTTTGTTTACCATGAATATGAGGTCTATGCAATACTAACCTTCGAAAATGCAGGACAGCGGAATATATGCAAGTGGAGTAGATTTCTTCTTGATCGTGCCATTTTTATATAAAAGCTTGGCTTCAAAGCTCAGATCTAAGTTTGCCATTTTGGAAGCATTATTTTTTTCGATTTTGGCAAGGCATGTATAGTTCCCTGCGTCATCGCTCGTTGTGTTAGAAATCGCCAATGTGGAAATATTCAATTTCCTTGACACAGCATTTCTATAATATCCATTAGAATATGTTTCAGCTTCTTGATCACTGAAGTTTCCTTTGCTGTTTGTCAATTTTATTCTGTAATTTATAATAGTTATTTAGTATACAGGGTGTAAACAGACCATTCATATAGCCGTCAACCAAGCATTCTGTGCATCAAACAAAGTAACTTTACGCAAAAATTATTGCTGGGAATCGACTTTTTTTTTTGGGGCGACAAATCACGTTTTAAGGTAGGACTCGATGGAAAGCACTCAAAGCATTGTGCTGATGGATGGATTGAATAGTACGGGGGTCGTGGAGGTGTGTAAAGTAAAAATCTTTCATTAAAAACATTTATTTAAAAAAAAAACTTGTGAAAAACTTGGAAGTTTGACCCCTAATATCTCCGAACTAGAAGGTTCCCAGGTATGGTCTAGAACAAAAAAATGATCGCAAAGACGGGGAGAACAAGTGCCTTTCGGATGTGTTAAGGGTCTATTTACACCCTTCATGTAGACCAAGAGATCGGAGGAAATAGTCGATAGGAAGTCACTTCCTCATTGGAGGAAATTTTTAGGGGGGATTTTGTCAAAGAAACTTATGCTAATTAACGTGCATTGTGTACTAATATCATATTGACCTGTGGTGCACAGGCCTGGGAAATCAATAACTTCGTAATCAATAGTTTCGAATCAAACCAATAATTCCGTGGAGTCCCAAGCAAAAAATGTAAGTGTGTAATTTATTAGGTTACTTTAAGAGCATGGAGAGGCCCAGAGCTGGCAGTCCAGCTCCTAGCAGCTGCCTTCTCTGTTCCCCTTCATTACATCCATGCTTGTTAACGTAATAGTCTACCACCATCATCATTTCAGTACAGAATCACCCCCTGCTGGGTATAGAGCTTTCTTCAGTCACAGTTCCCGGTTCTGTGCATCTCTCATCCAGGGATTGACCCTGGTTTCTTTGGCTTAACCTTGGCCATTACTCGGTGAAAGCTTTGCTCCATCAGCCATCTTCGCGTCTAGCCAGATGTCCTGACCAACGTCACTATCTACGACGTCGTACTTTCGACCGACCACTTTCGTTCGGTGTTACACACTCGGTATAGAAGTATATAATTCTATAGTTACCGATTGTTTTCCTCTAGCACTGTTCCATTGAGCATCCACACGATTTCAGCAGTGTCGGGGTGGGCGGAACAGTTTACGGTTGATGTCTTTCCTAGCTCGCCCGTCCATTTCGATATATCATATATCTTCACTTCATCTTGCGCTGCAACAAATGACAAAAAAATATTATTGTTTTTTTTGTTTCTACAAGTTTGCCTTTTTTAATATTTGAGGTGCTATTCACCTCAGTGTTATTGGGGTTTCTATCAGGAATTTCTCTGTAGCAACCACGGAGTCTGGATTTGTGGCTGGTTGATGATTTAGATTACAGAACTGATGTTTTCTTGGCAACTCTGACATTGGTCAAATCATCGAAAACTCGTTAACGAAGCCATAACCATACAAGCCCATAAACGCTGCATTTCCACACCAGAGGTTCCTTAG
This sequence comes from Noctua janthina, assembly GCA_963576755.1. Taxonomy (NCBI): domain Eukaryota; kingdom Metazoa; phylum Arthropoda; class Insecta; order Lepidoptera; family Noctuidae; genus Noctua; species Noctua janthina. Next base: position 8,400,857 of record OY755075.1, on the reverse strand, counting down.
CGAGGGGTGTATGAAAATAACCAATAGTATCGCTTCTTTTTCAGAGCTTTTGCCGAGTAGTTAAGTGATTGATTAAGTACCTCGCTGCCCATAGTCGCACATCTCTGATGGAAACGCAGTTTAAGGACACTGGGTTGGAGTGTAGCCTTAGGGGCGCTATGGAGCGAGGACTTGTGAAAAATAAAAAGTTCTTTTTCCAGTAATTTTTGTTTTTTTTTTTGGCAGTATCCGTTTAACCCTGTCTATAAAAACTATTTAGCTTCCGAGAAGCATGGTCGTATGACGCACCGTTCTCGAGAAATACGCATTCGAACTTCGAATTTTTTCAATAAAATCCCCATTAGTGTAGTGGCCGCAAACGCTGCTGGCCACGAGTATGAGTGTGATTTGTTCCGGCTTATGTAACTTTTGTAGCTGGCGAAATGTGGATGTACTTTAGGTACACTTCTGACTAAACCAAAGATTACAGGCGTGGTGTCATGTTATATAATATACTAGCTGTTGCACGCGACCGTCGTCCGTGTGAAATTATTATAAAAAATTTATTTCCTCGTAGCAACATTTTTCATTGATGCTCCGCTCCTATTTGTAGTAGCGTGATGTCATATAGCCAATAGCCTTCCTCGATAAATGGGCTATCCAACACTAAAATAATTTTTCAAATCGAACCAGTAGTTCCTGAGATTAGCGCGTTCAACCAAACAAACAAACTCTTCAGCTTTATAATATTAGCAAAGATATGTATGTTAAAAAGACGGTAACCATTACTGAGTCACGAATTTAAAAACATCAAATGACGCCGCAATATACTGTGGTACCAATTTAACTTTTTCCTCATTAGGTTAATAGCATATTATGAAATTTAATTTTTATTGTGAATAACATAACGTCATGCCTGTAATCCCAATAGTACCTAATAGTACACCCGATTTCGCCGGTTGTGTTTAAGTCCATGTAATAGGGGGCGAGCGTATTGCCATCAAATGGGCACAAATCCAGACTCCGTGGCTGCAACTTAGAAATACCTGACGAAGAACCCCAATAACACTTTGAGCGACCTGGGAATCGAACCCAGGACCTCATGCTCAACAGCCGTGTGCAATACAAGTTGTAAAGTGTATTCAATCGCTTTTTTTTATAACAATAAACAGTTAGTCTGTATACAAACATAAGAAACTTTTGAATTACTAAGTTAACACTATACTACAAATAAAATCAAACCCTATTCCTCAGCAGTAAGGTACAAATTAGATTGCACAATATTTCCACCAACAATGTTGATGTTATTGAATACATTGCACAAAGGATTTTGTATTATCTACTTTGTTATTGACAAAACGCAACCAGATAATATATCAGATAGATATAGTTATGTTTCACAGATAAGAGGATATGCAAATAGTAAACAAACTTTTGATTTTAAGTTTGAAATGACGTTTTTTACAGAATCATCATCATTCTCTTGCCCTTAGCTCAATTTATTTGGAGTCGGTGCAGCATGTCTTCTTCTTGTCATGTCATCATCTGCCTGCCTTTTCTCAACTATGTTGGGGTCGGCTTCCAGTCTAACCGGATGCAGCTGAATACGAATTTTTGACATGGAGCGACTGTCTATCTGACCTCCACAACCCAGTTAGTACTAGGTAATACGATACCCCTTGGTAAGACTGGTTGTCAGACTTTTTGGGCCACTGACTACCTAACGACTGTCAAAGATCTACAAATGACAGCCGGGACCAACAGCTTAACGTGCTTACCGAGGCACGGAGGAAACTCGGTATGTAATGGGCGGTCACCCAACCACAGATCAACCTAGGCAAGCACGGCTTAACCTAAAGATCGACCACAGCGGCTGTTATTATTTAGCACGAATCTCTCTTCTTTTCATGTGTTTTATAGAATACTGAACAATTATTTTTATGCGTTTTTTTTTGGCGCTGTACCAGTGCCGGTGATAGGATTGTAAATAATTATAAGTCATAGTGAGAAAATTCAACTTTTAATTTTAATTATTTAAATCAATTCTTTTAATTTGTTTTATTTTTACCTAAATTTTTCGTTTTTTTTTTTTGATCTGAATAAATGAATTTATTTTAATTTTATGAACCTTGCAGCACTGGAATTTCTAAACTTAAAAGCCATGGGCTTTTTATCCATGCTAGTATTAGGCTTTTAATGTTGAATGTTAGACTACAAGGTAACTCATGTTCACAATAGTTTAAATACTTATTGTTTTTTCTGTATGGCAATCAAATTGTCAACTAATTCATCTGCCTCACTATGTTCCAGGTGGATTGGGTTCCGCGACCAGTCCAATCAAATGCAGCTGAATATCAGTGTTTTGTGGATGGCTATAAGAGTAGAGTAAGACCAAAAAAATGATGGGTGGACTGTGTGAAGGATGATATGGCAGGAAAGGCGGTGTCCGACTTCTGATTCAGAAGGCAAGTGTAAACATTATTGTACTACAGATCCTGTTATGTGTATCATTACAAGCTTGCAAGAATTGATAAGGTATCTAATAACATTAACTATAGCTGTGTATTGTTCTATGAGAATTTAGGAATGAATGATAAAAATGTGTTAGATAGTTATCTTTGTAATAATTATTGACAGTTACATAATATGATGTTTTCATTAGTGTGTAGTTATCAGGTACAGCTGCCACTTGATTGCTCTGGTTTTCCAAAGAATTACATACCAAATGAATTAAAATAATAACTCAATGTCTGCCTAGCCTTTCTCCCAAACTATGTTGGGGTCAGCTTCCAGTTCGTTTGGCTGCACCTATATACCAATACTTTACATTGACAGGCTGCCTATCTGACCTCCACAACCTATTATACGGGGTATATAGACTAACCTAGGCAAGCATGGCTTAACCTAAAGATTGATCCGAGTGGCTGTAATTATTTGGCCACAAGCTCCTTAGTTCCTTGTTTTATCTAGATGATAAAATAAAGAATGGGACGATAAGTTTTCAACTAACACTATGGAAACATATTTGAAAAGATTTTGTTTACATTACTTCCCTTATATAGTATGTAAACAGAGTGGACTATGAATACATTGTTTACAATATTAAAGATAAATTGAAAACAAAGAACTTGTTCATAGAAAATAGAATCAAATCATAAACAACCCTTTGACATACAAAAATATAATTCAGTTTAACAAAAGTAATGGGCACTAAATAATATTTTCCAGGTGAATATGTTAAAAGTTATGTTTAATGTATTATGTATTATTGGTATTTATAAACGGGAAAAGCCCATTTTCCTCAAAAGATTATATATGGTTTGGTGCCCCGCATTAAACCCATTTTGTTATAAAATTTATAGGTATGTTGTCATAATAGACAAAGTTTCAATAATTACATTGTAACTGGACAATAAAATTACTGTTCTTGACATGGAAAGAAAAATTCCAGTGCGAGCAGGGTTTGAACCTGCGACCTGCCCCCCTGCCCCACTGCAACCCTGCTCGCACTGGAATTTTTCTTTCCATGTCAAGAACAGCTATGTTCCCTACGCAGGGTTTGCGTATAAAATATTAAAAAAAATAAAATTACTGTCCTGTTAAAAGGATAAAGACAGAAATAGTGATTAAAATAATACCTACAACTACTATTCATCATCTGCCTAGCCTTTTCCCAAATATATTGGGGTCGGTTTCCAGTCTTAACCAGATGCAGCTGTATACCAGTATTTTACATGGAGCGACCGCCTATCTGACCTCCACAACCCAGTCAGTACTGGGTAATACGATACCCCATAGCAAGACCAAGACCTACAACTACTATTATAGTGGACAAATTATTTATTTGGGATATTCATAAAAAGTACTCGGATACAATACAAGTCAAATGATACAAAAGGATAATTCGTTTTCAAAAGGACTACTTCTTTCGTGTAGTAGTTGCAGGCACCTGCTGAGCATGAGGTCCTAGGTTCGATTCCCAAGTCAGATACTATATTCGAACTTTTCCATTAGGAATTTCTCATTAGCAGCCACAGAGAGAATTTGTGCGCAATTGATTGCAATAGGCTTGCCCCCTATTACATGGCGAAATGTGGGTGTACTATAGGTACACCTCTGCCTAACCGTTCGGGGATTACACAGAGTGATATTACGTTATGTAGGTTCTTTTATGTGTGGTTCTTTAACTATAGGAGACTAGCTTTTGCCCGCGGCTTCGCCCGCGTGGATGTCGAAAAACATCCCATTACTTACCTTCATCCCCCTTTTTGACACTTCGGGGGTCGAATTATCAAAAACGCTGAGATACGTATAATATAATTGTCGAGTTTTAAAAAACTGACAGACTTTCATATAAACTTCCATCCCCTATTTTACCTATTTAGGGGTGGAATTCCCAAAAATACTTTCTTAGTGGATACTTACTCTTCACAAAGAACACACCCTACAAGTTTCATGTCTAGGACCAGTATTTTGGGCTGTGTGTTGATATATCACCCAGACAGTCAGTCAGTCAGTTTACCATTTTTTAATTATATATATATAGAAGATCACAGCACGCACAATGAGTAGGTGGAATACAGGAATGATAACAACCATTGTAACAAGTGACTGAATGGAAAATAGATAAATACACAAACAGAATTTTATGAATTGAACATAGACTCAAAGCAAATAGACCAGTTAGAGGTATTTTGGAACTGTCAAAAAAGGTTAGTACAGTTCAGCCACAAGGAATAATAATGTTCTTGACTGTAGATACATATTCTAAAGCATAGACGATATAATGGAGAAGAATGGGCAAGAAACTCCATGGACACTCTTTTTCGCTCTTCTTTAACCTTTTGTATGCCGGAATGTGGAACCATGCAAACCGGCTATACTGCCAGAACACGGATCCACAATAAATGATAATTTTTAGATAACTTTAGTTTAGTTAGCAGATCCACATTCCGGGTTAAATTAATTACATATTGAAAATAAAAATTGTACAAATATCACACCCAATTTCGCTAATTTAGGAGTATTGATAGTCCATTATTATCATTAGACCAGCCTATTATTGTCCCACCGATGGGCAAATTCTTCCTCTCGTACAGAAAATGCAAGAGCAATGTTGATTACCACACTTGCTCAAGGTGAATTGGCCGACAATTAACTAGATTCATTTTAAAATCTGATTAAAACATGTAGTAGTTATTTATTTATTCGTCAAAAGAAAGATGATAAATTATAAAATCATACTTTTGATTTATTATATCTACAAGAGAAGCATCACTGTTCTGCTGCAGGTTTTGGACTATTGTCAACATTGTGATTGGTGGAGGATGTGATTTAGTTGCTGCTGTACTTAATTATCTAGATTAACACTTTGGATTAGTGACTGTTTTTTTTTATTTTTTTTTCTTCCATGTTTCTATTGAATCTGTACTGGATATCCACCAATATGTATGTCAGTACCAACAGGACTGTGACAGACAAGTTATGATTCATGATCCAGAAATATCATAAACTTACATAAATTATTTAAATGGTAAATTTCTCGAAATATCCTCAACAAAACTTTGGTATGTTTAACTTCGATCATTTTAGACGCAAAAACTATGTAAGGCTTATCAGACATACACCAAACTGATGTTATTGAAAACAGTTTTGGTTCGAAATCAAATAAAATACATTTTTTCTGTGTAAACATCATTTACATAAGTTTAAACAACAGGAATACGTTCATTGCGATGCTAAATAGCATCCGCTGACCGCAAATTTTGAGGAAACACTTCAATTGAAAAAAATGCGCGTATAGGGACAAAAAATATTGTCATGTTCCATGTTTCTACGGGCTAAAGCGTACATACACACGTTAGATATTGAAATTCTTAAGTACTTACGCTGAAAACAATCTAAAATTGTTTATTACTCACCTAAAATTGGATACCATAGTCCCATACACAGAAAATATAGAACAAGTGCCGCGGGATACTTCCCGACGGTGCTACCCATTGTCATGGCGGAAGCACCTTGATTTTACAGACAATACGCGCAATAACGCGGCATTAAAGTCATCGCACGGTTATTAAATCATTTTCTATTCACTTATACAACGATAGCACTGATTATTTCTATAATTATCACGCAAAACTACAAGGCGGCTGACACCCAAAGCCGAACAAACAATCTCACTGGGAGTGTTGCCAACTATTAAAAAGTGTGTTTTTTTTTTTAATTTTCGCCTTTGACCTTTTAACCGTTTTGTTTTTATCAGCATCATATTTCATCACAAACAGTAAATGTAGCTTGAATCGATAAATAGATTGTAAGCTATATATTGTTTACGCTAATTCCTGAGAAAGATAAAATTATGTTATTCTACTTGAAAATATTTCTTATTTACTAATATTTACTCAATATCCTACATCTATCTGTTTTCCTGAACGAAATAACTTTATACTTTAAAACCAAGGTAAACTTAGTTCCACTGGCAACTCGCATGGCTAAACATTTAACTATCTATGATTTGTATGCAACGCCATAGACAAAAAAGAGGTCTCAAGAGGGGCGGTGCGAACTTTTTATTACAAACGGGGTAAGCAGAAGATATTTTGGGGAGGAATACACGGAGTTCCTTCATAATCATACGTCTATTATAATTATTTTCCTAGATTAACGGCTACCCAATTTAAATACACATCGATTTCGTGATGGTTATTGTGGTAGCAAGAAAAATACGAAATTATACAAGTAATAAAAATAAAGAAAATTACAAAAAAACCTTGATAAGCACCCAAAACATGTTGAGGAATTTTGTGGAACAAATTCTTAAACCAGCATTATAATAATCGATATGAAATCCGCTTTGCCTTTATCTAAGATGATCTTCTATTCAAATAGTAGGTATGGAGGACTGCCGAATTAGGCACCATGGTGCTGAAATTGCAACTGTACTCCGAAGACTTTGTGTAATATGGTCACAATAGGTCCTAAACCCGGTGACTGGAATTGATGGCTTATTTACAATGAACGCAGAAGATTGCGGGTACGACCTTGTTGAGACTCGCGTATTCCTGGAAAGAACAGCACACAAAAGAGAGGAGACCCATACTCAGCAGTGGATCTATTTGGAAAAGCCGTGGCACATAATTTTATCTCTTTTTTTTCTGTTTAGATTTGTTACTTTTTTTTTCCGTTGTGTGCACTTGTGGCATGTGCTAAATAAATATGTCTCCTTTTTTTCAGTGGGTTTAATAGAGCTGCTAATCATGGTGATAAATGATAACACTAAACGAAAGAAATAAATGAATCTATCTATCTAGTATGTAATCCTTATTTTGTTTAACTGAAAATAGGTATTGTGAGTATGTTTGTTACGTTGTGGTTTAAGACAGAGAAGGATAAAAGATTTAATAATAATTTATAATATGTGCCTTTGCGTATTTGCGTGATCATTGTTAGGCCATCTAGGCTGGCGGAGATAACCACCAAGTCACTGCACATTATTAAGCTCATGCCCTTACATTTTACTTGCTGTAACTTATTTTAAAAAGATCAAATTAGTAAGTGCGTTTTCGTTTTTTAAATTATTTTTTACCTGATTTTTTTTTGGTAGAGATAGTAGTAAATAAAAAAGATGATACGGCAACATTAATTGTTTATTGACATGACGAATGACAGACGGCGGGGTCTTGTTCGATGGCAGCTCGATTGGTACAATTTAGACGAATTAAATGACTCGTTAAAGAGATTATTTCCGCTCTTATCCGATAACGAAGTGAAAATGTGTTTTATAAATACTGTTTAAGCTGTTTACGCACGCTTCTTACGTGCGTATTGTGTTATTAAGATGTATATTCATTACACCATAGGAGCCATTTTTATTGTATTTATTTTGTGCGTTCATTGTGATAATGTAGCCAACGACAACGAAATCAAGCAGATTTACGGTGAGTTCGCTGCTTTATTTATTGTTTAGTAGTTTTAGATGTGAGTTATTGTGGATTTTTGTTGTTTTGTCGTATCACACCTATGTGTGACAGGCCGCCCACGAAGTGTTCGCGAGGCGCAAACCGCAGGCTTCTTCAAGTCGTGTTGTCGAACTTGCCGTATTTTCCACCGTCTCTGTTTATAATTACTGTGTAAACTTCCTGTTTGTATGTCAGTTTAATTGTTCCCACTTGTGGGCAGCCCACATGGACTTTGTTATCATGCTGTGTGATATTTTTCTGTTAGCTATTGTGATATACAATACAATTATTAAAATATAACAGTGTCTTTGTAGGTGGTCATATGAATTATAATCATCAATTTCAGGTACTTAAATGCATTTTCATGTGAACTAAAAAAAAAAACTATAAAATCTTATTAGAATAGACTATAATCTTAACTACTCATGAACCATAAAACTAAAGTAATTATTTATAATACTCCAACATAGAATGCACAAAGGTGTCTTTCGTTTGTTCATAAACAAACAACCAATTTGAAGTATCTGATTTTTAATCTTATTACTATTGGCAGAAAGCTTCGCTAGTTACTATTTAGATGCTACTATGCATGTGGAGCATCTTTTATCAGCACCAATTTGTATTATCTAAGTATCATTTTAATCATCATGAAATTAGCTGAAATTACCAAGGGGTATTTATTACCCGGTACTAAATAGGTTGTGGAGGTCGGATAAAAAGTCGCTCTATGTAAAATACTGGCATTCAGCTGCATCCAGTTAGACTGTAAGCCGACCCCAACATAGTTGGGAAAAAGCTAAGCAGATGATAGAATTAGCTGAAAGATGTCCACTGCTGGCAGAGACGTCCCCCTTAAGTGTGGCTACTTTAACTGGTTGTTTGCATCTCACATCCAGCGGATTCCCTTAAACTTCACCAGTCATTAGTTCACCAATTACAATAAAAACTTTTAGTAAAAAATTAAGGTTCATGATAAAGTGGTAAAATTACCAACTTTTTAATCAATCACCTAATTAGTTAAATTAACCAATAATTTCTTGGCAGTTAATTTAAATACTTTATCAATAGTAATATCAATGTTTTATGCATGTTTTTCCTTGTTTAACATTTTGGGCTAAAATTAGTAGTATTGGTTGTTCACTACCAAGGTAATTTATTGCATAGGTAAAACAGGTATGCGTGTGTGTCTTTTGACATAAGTCGTATCGTCTGAAGTTGTGGTAAGGTGAACATTATCATGCACTGGCCGGCCTTATCTACTGACTGTTTTTCCTTTGTTTATGAATAGAAAAAGATAAGAATCAATCATTCATAGTAACAGACAGTTTAGGTAAAATCTTATAATATAAAAATCACATGTCATGGTGTTTGTGGTCGCACTCCTTTGAAAGGGCTCGACTGATTTTTATGAATTTTTTAATGTATATTTGGTAATACATTACCCTAAGTCGAGTAAAAAGAAGTAAAAGATAATGAGATGATTGACAGGGGATACTAGATGAATATGAGTTTATTTGTGTTCTTGAAGGAGGCAAAATCAATACAAAGACAATGTCTCTGTTGCCACGATAAACGTGGCCGCTTAGTGACTCACCGGCCTAAACATTATAAAATTATAGATGTTTTCATTTAATCAACTTGGCTTAGGTATCACAGTCCACTGGTGGGCACAGGCCTCTCAAATCTTTAATCATCAATTTACCACTCCTGGTTATTGGCCTTTTGCTGCCAGCTGTTCTAGCTGCTGTAGCAAAATTTTGTCAGCAGCTACCACTAAACATTGAAAAAAAAAACAAGCTTTATACAAAAAAGTGATATGTCTACACATCTAATTAAATATGAATATATTATGCTTATTAGAAAGTTGTATATATCCATGTGCCCCCAGGATACTTAGAACTCAAACATAGGGCTAGATGGGCACTAATAAAACTCGAAAAAAGGTGCATGGTTTGGGTTGGTCGTTTCCTATAGAAAAGAACCGGCAGGGAACTCCATGGTTGCTCTTTTCAAATCATTTGGTATTCAAATATTAATATGGTTACAGCATTTGTATTTAAGTATGGGGGGACAGCGTAGGCCCGACAGTATAATAAATACAACTCAAAAGCAATGCAGCAGAATTTTCCACAAAATTTACTTGTGTTCCAATCTACTTTGTCCTATTGCTGCAAAACTTCTAGATTTTTCAGTGCCTGGCTAGTGTGAACCTTTGTTTGATCAGCTCATCCAGCCATCTTCTACAAAATTATCAATAAGTAATATTTACGTACCAACTCATTTCACATCAAGTAGAATCAAACAGTTATAATGACCGCTTACCACTTAAGTGCAGTTAACTTTTGAAGTTTACATGACTCATCTAATTGTTAAAAGCTCTTACTGTTGTTGTGTGGGTTATTCTGATAACATCTCAATTTTTATACATATTTTCATACTTTTGAGATAATTTTTCTAACTTTTACCATTTCGAAACAGTCCACTTAAAACTCTCACTAAATCACTTTTGGACAAGATAATTAAGAATTTATAATATAGCATGGTTTGTTCAAAAACGTGCGTCCCGTGTCTTGTTATTTATTTTATTCTACAAAAAAAAAATCTCATAGTCATAAACAATACAACATCAGTATATTTTGAACAGAATAACATAATAATGCTATGCCATAGCTATAAGGAAAATAATTTAATTATTTATTGTTATTTTGACCTATTGAAATAGAAGCATTATCACCAGTCTTTAAAGAGAACAATAACATTTTACTGACTATTAATGCAAGTGATATTAATTCCCAGTAATAGACATAATGGATGTCTTAAAGGAAAATTGAATAAATTATTAACTTGGAAGGGGGATCCTGCTCCTCAAAATAATTTGAGCCTCCATTTTATATACAGTCGCCAGTACATCAAGTTACCACAAACTGTCATATTTCCCCAAATGATTTTACTCCATAAAATATTGATGGTTAAGTTCAAAATCGAATGGGAAAATTTGACAGTTTGTGGTAACTTGATGCACTGGCGACTGTACAAAAATAAAGTCAATGAAGAGCTTTTGTTTATTAGCCTAAAATCCTATCCCACTTCTAATCCAACTTCCAATTCTTCCAGGAACTCTTAGGTGTTAGTCAGTTAATCCGTTTTTTACGCCACATGGAAGCATTTTTCACAGTGCGCGGCCATATCATTTCTCCCTATTTTTTCTGGGCCGGCAACGGCGACCCCGCCATCCCTTTTTAGGGTTGAACCTCAACTAGCAGCACGGAATCGCGTTTTTCCATGCTCCTATCCGTTCTGTCGCTCAGAACCGGCATTTACTAGAACGAGAAACAGAACGTGCTGCGGAGCGCACCGTCGATGCTGCCGTGTGCGATAGAATTCCCACATCTCTTCACCACTCTGCTCGACTCCGCTTTCATGGAGTCCGGGCCTTATACGAATAATCTGACCATTTGAGTCTCACAGCGTTTTTGGTTAAGTCTATTACCTCCGTTTTGGAGGGCGCGTGATGTTCTATACTATGTTTATGAGTGCATTGTCTGCCAGTCATCAATTAACTCAGCCTAACGGGGTATGTACAGCAGTGTGCCAAAACCCCTGTCCTCCGTCTTCCGCATCCAGTCTGGCTTAGCCACCATTTTAAGGTTCTAGTCGGATCCAACCACCTTTTAAGGTTCCGTTCCCGAAGGTTAACGTCGACGAAACCCTATTACAAAGCCTTCGCTACTTGTACTATTTATTCTGTGCCTTCGCTGTCCGTCCGCCCGTCTGTCTGTCAGCGGGCTGTATCTTATGATCCGTAATAGGCAGACACTTGAAGTTTTCACAGAATGTGTATTTTAGTTACCGCTATAACAAGATATAATAAAAATAAATTAAAAAATAAATGGGGCTTCCCTACAACGATGGTACGAAACTTTTCATGAGGGAGTCCGACTCGGTCAGTCATGGAACTGCTATATTAGATTGATGATCACCCGAATATCTATGCTACCAATAGAGCTACATACTAATGAAACTTGCTACCATTTAAATAGAAGGCAAATAAGCCATCAAGAAGTCCAATTGTTCAAATTAGGTTGTCAACTTTACATTTTACTTTTTTATCAGTCCCGGCGGACGCACAGCGAGGGGATAATCTCGTTACCAACGATTGTTGTGACAAAGGGAACACTTACTACATAATTGTACATTGTTTATTATAATTTGATAGGATTTGAATAAATATATAGTGACTGCTTTACCTTGGTTACTTGGTCGAATCTTGCTCGGCTCTGCTTTGGTGTAACCGGGCCTCACGTTTCGAAAAGTTTTCCTGCACGCATAGCATGACCACCGTAGAAACGGGTTTTGTAGACGGAAGAATAGAGAAAATGACAGAGCAACAAAAGAAATCTGTCATTTTGTCAATTCTTTTTAGAATCTGTCATTTTGTGATGAAAAACGCAGACAAAAAGTTGCAATTGAAAATAACATAACCCTTCCCTTGCAGTCGGGTAAAAATGGACTCCGTTGTCACTGCTAATTATTGTAAACACATAGCACATATGTGACGTAAGGTTATTCAAATCTGAATACAAAATTCCTCTGGGTCATCATCATCAGAGACTATCGGTGACTCGACGAAGCGATTTGATACAAAAATAGAGTCGTCCTTAGATCAATTTGTAAACGGTATTGCCATCATACAACGTGGTAATGCCGCCATGCTCTTGGGCATATTACCGGTTGACAGCGTTGAGGAGGAATTTTGTGACGCTTTGTACTACCAAATGCACTGACGGTCTACCACTTTTCATTCTTATGCTCTAAGTATTAAAGTTGAAAGTGATCGTAGTTTAGTTTAGGTTATTCAAATCTGAATACAATATTCCTCTGGGTCATCATCATCAATTGTTTTTATTTTTAATGTAGTAGGCATGGGTGTCAAGTATGTATGTATGTAATAGATTACTTTATAACTTTAAAAACTACTTAATAAATAATATTCGCTTAAGGTTGACATCATCAGATTAGATTTTTTCATGGCAACCACATACAGCATATGGATAATTCTGTACCGTTTCAAATAAACGCATCGATGCTTCTGTAAATTCACTAAAGTGTTGGTTGATGCATCAATAAATTCTATTCTATTATATACGTAATAACATTGCAGCAATTTGAATAAACAAATGGAACAAACAGCACAATCCACCATTATGGCTATGTTTTGTTGTGAACCCCGCCATTAATACGTGGTATGCAATACACTTCTACTTGCAATACGCTTCTACTCTTTACTTCAGTATTACTATAACGATTGAAAGGCTTGGACAGAAATGACAGAAACGAGCGTAATTTTTTGAGGTGTGAGTCGCGTACAATGAGTCGCGGTATTTACGCTGCATTTGGTTTTATACTAAAGGCTGAGGCCAAACGAGCGTAATTTTTGAGCTGTGAGTCGCGTAAAATTAGTCGCGGAATTTATGCTCTATTCGGTTTCATACTAAAGTCCTGTTTGTACCACACGGCGACGCAAAATGAGTTGTGTGAATTACGCTCGTTTGGCTTCAGCCTAAGTCCTGTTAGTAACGCAAAATGAGTTGTACCACACGGCGAGGCATTTTGCGTCGCCGTGTGGTACAAACAGGACTTTAGTATAAAGCCGAATGCAGCGTAAATTACGCGACTCACAGCTCTTAAAAATTACGCTCGTTTGGCCTCAGGCTAACGGTGTTTTTTTCGATTTGTTGGGCGCGTCTTACCAAATTATCAGTTTTTAAAGAGTTGCGATCCCCTCCAGCTTTCAAGGATTTTACGACTTGACAAAACATCGCGATTTATTCATTACATGTAAGTTTAGTATTACTGTATTAGCTGTTACCCGCGACCTTCGTTTGCGAGAAATTATTATAATTATAAAAAAAATTACTTCCCTTTTTGAATCGGACTTTGTGAACAATTTCAAGGGTTTTTTTTTTTTTGCACGGAACCCTAATTATTTTTCTAAAATAAAAGTAGCCTAAGTTAGACCTTATAACATCAGCTTTCTGCCAGTAAATTCCCGTTGAAATCGGTGCAGCCGTTTTGGGAAATTAGCCGGAATAAACAGACAGTCAAAAATTGAAAAAATGTGTTTTTGATACAATTGCCGTATATATTTTCATATGCATTCAGTAAAAAACTGTTATTTTGATATTACAAACAGACACTTCAATTTTATTTATTTGTATAGATTACACACTAATTACTTTCAGAATAAAGTCTCTTAATGATGATGGTAACGTTTCAAATTCCGTTGTCGCGGTCAAACTGAGACAAAATCGAAAATCAACTTGAATTTATAATAGTTCTACATAGATATAACTGTGTAGATGAACACCGATATCACGGAACCAGATTATTTTCACCAGCTTCATATTATGGACATCACAACAAATACTCCGCAAATAAATTGTGCCTTTGCGTTCCTCATTTCAAATAACACGTGTCAGAAAACAATAATTAAATACATTTCAACCGTACAATAAGTAGTAGCCACGTATACTATGGTCCATCGACGGTGCATGATTCCCGTATACCAGTGACTCACCGGCTAATGGATTTGACCTTACTCTGCGGGCCCATGCTAAGGGGCCGGTGCAACTGGCAGCGAGAAACTATCAAACGGCTATGTTCTCTTTTTTTTTGTTTATGGCTTTTGAAGCTTCGTTTACATTGTTGGTTACTAATTTGCTCGTCAGAGGCGAACTGGTTGTCGACTTGCGCATTAAAGTAGCTTGAAAAATACCTTGTGGATTTTTTTGTGATTTTAAATCTTGTTTACATTATTGGTAAACCTACTTATTGTTATATTGCGCTTCAAGGAAGTCTAGTATTATATTGTCAGTGTTTTGCAATTAAACGTCTCATTAAATAAATGTATACCTTTTTCCTTATTTCTATTGCGCTTTTGTGTCAATTCTTACGATGACTAATACACCTTAGCGTGTATAAGTCCGTCCAATTGCTAACTAAAACCTGTCCTGTTTTAGCTCAGGTATTGTCTTCGAAATAGCGCTGTTGGAAATAATAGCCCATGTCCATCCGCGGTCTGCGTTGTTACCTGTAGCTCTAGTTATGTTGTGTTGGAGTTTACATTTTCCCTTACTTGGTCCTTTATTTTTATGTTACCAGCACTAGTACGGCAGAGTTCGAAAACTAACGTTTCGGAATTTTATGTCGTAGTCTAAACGAGGCTTTAGAAACGATTTTGAGGGACATCGAACTATGTTTTTGGATATTCCTGCGATTACTTTTTTTGTGCATAAATTCTAGATATTTCTGTGGTTTAGTTTTGTAATATTTCTATTCGATTTTTTGCAGTCTTCATTCAAGTTTTTAGATTCTTTCTGTGCTTCATCCTGATCTATCTCTTGTCCAAAATTATTTCCTTAATTAATTCAGAAGCTTTAAGTAGTGATAGAAAGCACTGGACATCATAATTTGTCCCTCGATGGTGTGGAGGCATGGTTTTATGTACCTTTAATATAATATAGCATTAATTTAAGATTACTCATACGTCGGATTAACATCGCCATCGGCCCTCATAATATAAGTTCCGTATTTGGTTTGAACATTATTATTTCATTCACGGTTTGCTCTCAAGAAGTACACAGTGACATTGTGTTTTACTAATCGTTTCTGCTGTTAACCGTCTTCTGTAATTGACTTAAAAAATCTGTTAAGAGCGTTAACGTCTTACGGCATTTCATACAAACTTTCAAGTGATTTTTTTTCGAAATGACTGAACCGATTTTAATGAAACTAATAATCAGGATACATAAGTCTAAAAACTTGACAGTGAACATTTTCGAAAAATAGTGTTACAGCTATATTAGACCGATTTTAGATTTTCAATAGAAACAGAAATTTCCAATTATCTTTTTTTTTAAGACATTTCGAAAAGTTCTCTGTCAAGTTTTTAGACTTATGTATCCTGCTTATGCGTACGAAGTTTCATTAAATGCGGTTCAGTGATTTCGAAAAAAAATCACTTGAAAGTTTGTATCTAATGCCGTAAGACGTTAACGCTCTTAAAGTTAAGGTAGTCGCTCCATGTAAAATACTGGTATTGACCTGCATTCGGATCAGGCCGATGGTGATGATGTAGCCAAAGGTAACTCATGTGTGTTGTTCAAATACGGATGTTTCCCGATTTCCATTGGTTGTGTGTTTGTTATGTATCTTTTGTTCAGCAACTTCTAGGAATCCAATCAATTTTGCAGGGGACAGCTGATAATTTTTTCGCATTTACGATATTGGACTCAAGGAGAAAGTTTTTCAGTGTGATGGTCTGTAGCATATCCTTTCATATGACTATACCGTTTCTGTTACACCCTGTATAATACTTGGCAAAGCTCAAACTTAAGTCATGTTCAATAAAATCTTTTGACTTATTTAGATTGCATTACCCTTCAACTTCATCTCAAATCGAACTCGCTTGATCGCTAAGTTTGTTGAACCAATCGAGAAGATATTAAATCCAAACGTAACATAGCTAAGTAATACTAAGTATGAAGTTCGCCCAATCAATTACTTTAGCACTATCCACAGCTTAATACAGACTCTACAAGTTGCATCACAACATCCAAGATACACAAGGAGTCCCTTGTGTCATGCAATTAGATGCAGACAAAGTGAAAAGTGCAATTAGTACTTAAACACATGTTTCCTAACCAGTCCCTGGCTTGTCTAAGTACCGTATAGCTTTTTTAGATTTGTGTTGACCTAGCACAAGCCACTATCATTATATTCTTAGAAATAACTGTCCACATAACTTCCGTGGAAATACTTACTGTCAACGACATAGATGCCATCGCGGGTAAAACCTTGATGAGGTTGCCACAGGAGCGTGAAGACTTTTACCGTCCGCATAGCACGATTTCATTGTCGGGTGATATGACACCGGTCTCGGACATCACCAAGGAGAAGGAGCAGAAAGCCACTGTTAAAGGGACGCGAACGTCATGCAACGGAGTACTCGGAGCCGTGCAAGAAAAAAGCGGGAAGTTGACAAAGATGGCGGAGTTTTTAGTAGTGTGAGACCCACATGACCACACTGCTTCCCGGATGGTGTGGTATGCTTTTTCTCCTACGGACAAAAATAGGAGCGTGAAGATTGGCACAAACACAGCAGTGGGTGCAGTCAGGCTGTGGATGATGATGATGACTTCTAGCTTTTGCCTGCGGCTTAGTTAAATTATCCTACGGGAATGTCCTACTGAGACAAAAAGTATCCTGTGCCGTAATCCAGGCCATGGTCTTTCTTTTCGACGGCTTTAAAACGTGAAAAGGTAACGAGAGTTACTTTTTCATTTATAATATTATTATGGACCCATCTCAAACAGTATTTGTGTCGACTCTCGTTCGAAAAATTTCCGCTATTTTTTATATCATCCGTTATTCATGAATGGAAATGTGGATGTTGTAATGTAAACGAAAGAATTAAGTTAAGGGAAATACAATACTTAATTCTTGTGGGTTGATAACATAATATTTCGACTGTTTCACGAAGGTGTACGCAGAGTTATTTAGCTTTAGTACCCCCACGTTTCGCAGTTATAAACACAACAAGGAAAGGG
Organism: Noctua janthina; assembly: GCA_963576755.1. Taxonomy (NCBI): domain Eukaryota; kingdom Metazoa; phylum Arthropoda; class Insecta; order Lepidoptera; family Noctuidae; genus Noctua; species Noctua janthina. The sequence goes on along the minus strand of OY755075.1, from coordinate 8,383,312 downwards.
TTCTGGTGGCCTACCATGACGTCGTAAAGTAGGAGTAATTCGAGTCTGTGAAAGAGATGGCGCTAGACGAGCTGTATAGCTCTGTCTCTTTCCCACCCTGGCATTACTCCTGCTTTAAGACGTCATGGTAACCCCCCTGGCCTCTTGTCATTTAACCTTTTTAATTCCAAATAAAAAAAAATGTGATATCAGCTTCCCTTAATGCTTATTATTAATGGCAAAATTCTAGTTATATCACTGAAAACAGCTTCGGAGATCCATCTCTTCTCTTTTATCTGCCTCTAAAGCTATCAGGTTCGGAAACATTACTTTCTTGACACGTCTCACAATGTAAATAATGCTTGTTAATGTAAAGGATATTGGGCAATTACTTGCCAATTTGTGAAAACTTGCAGCTTTCTGATCTAGCCAGAGCGCTTCTATTTTAAATAAACTGTTCTAACATTTCGCCAAGAGGATATGAGGTTATCTCATAATTGCTTGGATCTAACACTACTAGACGACGACGATTTAACACAACTTAAACCGATAATTTCCCAATCGAAGATATTCGATAGCAAATCTTAACGAAACTTGTTGCAGATCTGTGGATTCGAAGTTATTGCGTACCCGTAAAGCCCTTTGCTCTTTGCGTATTTTATTTGACAAGCACCAGATTAGAACCTTGCGCAATCCTCTTTATATTCCAACTTTTACCCAATAGTTGTACAGTATGACCACTTTGAATTTGCAGTTAAAGGTTGCGCTGCCTGTTAAGAAAAAATGCACCGATATGTCAAACTCGGTACATTTATTTTAGTTCCCTGTTTTCCCGTCTACACTGATAAATCGGTTGAAGTGTAAGGAAGTCGTTGTCTTTCTGGTCATGTAGAAACTTTTTCGGAACATTTGGTGAGATTCGAGGTAATTTTCTGCGGAAACTTTTTAAGTTCGTTTTGGACAGCTTATGGTAATTGGAAGGGCACCAAAAGGTAGGAAGATAGGATCTGAAAAAAATGTTAATTTACTGAAAGATGCTCTGGTATCTTTTTTTCTGGTTTTGCCTCTAATCTGCACCCGGCAATCACCTCTCCCCTTGATTTTGTTTTTCGTTATATGATCCAGCCAGACTTTATCAAACCTATCTTGCACTTAGCACTACCATCTTCTTCCTTATGAACAGGGGAGTTCTTAGTTCTCTATACCCATAAGTAGCACTTCCACATAAGAACAGTCACCGATCTAATCTCCTAAGGAAAGTTATAGTGCGAAAGTGGTTTGTCATCTTGCGTGAGACATAAAAGTAATTCAACGATGACAGTATGTTTTAACGATGCATCAGCCAGCCGTCATTATCGCGATTTGTGAGGCCAAGTGTAGATGCGGTTAACTTTCAACAGCGTTATGTGTCGCATTCTTACTTACGGCTTGGCCACGAACTACGCGTTTAGCGCGGTTTCAGATTAGCGTATTTTCGGCGTGTATAAGCTTTTTCTGGAAGCGCGTCTACGCGCGTATCCTCACACCTTTTGTTTCACGAGTGACTCCTATAAGGGCTCCACCGAAGCGAAACTGACATGAGAAAAGAGGAGATGCGTTGCAAAGCACCAAAAGAATTTCGTTATTTAAACTTCTCGTCTCCGCTTAGCCTTAGTGGAAACGGTTGAGCAGAGAGGACAGGAGATGTCTCGCAATTGTGTAGGCCAGCCTCAACACTCGGCAGCAGCGGAGACAAGAACAGACGTGACCGGTGTGCGGCGGTCGCTAAACCGGGCGTAAGTTAGCCTATTCACACATCTCTGCTGCGGTTTAGCCAGTACGCATCTCCACACAGCTTCGGTGGATACACCCTAGCTCTTGCGCATCTCCTCTCCGCTTCAATCATCTTCGCACGCCTCCGCTTTGATGTTACTTGGTACTTGGTGTGTTTGACACGCGTGTTGGGACGGGGACTGTGGAAAAAACAAATGAAAGAAATTGCTTAGACCATGCTTCGAGTCACCGTGACGCGAGTCATATCACCTGAGATTGTGGACGGGCGTTAGAGCTGCAGCAATTGCAATATTTAAGTAGGGAAATCTTATTTTTATGAATGCACAACTCATGGAAACAAGCTGTTTAACCAAAATAGTGTACGTTTTAGAATAGTATAAAGTTGTACGTACAAGTTTGTTGCAGGAAACAAAATATTCAACAAGTTATAGTTAGTTTATGGTGCTTCTCTTGCTGCTAAAACTTCGCTATTAATATCAGGGTTGTACTCGATATACATATAAAAACTGCAAAAAAGTAACGCTCGTAGTTTCATAATTACTCATAAAAGCGCAATGTTATTATATTATACAATGGGCCACTGACCTTCATACTATACTATTGTTTGAATAGCTCCGTAACACTTTAATTGTCACACCCAATAGCCAGGTTTTCATTCATTTTCATTGCGCTATCGATGTATACAAAATTGGGTGTTATTTTTTCTGTTGTAAGTGTTAGAATAGATTGAAGTGTTTGGGGAATTGTCTGATGGGCCTCGGCGATCGTTAACACAGTTACCGCGATGTTGAATGCTGTTTGCCTTTGTAATTAAGGACGGGGTTTCTTTGAGAGCGATTGTGTTTTGGGGCCGGGAGATAATTTCATTTAAAATTGAACCATGTCTTTACTGAAATAAGGCGGATTGTCCATCTGGGGACGAACATTGGCGTAAATTCGTAGAACTACTTGAAAAATATCAACGTCAAGCAAGAATATATTATATTCTAAAAACTTCCTCTTTGTAAAATTCAATTGTGCTGTGGTCGTTGCACTTGAAAGGTACATCATTCAATAAAATTTTCATAATGAGCATTGTGAATATGCATAAATATGAATCCATAATTTCTTACGGATTTCGCCATCTTTGTTTCCTATTGTCGTAAGTTTTAGGTTAATAGACGTATCCTTATTTCACAACAATTTTATTGTGATTCAATGATCCGTAACCAATCGGACACCCCAATATTTGGACGCTATTTCTAAAACGCATTGTCCGGTGTTAAGCGGGATTTCTAACCCCTGGGCGCTATTACTTTCTGCATTCGATCCCGAAATTGGGGCTTACATTTTTGGACCATGTCCTGTGACTTTTTGATAAATGAGTTTCTAACGTTAACGATCCCAAAGAGTGCTTTTGTTTTGGTACAGATTGACCCAGCACCCTTTTGCAACACACTTTTTTTCGCAAGCCAATGGATTTAGAAATAAATTCTTAGTCCATTGCTGGACATGTTTGAACATTTATTTTGCTCGATAAAGTAAATAATGCAATGATCAGAATAGAGGTGTCAAAATGCATGGTAATTGTAAGTACCTTGCTATATTCTTTCAACGCTTTGCTGGACCTATCAGTTGCATGATCTTGTTTGGATTGTAGAGTGAAACTAAATGGGTGTCAATCAATTATTAAGATGGAGTCACTGTCTAGCAGGATGCGGGATACTCCGTCATCTAACGAGTGTTGGAGTCGCTATTTCACTACGTAATTTACCTAATATATCACGGGAGTATTTACTGAAGAAATATTTACTGACTGCTTCGTTGATTCAGTGTTCGCAGGCATGTCTACTGAGCATGAGGTACTGGGTTCAATTCACAGTTCGGGCAAAAGTGTTATTAAGTTTTTCTATCAGGAATTTCTCAATAGCAGCCACGGAGTCTGGATTTGTGGCCGGTTGAGTATTTAAGTTGATTTGAATAGGCTCGTCCCTTTTACATGGGACTTAAACATATCTGGCGAAATGAGGGCGTAGGTACTGTTAGGTACATTTCTGCCTAACTCTTCGGGGATTACAGGCGTGATGTTATGTATGTAGAAGTTTTTATGGTCAGTTTGTTCTGCCAAGTGGGTTCATATCGTTGGGATTGACACAAGCAGAGGCCTATGACCCAACACTGGTCGAAATCGAACTGTAGATGGCCATCGAGGTTTAAATCAGAAAAAAAAAGATACAAAGTTGCCATACTCAAAAAACAGTATAGCCGTTATTGAATAGCGTTTTTCTCAACTCCAATTTTTTGCCGAGGCTTCTCGATAGGTTTTTTTTGCGGATTTATTGGTATTGTCACTGTAATGCGAATTAACATTGAAGCGTAGTTATTTAACTGTGAAAAGTGATTAGTTTCAGTACCATTGAGCCGTGAATGAGAGATCGTTACAGATTTCTCTTGTACACATATTTAAAGTGTATTCGTTCGGTTTGGTTTGCCGCCTCTGGTTGGATTCAAGCGATTACTGATGGTTCCATTTCCTGCATTCTCTGCATGAAATTGGGATCTTAAATCTGGGTTGCGCGTAACTTTATTATTGGTTTGTTTTAGTCTTTACTTGCCTATCGGTAACGACTGCTTATTCCAAGCATAAAGTCCCGATTTCCAGGAGTTATAGGTATTTTTGCCTTAGACATTGATATCTAATATCTAGTATTGTGATTTACTACCTGAGTCTGACAACCAGTCTAACCGAGGGGTTTCGTATTACTCAGTACTAATTGGGTTGTGGAGGTCAGATAGACAGTCGCTCCATTTAAAATACTGGTATTCAGTTGCATCCGGTTAGTGGAAGCCGACCCCAACATAGTTGGGCAAAGGCTAGGCATATGATGATGATGTGATTTACTACTTATGATGCTTAGACAGTGATCCCGTGATGACGTTGCTTATCTCTTCAATAATTAGAGACGTGGTGGTGGATACCAATACTAAAGAGGAATCATAATGGCTTGTTTTATAATTATGAACCTTATTAGCGGAATGTACCATCGCGTTTGTATCATTTACAATGGAAGTAAGAATATTTAATTGATCATTTCCAAGCATCGGCAACCGAGTACCTTTTGGAAATAGAAATCTTGGTGAAATCGTGAAGCCGTGCCGTTTTATGTTGTCCAAGAAGTACCAGTAAATCATTACGTTTTTAAGCCCTCGTTTTAAAGGCCTCACCTTTCGTAATCCGCTTGTTAATCCTGCAACATACATAACTAATACCAGTCTCCGAAAATTAAGCTCATATGGCGTTTTTGTCTCTAAATTCTTGAGTTACCTTCTTTGAAGACTGTTATTTATGATAGATTCTACAGCAGTGGCGAAGGTTCCATACAACTCGGTTCCTACCGGCTTTCCTTTGAAACTGGCACAATCGGTATTTTATAAACAAATAATAAAATCACATTAAAGATACGTACTCCGGCTTACCTCTTACAAAAATTGACCCTTCGCTACTGTTCTACAGTTTATATATGATGTGACCTCAAGGTTATTCTCATCTCATCATCATCAAAGATGTAAAGTCATCATCATCTACCTAGCCTTTTCCGAATTATGTTGGGGTCGGCTTCCAGTCTAATCGGATGCAGCTGAATACCAGTATTTTACATGCATCGACTGCCTATCTGATCTCCACAACCCAGTTGATGTAGTGTCAAAGAAAAAAGACGGCAGTCTTCAGATTGACCTCCGCTACTTTTTCATTTTATCTCTGCAGACATTTTTTCCGGCATAACTGATCTGCGGTTTGTTTTTTTTCTTGCGTTCCAGTTAGATCATTGCGGAAGAGTTTTCATTTACATAATGTGAGATTACGCGGTTTGTGGTGGGTAATGGTTTGAGCAGTTATACAGTAACGTTTATCACCTATAAAGCGGATTTATAACAGCCGTATGAGTTTATTACCGGCCATAGCCTATGAAAGTCACAGTATGGAATAGTTCAGAACTCCTGAGCAGCTTGTTTTTGATGCTGGCTTTTGTCTTATTTCGGTGGCAAGTGGCCTGCGGCCTTACATTTTTGGACCATGTCCTGTGACTTTTAGATAAATGAGTTTCTAACGTTAACGATCCCAAAGAGTGCTTTTGTTTTGGTACAGATTGACCCAGCACCCTTTTGCAACACACCTTTTTCGCAAGCCAATGGATTTGATGCTGGCTTTGTCTTATTTCGGTGGCAGGAGGCCTGTGGCCTGTTTTATTTGATCAGGGGTATTCCTCAAAGCTCAACTTTTTTTAAGCGCAACCATTAGTTGCGCTCACCAATTCTGAATTTGTGAGCGCAACTAATGGTTGCGCTTCAAGAAATAATTTAGTTGCGCTTTGAGGAATACCCTTTTGTTCAGAGATTGTCTCAAAAGTGCTGTCCCTGAGCATTTCAATACAATACTGTGGTTGCTCACTGGGATGCCAAGTGTTTATCGCATACACCCGTAACCCAAACCTGGGAAAGACCTACGTCCAGCACTGGATGTCTTTCGTCTAATATGATGATGATGATGATCATCAACTGCCTACCTTTTTCCCAACTGTGTTGGGGTCGGCTTCCAGTCTAACGAGATGAAACTGAATACCAGTATTTTACATGGAATGACTGCCTATCTGACCTCCACAACCCAGTTAGTAATGGGTAATACTAAGATACCCCTGGGTAAGAGTGGTTGTCAGAATTTCGGGCCAGTCACTACCTGTAACGATTGTCAAATAACTGCCGGGACCAACCAACCAGCTTATCGTGGTTTCCGAGGTATCCACGGACTAACCTAGGCAAGCGCGGCTTAAACTATAGATCGTCCCGAGCGGCTGTTATTATTTAGCCACGAGCTCCTCCGAAATGATGATAATATCTCTTAAGACTATCTACACTACTCAATCAACGTTCTATCACTATTAACAATTTCCGCCAAATGAAAATTAGATTTGTTCTTAGTCGTGTGGAAGTTGAAAGTTCAGTCAATGTAGGTGTCGATTTTATTGTTCACAAACTACGCATTTATGCTCTAAACTGTCAAGAAGATGCTAGATGGTGACAAAAGTTAATATACACTCTATGAAGTACGATAGTGTGACTGTGGTTCTAATAATAACTCTCTCTTAGTCACAATCAAGTTTGTAAAGGTTGAAAGTTAGAATTTAACGATAAATTGTGTCACACGAACGATCCTGTCAGAGATGTGTACTTTGTAAAATTGATTGTTTGTTTGTCTGTACGTATGGTGGTTATGTTACGGTAATGCTGTCACATAACGATGAACGAAAAGCCTAGGATAATGACATCAGCCACCGGAACAAAACAAATAAGCATGAAGTAATTAAAAGAGAGCAGCGGTGGCCCAGTAGTGGAAACCCCGACTTACGAGCAGTAAGTTGTGGGTTCGAACCCAGCCAGGCGCATTACTTTGTGTAAGTTATTTCATCACCACTGCTCTCAAAACGGTGAAGGGAAACATCGTGAGGAAACCGGCATGTCCTAGAACCGAAAAAAATTCGAAGACATGTGAAATCTACCAATCCGCACTGGGCCCGCGTGGTGGATTATAGCCCATTCCCTCTCATAGAGAGGAGGTCTGCGTCCCAGCAGTGGGAACTTTAATAGGCTGATTATGCTTATGCTTATGCTTAATTAACAGTAAAGTCAAACAAAAAATTAAATGTACCCAAACGGCTATGGAAAGGAGTATGTTGAAGCTCAGGAAATTAGACAAAGTTAAGAATAAAAATATCAGACAAAAAACAAAAATAACTGATGCTCTCATACATGGACTCAGATTATAATGGAGGTGGACTGAACACATCACACATTACACGGACAAAAGATGGACCATAGAAACTATACGATGGAAAGGTTCACAGGGAAAGAGGAATACTGGTAGACCTATACGACAGTGGGCTGATGACATTATCCAGGTTTCAGGAAACGATTGGGCAAATACTGGCTAGGACAGGGATTCGTCCACACGACGCTCCGTCGCTGTGGCAGTTGCCAACATCCAAGGTGATAATTTCTAAACCATTCTCGTTTGAGCACTTGGTGGATAGTATGCTTACGCCGGGAGCAGCAAACACTGCGTTACCGTGTTTCGTGGCCGGCTTTGAGTTTCAGCTCGGTGGGTCTCTTGGACGCAAAGAATGTCGCAGTGAGTTTTGCGGTAGACATCGGAAAGAATTTCTGATTTGTCTTGTGAGAACCCTTCGATGTTGACCGAGACTACGCACAAAGCCGGTTTTATAAGTGGACTTTGGATTGCCATCGTGGTGAAAGGATTAGCCAGTCAGCAGGGGGATCGCTGACTGCCCAGGGTGCGCCGGACGTATGACGTATACGTACGTGACTCGGTGGATACGTCGCTCGGGGAGGCTCCTTTCATGCACCCCATGTGGAAGCGACGTGCGGGTCCACGTCGTGTTTCATGTGGTGCTGTTCCACAAACGATGGGGCACTTAATATCGTGTCCTGCGTGTCCTGTTGTTTGTTCACTTCAGGAACTGATGGACGCTACCGAAAGCGCCAAACTAGTAGCTCAGTTCTGGGCTGACACAATTTAGATTGCCATCGACGCTAAGAAGAAGAAGGGATTCGTAGAAAAAGCTGTAGGAGGCCTTTATCCTAAAAGGGGTCCATATCTGAAAGGAAGACTAACCATACTAACAATAGACAATAAGCAAAATTACTAACACCCTACTAACAACATTTGTATTTGTAACTGATTCTACTGATAGAGAAATGGAATAAACAGCTTTTTAATTTATTTTCGTTTATTCATTTTCCTAACATAGTAATTACATTTTTAAATATTTTTATCAACAAAAATTATATAAAATCATTTAAAAATATAAAAAATAGTAGCCCACCGGTATCGGGAACTGGGTCCAAGCTACCGGCAGTCAGGGCTCCAGAGAGAGGAACCTCCTAACAATACGCGCCGTGTCCAGGAGTACCGCTTTCTGAATCAAGCCCTTGATCCAGCTGCCTAACGAAAGCCTCCTCAGGTATTGGTCGAGGCTCTTGGCAATTAAGCCACTGGCTGAAACAACTATCGGCACAATGATCGCTGAGCTCACATCCCACATGTCGACAACCTCGCGAGCCAGATCAAGATACTTAATTTGCTTATCTTTTTTTTTATTTTTTATTATATTAATGCTGTCTCATTGTTGACTTTATTTTTGCGGGAAATCTTATCGGAAAAAAGATTTCAGGCCTCATATCTTTGCGTCTTCATGATAATGATATTCATGAATGAATGCCGTGTTTGTTTTCAAAGTAATCTTGAATTGATAGTCCTATTACATGTTACTGTCAACTGAAAAGATGCATATACATTACATCACGCCTGTAATCCTCGAACGGTCAGGCTGAGGTGTACCTAATAGTACACCCACATTTCGCCAGTTATGTTTTAACTCTCATGTAATAGGGGGCGAGCCTATTGCTATTAACTGGGCATAAATCCAGGCTTTGTGTCGGCCACTTAGAAATTCCTGATGCAAAAACCCAATAACACTTTGCACGACCCGGGAGTCGAACCAAGGACCTCATGCTCCGCAGTTGCGCTTGCGACTTGACCAACGAGCCAGTCATAATTGAAAAATACAAATGAATAATAGACATATTTCTTCTTTTCCAGTTCCGTCCGCGCCTCAAAACCTGACAGCAAATAACGTTACTACAGAGGAAGTCCATCTCTCATGGGCCCCGCCATTGACTTTCACACTGCGCACCATTCCCAACACAGACCTTGACCCTAAGAGTCAAACACTAATACCAGATGCACCAGCAACACATCAGAAACAAGAACCACAAGGCGACGAGCCCGTGAACGAAGTCTTAAGACAAGTGTCCTCCCCAGACGAAATTCACCCAGAGAGACAAAAAGACTTCGAATACACGTCCTACCACTGGTACAAGAACGACAAACCGAAATACAACGACGACTACTCATCACATGACCTCATCGACGACTTTAGGAGTAAAAGAAATATCCGGACACGCAGACATAGAAAAAGAAGCCAGGATAATGGAACAGAGCCTAAAATCCACTATGAGAAAAATCTGGAAGTTCTAGAAGCACATCCCATAGAACAAAAAGAAATTGTCAAGAAATCCTTTGGGCAAAGTAAACATAAGGATACAACACAAGTTGCGTATGTCCTGTATTACGAGCAGGGGGTTCCAAGGTATGACGTGAACATCGTCAACGGTACACAGAACTCAGTCGACGTCAAGAGAAAGAATGTGTTTCCAAGCGATTTGGGCATGGAGGACTATTCGAGGGCGACGAAGAATTTGACGCTATTGAACACTTCCGGGAAGGTGACGAAAGTCGTCGGGTTCCGCTTGAGAAATCTAAGTAAGTGTGCTTTTAGATTGTTTTTTATTTGTGTTAGAATCTGTGGCTGATTTTGAGGATTGAGAAAGTGAAGTTAGCTTAGTTTTTTTTTAAGTTTTGAGTAGATAACTCCCTCTAGGACAAACTGAAACAAAATGGATGCATTAGGTAGCTGGTTTCCGTAACGAACTCCGTTGTAAACACCAGAAATAATCACATCAGAAGTTGACTAGTTATGGGTGTTTTTATGGAACAAGTTAGTAGCAACCCCTGCTAGGACTGCGGGACTTTTCGAAAGAGATACCGTGGCCCTGGAACACAAAGGGCAAAGAAGGAACATGGATTGGTTTTAGTCAGTAAAAGTCTGACACTACCTTCCGCTCCGCCCAGACTGGAAGGGGGGGGGGGGTCCATTTGATGATTTCCCATCCGAAGAAAAAAATTTTAAAGCCAGCGGGTTAGTTATATGTTTTTTCTTAAGATGGAAGCTCCAGGGTAGCCCACGAAATTCAAGTTTTCTTACGTGTTTTACAATTTGCCGGTCAGTATCATGATGTATGTCGATTAATAAAAAAAAATGAATACAACCCTCTAAGTTCACTTAACCCCATTGAATGACTATTTCATGGAAAAGTCTACCTTGGCGATTCCCCTTTAACTTCTGGTACTATATTACTTTTATGAGCATGGAGGTGTTAATTTAAAAGTCGTAACGTTTTTTTTTAATTACCCAGCTGGTTTAATCAATTAAGACCTCGACCTTCTGTTGAAGAAAACACAGGCGCTGATCCAATTAGGCGACAGAATACCTTTAGTCCGTCTTAATTGTCTAGATTAGTTACCGCATTTTGATGTCTTCAGACAGTTCACGGTTACAAAATGGTAAGAATAAAAAAAATGGTAGTTTGGTAGAAAATAAAATTTTCTGGGAAATGTTACCATTTAGTTTTTGTGGTTGGCTAGTAATTTAAAACATTGACTGCTTTGTTGGTTTTTCGCATGCGCTACTGCTAAGCAAGGTTCGATTCCCATGACAGGCAAACTGTAATTGGGTTTTTTCATCAGCTATTTCTCAGTATAACAATAGGCTCTCCCGTATAACATGGGACTTTAACATAACTAGCGAAATGTGGGTGTACTATGTTACAAATTGATAATTAGGTTATAACAAAACATTGTATAGCCTGTACCATTTCTTAATACTAGTAGCACCACCTTGTATTACTTAAGTTTTAAAATGGTTTTTTCGAAGTAAATAGCCGTTGATTAACTGCCATTGCTATTTAATATACCATAGGTACAACTCTGCCTTACTCAACGGCGTAACAGGCTTGATGATGTTTTTATATTTAAATACCATTTTTTCTTATCCTTTCAGAGCCCTTCACTCCATACAAGATCTGGGTGCGTGCCTTCTACAACTTCTCGCTGGATGGAGTGAAGTCGTCCGATTTGTTGGACCGACTGGGACCCAAGTCGGACCCCCTGTACGTGCTGACCGATGTCAGCCCGCCGTCCGCGCCAATCATACTGAACTTGACTTGTGATCAGACTAAACGTAAGCACTTACTTATACAGGGTGATTTTTTCAAGTAGGCGTGGATGGCCAAAGCCAAAAGTAAAATAAAATACTCAAAGGAGTCTCGGGCCTGATTTTGATAAAAACTAAAGCGGATTATTGGATTTTTGAAAAATCAATATTCCTAGCCAGGAATCGAACCCATTGATTCCGGAAAAAAACACACATATTGTATTATTACACCATTCGATAGTGTCGCTAATCGCTCCATGTCATATACTGGTATTCAGTTGCATCCGGTTAGACTGGAAGCCGACTCCAACATAGACATAGTTGGGAAAAAGCTAGGCAGATGATTTCGTTACAGTACTTTGTATAAATGTGCGTTGCAGTGTAGAAATTCATAGACAGTATCCCGAATGACTCGAGGTGATGCTGATTAGGGATTGAACCCCCGAACCGGCCGGAATCCTGCACTTTTAATATAATTTAAAGAAAAAAATGTGCTTAGAACTCTGTATTGAAAAGGTTGACTGGTAGAAAATGCCTATGGCATTAAGTCCGCCTCTATACTTTGTGCTTCAAGTGTTAAATAAATAAATAAATATTGGGTGCCGTATCGAGTAATAATCATCACTGCCTCGTTGGTCGAGTGCTCGCAAGCGCGACTGCTGAGCATGAGGTCTTGGGTTCGATTCCCGGGTCGGGCAATATGTTATTGGGTTTTTTCATCAGGAAGTTCTCAGTAGCAGCCACGGAGTCCGGATTTGTGCCCGATGATAGCAACAGGCTCGCCCCCTTAGGACTTGCGAAGTGTTGGTGTACTAATGGGTACACCTCTGTCTAACCCCTCGGGGATTACACGCGTGATGTTATGTTATAACAAGAAAATAATCAATATTGTATCATCCTCAGGCACTCTATACCTCCAATGGCGCCAACCTCTGGAGTACAACAACTCTTTGGACCAGTACGTGGTGACGCTGAGGAAGATACCAGAACAGCAGCCGCGAACGAGGCTCACACTACCCACTAATAAAAACGATATTGAAACAACCATACCAATTGTAAGTATTTCAGTACTATTAAAGAAAGAAAGAAAACATATTTATTTCGCCCATGCCACAAATGCACACAACAAGCACAAAAAATTAAAAAAAAAACTTAAATGTATACAAAACAATGTGAGATGTGTGTGTGTGTGTGTATGTGTGTGTGTGTGTGTGTGTGTGTGTGTGTGTGTGTGTGTGTGTGTGTGTGTGTGTGTGTGTGTGTGTGTGTGTGTGTGTGTGTGTGTGTGTGTATGTGTATGTGTGTGTATTGTATGTTGCGTGTGTGTCTGTGTGTGTGTGTGTGTGTGTGTGTGTGTGTGTGTGTGTGTGTGTGTGCTTATGCGTACGAAGTTTCATTATTAAAATCGGTTCAGTCATTTCGAAAATAAATCACTTGAAAGTTTGTATGAAATGCCGTAAGACGTTAACGCTATTAACTGCGTAAGGAATTTGATGTTGGTTCTTCATTTTTGGCATGTATGGCGCTGTACTGTAGTACTTTTTGTGTTGTTATAGTACTTTTTACTTTTTTTACTGCCGCTACATTCGTCACACACTGATAAAATATATTTTTTCAAAATCAAAATCAAAATATTTTATTTCACATAGGCCTAGATGGGCACTTATAAAAAGTCGACAAAAAGGTGCACGGTTCGGGTTGGTCGTTTCCTATGGAGAAGAACCGGCAAGAAACTCCATGGTTACTCTTTTAAAATAATTTGGTATTACAATTATCATGGATACAGCATTTGTACTTAAGTATGGGGGAACAGCGTAGGCCCGACAATAAGTCGTTGCTTACTACACAAAAAAATGTAGAACAAAATAAAAAGTTAACTAAAGTTAATAAGTAGCTGGGACTCTACAAAGCCTACAATGTTCACACATTCACAAACAATTGATAAAAAAGAATCTATACAAAGGTAAAAAAAAAATATTGTAAAATACTAAACTAAACAAGTGACATAAATATTGTTATCGCTGCTGTAACTATTCTGAGCAAAACATGTATAAATGATTTGATAACTATTGTAAAAATCTGATTCGAAAGAAGAGAAAAAATTGAGATTGAGAAAGTTAGAGACATCCACATATTTGTGACGTTTATGAGCTACCAGGGAAGCCGCATGCGCATGCTTTTACAGGTAAAAGTAATGACTAGTTTACAGAATAAACACTATGTCCATTAAACTCATGTAAACTATTGTGTTTGGTTTTCAACCATCAAATCGTGCCACTTCAAACGAGACTTAGTTACAGTTGACGACAGCTTAATTTTTTTAATGTCCTTTTGAGCTCGTGACTAAATAATAACAGCCGCTCGGATCGATCTTTAGGTTAAGCCGTGCTTGCCTAGGTTGGTCTGTGGATGGATGACCACCCATTACATACCAAGTTTCCTCCGTGCCACGGAAATCACGTTAAGCCGTTGGTCCCGGCTGTCATTTGTTGATCTTTGACAGTCGTTACAGGTAGTCTAGAGGCCCAAAAAGTCTGATAACCAGTTTTACCAAGTGTTATCGTATTACACAGTACTAACTGTGTTGTGGAGGTCAGATAGGCAGTCGCTCCATGTAAAATACTGGTATTCAGCTGCATCCGGTTAGATTGAAAGCCGACCCCAACATAGTTGGGAAAAGGCTAGACAGATGATGATGTTGATGTCTCTTTGTGAATTAGGCAAGAAAATCTGGCTATGAAGTAAATACACCATCATCATTCTCTTGTCCTTATCCCAATTCATTTGGGGTCGGCGCAGCATGTCTTCTTCTTCCATACTTCTCTATTATTCGTCATCTCGCCAGACACCTCCTTTCTTGCCATATCACTCTTTACACAGTCCATCCATCGTTTCTTTGGTCTTCCTCTACTCATAAGTAAACACACCATCTAAGTTAGTAATACAACGCAAATAACATTTACACTTATGGAAAGTCTAAAATAAAATGTAGGACAGTTATGAATATAAGGAAACTTGAATAGTTTGTAAAAACGTTCAATTGTGATTTTATAAATCACGGTGTGGTGGGTTAGTGAACGAATTAGAAGTGATTTTTAAATAAAAAAAATAGTAGGGCTGTCGTTTTATTCTTTCACAGAACGTTTACTTCTATCCTTTTTTTTGTACTGAACCATACCTGGGAACCTTCTAGTTACGGAGATATTTGAGGTCAAAATTCTAAATTTTTCAATTTTTTTTTTTAATACTTGTTTTTAAGGTAATAACTTTGCTTTAATTACATCCATGACCCGTTTACTATTCAAAGCATCCATCAATACAATGTTTTTAGTGTGCTACATTGAGTTACCGTAAATTGCGATTTTACACCCCAAAAAAAAAATCGAGGCCTTCAGGGGCGGCATAAAAACTCAGGTTAGGCACTAATCACATAAAAAAGAAGCCCAACCCGAACATGTATCGTGTGTGTATCATCCCTTACGTCTGCCGATTTCACTATCATCATCATCATCATCATTTCAGCCGAAAGATGTCCACTGCTGGACATAGCCCTCCCCCAAGTGTCGCCACATTGACCGGTCCCGTGATTGATTTCACCATTTCTTGCAAATCAATAGTACTGGATAATCAGTCTGTAATGTTCCCTCTGCTGGGGGCCTCCTCTCTATGAGAGGGAATGGGCTATAATCCACCACGTGGGCCCACTGCGGGTTGGTAGATGTCACATGTCTTCGATTTTTTTTCGGTTCTAGGACATGCCGGTTTTCTCACGATGTTCGTAAGTCGAGGCCGCCACCGCTGCTCTCGGTATAGTACTGGGTCCATATAAACTTAATTTGTTACTAGAAGAGTTGTTCTAAATTGTATGTTTTAATTTCAGGAAGTTGACCTGTGGAACATGACCCGATACGAGGTCAAAGTGTACGCGGTTACTCAGTCAGTTGCCAGGGATAAATCTTTTATAACCGGCGAAGAATCCAAACCAGAGGTAAGTACTAGCGTTCAGTGGCGAGAGTTCCATACAACTCGATTCCTACCGGATTCCCTTTGAAAATTGGCACAATAAGTATTCTATAGACAAATATTCACATCTATACTAATATTATAAAGCTGAAGAGTTTGTTTGTTTGGTTGAACGCGCTAATCTCAGGAACTACAGGTTCGATTTGAAAAATTATTTTAGTGTTGGATAGCCCATTTATCGAAGAAGGTTATAGGCTATAAAATATCACGCGGACGAAGGTCGCGGCCAACAGCTAGTTAAAGATATGCACTCCAGCTTACCATTTATAAAAAATTACCCTTCGCTACTGCTAGCGTTATTAATAGCTGTTACATTTTGTTTCTCTTCCTCTGGCTGTCCTTGTCTTACGTAACTCAGGCGCAAAATGTTTCCCTCTACCATTATCCCTAACATTAATTTGTAATTGTAAATAATGATTGCAGTCGAAGTTTTGGTTTTGGAGCTCCTGTGTGAGTGAGCTGTGTGTGTGAAGTGAAAATAACCTAGAACGAACGAAAGCCGATAGGCACTTGTTCTCCCCATCATTGCGATAGGTTTTTTTTTCTGGATCATATATGGGAACCTTCCAATTACGGAGATATGGAGGTCAATGTTCCAACTTTTTTTTTAATACAAGTTTTTAATTTTATAAATATTTCCATGACCCCTGTACTATTCAATGCATCCATCAGCACAGTGTTTTGAGTGCGTTCACATCGAGTCCTAAAACCGTAAACTGTGATTTTTCACCCAAAAAAAAAAAGTCGTTTCCCAGCAATAATTTTTGCGTAGAGTTACTAAGTTTGATGAACGGAATGGTTTACGGCATCGTGAAGGGTCCGCTTACACCCTGTATGCGCCGTGTCAATATTGTTATACATATCAAAGAGTACCATAGAATTTTCAGTTTCGTCGTGTTCATAATGCATTGTAATGTTGATGCTTTTTGCGTTCCGAGTTTCTGACACCATCATCTCATCATCATCATTCTTCCCTTATCCCAATTTATTTGGGGTCGGCGCAGCATGTCTTCTTACTATACTCCTCGATTACTCGTCATCTCGGCAGTCACCTCCTTTCTAGCCATAACATCCTTCACACGGTCCATCGTTTCTTAGGTCTTCCTCTACTCTTAGGCCGCCATCAGACGGACTGCATCGCAGCAACCGCGCCCAGTCAAAACTGGTGTATCCAACGGAATAGTTGAATATATCGACTGCGCGCGGTTGCTGCGATGCAGTCCGTCTGATGGTGCTGCGATGCAGTCCGTCTGATAGCAGCCTTACACACTCATAACAACTGTATTTCTCCCTCAGGAGGTCTCAAGCGAATGGTGTGTAGCCCACTCGGAAGCGATGTCACCCGGCGACGCGGCGGTAGCGCAGAGCGGGGTCGGTAACGCCGCTCTGCTCGCCGTCTGTCCGCTACTCATCGCGGCTGTGGCAGTCGCTGTATTGTATTGGAGGTGAGTCTAATTTGACCTACTGGCTGGCTAATAATGGCTTGAGCTGTTTACGTCGCACGTATGCACCCAGAGAGAAGTACAATGATCGTCACGCATTGGACGCCTGAAGGGAGGTCTTTACCGTGGAGGTAGATCGTGGCGAACGTCATTTGACGATCTGCCCCCATATTCACAAATGCTTGGTCCGAAATTTCGTTTCGGAGTCTGTGTTATATTATCAGGGTTCCGTACCCGTAGGGTAATCAAACCCTATTACAAAGCCTCCGCGGTCCGTTTGTCTGTCTGTCAGCGGGCTGTATCTCATGATCCGTAACAGGTAGACAGTTGAAATTTTAACAGAAAATGTAATTCTGTTGCCGCTATAACTAAAAGTTAAAGCCGTTTAAGCGTTTTTAACCGTGATTGTATACATTTTGCATGCCTTATGGTAGAATCACTTGAGACATGTAAATTTTATAACACCATTGTAACAGTGTTTTCTGCAAAAATAAATGATTAGATTTGAAGGGGTTCCCCTACTACGATGGTACGGAACCCTTCATGCGTTGGACCGACTCACAGTTAGCCGGTTTTATTTTGGCATAACGAAAACGAGCGAGGCTTAACTTAAAGATCGACCCGAGCCGCGGTTATTATTTAGCCACGAGCTCGTCCGTCTAAGGACGACATTCAAGTAGAATAACTTTGCCATATTTGTCTTCATAAATAGCTTGAATTCTATCCTTTTTCGCAGGTGTAGAGCTCGTCTGAGTAAGTGCATCAGTGCTGCGTACAACTATTTGGAGGAAGGTGGTGAAAGGGCTGCTAGGGCGCCTCTCAATTCTTACAAGAAGCCGGGTGAGTTACAGTTCTTCACAGTGTATTTTCTAGTTAGACCTTACTTTTGGCAGTGGTTGCTCAGTTAAAGTTGATAGTAATTATGTTTTACGCTTTTTCGTGAGTGCCTAGAGATTATTAAAAGGTATTAAAATTGATTTGTTGTAGACGTCGACAAGTATGTGTATTAAGGAAATAACAAAATAAACAAGTGGTATCATTGTGCTGTTTTGCGATGTAATTCTTTGTTCGTTACTAAGGCCGATTTACACCTCAAATCGCTAGGCGAAATTAAACCTTATTAGTATAAAGTTAATGTTTATTCCTCAATCTTAAATTAATAAAAACATAAATTTATGCAATTAAGGTTTATTTTCGGATGATGCGCGACCGAGCCAAGCTGGAGCAAGTTCAAGTTGGCTGTATGGATTTTAGCCTAAGTTTGAATTGGATTTCCAATCTGTCCTGAGCCTTAAGTTGTCATATTATTAGTTTTTGTAAAATGTAGCTTTTATGTGTGTCGTAGTGGTGAACTGCTCCCCGCTGGTGTCGTGCGCGGACGGCGCGGCGGCGGGCGCGGCGGGCGGCGCGGGCGGCGCGGGCGACGGCTGCGGGCCCGCGCGCCCGCCGCGCATGGCCGGCCGCCGCCAGCCCGCCGTGCGCGCCGCCAGCTTCCCGGCGCACGTGGCCGCCTTACACGCTGACGGGGACATTGGCTTCAGGTAACACGACGCCACAACAATATTAACTGTACCTGGCCTATCTGCCGTAATCTGAAACCGACTGATTGGACCATTTTGTAGCGTTTATTTTCTGAGGTGCTAAATAAATGCTTTCCTTTCTTATAGCAAAGAATACGAGATTGTGGTAGCGAAGTCAGCTGCGTTGGGACACACCAGCCACCATAGTCATAGACCTGAGAATAGACTGAAAAACCGGTACCTGAATATTACTGCATGTAAGTAGACGTCTCAAATACTTTTTTTTACAAGTTTCTAATGTATTTTCAACAGTTAGAAGATTCCTTGAAGGAATCCCGCGGCTTGACGAACCTAATTAATATTGAGCGTGAATATTGTACAGCCGATATGAGATCCAAAAAAGTTTCCTTCGATTTTTAAAAAAAACTTGGCCATTGAGCCATTAATACGTTTCTTTGCACTTTACTTTCTTCAAAAGACAATTTATGATAACTGATGATAGAATTATTCAAATGTGTATGAGTGACAAAACAGTTGTGAAAATCATGGAAGAGGCACCATTACTTCTTGCTCCTCCGGTGCTGTGTGTGACTGATGTGCTGTCTCCCCAGACGACCACTCGCGCGTGTGCGTGTCGGCGGGCGCGCGCTGCGGCGCGGCGGGCTGCGTGGGCGCGGGCCGCGGGGCCGCGTGCGACTACGTCAACGCCAACTTCATCGACGGCATGCTGCCGCAGCTGCAGCCGCAGCACATCGCGCGCATCCGCCGCAAGCTCGAGAGGAGGAATAGACCGCACAGGTGAACTAATGATTTAGATATCCATCTTATTTTGCATATAAGATTTTAGTCCTCAAGGCTGGATCAATTCTAGGGGGATTTTTATATAACGAAGGAACTAGAAATGTAGTTAACCGCATCACTGACAACAACTGTTTTGTAGCCCAGCGTAGCTATTTACAAACGCTTTGATTCGATTTCGATTCGAGAAGTCGTATGTCTATCTCGCTCGGTTACGTAATACCAAAAAAAGATAGACATACGACTTGTCGAATCGAATCGAAGCGTTTGCTATGCAGGTCTTACTACTGAAAAATAAAGTGGCCGTACGAAATCTGCTAGTGTCCTGTTCATTGATATATTATTGTTCGCGATATTGAATAGCAGTGATAGCCTAGTGGTGTAATCGTCGGACTGCTACGTCATAGGTCTCAAGTTCGAACCCAAGATACACAGCTCTGACATTTCGGATTATTGTGCGTATTGTTTAATTAACACTTGCTTCGGTGAAGGAAAACATCGTGAGAAAACCAGCATACCAGAGAGATATTTCTCGACGGCATGTAAAGCCAAGTCAGAGGCCCATGGACGGCATTAAAACTGTGACACCAGGCTAAGCACTAACCACACGATAAAGAAAGAAGAATTTGAATAATTTGGTAACATCCTATTAACTATGACTCGAACTCTGCTTTACGACTAATCCAAGTATTTCGTGGTGTACTTACTAGTAATTCGTTGAATCAGTTCAGAACTTTAACTGTACAAAAGCCTAATATTACTCATATTTTTCACATTTTCTGTAGTTGGACAAATAAAACTTGCCTCCGAATATGCAAAATTTTCAAAACTGTATTCTATTTTCGTTGCAGACAATCATCAGTAAAACCGACGAAGCCGCCTCCCAACCTCGCCGAAGGCATAGAGTCAGCGTTCCTCAATATAGAGTTCTCCGGTATCGTAGAGTCGGACGAACAGAACTCTGACTCTGACAGCGATAGGAGCGAGTCTGACTCGGAACTGGACGACGTGTATGTTGATATCGGTGAGTGATATCATTGTACTATAGGCACTCAACATAGAGTTCTCCGATATCACCATCGAACCAGGCAGGCATGGCTATGCAGATGCTTGGTCATTCTGTCATCTGTGGTGGCAAGTACCATCAGCATTCTCTTGCCTTTATCCCAATTTATTTGGGGTCGGCGCAGCATGTCTTCTTCTTCCATACTTCTCTATTACTCGTCATCTCGTCAGACACCAAGCTTTAAGTATAAGGTAGACTGTTGTTTTCTTCGTCACATTGTTCTAAAAATGGCGAAGGAAAACATGGAGAGAAATGTTTGAAAGCTTTCTTATCATAAAAAAGACATTTATCTACGATTTTCTAATCACAGAAAATTGCGACTTTCACACTGGGCTCTGGTGGATTACAGACCATGCACATAGACTTGAGTTCTAGCAACAGAAACATTAAAAATGAATAATGTTATGTTTTCACTGATTTCTTTTCATATAAAAAGCTGGTCAGGACAATTTGATACATTTTGAAGAGCGTCTGCTATTTCATCAACTTACTATTATTTAATTTGTTCACAGACGGCGTCCAAACCCGGGTGAAGCTAGAATGGCTAGTATGGCGTCGGCGGTACATCGCGACCCAGGGCCCCACGCCGGCCACACTGGACGCGTTCTGGCGCATGATCTGGCAACACCGGGTGCACACTGTCGTTATGATTACCAACCTTGTGGAGAGAGGGCGGGTAAGTTTCAAGTCTAGATTATGTTAGCAGGAGGTGCAAGACATTTCCTAGTCCGAGGTCTAAATATAGGGTGTAAGGGACAGCCCTCCACAAACTGACAGGGTGCATTCATCTCCTTATTTTGAAGCATATTCCACCGGAATTGTTATTTTTTTTTTCAGTTTCTATTCCTTTATTTCAGTGTAAAATTACATTCTCTGTACGCAGCACTCCATTTATGTAAATATAATACGGCTAAAATCAAAAATCCAACAATGTATGTTGAGAAAATCTAACGAACTCGTCGTCGCGCTTGCCGTTCGCTACGTGCGTTTTGCCACGGTACGCGTTTGCCACATTACGTATGAGGAAATAAAACAAATCAAATTTATTGGATTCCCAAAACATTCCTGTAATAATTTCTTGTACCGGTCATCTTAGTATGATATACTGAGTTTACCCCATCAGTTTGTGGAGGGCTGTCCCTTACACCCTGTATACAAAGCTCCTGCCGAATATGACTCTTTTCTTGTGTTAACTTTAATGAGAAATAACACGATATGCGTCGGCAACCTGTTTAAGATGGCGGCCATATTTACACAGGACAGGAGGGTGGGTCATCACGACATTCCTACTGTACTTGTGTGTCTGCGACATATCAAAGACTGCACATGAACTTATACCACTGTTTTTAGTTGATTCAACCGCTCCAATGAACCAATCCTCGTTACAGCGCAAATGCGACATGTACTGGCCAGCTGGCGGGGCCGGTAGCTCGGCCGAGTTCGGCGGCGTGCGCGTGACGTTGCTGCACGAGGACGTGCGCGCGGCCTACACCGTGCGCCACATGCGCGTGCACAACCTGCGCACTGACTGCAGTGATGTAAGTCTACTAAACTTGATTGAATAAATGATGGCGTGAAAATGGGGAAAAGATAGCTTCTGTTGTAGTTACAATCACAGACGGCAGCACAGTGTTGGGCGAATTTTTCTTGAGTCAATTAATTTAAAATCTTAATACATAAACTCACGCCTTCCCCATGGGGGGTAGGTAAAAACCACATAACGCCACCTGCTAAGAAGAACCTATTTATTATAACTAGAAGACGGGATATTTACCATGTTTATTGTTTTCTTTGAGTTCCCGATATTTCGGCGCTGTTGCAAGCACCATCAAAAACGAACAAGAAAGAGGGTAGACCGATTTGTCTGCTCATTAACACCCACCCGCAATAACTTCAGTTTATCCGTGATCATGGTGCTTGCAACAGCGCCGAAATATCGGGAACTCAAAGAAAACAATAAACATGGTAAATATCCCGTCTTCTAGTTATAATAATTTTAGTGACCATGAAAGTTTAAAATCTTAGAACCTATTTAATAAACTTGAATATTTATTTATTTATGACCAACTTATACTTACAGTTATTGGTTAAACATAAAAAAAATAGCTTTAAATAAATCAAATCACACGAACAAAAAAAAAAAATAATATCAAATGATTGCTTTTGGGTTCTCTTCGTGTTCTAGAGCAGTAATTGCAAATGTTTTTTTTTATTACAACATGGGCTTGCTCTTGACCTCGATCACGCCTGATGGAAAGCGATAGATGAGGTCTATGATGGGACGAGCGTGCCATAATGTACAGCTCTGCATAGGAGTCAAGAATCGATCCTAAAATCGGGCAAACTGTAACACTGATTTTTTCATCAATGACACCTACCAAACCTTTCAGTCAACAAGCATTATTTAAATGTTATATTTTATTTCAGCAGGGAAGTTCACCAAGCAGTGGAGACAGTTCGGGCACCAGCAGTGAAGGTCGCAGCGTGGTACAGTACCATTACACGGTGTGGCCTGACCATGGAACCCCTCGGCACCCGCTTGCCGTGTTGCCGTTTGTAAAGGCCGCTGGCAAGCATCCTTCTACAGTATTAGTGCATTGCAGGTATGTTTCTCGAATACTTTCATTTTGCGTCTAGGTAAGATCTATGTTTCTCCATAGCTATAACCTAGGAATTTTCAAGTACAAAGTGAATAGGTTGCTTCTAGACATGTATTTTTTTGATTGAAAGGATATTGTCATGTGAAAGGATATGCTGCAGACCATCAAACTGAACAACTTTCTCCTTGGGTCCAATATCGGAAATGCGAAAAAATTATCAGCTGTCCCATACAAAATTTCAATACCTATTCGATCCAAATGTAACTAGTTGTCGGAGAGAAAGTTGTTCGGTTCGATGGTCTGCAGCATATCCTTTCATATGACTATGCCCTTTCTGTTACACCCTGTATAAGTATAGTTCTTGTCAAACACGAAAGGTAGTTTTAAAATCCGTAGCAGGCCAAGAATCTCTGTATATATTGTAGAAAATATAAAATAACTTTTGATAAGTTAGGGTTAAGGACTAGCTCATATCACGCCTAAAACCATGACGTTACCTTTACTGATATACCCATTTCGAGGTACAGAGGTTGGCAACATCGATGAATTTATTGGTCCCTGAAAAGGGCTCAACCAAACAGGGGCCTATAGTTACTTTTTCATGATTTGTGACATTCATTATTATTATTTATTTATTTAAACTTCATGTACAATAGTGGTACATAGGCGGACTTAATGCCACAAGGCATTCTCTAAGAAAACATTGTGATAGGGTACAAAATAAGTATATAAAAAGTAACTTCTTGCTATCGAAAACACATGACACACAAATTCATGTCCCTTGTTAAATCTACGTGGAAAACTTAGCTTCTATTTAAATCTACAACTTTTTTCCTTCCCAGCGCTGGCGTCGGCCGTACAGGCACTTACATAGTCCTGGACGCGCAACTGAACCAACTCAAGCTAACCGGCACTCTATCTCCCCTCGGCTTTCTCTGCCGCGCGCGCACCCAACGCAACCACCTCGTCCAAACTGAAGAACAGTACGTCTTCGTACATGACGCCCTACTCGAACACGTACGATCCGGAGACACCGAAGTAGAGTTCCCTAAAGCAAGGCAATACTTAGCGAAACTTCTAGAACCAATCTCTGATGAAGAACTAGCCGTTTTAGACCTTAATCCGTGCAAGAATAAGAGCACTAATGATTTGTCCAATGGTATGGAGAATGGTGAAACTTCAAGTATTAAGTCCAGTCAAAACCCTAGTGAAAAGGAGGTTCTGGAGAATGGAAGTCAGATGTCGATTAAGACTGATGACTTGAACAGTGAGCAGTCGAAGTCGGTGAAGGATTCTGAAGGAACTGATGAGCCGAAGGAAGGAATGGTGAATGGCGAGGAGAGTGAAGGAGTGTACGATTTGGCGCCGCGGTCTACGGATACGTACAGTAAGAAGATGCAGGCGTATAATAATATGAGTGAGATGGAGAAGGAGGAGATGAGGAGGTGAGTTTTTTCTCTGGTTCTTGGTCTTTGTGGTGAGATTTTGACAGTTATGGCTAAAGCTCTTACGCTGATGGTCCTGCCATTTTGAGCCTCAAGCTATCTTTTTGGACTCCATTAAAATTGGTTCCAAATTCATCAAGCTGTTTACTGCTCAATAAGTAATATCATTTCTGTAAATAGTAAATTAAACTTCGGCGAGAATAATACCAAATTTGTTTTTTATTTTTTTATTTTCAGAGCGAATCGTGCTGAAAACTATGCATTGTTAGAACGCATGAGATCGCTAGCGAACAGACATCACACATACCAAGGCCCACCGCCCGTCAATTTACTAGAAAAACAATTTTTGGTGAGTATAAGAAAACAAAGAAAAAAACATTCAGCACATAAAGGGTGTCAAGATCCTTAACGAAGTCGAAAGGCACCTATTCTCCCCGTCATTGCGTTTTTTTTTTTGTTCTAGACCATACCTGGGAACCTTCTAGTTACAGAGATATTGGGGGTCAAAGTTCCAACTTATTTACTTTTTTTTTAAACTCTTTTTAATGTAATATTATTACTTTAAACACCTCCACGACCCCCGTACTATTCAATTCATCCATGAGCACAATACTTTGAGTGTGTTCCATCGAGTCCTACCGTTAAAAGTGGTATTTCACCCCAAAAAAAAAAGTCGATTCCCAACAATAATTTTTGCGTAAAGTTAGTTTGTTGTACAGAATGCTTGGTTGATGGCTTCGTTAAGGTTCTTGTTACACCCTGTATTAAAAGTCATACGTCTAACTAAACAATAAAGTATTTTATTGATGCTTTAATACTAGAGAATTTGGTGGGGGAATGGTGGCAAGATGGGCAGACGACATTGTTGCGATAGTGCGGAAATATTCTGGATGAGGCTGGCACAAGAACGTGGAGCTTGACACAAGCAAAGAGAGGCCTTTGCCCACCAGTGGGACAGTACTTTCAGGCTAATATAAAAATCGTCTCGCCACCTCTTTCTGGTCCGGCCTTTGCGGCGCCGTCTGTCTTATAAATTAATTAACAGCAAAATATTTGATAGCCATTTGCAAAATTATCAACATTTAAAATGCATTCTCGAATGTTTTGGGAAGTAGGAATTAATATTTCATGTTACCCGCAGCTTATAACCCGATCGTGCGTGGAAGCGAGCGTGTGTGCGCGTGCGCCGCACAACGCTGACAAGAACCGGCCGGGCGGCATCCTGCCTTCTGACTCCGCCAGGGTCATGCTGGTACCTAAACCTGGAGTCGAAGGTAAGATTTTCAACCTGCTTTACATGTTCTTACAGTATTCGCTACGTGTGCGTGTGAGCATTTGCAAACTATAATGGGTGCGAATATGATGATGATGAGTGATAAAACACATTCGCGAGTCGGCATCAAATTTATTATCATTAAATTAAATAATAATAAAATAAAATGACTGGACCCTGTTCCCGATACCGGTGGGCTACTATTTTTTATATTTTAAATGTTTTTTTTTTATATTACTTTGTATAGAAATATTTAGAAATGTAAATTATATGTATTAAAAATAAATAAAGGAAATAAAATAAATAATAATAAATCATATTTTTTAATGTTTTTTTTATATTACTTTGAAAAATATTCCTATGAATATTTAAAAATGTAAATTATATGCAGAGATAATAAATAAAGAAATAAAATAGTAATTAAAATAAATAATTAATGTAATAATTAAATTTATTTATTAATTATTTTCTTTATCTTCTTTAATTTCCTTTATAGAGGAAAAGCGTTAATAAGGGTATACAATTTATTCATACTCTTTCTGTCTCCAGGCAGTGAGTACGTAAACGCATCGTGGGTATGCGGCAGACGACGAGTTCGAGAGTACGCCGTCGCACAGCATCCCGCCGACTCCGCAGCCGATCTGTGGCGACTGCTGTGGGACCACACAGCTCAGCTTGTCTTGTTACTGTCTGATACTAATGATCCGGTAAGAAAAGAAAACAAGAAAATATATTTTATTCGTCTCAGAAACTCGTGCTTGTACAAATATAATAATAATTGAAAATTAAATCATCTGCCTAGTCCCTTTGCC
Source organism: Noctua janthina (assembly GCA_963576755.1). Lineage (NCBI taxonomy): Eukaryota > Metazoa > Arthropoda > Insecta > Lepidoptera > Noctuidae > Noctua > Noctua janthina. The sequence goes on along the minus strand of OY755075.1, from coordinate 8,356,694 downwards.
AACTATGTTGTGATTGGCTTCCAGACTAACTAAATGCATTTGAATACCTGAATTTTAAATAGAGCGACTGCGTATCTGACTCAAACCAAGACAAGATAACCTTCAGTAAAACTGGTATACTCCGGTCGCGGAGCAGGAAGAAATTCATACACTGACCTGTCATAACTTGTCTCTGTCACTCGCGAATAAACGTATTGCCGCCGCGCTCGCTCAAGTACGTCGGGCCGGATGTCTATGTACGAATTTCTTCCTGTTCCGCGACCGGAGTATAGAAAGAATTTCGGACTGTCAAAAATTTACAAATGTCAACAAGCCGGGCTCGACAGTCGTGATTTACGAGGATCTAAAAGGGACGGTGACCTATCCACACAAATCTAACACAAATGTTTTTATACTTGCTCTTCAATATATTTTATTTTTGTTTTACAGGAATGCGAAATATTCTGGCCAACGGAAGAGGAGAAAGAGCTATTCGTTGCCAACTTCAGAGCTAGTTTTGTATCGAAAGACACATACGTAGCTCATCGAAAAGCTGACAGGAAAACGCCTGCACAATCCCCGGTCGAACCAGAGACAAACGGCTATCGACGGCAAGAGAGCAGTGACTGTGCAGATGACGAACGGCTAATACCGGAAAACAGTTCTCCAATCACAGATACAGAACCCGCATACCGCTTCGACAGAACAGAACTAAGACTAGAAAGGCTCAGTGCCGGTAACAGAGACTTGTCAGCAAGGAAATCGATAGCAAACGGCGATCTATTCTCGTCCTTATCAGAGAAGAAAAACGGTCCAAAATCACCTCGATCTCCATCAAAAATGTCTTTGAAAAACTTTAAATTGAGCTCCCCTACTAAGTTCAAATTCCCCGATTGGGGGAACAGGACGGCGGGGTCACCGCCTGATACAGCCCCCCCTCCACCGCCCGTGGCGCCTGCTTTAACGGTCGAAGAAGAAGCGGAACTAAGACGTCCATGCTACTTCTTTGAGAAAGTAGACAAAGTGCCAGACGATGTACCGTTAGACAGAGTAATCGAGGTCACAAACGTGAGCGTACATTCTCTTCAAGATGATTACCAGCTTAGTGTAAAGTTTATCAAGTGTAGTCGGTGGTTGGACGGTGATACCACGGATTATTGTCAAGGACGGCCGGATGATAACGAGTACGTGAAGGCGGTTAGACAAGCGGCGAGTGAAAGTGAGAGGGAGACGGCTATAGATCGACTGATAGAGCCGTATAAGGACTCGTTTGCTTTAGTGGAATATGTTGCTGGCTGTCAGATGGAGTATAAGAATGGGCCGGTCGTTGTTGTTGACAAGTAAGTATTCACTCATTTTTTTTTTAAATATTTTGTAGCTTAACTATGTAAGTGCAAAACTGGGGGTAACTGCTTAAGTTATTTTATTTCGCATAATCTCTGGTCGACGTAATAGTTTGTTGCTCAGTGGCGAAGCGTCAAATTTGTGTAAGGGTTAAGGCAACGGAAAAATGAGAGTTGTATTTTTTCCGTCACTTATTCTATTCGTCGTTATCAGCTATCCCGAAAGCAACGAAATTGAATTGTAAAGAATAAAATGCAAAGGAAACTATAACTCGACAAACTTCGGCTTACCTCGTTCTCTACAAAACGGTGATGCCAGTCGCGGAGTCACGTGTGCGCGTAAATACGAATTTAATTTTGAATTCTGACACCCGAGCGCTGATATGGCGCTACCTGTTGCCTCCTTTGTAGACATGAAAAATTATAGCATTTTGTAAATGTTTTCAATCCTATGGTGTATTACATGTGTGACACTACGTAGAGTGCCTTGTTCCCGAAGGGCAGCCGGCAGGAAACGGCTTCTTAGGTGCCTTAGGGCCTGCTACCTGTGGTAGATAACAGGCCTGAAGGCACCCAAGAAGCCGGTTAGTTCGGTTTCGATTTAATTATTCATCCTAACTTCAGAACCCTTCACTGTGCGTGTCCCGACACGCTGTTGGCCTGTTTTTCGAAGATATCTTCACTAACATACTCTTGTTTCCTCAAGATACGGCGGCTGGAAAGCCATGAACTTCTGCACGATGTCGGCCGCATGCGGCGGCGCCCGCGCGCTGGACGCGCCGCACCCTGCCGCGGCCTACCTGGCGCCGCACGACGCGCGCGCGTCGCTGTACTGCTGGGCCGCGCTGGGCGCGCACGCGCGCACCGCGCCCAACCATGCGCGCGCGCACCATCACGCGGCGCTGCTGGCGGCCTACTGCGCGCTCGCAGCGTACGGACATCTGCTGTCTAACACCACTAGTAATACCGGGTATGTGTCATAAAACCGATTCTAGACTGAAGTGCAAATATAGTGCTGGGTCACATGATGTCGACCTGCATGCCCTGATGCCTGCACACTGGAGAATGATGAAATAATCCTTCGGCAATTTGCAGGCGCGATATTATGTTATTAAACCATTAAAATTCTTTACAGGTTCCCCGACACACCTGAACAAGAGTCTCGGTAATACACCACACGACATCACATGTAAGTAATACTCAGCGCGTTGTGTGTACGTCCGTGCCTACCCCGCTGCGTCGTGAAGGTCCGTACCAGACAGAGCCATGCACGACCACTGTATACCAAGATTGGCCAGTGTTCAATTTGAAAGCCTCCTATGATTATAAGAGCTTCTAGCCCTGGATAAAACAGCTGTTGTAATGAAAATATATCTGTTATATCATTGATAAGGCTGTCTTGAGAGCTAAAGAAATGCCATAGGCTAGTGAAAGTGTTTGCGAGTCTCCTACGTTTATATGAGCCTTGCTAAACCTGATAATTGCGATAAAACAGCCTTGATAAAGTTATTTGAGAGCCACTGAACCGATGGTGGAAGAAACCGCAAGGGACAGTGAGTGCCCTGTTGTATTTACAGCGTTCGGCTCAGTACCTAAAGTTGCAAGTTGAACAACTCGCTCAATGTACGAATAGGCTTTTAACGAACAAAAATGTTGATTTGATAAGAGAATAAGGTTGTTTAATGTCTATAGGAACGTCGGATGTCTTTCTAAATATGATATATCTCTCGGTAAACTCAAAATATTTCGTATTAGGCCAGCCTATATCGAGATATGTCTGTTGTAGAAAGTTGTACATTTATATGAGTCTCGCTAGATCAAGGTGTATCTTGCAATAATAAATCTATAACGGAGTAAATGTCCGTTTTAGAATTGAACAATGTTATGGACCGTTCTAGATCAATCTATATCTCAATAGATCGGCCTGTGCCTGCAAAAGTCAGTTTTTCTGATCAAACTAAGTAGTTATTTCTAGATCAATGTGAATATTTTATATGTTACTCAAATAAAATTAAGTGTAACGTTTTCTATATGTGAATGTCCTGTAAATTGTTAATGTAACTTGTATTAAACATGTTTTCATGTGTAGAACAAACAAATGACTTATATAAGTCTAGGTAAAGTCTCCGGAAGTTCTTGGCTTAGCAGAGGGGCTTTGAATTATATGTTTAGCCGGTTTAACACGGGCTGAGTCTAACATCCGTATCTATAAACAAGGCAAAGTGATTACTTGAGTAAAAGTAATAACTTAAGATACAATTTTTAATCTGTAGTTTAGTAATTGCTTGAAGTTAGAACTGTCAAAAGTTAGAATTCTTAGCTTTGCTTCTTTAATGGTTTTTACTTCGTTCAAATTCTTGTCTATTCCACAAAAATGTTTGCTTGAGTAATTACTTGAACTCAAGTAATTAATTAAACTCAAGTAATTAGTTAAGCTCAAGTAATTAGTTAAGCTCAAGTAATTAGTTAAACTCAAGTAATTAATAACCTCAAGTAATTACTTAAACTTAAGTAATTACCTAAACTCAAGTAATTGCGTAAACTCAAGTATTTACTTAAACTCAAGTATTTACTTAAACTCAAATAATTCCTTTAACTTGAGCCATCATCTGAAGGATACTCATGGTGAGATGTGTAGGTTAAGCAGGAAGCAGCAAGAAGCATCCGTTGAGACTTAACCCTTATTGCAATGAGCTCTGACACAAGCCCCTCTGCAGACTTCAGTGCTACAGCGCGATTATTCATCATGCTTTTAAGAAATATATATCATTCTTATGATCTATTGTATTAATATCAATGTTTCAAGTGACGGCGGGTAGTTCAAATACAATAATAAATAGATTTATTGCTTATTAGATTCGTATTCTTTTAAGTACGTCGTGAAAACTCACAACGCCCTCTATTACAGTGGACTTAAACATAAACTTGTTTGAACTATTCTTTATAAAATTGTTTGAACTATTCTACATACCCTTGAGAAACAGAGGCGTGATGTTATGATTGAGGTTACGTACAGGTATACTCTGAAAAAGTATCAATAGGAGCATACTTAAGTTGACTAGTAGAAAATGCCTATGGCACTAAGTCCGCCTCTGTTCTTTGTGCTTGAAGTGTTAATTAAATACTAAGCAAATAAAATGATCATTTATTTATCGTATAAATGTAGTTCTGAAGATTAATTGTTAATTTAAGTTAACAAAACTTATTTATATTATGTCAAGAGATTATTGGGTTCTACTAATATTATCTTTGTTCACGGTTAAATAAATAAATAATGTTTTTTTTTTTAAATACACAAATGGAATTTTAAAGATTATCTCCACCCGCCGTTGCTTAGCCCTGTCCTATTATAAACAGTAACACCAAATCAGTTATTCAATTCTATACAAATAATAAAAAGTAAATACATTAAAATAAAAACTAAAACTTTTGCAAATAAAAATATAACCGACACAAAAAAAACACTAATACTGCTAAATATCTTTTTTTTACGGAGATGGGTCAGAAATTAAGAATTACTAAAGTAGATAACTTATAATCGTATTTTAATAATATGTACTCAACATTGGTGCGTCGAAATTCCTATACATAATAGGTTTTTTGTTGTATAGAATTGATCAACTGTATACTTAATTAGAGATCTATAGAGCTAATTTAGATTTTACCACAGTATAAATATATACAGTATTGTGACTCGGCCCTGTCCTTGAAATAATTACCTACAGCCGGGCGGTACGTTCGCAAGCAATAGAGTTGCCGCGCCTACAGTATTTTAATTTCATCTACTTAGTTGAGTTTCTTTTTAAATATTATATTATTAATTTTTAAAAATTGAAGTTAGTTGTGAATGAAATAAGAAATGTTCAATAAAAAATACAAGTTGTGTCTTTTGATTACCAAACTCGAGGCGTGTAGATATGACTCGTGTTCCGATCGTTTGTATGAAGAAACACTACTGTAGATATTATTACCGTGATTTTACTGAAACTCTTCAAAAAAAAAAAACGAATAGTGTGTAGTTAATGTGCTTATTGCTATAATCGACAATGATTCAGCGTTTCATACCAATATAAGCATTAACTGTAAACGAATAAGGTTAATTTTTCAAATGCTACTGTGACCAAAGTCAAAATTAGCTCTATAAATCTCAAACATAGTGACTGTATCCAATAGTTTAATCTTAGTGGGTTGTTTCGGATTGTATGCTCAAATAACAACAATAAAGTAGCGAAAGTTGATGGAAAATATAACAAATTAAACGCTTTTTCTTATGAAATAAGATGTGGTTGTGTATTGAGATATTAATCGACGGATTCTATGGATTTTACTAGCATTTTTTTTTATGCCGGCCATGCTTCTCATGTCTTGCGGTAGTCTTTTTTATCGAGTTGGAACTTTAATGTTATATTCTTTACGTTAAAAGGTGTCTCAATGACAAAAAAAATACAGGTTTAATGGCCGAGATCTTTAAACGTTACTTGGGCGTTGGCTGAGCGTTATTTGTCCCACAACTGTGTCTGTGTGTAAAATAGATTTGGGAACATGTTAAAGCAATCTCCTTTTATAGATTTCGGCTAAGTTGGAAGCGTCAGGGTAGCTCGCGAATTCCAAATTTTTTTACGCGTTTTTACAATTGGCAGTGTCAGGCTAGCTCCAGGGTAGACTTTTTCATGAAATAGTAATTCAATGGGATTAAATTAACTTAGAGAATTGTATTAATGGTGTTAATGATTATAAAGATTCTGTAAAGCCATATTTGTTACGGTCACGATTAATATTTTAATCAACATGCAACCTGACGCTGACCTGAAAATTGCAAAAAACTAAAGAATATTTGAATTTCGCGGGCTGTCTTAGCGCAACCTCCTTGCACAATCTGTCTGTAGTAAAAGTAACATTAAAGTTTTAATTCAATAATATTACTGTAGTCAAAAAATCGTACCAATAGTAAACTACTTGTTGTAGTTAGAGCAAATGAGTTAGGGTCAGAAATGATCGTAAGTAATGGAAGAATTCTCAAAAACAACTTGATTTTAAGTCTCATGTTGTCTCTGTCACTTATTTTCCGGAAGTTCACGTGGTGTCACTTGTCAATTTACGCCATATTTCCATATGAATAAATTTAAGGGCCAAAAAACATTTTAAAATGTTATGTCGAGTTTCTGGAACGCAAATCAATGATAAAAACCAAGTTAAACCTATGTCAAGTTGAAAATTCAGTCAACCAGTCTGAGCAGTTGCCATGCGTTAGACAATTTGTGAGCTTATTTTTTTTGTTTTTTTCGTTCCAGAAACCGAGTGTTCAACATTTCTCATAAATTTCTGACCTTAACATTAAAATGACCCCGAAAAACTTTTTCAATAGCAATTATTTATAAAATTTAGACGCAGTGCAATAGATGTGTTACGCATTTAAAATAAATATATTTTTAATATTTTTTTTTTTTCTAGCAAAGTATTAATCGTCTATGGAGATATTTTGACAACGTCTGTGTTTTATTTACTAATTAAATTATATAGGAATGTAATGTGTATAGTTGTATTCGTCGGGACGACGAGTGATATCGGCATATATTTTTTTAGCTTACTGTACTTGCATGTGGTAAAAAAAAGTAGTACAATTCGGTTGTAAAATGAATGTTAAATTAGCAAAAATATAATTTAAAATTTTGCTCAAAGTTTGAATGACTGTATAATGTTTCAAAAAACTTGGTTCATAATCGAAGTAAAATAACAATTATCGTAATAAAAATAAAGTACATATTAGAAATATTATGCCCACTCGTCCCTCCGACTCGTGTAATTCCTATTAAAATCAAGTTATGGTCCAGTATTTTTTATTGTAATAATTGTAATCTAGTTATTATCGATATAATTGTGAAGACTGCTTATTAGTGGTTCGTCAATTAAGATGTAATCGGTTCCGTTTGTTGTATTACCAATTTTTGTGGATCTCTGGGATCGTAGTCGCAAGTCTCTGCGACCGAAGTGGCGGTCTGATGTCTGCGAGGTCATTAGTGTCCCTTCACACGGTCCAACATAATGTCGTGTTGGCTCGGGTTGTAACCGTCTTGAAATGTTGTGAAGTGATCGAGGTAGAACAAAATTGTACATTTCCTCATTAAGTGTTCAACACTTATCCATAGAAATAGTTTAATTTAGTTGTTCCATAGTCATAGTCGCTATTGTCATAGCTCAAATTTTTTGTTTTTCTTTTTTTGATTTCGATCACTCCACGCGGCAACGAAAAGAAATTTAGAGAAAAGTAAATGTATTTAGAATGTGAATAAGGCGGGTTTTGTTTGTGCGCTGTGGTCCCGTGCGTGCCATTTTAGACTTAGATAAATATACGCATAGATAGTTTCAATTATATTGCCCTATAGATTTAGGTAGGTATGCTGGATTTTATTAGATACGTTTTTTCCCCTCCATTTTAGAATGAGTGTGACATATTTTTTAACTTTATATTTCTGGTCATAACCTATGCATTTTAATGCTAATCGTGAACAATTTAATCATTTGCGGTTATCACATTTTTGAAGCAAGTACGGTATGAAGTATTTGTGAGCGCATTTATTTTGCATAAAAAAAATTTTTTGGAGAAAATGTTTTTCGCGCAAACATCCCCGCCTGTCGGTTAACCAAAGATGCGCGTATGTATAGTATTTAACGATGGTAGGTGAAACGTAGGCAACTGAGTGTCGCAGCTACTTAGAATAACTAGATTAAGGTTATCCTACTCTGTAATTAACTGTTATATTTATATGTGTGAGAAGTAGGCTGTGGTCGGGGTATAGTAAAAAAAATAAAGATCATTTCGTAAAATCTAGTAAGGTGTTGATGAAGTTTTATAGACTGATTTAAGATTATATAATTATTGCCTGAAGATAAAAATATAGTCTGAATCTTCTTCGTGTTGATCGTACGATATTCTAAAATAGTCTGAATAGTTCTTATTGTTACGCAGAAATAAATCGATTTAGATTACACGTGTGATACCTTTGCTTGTTTTTTTTATATTGCCGAATCCGAATAGACTTCGATCATTATATTTTTTACTGTATCCTGTCACACAAAACAGCCGCTCACTTAACATTTGACATACTATCGTTTAGAACTAATCTTCGGCTCAATTTCATAATCTTTTAGATGCAACACTTTTATTTTTCAAAATTAAACTCAGTCATATACTTGCACATTATGTAATGTTTATTTCAACATTAAACATTTAACACATACGACAAATTGTTGCAGGGTATTGTCATGCAATCATGGAATGTCATCAACGATATATTTTCTAACATGCTTGATTTGTGCAAGTGTTGAAAATTTGCTTTTTTTAGGGTCTAATCAAGCTAGATTTAAACGGGCCTGGATCACGTTCACACCAACATAAATATTTTGATGGCTTGTGTTGGTGTGGGATCGTGTGTTCGGGGCTTTACTTCATTACGACTATATATGTACTGTGTGAGTGTAGTATGTAAATTTTTGTCACTCATATTGTGTAGAGTAAGCCCTATAACACTTTATAAAAATATAACAACTATAGTTGACTAAACTGCTTCACATTAACTCAAATGGTTCCATCATCTTGTAATAACAGATTTTTTGGTCTGTATTTTTGAAGCTTTAAAGATTTCGTGTTTAGTCATCTAATAGTTTGTACGCACGGCGGCCAATCAAGCTATGCAATACCAAATTAAGCTGATCTCTCATCGTAAGGGAAGCTCATACAAAGCGAAGTCAGGTTATATTGGTTATGTACATCTTGATGTGCCGCCGTGTGTACATCACATATTTATATAATTCAAAAGAATGCTAGAGTAAAAACTAAATGTTCCATGTTGTACGGACGGCCGAGCGAAGTGTTGCTGTAGCTTTTAAGATGTAAAAATGTTGCAAGGTTTTTAATAATGATGATATTAAAAAAAAAAGTAATTATTATCCGTAATACCGCCTTTTTAAGAACTGTATTGTGCCAATTTTTAATACTTCCCTGTCCAATTGACGCATTCCATGGTTTTGTTTTTATTCGTTTTCCATGTGTATTGTCCCCAGTAAATTAGTTTTTTTTTCAGCAAACATAATTTATTTTTATGTTTGCAATATTAGTTAATGCATAACATAAGTCGTGGTTTTTATACGTAAACCGATGAAATATTACAATTATTTTAATATTTTTGTTTCTTGGTTTGTTGGTGATAAAGAAGGATAGTTCTACAGTTTTCATGACATCGACAAGAAATCTATGGTTCACTGTACTAACACAAATAGTTCTTATTAATTTTGTATTTAGTTTATAAGCAAAGTGATTGTACTGTTTAATTTTTGTATAGAAAGTGCATGAGGACACGTTTTTGAACAAAATAATAATTTATTTTTCCCGTATTGATAAAGGTCGAATCCTACTATTCTGTAACCATGAAGGACTACTGAATAACATTTTCATGGAATAAGATACTATGGTCAAAGTAAAAGAATTCGTTTAGTTTTTTTTTTTAATTTGACGGCGTGTTGGATGCGTTCATATGGTATACAGTATAGTGGGAAGTTGCCTTTATAATTAAAACTCTATAAACTGGTCGTACTCATTGATACAGCACTACTAGTTACTAGAAGGCACAAACTATAATTTTATTGTAAACTTTGAGTACCATTTAATACATAACACTTATATTTTGTACACGTATGCGCTGGATCGCATTTTTGTACAGTCAGCCGCAAAATGGACTGTTTACGTGCAAAAAAAAAAGAATGAAAATAATATTACCATGCTTGCAGTACTTTTATATACTTTGTTTTTATTTTTCGAGTTGACATTACCCAGTTTTAGTTTAATTGGGAACGATCATGTACAGTTTTTATTTTAACAAAAATTGTCTAATTTTGTAAACATTTTTTTTAAGACATCACACTGTAATGTAAATCTTACGAAGACTTATTTATTTTTTATGTAACCGCCTGTATTATTTCAATTGTAAAAATATATAAGAAATTATCTATATTTTAGTTTTATTTATTACTTTTACATGATTTTTAATCCTTTGAGTTAGTCGAATACTTCTAGAGGTCACGACTATTCGATTATGTTTGTAGACGATTTCGCAAAAAAATCGTCGGAGACCAAAGTTACAATTGATATCCTGATAACTCATCATCTGACTAGCCTTTTCCCAACTATGTTAGGGTCGGCTTCCTATAACTGGTATTACTTACTTACCAGTATTTTTCATGGACTGCCTATCTCACGTCCACAACCCAGTTAGTACTGGGTGGGTAATACGATATCTCTTGGTAAGACTGATTGTCAGAATTTCGGACCACTGACTGCCTGTAACGACTATCAAAGATCTACAAATGACAGCCGGGACCAACGGCTTAACGTGATTTCCGAGACGTTGTCACGGAGGCAACTCGGTATGTAATGGGTGTCCACCCATCCACTGACTAACCTGGGCAAGCGCGGCATAACCTGAAAATCGATCCAAGCGGCTGTATTATTTAGCCACGAGCTCCTCCCTCTCGTAACTAAAATAATAAAAACCGTCCCTATTTACTTACGTTTGGACACCTATGTACATTAGAGGTAAACAGAAGGCTCTGCATAGGTAGACATAACTGCATCCAGACTAGAAAATCGATTTTTTGCAACTTTTCCAATAAAGCCTCTTTGTCACTGGAAGTGATTGGTAAAGACGTTGCATTTAACGGACGCGCTATGCCCACTTCATTTTATACCTTAGAACAATCTAGTTAGAGTAACAATTGCACCTGCACTAAGTTTGAACACCCGCTCTTAACTTGTCTAAAGAGTCAAAGCTGTATGACTTATCTACACTCTACAGCTAACTTGTTGTCAAGTATCGAGGTAGAAAAGTTCTTCATGGATTTTATTAGTTAGGTCCGATAACAGCATGCCTATGCGGTCAGACAGGATGGACAGATAAGGTAAGCACTCTGTGTGATGTCGTTATTTGGAGGTTGAGTGGAATAAATAAAAGGCCTTTAGACGTTGAATTCAGATAAGAAGGATGGCAACTAAAATTTTTTTTTATCTTGTTTTCATTCTTATTCTTATTATCCAGTCATTGCATAATGTAAGTAAATGAAATTGTTTGTTTTGGATCTGATTTGGTATTGTAGCTATAGCTAGCTTAAAGTATATAACTTATTTATTTATTTCAAAATATCTGTTAATTTTGGTAATGCCCATCTAGTGACAACGACTGATCCTTAAATATGTCTTATCTGCGGATAGTGCAGTGGACTGCAACATTACTACCTAGTTTTGTTAAACTTATTTGTTATATACATATATGTTGTAGTTGTTTATTATCCCTCAATAATTAAAATAAAAAAAAAAAAACTGTAAAACTAATGGCGCTAGCGGTTGGTTCCAAACATTGTCATTTGTTGACAATCTGGTAATGTCACTTTATATTTCAAAATGGCTTCATTGGGACCTAGCTTTGGTCGCGCCATCTACAGTGAGCTTCTTCCTGGTGTTCTTCATCATTATTGGAAAGAAAATCAAAAACATTGTGTTCGATCCTTGTCTAGTTTAAGGTAGTTTTAAGGTCCATTAATTTTTTGCTTTCTACCCACACTTCTGGTGAAGTGACGGCGATGAGCAGCCATCTTGGTGCTGCTGTGAGTCGACGTTCGATTACCGAAAGGGAAGCAGGATCGCATTGCCGTGCTCGCCAATGTGTCGATTACCGCATGACAACCTGACTTTTCGTCTACTATTGTGATATAGTGCCTTCTGATCCTTCAGTGCCGGGCACCCACCTGGTGGGTTCACTCAAGTCGCACTTGCGATGCTGGGAACCCACCTGGAGGGTCCAGTACTCATATGTATGGAGGGATGGCACATGTGTATGAAACGGGGGTGGAGTCGAATTTAAGAGATCAACGTTATGACCATAGAAAAACCTAACAGGCTGCATGTTTAAGAAAAATAATCGCCTAGGGCACTAAAACTAGTGATAACGGCCTATACCTTCATATGGTGACACTTGGGGGAGGCCTCTGTCCAGCTGTCGGCTGAAATTATGATGATACCTACATACACAGTGCAAAACAGAATAATTCACAACTGTTTTATGCTTCAACTCGTCAAAACACGTAATCCACCATTTGATAAAACTTGATACAAACTAACATCAGAACTCAAAGCACGTATTAAAACTTTTAACTGTCTGCTATCTGGGCCATCGATCTAACTTTATTAAGGCATCAATCAGCTACAATAGAACCCGCCAACTAATCAAACTTGAGGGGAACCGCGGCGGACACGAGTTCCGAGAAATCGGGGAAAATGAGCGATTGCGCTGGCAAACTTTCGTGTAACAGGGAGCTTTGTATTGACGTTCAGTTTTAATTAATCTGTAAGGGAACTTGCACACTACGTGGCTACCCACTACTTTATTCATTACTAGCTTTTGGCCGCGGCTTCGCCAGCGTGAATGTCGAAAAACGCTGAGAGACGTATAAATTAATTTTCAATCGTCAGCCTAAGCACAAAATTTGAAGATCCTAACTTCAAAACTGACGGACTTTCATTATATAAACTTCCATCCCCTATTTACTTACTTTTCATAAAGAATGTGCCCTCTAAGTTTCATGTCTCTAGGACTTGCGGTTTGGTCTGTTTGTTGATATATCACCCAGTCAGTCAGCCAGTTTACCATTTTATATATTATATAAAAAGAATATATAAAAAGATTTTTAAGGTAGCCCCTTTTTCTATTGAAACTTTGTATTACACTAGGTCAGCTTTTTCTTTCGTGTCGATAGTAGGTAAGGTAAAATATCAAGAAAATACCTAGTTACCTATGTAACATAATTCGTAGTGAATCAGCTGCGTACTTAGCAACGTGTCACAAGTGTTTTACATAATATCTAACACCACACATACTCTAAGATTTCTCTATTCTTTTCCCCGCCTCAAATTGATATTCTCTGGTTCTAATATTCAAATTCAAATAGGTCCATAATCTAAATTCTTTAGTTCTAAATATTCAAATTGATACTGGCAAAGGTATTGAATACCAGGCTGTTTTTATCGTAGTCGATATATCGTCGCTCTAGCACCTTATAGTGAAAACTTTATTCAGATTACAGGACAGTTTATATCTCGAGTTGGTATGTCATAATAATAATTACGTTGGTATGAGATTTAGTAAAATTATGATGGTTACTCATTTTAAAATGTCATAAGGTAATAATGTCATAGACAATAATAATGGGAAACTGCGGTCCATCCACTTATGTAACGTCTCAAGCGCTTCCCTTCGCAGTCTTAGCACCCACGGGACATGGTGGCCTTGTTCTATATTTAGTCAGGGATCACGCCGTAAATGTTACTCAAGGGAAATGAGCAGACTGCCTTATATGTTCTCATAAGACAAGCTTTATCGGGAGTAAAGATGTAGCTATTTTGCAGTAAGTATTAGGATTAGGTGAGGAATTGGTGTCAATTTTTCTCAATTGCACCTTTTTTAGGGTTCCGTAGCCTGTCTGGCCTGCTTGAAAAAAATGCTTTGAATGGCAAAAAACAAAACCCTTATACTATTCGTCATGTCTGTCCGTCCGTATGTCACAGCCACTTTATTCCGAAACTATTAGGACTGTACAGTTACAGCTTGGTAGGTAGATGTATTCGCATTGCATGCGCATGTTCTTACCCAATGTGCCTGGCCCACTTGCATGCGACTGGAACAAACGGCGTCGGGATGGCTCCTTTCTACCATCTTGTGCACTCACATCTGGCAAGTGGCTGATCCGAGTGTGATCGGTACCTCTGTCTTGAGACTTGACATCTGTAAATCCAAAAACCAATAATGGTAAAAAAATTGAAAGGTGTCTTTTGATTTTTTTTATGTTATCGCGCTTTTTATGTCAATTTTTAAACAAGCTTACCTTTTTATATTTTATACTCTTCGTGTATCTACGTTTGCACAATTTTGGTCCATTAACCGTCGGAAATGTAATATTTAGCCGTCCTTATGGAACCCACACAATTGCCATCGCATCTGTAAATTTTTCCGTTCACTTCTCATAAATTTTTATTATTAGTCCATCGCGCTCGGCTGCTTGCAGCGTATTGAGCGACGAAGTGCACGGATTCGTGACATAATTACGAGTATTATTTGTTTACAAAGTGGGAACGTGCGAAACAGGTTTATGTTTCTATGCGTCCGTTTTATTTATTTATATGTACATTGGATTTTTTGTTTTGTCTTGCACTCCTCTTGTTTTTTATTTTTATTTTTTTAATAAGTACCTACGTATTTTTATTTGTTATTACTATACACAGTTTAGTTCTATTTAAGTACCTATTCATGCATAACTACACATACCTACCTAACTAGAAACAGAACTGTTTTATGTCCGTCACATCACCATCTCAGGTCCAGTTGAAAACCAGCGTCGGGCACTATCTTCTCGGCAGTTTGCTGAACTGGGCCTATTTGGCGCAGCCGTGAGACACACAATATTATCTCCTTTTTTTTTTTGTTTTTTTGTATTAACATTTTTATTGTATAAATTTAAGATTTTTTTTATTTTTTAAAGATTTTTTTTGTGCTTGTTGTGTGCACTTGTGGCATGGGCCAAATAAATATGTTTTCTTTCTTTTGTACGCCTTCACGGCAAAACATAGCGCCCATTTAATTAACCTACGACCTTTATGTAATACCTATGTTTTACAAATAAATATTCTGATTCTGATTCTGATTCTATTCTGTGAAACGCTTTACGATTTTTGTACAATAATAAAAAAATAATAAAGATTAAGGGGGTTCCCCATACATCCCCTGAAACTAAAAAAAAAAATGTTCATCAAACCTATACGTGCGGGGTGTCTGTAGATAGGTCTTTAAAAATGATATTGAGGTTCCTAAAAACATTTTTTCTCACAGTCAATCGTTTGAAAGATAGACACTTCCAAAGTGGTAAAATGTTTCCCCCCCCCCCTAATTTGTAAAGTAACAGGGAGGAAAATTCTAAAAATGTTGGATTTTAGAACGTAAAAAAATGTAGATTTTCATCAAACTACAGCAGTTACTTTGTTTTTCATTAACATACTATGAAAAACAAATTTATTTTTGCTGTTAAATGTAATACAATACAACATAATATGAATGAGCTTTCAAAATATTTTTGGTATTCTGTTTGGTGCTACGGAACGCTGTAAGCGTGTGAGTACGACTCGCACTTGGCCGGTTTTTTTATTATACGTTGCTCCACACTACGAATTTGTCCGTGGTAACAAACATTCACATCCACAAACAGCCACACCCAACAACAACTACTGATGGCTTTACAAACATTTGTTCTGTGCGGCAATCGAACCCGCGACACACAGCGCTGCAGCCAATCCTGCTGTTGTTTACCTGTGCATCACCCAAAAGTTCTAATTCCCCCTTACGCATTTCATCATCGGAGGAGCAGAGATACGGCGCAGCGTCACCTTTAAAATTCCACGGACCCGAGCAAAGCGCGACACTTCCACGTACATTACATACATTTTATCATTACATTACAATCTGGGTCTTTTCAAGGTTCACGTGAATCGGTTTCTTCTAGGCAAGCGTGCTCTACCCTGCGGTCCAGGGTATCATAGCTTCCCATCAGGCGAGTTGCGGGTGGATTTGTAGGAGTTGGAGCATACGCTTTGGGGCTGTGTATATATATGTCTATGAGCAGCAAGGCAAACAAAAAAAAAATTTTGATTTTTTTTTTTTTTATTGGGATACGAAATAACGGACTCGAAAAAAAAAAACGAAGGCCCATAATTCGGAAACGTTGCGTCGGAGGACCATGCGTCTCAGCATCTAAATGGTTTTTATGGTCTAGGTCAACAATTGCAATAAAATTGGGATCGAAAAAAAACTCCGAATTTTTTTCTAAGTCCTCGCTCCATAGCGGCGCGGCGCCCCTAAGGCTTCACTCCAACCAAGTTGGGGCCAACCGCAAGTCAATTCCGGTGTGATTCCAGTTAAAAAAAAAGTTAACTGCCTTGTTAAATGTTTTTGGGATTGAGTCCGCCTCTTTACATTCGTGTGCTTAGGGAATCAAATAAATTCTTCACTGAGTCAGTTAATGTCAGATTCAGGCCTATTTAACGATGTCATGCGCAAATATTTATTTTAGTCATTACAGGTCAGTCAGTGGCCCGAAAGTCTGACAACCAGTCTTACCAAGTCCAAGGGTATCGTATTATCCAGTACTAACTGGGTTGTGAAGGTCAGTTAGGCAGTCGCTCTATGTAAAATACTGGTATTCAGCTGCATCCGGTTAGACTGGAAGCCGACCCCAACATAGTTGAGAAGAGGCAGGCCATTGATGATGATGATGCGCAATTATTTATTTTAATCATCTATCTTGGCTAGGTCCATACGTAGGGGACGGTAGGCTAGAGACGGCGAGGTAATATTTCACTTAGCTGTCCAATAAATTAGTAGGTAATAAAAAATTTCGCTACGTCTATTTTCACGTCGCGGCGTTTCGGCCGAATTGCGCAAAGCTGTTTCAAATGGAAGTGACAAGCGTATATGTATCTTTATGAAGCAGGGTTATATTTTATCTACCCTTGGTATATTACGACAAACTAAACTACCAAGGGTATTCAGTCAGGCAAATAAAGGACGCTAGAGATCCTAATCAGATTCCAAGACGAGAATCGTGGTGATCAGACCTCAATACGGCAGGGCCGGGCTCCACCTAAGCGGAGACAAGAGGAGAGGAGTTGTAAACCACTAATAGAATTTCGATATTTAAACTTCTCGTCCCCGCTTAGCTTTAGTGGAAACGATTGATCAGAGAAGAGAGGAGATGTCTCGTAATTGTTTAGGCCAGTCCCCGCTAGTGCGAAGGTCAAGCGCACAACGCAGATGAGAAGAGACGTGAGCGGCGTGCTGCGAGCGGCGTGCAGTGAGCGGTGTGCTGTGGGCGGCGTGTGGTGAGCGGTGTGCTGTGATCGGTGTGCGGTAAGCGGTGTACATCTCTTCTCCTTACCGCTGGTCTCCGCTTTGGTGGAGTCCGGGCCTAAAGCGTTATCGTTTTCAAAGCTAATTTCAATAGCATTGACATACGATTTTCGATAGCGTACCTATGTCAAATGAAATATTTTTAACTTTTCCATCATTGTTAGGTATTGCTGATAGAATATCAGTTAAAGTAGCCTAACATAAGAAAGGTGGGTTTATGTAGACAGTAGAATAGCAGTTCGCCCGCAACTTCATCAGCAAAAAATGTGATAATTCGGCTAATATGCAAGGTATAAATATCTTCATAATATTATTATAGATGTAAGAAAGTGAAGTACCTACTTAGGTAGGTACCTGTACCTACCTACTTAGTCATATTACAGAGTTTAAAGATAGAGGGGTACACGGATGAATGATAAAAAAAATCAGACAATTATGCTCAGGAGTATGTAACTATCTTTATTTCTCAAAAAAACCACCAATTAATATACATTTTAAAACATTAATTTATCAATGGATAGGTTAAATTGTATACCTACTTACGGACAGGCGCGGTCTTATTATAATATTAATATAATTATTAACTTTATAGTCCATGCAACGCGAATTTATTGTCCAAATTACATATTTATTGTCTGTACAAGACCGCGCTGCGAACTATAAGTGATTACTATGTTAAATATTGTCTTATTTCAGAAATATCGAATGCATATCTATAATCTGTAAAATTGACAAGATAATTGAAGAATATATAGCTCATTGACATGTTTTACAATCTACGAGTATCAGAATTAGCGCGGCGGTGTTGCAACATTAAAAAGTTTTCCCCGATTTTGGGGTATTCCAATCTTGACTCAAGGGCTGTATGCATTCGATAATTCACTAGAATTTTATTCACTGATATGGCTAAGTTCATATGTTTTAGTTACGTCTGCGATGCAATCGCAAGGATATGTAACTGTGAAGAGCTACAATTAGGTATTGAAATGTTACCCATATATTTTCCATTAGTTAAACACCTAGTTTAATTAATACGCATCCAATAAACACTACTCAATGTATTATCAACTAACTACCTAACTATTAATGACTTTAAAAGACAATAAAATAATTTGTAAAATTCTACAGAATATTGTTAGAAAATTATATATAAATAAAAATATGTATAGATATCTCGCTAAATCGTAACATGTAGGATACGGGACGTCGTAAGACAATCCGCGTTAATAAATAGAAGATTAATGAATTCATTGACTTCTTAAAGCCACAATATATGACGTGTAATATAATTTTAAAGCCAAATTTTATAGTCTGTGAGTTTATGTCGACTCATCGTCGATACTTATATGTCGATAGTTGATTAGATATAATAATATATATAGTACACAAATAGGTAACAACTTCCTTAGAATTACAGCCTTCACTTTCAGTGCGATTCCGATTAATTTATACAGTTAAGCACATCTGCAAATGCCGGTTGAGATCACTTTAGTAGCTAACGAAGTAAAGAAGTTAAGTTGTTCTTTATATAAGATAAACATGAGATCATTGTATGAGAGCAAGAACATCAATAAGCCTTTTGGTGTTAGTCCTTAACCGACTGGTACTCGTCGCTCCGAGGCTGCGTCATTCCTATATAAGAATCCATTAGTACACAGATATTAAATAAGCCGCGAGCGGCGCATTACTAATTTACAATTAACTATGTGTTACAATAAACATGAAACATTTAAATGTAGTTAAAGCATTTTCTGTCGGGACTCGGTTGCGCTACCATTCGTATCACTGGAAGTTAGACGTAGTACCGTCATCCGCAGCCGAAGCCCACCTAGCCGTCCTGAAGGCTTTTGATTTATAATACATGGTAATGATATACTTAGCTACTAATCACAACAATTATCAACTATTTCGGGAGATAACTGAATACAAAGACCACATATTTTGTAATATAGCCACACGATAAGGTGTTTGTCTTTTTGCCGTGCATTAAAGATGTTAAAATACTGAAATTTCAAGTCATTACCAGAAAATGTCCATTACATGGCAGTCAACTACTTAAATAATGATATGAAAAACCACATTCAAATGATTTTAATAAAGGTAAAAACCACTGAAATAAAACTACAAACACTGATTACAAGTAAATATATCGTTTTATCGATATCTACAGAGTAGTATGAGCAAGTTAAGGGTACTAAAACTATTTCTTTGAAGGGCGAAGGTAGAAGGAATATTTTTCGCTTCGATTCTTCAGAGGTCGTCGGGCTCGGACTGTACCTCATAATGTTAATAAAAAGTTTTTTGATTAAGAAAGGAATATGGCGAATATTTTTATTATTTCGTAATACTGCGCACAAAATCTCGGTAAATGATGGAATCGAAGCGAAAAGCAGATAATAACTTCCAACTGGCTAGCCACCGACATTATATTCATATACTCCTTTATTAAACTCCTAATTTATAAATGGATATTTCCTTCTCACGCTTATAATTCTACTAAACATCAAATTGTAAACATCCATACAGTTTATTGTCAGATTACATTTTTTAAACATTTTTATTGTCACGATTAACTTAGTTGGAATTGACGGCAATTTAAGATAATTGCTCGAATCGTATATATAATGTATTATTTATTGTCATAATCGGAAGTACCGTATAACATTAATAATTATGTCCGTTCGACCTAGGGACTCGAACATTCCAAGAAGAAATCTTCCTAAAACCTTAAACCTATCGAAAAATACAATGCGATTATTCAAAAGGGGGTATATTAAAATTCAGAGATCGCATATCTACATCGAAAAAATCTCGGTTTATAAATATAAAAATATTGAAAGTTAATGCAGAGAAAGCTCGCATCTTAAGTGACGAGTGTCGTCTAAGCGAAAGCGTTAAAGATATGCTTTCGATATGACATTTTAATACTGATATTTGGAATTAAAGCACATAAATTGTTTTGTACAATAAGGGAGATAGTCCCTGCAGTAGAATGTTCTAGAACGTGGGTTCGTCCTGTGGGTCCGAGTGCCCGAAGAGGGTTCAGTAGTAGGGGACGAATTCGGGGGCTGCGTACTCGAAATAGGGGTGGTAGAGGGCGCGACGGGAGGGGGGCAGCATCACGTCGGAGTAACGCGAGAACTGCGAGATTTGGCGACTTCCCGCTGGTGGTTTCCTAGAACAAAGGTAACACAAATAAGCAAAACATTCCAAAAAAACTTGACCTTTACAATTGCTTTTATTCTTAGAGCATTTTAATAATTAAAACATTCTGTTTACGCTTTCATACAGAATCTAGTTAACAAAACAAATTCCTTTGTGCTACAGAAACCTACAATTTAAATGTCAAGCCTTAAGTACGGTACTTAATTTATAAGTAGAATTAAGAATTTAACTATACCGCATTCCTTTCTCATATAAATCTGAGAAATTAGGGCAAAAAAAGAAGCATTAGGTGTGTCGAAAGAGGCTTGCTAAGACTAGCTAAAAGTCACATAGTTTAATGGCGTACTTGGCCTTCAGAAAATCTCTATTTATCGTTATTTATTAAATTATACATTTCAGTTTTTTCTCTGGATAAAACGCAGCTAATATCCAATGTTTCTGGTATTCCAAAAGTCTGGTAAGCAGTAATGAATTTTTCCACCTATCGATGAATTGATTGCCACCTCACAACATAAAATAAATATTACCAGAAACAACAGAGACAGACAGAGCTAACAGAGACAGGGCTGACAGAGTTAATAACTCACTTGGTATGCCTAGCGGTGGGATCATCAGCAGGATACTCCATCTGCAGTGGCTGCAGTCCTCGGGGCTCCTGTTCTCCATATGAGCCGTAAACGTAGTCCTCACTGCAGAAATATTGTTATTATAAGCAAAACTTCTTCTAAAAGTACAATAACACAGTTATTATGCAAATTAGCGTAACAGACGACGGTCCCCTCGTTATGTAATACCACATCAAAAACCCCGCTCCTTTTCATCAATCTCAGTAATGCTTTTATTTTTTACTAGCTGTTCCCGCGACTTAGTCCGCGATAACTATCCTGCTTGCGAAATTTCCGGTTTTTAGCACAAAAAATGAAGGACTTTCATACAAACTTGCGAGAGCCCTTAGACCTCTTCAATCCGGCCCTGTCCCAAAATCCGTTCTTAGCGGACGTCTACTAACTATTAACTACCTCCCTGCCAAATTTCATCTTTATACGTCAGGCGGTTTTCGCTATTTCGTGATGAGTGAGTGAGCGACCTTTCGCTTTTATATACTGAGATTAGTACATACTGAGTTAAGATTAAAATAAATATACATAGTGCTTTTTAAAAAGGGTGAGAATACATTACATAACTGTTCCTCGTACGCACTTCCCATAAATTTGGGTCACCTATTTTCATTCACATTACAGTAACATTTAAATCAATCGTTCGAAAAGCACCCATTCCCTCAATAGCATCCAATAAAACGGATATTTCGACTCCAATAAACATATAAATTAAAAAAGGAAAACAAGGACTTCGAACGAAGGCAATCTCGCCGAAATAATGACACATCGTTCAAATACGGATGCCTCGCAGATTTAATAATCAAGGGAACATGAAGACGAGGGGAAATGTCAATATTTAGATACTCAGGATTACATTTCCTCTTGCAAGCGCTTTTAATTTTGACAAAAAATCTCGCTATGACAATTCCTTGGTAGGGTTGGATTAACATGAACACGCTCAAACGTTTTAAAAGATTTCTTTTCGCTTAACTGTTTCTGATTCTTGTTGTTTTAAGTTATAAAATGTAAGGCTTCGGTGGCCCGCGAGGAAAACTTTAAGCAACACGTTTGAAATGTGGGGTAATTTTGTTGAGTCGTTTGGCAACACTGAATTGTGTAATCGGTCAGCAGATTATTAGTAACTTGAAAAAGTTTATATTGTTTGTTTTTCGAAGTTACAAGTTTGTGATGAAATGTTTCAGCTTTTTTGAGTTTGATTAATTTATAAGGTTGCCGAATTTCGATATTCCCTAACTTAAGTGCGGCAAATCTAAATCTATTTCAATTTCGCAATGACGGGAAGAAAAAGTGCCCTTTGGCTCCATAAAGGGTCTTTTTACACCCATTATTATAATTTTAAACATACCCGCGTCCAGAAGTCAAGTCCTTCAGCTCCTGCTTTTGCTCAGCTTCGTATTTCCTCTGCAGTTCACGCACGTGTTCCTGACGGATCAACTTCTTCAGAGCTTCGAACCTGGTAAAACAAAACATTTTAACATCATCATAACGTCATGCTTGTATGTCACCAAAGGGTTAGGTAGAGGTGCATGTGGCTGCTACTGAGAAAATCCTAATGAAAAACCATATAACAGTTTGATTGACGTGGGAATCGAACCCAGGACCTCATGCCTAGCAGTTACGTGTGCGGCCAGACCAACGAGGCGACTAACATTGTATTTAACAAAAAAAAAAATAACAGTACCCGACGTCGCAGAAGTTTTTAAAAGGATCAGGTATCTAAAAATAGAAATAATGATAATACACATTTTCGCGCCGTCCTAAATTTTTACGTTTCAAAATAGAACGACTTTTTTTTCGTAGGGCTTTTAAAAATGTATTTCTAAATGTTGCCAGTTAAGTAAAAATCGTGCTTATATTCTATTGTCTGTGCATTTTTGAAGAATTCTGTAAAATATAAACTTTCATAAAAACTTATAATCTTCGTAGGTATGAAATATTTTTAACGAGCTTACTTTGGAACTCCCAATGGACTCGATATTACTCGATTTAATTAATAAAGGACAGCCTGCTATATTTTATTAGAAAGGTAAATTAATTTTAGGCATCTTAACTTTCTTTTTCGAGATATTTTTAGAATGGTCTCCGTGTAAGTACCTACCTTAAAATAATTAAGAAGGCCACTTATTGATTGACGTATTTGGGAGGCTTGCTGATAAGACTTGAGTACCTAGGTACTACCTACTTACTTAGTGCTTTTAAGTTTAAAACCTCAAATCTGCTTGGGGTTTTGGTCAGTTACTACTTATGAATGTGCACAAACGACTGACTTATTTAAGTGTACTTCTGTAATAGTTCTGTGGTGACGAAACTGAAGACAAACAGTGGTACATATTAAGCAGATTTTGCTCACCTGTCTCGCTGCGGGGGAACCATGAAGGTGGGTCCACCTCGTGGCCGTGATGGTCCAGGGTACCGCAGGATCTTACCCGATGTATGAGGTACATTCAACATACCGAACATCTAGGACAAAAAACATTATTTCATTAGAAATACATACTTTCAATTTTGTTGCATCATCATCATCATCCACAGTCTGAGTTTACCCATTTCTGGGTATAGGACTCTCTTTTCTTGTGCCAATCTCCACGGTCCTGTGCCAGCCTCATGCAGGTTTTTCCCCCCGATGACAACTATGTCGCCTGCCCATCTCGTCGCCGGACGACCCACATTTCTTTTCCCCGTTCTACTTCTTGGACGCCATTCGGTGACAGCCTTAGTCCATTTTTGCAGGTATTTATACTTTCTAGTTCCTAGTCGATCTTCAATAATTAATTTGATGCATTTGCCCAGCATAGGAATAATCAAGACTGACCAAAAAGAAAAATACCGATAATACCATAAACAATGTTTCCACTACTCGCCAACAGATGGCGCCGTTATCAACAACTAAGATTCTCGCGAAAACCCGCATTCTTATTACTAACAGTAAGTATAACAAAATAAAAGCAGTGTCTAAGATGAATGCCTGTATTAAGCGTGGGCAGCCACTGTTCATAATGACCGGCCATTTCGCAAAGGTCACAGGGACGACTCCCAATGAGGCACTAAAGTTATTCTGTGGAAATAGGGTTACTGTGCACAATGGCTGTTCGTTGAGGCAGAGGCAGAATGTTTTCTGCCTAGTTTACCTTTTGTATGTAATTTGTTTTGAATGGCCTCGGAATTGAGTGTTATATTTTTAGGTAGGTATTAGCAGCTATTATCAGAGGTAAATAAGGTTACCTCCTTACCTGGCGTCTTCATAAGTATTAACTTAATTTACGAAGTAACTTCTTGTATATTGAAGAAAGACAAAATAATAAAGAAAGCTTAAAATATTCTTACAGAAACGTACATTGAGGAATAAACGTTTCTGTAAGAATATTTTAAGCCATGAAAAACAAAAGAAACAAAATACGAAAATGCTTTGAGCAAAGACGTGCCTATCTTTCACAAAAAATAGTATCTATTTATTTCAAGTAACAATTATAAAAAGCTTTTTTTAGGGCACGAAGATCTTATGAAAATTGAATTAATTATTATAAATTGACTCTGAGACGGCATCCATTTAATTAATCAATTACCTTTTTCATTACGAAAGAGAAATAAGATTTCTGGAGAAGCTTCTATCAATAATTTGATTAACTTTTTACGCAATATTGAATTATAAGCATCAGAAAATAAAAAAAGATATTCGCGACCCTGCCAGGATTCGAACCTGGAATCTTCTGATCCGTAGTCAGACGCGTTATCCGTTGCGCCACAGGGCCAGATAGCAAAATTGTCGAAATTACTGATTAGTTCCCATTGCTCCATAAAGCGATGATGTCACTCAAGACAGAAGAACATTTGTCGCGTTTTTTTTAAAATACATGGAACGCACGTGGTTTCGGTTGAGGTTGAAAAAGAAATGGAACGTCAAGGCCGTGCGATGAACGGACGTTACAATAGTTGAGCGTATGTGTAACATATGAATGAATGATTTTTTGTTTTTGTTTAGAATTATAAGTAATGGAGCAGTGGCCCAATCAAACAGCTAAAAATAATTTTAATGAATAATTAAGTGTATTCAAGTTATTATAACGAGTAACTACTGCTGACTACATCACGCATAATTTTGTAGCTGACAGCTGTATCTACAGAGTAAAATCGCCAACAACGAACGCCTAAGTATTTAAAATTAAACTTTTATCCAAAACATTTGCAAACAAATCTTTAACAAGGCCAGGAGAGTAAAAAGGCTCTAATTGGCGAACAAACAAATGAAAAAGAAAAACGTTATTCAATGACTGAAGCTCTTTGATACATTCCTTTGTTTCAAGCTTCCCTTATTGTAAGCCTTTGAACGAATTTGTCGCCAGTATGCGGCATTGTGTTGTGTCAACCATAACCAGTGTATCTTGACTTACGGCGAAATTGGGAACTAAATCTGAATATTGTACTGAATTTGACAGATTAGTGACGTTTCCCTTGACAAGCAGCGCCACCCCGAAATATCGAGTAATACTGGCCAGTTCGCATTCTTTTTTCAAATGAAAGTTGTTATTGGCTGTATTACAAGGTGTCTTGTTCGATAAAAAAGGTATTTCGAAAAGTAATCTATGTTCTTTCAAAGTGTTTTTATTTTTTTATTTTTAGAAACAAAAGTTTTTGCTTTGTTTCAAGTTTATCGTTTTTACTGAAGATATTTATTTAGAAATAAAAGTCAAAGTTCGGTTTTTGGTTTTCGTAAGATATTCTTAGAGGGTCCTAATCGAACGAATCCTTAGATATTATGTAGGTATCTATGTTTTGATTTTTGAAACATGAACTAATAGGTGTATGGTCTAGAACAAAAAAAAATGCATTGACGGGGAGAACTAGTGCTTTCGGCTTCGTTAAGGGTACTTATACACCCATTATTTGCGTGTAAAACAGCGCTGCTAAAGGCATTGACGAAATAACATATTCATTATTTAAGATATGATTTTTATTCTGTAGTTTTGTAATTGCTTGAAGTTAGAACTGTCAAAAGTTAGAATTATTAGCTCTGCTTTCTTTGACGGTTCTTACTTTGTTTAAATTCTTGTCATTACTTTAAGGTGTAACTTAAACTCAACTCATTACTTAAAGGTGTAAGCGCCAGGGTAGCCTACGAAAGTCAATTTTTCTTAGGTTTTTTGCAATTTGCAGGTCAGTTTCAGGCTTTATGTGAAACAAAATATGATTCGCGACTTAGCACGTATGTAGTTACAGAATTATAATCATTAAGATCATCAAGCATAACATAGCATAATCAGCCTATTAATGCTGGGACGCAGGCCTCCTCTCTATGAGAGGGAATGGGCTATAATCCACCACGCGGGCCAATGCGGGTTGGTAGATGTCACATGTCTTGGAATTTTTGGTTCTAGGACATGCCGGTTTCCTCAAGATGTTTTTCCTTCACCGTTTTGAGAGCAGTGGTGATGAAATAATTACACAAAGTAATGCGCCTGGCTGGGTTCGAACCCACCACTGGGCCACCGCTGCTCTAATCACATTTAATGACTATTTCATGAAAAAGTCATTCAATGGAATTATATGAACTTAGAGGGTTGTATTGATGAGTTTAATGACTATTACTCTGTAAAGCAATATTGGATACGGTCGCGAATCTAGCTTAATCAACATACAACCTGACACTGACCTGTAAATTGCAAAAAACGTAAGAAAATCCTAATTCGCGGGCTACCCTGGCGCTTACACCTCTTGATTATAGATACGGGTGTCAGCGCATAATCACACTTAGTAACCTTTAGTTATCTTTGGGGAATAAACATAAGACACCTATTGAGAATGTCAACTATATCTCCTTGAGACTATAAATAAACAACCCCATGGTCCCAGCAATAGCCACACTCATCTCACAATTTTCTAACTATCCGCGGTAATCCGTAGGGATTACCCGTCCATAATAATCTTGTTACTCAAGAAGATCTATCATAGGGAAGTTGCGTGGGCTGTGAAAAGGTGAACCGCTGACACGAGTGATTAGTCCTTGATAGATCCCTTACGTAATATAATGGGTCCTTAACTAATTAGGTACATGACGCCTACACTACATGAGGAGAACCTTTAGCCTAGATAAAGTGATATTAGTGAAAATGATGATGGAATGGCCTAAAATGTATTGTAGTTTGGGGGTATCATAGAAAAAGGAGGCTCCTCCGACCAGACGGGTGTTATGTCTGGTAGGCTATTGCACGACAGTTGTCCGATTCTTCTGTATAGTCTTAAGTCGCGGATAACTTGCGCGATGTAGGATTTAGGTGCATTTCGATGTTTAGTTCATCATCTGTGTCACAGATGGCGCTGTAGTACTTTTTGTTCTATGTTTCTGTAATACCTACTATTTGTAGTGCCGCCACATTACTTCCCCCACGACAAGTTTGAGGAGGAGTTCGTGGTTAAATAATAACAGCCGCTCGGGTCGATCTTAAGTTTAAGCAAGCCGCGCTTGCCAAGCTTGGTTCGTGAATGGGTGACCACCCATTACATACCGAGTTTCCTCCGTGCAAGTTAAACCGTTGGTCCCGGCTGTCAGTAGCCCGAAAGTCTGCCAAGGTGTAGCCGATATCCATAATTCCCCCCCGGACATAGAATAACCGAAATATACCTGGGTAATATTAATGAACTAAATAAAAGTATGCTTATAAATAGATAAGCTAGTATCTAACAAAAAACCAGATTAGAACGTTGAAAATCCTTCAATATTTTTAGTAAAAAATCATCTTCTAGTAAAATGGGCATTAATCATACATTATTTTTTATCAAATATATTTTTTACGTAACCGACAAAAAAGTGAGCCTGAAAAGCAAATCCTCTTAACTATTTAAGAAAATACGCTTTATCTGAGAAATAAATTAAAGTCACGTGAATTTTATGTTCCAAATAAATTTTTATAGGTTATTACAAAATTTCTTATTTACTTCTTACCAAAGTTTTTAACAATTGAGTAGTTAAAACGTTTGGAAGTTTTACTTGAAGCCCCGAAACTTCGACTTACAGGGAAACAGTATAAAGCAAATTATCGAAAAGTTTACGAAATTAGGGAAATAGGAAAACAAAGTTCTTCGTACTGCGAGTTTCAAATTCACCGTGTATTGTAATTTGAAGGGCGTCGTCGTAATAATTTTAGTTAATTTTGGAAACGTTTTTGTGAGTAAGGAAGTTGATTTCGACAAAATATTATCGTTTCTGCGACGCACAATTTTGCTGAATACGTTTAAACCGTTACTATACCGATATTATTTCTGACTGAGCTGTGCTCCGCGGATTCACCCGTCGCTTCAGACTTGTTTTATTTTTGCTCGCTCCTATTGGTCGTAGCGTGATGTTATATAGCCTATCGCCTTCCTCGATAAATGGACTATCCAACACTAAAATATGTTTTAATTCGAACCAGTGGTTCCTGAGATTAGCGCGTTCAACCAAACAAACAAACTAATCAGGTTTATAATATTATTATTTCTGATGAGGAAGATATTCCACAGATGGACTAAACCGGATTTCAAAACCAAGATAGTCGCTCTGGAAACTTAGAACTAACTAGTTTAGCCCAAGTCAAAGTAGTTCGTAAGTTTAGCTTAGACCAAACCAATATTCTAATGGTATGGACGTTCAAGCCAGCGCTAACTTCCAGTTGACCTGGCTCTAAAGTAAAACGATCAATATCTTGAATCCAACCTAGATTATAAAAGTCCTTAAATACTTCTCAACTTAGGCAATGGATAATTTAAAATCTAACTGGAGAAAATAGGGCAAATTTAGATTAAAAAAATCAACGCAAATTTTTTTGTTTCAGCGATTTTGGGCTAACAAGTCCAGACTAGGATCTATCCAAACTGCAACATCATTTTTCTGCTCATTATTTGGGTGACCCCAAATGGCGCAGCATGTCTTCTTCTACCATACCTATTTCTAGCCATATAATTTTACACACTCTCCATTCATTGTTTATTTGGTGTTTAATCTATAATATAAAAATGAATCTATGAATTTGTTGCTAAGCGCAAATCTCGAGAGCAGCTGATCCGATTTCGCAAATTTTTTTTTGTTGTGTTTGATACTGTCAGGAGAAGGTTCTTAGGTAGGTAGTAGGTAGGTAGTAGGGAGGCAGTAGGGAGGCAGTAGGGAGGCAGTAGGTAGTAGGTAGGTAGTAGGTAGGTAGTAGGTAGGTAGTAGGTAGGTAGTAGGTAGGTAGTAGGTAGGTAGTAGGTAGGTAGTAGGTAGGTAGTAGGTAGGTAGTAGGTAGGTAGTAGGTAGGTAGTAGGTAGGTAGTAGGTAGGTAGTAGGTAGGTAGTAGGTAGGTAGTAGGTAGGTAGTAGGTAGGTAGTAGGTAGGTAGTAGGTAGGTAGTAGGTAGGTAGTAGGTAGGTAGTAGGTAGGTAGTAGGTAGGTAGTAGGTAGGTAGTAGGTAGGTAGTAGGTAGGTAGTAGGTAGGTAGTAGGTAGGTAGTAGGTAGGTAGTAGGTAGGTAGTAGGTAGGTAGTAGGTAGGTAGTAGGTAGGTAGTAGGTAGGTAGTAGGTAGGTAGTAGGTAGGTAGTAGGTAGGTAGTAGGTAGGTAGTAGGTAGGTAGTAGGTAGGTTTTGATTGATTTTGATTTAAAGTAGGTATCTGATGAGTTATGCAGAAGTATGGAAGAAAACATGCTGCGCATAATATGCCGCACATTAATTGAACTAAAAACCAGCCTTTAATGTTTTCACAGATGTAACTTAGGTTTCCCCTCAACACGCCTAGCATGACCACCGTAGAAACAGGTTTTGTCGCCGGAAGAATCAACAAAATGACAGATCAACACAAGAAATCTGCCATTTTGTCGATTCTTCCGTCCATAAAACCCGTTTCTACGGTGGTCATGCAGCACGTGCTGGAAGTGAGAGTGGGGCGTATACCGGGGCTGATTGCTATGTATTAGGCGTAAGTAGAAAACTAAAGTCTTCAGCAGAACGAGTCGGTTTTCTAATGACACTAGAGGATGCATCTTGGTAATCGGTATCATTTTTTACGAAGCACGGCATCGCAGTAAGGATCAATTTAGTAGTGGCACATCTCCAGAACACATAAGCACTTAGGTATGATAATGTGGTGATGATATGGTAATCTACGGTCTTACCTCATCATAGTCAGGAGTGCGGACCACGTTCGGGGGAGCCTTGGTCACCACTCTGCCGTACGCCTCGCGAGAAATTGCAGGATATTGGTATCTGAACCTAGAGGAAAAAAAAAAAACATTAAACTGTGCTCATTCCACTCACACACTGTGAATATGTCATTTAAGATTTTTAGAACTGTTTTAAGCTTTCACGGTTTACAACTAAACTTATACTGTCACTATTCTGTTATACAAATTTGTTGATTTGCAAAGAATTTGTTGACAAAAAATTGTTGATTTGCATATTTTTTTTTAATATTTCTCTGGTGTTTAATTTCTTTTTTCTAAAAAATGTAAACGATAGATAACATATTTGCTCTCCATATAAGCCTATTTTTATCTCTGTAAGACCAAAACTTTGAGAGATATGATTTTTTTTTGTATTATAAATCAAAATAGCTGCCAAATAGCAGGAAAGTGAATTGGACCCAAGTGTGTAGTGTATTAAAATTGTTGTTTTGTAAATACCTAGAATATCGCTAGTTCAAGACCGGACACATTGTATAAACGTGCAATGATTGATACCCTACGAGGGCTATGAGTGAACGTAGCAGTACACAACTAGAAGCTTGACCTCTGTGGGGTTACACTGTGGCGCAGCCAGCCGAGAGTGTCCATGGAGTTTCTTGCCCATTCTTCTCCATAGAGATCTACGCTTTGGAATGTGCAACTACAGTACTTTCTCAAGTTATTATGTCTTGTGACTGTAGCTTCGCTTCTTTTTGTTTTTTTTGACATTCAAAAGTGCCTGTGATGGTCTAATTGAAATAAATGCTTTTGACTTTTGACTTTGCAGCGTTCATAGAAAAACACGAATATTACCGAAGCGTAAAGCAGTTCTGATTCACCTGTATGTACGATACCTATCAACTTAATCCTATTAATATTACACCTAAATACGAAAGTTCATGTATGGATGTCTGGATGTAAGGCTATTTGTTCCTGTTTCACGCAAAAACTACTAACGGGATTTGGATGAAATTTGGAGTACAGATAGTCCATAACCTGGGTTAACATATGGAATAGTTTTTATCCCGGTAGTAGGATCCCTTGGGACGAACTCCACGCGGGGGAATCTGCGTGCATAAGCTAGTGATCTATAATGTAATAATGCCGTCGTTTTCGGAGTATAATTACTACCAACGATAGGGAAGCCTTTTTCGGGAAATCAAAATGGAAACGCCTTTTACTCCACAATAATATTGGTATTGTGTTTGGAGTGTTTAACACCTAAGTCCTTAACTCTTTACAAAGGGATTATTTGAATGAAAAGAGGGTACTTTTGTTTATTTGCGTCTACCCTCTTATTCATTGACATAAGAATAAGGATTTATTTTGTATTATTTTATACTTTAGCGATTTTGTCGTTTTATTACTTAGAAGTAATTAATTAACATAACATCACGCCTGTAATCCCAGAAGGGTTAGGCAGAGGTGTACCTAATAGTACACCCTTATTTCGCCAGTAATCTTTAAGTCCCATGTAATAAGGGCGAGCCTATAGCCATCATCTGGGCACAAATACAGACTACGTGGCAGCTACTGAGAAGTTCCTGATGGAAAAACCCAATAACACTTTGCTCGATCTGGGAATCGAACCCAGGACCTAATGCTCAACAGTCGCGCTTTTGACCACTAGACCAACGAGGAAGTAAATATTCGCGTGTAGATCCCGTAACTTTGTCTGTCTTCATGAAGTCAAACTTCATACTTTTTTTTTCGCTTTCCGTAAACAAAACCTAGGGTGAAACCACGTATTTCCATCCCAGACACAAATAAACAAACAATGCCACGGAAATATTTTCCATTTTCAAAGTCAACATTTATTTAATAGGGTGGCAGCACATGTTATCTTACCTTGGCGCCGCTCGCGGTATCGCAGTATAGACAGGCCATTCGTTGTACATCAATGGGTCGCGGTAGGTGCTTACTTCATTCATTATCTCCGGTGCCCTCGCCTGTCGCTTGGAGAATCTGTGGGCAAATATTTCTATAAGTATCAAAATAATTGAGTAAAAAATGGGCGATAGGGAGGAATTGTTTGTAGTAATATTGATATGCTAGCATTCTTAAGAGAAAAACTGTGAGGTATGGTTATGGGAAAATAATTATTTAATTATTTAGGATCTCCAACAAAAGATATACACAAATCACTACGTGTTCACGGTGTAAACAGCCTTCACGAAGCCGGCAAGCAAGCGTTCTGTACATCAAACTAAGTAATACTGCGCAAAAAATATTGCTGGGAAACATTTTTTTTTTAGTGTGAAAAATCACGTATCTCTTTATGTCATCATCATCATCATCATTTCAGCCGAAAGACGTCCACTGCTGGACATAGGCCTCCCCCAAGTGTCGCCTCATTGACCGGTCCCGTGCGTCTCGCATCCAGCGGATCCCCGCAACCTTTACCAGGTCATCGGTCCACCTAGTGGGAGGCCTTCCAACGCAACGTCTTCCAGTTCGCGGTCGTCTCTTTATGTAACACACTCAAAACATTGTGCTGATGCATGTATTGGGTCATTTTAAGTAAAGTTACAACAAGAAAAGCTAGAACTTTGACCTTCAATATCTCCGTAACTAGAAGGTTCCCAGCCCCGGCAGTCTCGACATAGATAGCGACAAAAATCGGTCGTTAAGTCATAACGATGTCAAATTTCTTTAATAGATTTTCAACCTAAGGTTTCGAAATAAAGTTAAAAATCTATTAAAGAAATTTGACATCGTTATGACTTAACGACCGATTTTTGTCGAGACTGCAGCCCCAGGTATGGTCCACCACAAAACAAATCGCAATGACGGGAAGAACAAGTGCCTTTCAGCTTCGTTGAGGGTTTTTTTACACCTTTTAGAAATTACGTGAATTTGTGAATTATTACGGAGGTACCTACTCCTTTAGTTAAGGAGACCACAGCATGTACAATATTGTTAAGTGTGTCGCATTTGTATTCGTTTCTAAATGATACGATGCTGTTCGGGTCAATCACCGAACAACATAAACATGTTAGCGTAATTGAGACACCGCGCTCTATGCCTTGAATATTTAATGTATTAAAAAAAAATGCCTTTATTCTACATCATCTGCCTAGCCTTTTCTCAACTATATTGGGGTCGGCTTCCAGTATAACCGGATGCAGCTGAATACCAGTATTTTACATGGAGCGAATGCCTATCTGACCTCCACAACCCAGTTAGTACTGGGTAATACAATACCCTTTGGTAAGACTGGTTGTCAGACTTTTTGGGCCACTGACTACCTAACGACTGTCAAAGATCTACAAATGACACCCGGGACCAACGGCTTAACGTGTTTTCCGAGGCACGGAGGAAACTCGGTATGTAATGGGTGGTCACCCATCCACAGACCAACATAGGCAAGCACGGCTTAACCTAAAGATCGATCCGAGCGGCTGTTATTATTTAGCCACGAGCTCCTCTAAATGCCTTTATTCTACAACAATTTAAAAATGATTAATACAAAACGATTAATAAACCCAATTAATAATAATTTTATGTATACCTAAGCAAAACAGTCTGTACGTCTCGGACAGCATACCGGGCGCGACTCATTCTCATCTCATTCACCTCATTAGTTTTAATCGTTATCCCATTTGTATTACTGAAATATAGCTATCTTTATAATCAAGATTCAAAATTCAAGATTCTTTATTTTGCTTGAGATATGGTACATGATGGTCTTATAAAAAAAAAGGTTTCACACATTTCGCTGACTTCCTTCAGCATGCAAACTTAAAATTAAAATACCTAACACAATGTACTCTTGGTTTAGGTACCAAGTACAAGTTAAAATTTAACAAAATGTAATAAAATCTTAGGTTATCTTTATCTCACCCCAACCCCGAACACAACAACAACCCCAACAGAATTCGTAACGAAATAACGTCCCCTTTAAGTTTGTTAGTAAAAGTTTATGATGAAAAATAGAACACTTTTATACAGGCTATGTGTACTGACCGCTGGCAATGTGCATTAAGCACTTAGGCACCTATTTTCGTATACCTAACATAAATTTGACGCATTTCGTATAAATGAAATGGCTTTGTTTCCATACTGAAATAGATTTTCAGATACATTCACAACCTCACTATGAATTCCAGAAAAACTATTTTAAGCAAAAACTAACAAGAGTTGCTTGTAATCATCATTCTACATCCCAATTCATTTGAGGTCGGCGCAGCATGTCTTCTTCTTCCATACTTCTCTATTACTCGTCATCTCATCAGACACCTCCTTGCTTGACATTTCATCCTGCTCACAGTCCATCCATCGTTTCGTTTCATTATGTAATCCGATTAATATGACAAACGCACCAACCTCAAAGTACTTTAGTACTACCTACGTTAGGCTGAAAAATTGTTTCTCTAATTGCTTTTAATTAATTCATTTCCAAAAATAAAAGCTTTAAAAGCTCTCTATAAAGAGATTAACCAACGATAGCCCTCTAAGTGCCAGTGACAGCTTTACATTTTGTCTGGCTTACCAACCGTGCACGCTCAACTGAAGCTTTAAATCCTATTATTCAAGACCACTGGACATTTTACGGTGCATTCACCCTAATTGCCCAATGTGTTTGGAAATATTGACCGCATTGGATGAATTTAATTAAGTACTCAGCAACTGATAGCGCAGTAGCGAATAGATAGACAGTAAAAACATAACATGTGTTCCCACTGCTGGGATATAAGCCTCTGTGAGACGAAGTGGGCCATAAGCCACAGAGCGGGCTCTGGGATTAGACAAAGTGACACTCGTCAGATGACGGAAATGTGAAAAAAAATATTGGATTGACTCATATACAGGGTGGAAGGGAACGTCGACTCATAAATTAATACCACTTATTCAGTAAATCATTCCGAAGCCCCCGCATAGAAATTAGAAGGCTGTTTCCTTCAACAGTGCAATACCTACACGGTCAGTAGGTATGGAACAGCTGATTGTTTTTTAATTGCCGAAAAATATCTTACCGGGAGGGGGGGGGGGAGGGGGGTTCGGAATGATGTACCATAATTATGCATTCGAAAACATTCTGTCAATTCTGTTGAAGTCGTTTTTGAAATAAGAATGTTATGTAAGCGGCTGTCACTTGTTTAGGCCCCCGGTACGACACTTACTTGTAGTATTTATAATGGGTGTTTATAATAGGCACTTGTTCTCCCCGTTCTTGTGTTAATTTTTTTTTTGCTCCAGACCATACCTGGGAACCTTCTAGGTCGGAGTTATTGGACAAAGTTCCAATTTTTATTACAAGTATTTATTGTAATATCTATACCGAAGAACTGTGGGTCAAAATAGGAGAAAACTGGTGCCCTGACACAATGAGGCGGGGTTGCCACTGGCAACGAAGGAGGTGGCGGGACTGTAAGGAGGGCGCGCGGGTTCGCGAAACTCGGAAAGAATGGTGGGAGGCCTTAGCCCAGGAGTGGGACAGAGGACGTTACGAAAAAAAAAAAAATTAACCTCCGAGACCCCTGTACTATTCAATGCATCCATCAGCACAATGTTTTGAATGCGATACATTGAGAGTCCTACCGTTAACCGTGATTCATCATCATCATTTTCTTGTCCTTATCCCAATTCATTTGGGGTCGGCGCAGCATGTCTTCTTCTTCCATACTTCTCTATTACTCGTCATCTCGCCAGACACCTCGTTTCTTGCCATATCATTCTTTACACAGTCCATCCATCGTTTCTTTAGTCTTCCTCTACTCATATACCGTTTATTACCGTTAACCGTGATTACTCACACTAAAAAAAAATCGTTTCCCAGCAATAATTTTTGCCTAAAGCTACTTAGTTTGATATACAGAGTGATTTGTTGACGGCTTCTTCTAGGGTCTACACCTTGTATAAGTATGATAGTAGTAAACACGTAACAAGAGGAATTTACCATTTAATTAAAATTAATTAAAGCCGAAAATAGCCTGGTCAGTAGCCGAAGCTGTTCTAATTTTAGAATAACAATTTATGTTGGGTATTTGTAACAAAGGGTGTCGCAAATGGATAGGGTCAAAATCAAAATAGGTTTAGATTATTTATAGAAATATAGAGTGTCTAAAACCTTTAATATCAGCTGTTTGTCGTAGGTAAATAATTTGTGTTTTAGTGTTAAAGTTTAGTGAATTTTAGTGTTCATTGTTTCCAATTTAGATTCAAAGCTGATACGGGTTTATACGAGTAGTGTCGATAAAATATTTTCAATACACTTCCTAGGTAACTGGCTCTTATCGCACTACCATTGGGTTCAAAATGCAATGTATTTCACACTGTTGGTTTTTTTCATTTATTTATATTAGTGTTTTATTTCTACAGATAACTTTATACTATGTCCAACTTGGTTCAGTTGCTATATCAATCAATCAATCAATCATTTATTTTGTTAAACATAGGTATGGTTACAGATAACAGATAGTATATTGTCTAGAATATGTGCACTATGTTTTGTTAATTAATGGCGTACAAAATTAACAAATAAGGTGGCATGTCAATAGATTACATTAAGAACAAGAAAAAAACAGTCAATTTAAAATATGTCAGTTAGGTAAACATGTCATTACAATTTTTGATAAATAAACACATTTATACTTAATCAATAAATAAAATCATAAATGTTTCATTGGCAAGTCGGAATCGTCATAGTACCTCTGTTTATCAGTAGTCGGAGGCGATTGTTTTTTTTTTTAAATCTCAGCAATGTGGTTGAAACGCTAAATATTTTATAAATATTTAAATTGTGTTTATAAATAGAATATCTTAAATAAACATTGTCATTTTATAAAATGATTAGTTTTTATCAACAAATTAACATTTATTTGTGTTTTAAATAAAAAAATATTTAAATTTTCTTTTTTTTAATATTAGGCTGTTTTGCGGTTTCATACCTTATTTTTTTTTTTTTTTTTCGGATGGGATATCATCAAATGATCCGCCACTCTAGGCGGAGCGGAAGGGAGTGTCAGACTTGTACTGACTAAAACCCATCCATGTTCCTTCTTTGCCCTTTGTGTTCCAGGGCCACGGTATCTCTTTCGAACAGTCCCGCAGCCCTGGCGGACCCCTACTTATTTGTTGACATCTCTTTGAGGCGCACGTGGAACACGAACGCGCCGGACGGCGAGCTGGCCCATAACTCGCCGTCCACAGGCCCGCGCCTACGGTGGCCGGGAGCCACCACGTGACCCCCGACGCCCACGGCGTCTCCCGCGGCGGCGGTTTCATACCTTTGCTTCTCTTTTAACCTGGTTAATTGTAAAGCGCGGAAAAAAGGGAAACTAAACCGTAATTTAATTGTGATTTCGGCTCACCCCCTATTACATGGGACTTAAAACATAACTGGTGAAATGTGGGTGTACTAGGTACAGTCACGAGACATCACACACACACACACACAAAACATACACAACACCACATCACAAACACCAACACACACACCACACACACCACACACACAACACACACAACACAACAACACAAAACAACACACACAAAAAACACTTAACAACTTTAAGTGTTTTTCTCCTACTGTTCTTATTAAAATTTCATGTTGTTACAAACATAGTATTCTGGAACTTATATTTTTATGAAAAAGATCATATCTGCAATGTTACAATCGTTACTTCTCCTGAAAATTGCTTTTAAATTTAGGAAAGTGTATTAATGGTGCTCGTGACTGGACACCTCTGCCTAACCCTTCGGGGATTACAGGCGTGATGCTATATTATATAAATTTTAATAACAATGAGTAGGTCTGCGTAGGAAGTGCAAGCAAGTTTATTTTTGCTTGTATAGCAATATCTCTTTTTTAACCATATCTATGAGAAGTTTTGGTTTTAATATCACAGCAGAGAAGTATGCACTTTATTAAAATTCACGTTAGCTCTTCCAACTAAACTAATACACATGCTGCCATCATTATTAGTGTAGGCGTTTCCTAGAATTTCAGAATTTCTTTCCAATATTAAAGTTGCTTCACAATATTAAAGCTTGTGAAAATATTGTGTTTATTTCAGCAATGGAAACACTTTTGTAAATATTTTGTTTTTTCGACACAGATCGCAAATAAATGGTTTCTATTTTTGTATCAGATTCCAAATAAATATTGTACGCTTTTGACTTAATAATTTTTAATTACACATACTTTAATGATTGATTTTATTCAGTTGGACAAGCTCTCGGTTTCTGAAAAACTATTTAATATGAATCACGTTTAAACTAATAGTTAATATTAGGGGTTAAAGTATGATATTGCCGATTTGTATGGACGATTTCGGGAAAAGTGATATTTCCATACTAACATTTTTTAATTTTTTCTCGGAAACGCCTGAACCGATTATGCATGATGCAATTGCAAACTATAGTGTGAAAAAAGCTGCGTTGCACTGCGTATAATAATTCTATTATATAATTCTCAAAACACAGTCTATGACAAAGATATACCTAGTTGAGGTAGTAAAACAAAAAATCGACGTATTTACGTTACGCCGCTCGTGCTAGGGCTTCAGACTCACAATAAGGCTTTAGAAAACCCACGGTTCATTTGCTGTCTTCCATCCAACTGTCTCCAAAAGCAGCACTTACATAAAGCGTGTAAATGGACCCTTAACGAAGCCGAACGGCACTTATTCTCCCCGTCATTGCGATCATTGTTTTTCTTCTAACCATACCTTAGAATCTTCTAGTTACGGAGATATTCGGGGTCAAACCTTTAACTTTTTCACAAGTTTTTAAAAAATACTAGTTTTTAAGGTTATAAATTTACTCTAAATACCTCCACGACCCCCGTACTATTCAATCCATCCATCAGCACAATGTTTTGAGTGTGTTACATTGAGTTTTACCGTAAAACGTGATTTTTCACCCCAAAAAAAAGTCGTTTCCCAGCAATAATTTTTGGGTAGGGTTAGTTAGTTTGATGTACATAATGCTTGGTTGACGGCTTCGTGAAGGGTCCGTTTACACCTTGTATATAAGCTTGTTAATTGAAACTTCATCATTATCAACCACTAAATTGAAGATAACACCATTTTGTGTGCAGAAGTGCACTTTCATACACTCCCCAACCGTTTACCGACAGTATAATGTGCTTCGATGAGTAAGTGCCGTATTTTGGGCACAGTTCCAAGCCTGGACTTTCGAAAATCGAGAAATCAAACAATGAAATGCACTGCTTTTCACTCTTTTGTTTGCAAACCATAGAAGCAATAACAGGTAAATTCAAACTAATGTCAAAAAAAACAAATATGACGAACATCAATATTAAATAAAAATTAATTTGTTTTCTTAAGATGACAAATCGGGTCTTCTTATATGAAAAAAAATCGGTGACGCGTTGAAACAGTGACGAGTCGGGCATAAGAAATTTATTTCAAGTAGGCCAGTTACAGGCACTTGTGAATTGTTGAAACACAGACAATAATGAAATGGATCTACAGTCCCAGTCACAAGGCCTAAAAAAAACTGTGAAAGTACTGTAGTTGACCTTTCCAAAGTGTAGACCTATATGGAGAAGAACGGGCAAGAAACTTCATGGACACTCTTTTAAGTCTTGTCATAAGTATAATAACCCCTCAGGATTTTTAATTTCTATTTTAAATTAGACTAGGTGAGAAATTAGTGAATAAAAGGGTTCATACGTCGAGAAAGAAAGAGAAAGTGAGTAGGTTACTTCTAGCCAAGTACTCCATCGTCGACCACATTTGAAGTAAGTTTTAATGAAGAGCCTAACAATAATAAAAAAGCTAACAAAGTAAAACGGATCGGATCGATCTTTAGGTTAATCCGTGCTTGCCTAGGTTGGTCTGTGGATGACCCATTACATACCGAGTTTCCTCTGTGCCTCGAAAAGCACGTTAAGCCGTTGGTTCCGGCTGTCATTTGTAGACCTTTGACAGTCGTTACAGGTAGACAGTGGCTCAAAGTCTGACAACCAGTCTTACTAAGGGGTATCGTATTACCTAGTACTAACTGGTTTGTGGAGGTCAGATAGTTAGTCGCTCCATGTAAAATACGGGTATTCAGCTGCATCCGGTTAGACTGGAAGCCGACCCTAACATAGTTGGGAAAAGGCTAGGCAGCTGATGAGTCACGAGAGACGCAGTTAATATTTCGTTTTACGAATTGTAAAGTAATTCATATTATTTTTTTATTATGATCGCTAAGGCGGCCATTTTGGTCTAACATCATTTGAGTTTCATCGACACGAAAAGCAGAAACAGCGAGAAGAAAGATTTTCAAAGAATCGTGTCAATCAACAAAAAACTCTCTCTATACATAAGTTTAGAGTATTAATTGTTGATTGACACAATTCTTTGTTATTGTCGTTAAACAATTAAAAATTCAATTTAGCATGTTTCAACCTTACACAACGCATTACCTAAATCTCGTTACACAAATAATATCCATCCAAAGCGGCATTTAATATCGTCCAATAACTTGGCAAATGAAATCAAGTTTGCGAGGTCTATACGAAACAATTACTATCAAAGTATCAATTTATCTGGCGATCTGCCTTGAGGGGAGAAGCGGCCGATATCGTCCATTTGAATTCCAGTCGGGGGTAGAAATGGCAATTATGTAAATTGAAACGCAGATGATATTTTATCGGCATACCGGTGGCCTATTGTTACACTTTGGGCCTTTCATGAAATTTGGTGAAAAATTCTCAAGTAACCTTTACTATCAAGTAAGGTTGTTTGGGCCAAGATTTGTGCTTATGTTTGTCTGTTTGCTCTTGTGTGTGTCTGGAGTTGTTGTAAAAATGTTTGTATCCAATATTTCTGTAGAGGACGTCCGACTGAAGTTATAGGTGTCGTAGAACGTTAGAA
Organism: Noctua janthina; assembly: GCA_963576755.1. Taxonomy (NCBI): domain Eukaryota; kingdom Metazoa; phylum Arthropoda; class Insecta; order Lepidoptera; family Noctuidae; genus Noctua; species Noctua janthina. Next base: position 8,315,591 of record OY755075.1, on the reverse strand, counting down.
AGTTGATACATTCGTGGGGAGGTCAGGTATTGTATTCTTGACATATTTGCACCGTTTTGGATTCTTCTGGTCACAGAATGTGGGGCACTTCGTTTTAAACTTATTTTTCAATGCTATTTTACGTCTTTAAAATTGCTACTATAGTGGGAGGCAAGTCAAAAAACGAATGATAACAAAATCGGGGGATACAGTTTGGTGTTGCAGCTTCATAACTATCATCTCCATCCTAAATTCAATTACACCATTGGATAGCTAAAGGATCAAAGAATTCATTACGCTAAGTGAGGACTGTGACGCATCTTGCGGGGTGGAGGAGGAATCGCCGCCATTTTAGGGTCATTTTGTTGCGTATTGAGATTTCCACTTAGTATAACTTTTGACTCGAAAAGCTATGACGTTCGTTTTTTTTTTTGAATTTTCTCCGTTAAAATCCTGAAAAACCTAGGCGAGGCCAATTTCGACGTGGTTCGTGGTTTCGTGTCGTTCTGGTTGAAACTTATGAAGATAATGTATGTGGATTTGTCGATAAGATGAAGAAGTCTTATCTTACACATGACGGGGCGATTGGTGTAATAAGAGTACACAGAGAGATTCTGTCTGCTTTGTCTAAAAGGAGCAAAAACAGTATTTTTTAGAGTGAGTATGCCTTATTAGTGGTAATTTCAACTTACCTCCACATCGCCTTTAGTTGATCGCAGGTCGGCTCATCCGTCTTTGCGAGCTCGCGGTCGCGCACGCGCGCCGGCCTCGGCGACAATATGGCGTCCTGGTCCAGACGCTGCGCGACCACTGCGTACGCGCAGGCTATCACGCTCCACGCGCGCCAGAGGGACCACATGCTGCGGAAGAAGGATTGTGTTAGAAATAATTATTATAGCACATTATTGCCGTAGCGAATAACGATATTTTGCACGCCTGATGTGTACGATGTCTGATGTAGATTTGTAAATGTACCGACGAAATTGATATTTAATTTTTTCAATTGTTAATTTAATTGTGAATTGAAAACCTCTACCCCTTCGGGGATTACAAGCCTTATGTTGTGTTATGAATACATTATGGGACCTGAGTACCTATGCGACGTATTATTATTGTTAGTGGACAGAAATGACCGCTGGAATGAATCCTGTCCATTGACAGGATGCATTCCTGTTGCAAATTATCCGTTGGACGAATAGTTCATCGTCTGCTTTTAAATATTTTGAACTTTTGAATGTTTTTTTGTAGTAAAGTCACAAAATGTAAATGATTTACAAAATAGAACAGCGTTTTCCAGCTGAAAAGTTATTGATAGAATATTAAAATCGAAAAATTGTCTCTTTTAAAAGTATCTTGCATTTTCCAAACTCTTTTCCCAACTTAGAAAGCTTTAAGTTAATACAAAACTTTCCCAGCATATTCTATGAAAACTAGCCAAAGGGCTACAAACTTCGTCTGAAACATGATATTAAATTCAGATTATATAATAGAAAAATTGATATTTAAAACCTATGACGGCGGTCCGCGACTTTGCAAACTTTAACCCCCTAGTTTCGAAAAGTCTTTTCTTAGCCTTTCAGAAATTCAATTTCTTTACTGCTCGTGTTGAATTCAGACCACCAAAAACTTAACTAACATGTGGTCATGCCTGGTCATTTAAATCACTCGTCATGAAAAGATTATAATTAAACATAGCATAATCAGCCCGTAATGTTCCCACTGCTGGGACACAGACCTTCTATCTATGAGAGGGAATCCAACACGCGGGCCCCGTATCTTTGACGGGGCCCGCGTGTTCTTCGAATTTTGGTTCTAAGACATGCCGGTTTCCTCACAATGTTTGTTGTTCCTTCGTTTTGAGAGCAGTGGGTTACCACTGCTCAAAAAAATACACACAAAGTAATGCACCTTCCGGATTCGAACCCACCACTTACGTAAGTCGGGGCCTCCACCATTGGGCCACCGCTGCTCTCACCAAAAATTTATTAACATGCTGTCAAATCTAGCCAATTATATCACTCGTCATGAAAAGACAAAAGAAAATAATAATAAAACATAAATTGATAATATATTTAATTCAATAGGTTTTCAGAAACCACTATTCGAAATTCTAATGGGTGTAAAGTACCTTTAGCGAAGCCGAAAGGCAGTTCTCCCCGTCATTGCGATATATTTTTTTTTCTTATACCTGGGAACTTTCTAGTTCCAGAGATATTGGTAGTCAAAGTTCCAACTTTTTCACAAGTTTTCTTTTTCCAAAATCAAGTTTTTAATGTTTTAACTTTACTTTAAATACCTTCACAACCGCCGTACTATTCGGTGAATTTGTCAGCACAACGTGTTGAGTGCGTTACATTGAATTTTACCGTAAAACGGGATTTTTCATCCCAAAAAGAAAGTCGTTTCCCAGCAATCATTTTTGAGTGGGGTGACTTAGTTTAACGTACAGAATGCTTGGATGACGCCTTCGTTCTTCATGTGTTTCTAATTTTCTATTTTCACTAGGTTAGGTTAGGTTAGTCAGTAGTGTCACACTCAATATTTCAAATGTTTTATCTATAACAAAAGAAAATTGTTAGTGTATCATATAGCTACAAAGGGAAGCCTTGAATAAAAACATGTTGTTGTCTGATCGGAACCTATTCTTTATGCACTTGTCACAGTTGTTCCAAGCGCGACTAGTTGGACTTCGCTAAAGGAAATACCTGTTACGATAAATACTAGTGACATGGAACAGGTATGTATGTGGTATCTTTTAATGTCATGTGATATTGAACACTTGTATGGACAGTTGTGTTGTGATTTTTTGCAAATTGCTTGAGGTTCGATTTGCAGTAAAGCTACTGTAAAACTACTAGATTTTCAAAAGTTGCCAGGTGTGCAGTTTCGTTTTAGCAGCTTACGGCCATGCCTGTGAATAGGTGGCTCACAAAATCTTTATTTACGTAATGCCTTGTGCGGGTTTAGGTACAACAACTAACACCCATACTACCAACATTGACAGAAAACTCTTCAACCCCTTTTCTACCATACTTACATCCAAAACTACCATACAAATATTTTCCCCGCCATTTCGCTTAAGTGACAATATGATCGAAATCGCCTACGCCCCCTGTGTATACAGGGCTGTCACGGGAAAGTAAACTATCAAAGTGTTCGACCTAGTTTGGAGCTAGGGTTGCCAGCTGTCAAAAATTACGTTTAATTTTGGTAGTAATTAAGGTATGAAGGAGTAAATGATAGCGTGACTATTGACAGGGGAGAATGGAAGAAAAAAACGTGTTGCGCCGACCCCAAATAACATGGGACAAGAAATTAGGGTATTGTGTTAATCTAGATGTCATGATTGTAAAGTTGGAGTAGATATCTAATTTACGGAGATTACAGCATGTAAGACAAATAACCCGTGGTAATTTTTATGAATACAGACAAAACCACAATACTGAACAATTTTTCCATGGGACTAGGATCGCAATCACGAAAAAATTATCAGTTGTGTGTCCTATACAAAACTTACAAGGGATTGCTGATTTAGTAAAAGAGTGTCCATGGAGTTTCTTGCCCGTTCTTCTCCATAGAGATCTACGTTAGGGAATGGGCAACTACAGTACTTTCACAGTTTTTGTGCCTTGTGACTGGGACTGTAGCTATATTTTACTGTTGTCTTTGTTTCGACAATTCAAAAGTGCCTGTAACTGGCCTACTTGAAATAAATGCTTTGATTTTGATTTTGAGTTTTCGCGATTACGATGTCCTTGGTCCAAGAAAGTGTACAAAACTCATTGTATAATATTGATTCACGTGGAGGTAAACATGTCCAGGTAGCTATATACTTGTCGGAAACTACTACTACCTTTGGCCTTAAAAAATAAAGCACAACCCTTTGTTTACAAGTGAGTGGGCCGAGTACCGGTGCGCTCACCCTGTTTGCTCAACTTGAGTTCACGGTGAAGCGAACAAACGTTTATATTGAACTCGCTGATGTGTTACAAAGTGACGCTAGAGGGCGTTAACGGCATTTTTTTGGATTGCCAGTGTTAATTAAAGTGTCAAATTGGTATAAAAAATAACCTATAGTTCTATACATATTTTTGATTATTACAGTTAATAATAATCGAAAGGATTTCATAAAACTACATAACATCACGCAAGTAATCTGCGAAAGGTTGGGCAGCTTTGCACCTTATACTCGTAGTATACCCGTATTTCTGTTAGTTTAAAGTACGCACGGAAAATACGCGCTTTGGACGTGGAGTTGCGAACACCAGCCCGTTATAGAATACAAAACAATAGATTAAAGTATCAAAATAAATGTTACTGGCCATCTCAACTTGTAATGCCATTTGCATCAAGTAAAATATATTTTGTCTGAGGCAAACACGCAACCACGTTTTAATAATTAAGCCGATGGTATTTTATAAAACTTATAGTTTTATAAAACAATTGGAACTTGTTTTAATGATAAAATAATATTAAAGTGTCGTTCAAATTGTAAGTACGTCGTTTTGCAGACCTTTCGGCCTAGGTACTTAGGTCATAGACTTCTCGGTAAACGTTTCATCAGATTAGCCGCTTTTCTCTGAATCCCTAACGATCACATAAAAGTTTTGCGATAATAACCTCTCCAAAAAGTTAAAAAGCCTTTCGTGCTATCATTGTTCATCTGATGTGATTTTTGACAAAGAATTTGTAATATTTAGCTAAATCTTTTATTTATACAGATTATTGTTTAATGTTTGGTCTCATTTTTCGTCTTTCAAAGCGGTTCAAGTCGCTTGGAAACTTGAGTTTGATGCAAATAGTACAATCTTTATAAATCGAATGCATTACATGATTTAAGACTGGAGACCAATATAATATGCGTCAAACGTGATGAAACGCTGACTTGGCAACATAGCAAATGCGCGATTTGTGCGTCCAGATATATTATATTTGATGATGAATCGATGGAGGTAACCGTCACACGCAGTTTCACTCGCGTTTACCACTGAAATTCATACAGACATTTTACCAACGGTAGCAACCAAACAAGCGATGAAAATAAAGATCACCGTAAGAAGAGGGCTGGACTCCAAGGAAGTGGTCACAAGACGAGAGGACAGGAGATGTGTTGTAAACCACCAATAGAATTTCGTCATTTATACTTCTCGTCTCCGCTTAGCTTTAGTGAAAATGGTTGAGCAGAGAGGAGATGTCTCGTAGTTGTTTGTTGTTTAGACTGGCCTCCGCACTCGGCGCAGTGTGACGAGAAGAGACGAGCTGTGAGGAGCGTGCGGTGGGCGGTGCACATCTCCTCTCCTCGCTTTGCACATCTCCGCATAGCTTCGGTGGATACACCCTAGCTTTTACGCATCTCTTCTTCTCTCCATTTCGCACATCTCTACTCGTGTTCGCTTTGTTAGAGTTCGGGACTTAGCGACGTAAATTAAGCTCGCTTACACGCTCGTTTTAATCCGTACCTAAAAGACACACCTGCTACATAATTAAAAGTTTCTGAAACAGTAAATTCTAAGCATTTAGGTACAACTAGTTCGTTCGAAATTAATTGGTTGCTCTTGCTTCGTATTGTATAAATTCTAATTTAATTAGCAGCCGAGATAGCTAGCTTAAACCATTAATTATGAAGAGAGACATTTAATTGCAATTTTTTCGGTGAAAAATGAGTTTATTTTGACCTTGGCGTGGTTTTATGATTACTTGATTAGCTTTTTTGTTAAATTTTATAAAGGCCTCGTTTTCTTTGAAAATGCTTTTACAGTCACATTTTTTCGGCTGTTTTGGTGACTAATTCAAGATTATACAAATGTGAACTTTTAAGAGAACGATATTGAAGGGACGAACGAGGTGAGATTTCCCATCGGCAAAAATCTTATTTTTTGATGAATGCTATAGAAAACATTTTTTAAATATTCCCCAACATTTAAAAAATGTCATCTACGGTAAATGGAGTTTTCGTCTTTAAACAGAAACGCTTACCACGTATTTACATCATTCTGAGCCGCACCTCCCCACATATAAATTCCATACATTTTGATCGTGTAGGTATTGCGCTTTTGTAGGAAACGGCAGATTTCTTTTTGCTATCAAAAATTTATGTTTCCGTTTGGAATAAAGATATAAGAAAGATCTAGAAAAGAATAATTCTGAATGTGTGGTAAGCGTTTGTGCGTCGGTGTAAGTAGTAGAAAAGACGTGGGCTTATACAGCGTGGAAGGCACGCTGTATAAGCCCACGTCTTTTCTCCTACTTACGATCCATACATACTCCTTTTGTTTCGTTCACGTCCATAAACTGTGGTCATACACACACGCCGCACTACCTAAACTTTCTAAAGAAAAAGCAAAGCGAAAGAAAAATAAGCATTCATTCTTCTTTAAAAATCCTCTCAAACAATATTTTCCTTCTATACATTTTAAATTACCTTTTGATAAAACTGCAAGCATCATTACCCAGCTCGTGTTTCCAGTGGCACACTCCATTGGCTTCCGATTTATCTACAAAGAGCTGATACTACCCACATTGTTTGCTTTAAGCTCCGTTCTTTACCCGAAATATTGATATTTGCTCATGAAAGTACGATGTATTTATTTTTAGAAGAGGTAACGTAAAATGTTGCAGTGGCTGATGTGAAATGAAAGAGTAGTATTTTACTTCTGAAAATATTTCTTTGTTTTACTTTTTACTGTACAGCTTTTCCTTCTGTTAAAGTATAAAGTTCTATACAAATAAATAAAATTGAAGTGTCTGTTTTATATTGAAAAATAAACAGTTTTATACTGAACGCATAAGAAAGTATTCATATTCGGTACTTATAACAAAAAAAAACATTTTTTTTTAAATTACTGTCTTTGTTTGTTCTGTCTAGGACCGATTTTTACGGAACTTTCATTGACATTTAGCTGTGTGATGACCGCAAAGATTTACAAATGACAGCCGGGACCGACGGCTAAACGTGCTTTCCGAGGCATGGAAGAAACTCTGTATGTAATGGGTGGTCACCCATCCACAGACCAACCTGGGCAAGCGAGACTTAACCTGAAGATTGATCCGAGCGGCTTATTATAATTTAGCCACGAGCTCCTCCACCGCATAGGAAATACCTATAAAATCGAACAGCAAAACCCGATTGGAGCCGTCTTTCCTGTCTCACTCAATATCCGCCGACGAATTGGAATCGGACTACATCCGATCTCCCCCGATAAACACCGAACGCTTTTGAATAAAGAACTTGAGAATCGATTGGATTTGAATTATTGTTTTCGAAAAGGGAATTCAGATTTGAATGAACGGTGATTTTTCTTTTATTTGTATGGAAATATCTGGAAATTAATCTTTTCTGGTGGATTTATGAATTACAAGGGGACCTTTTGAAGTTTTGAACTTGGTAAGCCTGCAGCTGTTTGAACGTTTTTAGAACTTTCATTATTTCTTTTTTTACTTGTATTGACTTTTGGTGTCGATGTTTTTGTTATTACGTTTTCATAGTTACGTTACGAGAATGATCACCCATCTTTTTAAATTACGGGTTCGACACGAACCGGAACCCTTCTTGCGCGAGTCCGACTCGCACTTGGCCGGTTTTGTTGTTGTTGTTATTTTTTTAATTTTGTGTTCTGTGCACTTGTGGCATATATGCCAGATAAACATGTTTTAATTCTTTTTATCAAACCTATGTGAAGGAAAACATCTATCAAACGTCAACCTAACAACTAAGACAAATAGCTACACTAAAACTACATTATGTGAAGAGTAATTAACCCTAATATGTAGGTAGTAAGGTACTAGTTAGGTAATTGCTATCATTAATAAACCCTCTGATCCGTAGACTAAGTTGACACGTACTTGTAATAGGGTTACCTGGGCTGAATGGGATCCTGTCATTATGAATTGCTTTGACGTCTCTCGAGATCCTATTGAATTAATTGAACGTATATAGATTAACAATAACAGCGCAATACATTCAATGATTTTCGCAGAAATTCGGGAACGAATTTGGTTTATTGTATAACCCATTAATATATAAAACCAATCGGTTCCTGATATTCTGTTAACGTTTATGTGTCTATTTTTGTAATGGTTGGGGATTAAGTGCATTCCCTAAGTGGGATGCACTATAATGTCTACTTTCTGATTGTGGAAATTCCTAGAAGGAAGGCCTCCCATTAGGTGGACCGATAACCTGGTGAACGTTGCGGGTATCCGCTGGATGCGAGTCGCATGGGACCGGTCAATGACACTTGGGGGAAGCCTATGTCCAGCAGCGGACGTCTTTCGACTGTAATGATGATGAGGATGGTTGCGGGAAATTGAAGGTTTACTTTCAACAGCAATGAGAACTTCAGCGCTTGCCTAGGTTGGTTCGTGGATGGTACGACCACCAATTACTTACCGAGTTTCCTCCGTGCCTCGGAAAGCACGTTAGGTCCCGGGTGTTATTTGTAGATCTTTGACAGTCATAATAGGTAGTCAGTGGCCTGAAAGTCTCACAACCAGTCTTATCAAGGGATATCGTATTACCCAGTACTAACTAGGTTGTGGCTGTCAGATAGACAGTCGCTCCATGTAAAATACTGGTACTCAGCTGCATCCGGTTAGACTGCAAGCCGACTCCAACATAGTTGGAAAAAGGCTAGGCAGATGATGATGTGTGACTGTCTGGTTGTCAGTACCTACAGTTCATATTTAAACGAGCATATGTTTAAAGTTTGTTACGTTTCTTTTTTATCACTACATATTCTATAAACCACTCGCACTTGACGAGATTTTATTTTGGGAAATAATGTTGTCGAACTCAGCAACAAATTACCGTCGATACGAGAAAGTTAGGAGTATACCCCGAGAGTTATTAGTATTCTTTCTGCACAGTTTCACACAATCCCCAAAATGTTTGGATGCATAGTATAGGCGTGTGTTTTTATGAAGTTGAAGAATAATTAATAAGTCTATGGTATGGTCCGTGGGTAACCAGCTACCCACCCACCAATTATTACATACCGAGTTTCCTCCGTGCCTCTGAAATTGCTGGTAATTGTAGATCGAAAAGTCGATCTAGCTATGTCCCATACCTTTGGGTCGAGTAGCTATTGAAATTTAGTATGGGACAGCTGATATTTTCTTCGCATTTTCGATATTGGACCCATGGAGGAAGTTGTTCAGTTTGATGGTCTGCAGCATATCCTTTCATATTGTGACTATACCCTTTCTGTTACACCCAGTAAAGGACTTATATCTAGGAAAATTCGTTTTCTCTATTTCCATTCGAGCAGAGCTCTGTCGCCGAGGTTATTATTATGTTCTTTAAATAAAATGCAAGGCAGACAAAAAATACTTACAAATAATCACATCCACTGCCTCGATCGTCTACTGGTCGCAACTGCGACTAGTGAGTTTGAGGTCTTGGGTTCGATTCCCAGGTCGAGCAAAGTGTTAGTGGGTTTTTTCATCGGGTATTTCTCAGTAGCAGCCACGGAGTCTGGATTTGTGCCCGGTTGATGGTAGTAAGCTCGCCCCCAATTAAATGGGACTTAAATGGTGAAATGTAGGTGTACTATTAGGTACACCTCTGCCTAACCCTTCGGGGATTACAGGCTTGATATTATGTTATAATTAAATCCTAGTCTTTCAGACAAAAATATAAGATCGATAACATGTTTTTTTCCCGTTATTACCCACAAAACAGATACTGGCCATCGGTTGTTCTGGCCAATACATAACCGCTGTTAGAAATAATCGGCCATTACATCAAAAGTTAAAATGTATACTCAGGATACAATAGGTCAGCCAGGTCAGGTCGGACGCCATCTAAAAATAGAACTCGGTTATGATTTGTTTCGTGGCAATTACTCATGAAGAGACCATTTGATTTGATGACATTTAAAATGTTGCCGTTACATGACAAGCGCGTTAGGCGTGTGACTTTGAAATAACTATTTTTATGCGTAGGCAGCATAATCACTTAGATAAGGTTGACTGGTAGAGAATGCCTTGTGGCATTAAGTCTGCCTATGTATCACTCTTGTACATGAAGTTTAAATAAATAAATTTTAAGGTGTGTGTAAACATGTCACCGGCAAACCGCAACCGGCAACCGGCATGTCCTAGAACCAAAAATTCGAAGACATGTGACATCTACCAACCCGCACTGGGCCCGCGTGGTGGATTATAGCCCATTCCTTCTCACAGAGAGGAGGCCTGTGTCCTAGGAGTGTGAACATTATAGGCTGATTATGCTATGCTATGTAAACATGTGAGGAGCTCATCATCATCATCATTGTCTTGCCCTTATCCCAAACCACGACCCTGGATTACCACAAAACTTTTCAGTCATAGGCGCCACTTTCAGACTTCCCCTTATGTACTCATTTCTTATTTTATTCATTCGCGTAACACCATTCATCCCCCCAAGTGTTGGTATTTAGCTCGTGGCTAAATAATAACAGCCGCTCGGATCAATTTTCAGGTTGCCTGGGTTGGTCTGTGAATGGGTGACCACCACATACCGAGTTTCCTCCGTGCGAAGAAAACCGCGTTAAGCCGTTGGTCCCGGCTGTCATTTATAGATTTTTGACAGTCGTTTAAGGTAGTCAGTGGCCCGAAAGTTTGACAATCAGTCTTACCAAGGGGTATCGTATTACCCAGTAATAACTGGGTTGTGTATGTCAGATAGGCAGTCGCTCCATGTAAAATACAGGTATTCAGCTGCATCCGGTTAGACTGGAAGCCGACCCCAATATAGTTGGGAAAAGGCTAGGTAGATGATGATGATGAACTGGGTTGTGTATGTCAGATAGGCAGTCGCTCCATGTAAAATACAGGTATTCAGCTGCATCTAGTTAGACTGGAAGCCGACTTCAACATACCTAGTTGGAAAAAGGCAGGTGATGATGATAACGATTTAAATAATAAAAATGCACCCATTAAATAAAATATAACTAGAATATCATAATATAGAATAAAGAAACGAATGATAAAATCAAATATAATAATTAATTTCTTAATAAATAAATCATCATCATAATCACCATCATTTCAGCCGAAAGACGTCCACTGCTGGACATAGGCCTCCCCCAAGTGTCGCCACATTGACCGGTCCCGTGCGTCTCGCATCCAGCGGATCCCTGCAACCTTTACCAGGTCATCGGTCCACCTAGTGGGAGGCCTTCCAACGCAACGTCTTCCAGTAATAAAATAAAAATAAATATATGATATAATTAAAATAAAAAACCAGTCTACGAAATTTAATTGTTTTAGTGTTATGGTAAGTTGATAAAAGCGCTCTTCCTCTCTCCTTCCTATTTATTTAATTTTGCTGTGCCCGACAGGGTCCATAATTGTTTCTTTTTAATTGTATTTTACCACCTGTATATGTGCATTATGGATTGCTATAAATAATTTGAATTTGAATTATTAAATTACATCAGAAATCCAGTATTTATCGTTCTACTTATGAATGGATACAGTAACAGCAGGACTTTTCCGCTCGATCGATCTTTGAGTGGTCCTATTTGTTTGTTTTTTGATCAATCACGCTTCAGTGAAGATCGTAATAAAATACTCCAGGAAGCAATAATTGGGTCAAGGAAAAGACAGGCGAAATTGAAGGAGAATTTTGTAAGGAAACACGATGGTTTGGAAACCAAGCAAGCATCCAATGGGTGTGATAAGACCCTTTTTTTTTCGGATGGGAAATCATCAAATGACCCCCCCCACTCTGGGCGGAGCGGATGGGAGTGTCAGACTTGTAATGACTAAAACCCATCCATGTTCCTTCTTTGCCCTTTGTGTTCCAGGGCCACGGTATCTCTTTCGAACAGTCCCGCAGCCCTGGCAGGCCCATGCGGACCCCTACTTGGTTGCTGACATCTCTTCGGACCATTAACTTGTTCTTTTTTTGTTCTGGATCATACCTGGAAACCTTCTAGTTACGGGAGATATTGAAAGTCAAAGTTCCATCTTCTTTACTAAGCATTCTGTACATCAAACTAAGTTACTTTACGCAAAAATTATTGCTGGGAAACGACTTTTTTTTTGGGTTAAGAATCACAGTTTACAGTAGGACTCAATGTAACACACTCAAAACATTGTGCTGATGGATGGATTGAATAGTACGGGTCGTGGAGGTGTTTAAAGTAAAAATCATACATTAAAAACATGTATATTAAAAAAAAAACCTTGTGAAAAGGTTGTAACTTTGACCGTCAATATCTCCGTAACTAGAAGGTTCCCAGGTATGGTCTAGAACAAAAAAATGATCGCAATGACGGGGAGAACAAGTTTAGTGCCTTTCGGCTTCGGTCTTGGGTCTTGTTACAGCCTACCCCACCTAGACTATCGCCAATCGATGACTGGACACATTGTATTAGTATATCTATGTATCGGACAAGTTTAGCACTATAGCTGCGCGGTTCATTTGTTTGCAAGCATTTGTTTCCCGCGTGTCGTGGCAGAGGGTCGCAGTGGACGATTCCGCCTACACTGTCATACAAATCGAAACTAAAGCTGCTAAGTTTACGTACATAATATTATACATTTATTTATTTATTTATACTTACAGTTTACACCACACATACAAGTTATTGGTTGAACATAAAAATCAGAATAAAAAAAAAAAATAAAATTATTAAGTAAACAATATGGTAGGCGCGAAGAATAAACAAAATGTTTTTAGTAGACAGAATAAACACAATGAAATAACAATAAAAATTAACAAAACTCGTATCATCATAAAAACTATATATTTTTTTATTAGGGATACAATTTGTTATAGCTTACGCGAGGGCCGCCGTCGTCTTCATGGTAGAAACAGACACTGATATTGTGAGGAAATCTGTATGTAATCCTCCAGTCCATACTTATATATCTATACAAATAAATAGAATTGAATTGTCTGTTTGTAATCACAAAAAACCCTTTTGTTTTAAACTTTTGTCTGATTGTTTGTTCCGGCTAATCTCTGAAACGACTGCACCGGTTTTGACGGGACTTTTACTGGCTGATAGCTGATGTTATAAGGAGTAACTTAAGTTACTTTTATTTTAGAAAAAGGATTATGGTTCCGTGCAAAAAAAATTAAAACCGTTGAAATTCAAATAGGGAAGTATTCTTTTATGATCAAAATCAAAATCAAAGCATTTATTTCAAGTAGGCCAGTTACAGGCACTTTTGAATTGTCGAAACAAAGACAACAGTAAAAAAATAGCTACAGTCCCAGTCACAAGGCACAAAAACTGTGAAAGTACTGTAGTTGCCCATTCCCTAACGTAGATCTCTATGGAGAAGAACGGGCAAGAAACTCCATGGACACTCTTTTAAATCAGAATACTTTCACGACGACGAAGGTCGCGGGCAACGACTAGTTTAACATCACGCCTGTAATCCCTGGGTGTACTAGACAGTACACCCACATTTAGACGGAAATGTGTAAGTAGTAGAGGCGAGTCTTACCTGTCTATATTTATTCAGGGCTTGTCACTATTTTTCACAATACATCTCTAAGAAACGTGTTTAGTTTTCTCCTTGCTATATCTATTATCTTTGTCGCACCCCATCGATCTTTTTAAAGGTCTTACCTTTCATCAGTCTATGATCTTTAAAATACTTTTGAGGGACAGTAGCACAAACAATAATATGTTAATATATACTCGCTGTTAATAGAAAAATGTTATTATACTGTAGAAGATTTTCTCAATGATAATTTTTAACATTTTGTGTGCAATAAACTAAAAAATGTTTAAGTCTGTTTCTCTTTTTAGGTTAAATTTTAAATAGTTTTTTTTTTATTTTTTGTTTATTTTCTTGTAAGTGTTTAATTTTGTTTATTTTGCCGTTCCTGTTAGTTTTTTTTTGTGTTTTGTTTTACCGTTTGCTTTTATTTTCAATAATATTTGTACGCCTTCACGGCAAAACATAGCGCCTATTTAATTAACCTAAGACCTTTATGTAAATACCTATGTTTCATAGCATAACATAGCAGCAGCCTATAATGTTCACACTCCTAGGACACAGGCCTTCTTCTGAGATGGAATGGGCTGTAATCCACCACGCGGGCCCAGTGCGGGTTGGTAGATGTTACATGTCTTCGAATTTTAGGTTCTAGGACATGCCGCTTTCCTCACGATGTTTTCATTCACCGTTTTGAGAGCAGTGGTGATGAAATAAATTACACAAAGTAATATGCGTATCGTAAGTCGGGACCGCCACCACTGGGCCACCGCTGCTCTCAAACTCTTCTCAACCTATGTTTCACAAATAAATATTCTGATTCTGATATTTTTGTTTGCATTTTTGATAACAAGATATTTTTGTGTGAGTGGAAGTTTTATGTAACCGATTGTATACTTCCCACAAGGAGTGCCTTCAGCCGCTTAGTTTTTTAGTTTCATGTCCTAGCTGGAGACAGGAGGAGCTCGTGGCTAAATAATAACAGCCTCTCGGGTCGATCTTTAGGTTAAGCCGTGCTTGCATAGGTTGGTCTGTGGATGGGTGACCGCCCATTACATACCGACTTTTCTCTGTGCCTCGGAAAGCACGTTAAGCCGTTGGTCCCGGCTGTCATTTGTAGATCTTTGACAGTCGTTAGGTAGTCAGAGGCCCAAAAAGTCTGACTACCAGTCTTATCAATGGGTATCGTATTATCTAGTACTAACTGGGTTGTGTAGGTCAGATAGGCAGTCGCTCCATGTAAAATACTGGTATTCAGTTGCATCCGGTTAGACTGGAAGCCAACCTCAACATTGTTGGGAAAAGGCTAGGTATATGATGGTAGGATACCGTAGTCAATGTTGGATCCCCAAAAAGTTTACCAATGTCTGTCTGTCTGTCTTTATTCCTCATTAGATTACTCTGTCATGTTACCGTGAATGAACACAAGGTTCATTGATGTTTGCGTAGTAATAACAATTCCATTGATATTTTGGAGAACGAACGACAATAGAATGTTTATTTTGATGTCGGAGTTACGACCTATTAAATAAACGATGCTTTGTTGTCGGAATAATGAACTTTTAATATCGTTCTGAGGCACGGGGGAAACTCAGCATGTAATGGGTGGTCACACTTCCAAAGACCAACCTAGGCAAGCGCGGCTTAACCTGAAGATTGATCCGAGCGGCTGTTATTATTTAGTTATGAGCTCCTCTAAAAATATGTGTGTATTTTTTTTTTCGGCATGGCATCTCGTAGGTCAACCTATGAGGCTGGTTTCTGCTTAACCAGACTATCCTGTGGATATGTGTGAATTTAGGCTTGGTGTTGACCAAATAACAACAGCGTATAAAATTATAAATGGTCATACCGACGCCTCGGATTTACATGCGGAGCTGTGTCAATTCTTTGTTCCAAATATTTATAATCGCTCTATAAAGCATACATTGTTTAATGTCTCATTTTGTCGCACTGTAGCTCGATCCACCTCCCCTATTCCGCGTATGCTTACGATGCTCAACGCGCTCGCGGAAACCAACCCTGGATTGGACTTGTTTGCTGATGAATGGAAGACGATAATGTTAGAATGTTTGTGGTTCTGTGAGAAGGCCGAGTAAAAGGATTACTTA
Organism: Noctua janthina; assembly: GCA_963576755.1. Taxonomy (NCBI): domain Eukaryota; kingdom Metazoa; phylum Arthropoda; class Insecta; order Lepidoptera; family Noctuidae; genus Noctua; species Noctua janthina. The sequence continues at coordinate 8,300,061 of OY755075.1, read as the reverse complement.
ATTTAGTGTAAATGGCTTATGCTGTACTAAATATAATAAATAAATACCTTAAGAGTAAGGTCTCCACCCACGGGCCTCTAAAAATACCTAGTCACCTGGCTTAAATACCTGCTATGTGACGGTAAACTAGGTCCTCGTAGGTCAAAATCCCCACAAAATGACTAACAAAAGCATGATGAAAGCCATAAATCTGTTCTAAATATAGAAGTTTCGATAGTTTACGAGGTATTGATCTAATTTTAGACCAAAGTTGAAAAGAACGTAGCTTTCAAGAATTAAAGTTGAATGTTACTGGAAACGGCACTTACTTGACTTTCAAGTACGTCCAGGACGTGGACGGTCGTTCTTTGGAACGTTTTCTTAAGCCGCTAATAAATCTGAGCATTTACCTACTTGAAAAAAAAAATTCTAGAAAAAATAATATTTTATCTATCGGCTTCGTTATTCGGTTCAAAATCATTTAAAAACTACGACTACTCTTTTTCTCTTCTTTGTTCTCTTACAAAGTTATCTTCTTCTTTTTTGGGACAAGCTCGCCTCTCTATTCCAAAACCACTGCAATTTCTCAAAGCCAGAAACGACAGTGGCGACTGCTAGAAAACCGCCGAGACAATGAAGCTCGAAAAAGTCCCAGAGGAACAATTTAACTGTCTTGGATCCCGCAACCAAATCAATCAGAAAAGAATAGCGGAGAAGTAGAAAATACATAATTCCCACTTCCCTCCATATCAGCAGAAGACAGAACAAAACAAGGCTAATAGGCACAAAGGGACGTTTACAACAAGTTTTATTAGTATATTTAGAGAGCACTGTGTCTCAAATACGACATTTTGTAGATTTATGTATACACAAATGTACGGAATAGCTGGTTTTTACGCCTACCACATACAGAGTTTTTGGCTACCGGTTACCGATACTCTAAGGGCATATTATACACTCATTTCTATCGACAAATACACGTTTATAAATAATCCTAACCCCACACCGTGTCTCATATAAAGTGGATTTCAAACAAAATAAACAGTTATTCTGTATGAAATCTACTTTAGGTAGATACTGATCTATCTACCTATTTGTAAATGAACTGGCTTTTGCTCGCGACTTTTTTCCCTTTATTTACAGAAATCAACCCACGGCAATGTTGTAAATGTAGCCTATGATTCTCGGGGATAATGTAGCTTCCCGTTAGTGAAAGAATTTTCGGAATCGGATCAGTAGTTTCGAAGATTACTCCATAAATACAAACTTACAAACATGCAAACAAAAATTACCTCTTTGTAAACCTACTAATCCTACTAATATTATAAACAGCTGTTGACCGCGACCTTCGTCCGCGTCAAATTTTATAGCCTATAACCTTCCTCAATTAATGGGCTATCCAACACTTAAAGAATTTTTTAATTCGAACCAGTATATCCTGAGATTAGAGCGTTCAAACAAACTCTTCAGCTTTATAATTTTAAAAAGTATAGATGTGAAAGGTTGTGAGGATAGATGGATGGATGGTTGTTATTCTTTCACTCAAAAACTACTAACCGGATTTGGATGAAATTTGACACACAGATAGGTTATAACCTGGATTAACACATAGGATACTTTTACTACTACCAAGATAAAAAGTATCCTAACTTTTTATCTCGGTAGTACGATCCCGTGGGATAATTACCGAACTCCACGTGGGGGAAGCCGCGGGTATAAGCTAGTATTAGTATGGATGTGACATTTAAGTATTCATTGAGAATATTTAAAAAATAAATTGAATTATTTCCATCAATGGTTAAGTTCAGTTTCCACCTTAGTTTAAACGCCACCAGTTGCCATTAGCCATAACTATTCCATTTCCCCTAACTCCGTGGCGGAGCAATATAAAGCTATGATTTATGACCACCGCGGTCCGCGTATAATGTTTTGTAACCGCAGCAGTAAAATGGCTGCTTGAACGGGAATTATGTTCAAAGTCAATGTCGAAGACTTAAATGTTAGAGCTTTAGTTAGTTAGGTTATTTATTTCTTCATTTTGAAGTTGTTTTGAGCTGTCTGTTGGAGCCTTCGATTTCTTGTATGGTGATGGTCTACTTACTTTAGACCAGGGCTCGGATACCGGTATATTTTTCGAAACGGTATCGTCTTAAATACCTAAGAAACGACTTGTTTCAGTTACGTTCGAACGGAACGTTATAAAAAACGTTTTTTTACGAACAACAACATTTAAATCGTTCTTGGTTAATAAAATGTTTTAAACCGGTTTATTTCCCATTCCATTCCATACATTCGGTACCCGATTCAACTAAAAAAGTTCATGCTTGTCGCGGGTCGCCGTGCACGGCTACGTCTTGCGGAATAAACCGGTTTTTACCCTGAGGAATAAACGTTCTCATTTCGTTTTCGTTCCGAACAAAATGATGTACAAAGAACTGTTCAAAACGTTTTAAAAACGTTATTTTCAATAACGTGCCATGTTGCTGGTTGGCCACAGCAAGAAGACCTGCTTAGGTGGAGATTCATTAATGAATCTGCCCTAGAGTGTAAATTGACGGCACGGTTGGCGCAGTGGCTGAGCGATTGACTGCTGCGCTTCGTGTCGCGGGTTCGACTCCCGCACGGAACAAATATTTGTATGGCCTACAGGTAATTGTTCCGGGTCTGGCTGTTTGTGTATGTGAGTTTAAATGTTTGTCCCCAAACCAAGCAACCCACGATACAGGAGTAAGTCCTAGTGCGGGGCAACGTATAAAAAAAAATAACGTGGTGCTGTTCCACAAACGATGGTGCACTTAATATTGTGACCTGCGTGTCCTGTTGTTTGTTCACTACAGGAACTGATAAACGCTACTGAAGGCGCCAAACTAGTGGCTTAGTTCTGGGCCGACACAATTTAGATGGCCATCGACACGCTTAGAAGAAAATCTGCCTAGTATTTTTCCAACTATGTTGGCGTCGGCTTCCAGTTTAACCAATTGCGACTGGATTAGTATTTAACATGGAGTGACTGTCAGCTATCGCATTATAACAACAACAACAACAATAACAACATCCATTTATATTCAGGCTACTTTGGCCCATAGAAATGCGAGGCGGGCGGCGGTGGCGGGTTGGCGGGTTTTTTTTTTTATAAGAACGAGACTTAGAAGAATAAATAAAATCTGTTACTAATCCATTCTTACATAACGGTACGAATAAAATGCAAGTTTTCTGGACCATGCCTGCTCCATCTTTTTTTTTTAAACATACTTGTCCTAACGTAACTTTATCTAAAAATTTTCAGCGATCAACTAATGTATCATTATGACCTATAATGTCCTCTAATCAGCATAATTTGTGGCAGGGTACCTCATGGAAAACTGATGAGCCAATGTTCGATGAAACATGAGGTGGCCATTAGAATATGGGAAAATCTGAAAATGAGAGAGAATTTCCCACCCGTGGGAACATAAAATGACGAAGGTATTCCCAACCCACAAGAGAGGTCGCCAAGATACAGGTACGACTTAGTTTGGGGACCACCGATCAAACAAACCGATTGTTAAATAGTTACAGATTAAGTAGTTATCGCTTAGCTTAACTTTAAGGTCATTTCTGACACAATGAAAACAAAGGAGAATGCCATAAAGCAGCTCGTAGCTGCATCATTTACATTTTTATACAAATATCTAACTTTTCATTTACATAAGGGGATGCAGGGACTGCATTTTCTATATTTTACCGATGATTCAGTCGAGATGCAAGAACAGCCAGATTCACATAAAAAATTGGGCATTGTCCTTTATTCTTATTCTTCTTAGAGAAGGCTTATACGATCACGCCCCCGTAGCTAAACTTACCAACATAATAACCTTATCAATCTTTCTCCTAAGTCTTCAGAAAATATTACTTACACTCGTGTTAGCAACAATTTAAAAAAAGCAAAGAACCAGCTCATAAAAGCCGCCAACATTGTACTCGTAGTAAAACACACAGAGCTGTGCTGGACGTTAGTAGTCCGTTTACATCCACATACGACCTTAGGTATATATATGTTCACATATGTACGTAGCGTGGGCGAAGCAATACAAACAGTAAATTTATCAACGTCTACACTACACTGACGGGAAATATTAATCCTAGGTACAAAAGTTCTGGAAGACTTCGGTTTTGCTCGGGAGATTTCGGAAAATGGAGTTTTAGAATTTATCGGAAATTCGGAACATATGCATATGAGGTTCCATTAAAATAGATGGAAAATCTTTTAGTTTCAGACCACCAAAATAAGGACAATGTTAAAAAAAAAACAAGAAAAACGCGTGAGATACTTACAAGAAAAAAAACAGCTAACGAGTATACACTAAAAATGTTGGTAACCCAATGATTTTAGGTCAAAATAATTTAATCAGTGTTGTTTTTGTTTGGGTACTCGTATCTTTGGTTAGAGCACAGATAATATAATACTACGTCTACGTAGTTAGAGGCACTGAACGCTGTGTTAAAATTTGTATCTATTTTAATGGATACAATCTAATTAAAATGAAACAAAACGGTTTCAAGATGAGATCAAACGCGAAAATTTATCGGAAAATATGTAGGTATCGATCTTCAGGTTAAGCCGCGCTTGCCTAGGATGGGTTAGGTTAGGTTAGGGGTGCCTAGTCTTTTCCTAACTATGTTAGGATCGACTTCCAGTCTAACTGGATACAGCTGAATACCAGTATTTTACATGGAGCGACTGCCTTTCTGACCTCTACTACCCAGTTAGTACTAGGATACTCGATACTCCTTGGTAAGAATGGTTGTCAGACTTTCAGGCCACTGACTACCAGGAATGACCTACCTGAATTTGGAAAAGAAATAACCACCACCACTACCACCATCCACCTATAATCTATTGGAGACGTTGCGTTAGAAGGCCTCAAAATCAAAATCAAAGCATTTATTTCAAGTAGGCCAGTTACAGGCACAAAAACTGTGAAAGTACTGTAGTTGCCCATTCCCTAACGTAGATCTCTATGGAGAAGAACGGGCAAGAAACTCCATGGACACTCTTTTAAATCAGCCTCCCACTAGGTGGACCGATGACCTGCTGAAGATTGTAGGGATCCGCTGGATGCGAGACGCACGGAACCGGTCAAAGTGGCAGCACTTGGAGGAGGCCTCTGGACGTCTTTCGGCTGAAATAATGATGATGATTATAATCTATGGTTACTAAGATTGTTCCAAATTGTATATAGTAGTAGGAATAAGACTAGTATGATTACCTTCTACTGGTATCTCAAAAATGTAAACCAAAAATCTGCCATCTTCAAAAAGATATCTCGCAAGATGGCGGCACAATGACGTATCTAGCTCAATTTATCACGCAGCACGAATAAAAGTATTGTTTTGAACTTAATTCTATATTCGGAACACGTATCCAATAGGGTTCCGTAGAAGAGAGTGGGAAAACCCTTTTGTTTTATATTTCGATGGAGTTTTTCGCCCCGGGCTGAGCTTGAAATCTACCGAGAATTTTATTCAGATTCTTTCTTTCGTGTATTTGTATTTGGGTAGGAAATGGTAGGAGCCGAATTCAGGTGCTTCACTTTCTGTTTGTGTTTCTGCACTCGAATTGAATCGTTTAACACAAAATCAATCGAAAGTAACAAAAGAAGTAAAGAGTGTGCTTAGATTGTTTGGTTATGTGGAAAGAATGAGTGGAGGGCGACTAACAAAAGGTATTTAGAAGGCAGATATGAGTGGTGCCGGGAGGACGCCCAAGAAGGACATAAGCATAATCAGCCTATTAATGTTCCCACTGCCGGGCGAGGCGAGTCTTACCTGTCTATATTTATTCAGGGCTTGCCACTATTTTTCACAATACATCTCTAAGAAACGTGTTTAGTTTTCTCCTTGCTATATCTATTATCTTTGTCGCACCCCATCGATCTTTTTAAAGGTCTTACCTTTTATCAGTCTATGATCTTTAAAATACTTTTGAGGGACAGTAGCACAAACAATAATATGTTAATATATACTCGCTGTTAATAGAAAAATGTTATTATACTGTAGAAGATTTTCTCAATGATAATTTTTAACATTTTGTGTGCAATAAACTAAAAAATGTTTAAGTCTGTTTCTCTTTTTAGGTTAAATTTTAAATAGTTTTTTTATTTTTTGTTTATTTTCTTGTGTGTTTAATTTTGTTTTATTTTGCCGTTTCTGTTAGCTTTTTTTTGTGTTTTGTTTTAATGTTTGCTTTTATTTTCAATAATATTTGTACGCCTTCACGGCAAAACATAGCGCCTATTTAATTAACCTAAGACCTTTATGTAAATACCTATGTTTCATAGCATAACATAGCAGCAGCCTATAATGTTCCCAATGCTGGGACACAGGCCTCCTTCTCTATGAGAGGGAATGGGCTGTAATCCACCACGCGGGCCCAGTGCGGGTTGGTAGATGTTACATGTCTTCGAATTTTTGGTTCTAGGACATGCCGGTTTCCTCACGATGTTTTCCTTCACCGTTTTGAGAGCAGTGGTGATGAAATAACTTACACAAAGTAATGCGCCTGGCTGGGTTCGAACCGACGACTTACTGCTCACAAGTCGTGGTCTCCGCCTGAAGCCGCTAGAAGGACATACACTAACTTTATTGGTGAGATTGTTCAGAAAGGTCAGGTGCGTAATACTCGCAACCGGCGTACGTATGACCAGATGTATGAACATGGACGTGGCCAAAGGAGTATGTAAGGATCGTAGCAGGTGGCGTTCTGTGGTGTCTGCCTACACCATGTGAAAAAGGCGTGAGTTTGAGGTCTATCTTTTCATACACGAAATATTTAAGAGTAACTTCTAGAGTACAACGACGACATCCACGTCGTTACGTTTTTTTTAAATTTATATTAAAAAAAAAATATATCTGAGTGTTTTTTTTTGTTACAAAATTATTATTTTTCTAAATTTTTTTGAGAATTTTGCATAAAACCAATAACAGTAGTAAATTCTAACAATAACAGTAGGTAAATACGACGTAGTAAACTACCGTAATTTATGCTTAAAAATAAGGAGCCAGTATTTATTTCGTGGGTCAATTTATTTTAAATTATTTATTTTTTTATAAAAAAAATATACTCAGATAAAAAAAAAATTACTTGAAAAGGCTTTGTTATAGCCGTTAGATGATTCCCTGAACATATTTCGTGTATGAATAGTTATACCAATAAAGGGTGTAAATAGACCCTTAACATAAACGAAAGGCACTTGTTGTCCCCGTTACTGTGATCATTTTTTTGTTCTAGACCATACCTGGGAACCTTCTAGTTACGGAGATATTGGGGGTCAAAGTTCCAACTTTTTCACAAGTTTTTTTTTAAATACAGGTTTTTAATGTAAGATTTTTACTTTACACACCTCCACGACCGTCGTACTATTCAATCCATTCATCAGCACAATGCTTTGAGTTCTTTCCATCGAGTCCTACCGTAAAGCGTGATTTTTCACCCCAAAAAAAAGTCGATTCCCAGCAATAATTTTTGCGTAAAGTTACTTAGTTTGATGTACAGAATGCTTGGTTGACAGATATGTGAAGGGTCTGTTTACACCCGGTATGTATGTATGTATGTAATCCAAAGTAAATGAGGAATGCAAAAAAATACTTTTTACTCGAGAAGAGTGTCTGATATAGATGTTGTAGTTTAATCGAAAGGATCGGTGTTAGTAAAATAAAAAAAAACATTTTTCATATAAATAGGAGCCAAATCTATTGTTAGTTATCCGTACAGATTCCTGCATAAAATTCCGATATTACTTTGCTAGCGATAGAATGGAACACAGAAATAGCACTCGTGCGTTCTGCTGTAAAGATCGGAGCTCCATCGTTATATGCTAAAGGTCATATTTCAGGTATTCTTACAGAAAATATTCCGACTATACTTTGCTTGTGAGAGTAATGTAGCAATGAAAGGGCATTCGTGCGTTCCACCTTCACTGAAGAGTTCGGAGCCTTGTGTGTTGAGGGTCACCTTTGAGGACGGGAAATAAATTCTCATAACATAACATGACGCCTGTAATCCCCGAAGGGTTAGGCAGAGGTGTACCTATTAAGTACCACATTTCGCCAGTTATGTTTAAATCCCATGTAATAGGAAGCGAGCCGACTGCCATCAGTCGGGCACAAAATAAGGCTCCGGGGCTGGTACTGAGAAATTGCTGATGGAAAAATCCAATAACACTTTGCCCGACCTGGGCATCGAACTCAGGACCTATTGCTCAGCAATCGCGCTTGCGAACACTAGACCAACGAAGCAGTCAACAAGTTCTCACTGTACGTATTTTAAATTTTTACGTGATCTCTGGAGCCAAAGTGGATCTTTTTCCTGATTTAACTGTTCTTTGACTGCATGGCTTCGACCGACATTCATATCTTTATTTGCATTTGTATTTAAATATCTTACAATGGGCTTAATGCTATATATTATATATTATTATTATTATTTCCTTTATTTATCTTTACACAAATCTTATACATTTTTAAATATTTCTTAAACTAAAAACAATATAAAAAACATTAAAAATATAAAAAATTGTAGCCCACCGGTATCGGGAACAGGGTCCAAGCTACCGGCGGTCAGGGCTCCAGAGAGAGGAACCTCCTGACAATACGAGCCGTGTCCAGGAGTACCGCTTTCTGAATCAAACCCTTGATCCAGCTGCCTAACGAGAGCCTCCTCAGGTATTGGTCGAGGCTCTTGGCAATTAAGCCATGGGCTGATACAACTATCGGCACAATGATCGCTGAGTCCACATCCCACATGTCGACAACCTCGTGAGCCAAGTCAAGATACTTGATTTGCTTATCTTTCTCGGCTTTCACGAGGTTCCCATCATGCGGGACCGTTATGTCAACAATCATTGCACGCCGCTCTGATCGATCCACCACCACTATATCAGGCTTATTGGCTACAATAGTCCTGTCAGTTACGATGGATCGATCCCAGTACAATGTGATACTGCCATTTTATTTATTATTATTATTATATATTTGGATATCAGTACTATGTTTTACTGTGTAATGTAGAGACCACGTGTTAGTTTCATACTGCATTTGTTTTTAACCGTAAGAACCAATGGCGTGCCTATGAGCCAACAATACGGCAAGCCATAACACAAGCAGACCTTTCAGAAACCCTAACGTCATGAAGAGTAGGTCTTAAGGCAAACCAAGCTTTTAGACTTCTATGAAAGTACCACCACTAGTAATGAACACTGGGATGTTGACACGTGGCGTGGGATCCCAACTTTTTACCGTAAAATATTGTGCGTGAACCGTTAAAGTTGCGTTTACCATAAGCATTTACCGCCAAAAATATAACGACATTTAAATCATGACATACCAAGCTTTGAGCACATAAAGCCTCCAGCCAACCATGACATTAATCTTTCCTTCGTTCTCTCTTCCCACCGATACCGTATAAAACGCGAGAATATTTCTTTCATGAACACGGCAACTTGTTGCGTGATTTACATAATGCTTTACTTAACACTGACCAGAGACGCTGACCTCCCACACCGTTGATCACTTTACATTAATTAAAAGGACTCATTTACACGGAGAGCCGAACTCGTCTCGCCGATTATAAATAAAAATGAAATGAAATTCTTTTATTTCGGACAAAGTCCGTTTGTAGTTACGTCTACCAGAAAAACAAAAGCAAAACAATTATTAATTATACGCTACAGTGGCATGTAGGTGTATCCAATGCCCCAGTATGGGACTGTACCACCTGTCCCCTATTCTTGTAGGATGCTGGTGGGGCTGACGTGTACCTTGCGCATGATGGAGGCGCAACATTTGCGCATGATGGCGTGAAAGCCATCTAAGCCCGGATCTGCGAACATGAGGGAACCGGAAGCACTACAGTAACGCGACAACCTCATCAACACCCTGAATGCATTGTTTTATTGTCGCCGCAGACTGCATTATAGTAAAGAGATAAAAAAAGTTAACTCGCGCAAACACAAAACCTTTGTAAGCAGCACGTATAGACAACGATACTTCGCCGAATAGAATATGTCTTCCACAGTGCCTTTAATTCGCAGCAGTAAGGGTGGATATCGTAGCTCCAACTGATCTGCTGAAGTGTGGTTAGCTGGACCTACTATTTATGATAGTGATAATTGATTCGCTTTTAAATAAATAATAGGAAACGAAAGTGCGTCCGTTTAAAAAAAAAATGTCTAACTAGATTAGTGTGAATAGAATCAAATAACAGTAAAATCGCAGTTGAGTTTTTTCAATGAGTGTAAATACAAAAGTGCAATAATGACCTAAGAAGCTCGCAAGGAAAAATTTACCTCTCAAAGGGCGAAAAACACACAACATTACACCTGTAATACCCGAAGTATTAGTCAGAGGTGTACCTAATAGTACACCCACATTTCGCCAGTCATGTTTAAGTCCCATGTCACAAGGCGAGCCTATTGCCATCAACCAGGCACAAATCTAGGCTCCGTGGCTGCTACTGAGACATTTCTGATTAAAAAATTTAATAACACTTTGCCCGACCTGGGAAATAAACCCAGGAACTCATCCTCAACAGTCGCGTTCACGACCAAAGAGGCAGGGCGAGAAACAGTCTTTGTATAAACGACGAAAAGTGTTTCACGTAAGGTCCAAATTAGATTGGATACGGCACTGAAGTTTTGATTTATTTATGCTAATACTTGTCTAGCTTAATTTGATGCTGATGTATTAATTAATTATGATTGCCTGTTGTGATATAGCGTGTTTAAATTATTGTTGAAGGATTAGAATGGAAACTAATGGAGTTTCTTGCTGGAGTATAAATCCAGGAAGCTTGGCGTAAGCGCGTTCAAGCAAACAAATGTTGTGTAACATTGTTTCAAATTCTGAAATTCAGCAAGGTGTTGTCGTAAAGGTGGTAGTCGCAAGCTGAGCATGAGGATCTGGGTTCGAATCCCAGGTCGGGCAAAGTGTTATTGGGTTTTAATATTTTTATACGCAAACCCTGCGTAGGGAACTACAGCTGTTTTGATAGGTTCAAACCCTGCTCGCACTTGAAATTTTTCTTTCCATATCAAAACAGCTGTTATTGGGTTTTCCATCAGGAATTTCTCAGTAGCAACCACGGAGTCTGGATTTGAGCCCTGTTGATGGCAATAGGCTCGCTCCCTACTACATGTGACTTAAACATAACTGGCGAAATGTGGGTGTACTATTATGGTTATATATGTTGTAGTGCTATGCTTTCACATCTATGCTAACCGTCAGTCTGTGAATCGGGTTCTTTTAGCCAAGTATGCTTTCCCCTAGGCCGCATCATCGCTTCACATCAGGCGAGTGGCGGCTAACCGCAATTTTAGTTCGTGTAAAAAACTCCGTGTCTCTGTGTCTCACTTCCGTTCCGTTCATTCAACTATGTTCGTGTCGGCTTCCAGTCTAACAGGTTGCAGCTGAATACCAGTATTTTACATGGAACGACTGTCTATCTGACCTCATCAATCTTCAAACCTTTTTGTAAGACTGGTTGTCAGTCTTTCGGGCCACTAACTACCTGGAACAACTGTCAAAGATCTACATATGACAGCCGGGATCAACGGCTTAACGTGCTTTCCGAGGCACGGAGGAAACTCAGCATGTAATGGGTAGGCACCAATCCACGGATCAACCTAGGCAAGTGCCGCTTAAGCTGAAGATCGCCCCGGCTGTTATTATACCGGGTGTAAACAGACCCTTCACATATCCGTCAACCAAGCATTCTGTACATCAAATTAAGTAACTTTACGCAAAAAATATTGCTGGGAATTTTTTTTTTTTATTGTGCTGTTGAATGGATTGAATAATATGAGGGTCGTGGAGGTGTGTAAAGTAAAAATCTTACATTAAAAAGATGTATTTAAAAAAAAAAACTTGTGAAAAAGTTGGAACTTTGACCCCCTATATCTCCGTAACTAGAAAGTTCCCAGGTATGGTCTAGAACAAAAAAATGATCGCAGTGACGGGGAGAACAAGTGCCTTTCGTTTATGTTAAGGGTCTATTTACACCCTTTATAGCCACGAGCTCCTAGCTCTAACACCCCTAGTACAAACACACTTAAATGCACACAAATCCAATATTGCCAAAAAAACACTTTGGAAGGAAATAAAATGAAATCTTATTCTTTACTAGCCACCCGCCCCGGCTTCACACGGGTGCAATTTACATATAAACCTTCCTCATGAAACACTCTATCTATTACTGAAAACTACATTAAAATCCATTGCGGAGTTTAAAAGATATAAGCGTACAGACTGCTGGAGCGCCTTTGTTTTATACTATGTAAAGATCACATTACAAATAAATGCCTGGAACTGTTTTCTTTGAGTATTTTTCTACCAGCTGACCTTAACTTAGCTCACAGAAAAATGTTAACGAGTTTCTCTCAATAACTCAGTTCCTATACCTACTAATAGTAAAACTGCACTAATGACTCCCTCTCGCTATGTCTGCTAATTACACTTTTTTCATGAAAAACGTCCTGAAACGACTTGAATTTCAATAGCTTCGTAATAAGTTAGAGGAACTTGGTTATGTGGCTAATGAAAGTAAGTCGATTTACCGCTATTTCAGTTATGAGTTAGATCGTCGACATTTGATGGTGAAGTTGAATTGTGAAAACGGGCTAATGATCCTCGTGGGGCCGCCATTTCCAGGTTTTAGATCCAAAAACAACCACGTGAGCCAGCGCTGTGACTGTTTTTTTTAAAGTTGTTGCACCATGCTGAGACGGGGCCTTTTAGCCTTTTTCAAGACTGATTTCGTTTCTCTTATTTTTTCTTTATTAATTTCTCTAACATATGAATTACATTTTAAAACATTCTAATATAAAACAATATTAAAAACATTTAAAATATAAAAAATTGTAGCACACCGGCATCGGGAACAGGGTTCGAGCTGCCGGTGGTCAGGGCTCTTCAGAGAGGAACCTCCCCTAACGACACGCGCCGTGTCCAGCTTTCTGAATCAAGCCCTTGAACCAACTGACAAGTGAGAGCCTTCTCAGATGTTGGTCGAGGCTATTGGTAATTAAGCTATTGGCTGACCGGGACGTGAGAGGGAAAGAACCTCACGTCCCAGTCGCCGCGGGAGACGCCCTGGGCGTCGGGGGTCAAGTGGTGGCTCCCGGCTACCGTAGGCGCGGGCCTGTGGACGGTGAGTTATGGGCTAGCTCGCCGTCCGGCCGTCTTATGACGACAGGCCGTGTCGACGGCGCGTTCGTGTTCCACGTGCGCCTCAAAGAGATGTCAGCAAATAAGTAGGGGTCCGCAAGAGCCGATGCCAGCCAGGGCTGCGGGACTGTTCGATAGAGATACCGTGGCCCTGGAACACAAAGGGCAAAGAAGGAACATGGATAGGTTTTAGTCAGTACAAGTCTGACACTCCACAATGGCTGTACTCACATCCCACACGTCGACAACCACGCGAGCCAGATCTAAATATTTGAATTGTTTATCTTTCTCTGCTGTCACGAGGTTCTCGTCATGCGGGAGCGTTATATCAACAATCATTGCGCGACGCTCCAATCGTTCTATCACCACAATGTCAGGTTTATTGGCAACAATAGTCCTGTCAGAGACGTATATAGGTCGATATTGTTTTATTTTATTGTTAATTTAATTTTTTGTTTTTGTACGAGATAAATAAATATATTTATTTTATTCTTTTGTACGTCACATTTTGAATATTCATTTTTTATGTGGTGTAGTTTCGAAGTAAAGTTTAGACATTACTTATTTTGGCTAGAAAAAGATGACTGCTGAGATGACAAGGAAGTCGTTATGGAAGAAGAAGAAATGCTGCGCTGGCCCCAACAAATTGGGATAAGGACAGGAGAATGATGACATATAAAGGGTGTAAATACACCCTTAATTTAGTCTTAGTCTTTTTTTGTGATGGACAGAATTAGAGAGGGCCTTTAAAAGCGGTAATTGTTAAGAAAATGTTAAATTAGGCTAAAAAATATCAGCCGCTCGTGTCGATCTTTAGATTAAGCCGTGCTTACCTAGGTAGGTCTGTGGATGGGTGACCACATTACATTCCGAGTTTCCTCCGTGCCTCGGAAATCACGTTAAGTCGTTGGTCCTGGCTGTCATTTGTATATCTTTGACAGTCGTTACAGGTAGTCAGTGGCCCGAAAGTCTGACAACCAGCCTTACCAAGGGGTATCGTATTTATTCAGCCTTTATTCAGACACAGAATTTTTACATTTTTACACTTTAAATCTTAATGTAACGACTCTGGCGAGTCAGTGACACCGACAACCCGGTCTGTTTCCACTCCGTTCTACTTTGCGTTCTCCTAGTCCATGTTTTCCCTGCTGTGATCTTTATTTCGTCTTCCAACCTTCGAAACTGTCTACCTCGATTTCTTTTCCTGTTTCTTGGGTACCACAATACTGTGCTTTTGTTCCATTTTTCAATGCCTCTTATTATATGGCCAGTCCATTTCCACTTTAGTCTTCTTATTCTCATTGTTACGTCTTCTCAGGAACAAAAAAGAAACTGGACTCCGAAATCTACAAGGGGTATCGTATTACCCAGTACTAACTGGGTTGTGGAGGTTAGATAGGCAGTCGCTCCATGTAAAATACTGGTATTCAGCTGCATCCGGTTAGACTGGAAGCCGGTGGTGTATCTAAATATTGCGCAAGAGTTCCTTGTTTAACTAAGAAGATGAGCACTAAGGAACGGGTTGGTTTTAAACTTCATCCGATGTCCTGTTTAGGAGATGAGTTTTCAAAAATGAATGTTTATATGCTTGAATGCCTCGTACGTCTGGTGGCTGCAACCTCGACTGCTAAGCATGAGGTCCTGGGTTCGATTCACGGGTGGGGCATGATGTTATTGGGTTTTTTCATCGGGAATTTCTTAGTAGCAGCCACGGAGTGTGGATTTGTGCCCGGTTTCTGGCAATGAAATAGGGTCGCCCCCTTTTTACATGGGACTCAAATATAAATAGCGAAATGTCTTTGTACTATAGGGTACACTTCTGCCCAACCCTTCGGGGATTACAAGCGTGATGTTATTGTGTAATTTCGGTCCAGCTTTGCATTCGACACACAGCTTGTATCTAAAGAAAATAATAAACTTTCCCAAGTAATTACTAGCAGTATGCAGTCCCTCTTAACAGAAATAATACAAGTTAACCAATTCTCTCTATTTCTCGTGGCCACACAACATGGCAGGCTATAATAAATGGCACAGTCTGTTGCCACACTGTTGCACTGCTATAATTTATTATCGTAGACTCGGATTCCTTGTTCTATTTTCCTTATGTAGTTTCATATTCGGGGTAAAAATAGACTGGTGTGGGCGGCCATCTTTTCTTATAAGAAAAATGTTGTTGAAAGTAAAATCGTAGTTCTTTTGCTTGAAAAACTGATCCGTTATGTAGAAAGCTGAGGTTTGGACGTTGAGTATCATAGCTTCTTGTGCAGTCAGCGCCCTACATCACTCGATCTCACTTCATCATCTGCCTAGCCTTTTCCCAACTATGTTGGGGTCAGCTTCCAGTCTAACCGGATGCAGCTGAATACCAGTATTTTATATGGAGCGACAGCCTATCTGACCTCCACAACCCAGTTAGTACTGGGTGATACGATACCTTTTTTAAGACTGCTTGTCAGACTTTCAGGCCACTGAATACCTGTAACGACTGTCAAAGATCTACAAATGACCGGCTTAACGTGCTCTCTGGGGCACGGAGGAAACTCGGTATGTACAACCCAGGCATACGCTGCGTAACCTGAAGATTGATCCTACCGGTTGTTATTATTTAGCCACGAGATCCTCCAAGTCGATCTCGAGTTCGTCCTACTCGATCGCACAAGAAAAAAAGTGGAAGAGCCGAAGATTAACTCGTTACAGTTCGCCACAACAGTTAATGAAATTTTTATTTCCAAATTGGAAATAAGATTTCCAAAGACTTTTGCTAGGTACATTGATATTGTAATTTTTTTGGTTTTATTAATATTTTATTATTTGCACGCAAAAGTACTTTCAATAAGAATCTGTATTTCCCCGAAGGGTTAGGCAGAGGTGTACCTAATAGTACACCCACATTTCACCAGTTATGTTTTAAGTAATAGGGGAAAGAAGAAGTAATAGGGAGGTAGCCTATTGGCAGCAACCGGGTACAAATCCAGACTCTGTGGTTGCTACTGAGAAATTCCTGACCGAAAAGCCCAATCATATTTTTCTAATGTAAATCGCCCACAGGCGGGAAAATTCTCCAAGCTACCGCCATATTTCATTATTGATAATATGAACCTGTATTATCTCAATGCAGGTCAAAGGCTCTTACCTTTTAAAATATTGAATAAAAAAAACCTTATCCAATTTAATATTCCGATATTATAAAGGAGAATGTTCCAAAGGTGACATCTTAAAAATAAAGAATATTAAAAAGTACATTTAAATATTCCAATATTATAAAGGAGAATGTACAAAACCTGTGAAGTCTCAAAAAAAATCTTTTCCTCGACAAGACAGCAATAGGGTGGGTGCCCATAAAACCGTCAAGGCGTAGCACTCAAAATAACGAAGGCGCTAAAAATACACGTCTCCGGTACTTTTGATACCGCGACGGGCGACGCGTATTGTTTTAGTACCACAAAGCAAGATTATCTTAGAAAAAGGTACATGGAGACATTTGCTGATTGAAAGGGATGATGTAGATGATGTTTTGAATGGGCTATTTTTGGCTTATTCTTTCTTCCTGTTTTTTAGGGGCGGTTTTGTTCGCTTTAGTCGAGGATGTAGGTACATACAGGGAGGGAAATGATAAAGCTGGATGATGATGAATGTGTCGTATCGACAGGGTTTCGGCTTAGCAGAATACTCATTTTAACTTAGTACTAGTATTTTACATGGAGCGACAGCCTATCTGACCTCCAAAACCCAGATAGTGGGAAGACTGGTTGTCAGACTTTCGGGCCACTGACTACCTGTAACGACTGTCAAAAATCTACAAATGACAGCTGGGACCAACGGCCTAACGTGCTTTCTGAGACACGGATGTAACTCGGTTAGTAATGGGTGGTCACCCATCCACAGACCAGCCTACTACCCAAATACAAGTCCAATTCCACTTAAAACAAAAAAAGTAACCAAATCCACAAAGACATCTAATGAAATCCAAGTTAACAAGCTAAGCGAGCTGTATCGTCATCAGCTCAAATAAACGGAGCGAGCAAAGCGTAACTGTAATCCGCCTGCTTCACTAAGGATTAGAAGACAAACTGTTGCATGTCTGTTTGCAAGATTGTTAGTGCATGGCATCGGATTTAGGTTTAGTAGAAATAGAAATGGTATTTTCAGAAAGATTTTAATTGTGTTTGCTAATTATTTTTAGAAATGTAAAAGGATATTATTGCATGGTATAATAATATACCCCGCCTGGTATTCTCTTCCCGTGACAGCTGGGTCACGTGATTGGCCCAAGAATACGCCATCAGTTGCGATGTTGTCGATGTGGTGCCACGGTGTGTGATTGAATTACCCGAGCAAAATTGAGTTTTTAACTTAACAAAGCAATTATGAACTAATAATTCAATATGTAAATAAATTTAAAACTAAATAGATGAATCACACGAGTTACTAAATAGTTAAGCTAGTTAGTAATTTATTTTATTTTCATTCACTAAATGAGAGTCCCTTTTACTGAAAAGGACAATCAATGGTAACACTTATTGTGACGTAGTCTTAGGCCATCTTGGGAAGAGAATACCAGGCGAAGTCAGTCAAGACATTGACACTGCCGGTCCTGCTCCACAAGAACCGGGGCGCCGCAATTGATAGCATTAAATAGTACTGTTGGAGCTGCTGAAGATTGTATAACTATCTTTGCATTGTATAAATTCAATCTCTTTAGTATTATATAGCCGCCTAGCCCATATTGTGTGAGTACTATGTACTAGAAAGCTGTCATTCGCTGGAAACCTGCGTTTTTTTCTTGACTTGAATGTGCCCTGGCGGTTAGGAGTATGTCATGCTCACTCAAATGTCTCGCTGATGGTGGCACGTTTGTCGGATCATTTAGTTCCCTTCAAAATGGTTGAGTTGATTGGTGCTGATACATGCGTCATGTTTGTGAACGGGCGCTGTCAGTTGTGACTGGTCATCCTTATTTGCCACGGCTTATTTGAATTAATTATTTTATTTTGGAATTGTTTTTACTATGGACACTTTTAACGTACATATCTGGCTGCGTCGTTCTCACATAATGTACCATCTCAACATGAATGATGTAACCAAGGTTTTGTTAAAGTATTCTGATTTAAAAAAGTGTCCATGGAGTTTCTTGCCCGTTCTTCTCCATAGAGATCTACGTTAGGGAATGGGCAACTACAGTACTTTCACAGTTTTTGTGCTTTGTGACTGGGACTGTAGCTATATTTTACTGTTATCTTAGTTTCGACAATTCAAAATTGCCTGTAACTGGCCTACTTGAAATAAATGCTTTGATTTTGATTTTGATTTTGAATGCGTCCTCTGCACCGCGCTCTTTTCTTTATAATAAAGAGCCCCGCTGATACAATAACAAATGAAAAATAACTACTCCGCCATCTTTGGGAGTCCGCCATATTGGATTTAGAACGACGTCACTTATCTAACCGTACGTTGTCATCCAAATAAATTAAGTAGTTATGCATCAGCTCAAACGGAAACCGGGAGATGGGTCTAATTTAACTTCTAATATTGTTTTACATAGTAAGTTACTTACAGTTGAAGTTAATAAAAAGAAAAAACCAATTAATCCAATTAATTCAATCCAATGAACGCAATCAGTACCTACAGAGAAAAAACAAAAGAATAAAGTTCCCAATGCGCTTCGGTCTCAGAGTCGTCCAACAAATCCGACTTGACGGAACTAATTCCGCTCAAAGTTACTGTAACAGTCAGACAGCGTATCAAAGCGGTATTGTTTCAAATTGCTATGAATTCCGACAATTTTGAAAATAGACTTGCAATCCTTTAGTGCATCTGAGAATAGAATTGTCACAGAGTAGAAAGTTAACGGAAAGCCGGTAACATACATGGTCTAAGCGGACCCTTCGCGAAACCGTCAACCAATCATTCTGTACATCAAACAAAGTAACTCTACGCAAAAATTATTGCTGGGAAACGATTTTTTTTTGAGGTGGAAAACCGCGTTTTACGGTAGCACTCTACTCAAAACATTGTGCTGAGTAGAACGGGGGTCGTGAAGGTATTTAAAGTAAAGTTATAACATTCAAAAAACTTGTATTTAATAAAAAAAACTTGTGAATACGTTGGAACCTTGACAACCAATATCTCTGTAACTAGAAGGTATGGTATGGTCTAGAACAAAAAAAATGATCACAATGATGGGGAGAACAAGTGCCTGTCGGCTTCGTTCAGGACACTTTTACACCCACAATGCAACGAGTAAAAGCCCACTCACACATTGATCACGCATCAAGAGGGACTTGTGGTTTAGTAATAATAGTTACACGGTTCGATCATGGTTAAGCTAAGCTAGCTGAGGTTGTTCTATGCATGGGTGACTATTGGTTACCCAGAATATATTGAAAACTCTCGTTCAGAAAGCACGTTACACCGATGGTACCGGCTGTCATTATTAGAACGTTACGGATCGTCAGAATCCCAAAAGTGTGACAACCAGTCTTGACAAGAGGTACCGCGTTATTTAGTTGTAGTATTCAGATAACCAGTCACTGTATGAAAAATATTTAGCTGAATCTGGTTCGACTGATTAAGCCGACCACAATATAGTTCGAAAAAAAAAAACTGTCTTTTTTCATTCGATTTTGAACTTAACCAACAACATTTTATGTTTTAAAATCATTTGGAGATATTTGACAGTTTGTGCTAACTTTATGTGCTGGCGACTGTACAAAGAAAACAAGCGCATTTGTGACCATCATTATTGAGATAGCTTTGACATACATTTTAATTACATAGCTACTTGTCTATCTGTGGGTGTGCCCGTTTTTTGCTCGTTGTATAGTCCTTCTGTACCTATCTACTCCATGGTATTGTTCAACAAACGCTTGAATTTGTGTAATTGGAATGCAAACTCTAATTTGGACTTGTAAATTAAGCGAGTGGGTGAGCGGTTTCAGTAACAACTGGCCAAATTGGTTCCGGGGTCTGTTAATGCATAAAGTGCGGTTTGATTCCGAATTTGGGTAGTGGTTTACTCTGGAAATTCTCATGCTTGAATCTGTAATTAATCTTTAGTCCTGATGCTTTCCGTGTAGGCGGTAGGGGAGGATCCCCCGGATTATTATTCAATCTAACGCTTCGTAGAAACGGGCTGTATCAAATAGATTCCATGATTGGTGATGCATGGAGGCATTAATTTCATACCTACTTAAAGAGTGTAAATAGTCCCTTAACGAAGCTGAAAGGCATATAATCAGCCATAATCATAGCATAATCAGCCTATAATGTTCCCACTGTTGGGACACACGGCCTCCTCTCTAGAGAGGGAATGGGCTATAATCCACTATGCGTGCCCAGTCCGGGTTGTTAGATGTCACATGTCTTCGAATTTTTGATTCTAGGACATGCCGGTTTCCTCACGATGTTTTCCTTTACCGTTTTAAGAGCAGTGGTGATGAAATAAATTACACAAAGTAATGCGCCTGCCTGGGTTCGCATCCACGACTTACTGTCACCGCTGCTTTTTTGTTCTGGACCATAATTGGGAACCTAACAGTTACGGATATATCGGACGTCTAAGTTTCAACTTTTTCACAAGTTTTTTTAAATACTAGTTTTTAAGCTTATAACTTTACTTTAAAGAAAGAAAGAAAGAAAAGAAAGAAAACATATTTATTTGGCCCATGCCACAAGTGCAAACAACAAGCACAAAAAAAATATTTAAAAAATAAAAAAAATCTTAAATTTATACAATAAAAATATTAAAACAAAACAACAAAAAAAAGGAAATAATATTGTGTGTCTCACGGCTGCGCCAAATAGGCTCAGTACCTCCATGATCCGTTTACTATTCAATGCATCCATCAGCACAATGTTTTGAGTGCGTTACATTGAGTTTTACCTTAAAACATGATTTTTCAATGCTTGGTTGACGGCTTCGTGAAGGGTCCACCTTGTATATTTTAAATGGCATGCAAGAAGAGGAAGTTTTGGATGAGAAGATAATGGGTATAGATAAATATAAATAGAGAGGTAGACAAAGACCAAAGAAAAGATGAGAT
Organism: Noctua janthina; assembly: GCA_963576755.1. Lineage (NCBI taxonomy): Eukaryota > Metazoa > Arthropoda > Insecta > Lepidoptera > Noctuidae > Noctua > Noctua janthina. The sequence continues at coordinate 8,278,840 of OY755075.1, read as the reverse complement.
TGTGTGAGGAATATAAGAGAAAAATGAATGAACCATAGAGTGGGGGAGTATGGAAGAAAAAATAAAAATATATACGGCACTGATAACAAAAACACATTTTTTTTTGAATTTTTGTCTGTCTGTTTGTTCCGGCTAATCTCCGAAACGGCTGGACCGATTTTTACGGGAGTTTTACTGGCAAATAGCTGATGTTGTAAGGTCTAACTTAGGCATTTATTTTAGAAAAATAATTAGGGTTCCATGCAAAAAATTAGACCCTTGAAATTGTTATCAAAATCCGATTCAAAAAGGAAAGTAATAATTTCACCGAAGGTTGCAGTCAACAGGTAGTACAAAATAAAGCCAATGGCAATTGATTTGCCATCAATGTAATAAGTCTCATTAGTACAGTATGTTTCCAGCGTCACAAATTAATTAGTAATCAAGCGCACTGATGCTAATATATTAGTCTGGACATCCTTTTGAACATTACATTTGCAAACTGAATAGTTCCTGTAAACTGAGGATTAAGTTAATTTGACGGGATTAGGGGCTTTCACACTGTCTGATGTAATTTTGTGAAATACGCTTGCGACAAAGTTTGTGGTTTGGAATAGGAATTAAGGGCGTCCAGTAAGCTGTAAGCACTGCTGAGGATCGGCAGCGCCCTAACTTGAGCAGTTCCAAATTCTTTTTCTCACACATAATGCAACGCATACTTAGTAGTAGGAACCGGATCAAATGCAAATTCATATAATGTATTCTTACTGGTTTTTGAAGATAATGTACTGCTTGTTACGAGCCATCGTCCTGCTTGCTGACTACCGACCACCCAATTACGGCGAGCCGTCGTTTTAACTGCGTGAGATCTTTGCCATCTTTTTTCAGGCTTCCGTACCCGAAGGGTAACCGACGGGTCCCTATCACTAAGCCTCCGCTTTCCGTCCGTCCGTCTGTCTGTCAGCGGGCGTATCTCATGATCCGCAAAAGGTAGACAGTTGAAATTTTCACAGAATGTGTATATCTGTTGCCGCTATTTCAACAATACTAAAAATAAAATAAAAATTAAAGGGTAGCCCCCTTTAGCGGCGCGTTCGTGTAACAAACAACTTTCCATAGAAACATTTTTTTTTTATACTCATTCACTATCACAGAGGAGCTCGTGGCTAAATAATAACAGCCGCTCGGGTCGATCTTTAGGTTAAACCGTGCTTGCCTAGGTTGGTCTGTGGATGGGTGACCGCCCATTACATACCGAGTTTCCTCCGTACCTCGGAAAGCACGTTAAGCCGTTGGTCCCGGCTGTCATCTGTAGATCTTTGACAGTCGTTACAGGTAGTCAGTGGCCAAAAAGTCTGACAACCAGTCTTACCAAGGGGTATCGTATTACCCAGTACTAACTGGGTTGTGGAGGTCAGATAGGCAGTCGCTCCATGTAAAATACTGGTATTCAGCTGCATCCGGTTAGACTAAAAGCCGACCCCAATATAGTTGGGAAAAGGCTAGGCAGATGATGACTCATTCACTATCACAATAACACAACAGCCGTATGAAATTCGCGCAAGCGCATCTTTAACCTTATTTATGTATATATTCATAATTATACAACCAATTAAATTTATAATTTCTAATAATTTATATGATATTATTGAATTGCTGCTTAGCCCTCTTCCTCTCTCCTAATGTTGCTGTGCCCGACAGGTTCCATAATGATCTTTTACCTTGTTACACTATCTATGTAATACTTATGGAATGCAATAAAAAATTGAGTATTGAGTAACCTATCAGCTGTTAGCCGCGGCCGTTTTATACGGATGTTGTGGTATTGTCACTAATTACCTGTCACCCTATATTATAGAAAAACCCGACAAATTTGTTCGTGCAGTAGCCTACCAGACACCACACCCGTCTGGTCGGAGGATCCTCCCTATGGGGGATGAAGAACTTTACACCCTGTTCTTCATACCCCTAAAAACGCAAGAACAACTGTTTGAAATTCGCGAAATCGCATTTGGAGTAAGCTGTAGGATTCTATATTTTAAGTCTGTTAAAATATAAGCTCTGAAAGCGACTTACTCTTAGTTTAATACTCAAATTTCGTTTGAAATAGCTAGTTATTATAAAACCTACATAGCCAAAGCCACTTAATTTAAAATTTAATTCTCTTTCTGGAAACCACAATTCAAAGAATTGAAATCAATCAAAAGTTATTTTATATGTAGGTGGTAAATCCATGAAAGCATTTATTGTTACGGCTGAATTTTCATTAAAATGAAGGCTTTAAATACCCTCCCGCCTTATGCAGACATTGCATCATACCCACACAAATAATAAACTGGAAATTCGTTTTAGTAGGTACATATATCTACCTAATAACTGGATTGTAAAGATCAAATAGGCAGTCGCTTATTATAAAATATTGGTTTCAGCTGCATCCGATCAGACTGGAGGCTGAAATCAACATACTGACCTCGAGAATTTAACTTTTTATCAAAAACTAGCGACCTGCCCTTGCTTGCCACAGCGCCACCTATCGGGCTCAGAACTATAATAAATGTTGCCTATATTTTAAGTTAAGCATCTAGCAGTAGAGCGGTGAACATTTTGTTCAAATCCCTGCAGTAGTTTTTGCGTGATGCGCGTACAAACATTCGGACAGAAAGACAGACAAAAATTCTAAAAACTTGTTTGGGCTTCTGTTGCACTAATAAAGACCCCCATATGTTTTTTTTCAATATCTTCAATGTACAGACGTCGGCTTGTTAGAATTTTATTATATTATGTATAGATTACATTAGAAGAGGTTTTAAAACACACTAGAAGGAAAAAAAAACTAACTTTTTGGAACTTTGTCAAATAATAAGGGAAAACGCATAATTTGTATAAAAATTGTCTGATGTTGTGAGACTGTCCCTCGTTGGTCTAGTCTGAGGCCTGAGTGCCTGGGTTCGATTCCCAGGTCTGTCAAAGTGTTATTGGGGTTTTTCCATCAGTAGTTTCTCAGTAGCAACCACGGAGGCGCGGAGTCTGGATTTGTGCCCGGTTGATGTCAATAGGGTCGGCCTCTATTACATGGGACTTAAACATAACTGGCGAAATGTGGGTGTAATATTAGGTACACCTCTGCCTAACCCTTCGGGGATTACAGGCGTGATGTTATGTGCCACTACATCGCATTTATTTCAAAACCGACATTTTGCAAATACTACATTCGCTATAACGCGGGCAGCATATGTAGTTAGTAAAATCAAGGCAGATGAATTCATCTCAATGCATTCAGTAGTCTACAATCCACTAGATAGGTAACAGTTGCATCGTTTAGCGGACCGTATCAAGGATTTACGGAATTCAGAATTCCGGAGATACGGAAATCAGAATTCCGGAGAAACGGAATTCAGAATTCCGGAGAAACGGAATAGAATGTGCTTGTTTTGGCTCGACTGTGATTCCTGTGAACTCTAACGTCAAGCGCCGTTTGCTAAATGTGGCAAAACATTTGTAATCCTGGTCGGTTGTCAGATTTTGTGAATGTGTATAAAGGGTGTAAATACACCCTTAACGAAGCCGAAAGGCACTTGTTCTCCCCGTCTTTGCGATCATTTTTTTGTTCTAGACCATACCTGGAAACCTTCTATTTACGGAGATATTGGGGGTCAAAGTTGCAACTTTTGCACAAGTTTTTTTTAAAATACATGTTTTTAATGTAAGATTTTTACTTTAAACACCTCCGCGACCCCCGTACTATTCAATCCATCTATCAGCACAATGCTTTGACTGCTTTCCATCGAGTTCTACCGTAAAACGTGAGTTTTCACCCCAAAAAGAAAGTCGTTTCCGAGCAATAATTTTTGCATAGAGTTACTTAGTTTGATGTACAGAATGCTTGGTTGACGCCTTCGTGAAGGGTCTGTTTACAACCTGTATTTTGTTTTTTGGTTGGTACTGCTGCATTTTAGTTAAGTTGTAAAGGAATGGTCGGTAAAATAAATCTACTTTTAAGCATCTGGCTTTTTGTACATTTTTACTTGTAAATTCAGTGTTACTGCCTAGTTGATCTAGCAGTCGCAAGCGCGACTGCTGAGCTTGAGGTCCTGGGGTTCGATTTCCGGGTCGGGCAAAGTGTTATTGGGTTTTTCCATCAGGAATTTCTGAGTAACATTAATAGTACAACAACAACAGTAACCAACAGTATCTTAGACATGATTGCCAGTCGCCTGGACTGTGTTTATGTGGGTCGCTGTTGTGCTATCACTCATGGGTTGTCACAGCACTGATCCACCATTATTTGTTGTGTTGTTTTGTGCTTACTAACATAGTCGTAAGTTTTACTAACAGTTTTTGAGTCATGGATACTCAAATAAAGAGAAATACTATTATATTCTATTCTATATCTTTAATGTACAGACGTAGGCTGGTTGCAATTTTTTTTAAATTTTATTCTATAGTAGTAGGAGTCTAAATTTGTGTCCGGTTGATGGCAATAGGCTTGACATAACTTTCGAAATATGGGTGTACTAATGGGTACACCTCTGCCTAACCCTTCGGGGATTACAGGCGTGATGTTATGTTATGTGATTTTGGTCCTTTTGGAATTTGGTGTATCTAATATTTTACCTTTGTGGCCTTTCCCAGGAGTGGGACAATAAAGGCTATAAAAAAAAAATGATGTTCAGTGAAAAAACGAAGTTCACTTAAGATGAGTATGTTTAGAACATTCTATGGTTTATTTCAAAATTTCTTTAATAAATTTTTGCTTTTCAACATCGCTTCGCTGCATTTAATTTTTGAAGCCAAAAAAGCAACGAACGCGAAAAACAGCCCGTCGAGGGAATTTATTGAGCTGACTTATAAACCACACGAAAATAAATCACAGAAATACCAACTCCCACGTCTAAACAAGTCTAAAAATAATCCAGGAAATACAAGCCGGCTTATTAGCGTTACCACAAAAGGCATTGTATACACCATCGGCAAAAATAGTCATAAATAAACAGACAGTATTTCAATCTATCATTTGCCCAATTTGACCTGCAACTCTGTCTGTTCCTGAACGCGTGGGTCTGATGAAGCTATTCAAATTCGACCCACCCACACGAACGGCAAACACATTACGTATGCAAATGGCGACTGGCGTGTGTGTACACCCCCTAAGCGGGCCGACCGCTGGTCTGTTCAAAGCCTAATTCTGTGATGGTACCGTTTAATGTAATGTTGGTTTGTGTTTTTATTTCTTCATTTTTGAACTCATTAGGGAATAAGTGTGATAATATACTGATTCAGTTTTGTCTGGATTCTGCTGGTGTTACGATTTTGGAGTTGCTGAGCTCGTGGCTAAATAATAACAGCCGCTCTGATCAATCTTCAGGTCTGTGGATGGGTGACCACGGATGGGTGACCACCCATTACATACCGAGTTTCCTCCGTGCGTCGGAAAGCACGTTAACCCGTTAGTCCCGGCTGTCATTTGTAGATCTTTGACAGTCGTTACAAGTAATCCGTGGCTCAAAAAGTCTGACAACCAGTCTTACCAAGTTGTATCTTATTACCTAGTACTAGGTTGTGGAGGTCAGATAGGTAGTCGCTCCATGTAAAATACAAGTATTCAGCTGCATCTGGTTAGACTGGAAGCCGACCCTAACATAGTTGGGAAGAGGCTAGACAGATGATGATATACTGATTTAGTTTTGTCTAGATTCTGCTGGTTGAAATGTCACTTGGTAGCAGTTCTTACGATTTTGGAGTTGCTGGGTTAAGAAGGTCAAATTCAGAGTTTCATCCGTGCCTCGGAAAGCACATTAAGTCGTTTGTCCTGGCTGACATTTGTAGATCTTTGACTGTTGTTACAGGTCAGTCAGCGGCCCGAATATCTGACAACCAGTCTTACCAAAGGGTATTACCCAGTACTAACTGAGCTGTGGAGGTCAGATAGGTAGTCGCTCCATGTAAAAACTGGTACTCAGCTTTATCCGACCCCAAACATAGTTGGGAAAAGGCTAGGCAGATGATGACGGGTAGCTATAATAATACCAGCATAGTATTGTGTTATAGCAGGGAAATCAATGACATCTTCTCAGTCAGTGGAGGTAAGGCATTGATCACTACACTTGCTCAATGCCTGTTGTCGGTTTTAGAATAAACAGGTATTTCATAAGTCTAGAGTATGTCAGCTAAGATCACGAAGAACTTTAAAAAATCCTACATACAGGGTGGTTAAAAAATCGTGGATCAAACAGGGCGATGGGGTTTTCAGGGTCATTTTTTGGTAGTACATTTGTTTTACAGTAAGGTTCTGAAGTTAAAAATAATCTTTCGTGAGACTTAAAAGATATTGAAAAAAGTGCCAATACTCATAAATTATGGCCCATACTGTCATAAAAGCACTTTTGTAGTGATGATACATTCTTAGAAGCAACCCATTTTACTCTAATTGCCTATTTAGTAAAAATGTTGGTATTTTCTTAAAAAACCACTCAAGAAGTCATAATTTTTAAGGAGATCAAGATAGGACTCGGCCACAGAGATTTTTTTACTGCAAGTAACCCCAACTATCGCCCTGTTTCGTTTGATCCACGATTTTTTACACACCCTATATAGTGATTTTGAAAGAAGTCACAAAGAGTTTGTAAAAAGTATAAAAAATTTATACAGAAAAATAAACCCTTACGTGATCCGTATTAGGCCTTATTTTGTATAATAATAAAACAGTCTCCTGCACACGATTCCTGTCCACACAAGATCAACCGTCAAAAGGAACACGCACATTCCAAATTCAAAAAGTGGAAATATTAATATCACTTTTTTCCCTCCGTGTTGTAATCGGGCAAAGGTATTGATGCGTTCGGCCTATTACATGTTTTGTGACGTCACATATCACGCAGTGGGGTGTCGATAGCTTTTAGGGCACTCTTAAGGGGGAACTAAGGGGGTGTTGACAGGGATGGAGTAGCATTGCATGATAATGGGCGCGGTGTTAATGTATCTTCTTATTGTTAGCCAGATGACCTATTTAAATGTGTTGTATCCAGATGATCCCAATGTAATCCCCAAAAAGACAGACAAATACACCCACATTTTGCTAGTTTTGTTTAAGCGATGAACAGATGATTACATTAATATATTTTCTTAACCGGCTTCTAAAAAGGAGGAGGTTCTCTATTCACGCTGGTTTATATACTCGACAAAAAATTCAGTGACAAAATACCATTATACCACAACTAAAAAAGCTGAAATAGAAAACAAAAAAAAAACTTTAGTTTTGGAAGTCGGTGACTTTTGTTTGTTTCATTGACTTTTTTGCCACCGACATTCGGAAGTAAAGTTATTTTCCACTTTTTAGAGTTTTGTTTATACGTCGATTAAATACTTTAGGACATTTATCGAAAGTCATCTATAATATAAAAAAAATAATAAGGAATAAAAAATAATAATATAAAGTAAGAAACTAACTGATTCACTGACTGATCGATCAACGCACGGGTGAAACCGCTCTGTCTAGACGCATGAAATTTTGCACAAACGTTCCTTAAATGACGTAAGTGTGCACTAAGAAGGGATTTTTGAAAATTCATCCCCTAAGGGGTTAAAATGAGGGTTGAAAATTTGTATGAAACTTGGTCAATTTTGCGAACAAAGTCTTGGGCAACGGCTAGTTATACATATAATTTACAAGCGCTCGCTGTTTGTTTTAATACCGAAGGCAAGGTGTAAAGTGCTCCGTCATTTTGAAATGGTGCGTGGGCAAGCAATGACGATACAAATTTGATTGAAAGTACTTTTTTTTTTTTTTTTTTTTTTCGGATGGGAAATCATCAAATGACCCCCCCCACTCTGGGCGGAGCGGAAGGGAGTGTCAGACTTGTACTGACTAAAACCCATCCATGTTCCTTCTTTGCCCTTTGTGTTCCAGGGCCACGGTGTCTCTTTCGAACAGTCCCGCAGCTCTGGCAGGCATCGGCCCATGCGGACCCCTACTCGGTTGCTGACATCTCTTTGAGGCGCGCGTGGAACACGAACGCGCCGTCGACACGGCCTGTCGTCATAAGACGGCCGGACGGCGAGCTAGCCCATAACTCGCCGTCCACAGGCCCGCGCCTACGGTGGCCGGGAGCCACCACGTGACCCCCGACGCCCAGGGCGTCTCCCGCGGCGGCTGGGACGTGAGGTTCTTTCCCTCTCACGTCCCGCCACCTCCTTCACTAGCATGACTGTTTCACAGAAGGTGGTGACGGCTTCCCATTCCCTCTCGCTCCGGACCATGGCTTGAACCAGGGCCGGAGATTGAAAGTGCCTTACGTACAACCACCATCATTCTCCTGTACTTATCCCAATTTATTTGGGGTTGGCGCAGCATGTCTGCTTCTTCCATACTTCGCTATTACTCGTCATCTCAACAGACATTTAATTTCTTGCCATATATTCCTTTATACAGGAGGAGCTCGTGGCTAAGTAATAACAGCCGCCCGGATTGATCTTTAGGTTAAGCCGCGCTTGCCTAGGTTGGTCTGTGGATGGGTGACCACCCATTACATACCGAGTTTCCTCCGTGCCTCGGAAAGCACGTTAAGCCGTTGGTCCCGGGTGTCATTTGTAGATCTTTGACAGTCGGTATAGGTAGTCAGTGGCCCAAATAATCTGACAACCAGTCGTACCAAGGGTTATCGTATTACCCAGTACTAACTGGGTTGTGGAGGTCAGATAGGCAGTCGCTCCATGTAAAATACTGGTATTCAGCTGCATCCGGTTAGACTGGAAGCCGACCCAACAAAGTTGGGAAAAGGCTAGGCAGATGATGATGATATTCCTTTATACAGTCCATCCACCGTTTCTTTGGTCTACCTCTACTCTTATACCCATCCACATTCATTCTCAAAACATTCTTCACTACATTTTCCTCATTCCTCCCAATCACATGCCCAAGCCAACCGATTACCACACATCGTTTTAGTCACCGGGGCCACTTTCAGACTTCGTTCAGTCACCAACATATAAATTAAAAAATGCCGCCTGTATAATGACGAATCATCAATATGGCCGACAACAAATACATTATAAAGAGGAACATCGATGTAAAAAGGTTGCCTTTCCCTGCTCCATGACATAGAATGTAAAGCATTACAATATTTTTCGGATGACGTCGCGACGTTTTATTGATTTTATTTTTCGTGTTAATGTAATATTTCGGCTTTGTTCTCATGTATATTTTAGAGATGGTTGTCTAATTTTGGAAGGAACAGATATGATAACATTCTGTTTCAATAATATTAATGTGTATTGATGTTTTCAATCAAATTGGGACCGCGTGGTGGATTACAGCCACAGATTACAGCCCACTAACTTTTACAGTAGCTTGCGTTCCACCTGACTATGTATTGTGTACTTACAAACTAACTATATACAACATTACTTTTTGGTATATGCGAAACCTGAAACACGTGTCTAGTATTTTTATGTAAAGAATCTATGTTCAAAATTTCAAAACTGTATCATTAAAAATCACAAAGTTATAAGCTTCTTCTGTTACCTGGCTGGCCGCACAAAAACGTGGTCACCACGCGGCGCGTCCGTGCTGTCGCCTCCAGCGTCGTCTTGAGCTCATTGATGATAATAATTTGGCAGTAGGTACTTAAATGATTGCGAAAGGTACTTAGTGTCGCTCGGTATACAACTTTTAGCCTTATTTAATTTTTTTTGGGACAAAATATAACATGGTTTAAAAATTATTGGAATCGATTCAGATACTTATTCTGAACAAACTACATTCAGGCTTCGCATATACTATACTACCTAATTGGTAGTTACCAAGAGTTTCAACCCCAAACGGCTCGAAAATATAACTATATTTTGGAGCCGTTGAAACTCTAGGACCGTGGGGTCCGAGTGCTCACAGCCTTTTCAAGGACATTTCAAAACGCTTAGTTGACACTTCCCGTGACCCAAGGGCTGGTTATTACCTTGGCCAAAGGCTTAGCGTTGCCATACAACGTGGCAACGCCACCAGTCTCTTGGGTACATTCCCAGTTAACAGCGTTGAGGAGGAGTTTTTAAGCCATTTTTTAAGTTTATTGTTAAGTTATTTACTTTAGGTTATTTTAATTTATTAATGTATAGAGGATGTAAATAAACCCTTAACATAGCCGAAAGGCAGCTTGTTTTGTTTTTTTTTGTTTTACCGTCTTTGCGATCATTTTTTTTGTTCTAAACCATACCTGGGAACCTCCTAGTTACGGAGATATTGGGGGTCAAAGTTCCAACTTTTTCACAAGTATTTTTTTAAATACATGTTTTTAATGTAAGATTTTTACTTAACGCACCTCCACGACCTCCGTACTATTCAATCCATCTATCATCACAATGCTTTGAGTGCTTTTCATCGAGTCCTACCGTAAAACGTGATTTTTCACCCCAAAAAAAAAGTTGATTCCCAGCAATAATGTTTGCGTAAAGTTACTTAGTTTGATGTACAGAATGCTTGGTTGACGGATATTGGAAGGGTCTGTTTACACCCTGTATAATATTTAACTAATAAATATATTTTTGTAGTTTATAAAGTCATGTAGTTACGGAACAGGCCAAGAACGTAAATATACCTTTAATGTGTGTGTAAATGTACCTTTCTAGATAGTTGTTCCGGATTTCTCGATAGTCAGCTAACTACGAGATCACTACTGTGCTGATGTGCTTACCTAGAACAAAAAAGATGAACATATAAGTACAATTATTTATTTATTTATCACAAATACTACTAACATTACAGCGGCTAAAAATAAAACAAGAATCCTCCCCACTTTTGAAGTCGGATAACATTATTGTGACGATGAAATGATTTTTTTTTTAATCAGCTTGCTCTGTCCCACTGCTGGACAAAGGCCTCCCCCATGGCTTTTAAATTTTCTTTAACATTTGGGTCAGTAAGTCGTCTAAGGGTGGCCTTCTCCAGACAGATTGGCGTAGATCATCACATAGTGGGTGCCTGAAGACGGCCGTCGTAGCTTAGGTAGGCCCAAGAGACGCTGGCGTGACGATCTGGACTTTTTTTTGAACGGATTGGTCGGTGGAGGCAAATGATAAAATAATTATAAAAAAAAATAAACATAATAAATATAAGTAAACACCACCCGCGAGTCACCTACAATCTATGACGTCACGCTCACGTCACACACATAACCGGTTTACGCGGGTTATTGTTAAACCGGAGACAAGCGGAGATAACCGGATTACGCCGGTTTAAACCGGTACGAACCCACGCAAGTCGCAACGTGTCTCTGCCATAGGTAATTATTTTTAGATTGACGTGTCACTACATGCTCATGGAATATCCAGGGAATTGAGTTCCTGAGTAAGTTAAGGGGATTGGAAGGGGTTCGGGGGGGAGGGAGAGGGGTCGGTGTGAGACTTAATCGGATTTTGTGCCAATAGCTACGAATTCAAATCGAGCTATTCTTCGCTACGCGCTCACGTCACTTGCTACGGCGTAGCGCGTGCTACGAATATTTCAACCTTAGACATATTCATCGGTCGAATGAAAAATAAAATGTAGGCACTTTATACTTTATATCTTCTCAATGTATGTGTAGCATTTAATTTTAATCTCGTACATATTGACATGAATAATCCATTTACTTTATATTTGTTTATTATTTAATCAACAAAAGCTTTCGAGCTTTTATTTTATTAACAGAGCTTAAAAGCTTTGGTAGTTTATTTATGGATGAATAACGTACTGAGTCGAGGGACAGCTTTTTAATGGCTTGAAATGAACGCTCTTGTTTCGAGTGTACAGCTTTAAAAGCTTGGGACAATTGGGTGATCACCCATTATGTTTACCTATCTGTCAGTTATTTAAGATGTAATATGTGATGCTAATGTTACAGCAGGTGAAAAATATATAAAATTAATATTGATAATTCATCACATTTAACTGTCTCGTTGGTCATGAGGTCCGGGGTTCGATTCCCGGGTTGGGCAAAGTGTTATTGAGTTTTTCAAATGAAATTTCTCAGTAGTAGCCACGGAGTCTGGATTTGTAACCGGTTGATGGCAGTTGGCTCGCCCTCAATTACATGGGACTTAAATGAAACTGCCGAAATGTGGATGTACTATTAGGTACACGTCTGTCTAAACATTCCGGGATTACAGGCGTGATGTTATGTATGCAGATCGAGTTACTTTCGCATTTATATCTAACTAGCTTATGCAAGCGGCTTCACCCGCGTGGAGTTCGGTATTGTCCCACGGCAACATCCTACCGAAATAAAAAGTATTCTATATTTTAATCAAGGTTAAAAACTATCTGTGTGCTAAATTTCATTCAAATCCGGTCAGTAGTTTTTGCGTGAAAGAGTAACAATCATCCAGACGTCCAGTGATCCATACATTCTCACGAACTTTCTCATGTATGTTATTAGCGACCCACCCCGGCATCGCACGGGAGCAATATACATGTAAACCTTTGTCTTGAATCACTACCTACAGCTGAAAACTGCATTAAAATCCGTTCCGCAGTTTAAAAGATCTAAGCGTATAAACATCGGGAGCGACTTTGTTTTATACTATGTAAAGAAAATTAATATGGATGAATGGATTAGTATGGACTATAAATTGCAAAACATTAGTAAACAGTTCTTAATGAGAAGTCCATTACCCTCTGCTCCTCAGTTTAAGAGCGTTAACGTCTTACGGCATTTCATACAAACTTTCAAGTGTTTTTTTTTCGAAATAACTGAACCGATTTTAATGAAACTTCGTTCGCATAAGCAGGATACATAAGTCTAATAACTCGACAGAGGACTTTTCGAAATGTCTTTTTACAAAAAAGATAATTGTATAAATATATTGTATATATTGTTATATAATATATATATTGTTGTAAATTTCTGTTTCTATGGAAAATCGGTCTAATTTAGCAGTAACAATTATTCGAAAATGCTCTCTGTCAATTTTTAGACTTATGTATCCTGCTTATGCTTACGAAGTTTCATTAAAATCGGTTCAGTCATTTCGAAAAGAAATCACTTGAAAGTTTGTATGAATTGCCGTAAGACGTGAACGCTCTTAACACGGAGAGGTAATAGAAACTATAACTATAGAAGCTATCACTATGCAGTTACACTCAGTGTAAGATCTGCTGCAATTCCTTTAAATAATGCATGGGACCATTCACTCGCTCTTAAGCTGTCGTTTAACTTGGAAACTATAAGTTATGTAATGCTTGAAAATGGTCCTTGTGTTTGTTCATGCGGGCCATCATCTGCCTAGCCTGTCCCCAACTATGTTGGGGTCAGATTCAGATTCATTTATTTATTGTAAAACATAGGTACATTATAAGTTATTTTTTGGTAATACATTGAGAGCGCTATGTTTTGCCTCTAGGGCTTACAAAGTAGTAATACATGCAATATAATTAAAACAAGAAATTAATATAGATTTATGAACCACAAATAAACAAGTAAATAAATTAGATCATAAATCTCATTAAGAATTTTCAATCACAACAATCGGCTTCCAGTCTAACCGTATGCAGCTGAATACCAGTATTTTACATGAAGCGACTGCCTATCTGACCTCTACAACTCAGTTAGTCCTAGGTAATACGATACCCCTTGGTAAGACTGTCAGACTTTCGGGCCACTGACTACCTGTAACGACTGTCAAAGATCTACAAATGACAGCCGGGACCAACGGCTAAACGTGCTTTCTGAGGCACGTAGCAAACTCGGTATATTATGAGTGGTCACCCATCCACGAACCAACCTAGGCAAGCGCGGCTTAACCTGTAGATAAAACCGAGTGTCTGTTTATTATTCAACCACGAGGTCCTCGTGTTTAATTCCCATGTAATACTTATTACATATTACTAAATAAGCATATATAGCAGCAATCTAAATAAAAACCGACTAGTCTATATTTATACATTCAAACGACGAAAGTTCAATTATATCGCGGAGAAGAAACGATTTTCTATACATAATTCAAAGATCTCGAAGATCAAAGAGAAAATGTTTCTACTATGTATACAAGGAACAATAAAGATTGATTTGACTTACATTTCCAAGACTTTTTTTATATTTGAAGAGACCGTTGACTCGGAGGGAATCGAGTGTGGTATTAAATGTATTTTCGTCGCTTTTCGTTTCGCTTAGTGAATTTGACATCTCATTTTCTGTAATGAGTTGGTGGGTAGCAGTTTCAAAATTAAAATCATAATATTTTTTATTTCACATAGGCCTAGTTGGGCACTTATAAAACGTCGACAAACAGGTGCACGGTTCGGGTTGGTCGTTTCCTATGGAGAAGAACCGGCAAGAAACACCATGGTTACTCTTTTCAAATCATTTGGTATTACAATATTATCATGGATACAGCATTTGTACTTAAGTATGGGGGGACGGCGTAGGCCCGGTGTAGGCCCGTTTGTAATACGAACCTAAAAGGCACATCATCGAATCTACTATATAACCAATTCGTACTAGTACATAACTCCAAACTACAGACAAGAATTTGAGTGGTATACAACAACAAAAAAAAAACACGACTACTGAAAAATCACGTTCTAATTAAATTCGGGGTTTACTAGATAAAATCGACTCCTCCTATTGTTGAAGTCGGTTAAAATGTAGCCTATGTTACAGGAGCCATAATAACGAATCAATTAACACCTTAATCATTATAGTGGGGATGAAATGGTATTTATTTTACTTATCACATAAAGTTTAAATAAATAAAGTATATTTTTAACATCTATCTTTTACTTCCAGACTTTGCACAAATTCATTTCCCTTTATCTCTTCAATACTTGCCCACGAACTCAATTGAAAGTCTCCGAAACATATTTCACGTTTACAAATGCGTAGGCGTCAGACAAGATCTAACTGACCTTATACTTGGAAATAAACAAGCTAGGAATTCGAATGTCACTGAATTATTGAACAACTGAAATGGAAGGATCTGTTTCGAGTCAGGCGTGGTGGAACCGCTCAGCCACAAGCTTTAGGGCCGGACTACACAAAAGAGGAGACGACACGAGAAGAGAGGAGATGTGTTGTAAACCACCAATAGAATTTTTTGTTATTTATACTTCTCGTCTCCGCTTAGCTTTAGTGGAAATGATTGAGCAAAGAGATGTCTCGTAATTGTTTAGGCCAAAGGAGACGAGAACAGACGTGTGCGGTGAGCGGTGTGCGGTGAGCGGCGTGCTGTGAGCGGTGTGCTGTGAGCACCGTACTAAAGCCGGTGTGCTGTAAGCACCGTACTAAAGCCGGTGTGCTGTGAGCACCGTACTAAAGCCGGTGTGCTGTGAGCACCGTACTAAAGCCGGTGTGCTGTGAGCACCGTACTAAAGCCGGCGTGCTGTGAGCGGTGTGCGGTGAGCGGCGCGCGGTGAGCAGTGTGCTGTGAGCGGCGAGTGTAAATTGATGTATGTATATGAATCAGCGTTAAAATATTGTTTGGTGCTACAGAACCCTTTGTGTGTGAGTCCGACTAGCACTTGTCTGTTTTTCAAATATAATTTCAACAGACAATGTCATCAAACTGCCAAAAGAAATATACACAAACTCACGCGAAAGAAACAAGTGAAACGCGTCTGACGCAAGTCGTGTCGTAAGTTGTATCGTCAGAGGTCGTGTATTCATCGTAAGAGGATTATTGTCGACCGTGTGTACGGTAAGTAGATGTTTGATATTTATTGAATGGTATAGGTCTATTTGCAATCTTATGACGTAAGGTATTAGAGACAAAATAAGTGGGTGTTATAGAAGGCGATGTATCAATCCCGGTTGAAAGGTCATAAGGTTCAAATTGAAAAGCAGGATTGATCATCACGTTTACTCATTAAATGCTGGCTTTACAGTCTTTGTGGAAAGATTATTTTTATTTTTGGACCCATTTCTGTGATTGAATAGAAAACTAAGTTTCTCTAAGTTAAATTATTTTAGCTGTTAAGAATCCATAATTAAATTTTTACAAATCATCTCTTCATCCAGATAAAAGATCTACTTGTTTCCTGCAAATAAACCCAACAGAAACACCTTGTAATTAAACAAAATAAATAAACAAAACTCATCATTTGCCTAGCCTTTTCCCAACATGTTGGGGTCGCCTTCCAGTCTAATCGGATGCAGTTGAATACCCGTATTTTACATGGAGCGACTGCCTATCTGACCTCCACAACCCAGTTAGTACTAGATAATACGATACTCCTTAGTAAGACTGGTTGTCAGACTTTATGAGCCACTGACAACCTGTAACGACTGTCAAAGGTCTACAAATGACAGCCGGGACCAAAGGCTTAACGTGCTTTCCGAGACACGGAGGAAACTCAGTATGTAATGGGTTTCACAGACCAACCTAGGCAAGCACGGCTTATCCTAAAGATCGATCCGAGCGGCTGTTATTATTTAGTCACGAGCTCCTCATAAATAAACAAAACTATTAAGGCCAAAAGGGCCCAAGTTCACCATAAAGCCAGATGGCAACACAAGGTGGACCACCTGACGCTGTGTGCTGGCGTTGTGTGTTTTAAGACTGTTGTAGGCAGCCTGTACCGAGCGGCTCACACTGCAGGAGACCGCATAGCTTAGAGACGGGTCTTTATGTGGTCGCGATCTTCAGCGAGGGGATGACGGAGAAGAAGAAGAGAAGAAGTCTAAATACCTCAACACAAACATTTACCCGTACAACGTGGCAACACCGCCAGTCTCTTGGGGACATTACCAGTTGACAGCGCATATTGTTAAGTAACTTACTTTAAGTTATTTTAATTTATAAATGTATTTAATATTTTGGTAGTTTAAATATATTAAAATAATAATTTCTAGTAGAATAATAAAAGAAACACAAAATTTAACATTTACCTACGAAAATCTATCTCTTCAGCATCGTAACGTATTATCTTCAAGTTACAGTTCCTTCCAAATCTATTTCAAATCGAGTGGCGATCGATCGACTACAGTCCTTCCAAATTTGTTTTACCTTTCACTTTACATCACTGTTAATATTGAAATGATCTTTATTTCAGTTACAATAAGGTTTCTGTTTTGTTACTTCCGCTTTCAAGTCAGTAAAAGTCTCGCGTCCTATTACATGGGACTTAAACATAACTGACGAAATGTAGGTATACTATTAGGTAAACCTCTGCCTAACCCTTCGGGACAGACGTAATGTCATGTTTTCATGTTCTTCTTTATCGTGTGGTTAGTGCCTAACATGTAGTCACAGTTTTTATGCCGCCCATAGGCCTCTGACTAGGCTATACATGCCGTCAAGATCTTTCAGGTAGATCTTTTCATGCTGGTTTCTTCTCGATGTTTCCCTTCACCAAAGCAAGTGATATTTATACAATACGCACTAGAATTCGAAAAATCAGAGGTCCGTGTGTTGGGTTCGAACTCGAGACCTATCGGCTTGACAGTCCGACGGGCACACCTCTAGGCTATCACTGCTTTTATTCTTCATGTTTTCATGTTAAAAGCAACCAAATGCTTCCTGCATTTGGGTTACTTTTGTTAGGGATAAATAAGTTGAAAGGACTGTACTCTCGATTACGTCGTACATTGGGATCGGGCGTCCCTTTCAACAGAAGGTCACGATTGGTATCAACAAGTAAGGGTTTCTCGCTAAGCCTTCACAACGATGTATGTACGGTAGATATCGCTTCGCTTAAATTGACAGTTTTGTTTCTATAGCCTTTGGATTTTCGGCACAGATCTAAGTTTTTTGTTTAGAATCGATTTTGGAGTTATAAAGAATTCAATTTGGAATTGGATAGCTGTGAGTGAGCCTGATTGGAAGTCTAGGAGGCCTATTCCAGTCCCTAAATACCTTTATTTTACATACATTTTTGGCAAAATTACACATTAATATACATAGCCTGAGAGATATTTCTCGATAGCATGTTAAGCCTAGTCAGAGGCCCATGAACGGCATAAAAATTCTGACACCAGGCTAGGCACTAACCATACGATATAGAAAGAAGACACATTCATTGAAGTTAAATAAAGATTTATCAATAGAGCTCTTATTAGTAGAAAATTCTTCGACAAAAATAAAACACGCTTAAACTAGAATTGAAATTTAAAAAGGCTTTCGTAATTTGTGCGCACCAATATTTAAAATTATTAACTTACTTTTATAAGTACTTTAAGAGGAAAAAGTAATAAAAAATAAGGGATTACAAAAAACTTGGGCAGTTTAAAGGCTTACAGTAGCCAACCAAGGGACGCTTGTGTCTAAATAAAAACGTTGAGGGAAAATGGCGGCTGGTCTCGAAACATCATGTCGTTTTAACTTTAATGGCCATGTAAATCTTAATTTTTATCCGAGTGCTTCGGGCTTACGCCACGTTTTATTGTCGCTAGACCACAAATAAAAGAAAGCCATCTGTCCAGCTTTGGGCGTCGTAAAGACAACTTAGATTATGTCAAAAGATAATTGAAAGTTCATTTCGCCAAATGTGGATTAAAGGCATGTGTCATAAGTCTGTGTCATTACGGACAATGAAATAGAAGTTCCGTTTGCTTTTTCTAACTATATTTCCAAAATTCTGTTAAACATTACTAGCGACGTCCTACGTGGCGTGCCTAGGGGCCAACAATACGGCAAGCCCATAAGGCAAGCAGTGTTAAGGCTTTATAGCCTTGCCCTCATGGGCAAGCCAAGCTTTCAGGCTTGAATGAAAGAGACATCACTACTTATAAGTGACGTTTTTCAGATATATCGGATGCGCAGTACTTCGTGAATATAAGACTAGATGCATGAACATGAACGAAGCCAAAAGATTATGTAAGAATTGTAGTAGGTAGAGGTTTAGTTTTACCTACCGAGGCGTTTATGTGTGTGTCATCAGTATTTCGTAATTTAGCAGCAATTTAATACGAAATAAACAGACCAACTCTCTCTTGGATTCATTTGGTTTTCTAATATCAGCGTAGATTTTATCCTCTTGTATTTAATTCCCACTTGAATTACTATTTTACCTCTTATCCAAGAATAGCTTCCTCCGGCCTTCGCATAAACTTGTTGATTAAAATACTAGAAGCTGTATTCAGTGAATATTAACTAAGAGCTCAGCATTCTAAAGTTTATATAAAACAAACCATATGTAATGCTGAGTATATTGCGAGGAATTATTTCAATTTTGATTCTATGTTAAATTGAAATGTGTGTTTGAATACCCCCATGTTTTTAAAATTGAAATAATTATAGAATCTTGAAGCTGAAATAAATTTCACAGAAAATAGTGGTGTTTACTCTATTTTTTTATTCCTTTAGTAAACACTATAGGGATAAAGAGATAGAGTGCTTTAAAGCTTTTTTTATGATTTTTTCGGCTCTTTGAAAAGCTAATATTCTCAATGGTCTGTAAAAGAACACTGTTTCTGGAATATTTTAAGCAACTATGTTCCGAGTTACAGATTTTTTTATTACTCCGTAGTAATCTTATTATTTTTCTGTCAATAGTTTTAGTAATGTAAGCTTAAAATGGTTTAAACCGAATGCTCTAATGGCGCCCGAACTGAGACCAGTAATTTCAAGTAAAAAGTATATGAAATGCTAATTTAATTTCATGCTCTATTACGTTTTAGCTCATTCAGATGATATTTGCTTTCAGAACTGGTGATTCAGCCCTAAAACTTTGTGTTTCGTAGTTGGCGCCCACTGTGGGACCACGGACCGCCATCTAATTTATTGTCTTTATTTAGTTTATTCATACAATTACGTCGAGTTGCGCAGAACGTTGCGTAATGAATAAAGTTATAACGAGTTTAGTGTTTATTGATACACATTGTGATGTCGCCATTTGTTGAAGCATGCAAAATATTGAATTACGCTCAATTTGAATGCCTTTGAGAATTGTGTAAGATATCTTAAAATTATTACCAAAGATAAATTGCTAAAATAAGTGTTGTTAATATTAGCTTTTAGGATTTTCTTATAGTAAAGCTAACTTAACTTTTGCTTGCAATATTCTGAAATATTTTTGGGAAACATTAAACCGAAAAATGGTACAAACTGTTTGAACTGTTGAAGCTTCAACGATGATCTTATATAGTTAAAAACAAACATATATTGACCTATCAATGACCTAAAAAGCCTATTTGTTTAATGTATGCAAAATGTGAGTTTGTCACCTATATTTATATGGATACCTATTGATCAACATAAAACGCCTTACGTTATATAACTTACTCTATAAATACGCCTATCATGCGAGCATATTTTCCAATTTACCATAAAACGCTACCCTCAACAAACATTGCATCCATCACAAGCCCATAAAACCTTTTCGATCCCCTACTATTCCGACTCAAAGTTCACGTGTTCTCATTTCAGTCTCAACGTCAATCTCGCGCTATCTTCACCGAGCCTGACACGTTATTTTCTTAGAAAAAAACAAATTACCCGCAACTTACGTACCGCACCAATAAGCAATAAAAACATCTCGAGACCGAGAGAGCCGAGAATAGGCGGGAAAGGTATTGGAGAGAAAGTTCCAGAAGGATGGATCTAAACAACGAGCGAAAATAGGCACACAGAGACGCGTAAAAGTACATGAAGCGATTTCGCACAAACAACTGCATTTGCACTAGCTGTATTTGACGTTTTGGCCAAGAGCTGCACAGTCAAGCATTTTGTGAGAACGACTGCGTAGAAAACAAAAGAAGAATAAAAGAAGTCAGAGTAACCGCAATGCAACTTGGGAAGCGACAGTAGTCTCACGAAGGAAACCAGTGGGAGGAACACGCGTCTCACTGGGTGCAGATCGCGTCATAACGGACCTCGTGGACTATACGTGTACTACCACGAGTTGTGGCCAAAGAAAGTTTGGTCGCACGACCACGTCCGACCAGTTTTGTTCGAGATAGCGGCCTGTCCAGCCAAAACTCGTGGTGGTGATCGCGTAGTGTAGGAGGTCTCTAATTCGTATCGGCTGAGGCTGTCACCAGGGTAAAAGCGTGTATAGTTGTGAGTAAGTTTTCTCTTGTTGTATAAGAGCATCGGTGGCCCAGTGGTGGCCGACTTATGAGCATCTAAGTCGGGGGTTGGAACCCAGGCAGGTGCGTTACTTTGTGTAATTTATTTCATAACCACTGCTCTCAAAACGGTGAAGGAAAACATCGTGAGGAAACCGGCATGCCTAGAACCAAAAAATTTGAAGACCTGTGACATCTACCATCCCGCACTGAGCGCACGTGATGGATTATAGCCCATTCCCTCTCATAGAGAGAAGGCCTGTGTCCCAACAGTGAGAACATTATTGGCTGATTATGCTTTCACTTGTTGTATGGTGCTGTCCTTCTGTGCCTATCTGTTTGCCGGGCAGAGGGTGGCAGGTTAGCAGGAGAAGAAGGCCAGGAGAGGGGTGTGGGGGACATACCGCTGATTTCATGCACCTTAAAAAACGTGGGCGCGTATTTTAATCATTTCGAAGTTACAAGAAAATTTGAAAATTGTTATTTTCAATTAAAAGTTATTGTTTTTGAGAAATATTCAACTGAAATGAATGGAGCTTTTCTCATAATTGTTAATTTAGTAACATTTTCGTTAGAAAAGTTATAATTAAATATTTCAAAGAATTTCATTCACATTCACCAATTTAATATTACTGCAAAATTGATTGGAAGAGAAGCCTATTTTATTCGTTAATAGTCATATTATATTTTAAGCAACTAATTTATAAATAATAGTCTATATTTATATAGAGACTGCCTCGTTGGTCTAGTGGCCGCAAGCGCGACTGCTGAGCATGGTGTCCTGGGTTAAATTCCCAGTTCGGGCAACGTGTTATTAGGGTTTTTCCATCAGGAATTTCTCAGTAGCAGCCACGGAGTACTATTAGGTACACCTCTGCCTAACCCTTCGGAGATTACAGGAGTGATGTTATGCTATGTTAATTTATAAATAATGAACCAATCAAAATCATACAGATTACGTTACCTACAACCTTTTCTAGGTATATGGCAAATATGTGCCCAGAGAAGCTCGTGGCTAAATAATAATAACCGCTCGGATCGATCTTTAGGTTACGCCATGCTTGCCTAGGTTGGCCTGTGGATGGGTGACCACCCATTACATACCGAGTTTCCTCCGTGCCTCGGAAAGCACGTTAAGCCATTGATCCCGGCTGTCATTTGTAGATCTTTGATGGTCGTTACAGGTAGTCAGTGGCCCAAAAAGTCTGACAACCAGGCTTAGCAAGGGGTATCGTATTATCTAGTACTAACTGGGTTGTGGAGGTCGGATAGGCAGTCGCTCCATGTAAAATACTGGTATTCAGCGGCATCCGGTTAGACTGGAAGCCGACCCTAATATAGTTTGGAAAAGGCTAGGTAAAATCGTAAAAATGTGCCCAACGGCAGAAAAAACTTCAATTCCTTAAGTTAGAACAAAATAAGTGCTCGTCTGACCTTTAAAAAGTACACCAACATTTTCCGTCTAAAAACTTTCCAAACTATTCTATTTGCGCACTCCACTAAGAGCTACAATATATGGCAACACTGTTCTCGAACCCTCGTTTGGGCCCTTATTTGAATATTTTACTGTCGCAAAACAGATTCTATTGGATGTAACAATACGGTGTGTTATTAAGAGCCCATTTTTATCTTGTTACAGAATATTGCAAATAAGGTTTCTTTTTTTGGTTCGTTTATTATTAGGTAGCGGAATGCTTGCCTAAAGATTCGCCTAAAGGAGAGGTACTATAAAGTTTTATTTTATGTAAGAACAATTACTGCGTTAGTCTAATTATCGCAAGTGAAGATGCAGAGCATGGGGTCGATTCCCAGTACAGGCAAAGTGTTATTGGGTTTTTCGATCAGAAATTTCTCATTTGCAGCTACGGAGTTTGGATTTGTGCTCGGATGATGGCAATAGGCTCGCCGCTTATTACGTGCGACATTTTATAAGCGGCGAAATATGATTGTACTATTAGATGCACCTCTGCCTAACCCTTTGGGGGTGATTACCGGCGTGATGTTATGATGATGAAGATGAACTAGCAGTTGATTTTGAACTCATTCGCTTTTATTATTTGAATCTCCATCAGGAATCGGTTAATGTTAATCAGAGAGCGGTAATATAACAGCATTACATTGAGATTTTTTCATTTCAATGAAATTCTTGGATGACTCAATTCATATTTCTTTTCCGGCGTTTTAAGCATTAAATTGAATACTAAAGCAGAAGCGATTGGCTGAGAGTCAATATTAATCTCGGTTTCATAAGTACTTGATTGAGAACGATCCTGAACTTTATATGAGAAAAACTTCGCGTGGATTTTCTGTGGGGTTCTAAAAAAGGTGTTTCGTATAAAATTTTACCTACAGGACAACATGTATGGAAAATCTGACTTTTCTGTTTATTTATTTATATACACACAAAACACATGAATACAGGAAAAATTACACGGACAAAAGAGCACAAAGGTACCGTTTATTTGATTTAGGAATATCATTATTTTAATTTTAATTTTTATTATTGTAACCTATTGACATGCCACCTTATTTGTAATTGCAAGTTTATGTTAATTTTATCCACCATTTTGTACGCCATATATTGGCAGAACATAGTGAATATATTTTAGACAATATACTATCTGTAACCATACCTATGTTTAACAAAAATAAATGATTGATTAATTTTTCTAATTTTAGTTGTGGGGTATGTGATCCATGTACAGTGAGTTATAGCAATTAACTGACCTACCTTAAATCTTAATATATAAAAGCGAAAGGTCACTCATTCACTCATCACGAAATATCGAAAACCGCTTGACGTATAAAGATGAAATTTAGCAGGGAGGTAGTTTATAGTTAGTAGACGTCCGCTAAGAACGAATTTTGAGACAGGGCCGGATTAAGGAGGTCTAAGGGCTCTTGCAAGTTCGTATGAAAGAACTTCATTTTTTGTGCTACAAACTTGAAATTTGGCAGGGAGGTATAGTTATCGCGGACGAAGTCGCGGGCAACAGCTTGTAAAATATAAAAGTATTCTAAACTTCTATCGATTCATGTTCTAAAAAATCTCAACCATTTATGCAAATGTGGATCAGCTAATTGCTATAACTCACTGTACTTATTTTATCCATGTTAAAAGTTTTCTTTACAATATTACACCTATCAAAATGTTGGCATGTATTGTCGTGGCTGCTGAGCCATTACATGTCAGCGCAAACGTACAAAATCCTGACGTATTAGGCATGCCTGTTGGAGTTAAGCTTCACTATATATCAGGCATCAATACTTCGACGTAAACGTAAAGTAAACAACAACAACATTCATTTATTTCCGGGCAACTTTGGCCCATAGATATATACCTTACAGACTAACATACTTATATGATAAAATACAAATTTTGTTAGTAAAAAGAACCTTAAAACTAAGTTAGTAACACTTCACTTGTGTTTGTGCACTATGTCAATATGCAAAAAAAACTGTGTAAAATCGAACGATTTTTGAATCGACAATGCAGCTATTGTATATCTAGCAATTTTGAATGTTTTTTTTTACGGCAAATAGAATTAATCACCCATAAATAAAATTATATGTCCGATCCGGTCATTAGTAAGGATCTAAAATAAATCGCAAGTGCGCCGGTGGTGACGTCACGCGACCTACTTACAAGTCTACCCACACCACAGCGTGCTTCTACAGAGCCCTGATGTTCAGCTCGAGGAAAGGGTGACAGTCAATGTCTGAGCGCAGCGGAGAAGAGACGTCCTGAAACTGTATCCGAATCATTGTCTCCTGTGTTATTATGTTAGATTTTAATTTCAAGTAAACGGAATAAATAGAATATCCGACATATAAATAGTCTTCTAGTAAACTAGTATTCGCAATTTTATTTTAAAACCGTTTATGTCACTTTTACTACCCGCATTTGTGGCGGCTATATTTTACGGCCGTTAGAATGCAACGAATTAAGGTAAAATTGAGGTCCCAAATCAAAATTTTACAAATAGTTTGACCCTACCTCTTTCCTAGAATGTGGCCCTTCGTCTCTGCGATTTATAATTTTAATTTGACCACGGGACTGCAGAAATATTTAACCGTATTACGTCTAATGTTCATATGTACCCTTTCTAACCTCCTAAGCCCTTGGCCACAAGATCCGCGATCATGCGAAAAGTGTCGGCGACAGCGAACAGAGCAATTAAATTAGAGAGCATGCGATGAGGCACCAAGTCGCGAATAGCGACGCCTCGGCACTTAGTATAGAATATACTTTATTGTACACAAAAATTGAAAACACTACTGTTTTAGAATATTGCTCATTCTATGGTTACAATGGCGGTCTTATCGCTGATATCTTTCAGACAGCCTTTGTATGGACTGTACGAACATAAAATATAAACGAGGTATACTCAGTGTTGTACTGCTAATACGTCACAAATATTAAAATTATGTAGTTCAAGTAATGTTATTTAGTTACTTACGCGGAAGAAAAAGTGACAAATATACGCAAGTCGTATCGTCAGTGACCATGAAGTGGGCTTTACGGTTGCTTCGTTTTACTGAGAATAGCATTGTAGTACTGATTAATAGGAGGCTGTGTATGCGGAGAATCTGAGCCGCGTGGGCTTTAGTATGTGAGAGGTGTTAGACCTCATTCCTTTGTCAATTGTTCGAGCAACGCAAAAGAGAATACTTCTTTTAGTTTGCTTTGCAAATGTGTGGTGTTAATTTCGCATAGTTCTGGTGTAGTTTGTTATTATTTCAAGTTCACAATTATTAAAAAAAAAATATACGGCCAGATTCTTAACTGTCAACGATTTAAGCTAAGTGTATTATGTATCTTCTGTGACTCGGAAAACACGTTAAACCGTTGGTTCCGGCTGTCATTTGTAGATCTTTAACAGTCGTTACAGGTAGTCAGTGGACTGAAAGTCAGACAACCAAGCTTACAAAGGGGTATTGTATTACCCAGTACTAACTGGGTTGTCGAGGTCATTTAGGCAGTCGGTCCATGTAAAATACTAGTATTCAGCTGCATTCGGTTCGACTGGAAGCCAACCCCAACATGGTTGGGAAAAGGCTAGGCGGATGATGATAAGATTTATTTATTATTCCTTAACACACACATTTGTTTTTATAGGTAAGACCCAAGCTAACAAATTAGTCATAAATTGCAAAATATCCAGTCCCAAGTAACGGGTCTGGGTAGAAGCATAAGACAGTAGACAACATACTAAGTGCCACCCTCTGGAATTCCGCTAAAGAGCAAAAAAATATATCCAATCGCCGAGAGACACGATGACAAGATGTATACGTACAGTCAGCAACAAAAGTCCATGAACAGATAATGTTGTAAGTCGCTAAACACGTTATGCGCGAGTTTTTTTACTTGATAGTGCATGGGTTGTTGAATCTCATAACTGAATACAAGATACCAGAACACTTCATAACCTTTTTAACATCGTTCTGATTTATTTCACAGTTAAAAAGTTGTGATTATGTAATTTTTTATTATGACAAGTGGTTTTTTCAATTATGACAAGTTGTTTTATAATTTTCTTTAGTCAATTAATTATGACAAATAATAATGATGAGGAAATATAGGAAAAAAAATATGTTCAACGACTTCTGTTGCTGACTGTACTTATTCCAGGTTCTAGCAACTAGTAATTTCGAAGCACACGCTTCTTCTCCATCATAATAATTGCGTATTTTTTTGTTTTATTCATTTTATGACGTTTCTTATTCCATGTCATGATGGAATGTGTGATAATATTTTATTAGCCCCGAATTCTGCGCACGGATGACGCTTTTGTCAGCATTCCTAATTTCCTTCCGGGTGCTTGTCCCCGGGTATTTTATGAGGGTATGCAAAAAACGGTGTGAGGATGGCTCCATAGAAGAAGGGCAATGGTAATTCAATAGCAAATAACTCACATCTTAGTCGAGACAGAACGTAATACAAAGTCTTTATTGAGTTTAGATTTAACTAGGGTTACTATTTTGAAATTAAAATGATCCAACAGTAAGCCGGACATTTGAAAAAAAGCCCCGACATGTATCATTTTCATCTTTCTTTTCTTAATAAGTATAACATCACGCCTGTAATCCTCGAAGGGTTAGGCTGAGGTAGACCTAATACACACATTTCACCAGTTACGTTAAAGTCTCGTGCTAATGTCCTCAACCGGGCACAGATCCAAACTCCTTGGCTACTACTGAGAAAGTCCTAATGGAAAAGCCTAATAACACCTTTACCTGACCCGGGAATCGAACTCAGGACCTCTTGCTCAGAAATCGCACTTGTAACCACTTAACCAACGTGACAGCTAGTCAGTTTTTTAAGTAAGTATTTAACATTACAACACCTTTAAAAAAAATCCCCTCACTCGAAAAATCCGAACAAATGACTACGTAGGATTATCCGGACAGAGGGCCAAAAAGTCGGACACAAAAAGTTGGACATGTCACAAAACCCCGAAAGATATACTCTAGATGTAACCCAATAAAAATTGTTCTAACACAGTATTACTTAGGAAAAATAAGTTGAATATAGCTTAAAAAAAATAATTTAATTAAAATAATATATACATTTATAAATTAAAATAACCTAAACTACCTTAACAATAAACTTAAAAAATGGCGTCAAAATACTCCTTCTCAACGCTGTCAACTGGTAATGTCCCCAAAAGACTATGAAAAATCATTAATTTACAACTTGAAATGAAGTGAAGCTCTAAAGTTTAGCTACCCACATTAGTACTAACACAACTACAAATTGTTCGCTTGTATTTAAACCACACAAGTCCGGTATAACACAGCAGTGGAGACAAACTTTGTCAATATGGAGTTGAATTCCTCTTACAGTTAAATTAAATAGGAGCTAAGCTACATTATTCAGTGTAAGAAGCTTAGACGGCTGAGTGCTTTCGAAGCTTTGCGAAATTTTTTAAATCAAAATAAGAATCAGAAGAATGCTACAACTAGAGCATTCTTTTTTTTGGATTATAGGTGATCCTATTTGGGATTTAAGACCTCGTGGCTAGATAATAACAGCCGCTCGTGTCGATCTTCAGGTTTGTCCGTGGATGGGTAACCACCCATTACATACCGAGCTTCCTCGGTGCATCGGAAAGCATATTATGCCGTTGGTCCCGGCTGTCATTTCTAGATATTTGACAGTCGTTACAGGTAGTCAGTGATTCGAAAGTCTGACGACCAGTCTGCAGGGCACGCGCTTACTTGTCACGTATATGTGACTATGGCAGTCAAAAGGCTGAAAAGGTTTTTTTAATAACCTTTTTACAAAAATAAATATCATATCATTTCATTTCAACTTAACCGTAAGCTGTGAATCCCATATTAAACTTTTTATCTCCAGCTTTTCTTTGACTACCTACAAAATGGAAATTCTCAACTTAATGAGAAATAACTTGCGGTGTGTCTCAGCTATCTGAATGGAAGACGCTTAGTTTAAGTTGTGCAGTTAAGTTGAAATGCAGGCTTTAGAGAAAAGACAAAGTGATTACTTCGACAATTGTCAAAACGCAATTAGTATCTCGAAGTTTGCAACGACTTCGAAGTTCTCAAGTTGTTTTAGTTTAAAACAAATAAAACAGCTGTTTTGTGGAAAAGTGGATTTTGATAATTGTGATATTTATTTTGTTATTTTGTTTTGTTGCGAAAAAACTTCAATTAAGACAGTTTATTGCTGCAGCTGTCAGAATTATTTCCCCGCGAAAATAAATGTTATTTCTAACGTAAGCGAAAGCTGTTTTAAAACCACGATCGATATCGTACTAAATTCTCGACTTGACATTTAATTAGGAGTTTCGTACTTAGTATTTTTTTCTGACATTTTCTTCTTAGAATGGTGCGGTTTCAATGTGTTAGGAATAGGAAAGGGAGCACAAAATTCCGCTTAACCTGATTGTTTTTATAGTCATTTTCATAAAGATAAGTGTCAAACATGCGTCGTAAGCTTTATCGTACACACGGCGACACATCAAGCTATACATTTTCAGTATAACATAGCTTCGCTTTGTACAGATTTCCCGTTCAATGAGATATCCTCATAAAATGGTTTTGTATATCTTAATTGGTCGCCATGCCTACTACGGGAAAGAATTTGAGAGCACATGGACAAAAGTATTACCTTGAATGAAACCGACAAACGCTAACTTAAATAAATGTTTCTTTTTCTAAGTGTGACGTTTTAGAGCTGTGAGCGTTTTAATTTAACTCCGTAATGGCGCCCAGTTGGGACTACCTGCCTTGCCTTAATGCGGCAATATGGGAGACGTCACTTTAAACAAAATATTCTAAACATGCACCGCACTGCATGCATTTTTATAAATGGCGCCCAGCATGGGACTCAAAATTCGGTTTTTAAAGCATTAACATAATGCGTGCCTTATTGTAACAGTGTTAAAGAGCACTTTACAATATTTTTATCTGGCAAGATTAAACGTCTGTGTACAAGTAGCGGAAATAATGACTCGCAATTTTCATTTTAAGATTCTTGCTTTTGTTAAGTAGGCTTTTTAAACACCCTTTATCTTACCATTCTTAATCGTTTGAGTTTAATTCAATAGAAAAATTATTAAGTTTGATTACTTGTAATAATAAAACTTTATCTTATGTACAGTCAGCCTCAAAAAGATGTAAACACGGAGAAGCGCTTCAATTTTAACAACCCTTGATCCGTAACATTTCATCATGGTATAGGTACAAAACTAAGCATACAATGTATTTCACCAAAAAAAAAATAGTCACGTGTACCAAGACCTTCTATAAATTCCAGATAGAATATTATCGATACACCCAAAGACCAAATCAAAGTAAATATGATTGATACAGTAATAGACATTAATTATGTGGTTCTATTCATAGAATCTTAAGCTAACTAACTAAGTTAGTTAACGTCTCGTCGAGTTAATAAATAAGTCTATCCTATAATTGAGAGTACAAAATATATGAATAGAACCATCAAAACGAAATATTCTGTGAAAGAATTCATAATTCCTAGAACTCACTTATAAAGCAAACAGCCTTGTAACTAAAAATAAAACGACCAAATTGTATCGTTCCGTCGCCTTTTTAACGTAATAAAAAGAGGGTACACGAATAAAATTGTGTCTAAATCAATTTATCCTTCTTTTCATTTCGTACTTGTATTAAACAGTTTCAAAATCAGCTTAAGGTCGATCAATCTCTTGCAGAGGCGCCTGGCTGATTTAATTTTAATTAAAAACTGGTAAAGATGTGTCTGTCTCTTTCTTGCGAAGGCACTGTTGAAAGGGTGAGTGAGATAGAAGATGCTGTTGTTGTTTTCCAAGTGCAGGTGCGCAAATCTCATCAGGTCTTTCTACTTTAGATCAGCTTAAGTGCTTAGGTGGTGGATACAACATTAATCTTGGGTACGAGTTTTATTGTTGTATAGTTAAAAGATTTATTAGATAAATGATACGGATGGAAGTATTGAAAGTGTTACTATCAACAATGGATTAAAGCAATTTATTGATGAATTCTTTATTTAAAGTCAAATTTTCAGGTAAAAATGTACCTGACTAGCTGTACCCCCCGGTTTCGCCCGCTACTTCTGGCTTGTTTTCTTTTTGCTCGGCCCCTATTGGTCGTAGCGTGATGTTATATAGCCTATAACCTTCCTCGATAATTGGACTATCCAACAATAAAATAATTTTTCGTTTCGATTTAGTAGTTCCTGAGATTATCGCGTTCAACCAAACAAACAAACTCTTCAGCTTTATAATATTAATTAATTATAGAAGAGCATGGATAGTGAAATACTTATCCGGAGTTGGTGAACATTAAAACAACGCTCTCAGAAAGCTTTTAGCAAAATTCCATGCACAAAATAAGTGTTTTTTTTTTGATTTTGTTGGTGAACAAAATGAAAAGTTTATTATAATTTTTATTCTATACATAGAAGCATCATGTTCGTCTATAATACTGTCCGTTCATAAAACTACATCTAAAGTTACGTTTTCACATTTTTTCTAAAATAATAAGTTTCTACTTAGTTCCGAACGAAACGATAATGGCCATCGAATTCGTCCAAGCAAAGTCCCTCTTAAGTTATGTCGTACCTACTTACCTACTGTATTGTGTAACTACCCACATAGTACAATTACAAAGTTGTGTAGCTTCATTAGACACTTGAGAGCACTTACGGGTAACTTGAAATGTGGTCAAGTTTTGGTTGTTTCGGTCAGAGGTAATAGTACTATGTCGGGTTGCCAGAATTTGAATAGTGACATTATAGCCAGCTGAATAAAACAATGGAAAGTAGAAGAATTAACTTTTCATTACAGTCGTTGAGTAAATTACGGTGAATTGTCTAAATACCTAAGACTACTGCTAATAACATGGGCTATCGTCTAGTGAATTAAAAAGTGATGATACCGTGCCGAAAAAGGACAAGCAAAAACATTTCGTCTCTTTCATTTCCGCAAACACGAACACAATTTTGTTATTTCCCACAAAACGCAAATTTCGTGTTAGGTCACTTTTGTTCTCTGAGTGCGAATTATTTCCTTACTTACTTTTTCCCCACTCACAGAAACTCGATATATTTGGAAATGAAGCTGTGTTTTCTCATAAGTCCGCTTTAAAATTAATTTCAAACGCAATTTCAAAAGGAGCCTTCTCGAAATCGTCATATATTATTTCGATATAAATATGTTTAATGTTGTCTTTCCTTCGTTTAATATGCGTATGTATGATCTATACAAATAAATAAAATTGAGTGTCTGTTTGTAATATCAAAATAACAGCTTTTTACTGAATGAATATGAAAATATATACGGCACTTATAAAAAAAAATCATTTTTTTTTTAATTCTTGTCTGTCTGTCTGTTTGTTCCGGCTAATCTCCGAAAGGGTTGGACCGATTTTGACGGGACTTTTACTACTTTTACTATGTTATAAGGAGCAACTTAGACTACTTTTGTTTTAGAATAAGAATAAGGGTTCCGTGCAAAGAGTGAGGAGCTCGTGGCTAAATAACAGCCGCTCGGATCGATTTTTAGGTTAAGCCGTGCTTGCCTAGGTTGGTCTGTGGATGGGTGACCACCCATTACATACCGAGTTTCCTCCGTGCCTCGGAAAGCACGTTAAGCCGTTGGTCCCGAGTGTCATTTGTAGATCTTTGACAGTCGTTAGGTAGTCAGTGGCCCAAAAAGTCTGACAACCAGTCTTACCAAGGGGTATCGTATTAACCAGTACTAACTGGGTTGTGGAGGTCAGATAGGCAGTCGCTTCATGTAAAATACTGGTATTTAGCTGCATCCGGTTAGATGGAAGCCGACCCCAACATAGTTGGGATGGATGGAAGGCTAGGCAGATGAGGTTCCGTGCAAAACAATGAAGACCCTTGAAATTGGTAACAAATTCCGATTAAAAACTAAAATTACTTCCCTAGTGATATTTTTTTATGATAATTTCACGCGAACGGGAGTGGAAATACATCCACTCCCTTTTTCACTTAAAAGGAAGCAGCTGACAGGGAAGAATGGAAGAAGACAACGAGCTGCGACCCCCAGTAACTTGGGACAAGAGCTGGCAGATGATGATGATGACATGGACAACAAGGTAAGTACCAAGCCTTATCTTCACAACCAAATGTGGAAGCTGCGACCTTTTCCCCAAAAACCCTTTGCCATTTAGCTCTTCAAAACTAATTTGACATACCATTAAGAACTTTATTACCCATCTAGCCTACATTCTCGTTAATACGATCGGAGCTAATATGATTTCGCTGAAACGTAACATTGTTAAGCTCCTATGAGATATTAATGAAATAAGGAATCTTATGAAGTATATGAGTACTTAACCTAATTAGTGAAAATGGAAGACAGTAAAGTATGTGGTATGGCGTAACTCTAATGACTATTAATGACTAACAGACTTCGAACCCAAGTCGGCCGGAGAAAAGACAATCTCTGCAGATGGGGGTTCATGGAGGACTCAGACATTATGTGCTTATACGGCGTGTCCCCACAGTCAATGGCCCACCTTTCATCTTGCACCGCATGTCCTATCACCTGCGCACCATGATCTGCTTACTACATCAGTGAGCAGGGTTTGCGTGACTGAGTTTTGGGCTAAACAAAACATTTGAAGTTTTTGCTATCGATACGCTGAGAAGAATGACAATAATAAGTTTGCCAAGAAAAATCAAAGATTAATCTTCACTTTTTCCAGATGAGCTGGTACTAACAGATAGGTATTGTTTTATGAATAAAAACAGCCACGGAGTCTGGATGTGTACCCGGTTGATGGCAATAGGCTCACCCCCTATTTTTATTTATTTATAATTTTAATTCAGAACATAATTCCATATAATATTGTTAGTAAAGCTTAAAACTATGTTAGTACCATATACCTACTTCATCATCATCATCATCATCATTTCAGCCGAAAGACGTCCACTGCTGGACTTAGGCCTCCCCCAAGTGTCGCCACATCGACTGGTCCCGTGCGTCTCGCATCCAGCGGATCCCTACAACCTTTACCAGGTCATCGCTCCACCTATTGGGAGGCCTTCCAAAGCAACGTCTTCCAGTTCGCGGTCGCCACTCCAGAACTTTCCGGCCCCATCGGCCATCCGTTCTGCGGGCAATGTGCCCTGCCCACTGCCACTTAAGTTTGGCTGTTCTTCGGCCTACGGTATATTTACTTATACAATTCAAAACCACTATTACATGGGATTTGAAACGTAGCTGGTGAAATGTGGGTACATTAGGTACACCCCTACACGGATTACAGGCGAGATGTTATTTTGTTATGTTACGAAAAAAAAAATAGTTTTTAAACATAAAAAATACTGTTCTTGTTTGTTCATCAAAATAAACAAAACTCAATTTTATTAACGAAAACACCTAGGCTGGTCCCAGAGTCACATAAAACGGCCTTTCAAGAGTTTTTGTGGCGTTAAAAAGTGCTTACAATCAGCTTTTAAATCAATGATTTTTAATTGTGCATGAAACAAAGCTTATTTATATTGTCTTATCATCATCATCTGCCTAGCCTTTTCCCAACTATGTTGGGGTCGGCTTCCAGTCAAACCAAATGCGGCTAAATACCCGTATTTTAAATGGAGCGACTGCTTATCTGACCTCCACAACCAGTACTGGGTGATACGATACCCCTTAGTATTTTTTTTTTTTTTTTTTATATATATAATGAATGGGCTTACTCTTGACCTCAATCTAGTCCAGAGGTCAGAGATGAGGTCAACGATGGAACGAGCTAACCCAAAAGAAGCCTATTAACTCGCGACTTAAATAGATTGGGGTCATATGAACTTGGGAACACCGACGCAGGCAGGGAATTCCACTCCTTGGCTGTGCGCATAATAAATGATGCAGCAAAGCGCTTCGTGCGAATATGTGGAACATCGACAAGGTATGGGTGATAACCTGCAGTACGTCTAGACTCCCGATGGTAGAAGGGAGATGGTGGAATGAGCTCGTGGAGCTCTTGGGCACACTCACCGAAGTACAATCTGTAAAAGACCGACAAACATGCAACTTTGCACCGGTGGGCTAGGCTATGAAGCCTGGTACCAACCAGCTTATCGTCACCAATGAGCCTCTTGGCTCTGCGCTCAACAAAGTCGAGTGTGGCTAGTTGGTATTTGGCTGAGCCATCCCAAAGGTGACAGCAATATTCCATGCCGGACCGAATCTGAGCTTTATATAAGACTAAAAGCTGTCCAGGCTTGAAGTAACGCTTAACCTTATTTAGGATACCCAGCTTTTTTGCCGCAGTTTGAGCTTTCGACTCAATGTAGGCACCGAAGTTCAGATTGGCACTCAACTTCGCGCCAAGAAGCTCGAGGCTGTCGGTGACTGGTACAGATGTACCCCGGAGAGTAGGAGCCAGATTAAATGGACTCCTTTTGGCGGTGAACACTTGTGTTTTGGTGGCGTTAAAAACAACCAGATTCTCATCACCCCACTTGGAGACAAGACTTAAGGTTGAATTCGTCCGCTCTACCATGGCCTCTCTCAATGAACGCACTTCATCACCGCTGGCCTTTGCGCTGGATGCATAACTCTCCATGACAGTACTGTCGTCTGCGTACCCAACAATACCAGGAACCAGAAGGTCATTGATGTGCAGCAGGAAAAGTGTCGCGGAGAGAACAGACCCCTGAGGAACTCCGGCATCAATAGCGATAAGGTCAGAGGAGCAACCATCAATGACCACTCGGATCGACCTTTCACTTGGGAAGTCAGATATCCAGCGGCAAAAGTCAACGGGGATGCCGTATGCAGGAAGTTTGCTCAGCAGACTTGCGTGCCATACCCTGTCAAAAGCCTTCGAGATGTCGAGCGAAACGGCAAGGCTTCGCCGTGTCTCTCGATGGCCTTGCCCCAGCAGTGCGTAGCAAACACCAGAAGTTCCCCAGTTGATCGTCCCCGGCGAAAGCCATACTGACGGTCACTAAGTAGGTCGTTTGCTTCTAGGTATGCCAGCAGCTTCGCATTGAGAACCCTTTCCATAACTTTACAAAGTATGGAGGTGATGGCGATTGGTCTATAGTTACTGGGGTCGGCAGGACTACCTTTCTTGGGCACTAATTGTACATTGGCAGCCTTCCATGCCTTCGGAACCGTTCTGGTTTTAAGAGAGAGGCGGTACAAGCGTGTCAACACAGGAGACAACTCAGGCGCACAGTTCCTCAAGACTCTTGCTGGTATGCCGTCAGGACCGCTAGTCTTGTTCACGTCTAGGCTATAGAGCACTCTACGAACCTCTTTCATGTGTATTGTGATCTCCGGCATCGAAGAATCGTGAGGAATCGTTGGTGGCATTTTTGAGTCAGTATCTAGACGTGAATTGCTCGCAAATAGAGATGCAAACAGGTTTGCCTTCTCGGTAGCGGAGTGAGCAAGCGAACCATCCGGTTTTTGCAGCGGAGGTAATGTGGGCCGGCAGCAGTTGATTTCGACCGATTTGGATAGGGACCAAAACTGTTTACCACCAGAGGGGTAGGACGCAACTTTAGCCCCTATACGGCTGACGTGGTCGAACCGCGCCTTTCGGATTCTTCGCGCGAACCCGTCGAGCTCGAACTTTGCGGTCACGGGCTTGCACCCAGGCTTGGTATGCAGACTGCATTCGAGCCTCAGCACGAGCGCAGTCCACGTTGAACCAAGGACGGGCTTTGTGACCGAGCGGTATGTCGGAGAATGGAATATAGTATTCCATTCCCTGCCGTATCACGTCCGCAACCGCTTCAGTAAGACTAGTAGTAAGACTGGTTGTTACACTTTCGGGCCACTGACTACCTGTAACGACTGTCAAAAATCTACAAATGACAGCCTGGACCAACGGCTAAACGTGCTCTCCGAGGCGCGGAGGAATCTCGGTATGTGATGGGTGGTCTCCCATCCATGGGCCAACCTAGAAAGGCGCGGCTTAACCCGACGATTGACTCGAGGGGCTGTTATATTTAGCTACAAGTTCCTCCTGTGTTGTGTTATCATACTGTTGGTATATTTCCTTAGTTACTTTTTCTACACCCAAAGAGACTTGACTGGAAATGAAGCTGTGTTTTCTCAGTAAGTCTACTTTAAAATTAATATCAAACGCAATTTCAAAAGGATCTTTCTCGAAATCATGCTCATTTTCTTTGTTTTTCATATTCGCCAAAACAAATACACCGAGAATTCTATTTATGAATGTAAACCGTCTTTTATGAGAAATGGATTAAATATATAAATTATTTTTAGACGGTGTTTACAGTAAATGTTATTTTGGCATAAAATCTTTGGAACTTAGTGTATTAAATATACGAAAAATGTTTTTTTAAACACAGAATTCGTAGAAGCTACGCGATCGTAGCTCGTAGCAAAGTGCTACGCCGTAGATGACAAGGCAAAGAGCGAACAAAAAATGAATATTTTCTTTATTATAATCTTCATGAGACTTTATCTGACTTCAAGTGAAGATTCAAGTCCCTTCTTCCATCGGGAGTCCAGACGTACTGCAGGTTATCACCAATACCTTGTCGATGTTCCACACATTCGCACGAAGCGCTTTGCTACATCATTTATTATGCGCACAGTCAAGGAGTGGAATTCCCTGCCTGCGTCGGTGTTCCCAAGTTCATATGACCCCAATCTGTTTAAGTCGCGAGTTAATAGGCTTCTTTTGGGTTAGCTCGTTCCATCGTCGACCTCATCTCTGTCCTCAGGACTAGATCGAGGTGAAGAGTAAGCCCATTTATAACAAAAAAAAAAAAAAGATTTATATAAGAGGGCTTATGCAAAGTGTTATTTCTTCTGGAGTGGCGACCGCGAACCTGTAGACGTTATGTTGGTAAGCCTCCCACTAGGTGGACCGATGACCTGGTAAAGATTGTGGCAATACTAGGGGGAGGCCTAAGTCCAGCAGTGGACGTCTTTCGGCTGAAATGATGATGATGATGATGATTTCTTCTGGTGCTGTCAAAGCATTTTGAATAGTGATGTAAGTTTTTTGTCAACCTATGTCATTCTATCACATTTTTTATTTATCCGTCATCGTTTTCTGTAATAGAATGTTACTTTATCTAGGTACTCTTGACACAAAGCTTAAGAACTTTAGTTTAATTTTCAAATCATCCGGTCTATCCCGAAATAAACATGTCAAAACATCACGCATCTTCTTTCTTTATTTCATAATTATTCAATTGCAATAAGTATAGGTACATATTTGTCTTGAAGATAGTTGAGGTTCCTAATACATTGTCAGACGTAGGTGACATGCAAAACTTTACAATATAAGTAATGCTAGAGTATACAATTCATATTTACGGCTTTACATACCGGTTTCTATCATTCAAGGGTAAGTCCCATGTAATAGGGGGCGAGTCTATCAGCATCAATCGGACACAAATCTAGGGCCACAAATCTGCTATTACAATTGTGTCAGAATGGTCTATCATTGATTTCATAATTGTTGATTTTGACAAGTTTGGTAGTCCACTAATATGATGGCGTCATTATGACTTTCCAATGGTCAACCACTGACACTCCATTGAAAGAAATGGCACAGAATGGTAAACTGATAAATAATATGTAAAAATATATATAAATTAATCTGGCATGAATAAATGTTCTTTTGTAGTAGTTTTTCGAAAATCATTTCTATTAACGGGTTTTATAATAATGGCAATACGACAATGTCATAACAAAATTCTATTACGAGACCATTGACCGACCAATGATCGACTATTTTGAATTTAGCAGATTACGAACTTTTATCAAAATGACAATGGGATCGTGTTGGAATGTTCATCTCCTTTTTTCCATCCAGAGTCCAGACGTACTGCAGGTTGTCACCCATACTTTGTCGATGTTCCACACATTCGTACGAAGCGCTTTGTCACATCATTTATAATGCACACAGCCAAGGAGTGGAATTCCCAGCCTGCGTCGGTGTTCCCAAGTTCATATGACCCCAATCTATTTAAGTCGCGAGTTAATAGACTTCTTTTGGGTTAGCTCGTTCTATCGTCGACCTCATCTCTGTCCTCGGGACTAGATCGAGGTCAAGAGTAAGCCCATTTAGTATAAAAAAAAACAAAAAAAGAATGACGATTTTTTAATAAAAACAGACTTCTTTTTAAATTTCTAAATAAATCCTTTAAAATTATAAATGTTCCTAAGTCCTTACAGCCCTACAGTATTCATAAGTTCAAAGGTCGAATTGAAACGTGTGTTTGAGTGGGCACTAGAACCCGGCCACTAGCAGATGTAATTAATGACACAAAGCCTCAGTCACGCGTTTATTCAGAACAATCATCCCTTCAGAGAAGTAGGGTGTGGGCTGAAGGCTCGGCTTTATGGGACGAGTTACTGTTACTTATATGGAGTACTTAATAATGAATGTTTTATTTATTTGTATAACGTTTAAAGACGCATACACAGGTTTCTGTACTTCTGAAAGCAAGTTAAGTCATTGGTCTCAGCTGTCATATACAGGGTGGAATATACCGACGTTCAAACGAAATATTTCATTAGTCATTTTTTTTAAATATCTGGTGTTCCGTACATGAGGAGCTCGTGGCTAAATAATAACAGCCGCTCGTGTCGATCTTTAGGTTAAGCCGCGCTGCCTAGGTTGGCCTGAGGATGTGTGACTACCGATTACATACCGATTTTCCTCCGTGCCACGAAAGCACGTTAAGCCGTTGGTCCCGGCTGTCATTTGTAGATCTATGACAGTTGTTATAGGTAATCAGTGGCCCGAAAGTCTGACAACCAGTCTTACCAAGGGGTATCGTATTACCTAGTACTAACTGGGTTGTGGAGGTCAGATATGCAGCCGCTCCATGTAAAATACTGGTATTCAGCTGCATCCAGTTAGGCTTGAAGCCGACCCCAACATAGTTGGGAAAAGGCTAGGCAGATGGTGAGGTTCCGTACATTTTGACAGTGTAATTATTGCACTTTTTAGGAAACTTCTGGGTTTAGACTGATGTACTGAACACGTGGTAACCATTTGTGCATCAGTTGACCTTTCCACCATCCTTCGGAAGTCAAAAACTCGAAATTCAACAATCGGGGTGCCCTCGCTTGGTTACTACAGCCATTTCAGCTCGCATACGGTTGGTCATGGTTTTAACCTACAGCACCGATATAAAAAAAATACTTCAGTTTCAATTATAATGTTTCAATGCAAAACTAACTTTTTTCACATCTTGTGCAGTCATAGATATATCAAAACAATGTCGGTTTGTGGGTCAAGTGCGGAAAGTGGATAGGTATCAATGGCGAAGATTCCACACAACTCGATTCCTACCGGATTCCCTTTGAAAAATAACACAGTCAGTATTCTATAGATAAATAATATAAACAGATTAAAGATATGTAGTCCGGCTTATCCGTTTCAAAAATTGACCCTTCGCTACTAGTAGGTATGTACCTACCCACTTTAAATATTAACATTTTATACTAGAAGCGCTGTTTGTGTTCAAACTACAAAGTAGGCAAGTGAACTGGAATTCTTCGGTCCGTTGGAGTGAAGCAGTCTCAAGGAAAATTCACGATCCGATAGAAATCCCGGGTACGATTTTGCGCCCGTTTTACTGGAGATTTCTGCCATTCGCAAGCCCTCCGCATTTATAAGGGAAGCGAACTATGAACTACGTGGAATCGGTGTTGTGTAACGTAGGACCTTAAAGTAATATGGGATATAAGTACAATAAGGAGCTCGTGGCTAAATAATAACAGCCACTCGGGTCGCTTTTCAGGTTAAGACGCGCTTGCCTAGGTTGGTCCGTGGATATGTGACCACCCATTACATACCGAGTTTCCTCCGTGCGTCGGAAAGCACGTTCAGCCGTTGGTCCTGGCTGTCAATTGTAGTTCTTTGACAGTCGTTACAGGTAGTCAGTGGCCCGAAAGTCTTAAAGGCTTACTAAGGGGTATCGTATTACCCAGTACTAACTGGGTTGTGGGGGTCAGATGGGCAGTCGCTCCATGTAAAATAATAGGTTAGACTGGAAGCCTAGCCCCCAACATAGTTTGGAAAAGGCTAAGCAGATGATGACATGAAAGTAAGAGAAAAATTTGTTGAGTATATTTTCATTTATCTGAGTTGCATGATACCTTACATTTTCCATTTTAAAATAGAAGAAGTTCTAGATCGTTTGGTTCTAAACATTTTCACGCTTTTCATCATAGGTATATACCCCATACCTACGTCTCATGTCTGTTCAAATTTCAACTAAGTTCTAGTATAACAATAGTCTAAGCTAGGTCAACCACGAAACCTGATCAAACGTCCTTAACCTTTAACAAAATCTACTTGAGATCAGATAGATTACACAGCGTAAAAAAGTGACTCAGAACAAAACCATATTTAAATAATTTTGATGTGTTTTCGCCTTACGTAAGTCGCGTGAAAAATAATTTATACAGAGATGTAAGTTGTTCTTGTGCTCGCAAGCATGAGGGCCTGAGTTCGATTCCCAGGTCGGGTAAAATGTTATGGGGTTTTTTATTCAGGAATTTGTCAGTAGCAGCCACTCAATGCAATATGCTCGCTCCCTATCACATGGACTTAAAACATAACTGGCAAAATATGTGAATGTACCGTTAGGTACACCTCTGCCTAACCCTTCGAGGATATTGTGTAATGTTATATCTATGACTAGCGACCCGCCTCGGCTTCGCACGGGTGCAATATATACATATAAACCTTCCTCACGAATCACTCTATCTATTACTGAAAACCGCATCAAAATCCGTTGCGTAGTTTTAAAGATCTAAGCATACATAGGGACAGACAGACAGCGGGAAGCGACTTTGTTTTATACTATGTAGTGAAGGGACTGAAACGTAAACCCGCCCAGTCAGTTAACGTCGTAATGACTCCACACAATACACCCCAGACTCCCAACTAAGCTCACGCCCACTCCCTGACATTTCCGAGACCATAATCATGTAAAAATGACAGAAATAAAACACAGTTTATTGTTCTAACAAAGAGAGTTCGTTTCGTTGAGATATCTTTTCCTGAACGAAGAATTAAGTCGTTGAACTTTCTATCGTATTAAAAACGTTTTTGGTTTTATTGTTCACTAGCGACCCGCCCCGGCTTCACATGGGTACAATATATAAACCTTCCTCTTGAATCACTCTATCTATGGACAGGCAGACAGCGGGAAGCGACTTTGTTTTATACTATGTAGTGACTAGCTGTGTAACTGCCCGCGATCGTTGTTATTTTAAAAATTACTTATCTATTTGAGTCCGATTTTATTAACCATTTCAAACATTTTAATATCTTTGTATGGAACCCCAATTATTTTTCTAAAATAAAAGTTACCTTAGTTCCTCCTTAGTTGTTCCTCCTTCCCTCTTATCTGCCAGTAAAAAATCCGTCAAAATCGGTCCAAGCGTTTTCAACAACCAGGCCCAAATCCAGACTCCGTGGCTGCTACTGAGAAATTCCCGAAGGAAAACCCATTGCCCGACCCGGGAATCGAACCTAGGACCTCATGATCAGCACTTGCGACCACAAAACTAACGGGGCAGTTGCACTATACGGCACTATAGTGAACTTATGATTCATCATCATATGCGTAGCCTTTTCCCAACTATATTGGGGTCGGCTTCCAGTCCAACCGGATGCAGCTGAATACCAGTATTTCACATAGAGCGACTGCCTATCTGACCTCCACAACCCAGTTAGTACTGGGTAATACGATACCCCTTGGTAAGGCAGGTTGTCAGACTTTTTGGGCCACTGACTACCTAATGACTGTCAAAAATCTACAAATGACACCCGGGACCAACGGCTTAACGCTTTTCGAGGCACGGAGGAAACTCGGTATGTAATTAGTGGTCACCCATCCACAGACCAACCTAGGCAAGCCCGGCTTAACCTGAAGATAGATCCGAGCGGCTGTTATTATTTAGCCACGAGCTCCTCAACGAGTGCAATATACAACCAGTACCGTAACCGATCCTGAATGAATAAAAGCCAGCTATTCTACGCGAAAAATGTTAGTTTAAGTACGAAAAGTACGGGTATTATAGCACTTGTGCTTTAACGGGAACGGTACGGCAGTACTTGTGGGGTTATAGTTACTAATGTTGACAGTATGTGCTAACGTCTTGGTGGAAAATATACAGGGAAAGTGCGGGCATGACGCGGTTCTAGTATACAAGTCAGGCGATTTTTCCTAAACATGAAATAAATAAATAAATAATAAATTTCTTTATTGCCATAAAACAGATTACAGAAAAATATGAGACCCTGGCTCCAGAGCTAGGTTAGACTACCTATATTTCAGGAGTCAGAAACTTTATTATCATCATGTGCCAAGCTTTTTCCCAACTATGTTGGTGTCTGCTTCCAGTCTAACCAGATGCAGCTGAATATCAGTATTTTACATTGAGCGACTGCCTATCTGTGCCAACAACCCAGTTGGTACTGGGTAGTATGACTGGTTGTCAGACTTTCAGGCCACTGACTACCTGCAACAACTAACAAATGACAGCCGAAACCAACGCTTTAACTTTAACGTGCTTTTCGAGGCACGGAGGAAACTCAGTATGTGATGGGTGGTCACCAATCTACGGACCAATCTAGGCAAGGTGGCTTAACCTGAAGATTGACCCATCCCCACCCATTTTTCATGTATGTACACCGATTACTCCGTGATTACTGGACCGATTTACGTGATTCCGAAGTCGGTGGCAAAAAAGTCAACGAAACAAACAAAGTCACCGACTTCTGAAAGTCAAGTTATTTTAGACTATTTTGTTTTTTTTTACAAACAAAAAAACAGTCAAAAAAGAAAGAAAGAAAAAATAGAAAAGGAAAAAA
This sequence comes from Noctua janthina, assembly GCA_963576755.1. Taxonomy (NCBI): domain Eukaryota; kingdom Metazoa; phylum Arthropoda; class Insecta; order Lepidoptera; family Noctuidae; genus Noctua; species Noctua janthina. Next base: position 8,235,557 of record OY755075.1, on the reverse strand, counting down.
AAGAAAATTTAAAAAGAAATGAGAGAGAGTTTTTGAAAGATTTTATTTATTTAAAAAGTATTGTAAGTTTTTTTTTTTGTTTTGTAGGTTGCAGGCAGTATCCTACCATGTGAAAGCATATTTTCGGTTTCGGTACTAAGGTACTGTTGTATGTCCTATCAAGTCTAAAACTTTTATCGACTCAGTTTCAAAACAATTTAAACTTAAAATTATTAGCTCACTTAATTGCAAGCAACTTTTATTAGCTCACTTAATTGCAAGCAACTTGCTAACATACGGAAGAAGTAGCAAACATTGAAGAAATTTGATTAGGACAGATTTCCTTCAGATTTTGTTTCATAAAGTTGAATCTCCTTAAGCTGAAGTAAGTTTCGAGTGTTGTACATTGTTGGATTAATACAAGATTTATTATTTAACGTATGCGAGTTCATAACATGTGTTGTTTAATTAGTTTCCAAGCGTCTTCATTAATTCAGACATAGGATGAAATACGTAGAGAATGTCAAATGGCGAAATTTTGAAAGTTAAACGCTCTTTTCTAATCTAAAGGTGGTGTTCTAATCATACCATCATCATCATCTGCCTAGCCTTTTCCCAACTATGTTAGGGTCGGCTTGCAGTCTAATCGGATGCAGCTGAATACCAGTATTTTAAATGGAGCGACTGCCTGTCTGACCTCCACAACCCAGTTAGTACTAGGTACAAGATACCCCTTGGTAAGACTGGTTGTCAGACTTTTTGGGCCACTGACTACTTTTGAACGATATTAATATTGTTGTAAGTAAGTAAGATTGATGGCCAAGAGAAGATTGCTTAAAAATTTGCACACACTCTCAAATACCTGTATCACGATGCAACTTGGGATTACAATATTAATGTTCGTTTAATATTTTTAGCATTCATAAGTTTATTTTATTTTGCTATCGTGTAAAATGTGAGGTTATTTGATCGATAATTTATTTATATTTACGTGATTGAAAACTATGTGTTTGAGCCGTTTGGAGTTGAAACACTGGGGCCATGGGGTCGACTGCTGAGCATGAAGTCCTGGTTTCGATTCCCGGGTCGGGCAGTCTCAGTAGCAGCCACGGAGTCTGGATTTGTGTCCGCTTGATGGTAATAGACTCGCCCTCTATTACATGGGACTTACACTTAAATGATAGAAACCGGCATTTAGAGGCATACATATTGTCATCTATGTCTGACAATGTATTAGGAACCTCAACAGTCATTAAGATCATTATATACCAATACTTATTGCAAATTAATGATTATGATTATGAACATAACTGGCGAAATGTGGGTGCCCTTCGGGATTACAGGCGTAAAGTTATGTTTTTATGTTATGTTTATGTCACTCGGCTGAGCAAAAATGGACATCAGTAAAATACTGGATTGCAATCTAACATTGTGTGAGCGTTATTACTCTTCACTACTAAACAGTGACAATCGATGATACAATACTTCTGTCTGAAGTTTGCCACCTGTATTAACTTTACACACCGTGGAAGGCAATAAATAATTGTGTATCGAGTAACTGAAGCCCTCGAATATACAGCTACACTCCTAACTTATATTCATCAGCGATATAGTTGGGAAAATGCTAGGTGGATGATGATCCACCTAGCATTTTCCCAACTATGTTGGGTTCCGCTTCCAGTCTAACCAGTTGAATACCAGTATTTTACAAGGAGCGACTGCCTATCTGACCTCCACAATTGGGTTGTAGAAGTCAGATTATCAGAGTTGGTACTGGGTAATACGATACCCCTTGGTAGACTAGTTGTCAGACTTTCGGGCCACTGACTATCTGTAACGACTGATAAAGATTTGAAAAATCTGTTGGTTCGTTCATTTTGACGTAGCTGTTGCTTGTAACAGCTGTGTTTTTTTTAACTATCGATGAAAAATTTGTGTGGGGTGGAATACGTAGTATTCTAACAGCCTATCCCTTCGCGGATTACAGGCGTGATGTTATGTTATTAAGCGACAGAGGGCAACAGACTATAATACGTTTTAAAAGACCAGACATAGTCGTTGCCTGACAGCGTAAGTGTCAAGTACTAGAAACGTGGACTGTGTTAAGCCGCTTTATCCCCGGACCGTAACATAAGTTCCTGGAATTTATATATTTATTAACTCATCATCACTATCATAACAGGATTTTACTAATTCAATAGTGTAGTGTATCTATTTAATAGATATAGAAACACTGTCTCACAGCCACAAGTAGTCAGGTAGCTGTCACTAATGACAACTGTCAGTCACCACGAATGGCGGGAAGTTAGCAGGTAAAGTGTAACCTGGACTGGGGGCTTGGTGGTGTGGTGAGCCTGTGATATAGTTAGTAAATTGTGTTATCAACCTATTAGCTTAGTTACAAGAGGATACTACAAAAAGTGTGGCTATAATTACAGGCCGCTCGGATCAATCTTTAGGTTAAGCCGTGTTTGCCTAGGATGGTCTGTGGATGGGTGACCACCCATTACATACCGAGTTTCCTCCTAGCCTCGGAAAGCACGTTAAACCGTTGGTCCCAGCTGTCATTTGTAGATCTTTGACAGTCGTTACAGGTAGTCAGTGGCCCAAAAAGTCTGAAAACCAGTCTTACCAAGGGGTATCGTATTACCTAGTACTAACTGGGTTGTGGAGGTCAGATAGGCAGTCGCTCCATGTAAAATACTGGTATTCAGCTGCATCCGGTTAGACTGGAAGCCGACCCCAACATAGTTGGGAAAAGGCTAGGCAGATAATGATGAACATATTCTATACATAGTGATTTTTGTGAACTCACTCAGAACAAGTAAAAAGATCCATGCTGTCTGCAACGTCATTAGGTACACGCAAGATACACGTTTTATGGGCTTTACTCAGTAGATTGGTCCTATTACTGGGCACCGCCAATACACGTGGCCGTCGCCTGCGCAATACAAGATTGTCGGGCACACAGGTTTATTTCTTTTAATATACCTGCGTTTAAAAGATGGAATTTGAATTATTATTTGTTTATGGACTGTGTAAAGAATGATATGGCAAGAAAGGAGGTGTCTGGCGAGATGACGAGTAATAGAGAAGTATGGAAGAAGAAGACATGCTGCGCCGACCCCAAATGAATTGGGATAAGGACAAGAGAATGATGGTGATGATACTTTTGTTTGAAGTCGCAAGACTTAGACACGCAATAATTTAAAAATAAAGGTAGCAAGAGCTCTGTTCCTCTTTTTTTTCCAATTTATTGTATCCCACCATGCCTATAAATACTAGAAGAATTGACCCACGAAAAGATACATAGCATAACGAATGTATTGCACAGTTTGAAATCCCTATTCATCTTATATATAAAATTCTCGTGTCACAATGTTCGTTCCCGTACTCCTCCGAAACGGCTTGACCGATTCTCATGAAATTTTGTGAGCATATTGAGTAGGTCTGAGAATCGGCCAACATCTATTTTTCATACCCCATAGTCATAAGGGTTGTCCACCCTTAACATTTTTCTTTAATTTTTAGACATTTTTTTAAATTTCTATATTGCAAAACAACGTTTGCCGGGTCAGCCAGTAATAGATAAATTTATGCTGAAAGCGAATCCAATTTGGTCTGTGTTCAACATTATGCATGAAGTTTGACAGCTGCAGCATTATCCTATGTACATCATGTCGTAATTGGAAAACTGGCTCATCAAAAAAAATAGCCAAGTGCGAGTCGGACTCACGCATGAATGGTTCCGTACCATCGTAGTAGGGGAGCCCCCTTTAATTTTTTATTATTTGTTGTTATAGCGTCAATAGAAATACACATTCTGTGAAAATTTCAACTGTCTTCCTATTACGGATCATGAGATACAGCCCACTGACAGACAGACGGACGGACAACAGAGGGTCCCGATGGTTATCCTTCGGGAACGGAACACTAAAAAGTAAGTTCAAAAACTAAAACCAGGGGGGTTACTATGACTATAAATTCCAGTGTGGGAAAGAGATGGCGCTAGACGACCTGTATAGCTCTGTCTCTTTTCCACACTGGAATTAATCCTGTTTTAAGACTTCATGGTAGGTCACCTGATTACAGAAAAATCCAACGTGATCGAACTCAAAGTAACAAACCCTGCCTGAGGTGCACCCACGTCATCACGTAATTAATCCGTACTAAACCGCACACCGGACTTATCGCGGCGTACACGCTCATAAACTTTAGCTGTGTGTTTCCAGTCATTTTTACGAAGACCCCGCTAAGTATCGTCACTATAAGAGAGAGAGAGTCAGAAATACCATCCGCACACCGGACTTATCGCGGCGTACACGCTCATAAACTTTAGCTGTGTGTTTCCAGTCATTATTACGAAGACCCCGCTAAGTATCGTCACTATAAGAGAGAGAGAGTCAGAAATACCATCACTTACAATGTTTTAATTACATAAGCATACAAGGTGTAAACGGACCCTTCACGAAGCCGGCAACCAAGCATTCTGTACTTTCATCAAACTAAGTAACTCTACTCAAAAATATTGTTGGGAAACGCGACTTTCTGTTTTGGGTGAAAAATTACGTTTTACGGTAGGACTCAATATAACGCACTCAAAACATTGTGCTGATGGATGCATTGAATAGTAAGGGGATCGTGGAGGTATTTTAAGTAAAGTTTTAACAATAAAAACTAGCATTTAAAAAAAAAAAACTTGTGAAAAACTTGAAACTTAGACCCCCAATATTTCCGTAACTAGAAGGTATGGTCTAGCTAGAACAAAACAAATTATTGCAAGACGGGGAGAACAAGTGCCTTTCGAGTTCGTTACACACACTTTAATTTATCATGATCATCAGGCTTCTATTTGAGGAGCTAGTGGCTAAATAATAACAGCCGCTCGGGTCGATCTTTAGCCGTGCTTGCCTAGGTTGGTCTGGATGGGTGACCACCCATTACTTACCGAGTTTCCTCCGTGCCTCGGAAAGCACGTTAAGCCGTTGGTCCCGGGTGTCATTTGTAGATCTTTGACATCGTTAGGTAGTCAGTGGCCCAAAAAGTCTGACAACCAGTCTTTCCAAGGGGTATCGTATTACCCAGTATTAACTGGGTTGTGGAGTATTCAACTGCATCCGATTAGGCTGGAAGGCGACCCCAACATAGTTGGGAAAAGGCTAGGCAAATGATGAGTTTTGTTTAATTAAAAGGTGTTTCTGTTGGGTTTATTTGCAGAAAACAAGTAGATCTTTTGTCTGGATGAAGAGATGATTTGTAAAAATTTCAACATAGTTGGGAAAAGGCTAGGCAGATGATGATGATCAGGCTTCTATTTCCCGAAGAGGCTCGCCAAACAGTACACCCACGTGAAAAACAAACCGGTAAAAACAACAGTGTAACAAGCTGTTTACCCCACCCGTTCAGACTTGACCTTTTGCCTAACCCCCCACATGGTATAATCCATTTAAATAGTAGCTGCCGCTACGAGTTGCTCCTTATCTAAGTTGATGTTTATTTTGAACAACATATACTAAGTGGGGAACTAACTAGGATTATATGAACGTCTGTGTCAAGATGAGAACTTGTTGAGAGAGGAATTGAGAAAGAAGAGAAGGATAATATAAAATGACTGTAAAATGTATACAGGGTGGTAGGAACACCGACGCGAAAACGGTTACCACGTATTCAGTACACCATACTGAGCCGCCCCACATAGAAATCATTCGTCTGTTATAAAAAAACAGCTGTTTCCTACAAAAGTGAAATACCTACACAGTAAAAATGTATGGAACAGCTGATTTTATTTTAAATTACCGATGAAAAATTTCTGTGTGGGCTCAGAATGATGTACTTACTGAATACGTGGTAACCGTTTTCGCGTCGGTGTCCTTTCTACGCTGTATAAAAGCAGATTTATTTGATGAGATTCTCCGGAAGGTGAGGTGTGTGGTAGGCAGTACTTAATGTAACGCACTCAAAACATTGTGCTGATGGATGCATTGAATAGTACACAGCCACACACGGCGACGTATCAAGCTGTACATTTCCAGTTTAACAAGGCTTCGCCTTGTATAAATTTCACGTACAACGAGAGATCCGCATAAATTGAATTGTATAGCTTGATTGGTCGTCGTGCGAACAGGGGTATTTCAAGTTTAGTTATAACATGAAAAACATTTAAAAAAACTTGAGAAAAAGATAGAATTTTGACCTCCTATATTTCCTTAATTTAAAATTGCCAATTGGTTCATTACGGACCAGAACAAAAACAACAATTTGTGTGGTATTGTTATTATTATGAGCCCTGTTTCCATTTATCTCTGTCTTAGGCTATTTGGTATTTTTTGTGTGGTTGTATACCACACAAAAAATACCAATATCAAATAGAAAAACCCGACTACTGTAAAAACACGCTCTTATTAAAATCGGGGTTAACAAGGTAAAATCGACTCCTCCTACTGTGCAATAATATCACGTAAAATAATCGATTGATACCAGGAGCTACGGAGGAACATACGTAAATACAAACATAATTCATTGATTGCTAAAATCATAACCCTATATTTTGGCTTCGGCGTAGTCGGCTAAAAAGTACAATAAGTTGGATAGATATAGTGTAAAAACTAATCATAGAAAAAGATCGAAGCTCAACCCAAACTACCCACTCGAAAAACGTCAGGAAATTAGTTTCTACCCACGTACATTAGCTTATATTTTAATATCATACTTTTTTTCAACAAACCTTAAATTCTTCACGAAATATTCCCCTTATGTTGACAATAAATTCTGATTCAATCGACCCGGGATCAATATGGCCGACCCCTGGACAATCTTTTCAGGTTTTGCGTTCACAAAATCTTTTTGGATAACAATTTTATACTGAAGGAACGGAGAGCATACTCGTAAAAATATATTGGTGTTAACTTTGTGTTTTTGATCGTAAGAAAATATGTTATTTTTTAAAGGGGTTTCTTCAGATTTTGGGCACATAAATCTACATCGGTTTGGGTTCTGAGATTTTTAATTAAAGATTTATCCCTGTCGTACCAGTGTCTCTCATTATACTATCTATTATTTATTACTGTAACTCACAGCACAGGTACCTATATAATGTGACCCTATGGTCACATTATATAGGTTATATAAATTATTTGTGGAAATGAAAATCTCCGTATACGAAAGTCTCTTAGAATTTGGATGAAATAAGAATCGTTAGTAAAAAATAAAATTATATATTTTTCACTAACCACCATTATTATAAAAAACAAAACTGTAACCATCCACTTCGTCATTATAATTCTCAAGAATATTTAATTTCTCGTAACTGTCTATAAATAACTTATTTGATAATAAGTAACCCTTGAAAGCGGATTTACCAAAAACATCAAATAGATTTTCGGCTCGTATCTCCCGAGTCTTCGTGGCGAAGTTTCGGTAAATTTCTCGATAAAGTCATTAAGGCGATACTGCTATACCGGGACTGGAAAGCGTTCTCTTTTATTATGCTATTACCGGTTACCTGGCTTGCGTTGTATCGAGCTAAAAGATATACTTGTGTGTGCCTTGGTGGGAAGAATCGGTTTACAATTTACCTACCTACTTTGTGGTCCCGAGTGCTCAAAGCCTTTTCAAGGAAATTTCAAAACGCTTTGTTGACACTTCCCGTGACCCAAGGGCTTGCTTTTACTACGAGCAGAGGCTTAGCGTTGCCGTACAACGTGGCAACGCCGTCAGTCTCTTGGGGGACATTACCAGTTAACAGCGTTGAGGAGGAGTATTTTGACGATTTTTTTTTTGTTAATTGTTGTTTTAGTTACTTTGTTATTTTAATTTATAAATGTGTAATGTATCATATTGTACGCAAAGTATAAAGGCTGTAAATAGACCCTTAACGAAGCCGAAAGGCACATACCTGGGAACCTTCTAGTTACCGAGATATTGGGGGTGAAAGTTCCAACATTTTCACAAGTTTTTATTTAAATACTTGTTTTTAATGTAAGATTGATTTTTTCACCCCAAAAAAAAAGTTGTTTCCCAGCAATAGGTTTCTTAGTTTGATGTACAGAATGCTTGGTTGGCGGCTTTTTGAAGGGTCCGTTTACACCATGTATAGAAAAAACTTTGTTTTCTTTGTATGTGCACCTTGAATTTATTCGGGAAAGAATAGATCAATGATTAAGGAGTATATTGACGACAAGAAGTGAGGTATTGAGTTCGACTTTAACTGTTGCACTATGAGTGGCAATGCAAGGCAAAGGCTTAATAATATGAACCTTCACTACAAAAACTAATAAAGCAACTTAGTACAAAAAGTGCTACAGCGCCATCTATGACACAAATGAAGAACTAACATCAAAATTCTAAATGGCGCAGTTAAAGTGATCCGCGATTTAAGAACATATTGAAAAACCCAAAAACAACTGTCGCGCAGTAGCCCACCACACACAACACCTGTCTGGGCAGAGGATCCTCCCTATTCCATGGGGGATGAAGAACTTTACACCCTATTCTTCGTATACGAACCACATAACTGAAAATGGAAACATTTACTGGCAATTAGATTTCGGCCCTTGTGTGTATAATAGTCACCGCCGCCTTATCATCTGCCCAGCCTTTTCCTAACTATGTTTGGGTCAGCTTACAACATAGGTCCCCCGGGACAAAGTCCTCAGGTTGAACGGGCCGGCAGTAGTCCGGGCCAGCGGAAGTCAGTCACGGTAGATCCGGTTTTGCGTATCGTAGTGCTGGGTAAAACGATACCCCTTTCGTAAGACTAGTTGTCAGACTTTCAGGTCACTGACTACCTGTATTAACGACTGACAAGGATCTGCAAATGACAGCCGGGACCAGCAGCTTAACAAGCATTCCGAGGCAAATAGGAAACTCAGTATGGAATACTTGTCACCCATCCACGGACCTGCTTAGGTAAATACAGCTTAATCTAAATATCGACCCGACCGGCTATTATTATTTAGCCACGAGCTCCTATAATAACACCTTCATCTACTTAAATCCTTCCAACCGAAATACCGCTTAGCGGTTACAAATAGGCAAGGCGCTAGTACTTCCCCCGGCAAACTCATAAAGAACTCAACTTCTAGGGGGTACTACTAATTATTTCTAACTCCATTCTCACGGAGGCTAAAAATAGCTCACTACTTCATAAAATAGCGCCTTTTTAATGCTGAAACCTCAATTCTTCCCCGCTTCCAACATTTTGGCGGGATTAAATTATAATGTTCCGTAATAAAGTGTATTCTTGGTTGCTTCTACAAAATGTCGACGAAAATAGCGAATAGATGGTCTATTCTAAAGATAAGAGTGGTAAAAGAAATACTTAGTGATGTTGTAAAATATTAGCCTCTGATCGCGACTTTGGCGTAAAAAAAGAGTTTATGCCGTTCTTCATGGCACAAATGACCAGCTTTCACGACGACTCTTTGTGTAGATAAAAATATTTTCGTTTTTTAAAATGTTTTCGAAATCTTTTATGATAATTGTTAAAGCTATACACATATTCATGTGTTTTTTTGTTTATTTTTGAACCCTTAGTTAAACAGGGCAGTGTTTATCCTATTCAGCATCCTCTATGCTACAGAATCTTTGCCATTGCTGAATCAGCTGAGGAGCTTGTGGCTAAGGGTCGATCTTCAGGTTAAGCCGCGCTTGCCTAGGTTGGCCCGTGGATGGGTGACCACCTATTACTTACCGAGTTTCCTCAGTGCCTCAGAAAGCACGCTAAGCCTAGCCCAAGTTGGTCCCGGCTGTCATTTGTAGATCTTTCACAGTCGTTATAAAAAAGTCTAACATTCAGTCTTAATAATGGCTATCGTATTATCCAGTACTAACTGGGTTTTGAAGGTCAGATAGGCAGTCGCTCCATGTTAAATACTGGTATTCAGCTACAGCCGGTTAGACTGGAAACCGACACCAACATAGTGGGAAAAAAGCTAGGCAGTTGATGAGACATTGCTGAGTCATGTCACATTTTTCAAAAGCTAAAAACTGTCTAAGCCCTATCATACTTGGGCAAGTCTTAATCCGCGGTGATTAAAGTACGTAGACACCAATATTGATAACAAACAAGTTCAATTCTAAATTGTTTGCGGTTACTTGAGGGAGGGCCTCCCTCTGGGCAAAACCTAACTAAATTGAACTACAGAAACAGCTGAAAGGCATTCCGATAAAAAAAAAAAAAAAAATATAAAATCTTTATTTACAGGTGATTGTTCAAACAGCAGTGTAGCTCTGGCTCTTGTACTAGGATTCCCTGTATCACAAGAGCCAGACCTCTCAATTCACAGGGAACATATAAAAAACGATAGACAAAAAAAAAACCGTTTATTTACAAAATATGATTTCAAAGATAAATGTGAAGATACTTGATCGATGGGAAGCACTGGGACAATATCTGCTAGCCTCTCAGATTCCTTTCAACTTTCTTTTACTGCCAAATATTTATATACCCTAGAATGGCACTCCATCTTCCATTTAACCGACTGCAAAAAAAAAACAGAAGACTGTCTTCGACGTCTTTCATCGATTATATTCTCTTGACGTCAATTCACAAGGTTTTTGCTGACTACGAATTAATCCTACGCTAATCCGTACGGTACGATTATGACCCTTATTGGTTAAAGATTAAGGATTAGAGCGGGCTGTATTTTTGGATAATAATTCAGTTGTAATTATCTTTAGCGAGCGATGAAGACCTAATTGGAATTGGTGTTAGGTTTCATAGATAGCTAAGGATTTTTTTAAATTCGTTGTTTTAGAGATATTGGTTTCATTTATTGGAATTATTAGATTATTGTTTAGAAGAATAGCTTCATCTTTACTTAATATTATTAAGAGGTAAAATTTGTTTGTAAGTTTGTACGAGGTAATCTCCGGAACTAATGATCTAATTCTAAACATGCCTTCACTGGCTGATAGCTACATTATCGTGGGTGCTATAGGCTATAAATTATATTTGTCGGAAATGTTAGGATTTATTCCGTTAGGCTCGTACATCATGTGGGCAGATGATGGGTTTCGTGCTATGAAAATACACTGGGTGCTGCGATACACTGTTTCTAGAAAAACTAACGAATTACTTGAGATTACAAGTTAACACAATAACACGGGGCACAATGAATCGGGTACAGTTCCAAGACTGTCGCCCTCCCTCGAGTTGAATATCAGGGCTCTGTAGAAGCACGTTGTGTTGTGACTGGTAAGTAGGTCGCGTGATGTCATCACTGCACACAGGTGCGCTTTCCAATTCATTTTAAGCCCGTACAAATAACCGGATTCAACATATTTATATCATGCATATTAGCCCAGTAGAAACTGGATGTAAACTACTATTTATATAAAATACTGGTAGCTTCAACTGGTTATATTTGAAGCAATTTGATGATGCTGATTGATATACATATCGTAAGGAGGTTTCTGAAATCAGATTTTTCACAAGGAGTGCTACAGTTTCCTGCTTCCATTCACGAAATTTGACAACACAGAACCTCTCCTCTTACACATACACGTAGAATACAAAGTACCCAATAAAAGTTATTTACAGCCCTATTTTACTACAGCCGCTGAAACCCCGCCCTAGATATCAGTCCGCACTTATTTACGACTTATTAAACTTTGTTACGCTCTGCCTCTGAGAGTTATGCCACAGAATAGATAGTTACAGAAGGCTGATGAGATACTGTTACTGTTACTCTTTCCAATGCTGCTCCTCCCCGTGACTTCCAGATCTTTCGAGCCAGAGCTAATGTGGACCACACTGGCGTTGGTTTTATTCAGTTCGTCGTACAATCTCCTTTCAGGGCTCCACCCTATGAGCGAAAACAGGCGCACCCACACAAAGACGTGTACGTACGGAAATCTCATGCAAATGAAGTCACCAACAAGCTGTCAGTCATTTTAGTTTTGTTATTTAACTTCAATGCCTCATTGGTCTAGTGATCGCAAGCCTGACTGCTGAACATGAGGTACTGGGTAAATTGTTGTTGGGTTTTTCCAACAGGAATTTCCCAGTAGCAGCCACGGAGTCTGGATTTGTGCCCGGTTGATGACAATAGGCTCGGCCCCCAGTATATGGGACTTGAACATATCTGTCGAAATTTGGGTGTGTACACCTCTGCCTAACCCTTCGGGGATTACAGGCGTGATGTAATGAAATTATTTAACTTCTGACTTACATCACTGTCACAGTGATCTTTATTTTCATCTCAATAGGTAAAATATCTATAAGGGACAGTAAACTTGCTGTATGAAAAGCTTGCCTTTTGCCCACTGTTCACTCTCACATTTGCCTGGGCCATGGACCACGTGCCAGTGACAGACGAGTAGCACCGCACTCTGCATTTGATTTCGCGTTTTTATTTAACACGTACATGAGCTTACACGTAAAAATAAACACGTAAATGCTATATTCTGTACCATCTACGCTGCAGGATTTAAACGCGGTCACTTACAAGAGACTCGTGTCGAGCAATGCGAGTGTGAATGTATGTGTGTTTTTACTCGTTGCATATAGTCGGCCTTCTGTAAGTATCTATTCTGTGTTCTGTACTTTATACTCAGACAGGGATTTGTATACGAAAGTGGGTAGACAGATGTAAATATATATATATAAGTACATGTACATTTGCAGGGCTTATAGTCGGCACAATAATATACGAAGTGGAAGGGACACCGACGTGAAAACGATTACTACGTATTCAGTAAGTCATACTGAATGCATATGAAAGTATACGGTACTAATAACATAATTTTTAAAGTTTGTCTTTCTTTCTGTCTGCCTGCCTGTTTCGGCTAATCTCCGAAACGGCTGAATCGATTTTGACGGGACTTTTACTGGCAGAGAAGCTAATGCTATAAGGAGTTATTTAATTTAATTTTTAATTTAGATAAAGGATTCGCCGGCTCTTTGCAAAAAAAAACTATTAGATTTTAAAAAATCCGATTCAAATAGGAAAGTACATTTTATAATAATTTCACGCGGTCTAACGTCGCGTGCAATTATTGTATAACAGCTAGCTAATTATGTAACAGCTAGTTGAAAATAACATCATTCCAGTACTGCTATTATTCTTGTTATGCTTTTATTCTAGTTTATGAATTATTAATAAACGAGTAGTAAACTGAAATGAATTGTTTTTCACCTCATTAACACGACAAACCTACCAAGAAAGGAGTAAATTAAACGTTCTCTTCTACAGTCGAAAATCCACTCAAAATAACAGCGAAAGGCCACGCTGTGAGACGAAATCCATAAAGTCGCTAAAAATAGAAAGGCTTAGAAAACTATTTTTAGATATAAATAGATAGCGGTTATCTGGATTTTCGCTACATTAAAATGATTACAATGCCTACCACAGATATCTTTCTAAAAGAAACAATTCCGTCATACATGATTGTTGCGTAACTTGAACCGTTTATGCAGCGCACGCAATACGTCAAGCGCAAAATACGCGAAATGCGAAAAATACGAATGCGAAAAATGCGAATGCGAAAAATACTAATGCGAAAAATGCGAATGCGAAAAATGCGAATGCGAAAATTGGCATGAATTTTACGCATTTTTTTGTCGGTGTAATGTAAGTATCACAATCTGTGTGAAAACCAAGCGTGCAATTTTTTAGCTTGCTGCGACAGTAACCACGTTAAGCATAAAATGCTTAAGCCGGGTACGTAAATTAGGTGGTCTTGTGTTATCTATATCTGTGGTGCCTACAGTCACCGACAAAAATGTTAACACTTCACTTAGCTGTAATGTAAGGTAAGGTAGTTTAAGAAAAAGTCCGGCTTTTCGATCGTTGTCTTTGTTTCTCATTCTTGTGTGATAATGTTGTCTTTCGATAGTCGTTGTGTCTACACTTGTCTTAGTGAAATTCAAAACATTCACTGATTTTATGTCTATTTTCAAATGTTAAATAAATTACTTTCAATAGATAGTTGGTGTAAAGGATTCTGTCTTCACAACTCGGGGTATTTTCAATCACCAGTTTCAGAGAAAATCGTAGTTGAAATTCACCAACTTCGCTTCAAGCATTTTGCGGTATGTTCCTTTACGTTTCTGTGGTAAATAATTTTGGATTCATTGAGAGGAAACTTTAGGAAATTGAATTTTTGAAAACCGCAACAGTTCAGCAAACAGTCCTTGGGGTTTAATGTTTGATAGTTTATTGATAATATTTGAAGTTATTAGTTAGACTAACTAAGTCGAAGTTCATAGTAAACCCTCGTTGAACTAGTGATTGCTAGTGCTACTGCTGAGCATGGGGTCCTTGGTTCGTTCCCTATATCGGGGAAAGCGCTATTAGATTTTTATATAAGAATTTCAAATAATTGCAAATAATACCGGGTGTAAACAGACCCTTCACATATCCATCAACCAAGCATTTAGTACATCAAACTAAGTAACTTTACGCAAAAATTATTGCTGGGAATCGACTTTTTTTTTGGGGTGAAAAATCACGTTTTTCGGTAGGACTCGATGGAAAGCACTCATAGCATTGTGCTGATGGATTGAATAGTACGAGGGTCGTAGAGGTGTGTAAAGTAAAAATCTTACATTAAAAACATGTATTCAAAAAAAACTTGTGAAAAAGTTGGAACTTTGACCCCCAATATCTCCGTAACTAGAAGGTTCCCAGGTGTGGTCTAGAACAAAAAAATGATCGCAGTGACGGGGAGAACAAGTGCCTTTCGTTTATGTTAAGGGTCTATTTACACCCTTTATAACCAATGAAACTAGTCAGCACAGATACTTTTATTAATTAACTAGCGACCTGCCCCGGCTTTGCACGGGTGCAATGTGGATAATATACATATAAACGTTCCTCTTGAATCACTCTATCTGTTGCTGAAAACTGCATTATTTTTAAAGATTTACCTACTGACTCACCAACCATTTTATGTCCAACATTTTTTTTTTTTTAAATCGATTAAAAAAAGAAAACACTTTTCATCAATAAAACAAATAATACTTTATGAGAGGCTTTAAGGGTTCATTCCAAGCGCGGCCTGGCATTATCTTTTGAGGGCCACTTAATTAACTCAAGAGGTGCCGAAATTAAATGAATTAGGCATATTTAAATACGCGCCTGGGTATATACAATTTCATTTGCCTAAAATTATTTGAGTGGTACCTTTATGTAAATTATGGGGTAAATAAGGTTTTATGGAGAGGTATGGTGCCTTTAAAATTTGCATTATAAGGGTTCCTACTCTCAGAACTACTATCATAACGACTATCGCAAAATTGACAATTATGCTTTTGTTTTGCTGCAGGTTTCCACCGTTTTGACACTTGTGTGGAAAAAATGGTTCATCCATGATAAATAGAGATCGGATATTCGGTTGCATATTTACCTAAAGTTCTTTTTTTTCCGGCATAGGGTACAAAAGTAGGGAAGCGGCTTCTAAAAATGCTATTTTTTTCCCAAGATCACAGTATTCCATAAATAATATAGTGTGTATACAATGTAGTACTCATAAGAATAATCAATATTTTAAATAGGCTATGAGCACTCGGACCCCACGACCCGACACGACACGACGACGGGTTGAAACTCTGGAGTTTCAACCCCAAACGACTCGAAAATATAGTTACCACAAAGGTTTCTATATTTACGCCGCTTGAGGTTCTCTGCAGCCGCAGCGGCAGCGCCAGCACAGCACGACGAGCTTGGAAGATGTGATGGCGCAAGAGTATCGACGCATGTTGCGTCCCACACTAAAGGCTTACCCATCTTCCAAGGAAACAACGACATGCCGTCCGGTCTCTTGCCATCGTCGCGTGCCAAGCCGCCGGTTCTAAAACAGCTGGAACGCCGACGGTAACAAGAGCTCGTCGGATGATGTCGTTTATGTTCGCGTGCCGTGCAAAACGGCCCGCACTTCGGCTGCATGGCAGGCCGTGGTGACCGAGGTTGTTGACAGCTTCACCACAGTGACAGCGATGAGGAGAACAGCAGGCAGCACCAAGGCGTAAAGCAGCAGCGCGGCGGAAGGTCGTGTCGTCGAACAATGTGCCTATGCTCGACGACGGCAGTGGGTGAAACCAAAGACCCGACTCCCACTCACCCACAGCCAGTAGGCGCGCACACTCAGCAGTAATAGCAGACGTGTTCAGTAGATTGTTCTGAACTAATCTGCAGAGCGGCTCATCCCACCGTCTCTGGGAAAATGAATGGTCGGGTTCTTCAGTATTCGGGCAAGCGAGTTTCCAAGCATCGATAGCCTCGGAGAACCATGGCACTTCAAAATCAACCAGTGTGGAAGCCAGGATATTCCTGATTAATTTCTTAGTGCCGTGGACCGAGGATATGAAGGCCGGTAAACTAATACTGGAAATTTTGCGGACGCCTAGTTGACGCTTCCCGTGACCCAAGGGCTGGCTTTTACTTTAGCCAGAGGCTAAGTGTTGCCATACAACGTGGCAACGCCGCCAGTCTCTTGGACACATTACCAGTTGACAGCGTTGAGGAGGAGTTTTTTGATGCCCTTTTGTAGTTTATTTATTTTAGGTTATTTAATAGTTTTTAATTAATAATGTATTTAGTTGGTTTATTCAAATTAGAAAATAAAATAATTCAAACTGAAAAAAAAAAAAAAAAAAATTTAAGTCTATTTAAAACCAGGCACGAAATTTGTTGAAAATAACACGAAATTTTACAATTATTTTATATTAATATCAATTATAGAATTATTTGATTAAAATTTTGCTGCTGAATACTCGAATAAAAAAATTGTATATATTATAATGGTTCAGTTTAAGTAAAATAATAAAATGAATAAAATAAACCGGGTCTTTTTCCGTACTGACGCGCGATCCATACTAGTCAACACTCAAACTTTAGGTAAATATGCATCCGACTATCCGATCACTAATGATAAATGATATTGTTCCTTTTTATGAATTTTTTTTAATGACGCCTGTAATCCCCGAAGGGTTAAACAGACGTGTACCTAATAGTACACCCACATTTCGCCAGTTATGTTCAAGTCCCATGTAATAAGGGGCCAGCCTATTTTTTCACATATTTAAAATACAAAAAATTAAAATTATTTAAAAGTTTCCTTTGTTCTTTTTATTGTTAGTGATTTAATTTTAGTATTTTTGCATTTTAAGTGCTCTTAAATAAAAGAAAAGATGTCTTATAATATCAGTTGCATGATACATGCATGACTTGTCTTTAAATCTAATTAATGCGCTAAGCCAATTAATCCTTTTAATAGGATTGAGTTACCGTGAGCAGTGCAACGAACTGTTGACTCCAATTACCGTCTTTTAAATACTAAATAATCGTCAAAATATAATTTTCAAATGAGCACGATGTTGCAACAAAGAAAGTCATAAATAAAAATAAATAGAAATAGAAATAATAGAAATATATCGTCTTTCTTTCTTTATCGTGTGGTTAGTACCTAGCCTGGTGTCAGAGTTTATATGCCGCCCATGGGTCTCTGACTTGGCTTTACATGCTGTCAAGAAATATCTCTCAGGCTTGCTGGTTTCCTCACGATGTTTTTCTTCACCGAAGCAAGTGATAATTATACAATACGCACATGAATCCGAAAAATCAGAGGTGCGTGTCTTGGGTTCGAACTCGAGACCTATGAATTGGCAGTCTGACGGTCGCACCACTAGGCTATCACTGGTATTGCATAGTAATAATTTAAAATTGACTAAAAGCTTTTAAATTGAAAATGTTGAGAATTTGTTAACAGTGATTGCCACGATTTTTCCAATTATCACAATTATAGTCAGTAAAATCCATAAAAGGAAATAATAATGTTGAGAATTTGACTCATTCTTCTTCACACGTTAAAGAAAAATGCCTAACCTGGTATCAGAGTTTTTTTTTGCAATCAAAGGCCTCTGACTTAGCTTTACATGCCCTCAAGAAATATCTCTCAGGCATGCTGGTTTTCTCACGATGAAGTGATAATTATACAATACACACAAGAATCCGTAAAATCATTTGACTCATCTGAAAATACTTAAAGGAAAAGGTACGAAAACCCCAATTTGTTTTTAATGTCCCCTTCAATCAGCGAAACGACGCCATCTTATCTCGAATTGCAAATAAGAAAACTCCATTTAATCTAGACAAAAGCAAAATAAAGACAGATATAATTTGTCAAGCAGGCCGTTCACCAGGCAAGCACGCGAGAACAATACTATTGTTAATGAATAGCCTTCCTTAGGCCATAGAGACGCTTATGTTTATTTTTTCGCTAAAAGGCTTTCTGAAGTAATGCCTTTGCCACAAAGTGCCGTGTTAAAAGTTCTGAATTCTTTTTTTGAACTTGGTGTCTTTGTTTTTGCTTGTTACACCTGATTTTCTGTAACTGTTGGATGTCTTTTGTTTTTTTATTTTGAGTAGGTCGATTTGTTACGTCATATTATTTTATTTACCAAGTGTAGAATTAAGTTCTTTTTTAGTAGGCTGTTTTATACGTCTAAGAGTGTTTCTAGCTGCTGTAGCAATGATTACAGTGGCCGGTACTCGAATTACTCGTGTTTCTTGTTATGAAAAACAGACCCTTGCCTTTATGCGGCATTACGCTCGATTTTGTATTCCAATTTAACGCTTGAATTAGTAAAACAATACGGAAACTAGCCTATACTGTACCTCCTAAAAATCTCCAGTTTGTTATTTAATAAAAATAGGTGGATATTGTTTTAAGAAACACTCGAATAATCTGTTTTCAGAGTGAATTCTATAAAAAATAAACAATGCCTTTTAGAAATATTGTTCCTTTCTTTCGTCGTAAATTTTTAATCATATTTATGTATTTCACTAAGAAGTATTGGATATTTTAAGGTGTTTTCAATATTTTTAAAAGAAGTTTCATAAATATTCGATGTTTTTTGACGCCCTTTAATGCTTTTCTTTTTTCTATATACGTAGGTACATTTTTTTTTTATATTTCAAAGTTTGGCTATAAATAAATATTCGATAGAATTTACATAATATTTATAACGAAATTAAAAAGAAACCTTTGGACGGGTATTTTTAGTATTAATAATATTTATGTATTTATACCATCTTCCGAGGCTCTCCTTAGGCGGTTGGATCAAGGGCCTGATTCAGAAGGCAGTACTCCTCGATACGGATCGCATTGTGAGGAGGTTCCTGTCTCTGGAGCCCTAACCACCGGCAGCTTGGACCCTGCTTCCGATACCGGCGGACCACTATTTTTTTTATAATTTTTAATGTGTTTTTTAAAGAAATGTTTAAAAATGTGTAGAAAAATTAATAAAGTTTATAATATAAATAATAATTGTAAGTATTTTTTTGAAATATATTTTGAAATATTTTTTTTATATTGTTTTTATTTTGAGGAATATTTAAAAATGTATTAGATTTATATAAAAATAAATAAAGGATAATAATTGTAAGTAAGATAAGGCTGGCTGTCGTATTTTCAGTCTTCAGACAGCCTAGCTCATAGGCGAACCGAGTCTGACTGAAAACTAGATTAAAAGTAAGACAGAACGATGTTCAGAAAATGTTATATCCATATCCTGACCAGAGCTAGCACAGTCTAACCTAACCCGATACTTTTTCCATATGCAATTGCTTCATCATCGTCATCATTTCAGCCGAAAGACGTCCACTGCTGGACATAGGCCTCCCCAAGTGTCGCCACATTGACCGGTCCCGTGTGTCTCGCATCCAGCGGATCCCTGCAACCATCACCAGGTCATCGGTCCACCTAGTGGGAGGACCAACGCAACGTCTTCCGGTTCGCGGTCGCCTCTCCAGAACTTTTCGATCCCATCGGCCATGCAAATGCTTATTTCATTTAAATTATTGTAGTCCTAGTTACCTTATAAGAGATGAAATGAAGACTCTCAGGACAGTCGGCAACATGGCCCAACTAAGTTAAACATAACTCGCTTGAAGAGAAACTTAGCCATGTTCGACACGGTAAATAATTGCTTTAAAACTCATTATGTAAGTAAGTTATATCTCTGACATATTTCGTACAACTGACGTTAACTTACTGTTTTTTTTGTCTTGGGGTCACAAGTGTAGTGATAGGAGGAGGAGCTCGTGGCTAAATAATAACAGCCGCTCGGATCGATGTTTAGGTTAAGCCGTGCTTGCCTAGGTTGGTCTGTATATGGGTGACCACCCATTACGTACCGAGTTTCCTCCGTGCCTCGGAAAGCACGCTGAGCCGTTGGTCCCGGGTGTCATTTGTAGATCTTTGACAGTCGTTAGATAGTCAGTGGCCCAAAAAGTCTGACAACCAGTCTTACCAAGGCGTATCGTATTATCCAGTACGAACTGGGTTGTGGAGGTCGGATAGGCAGTCGCTCCATGTAAAATACTGGTATTCAGCTGCATCCGGTTCGACTGGAAGCCGACCCCAACTTAGTTGGGAAAAGGCTAGGCAGATGATGATGATGGTCACAAGTGTGGTGATAAGCAGAGGGCATGGAGTTCAATCCCCAGGAGGCATAGTAACCACGCAACGCACCACGTAATCCGAGTGTGATTTACTTACGCTGTTTTCTTTCATGCAAACTTTTCATTGAACCGTGACTGCTGAGCATGAGCTCCTGGATTCGATTCCCGGGTCGGGCAAATTGTTATTGCGTTTTCCTACAGGTATTTTTCAGTGGCAATAGGCACGGGACCGGTCAATGTGGCGAAATTTGGGGTAGGCCTATGTCCAGCAGTGGACGTCTTTCGGCTGAAATGATGATGCTGGTGAATAGGCTCACCCCCTTGTATATGGGACTTGAACATAACTGGGGAATTGTGGGTGTACTATTAGGTATACCTCTGCCTAACCCTTACAGGTGTGATGTTATCTTATGTTTTCTATCACCGTTTTGTGAGCAGTAAAGTTATTTGAAGTTTATGAGCCCGCCTGGGTTGGAATCTATGATATGATCTATGAATTTTTATTTTTTTAATTTAAAAAAACGTTGCCCCACACTAGGAATTGCGTTTACAAACATTTAAACTCACATACACAAACAGCCAGACCCGGAACAACTACCTGTAGATTATACAAATATATGTTCCGTGCGGGGATCGAACTCGCGAAACGCAGCGCAGCAGCCGATCGCTCAGCCACTGCGCCAACCGTACCGTCAAATTCAATCAATTTGCAATCCTGGCCGTTATCACAGGGGCACTGTTGCTATCCCCAGAGGGGAAATAAAGTGACATAGGTATCGTTTGTGGTGGACATTTGGTTCAAGTTCTAACATTGCCTTGCCTTTAGTGATAACGTTATACTCCCTAACTAGCTTAAGACTGCGGTTCGCCGCGTGGAGTTCGGTAGTTGTCCCACGGAATCGTACCTGCACCGGGGTATAATTTTGATAAAATTTGTTAATCCAAGCTATAAGCACATACATACGGCACTGTTGTGATAGGCAAGTTGCCGTCAGCAGGGCCGGTTAGATGTTGTCCTCTTGATGTTTATTTTTAGTATATTTTTGTATTAGTTTTTATTATCATTTGTGTGTGGTCTGTATTTGTGTGTACTCCAATATGAGTTAAGGTTGCTCGAAATAAATGTATTTTATATTTATTTATTTTTTTATAAACTATCTTTGTGCCAAATTTCATCGAAATCCAATTAGTAATTTTTGAGTGAAAGAGTAACAAACATCCATCCATCCATCCTCACATACTTTCACATTTTTAATATTAATAAGAAGTAGTAAGATATAGCGTTAACACTCCATTTGACAATGTCCGACATTGTACAAAACAAACCTACTGAATACTGCTAACTATTCTCAAGTCTTCGAATTAAACTATCCCCATCTGAACTATTTATAAAGCGAAGAGAACAATGCACAAGCACAAATAGTTTGACCGATATGAGTTGAAGTTGGTGAAGAATGTTAACTCGTAGCTTTGTACTCTGTATACCTCTTTCTGGGTTAACAGGATTATATCTTATTGCAAATTCACACTAGATTTACCAACGGGTCGCGCCGATGCCAAATAAATTGGGATTCTCATGAGCTAAGTATTCAGTTTTTTTTTTTAATATTTAGTATCTTTTTGTTTACTAAGCCTCTCTTGTCCCACTGCTGGGCTTGACCTCCCCCATAGCCTTCCACTCTTTTCTCCGTGCGGTTTTCTCTGGCCAATCTCTCATACACGCCTCTTGGTCGAGTTGCCTTTAGTATCTTATTAAACTTTATTTAACACTGTATGTCTATATAATATATACAACATATATACATAATATATACAACATTATTTTTAGTATATGCGAAACCTGAATATAGTTTGTTCAGAATAAGTAACTGAATTGATTTAAATAATTTTTAAACCATGTTATATTTTGTCCCAAATTTTTTTTTAAATTGTTACAAGTTAGTTATCATTACCCAGTACCAACTGGGTTGTGGAGGTCAGATAGGCAGTCGCTCCATGTAAAATACTGGTATTCAGCTGCATCCGGTTAGACTGGAAGTCGACCCCAATATAGTTGGGAAAAGGCTAGACAGATGATGATGATGTTACAAGTTAGTTATCAACGAGCTCAAGATGACTCCGGAGGCGCGCGCACGAGCGCGCTGCTTGGTGACCACGTTTTTGTGCGGAAAACCACGTAACAGAACAAGCTTATAACTTTGTGATTTTCCATGATACTGTTTTGAAATTTTGTACATCGATTCTCTACATAAAAATACTAGACACGTGTTTCAGGTTTCGCATAAACTAAAACTAATGTTGTATAACTACAATTTAAAAAAAAAAAACAATTAAATAAACTACACTAACAACAAACTGATAAAAGATTATCAAAAAAACTCCTCATCAACGCTGTCAGCTGCTAATAAGCCCAACAGACTGGTGGCGTTGCCACGTTGTATGGCAACATAGCCTCTGGCCAAGGTAAAGGCCAGCTCTTGGGTCACGGGAAGCGTACTATCAATAATTTAGTAAAATAAAATGAAAATAATACGTCGTGGAAGGGATACCAACGCGAAAACGGTTACCACGTATACAGTACGTCATTCTGAGCCCCCCACAAAGAAATTTTTGATCAGTTATTAAATAATAATCAGCTGTTCCATATATTTTGACCGTGTAGGTATTGCACTTTTGTAGGAAACAGCTGTTTTTTTTTAATAACCGATGAAAAATTTGAACCGGCCAAGCGGCCGGTTTTATTTTTGTATGGCTGAATAAGCGCGTCTTCCGATTATTTAGCAAACGGCATCAAAATATCAAAACTTAACTTTTAAATTATTTAGTTTTAGTTGCATAAATTTATTAATTTTATTTAAGTATTAATTTTATGAATTACAAGTTCCACAAGTTCCAAGTTACAAGGTCCAGTTGCTTACACTTAAACAAAGCACACAATTAGACCTTTGGGGTCTATCTTAGCATGCCATGACCTGAGATTTGATCAACGCGCTAATACAGTTAAATTTTAACGAGTCGATGTAATGTTCTTTTAGCTTACGCTTTATGTTTTTACTATTCATTGAGTCTCTGATGTCTACAGGTATAAATGCAAGTGCTAAAGGTTTCCTAGTGTAATGCTTTCAGGTATGTAGTTAAATATACAAGTAAGTCATACCTCTCCTCGAAACTGAACTATGAATGGGGCCTTTAAAATGAAATTGTGTTTTACTAAAATCATGTTAAATTGCTTAAAAACTTGTTATTTATACATAAAATGAAAAGCATCACATGATTTAACGATTAAAAATTTCAACGAAACTCGAGTTCGCGTATAAAAGCTATTTAACGAGCAATTAATGGCAATGCGTTAATGGCTGTGTGTTACCATTACCGCCCATAAATTCTAACAATCAAATTGAATTAACTATCAGCTTTGTTTTGAGTCGTAATGTTGTATGTTAATGCTGATAATTTAGTCATTTAGTATACACACAGGGTGGAAGTGACAGCGACGTGAAAAAGGTTACCACGTATTCAGTACATCGTTCTGAGCCCCCCTTCATAGAAATTTTTCATCGGTTATTAAAAAAAAAACCATCTGCTGTTTCCTATAAAAGTGCTACCTACACGGTCAAAATAAATGGAACAGCTGTTGTTGCAACTGATGATGTTTCTTTCTTTTGGTCTCTAGTTCGAACCCAAGATTTTTCGGATTCATGTGCGTGTTGTATAATTATCACAAGCTTCGATGAAGGAAAAACATCGTGAGGAAACCAGTGTGACTGAGAGATATTCGCGACGGCATGTAAAGCCAAGTCAGAGGCCCATGGGTGGCATAAAAACCAGGTTAGGCACTAATCACACGAGAAAGAAGAAATAATAATGATGATGAAGAGAGGCTTTACCGGTGGGATGACACGGGCGTATAGTCCAGACCAGTCGTTTGATTGGCAGCGCGCGCGCAGGCGACGACGACGCGAAGGTGGGGTAGGAGCGAGACAGAAACACGCCATGTCTTCATTATATTGTATTTGTGTTTATTTTGGTTAGCCTGCACACATACTTGTATGATTTTTTGTAGTGTTTATTATATTTCCTAGAGGTAGTTGTTTTAAATTATAACCCAAGTACTTTTTATTTTATTTTCATATTGATGTAAAAAATATTTATGCTGTCTTGGCTTCCGTACGTTTTTTCACGGGTGACCACTGAAAACCAGCGCTGTGTTGTGGACCCCCCATAGCACAGCATCATGCTGAGTGATAACCTGCTTGTCGCAGTCACGACGTGCAAGCTGTTAACTTTTTTCTTTTTTTTTGTTCCGTCCTGTTGAATTTATAGTTTATTGTTTATTTTTTGTAATTTTGTATGATGCATGTCATGTCCCTGCGACAAATTAATATTTTTTCTTCCTTTCTTTCTTTCTATCTAATCAGTCATGTCAAACATTAACCGCTAGTTTAGTGGTAAATGTACATAGGTCGATCGTCATTAAATACTTGAAATACAGGTCAACCGACAAACATAAGTGGTTGCAATTTACCGTAAAATATAGCTAGTTGCATCAGCAAAAACACCGGGAGCTCAAGGTCAGGCTAAGCTACATACAATGTTGGTTTAACCTTCAATAACTATCTATGTTTACTGCTAGCCTAGTACCTAGCTAGCTTCACACTGCATTTGTGCACTATATTTGTTTGTTTGTTTGTTAGCTAGTTTTATCACCAGTGCTTATGCACTTACATCGAATGTCAATTTGTTCAAGAATTACTTAATAAAAGGAACTGTTTATTGTCAGTACTAAGGAAATATAAATAATATATTAAATGCCTTTGGACTTGAGGAGCTCGTGGCTAAATAATAACAGTCGCTCGGGTCGATCTTTAGTTTAAGCCGTGCTTGGTTGGTCTTTGGATGGGTGACCGCTCATTACATACCGAGTCTCCTCCGTGCCGTGGCACGTTAAGCCGTTGAGCCCGGCTGTCATTTGTAGATCTTAGACAGTCGCTAGGTAGTCAGTGGCCCAAAAAGTCTGACAACCAGTCTTACCAAGGCGTATCGTATTACCTAGTACTAACTGGGTTGTCATGTGGAGGTCAGATAGGCAGTCTCTCCATGTAAAATACTGGTATACAGCTGCATCCAGTTAGACTGGAAGCCGACCCCAATAAAGTTAATCATCGTGGAATCGCACTTCAATTTTGTTCGAATTTTCAACTCTTGTGATTTCTTCTATTTTTACCGACGCGTGTCGTAAAATTCATGTAATACTGTGACCAACATAACATAACATTATGTCTGTAATCCGCGAAGGGTAAGGCAGAGGTACCTGTGTGTACGCCCACATTTTGCCAGTTATGTTTAAGTCCCATGTAATAAGTGGCGAGCCTATTGCCAACAACCGGGCTCAAATCCAGACTTCGTGGCTGCTTACTGAGAAATTCCTGATCCAGAACCCAGAGCCTCATGTTCATTAGTCGCGCTTACGACCACAAAACCAACAAAACATATAGAAGAATAACTGATTTATCTTACTCCTTGTAACGATTAAAACCTATGCGTGAGCCAAGAGCTCATCTCTCTCTGACC
The DNA here is from genome assembly GCA_963576755.1 of Noctua janthina. Taxonomy (NCBI): domain Eukaryota; kingdom Metazoa; phylum Arthropoda; class Insecta; order Lepidoptera; family Noctuidae; genus Noctua; species Noctua janthina. The sequence continues at coordinate 8,209,599 of OY755075.1, read as the reverse complement.
CTTGTTAGCTTACAGCTACACAAAGTTCATGAAGAGTTGCCGTCGACCGAGGGTTGTTGAGTGGAGCCGACAGGCTTAAAGAAACAAAGAAAGAAAAAGAATTTATTTGACTCGCACTGGACAAAACAACAAAACGAAATTAAATAAATACAAATAACCAAAAAAGAGAGCTGTGGTGGCCCAGTGGTGGAGACCCCGACTTACGAGCAGTAAGTCGTGGGGTCGAACCCAGACAGGCCCATTACTTTGTGTAAGTTATTTCATCACCACTGCTCTCAAAACGGTGAAGGAAAACATCGTGAGGAAACCGGCATGTCCTAGAACCAAAAATTCGAAGATATATGACATCTACCAACCCGCACTGGTCCCGCGTGGTGGAGCCCATTCCCTCTCATAGAGATGAGGCCTGAGTCCCAGCAGTGGGAACATCAATAGGCTGATTATGCTATGCTTATGCTATGCTAACCAAATAAAATCAGACATTTACATTAAATTGGTCATGTACGAGGCCAAATGGCCAAAATCACCATGCTGAGATTGTATTGTATAACGGGCTGGTGTCCGCAACTCCACGTCAAAGCGCGTATTTTGCGTGCGGAAATTACCATGCTGAGATTTAACGCGCTGTAACATTAGGGCCCAAGTGATGCCACGATCAAAAAGGTTTCAAGACATACTGGATTACAACTGTTGTCGTTGTGCCATCTTGGTTTTTAGTCGGATTGCTGTCCCATCGGACAATGAGGGTGACGGACGAGAGAATGCGTGGTTGTACATACACCTGCTCAATATATTTCTTGCGTAGATGATCAGACTTTGTTGAGATCAAGGGCTATGACTGAATACGGTCAATTCACTAGGTATTCTCACCAATCCCGTTTCTAGGTATCTCATCTTTCACGCAATCCATTCTTGTTTTGTTGCCGTCTATTCATCATCAACATCGTCTATTCATAATCACAATTTTCCTCACAACATGTCCCTAATTCCCGACATTTCTCAGATAAACCAATTCTTCTTTAATTTCTAAAGTGTCCGTGAAAATTCAAAACATTTTTTGTTTGAATCTTAAGAAGATTACCGAAAAATCTCGTCACATTTTTGACCAAATTTCTCCAAAGAGGCTTATTGCGCAGAAAACGCTACGTTTTTTCGTTCAGATCGATAACCCAACATATATAAAATGTAATTCAGTAACTTGACTTTTAATTGAACCTATATTCCATTGATTTTGTGTTCAATTCTATTATCATAATCGTGGCTTATTCACAGAAGCACACAATGAATTCAATTGATCAACTTTACATTTGCAAACATTAATATCGCTTAATATGACTCAATTTTGCGTATTTCAATCATATTTTGTTTGTTTAAATATCAAAGTTTTGTTGGTAAAACTTTTAGTTGATTTTCTATTGGGTTATTTGTATGGGATGTTTATTTAATATGTTTTAATCCAATAAGATCGATTGAATATTCGTTGTACTGTTATAGCGTTTTTTTAAGCAACTGTTGATTATGTAATTTTATAATTAAGACAATCAAATTAAAATATACTTACCTCGTGTTATACGAGTAAAATAGTTCAGTAACAAAACAAAAAAAAAATCGAAGGATTTTTCAAAAACAAGATCGGTTACAAGTTTGCAGTGTACCTTAATCTTTTATATAAAAATCTTGAATATCGTCTATTTTATATAGAACAAATATGCCGAAACCAAATTAAATTAAAAACCACGTGAAAGGTACCCGGTCCATCGACTTTAAAGGTAATAGTAACGTATTTTTCGGCATAAAAGTACCGTCGCATGAAGTATGAAATAAAATAAAAAATATGTAATCTTCACTCACCTGTTGTTGCCTGAAAGTCGTCCACCTGGTGCCACAAACACTCTCCTTGCAATAAAAAAATACGCGCGTCAATTAATTAACTCTAATTCGGTCAAAAAATCCAAAAAAAAACTAACAAATAGGAAGAATAATTTATTGTCTTCGTTCCAAAAAAATAAATTAACGTCAAAAGTTCATATCTGACGCGCGTTCGAAAATGGAAGTCGGTGTTCGGATTTGAAAATTATTGTCCGTTTTTATGCGAAATCGCCGAAGGAGACGTGCGCGAGTCAAGCCGCTGAGGGTTAGACTGAAATGTGGGCTGAAAACAGGGGCTGTAGGGTCTATGAGTGGGTGTCTCTAGAGCGAGATGGAAAGATGTTGATCTTATTAGAAAGAAAGGGACGGATTGAAAGTCGTAGGGGGAGCACCGTCACGTACTAACTCTGCGTGCCAGGAAGAATTTGTAGGCGTTCATAATTGTACCTTTGATTGAGGTTTCCGAATTTAATAAGTTGTCTTCGTTGACATTTTGTCATTTGAAGTGACAACTGCAACATGATGAATAGTTCGTGTCTTATTGGACTAGAAGGAGAAATGCTAAGCTATAATATTTCTTTTGTGATAATGACATTTAAAAAAAAAAAAACGTATTTTTTCGCGTGTTAAGTTAAAGCGTTCTGTCATTGGGATTTTATTCGTTCTTTCGAAAAATATAGCTTTATTTTTCAAATCATGACACACCTTATTGTCTTCAGTCTTTTTACGTCTGAATTTCATTATTACTTGGAAAGGCTTACTTACTTAGTTTTACTTCTGCAAACCACCTAAATAGAAATCTGATATTCTTGTTTTGTATTGTTTTCTGTAACCCACATTTTCAGTATTAATCAGGTTTTGAAATTATCAAGTTTACTATAATTATTTTCTTTGATTATTATCGGATCCATGCTGATTCACAACTTGATCTCTTTAATTTTTTGATTTCATTACTAAAATAAAAAAAAATTAAAAAAAAAAAAATATTTATTGTCTCTTCTCTAAATCTCATGTAAAAATAAAGAAATTTGTTTTTTTCTTTGAAACAAGCATTAACATAACATTTTTTTGATTAAACACAATGTTTGTGACTGTTTTTTTTTCTTAAGTTGGCACTTCACGCGTTTTGTTTTTCTGACTTCGTCTTCCCGCGTTTGTATGCCCGTGGAAGAGGCAAATCGCGTTCGGATTCACTTTAAGTGTTTTGTTTTGTGTTTTTTGTTATTATCATGATAAATTATCAAGGTATAAAATTACCACTTCGAACCCTGGCATTAATTAAGTTTACTCAGAAATATTTTTACTTCGACGAATTATTTGTGACAGGAATATCATGTTATTTTAGGATTCTTGTTTTCGCGTAAATTAAAGGAATTTATTAATTTTATTAAAGCCTTTAGGTTGATGTAGGTACTGACGCATTAAAATAGACATATAAAGTAGATTGGTAACCGATTTTAAATAAGGTTGAAGTGAAAAACAATAGATTTTTTTTCATGTTAACATTACTTATGGTCCGATATGCACAAGTTGTGGACGATGCTCCGGACAGGGACTCTGACAGATACTATAGTGAGTTCGTCTATGTTCGAAAATGCGTCTACACTTTGTCCGTACCGATTTCATCGATCCTTTACAATACATTGCTTGCCTGATATCGGACCAATACGTCACTTACAGCCTACAGAAATTCGAAATTCGAACGTTGCGAACCCGCTTTGATTTGAATTTAAAAACAAAAGAGTTCGCTTTCGTAATGTGGGCGCTTGTTTGAGTGAGGTTCCAAAATTGAAAAATTAAAAATGGAATCTATTCTATTTCTAGACGTGCTATTTTTAGCAAAAATATCCAAATAATAAAAGTTCTAATTATTTTTTGTTTTCTGATAAAAAAAAATTTGCTATCGTGAAGAATCCACCTAAATTATATTTACAATATTCTTTATTAGTTTTATGACGATCGTTTAAACAATTTACAGTCTGTTATAATTACATGGATTTTTTAGTCTTTCTAAAACCCGCGAAATTGTGAAAACCTGTCTAAATATTTTGTCAGGTTGTATATGGAACAAAATATGATTCACGAGAGTAACAAATATGGCTTTACAGAGTTATAATCATTAACATCATGAATACAACCCCTTAAGTTCATTTAATCCCTTTTTGAGTGTCTTTTTCATGAAATAGTCATGACATTGACCGAAAAATTGCAAAAAACTTAAAGAGCTTAAGAAAATTCGAATTTCACGGGCTACCCTGACGCTTCGACCTTAAGCACAGTCAAATGATGACTACATTCTTGTCAAGAATTTCTTGACAAGGTTTTGACAAAGATGGTCTTTGCACTAGATTTTGAAAGAGAGAAATTGTTACTCGATTTTAAACGTATTTAATGAAGAGGCAATATGTGTAGTCTTTCTACTTTGCTTCATTTCTACTTTTAAAAGCAATTTAACTAAAGTTCTAGGTGAATAATGTAGGCAAGTTCAAAACCTTAATTTCCATTTCAGGGAAGACAACTAAGACTTGAAACGTCTGTCTCGAAATTCCAATGTTTCGAAGTCAAAATTATATGAAGTGAAGTTCTGAACTTATTTCATCAAGTTGGGATAGAATTTCAACAATGAAAATCCTATCTAAATGGATACTTATTTTTCATCTCGATCTCGTGTTTGGAGTTTTGGGATATAACTATGTGCTCCAGTTTAAGTATTGTATGTGTGTGTGTGTGTTGTATGTGTGTAGTTTAGTTTATAAAATTAATTAATTTACGTAATAAAATGTACTGTTATTGCACATAATTGTACTAACGCTTCGTCCTCGAGATTAGAACACTATGTAGTAACACACAAATGCCACCACTCAGACACTTTAGTTGAAAAGTTGAGAGTACCTACAATTTATTTTTTCTTTTTTTACTGGGAGTACTTCTGCTTCTCTTTCCCTACCAGTCGGCTTGGAATCTCTTGTCATTCACATTTTAGTGTTCAGCCGCTCAACACGTTTAACATTTTATTAAACTGTACATTAAATATCATGTCGAAAAGAACAAGTGTTGTTGATTACGAACATCTAACGAAAAAGTTACGTAATTATGAACGCAGATTACGGCGTCTATATCCACCCTCGCAAGACTCGACGCCTCCGATCGCGTGTTCACCATATGAACAAACAGGTATGTCAAGGAACAACTTGTGTTCCTCGCTGGGAATACTTTCCTACCGAGTATTTAAATAACGTATTTACGTTAAAATCTAAGTTTTGCACTCCGGGCTACCTATGGGTTATCCGACGCACAAACTTTACTACCGATACTCAATAAAACAATCTCATTGCCTAAACGTGTTTACGTTTAACTAAATCCTGCACTCCGGGCTGTCTTTGGGCTCCCGACGCAAGGAATAATAATAAAAGCAATTATGTTATACCTACTCACTCGTCAAACGTTTGTTATTTTCGATGTTTTTAAACGTTTGTTCATCAAGAATAAATTATTTATATTGAAATCTATTTTACAGTTAAACTTTACAAGTAGATATTTATCTACTTTATTTTTCTGCTACCCACGAGTGAGTTACTAATTTATATTAAGCAATTACTCTTACTTCGTGTTTCTTTTTAGAATACACTGGTATTGAACCAGACGATTGGTTACAAGACCCTCCAGAGGTCAGTAATCCACCTGAAGAAACTACCGCGGTTCCAGACGATCCAACTGATCCTGTTATTTCGGTTGAATCCGTAGTATCACTGGATCCGGTCATATCAACCGACCCTGCAAATTTGCAGGACAAACCCAGTACCTCGCCAGAAGTGTCAAGTGACATCATCGACGCGGTCCTAGACCTGGACACCATGATTATCCTGGGGGAAGACCCGTCAACATCTGTTAAGTACGGACCAGATTTACATAAAGAAGTAACTAAACGCTTTCTGCACATCGCTACCGAGGGCCTCGACAAGGATTGTAGAAAAACACTAGTAGCTAAATACTTAGTTCCATCAAACTGCCGTTATATTGCTGCCCCAGCGTTGAACGCAGAGCTGAAAGCAGCAATACCCGAAGCCACATCGAAGAGTGATAAGGCTATAGTCGTTAAACAAGATCAGATGGCAAGTGCTATCTCCTGCTTGGGCCAGGTTATCACAACTCAACTCCTTTCAAAAAACAACGAGTTACTACCCAAGCTAATGGACGCTACGCGAATCCTTTGCGATATCCAACACTACGATTCAATTACCCGCAGAAATGTTATTTTATCTGCGCTAAAAAAGGACATGAAGGATGGCCTAGGTAGTACTAAAATTGACGAATTTTTATTCGGCGTTAATTTTTATTCAGCGTTAATTTTTATTAAATCTATCGGATACGATAAAATCGGCTAAAGCCGTAACAAAGTCTGGTACAGAACTGAAACCCGACACCGTCAACAAAAGCCATCAAAAACGACCAAACATCCCAATGTCTCAGAGGCATTTAAGCCGACGAGCTTCTGCTCCAGCGCAGCGCAGGCCGCTGGCAGCCGCGCCGAGGAGCCGCGAGCCTGCAGCAGCGCGGCAGCCGCTGCCGCCCGCCAGCTCATCGAGGAAGTGGCCGCCACAACACCAACCGCAGCGCCGCTAATAGACCCAGTTAATATGCCGGTCGCTTGTCATACTTTTACAAACAATGGTCGCTTATAACGAGTGATCAATCAAAACTGTCATGGATTGACGGATACAAACTTACATTTTCCTCTCAGGTAATCCAGAAGGTAGTGTTAAGTTATTCGACTTCTGAATTTACTCATTTTTCCGATGCTATTAATACCCTATTAAACATCCATCCATAAGGAGCCATATCGAAATGTGACCCGTGCCCAGGCAAATGGAAAAATGAGGTTCATATTAAACCTCAAACATTTAAATAATAAGTTCCCTACGCAGGGTTTGCGTATAAAAAATATTAAAAAATTTAAATAAGTTTATTAATACATACCATTTTAAACTAGAGGACTTAAGAACCGCTATAAAACTTGTTACTAAGGGCTGCTATATGACGACCTTAGACCTAAAAGACGCTTATTTTTCTATAAAAATTCATGAAAATTCTCGTAAATATCTTAGATTCTCGTTTAGTAGCCAGTTATTTGAATTCAATGTGTTACCATTCGGTTTGAACACAGCTCCATACTTGTTCACCAAAATAATGAAACCGGTTGTGAAATTGTTGCGGTCCGCGGGTTTTTTATCTACCCTCTACTTAGACGATTTTTTATTAATAATAATAATAATATACTTTATTGATACAATTCCTTACAATATGCTTATTATCTAGCTAAATTTCACAATATTTAAAGGCGCACAGAAGTTGAAACCCTGACTCCTAAACTAGGAATACCTGTGACTTAGGAGTCAGGATTATTTATTTTTATTTCGTATTATTAGCGAATACATACGAAAATTGCAAAACAAATCTTGCAATCACAAAGAAACTACTTTATTCTCAATTTTAAAACAAGGCTTTATTATCAATGATGATAAAAGCAATACGTATATGTCTACTTTGTGTAAATTCTTAGGAGTATTTTAAAATTCAGCCAATTTAGAAATTAGTTTACACAAAGGTTAAGAAAGCGCGCATTAAAAACGAAATCCGTAAATTTATTACCATGAGACAATGCAAAATTAGAACCTTCGCACAATTAGTAGGTATTTTAGTGTCAGCCTGCCCAGCTGTGGAATACGGATGGGTATACACTAAACAATTCGAGCGTTGCAAATTCTTAAATCTTAGGGGTGATGAAGATTATAACAAACAAATGATTCTCCCTGATTCATTATTTCCAGATTTTCATTGGTGGTTAGAAGTTATTGATAATTCGAAGCACCGTATTAGAGATGACAACTATTGCATCGAAATATTTACTGACGCCTCAACAACGGGATGGGGCGCTTCCTGTGATAGTGAAAAGGCAAGTGGTCAGTGGTCGAATAGCGAACGCAATAAGCACATAAATTATTAAGAATTATTAGCCGCTTTCATCGCTGTAAAACTTTTTGCTAAGGATTTAAACGACTGTCAGGTACTACTTCGTATAGACAATTCGACTGCCATAGCATACATCAATCGCATGCCAAGGGAGATTTGGAAGTGGTGAGAAGAACGAAAACTTTATATATTCGCGCCCTACATACGATCTTGTGATAACACCATCGCGGACGCCGAGTCGCGTCGTAATCACCCAGACATAGAATGGGAGTTGTCAGACAGGGCCTACAACACTCTTAAGTGTAAATGTGGGCAGCCCGATATAGATTTGTTTGCTAGCCGCATCAACAAAAAATGTGCGAAATACGTTTCCTGGCATAAAGATCCAGACGCATACGCTATAAACTCATTTAATGACAACGCTAGAGATTAGGTCCCTCCCTCCCACGCTTACGTTACGCCCTTAATTGTCTTCAGAAAATATTAAGTAACGCTTTATCTTTACACTAAATGACAAGAGATTCCAAGCCGACTGGTAGGGAAAGAGAAGCAGAAGTACTCGCAGTAAAAAAAGAAAAAATAAATTGTAGGTACTCTCAACTAAAGTGTCTGAGTGGTGGCACTTGTGTGTTACTACATAGTGTTCTAATCTCTTCGGACGAAGCGCTTCGTATAATTATGATCGAACTTCGCTTACAGGTAAGTTCGTTTAATCACTAAGTATATCCTTTTCTGCAAATCAAAATAAAATTGTAATGTGTGTTTATTTATGGACTTATGGTCTGAAATAAATTTTATTATTATTTCCTTTATTCATTATTTCTCTTATCTAATACATTTTTAAATATTTTTACAAAGAAAAGTAAACAAAACATTTAAAAATATAAAAAATAGATGGCCCATCGGCATCAGGAACAAGGTCCAGGTTGCCAATGGTCAGGGCTCCAGAGAGAGGAACCGCCTCACTATGCGTGCCGTGTCCAGGAGTACTGCTTTCTGAATCAGGCCCTTGACCCAGCCGCGCAATGAGAGCCTTTTAAGGTGTTGGTCGAGGCTCTCTGCTATTAGTCCATTAACCGTAACGACTATCGGTACAATGATTGCAGAGTCCACGTCCCACATGTCGACAACCTCGTGTGCTAAATCAAGATACTTGACTTTTTTATCATTTTCAGCTTTCACGAGATTCTCGTCATGAGGGACAGTGATATCAACAATCATTGCACGGCGCTCTCGGCGATCTATCACCACAATATCAGGTTTATTTGCTAAAATAGTCCTGTCTGTGATGATAGATCGATCCCAATACAATGTGGCATGACTATTCTCGAGAACTGGGTCGGGCACATACTTGTAGTATGGTACTTCAGAACTCACAAGGTTGTATTGCAAGGCAAGTTGCTGGTGAATAATCCTAGCTACTAGATTGTGTCTGTGCAAGTACTCACCGTTAGCAAGACGAGGACAACCAGAAACAATATGTCGGATGGATTCACCGGGACGGTGTCATGCCCGACAGATGTCAACCGTACCGTCCTTGACAATATATTTCCGATAGTTGTTCATCATGATAACTTCATCCATAATCGCACAGACGAAACCTTCAGTTTCCCCAAAGAGGTCACCGAATCGTAGCCAGGATACGGACGCCAAAAAGTCTACATCAGGCCCATGTAAGGCCCGGAAAAAGCGTCCGTGTAGCTCCTTGCTCTGCCATACCTCCCTACGGTTATTAGTATCCAATACCACAGGTTTGCGCCAGTTCTGGTTAGCCAAGGAGAGCGGGGTGAAGCTCTTGTCCACTGAGACCACATCTCGGTGCATCCCCACGTCGGTTTCGAGAAAGTATTCCCTGAGACTGCATACCTCGCGGTTGTGCAAGGTCTTAGCATTTAAGAATCCACGATCTCCGCACTTCCGCGGGATATACAGTCTCATCACCGATGACCTTGGGTGATGCATCCGATTTGCGGTCAGTAGTGTGCGGACCTTCCTATCCAGGGCGTCAAGTTCCGTCTGAGTCCATTTGAGTATGCCGTAAGAATATATCAATATCGGCATGACCCAACCATTAAAGGCGCGCACCTTGTTTCCGCCTGATAAAAGACTGTTTAACACTTTATTCAGGCGGCCAAAGAAGCGCTCCCTTAATGATTGTTTCATGTCGGCAGCATTGATGCCTAATGCTTCCGATATACCCAAATACTTGTAGGTCTCGGTTGATGAGAGGGATCTAAGGAATATGGAATCCGAGAGTTGAGTTCCAACGGATTCCATAATCTCCCCTCGCTTTACATGCAAGACTGCACATTTGTCCAAGCCAAATTCCATCCTGATGGCGCTACTAAAAGTTTCAGTCACTTTTAGTAGCGCCATCAGTTGCAAATTGCTGGGAGCAAATATTTTCAAATCATCCATGTAAAGGAGGTGAGATATAACCTGACCACCTCTCCTCAACCGGTAGCCTAGACCTGAATCCTCCAGCAGTGTGCTCAGAGGATTCAAGGCCAAGCAAAACCAAAGCGGACTCAAACTGTCACCCTGAAATATTCCTCGCTCAATCCTGATCGGTTCATCGTTCCCAAGAACCTGCCGACATCCTGGATAAAGAAGGACCGTCCTCCACTGTCCCATACACGACATCAAGAAGGTGCGAAGAGTTGCATCTATTTTGTACAATTCCAGCACCCTCATGAGCCATGTATGTGGCACCGAGTCATAGGCCTTCTTATAATCTATCCAACACGTCGACAGATCCCTCCGGGATCGACGAACCTGTTGGCTTATGGCCATGTCGATAAGGAGCAGCTCCTTAGTACCGTGGGACCCATTCCTACATCCATTCTGAGAGACAGACATAATTGAATTGCTATCTATATGACTAACAATTTTTGCTCTCAGAATGGATGTTAGAACTTTATAGACCGTCGGTAAACACGTAATTGGTCTATAGTTTTTAGGTTCCACAGTACTACCCGATTTGTAGAGCAGGTGGGTAACTCTGTTGTAAAGAATGGTGGTAGCGACCCAGTCTCTAAGGATGACTGGAATTGTGACGCTAAGCAAGCGTGTGACCTTTGTAGCCATTTAATCCAAAAATTGTGCAGTCCGTCCGGCCCTGGAGATTTCCAGTTAGGTAACGGACGGACTGCACAGGCCACGTCCAGTGGACTAATAGAAATGGCCTCCATTTCCGGAATTGAGTCACAAGCTCGCTCAACAACACGCATCCAATCACCCTCAGTGTGGCCGACGGGCACCGACCAAATACTTCGCCAAAAAGCATTCATGGCGTCGTTATCCGGCAGATGCGCGTCAGTCACTCCTTGAATGGTAACGGGCCGCTCCCATGTTCTGTGTACCCACCTTTCGTCACTCTGGAACATGCGGTTCTGAGTGTATCGATCCACTCTTCGCCTATACCGACGGATACGGTTAGCCCATGCATAAACTTTCTGCTTCAGGAAGTCGATGCGCTCTGTGACTCGTGACATGTATTCTCGGGGACTGATATCAGTTCCTGAGAATGCCCGCCTCACAAAGCGCATCACCCTTGGGCGTGTATTGCCCTCCCTAAAGCAGATGAGCTTCCCGATGAGTGCCCTGGCCCCATTAATACGACGCTCAATCCTGCATTGCCACGCTGGTACGGCAGATTTTGGTCGTGTAGCACTGTCAGTGTTTGGAAATTTGACATTGGCTACACGACATGCCGCAACAGCCGTGCAATACAAGATTGAGTGTGTATCACAAAGGTTTGTGCTGCTTTCAATAAAATTTGGTAACAGCGCATCCAGGGCACACACCAGTGCTCTATTCTTTTTATTCATGGACAAACGTGGTAATCGTGGTCTAAGATCAAGTGACATGAACCGATACTCACGAATCGCACCCTCCAGAGCGCTCCTTAATTCCATATTGCACAGGTTATCTGCAGATATAGTCCTGTCATCCTCTTCCTCAGCATGTTGATTTGCCCGCAGTAGTAGTACAGCAGGCACATGTGTAACATTCTGGGATGGGAGAGGGTTGCTGGCTGGGCTAATCTGCATTTCCGAGCGCAGCCGATCAAGTGTAGCATCATCCAACCTATGATTATTTTGAATGACGCCCACCTGATCCGACAATCGTTGAGCAGAGACATTGACGGCAGGTTCAAGAGCCTGAAACAGAGAGAGCATCCGACATCGGTACGCAGTAAGGTTAATTCCTCCCTCTGTAGCCCCATAATATGCGCGCATCACATTTTCGTTCATGGGCTGCGTCCATCGAATGCGCGACACATTTCCACCGGCAGCGGGGACCCTGTTCGTGGCCTGTTGGCCTCGAGGTCCCAAACCCGCTGGTGGCCGTCCTCTTCCTCGTCGTCGTGGTGGCGGTGGTGTCGACGGCGGGGAGAAAAACTCGTCACTTGAGCTCGACGCAACTGCAGCGACCGGCGACGCAGCGCTCACGGATGTGGCGCGTCCCGGCGGCTGCGAGGCGGAGCTGAGTGACGAGCCCGGAGATGGTGGGTGTGTCTCGTGTAATTTTTTTTTTGTATGTACTCATAATTATATGTTTTTAATTTTGTGTGTCTAAAGAAACAGAATGAGTATAGAAGGTCTTTTAAAACTTTAAATCACTTTTGAGACGTAAAAGGCATTTTTTCATAGATGATGATTCGGCAAAGATGGTGGCAAAATTGGTAAACGAGTGGTACCGTCAAAATGTGGAACAACATAATTTCAAGGGTTTCATTTTTTTTGCATGTTACCCTAATCCTTTTCCTGAAATAATAGTAGCCTTATTAACTTCTTGTAACGTCAGCTATCTGCCAGTAATAGTCCCATCAAAATCGTCCAGCCGTTTTGGACATTAGCCGGAACAAACAGACTGACAGACAGGCAAAAATGAAAATAAAAAGAAAGATTTTTGTTACTTATTTATTATTTATTAGGCTTCTCAACAATGAGTACACTGTTACATTATAATTTGTACATTGCTAACTTAAGTCTAAGCGCCTCATCACTTACAGAAAAGCACAGCATGCACTACATTATGCGCAGATAATTACACCATTTTTTTTTTATTGGCCTGGTATGTCCCACTGCTGGGCAAAGGCCTGCCCCATATCCTTCTAGGTACTCTCCTCCTGCGCCACCTCGAACCAGCCTTCGTGATGCGCGTCCAAATAATCTCGCCACCGTTTTCTGGGCCGGCCTAGGCGGCACTGTCCATCCTCAGGCACCCAACACAATTAATTATTACACAATTAAAATAAATAAAACAAGAATAAAAAATAAAAAAAAACTATTAAAACTTAATTGATTACATTTAATTAAATTAAATTAAATTACATAGCTTAAAATGAATTAGAATAGATTAAATTAAATTAAAATGGATTGAATTATTTTATTAAAGATTATATTTTTAATATAAGATTGGGTTAATATTTGATATGTGACTAGAGGTACCGACTAAATGGCAAGGGCGACTTTTTTAGAGCATGTACTGAAGAGTTAGAGATCAATGTCGATTTCGTGCTCTTTGTATGCTGCATACATTCTCGATAGTGGACAGTGTTGCCTCAAGTTGGTATGATATTTTGGCATGCAGAAAAGTCTCCTATTAGAACTTCTTGGCAGTTTACGTGGCGCATAGAATAAGACCCTACTGAGCAAATCGGGACAGTTTAGAGAACCCGTGACTAGCTTCTTCAGGAAAACCAAATCCAGCATATTTCTATTCTCCAGCGACACCATCCTAAAATATTTTAGTCGCTCTTGGTCCGAGTTGAGCTTTTTACCCATATTATTAGTATATGTAAGATGCCATAAGAACCGTTTTTGCAGCCGTTCAATGCGCTCGATGTGAACCTTATACTCAGGTGACCAAACCACACTGCAATACTCGAGATGGCTTCTAACTAACGAGTTGTACATAATTTTTTTAATAAATAAAATAAAAATAAAAGTTTATTAACAGGTGATTGTTAGTTGCGTGTATCAGTGTAGTGTGTGTGTGTGTGTGTGTGTAGTGTAGTGTGTAATGCTGGGTTTCATTATTTTAATATAGTTTTGTCAATATGTTCGACAAAGCTTAGCTTTTTATCGAACTAAACACCTAGGTAGGTCTCGTATAGTTTCGACTTCCTCAAGCCGCTCACCATTCAATTTGTAAACTGACTGCATGATGTTTTTGTTTTTTTGTGAATTTGATATGATGACATTTTTTTACATTCAAAGACGTTTTGTTGTGCTCGCACCAATTAGTCAGCCGGTCCGGTTATATGTGCTTATCGTATTTTATTATTATTTTGAAATTACAATCAATGTTATTTATATGCTAAGTATGTATATGTATGCATGTATTGTTAATTTAACCTTTTGTTTTGTCCTCTGCGCGACTAATAAATACTTTTTCTTTCTTTATTTCTATAGATTTCTCAATTATAACTCTCGTTACTTTAGCAACTTTGTAACATCATCAATTCCTAGAAAGTTATTCTTTTGATAAACCTTTACTGATCATGATGATGTCAGGTTGTTTTCTTTGTTGAACTGTTACAAAGTAATCTAAGATTTTCTCAAAGAATAGCTCGCTATTTGCTATTTTTAGACTGATTAAGGAATTTGCGTGGGACATAACTAACTGATGGAGACCGAATAAATCAAAGATGTTTATCATTAGATGTGCCCTCACCGAGCTTCACTCACGCGAGCAAGCTTGTGAGTATAGTCTTAAATCGTGGATAACTTTAAGGGTTTTACCACACCAACCGATCGATCGTCGTTCGAGGCCATCGATCGATGGTAGAATGGATAAGTCGACGTCGATCGACAGTTTCTACTACACCAATTGATCGATCGTCGTCATTTCTACCATCGATCGATTCGAATCCGAAAAAACAGAGGTACGTGTCTTTCGGAAAATGATACTAAACGGGCAAGTCCAATTCACATTATACTGATCAGTTTTTAATTTCATACTCAAACGAAAAAAATGCATTCCGAATTAACCATTTAACTGTTGTAACCAGCTCCAACTACGTTCGAACTATATTTGGCATCAACTTGACCCATTTCTTGGTCCAGTTTCCGTGAAAACTTCACAGAATTTTCACCAAATATGATAGCAGTATTTCTAAAAATACCGTTTTACGAATGGTCGCTCTGAATGAATGAAAGGCGTAACTGCATTTCATTCATTCGTTCGTTTATGAATGGGCGACCAGTAGCGATAACTTTTTTTTTTCTTTTTATTTGTGATTCTTTGCGAAGCGTGAGTTTGAAATGGGATTCGAAATATAAAATGTAACTTTTAGTGCTTTTATTGGGTGTGGCTTTTATTTTGGTAGTGCTTGATATTAGGGCTTTATTAAAATACGTATAGCATAGCTTAGCATAATCAGCCTATTAATGTTCCCACTGCTGGAAAGCAGGCCTCCTCTCTATGAGAGGGCATGGGCTATAATCCACCACGCGGGCCCAGTGCGGGTTGGTTGATGTCACATGTCTTCGAATTTTTGTTTCTAGGACATGCCGGTTTCCTCACGATGTTTTCCTTCACCGTTTCAAAATACGTTTGCCTATAAAATATCAATGATAGTCTTTCGCTTACCATAAATGGCAAATATGAAATCACTAAATCACACAGCCGATCCCTACTAACAGCTCCCATTAAAAAAACCGAGTAGACACAAACAAAGGTATTCCAATTTGGGATTTAGACTGAGTGTGTGTGCACTCAGTCTAAATCTCAAATTGGCATACCCGGAATAGAACGCGTTTCATTCAAAAAGTTGGTCTTAAACTCAAATCTACACTCCAGCCGTTTCAAAATAAGCTAGCTTACGTAGGCGGTAATCTGCGCCTCACAGCGTACTGCCTACGTTGGTAAAATTTATTTTTCGCCTAGTTAAAACTTCGTAATGTTCATTCATGAAATAAGAATGAATTTCTTTATTATTTTTTTTTGGTTATGGTCTAATGCAGTTTTGTTTTCAGTATTGTATTCGGCTTGGGTGAGGCTGTTTAATTTGATGAGGTGGGTCGGTGTAGTATCCTCTTGTAGCTGAGCTAATAGGTTGATAACACAATTTACTAACTATATCACAGGCTCACCACACCACCAAGCCCTCAGTCCAGGGTAAGCTTCACCTTCCAACTTCCCGCTATTCGTCGTGACTGACAGTTGTCATTAGTGACAGCTACCTGACTACTTGTGGCTGTGAGACAGTGTTTCCATATCTATTAAATAGATACACTACAGTCGAGTCGGTGTTTTTTTTTAATTTCTTTCTAACCAGCACTGATTTTGCTTGGTTGATTATTGCCTACTCTCTCTTTTACGGAATGCCTCTTTCCAGCAGAGTGGTAAGTCTAAAGGTTGATTGTTATAATTCTGATAATATAACATCACGGCTGTAATCCCTGAACGGTTAGGCAGATGTGTACTTATATCCTATGACCATCAGCTGAATAAATTCAGCCGCTCAGGGCGATCTTCCGGTTAAGCCGCGCTTGCCTAGGTTTGTTCGTGGATGGGTGATCACCCTTTCCTCCGTGTCTTAAGCCGTACAAGTAGTCAGTGGCCCGAAACTCTGACAACCAGACTTACCAAGAAGTATCGTATTACCCAGTACTAACTGAGTTGTGGAGGTCAGATAGGCAGTCGCTACAATTATGTAAAATACTGGTATTCAGCTGCATCCAGTAGACTGGAAGCCGACCCCAACATAGTTGAGAAAAGGCTAAGCAGATGATATTTAACTTTTTCTTAAATTCAGAAACTATGAGGATATAGAAATAGTAACCTTTTATAAATAAACAACAATATTCCCAGTTCCCAGAACAAGATCAATGAAATTTAGAAGGGTTATTAAGTTTATTAAATAAAATACGTATTTTATTTTAAAACGACGAGCCCACGGTCGGTTTAATAACGAGTGTAATGAATTCCTCTTCGCTTTATTTGTAAACCCACGCCATCCGGAGATGCATCTGTTCCATTCGCAAAATATGATGTTAAATTACCCTTTCGCAAATATGAACCAATTTTGTAAATAAAATGAGAAACTTCTCCATCAAAGCTATTTCGAGAATGACTGGCAGTTGATTCATTCGGTATGCATGTGGATGGCTAGTGTTGCTCTTTGCAATTAATCGAAAACCGAGATTTTTTTTCGTTTCCTCAGTCATTCAATTTTTGATTTGAATGACCACACACCCAGAGTTCAAATTAAAAATCAAATGACTGGGGCTGCGTTAAAATTGGAACGGTATAAAAACGACTTAAGCAATAAATATCACACGTCATTAAATATTTCGGTGGATGGGTAACCACCTATTACATACCAAGTTTCCTCCGTGCCCCGGAAAGCACGTTAAGCCGTTGGTCCCGGCTGTCATTTGTAGATCTTTGACAGTCGTTACAGGTAGTCAGTGGCCCAAAAGTCTGACAACCAGTCTTAACAAGGGTTATCGTATTACCTACCCAGTACTAACTTATAACTGGATGCAGCTGAATACCATTTTTTACATGGTGCGACTGGCTCTTTGTCATCCACTACACAGTTACTGAGTCTTACGATACCGATACGATTGTTAAGACTGGTGGACCGAGGTCAGACTGTCGGGCCACTGAGTACCAGTAACGACTGTCAAAGATCTACAATTGACAGCCGGGACCAACGGCTTAACGTGCTTTCCGAGGCACGAAGGAAACTCGGTATGTAATATATGGTCACCCATCCACAGACCGACCTCGGCATTGCTTAACCTTGACGATCGACCCATCTGACTTATTTTTCTCCCCTCGAAGGTAGCCTGTCGGCCTAGATACTACCATAATGGGCAAAAAAATAAAGTAAATATTTTAATATCGGCTTTGTGTAACTTTAATTTATTATCGGCTCCCTCATCTTCAATAAATATTCTGTCTAAATTAATCTTATCCTTGCAATTTATTACTAGAGGGTTAACAGCTCTCGTTATTATAGGTTTTTTAGCAAATAATGAGATATTTTTAGACTTACTAACTTTGGTGCGTAATAATAAAATATTTTACAGATTGTAGTTGATGTCTGTAACATCAACTACAATCTGTAAAATTTCTTTAATAGATTTTAAACTTTATTGCTGAAGCATTAGGTTCAAGGTTCATTGGGAAAATTTGACTGTTTCGGCTGTAGTTTTGGGTAGCTTTATGTGCTGGCGTCTGTTCACAAAAACCAAAAAAAAAACAAGCTATTGACTATGATTAAGTCACCACCAGTCTTCGGAATTCACTGCCGGCTCCTCTGTTCCCTGATCATTATAATCTGGATCTTTTCAAAGTTCGAGTGAATCGGTTTGTTCTAGGCAAGCGTGCGCAAGCGGTTTCGTCCTTGGATTGTTCGATAATTATCCCACTGGATTATATTACCGGGAAAAAAGGATCGTATGTGTTAATACAGGGTATAAAGTATCTGTGTGCTAAATTTTATCTAAATCCGTTCTGTAGTTTTTGCGTGAAAGAGTAACAAACATCCATCCAGACTAACTTTCGCATTTATAGTATTAATAAGATAAGGTTTATTTACAGACACTAAGTATTAGTATTAACGGCAGAGGAGCTCGTGGCTATATAAGAACAGCCGCTCGGGTCGATCTTAAGGTTAAGCCGCGATTGCCTAGGTTGGTCCGTGAATGGGTGACCGCCCATTACATACCGAGTTTCATCCGTGCCTCGGAAAGTACGTTAAGCCGTTGGTAGCGGCTGTCATTGGTAGATCTTTGACAGTCGTTACAGGTAGTCAGTGGCCCGAAAGTCTGACAACCAGTCTTAACAAGGGGTATCGTATTACCTAGTACTAACTGGGTTGTGGAGGTCAGATAGGCAGTCGCTCCATGTAAAATACTGGTATTCAGCCGCATCCGGTTAGACTGGAAGCCGACCCCAACATAGTTGGGAAAAGGCTAGGCAGATGATGATATTAGAATAAACGACAATCGACAATCCTAAGAAATCGAGTAAAAATCATATAACAGAGTTCTTCGAAAATCAAATACGGTAGGATATTTTCTATCACAATATTGTCAAATGACACCTACGCAAAAAATTCTAAATGTCGGGCAAGACATAGGAAATATTTATATTTCCGGCACAGATCAAAAGTATTTTCATTAATGTTTTTTTCACACATAGATGCATAACCCAAAAAGAGTGAGTAAAAGTGTAACAAATATAAATCAAACTCAAACTCAAGCATCTATTTCAAATTAGCTTTTTCCCGCGGCTTCGCTCGCGTTATTTTATAATTTGACAATCATATAAAGATGGGTCAAAAGTGGCTCCAAATGGTTCGTGAATATTACACACGGTGCTGCTCGCCAGTTCTGTTAGCTTGAACTTGGCTTGACACGCTACCGTGTCTAGATTCAATCATGATTCGAAAGGCACGTGGCGCCATCTATTGTCATAAGAAAGTTATTGTTGTTTTCGTCAAGAACAGAACTTTTTTTGGGGATAAAAGGTACTCTATGTCCGTCTCTGTACACCTGACAATGTTTATGCAAAATTCCAGGATGATCGGTTCAGTGGTTTAGGCGTGAAAAGGTAACAAAAAAACAAACTTACTAACCCATTTATAACATTAGTTAGGATAGACCCGTGACATGCACTTTTGTATTCAACATACCCATGAGGTGCACAGTATTATGTAAGTCAATGTAATGTTTAAAAAAAAAAAAATACAAATTTTGCACATTTTATCCGTTAGATTGATTTTTTAAGTTAGGTATTTGTGTCAAGTTAGGTATTACTTGGTCCTGGGTACAATATTGATAGAACATTGTCAATATGTTCAGTGAATGTACTTCTGTGGATGGGTGACCACCCATTACACACAGAGTTTCCTCCGTGCCTCGGAAACCACGTTGAGCCGTTACTCCCGGCTGTCAAATGTAGATCTTTGACAGTCGTTACTGGTAGTCAGTGGCCCGAAAGTCTGACAACCAGTCTTACCAAGTATGATCCAGTACTAACTGGGTTGTGGAGGACAGATAGGCAATCGCTCCATATAAAATACCGGTATTCAGCTCTATCCGGTTAGACTGGAAGCCGACCCCAATGTAGTTGGGACAAGGCTGGGCAGATGATGATGGTGTTGTTCTAGGGCTATAGTAGCTTACCTACTTTTTTTTGTTTTTCCTAGTTGCAATCGTCATATCTTCCTAAATTTACGATATAATTCAACCACTTTTCTATCCGTATACTAGTAATATCAGAGATCCGATCTATTATTAGAAAATATCGAATCAGATGAGACAACGGAATGCACAAACTGAATTCTAAGCCGTACGCCTACACACTGTAGATATTATTACAAGTAATGCGGAGAACAAAAGGTCCATATTCAGTTCTCCCCGAAGAGTTACGCCGTACCTGATAGCACCCACATTTCGCCAGTTATGTTCAAGTCCCATGTAATAACGGGCGAGCATACTGCCATCAACCAGGTACAAATCCAGACTCCGTGGCTGCTACTGAGAAACTCCTCATGCTCAGCAGAAGCGATTGCGACCTCTAGACTAACGAGGCAGGCTGAGTCACTGAAGTAGGTTGTAAAATGCGTTGGACATCGATGGTGACAATAAAAGGCTCTTTTTGCGTAAATCATCATATGCCTAGCCTTTTCCCAATTATGTTGGGGCCGGCTTCCAGTCTAACCGGATGCAGCTGAATACCAGTATTTTACATGGAGCGACTGCCTATCTGACCTCCACAACCCAGTTAGTACTGGGTAATACGATACCCTTGCTAAGACTGGTTGTCCGACTTTTTAGGCCACTGACTACCTAACGACTATCAAAGATCTACAAATGACACCCGAACCAACGGCTTAACGTGCTTTCCGAGGCACGGAGGAAACTCGGTATGTAATGGGTGGTCACCCATCCACAGACCAACCTAGGCAAGCACTGCTTAACCTAAAGATCGATCCGAGCGGTTGTTATTATTTAGCCACGAGCTCTTTTTGCGTAAATCCGGGTATAAAATTATCTTGTTAATATTGTCAAGATTTCTGATAGATACCTCAAGCGACTATGAGTGTGTAGCTACGACCTACACAGTAGCCTCGAGCGTAGCATAGTGACGCGCAAGAATTTCCTTTTGTGAATTACTCGAATAGGTTATATTTGAAAGTAAAAGGAATACTCTATAGACTGACTGCTTGAATAAGTCCTCGCAAAATTATCAATTTAAATTGAATATTCTGAAGTCTGATCACGCATTGGTTCAATTAGTATCATAATACCTACGTGGATTATGGTTATTTTAAAGAAAATAACCTGTGGGATATTGTTAGGACTTGGTGGACGCTTAATGTGGCTTTGATGGGGCAAGGCGGAAGACTAATTAAAGCGGTCGGTCTATACAATAATCTTATTTCTTTATCGTATTCTAAGTGCCTAACCTGGTGTCAGAGATTTATGCCGCCCATGGGCCTCTGATGTGGCTTTTACATGCCGTCAAGAAATATCTCTCAGGCATGCTGGTTTCCTCACGATGTTTTCCTTCAACGAAGCAATTGATAATTATACAATATGCACGTGAATCCGAAAAAGAGAGGGAGGGTGTGTCTTGGGTTCGAACTCGAGACCTATGACTTGGCAGTCCGACGGTCACACCACTAAGCTGTCACTGCTAAATCAAGAATACTATTATTCGTGTTATAAATTTAAGAAACTATATGAAATCGAAATATTCGAGTAGAGATAGCCTTTTCTCGTTATTCACTGAGTATAAAGTTAACACCTGTTTTATTCAAAAAATATTATGTGACATATGTGAGAACACATTCATAGAATACGGTTAGTTTATTTTATAAATTCGGTAAGAAAACAATTCTGAATAGTTACAGTTAGCAACTATTATGATCCACAACTTTTACAAATTATCCTTTCTCTTGTTGCACATAATTGACATCTGTCTTCATCAACCGACATAATACTATAATCCCTCCAGGTCAGATCTGGTACTTCTCATAGAGTTTATAGAACAGGTCCCAGAATGACATTCTGTCATGGTACAGTCTACCTCCCAGGGAAAGGTCTAAGTTGATATCTAGGTATAGATGCGCTGTCTTCGTAATGGGATCCCATTTGATTGGGAGCAACTCAGTTTTCGAAGGCGTCGGGTCTCTGAAAATAATAATAAATAAATATACATTAATGAGAGCAGCAGTGGCCCAATGGTGGAGACCCCGACTTACGAGCAGTAAGTCGTGGGTTCGAACCCAGCCAAGCGCATTACTTTGTGTAAGTTATTTCATCACCACTGCTCTCAAAAACGGTGAAGGAAAACATCGTGAGGAAACCGGCATGTTCTGGAACCAAAAATTCGAAGACATGTGACATCTACCAACCCGCACTGGGCCCGCGTGGTGGATTATAGCCCATTCCCACTCATAGAGAGGAGGCCTGCGTCCCAGCAGTGGGAACATTAATAGGCTGATTATGCTTATGCTTTATGCTTATACATTAATGGCTGCATTGTTGAAGATTGAAAGTAAACCATCATCTACCTAGCCTCTTTTCTACAATTTTGGGATCGGCTTCCAGTCTAACAGGATGCAGCTGAATTCCCGTAACACACAAGAAGACACGGCGTGTTCGCCGACGTGTCTGCGAGGCAGCTTTCATAGTGATCAATATAAGGGTTACGCCGCATCTATCGCTCAGGTCAGGACCGTCATTTGCTCTATTTCTCGCTCTAGCAAATGACGGTTCTGAAAGACAGAAGAGGATAGGAGCATGTGATACCGTGCTGATAGAGGTGGCGCAATCCTAACACTGACTACCGTAGATTTTCACGCTAAGAAAACCTGTATAAAATCGGCTTTAAACCAAGGAATAAAAAACAGCTCTCCCATACATTTTGTCAGTTTATGTACACTCAAATGTTAAAACGATTAGAATAAACAAAAGTTAAGGTTGTATGTGTACAAAATTGTAGAAAAACTCACCCAAACTTAGCAAAGTTGGTCCACAGGGTCGTCATCCTATCAATCATGAGCTGGTCTTCGGAAGTCGTCTCCCCACTGAACATAGCGTAATCAAACAAGTAACCAAGCTCATCAGCATGAGTAGCTTCCGTTGTATTCAGATTCAGTGGCACTGTCACATAATTTCTACCGCCACTGTACGAAAAAATGTACCGATAAACAGAACTAGCACCATTTTGCAGAAGATGATCTGCCATTCTGTGGGTGGGATAGCCAAAAGAAACATCTGATACAAAGTCAGAAAGACCCTCTTTAACTTTTACAGTAACTTCCTCATCTCCGATATAGAAGTGTCTAACAGCATCCACAGCTTCATCTAGATCGTTATCAAAATCAAATGCTAAACTTAAAGAGTCTCCAAAATTGAAGGCTTTGTAAAATTCGTCACCTACGAGTGCAAGTGAGATAGCTGCCTCGTTGTCATTATATCCAATAATGACTGGAGTTGTTCTCGCTTTTGTTGTTACAATGTTCCGTGGATGATCTGTTATGAAACTCTCAATATCTTCAAATTCTTTCTCTATACACGGTACTGTCCGAATATTATTGTCTTTGAAAGAATATAGATCGGCTAAATCATTTGCTACTTTTATTACTGTATGTGCATATAGATGCACATCTATAGAGATGTAAGATATTCCAGAGCTTCATGAACATCTGTAGTGTTGAAGTCTAATTCTCTGGCCAGTATAAGAGGAGCTGTATTATCAGATACTGTTGTCCAAATAGGTGTTAAGGCAGGACCGCTTTGAATTATTGCTCTTTCGAATAATTTTTCGTATGATGACAAAAGATGAAGGCTTACTGATATGCCACCAGCACTTTCGCCAAACACGGTAATTTCTCTGGAATTTCCTCCGAAAGCTTCGATATTCTCATTGATCCACCTCAGAGCTAAGACTTGATCCTTGAGTCCTTGGTTCCCTGGTACTTCTGGGATGTCCAGGCACATGAAGCCGTACGCTCCAAGTCTGTAGTTGATTGCTACTACAATGACGTCGTGACTTAGCAAGAAGTTTGGTGAGAAGCCATCACCATCAGCGCTGCCTTTGGTAAATCCACCTCCATTTATCCATACCATCACTGGCAATCGGTGTCGGGAGTCAGCGATGCTTGGTACATAGATGTTCATGGTGAGACAGTCGATAGTACCGATGGCGACATTATTCTGTACTTGAGGGCAAGCGTTTGACTCGTAAGCTTCGAAGATGCCGTCAAAGCCAAGATGTGGCTTAAATTGCTGTGAAAAATTTGGTTATTTTTAATTAATATGACTGATGATGCCGTGACGTCTGACAGGGGAGAACGGAAGAAGAAAACGTGTTACGCCGACACCAAGAAGAATAAAACAAGGGCAGGAAAGTAATAGTAATGACTTATTTAACATATTATTATTAGTATTTTGTCACTAAGTCATAAAAATAATTTACTTGTGGGCTCAAAATATATTATAAACCGTTAATGTATACAACCTTAGTTTTAGTATATGCGAAACCTGAAACACGTGTCTAATGTAAAGAATTTATGTAAAAAATTTCAAAACTGAACAAGCTTATAACTTTGTGATTTTTCATGATACATGAAAAATCACAAAGTTATAAGCTTGTTCTGTTACCTGGTTGTCCGTGCAAAAACGTGGTTACCACGCAGCGAACCAGCGCGCGCGACTCCAGCGTCGTCTTGAACTCATTGATAATAATAATTTGGCACTTAATGTCGCTCGGTGTGCAACTTGTAACTTTTTTTAAATATTTTTGGAACAGAATATAACATGGAATTGAAATCGATACAGTTACTTATTCTGAACAAACTATATTCAGGTTTCGCATATACTAAAAATAATGTTGTAAAATCTATGATGGGAAAACTCTGAAACCAAGTTAGGCACTAACCACAAGAGAAAGAAGAAGATGGGAAATTTTACGATTAATATAAAATATGCAAACAGTTTCAATAAAAGTCTTTCATGAGACCAAGTTCAAGATTGTTTGCCAAAACTTCAAGATTGTTTGTGCTACTACCTCAATAAAAAAAAAACAATAAATATATTTAAAAAATGTTTGAACTCACCCCGAACGGATTATTCTCATCCACCAACCCGTAAAGCACACCCAAGAATTGAGCGTATCTATCTCCAAACTGCAGACCTCTAATCAGACCAGCTTTGGTGGACACAAGCGGGTCTATCCTGAGTAACCCTTGCACTGAAACACATGCTGAAATAAACAGCACCAGATACCACATGTCCATATTGTTCAAGATTTCTGACATTAATTTTAGAATTTTTCAACGTACCTTATCGAGTTTAGATAAAATATAAAACAGCATCTTGAAGATCAATATCAAATCGATAAGTTTAAGTGTAAGAGATAAGCAGTAAAAACATAACACTATTGGGTGTTGAATTAGCGTCTAAGCCCGTATCATAATCAAAGCGACCGTATCTCACCTGAACACGCGAGTTTCTCTTTCATTTTGTTTGGCGAACTCGAACGTGTTATCATGCCGACAAAGAGAAGTTTTCCAAAAACAAATGTGTGAGATTACGATCTCCACCATCACGTTGTTGCGCGACGATTGGTTTCTGTTAAGACCGCACCGCACGGTCTGAGAGCTTATGCACACGGTCCGTTGAGGCGGCAGCGTGGCAAGATTTCGCCGTATTGTTGGGCACACAGATGGTGCAGCGTCACGGCGTTGCTACTGAATACAGTTGGTATGTTTAATAAAATGGATCAGAAAAGACGTATATGTGCTCCTATTACTACGCCATCGCCGAAATCGACGTAGAAGCACACGAAAATATTGGATTAGTCCCTTTATTGCAATAAGAAACAGTGATGGACAGTTCTTTCACCAACAATGTAGAGAGTTGCTGACAGACGAACAAAGGTTTTGCCACATAAACAACTGAGCGGCGCCGTTCCGGATACACCCCTCCCCGCCTCGTCTCCCGGGTAGAATGTCCGGTGTGTGTGCGGCGCGGCGCCGGAGTGCGTCGTGCGGCGTCGTGTGACATACATACCATGGATTTTTATGCAGAACGCCGCTACGACGACACCGCTCCGGCGCCGCGTGGCCGCCGCACCGCACCGTATACAATAGGCTCTCAAGGATTATAAAATGTTCAGTATTTTATTTATTTCGTCTAATCTACCAACTCTGGTTTGCCGATGCACGGCAATGTATTTTTTGATACATAATAAAAGTTATTTTATTTCAGCTAAAGTGAACCTTCTCTTCGTCTTCTTATGTGTTATGATTCCTTTCTCCGTAAACCCGATATCTTTCAACTATTGCCACTGAACAGATCCTGATCTGATTTGTTACAAAGCTTTCACGTGGAAATACAGCCTTACCTATATTTTATTCATCCATGCTTCCATACTAATACACCGTGACTTTTTAGTCGTCTTACAACGGCAGCCCACTTCATGTATCCAATGAATACTAAACATTCATAAAAAAAATATGTATTTATGAGATTTTAATAATTTTAAAATAAAAATATTATTCAGTATTATGACGCATGACGTTTTTAAAACACCCTGTTGCGAGTGATGATGTACTGGACTCGAGTGCTGGGCAGGTATATATTCTCCCGTTTGACACGTAAACTTCATTAACAGGATATTTCATAATTTTATTCAAATTTTTTATTATTATTTTTCTTTGCACCTATTATGGAAGATAAAAAAAAATCGCACCTAGAGCTATTTTTTGTCGGGTACATTGATTGGACAACCGTTGTAAGACGACTAAAAAGTCACGGTGTATATAATTTTAAACAAAATTGCCCTTACATCATTTGATTACAATGAATATCTTAGGAGATATCACAGTTGCATAAATGTAAATATTTATAAGTTTTATGCACGTAATCCTACTTCTTTTTCTAATATAAAAGTAGACTAACCATCTCCTTATGAGTCTCACTCACCAATAAGAGTCCCGTTAAAATCGGTCCAGTCATTTCGGAGGTTAGCCGGAATTAACAAACAGATAGACAGACATACACATATGCTACTGCTACTGCTACTGCTACTGCTACTGCTACTGCTACTGCTAGCTACTGCTACTGCTACTGCTACTGCTACTGCTAGCTACTGCTACTGCTACTGCTACTGCTACTGCTACTGCTAGCTACTGCTACTGCTACTGCTACTGCTACTGCTACTGCTACTGCTAGCTACTGCTACTGCTACTGCTACTGCTACTGCTACTGCTACTGCTACTGCTACTGCTACTGCTACTGCTACTGCTAGCTACTGCTACTGCTACTGCTACTGCTACTGCTACTGCTAGCTACTGCTACTGCTACTGCTACTGCTACTGCTACTGCTACTGCTACTGCTACTGCTACTGCTAGCTACTGCTACTGCTACTGTTACTGCTACTGCTACGGCTACTGCTACTGCTACTGCTACTGCTACTGCTAGCTACTGCTACTGCTACTGCTACTGCTACTGCTACTGCTACTGCTACTGCTACTGCTACTGCTACTGCTACTGCTACTGCTACTGCTACTGCTACTGCTACTGCTACTGCTACTGCTACTGCTACTGCTACTGCTACTGCTACTGCTACTACTACTGCTACTGCTACTGCTACTACTACGTAAATCCTGACATATCCAACAAATAAATCATCTACATTGATGTTACATTTCTACGTGTCATGATTAACAACATGACAAGTAGAAATTCAAAAAAGCTTGGTCTTTGTCGTATTTCATCTGTGTCTCTAATACCTGTATGACAATATCTTTCTGAAGTTTTATGCGTCACATTAAGAGGGTACGTTCTCAAAAGTAGACAAGCCGAAATGGTTATTTACACTTCTCGTCTCCGCTTAGCTTCGGTGGAAATGGTTGAGAGAGAGAGAGAGTCGGTTGGAGTGGTTCGGAGAGGAGATGTCTCGTAGTTGTTTAGAACAGTGGAGACAAGAAGAGACGTGAGCGGCGTGCTGAGAGCGGCGTGTGGTGAGCGGTGTGCTGTGTGCGGCATGCTGTGAGCGGTGTGCTGTGTGCTGCGTGCAGTGTGCTCATCTCCCTCCCGCCTCTCTCGCCTCGGCTCCGCATATCTCCGCTCTACGCGTTAGTGAAGTCCTGGCCTTAAGCTGTTTCTTGTACATCTTAAACATGCAACCTCCTTAAGTCTACAAAGAGCTTAGCCTCTTCTCTAAAATAATAATTCATCAGCTAATTTTCATCAAAGCGTCTATCTAGTACTAATATCAAGTACAAAATTCCTTAGTTGTCGCGCAAATACCTACTAATATTGTGGCATGTCAGGAATTATCGGAATCTTGGCGGAATTTATTAACTTGGCACAACACCCACGTGCCAATACGTTCGTAAAGGCTCTTAGTGTAATATATAGAAACTTATTACCTAGTTCGTACGTATATAATAAAACAAGCAATGCGCCCCAGTTTTGTACGAGTGCAATGAGATTTCTGGGCCTAGCCTTTTTCCAAATTTATTGGGGTCGGCTTCCAGTCTTACCGGATGCAGCTGAATACCAGCATTTTACATGAATCGACTGCCTATCTGACCTCCACAACCCAGTTAGTACTGAATAGTACGGTGCACCATAGTAAAAGTGGTTGTCAAACTTTCGGGCTATTGACGACCTGTAACGACAGTCAAGGATAATCATGATGGGAAAACAGCACGAGATCAAGCATCTTCTTCTTTTCCCGTCCCGTTGTCGCGATACCCCGGCCGGCTAAAAGTGTTCTGTGTGTCCCGAAGACTGTATCGCGTCCTACGAAGGGATTGAGTGCATTTTGGCATTTCGGGTAATCGGGACCGTAAAGTAATTAATTGCCTCTTTTGACACTCAATGACTCAAAAACCACACTTTATTTTTGTTTAAAAATGTGCTGTATTTCTAGGATCGAATCCAATGTGATGAAACCAATCAAACACACTGACGGAATTCAGATTGCTTTCGATACTGAAATGTTGGTTGTATTTATTTGAGAGTATTTTTTTTCGGAGTATTCTCAATGTTCGTTTGTTTTTTCAACAATCTTAATATTTTATTTCACATCGGCCTACATGGCCACTTATAAAACGTCGAAAAAAGGTGCACAGTTCGGGTTGAAAACAAATTTAGTTGAAAGTAATACAATACAACATATGAATGAGCCTTCAAAATATTTTCAATATATTGTTTGGTGCTACGGAACTCTGTGTGCGTGTGAGTACGACTCGCACTTGGTTTTTTTTTGTATGCGGGGACAGCGTAGACCCGACAATAGTCGTTGCTTACTACACAAAAAAAACCTTTCTCATTAAAAACAACTACTTAAAATAATTTCACAATTTTATTAACAAAAAATTCGAGATCGTATCTACAACAATGGCGATCAAAAGGTTCTCTCGACAATTTGCGGATGCGGCTCCGGACACGGACACCTCGACGACGACACTGGCAACCGGTCCGTAAAATTGTCCATACCGGTTTGCCCCATTTAAGGGATTATAGAACATAACATCACGCCTGTTAACCCCGAACGGTTAGGCAGAGGTGTATCTAATAGTTCACTCACATTTTGCCAGTTATGTTCGAGTCCAATGTTAAGACCTATTGCCATCAACCCAGTACAAATCCAGACAACGTGGTTGCTACTGAGAAATATCTGATGAAAAAACCCAAAAACACTTTGCTCGACCCGGGAATCCAACCCAGGACTTCAGGCTCAGTAGTCAATAATAAGTAATAATAATAGTAGGACTTTCTAATACGAGTAGAAAGTCCTACTAAACCTACTTAAAATAATGTCATGTTTCTTATGTAATGGAGTTACAACACGATTGACGTAAGTTTTTCAATCTAGCTTTCAATTCAATGCATTTTAGACAATTGCACCATCATTCATATCCCAACCATGTTGGGGTCGGCTTCCAGTCTAACCGTATGTAGCTGAATACAAGTATTTTACATGGACCGACTGCCTGTCTGACCTCCACAACCCAGTTAGTACTGGGTAATACGATACACCTTGGTAAGACTGGTTGTCAGACTTTCGGGCCACTGACTACCTGTAACGACTGTCAAAGATGTACAAATGACAGCCAGGACCAACGGCTTAACGTGCTTTCCGAGGCATGGAGGAAACTCTGTAAGTAATCGGTGGTCACCCATCCACGGACCATCCTAGGCAAGCGCGGCTTAACCTAAAGATTATTTAGCCACGAGCTCCACACTTTTAAATCAACATCATCGGTAGAATAAAAATTGTGTAAAAAGTATTTTTCTTAACTTTTTAATCCAACACAAGTTTGATGATGAAACATTTCCTTATTTAATCTTGTAAAGAAAAACTTTTGAAAAATTTATTTTATAAGCAATAAAACTGAAAATTTTGACCGACATTTGTATGGTTTCAGCAGGTTGGCACAAGGCATTTATGTAATTTCTTGAAACTTGTGTTTATAAACACAAGCTTCAAGAAATTTCGATGGGAAAAATTGCCAGTAGGGCGAGCCCGAACGCGCGGAGAAAATATTATACGTTTATTCTTCAAAGCGCAACCTTGATGAAAAATCGAGAGAGGTATGAAGGATTCATAATTTTTCGTGGTTGCGCTTTGAGGAATAAACATAAAATATATTTAATTTGAATTTGTGAGCACAACTAATGATTGCGCTTCGAGGAATAATTTAGTTGCGCTTAGTTGGTAGCGCTTAAAAATAGTTGCGCTTTGAGGAATACCCCGAGAAAACACACCGTTAAATCGAACATGTAAAAATTTAAAAAAAAAAATTGCACACTGTACCTTACGTTTGATGACTCATCCGTATCAAGTATGATGTATGTGTCATAAAACCGAGCGGACTAAAAATTTACAAATTCATGTTAGTAGCAAAGGTTCTCCTTGAAAAGCTCTTTTTATTGGTGTACCTATATCTTAGAATAGACATAGTACATTTTGATATAAGTGGGGAAACTTTGTTATTGCATTCGAGGCGGGATAACACCCGAGCTGCAGGCGAGGGTGTTATGGAGCCGAGAACTGTAGTAACAAATTCCCACGCGTATCAAACGACTGGGGGTTTGCTGAGAAGAATACGAAAAATAAAATGACGGCACTCTAAACCGTGTTTTTTTAAATTATAATATTTTGTTTGTTTTTTAACTATAATATTTTTAATTTTTCCCGTGCCTCGGAAAGCACGTTAAGCCGTTGGTCCCGGCTGTCATTTGTAGATCTTTGACAGTCGTTAGGCAGTCAGTGGCCCAAAAAGTCTGACAACCAGTCTTACCAAGAGGTATCGTATTACCCAGTACTAACTGGGTTGTGGAGGTCAGAAAGGCAGTCGCTCCATGTAAAATACTGGTATTCAGCTGCATCCGGTTAGACTGGAAGCCGACCCCAACATAGTTGGGAAAAGGCTAGGCAGATGATGATGATGATGATTTTATTTAAAATTATATTTTCTTCACCAGTTCGTGACAAACCTAAAGTTATGAAATAATCATGTTCCAGTAACATGTGACCGAAAAAGTTAAAGAATTTGTTTGAAACTCGTGATTTAAGTAATCGTGTTATTCAACTTGAAAAATGTTGAAGGTTGTTTTCTCTTCAATTGTTAAGTTTGCATAGTAACTTAACTTGGCTCGTGTAAAAGTAAAAACAGGTGCACGAGTCGTTTTTCAGGGTTAAGAGGAGACCGGGCCTGCGATTCTCCATACTTTATTCCTCTATTTTTTTTTTCTTCTTTATTATTCCTCTAAAGCAGTATTTGTATTTATTTGTGTCGTATCTTGTAATTTTAATATGGGAGAACCTGAAATAAATGAAATTTATTTTTAATATTCGGGTTATAAGTTTTTAAACCATTATGGTCACCAACATCAGCATTATTTATAGAAACGGGATATTTACCATGTTTGCTGATTGTAAACAACAACAATTAGTAAATATCCCGTTTCTAAAGTTAATGGTAATATTTGGGTTATCCAGTATCTGGATTTCGGAGTTCAGATAGGCAGTCTCTCCATGTAATATGATATTCAGCCACCTCCGGTTAGACTGGAAGCCAATATACTGGGTCGTTGGGTTGGGTTGTATTATACTGGGTGTAAAAAAAATCCTTTACGAAGCCGAAAGGCATTTGTTCTTCGCGTCATTGCGATATTTTTTTTGTTCTAGACCATACCTGGGAACCTTCTAGTTACGGAGATATTGGGGGTCAAAGTACAAACTTTTTTTTTTTAGTAATAACATTTATTTCAATTAGACCATTATTAATGCGTTACATTGAGTCCTACCGTTAAACTTTACACCCCAAAAAAAAAGTCTTGTGTCAGCGTTTTTGATGTACCTCTTGGTTGACGGCTTTGTGAAGGGTCCAGGTCGCAGATAATAAGGTGATGGAAGTACCTAATGTTTTTCTAAATTATGTCAAGTGGGAAGCTGGGAAGAGAGATTCTATCGCGAATTGTGGCGTAATGCAAACATAGCGTACTCACTCGTATAGAAAATCCAATAATACAAGTTTCGCAAACCGCGATGCCACTATTTCATAAGAGAAATAATATTTCGCAATTTGCAAGCTCCCACGTTACCATGTCGGTCTGTTGTGTAAACATAAGTTTGCGAAAACTTTGGAAACTGTTTATATATTACAGTGTACATACACTCAAGCTTCACCCCATTGGGGTAGACACTGTAGACAGAAATTACGGAACGCCACGATATATACATAGTGATCTAAATAACAATGATTAAATTATGAAATATCTAGCCCATTTTTTGTTTCAATCTAGGTTATAAACTATCTGTGTACCAAATTTCATCCATATCCGTTCAGTAGTTATTGCGTGAAAGAGTAACAGACATTCATCCATCCATCTATCCATCCTCACCAACTTTCGCATTTATAATTATTACCTGAAATACACCGTAAGGAAACACTAGATTGCCCATGGGTAGCATAAAAACTCTGACACCAGGTTAAGCACTAACCATGCGATAAAGAAGGAGATTAGAAATACGAAATACATCGAAGTGAAGTCTCCGCTGCAGAGCACCATGATGGAAAATGGAGAAGAGGACTGGTAGCGCACTACATCAAGTAAGTACTACAGCGCCATTTAAGACACCAATGAAGACATCAAAGTTCTATAACGCGCTGTTAAAGTTATCCGCGACTTAAGAATATATGCGACAACAACTGTCAGGCAGTAGGTAGCCCACCAGGCACAACACTTGTCTGATCGGAGGATCCTCTCTTTTCTATGGACTAATGAGGTACTTTACACCTTTTACACCAATTACTTTTTGCTAAAAAACTCCAAGAACATAATTTTTCTGTTAAGTGTAGGTTATCGGTTTTACAATTAATAAAATTATGGAAATCATTTACTGCCATATCGATCGATCTTGACGACTAGAACCCTCATCCATAACGGATTATTCCGACTGTAGCAATTAGGGTGAAAACTGCTAGAAACCTAAGTTTCGAAGCGTTGTGGTTAGTTAAAATTAAAGGAGCAGTCTACAGATTTATTGTTGGAGACGCGATGAAGAGAAATAGAACCATTGAACCGAGATGATTTGAATTGGAACAAAGGAACATCTGAATACCAGTATTTTGCATGGAGCGACTGCCTATCGGACCTCCACAACCCAGTTCGTACTATGTTCCTAAATATATTGCAGTTACCACACCAGTTACATAATTATATCAGATGTTCCCGAAGTAATTTCTTAGCAGGCTGGCAGTCAAATATAACGCTGCTGCCAGAAGCCTCCAATTGTTTCGAAAATCAAGAAACAATTATTAATTTAAACGCTCGCTCATCCCATCATAGATCTCATCTATCGCTTTCCATCAGGAGTGATCAAGGTCAAGAGCAGGCCCATTTTGTAATAAAAAAAAGAAACTTATTAAAAATAAATAATAAGTAGTTAGTTACCTAGGGTCTTTAAATGAAAATTAAAGCCGAAGTACATTTAAACATCAACAGATTTTGGACATAATAAAAATAATAACCAGTAAACTCGCCCACACAATTCTACACCGTATTTACCCCTCCCTCTTCCCCCTTGAATATCAATGAACGGTAGAATCTTGGAGAAATGCCCCCCTCAACACCCCGAAAGTTCCCCTTTGTAAAAGTTGTGGTATTAACATTTTATTTTTACGTCAATATTTGGTGGGACGATAATTCGTTGTTCTACCCTACTCAATGACAATGTAAGAACGGTTGACAGTTGTCGAGAGATGCTTGGGAGTTCGGTATGGGTGGAAATGTAATCCATTTATATATTCTCAGGTAACAAAGACCCATAGATAAATCCCTTAATCTAAATTGAAACACTATAACGTTTGTGTTTGAGAGGAATAAGCTATGTCGCCGAGAATAAAATAAATCTATTCTGTTAAGCGATTTTTACGCGACACCGCTCGTCCGCGCGATCGGGCGGCGGTGGCGAAGCGGGTGTATGTGCAGTGCGCGGCGCGAGCGGTGTCGTAAAATAACCGCTTTAAAATGCGAGTTTTCAGTGCCGCGCCAACACCTCGCGTCAAAAGCACCATCCCGCACTCTAGATAATAGTAATAGTTTTATTTGTAATAGGTATAGTTTTATTATTTTTGTTTTTTCAAACTGTATATTTCTTGTTTTAATTATTTAATTGTGTAATCATCTGCGCATAATGTAGTACTTTTCTGTAAGTGATGAGGCGCTTAGACTTAAGTTAGCAATGTACAAATTATAATGTAACAGTGTACTCATTGTTGAGAAGCCTAATAAATAAATAAATAGAAGTGAATTCACATTAATAGTGCAACGCATGGAGTCCAATATCCAGAGTGGAAGGGACACCGGAGAACAAACGGTTATCACGTATTCGGTACATAATTCTGAATATAGAAATATTTCATCATCATCATCTGCCTCCACTTTTCCCAAATTTTATTGGGGTCGGCTTCCAGTCTTACCTTACCTTACTGGATGCAGCTGAATACCAGTATTTAACATGGAGCGACTGCCTGTTCGAGTAACAGTCGCTCCATGTAGAGGTCAGCCTCTACAACTCGTTTAGTACCAGGTAATGGTAAACGGTAAAAATATAGGAAAAAATTTGCAGTTCCATAATATACACCGTGACTTTTTAGTCGTCTTACAACCGCAGCCCACTTCATACTCAATAAATACTAAACATTCTTAAAAAAAATAGGTATTTATGAGATTTGAATAATTTAAAAACAAAAATTTTATTCGCATGACGTAATTAAAACACCCTGTTGCGAGCGATGATCTACTGGACTCGAGTGCACCCAGCACTCGAGTCCAGTAGATCATCGCTCAGCAGTAGCGAAGGGTCAAATTTTGTTAGAGGTAACCTGGAGTACATAATATCTTTTATGTGATTATATTATTCGTCTATAGAATACTGACTGTGCCATTTTCAAAGGGAAGCCGGTAGGAATAGAGTTATATGGAACCTTCGCCACTGCTGGGTAGGTAATGTTCTCCCGTTTGACACGTAAAAATCATTAACAGAATGTTTCATAATTTTATTCTAGTTTTTTTTTTTATTATTTTTCGTTGTAGTTATTATGGAAGATAAAAAAAAATCGGGCCTAGAGCTATTTTCTGTCGGGTACATTGAGTGGATGACCTATGTAAGACGTCTAAAAAGTCACGGTGTATAGTCTTCCTTACCGATTTCAGTAACTGTGACCCTTTAAAGCTATTTCCTTACGTGTGCCCTTATATACTGGCCACACCGCATTTGCTCTTGAATACCCGGTCACAACCTGTAGAGTTATAGGCATAGGTGGGCTTAGGTCTCTGTTTCCGTATTTGGCGCTTTTCGTTCAATGCATCGAGTCACTGGTTTTCGAAAGTTTTTACACTTTTGTAGATAGTGGAGCGCCAAGACGACCTATACAAAGCGAGCTTCTTTCAACCAGTTGAATCAATAGCGCAAGCGTTAAGACTTTGACAATTTGACCGTATAGGTATTGCACTTTTGTAGGAAACAGCTGTTTATTCTTAAATTAGCATAAGCATAGCATAGCATAATCAGCCTATTAATGTTCACACTGCTGGGACGCAGGCCTCCTCGGCAATGGGCTATCATCCACCACGCGGGCCCAGTGCGGGTTGGTATTCTTAAATTACTGATTAAAAATGTACTTGCTTAGGGGTTCAAAATGATCTACTCAATATGTTATAATAATTCTAACGTCGTTCTCCCTTCCACCGTCTTTATTATACCTAACAGCCAATAACTCACTTAAGATCAGACAGACTGAAGCAGTTTGCGTTTGCTTGTCTTGCTCGCGATGCTCTCTATAATGGGTGTAAAAAGACTCTTAACGAAGCCGAAAGGCATTTGTTCTCCCTGTCATTGCGATCATTTTTTTGTTGTAAAAAATAAAAAAAAAAATCATTTAATTCAGATAACTTGTTCCATACACTGAAATTAAAATTAAATTAAATTAACATTGAACTGAAATCAGGATTAAAAATAAAATAAATTAACATTTAAAATCAAAAACAAATAAAATAAAATAAATTACTATCAAAATTAAAATTAACATTTTGTAGTGTAGTAATCGGTTGGCTTGGTATCAAATGTGATGCGGAGGAATGAGGAAAATGTCGTGAGGAAAGTTTTGAGTATGAATGTGGATGGGTATAAGAGTAGAGAAGATAGAAACGATAGATGGACTGTGTAAAGGATATGGCAAGAAAGGAGGTTTCTGAAGAGGGTAATAGAGAAGTATGGAAGAAGAAGACATGCTGCGCCGACCCCAAATGAATTGGGATAAGGGCAAGAGAATGATGATGGCTTGTGCTGAACTAAACAAATACATGAGATACTCTATTTTGCATTACTGTGTAACAAGAACCTAAACGAAGCAGAAAGGCACTTGTTCTCCCCGTCATTGCGATATTTTTTTTTGTTTTGGACCATACTTGAGATCGAAGTTCCAATTTTTTCACAAGTTTTTTTTTAAATACTAGTTTTTAAGGTTATAAATTGACTTTAATTACCTCAATGACCCGTTTACTATTCATGCATCAGCACAAAGTTTTAAGGCGTTACATTCAGTTTTGCCTTAAAACGTGATTTTTCACCTTAAAAAGAAAAGTCATTTTCCAGCAATAATTTTTGCGTAGAATTACTTAGTTTGATGTACAGAATGCTTGGTTGACGACTTCGTGAAGGGTCCGTTTTCCACGATATGCTACATTGCATTACTATTTTATATTTTCACAATATAAATAAACCTCTTTCTGTCGGGCCGGTTAAGAGTATGACGTCAGACAAGGCGAGTGCAGCCATCGACGTCCACGTAAATCCAATAAGATTAAAGGGTAGTGTATACATAAAGCTATAATATAGTTTTTGTTATACCTAATGTTTGTAAGCAAGTGCGATGAAACTCTAAATGATAAATTGACAAATGAGGATATACGAGAACGTTGCGGTTTAAAAGAAAATGTAGCGACAAAAATTGAGTAGGTATGCTTAGATGGTTTGGTCATGTGGAGAGTATGAGTGAAAGGCGACGAATAACAGATGGTACAAGGCAGATATGAGTGGGAAGGGATGCCCTAGAAGGACATGCACTGACCTTATTGGTGAGGTTCTTCAGAAAGGTCAGGTGCGTAGTACTCGCAACCGGTGTGCGTGTATGACCAGATGTATGAACGTGGACGAGGTGAAAGGAGTATGTAAGGACCGTAGCAGGAGGCGTTCTGTGGTGTCTGCCTAACTTTTTTTTTTTTTTTTTTCCTAGGGAAAAAGGAGTGACTTGTGTGATGTGTTGATATAGGTATACCTGTTACCTGTTTCTTGATATTTCTGAACTAGCTTAGACGTGAAGTATGACAGTCATCTTATCATATTTACTCCTTCTCTGTAGCTGAAAATTTCTTATTAACTAACGAATAACATAATAGCAATAGACTGCGTCGTTGGTCAAGTGCTCGCAATCGCGACTGCTGAGCTTGATGTCCTGGGTTCGATTCCTGGGTCGGAAAATTGTTATTGGGTTTTTCCAACACGAATTTCTCAGTAGTAGCCACGGAGTCTGGACTTGTACCCAGTTAATGGCAATAGGCTCGCCCCTTATGACATGGGACTTAAACATAACTGGCGAAATGTGGGTGTACTATTAGGTACAACTCTGCCTAACCTTTCGGGAATTACTGGCGTGATGTTATATATTTAGTGCATAAGAAGTTACGTTTCCGCACCTAGTTTCATTAAATGCAAAAACATTAAAATATTTACGAGCATTAAATGTCTGTAAAAATCAGAAGATTTTTTTTAAAACGTTACATTTGAACTATAAATTCTATTTTTAAATCCACACACAAACAAATAACGAGCTTTCATAAAAAGCTTAAAAATATTCACACTCTACTCCATTTTCCACACAACGCCGCCATCTTTACAAGCTCGCCGAGAGCACGTCTCTCAAATGACTAGGGCATACATTTGCGTTGCGAACCTCCCCTCTGATGTTCAGGTGTGTAACTCCCGACAATTGCCTTTGAGCTAACTTTTGCCTCTAAGTGAGCTTTTGATACATGCAAAGAAAATATGATTGTTAGACGTGGGTGTAGTTTTTTTTATGCGTAAAAGAAGTAAATTGTCATTGTTTTTTTTTATGTATTTTTGAAGCAAGCATTATTTTCTTAGTACTGATTGACTATACAGGGTAGAAACCACGCGTTCTGACCCTAATTAGACAGACTTCATTATTTCTTTTTCGTGTGGTTAGTGCCTAACCTGATGTCAGAGTTTTTATGCATGGGTCTCTGAATTTGCTTTACATGCCGTCGAGAAATATCTCTTAGGTTTGGTTTTCTCACGATGTTTTTCCTTCACCGAAGCAAGTGATAATTATATAATACATGAATCCGAAAAATTAGAGTAGTGCGTGTCTTGGGTTCGAACTCGAGACCTATGACTTGGCAGTCCGACGTTCTCACACCAGACAGAAAATTCTGATGAATTGTGAAAAATTTCTTCTTTTCATGAATCAGCTATGGCTCTTATAGAAAAGTTCTTCTCTTGGCTATTCCAGGTGACTATGAGTCCTCGCAAAGGTATCTATTTAAATGGAATATTCTAAAGGTTGATCACGTATTGGTTCAATTGGTATCGTAATACCTACGTGGATTATGGTTATTTTAAAGCAAATAACCTGTGGGATATTGTTAGGACTTTGTGGACGCTTAATGTGCCTTTGATGGGTCAAGGTGGAGGACTCATTAAAGCGAGTGGTCTATAGTAAAGTCAGCCAATGTAGTATCTACACGCGCTTTTTTCAGCAGATTTTGTTATAGCATATCTTTTAGTATTAGTCAAGGCTAGCTTTGCACTCAGACATGATATTTATTACTCCACACAATGGGAACTATTTGCTCTATCAACAAGCTGACAAGTTTATGAGTGAAATAGGTTCAGTCTGTTTTTTCTTTTATATCTCATTTAGTAAACATCTATTGGTATAAAATCAATAGTTTGTAGGTACTTTCGGTTAGGGTATCCTTGATATTTTCAGGAAAGATATAAAGGGTGTAACAAGACCCTTCGTCTCCGAAAGGCACTTGTTCTCCTCGTCACTACGATCACTTTTTTGTTCTGGACCATACCTTCTAGTTACGAAGATATTGGGGGTCAAAGTTCCAGCTTTTTCACAAGTTTTATTTTTTTAATTTTTAATGTTATAGGTAACTTTACTTTAAATAAGTCCATAAATCTCGTACTATTCAATCCATCCATCAGCACAATGTTTTGAGTGCGTTACATCGAGTCCTACCGTAAAACGTGATTTTTCACCCCAAATAAAAAAATTGTTTCCCAGCAATAATTTTTGCGTAAAGTTACTTAGTTTGATGTAGATAGTGCTTGGTTACCAGCTTCGTGAAGGGTCCGTTTACACCCTGTATATAGGGTGGAAGGTACACCGATGCACAAACGGTTACCATGTATTCAGTACAACATTCCGAATCTGGAGGAGTTCAGGGTACATTAATAACAGATGTTTCCTACAAAATTGCAATACCTACACGGACAAAATGTATATGGAAAATGACGTATCCCTTACAATGCATATCATAATAAGAAAATACTTCTACCATTGAGGGTGAATTTTGCCACTGAAACTAGCGATCAGCACATTCGAACTGCGCTCAAGAGCTGTCAGATTCTATAGTAATGATGACATAGACAGATCTGGAAAGCAGTTTAAATGTGCTGATGGTGTTCAATTTCATTAGTGAAGTTTGACCTAAAGCGTATATGAATTCAGTTTTCTTTTGGGAATTTAAATGGTGTCTTAGAATTAAAACATTTATAGGGACATATTTATGGTATAATATTTGTTGTTATAGCCAAGTCATGTATGATACAGAAAGAGATAGCTTTTGCGCTTGAAGTACTTAATTACGACAATTGTCTGAATTTGTCTGTAACAATTTTCGTGCGCTAGTGCAATATCTACCTATCTTTATTTATAATATAATTTTTTCAACCTTAAATTGTTACCTGCCTACCACAAAACTAAAATAATATTCTATTCTAAGCATTTCTAGAGATACATAGATATCTATACTAATATTATAAAGCTGAAGAGTTTATTTGTTTGGTTGAACTCGCTAATCTCAGGAACTGCTGAATCGAATCGAAAAATTATTTTAGTGTTGGATAGTCCAATTATCGAGGAAGGCTCTAAGCTATATAACATCACGCTACGACCAATAGGAGCCGAGCAAAAAGAAAACAAGCCAGAAGCGGCGGGTGAAATCATTTATATCATTGCAATTGGGCGAGAACGTTACCGACGTTACGTGACTGAGGAATCTGGGAAGACCACCAACTAGGTGGACAGACGATCTCATTAAAGTGGCCGGAAGAAACTGGATAGCCATGACACAAAACCACCAAAAGTTGAGAGATTTGGAAAAGAGTCAGCATTGGGTGGTTATAGTTTGAAGAAGAAGAGGACGTTACCGGTCCTATTTGAGTTTGTGGTAAGCTTCGGAAGAACCCCTTACTACTGACCACCTAAAAACTCATTCATTTCTTTGTACACACACACTTTTCCTACGTACACAGCCAGTTCAATGTAGCCAGTGCCTTCGAGTAGTTACGTAAAAATATAGGTAATATTGCATGTATATGGGAGCTACATCTGCCAACAAACTGCTTTACAGTTTGGCAGAAGTAACATTTTTTTTTGTAATTGGTGGTTACCACGAATAAACGATTTTTTTTTTTTGTTTTTTCAAATAAAAATAAAAAAACGAGACTGGTCAATGTGGCGGCACTTGGGGGAGGCCTGTGTCTAGTAGTGAACGTCTTTCGGCTGAAATGATGATGAACATGCAGTTCTATTACCACACTGAAGTTTATGATGATGAACATGCAGTTCTATTACTGAAGTATAAAATTGAAAACTTAACTTTTCTACACTACTTTACTAAGCCGTGGGCCTCTAGCTTCATGTGGGCAGGATTAGTTCCCGCAAATAGAGGTAAATAACTAACTTAAGCTTCAGAGGAAGCATTCGAATTCTATTTTAGTTGCTCAATCATCTAGAAATTTACAATCTTCAAAGGGAAATGCAGTAGGGGTTTAATTTTTTCTCGTAATCGTTAGTTTTCATGTGGGTTGGAAGTATGTAGGTGTACTACGAGGGAAATTGTGCCAGAGCGGTTTGGAGGGGTTTTATGTGTTGATATAAATTGTGTTATTTATGTCCTCGCAAGACCCAATGAAAGTATTTTTTTTGCGGTATTCATGATGGATTTAAAACAAGTCAAGAACTTTCTCATTTAGAACATTAGTTTTAGGATATGCGAAACCTGAAACACGTGTCTAGTATTTTTTATGTAAAGAATCTACAACAAAATTTAAAAACTGTAGTATGAAAAATCACAAAGCAGATCATAAAGCTTGGTCCGTTACCTGGTTGTCCGCACAAAAACGTGGTCACCACGCGGCGCCGATAAATAAAAATAATGTTGTTTACGTTATTTCCTATCATCATCTGCCTAGCCTTTTACCAACGATGTTGGGGTCGGCTTCCAGTCTAACCGGTTGCATTTGAAGACCAGTATTTTACAAGAAGCGACTGCCTGACCTCCATAACCCAGGCCACTGACTACCTGTAATGACTGCCAAAGATCTACCAATAGGTAGCAGACGGGACCAACGGCTTAACATGTTTTCTTTTTTTTATGGGTGGGCACCCATCCACGGATCAACCTAAGCAAGCGTGGTTTACCCTAAAGATCGACTCGAGCGGCTGTTATTATTTAGCCACGAGCTCATCACTGTCTTCACTTGCCTTTCCAATCAAAACAACACTAACATATTTTATAGAGTTTTTTATCAGTATTTGTACACCTGAGTCATAAATCAACTCTGATTTACTAGTACTGCTATCGACAGCGTTTTTCTCTCTCACAATTGTGTGGGCTCCGTAGGGCTGTCAAAGTGTAGGAACTCTAGCAAGCGCGCGTGAAGTTTTATTTTTTCTTTTGCGTTAGTTTTATGTTGGGTGGGCGATTTCTTGAAGCGAGATTTTTATTATGTTAAGGGTGCATATATTATATGATCGGGTGTGGTAATATCGAATAAGTCTACATAATTTTGAGATGCAGCAGTAGGGCAGCCTACCTTAACCGTTGTAGCTAAGTGAAAACGGAGCTGGAGGAACAGTAGTGGCCCCGACTTCCGAGCAGTAAGTCGTGGGTTCGAACTCAAGCAGGCGCATTAATTTGTGTAATTTATTTCATCACCACTGCTCTCAAAAACGGTGATGGAAAACATTCTGAGGAAACCGGCATGTCCTAGAACCAAAAATTCGAAGACATGTGACATCTACCAACCCGCACGGGGCCCGCGTGTTGTATTACAACCTATTCCCGCTCATAGAGAGAACTGTGTCCCAGTAGTGGGATCGATATAGACTGACTATGCATTTTAATTAATATAACTTATTATCTAACTAGCTTATGCTCGCGGCTTCGCTCGTGTTAATTTAGAATTTGACTTTTAAACTGTAAACACACTACTAAAGTTTCTATAATAATATAATTCAATCATGATTCGAAAGACACGTGGCGCGTGGTGGTTATCATTTGAACGTTATTGTGGTTTTCCTCGGGAACAGTACATTTTTTCGATATGAAAGGTACCCTATGCCCGTTTCTATACACCTGACAACGTATATGCAAAATTTCAGGATGATCGGTTCAGTGGTTTAGGCGTGAAAAGGTAACAAACAAACTTACTTTCGCATTTATAATATTAGTAAGGATAAGGCTGTTAGTAGCAATTACCCTCCGAGAGCTAAAGCCGGGGCTACTGTTCTCAGGATGCTGTTGCGACTATCTCTCAATCTCTTGAGTAGCGAAGCAGTTTTCTTGCGAACAACCGCGTAAAACCCGTCGGAAGAGACTGCGCAAACATATCCGTCGCACTGCAGTAGCAGTCTCAACAACATCCTAAAAGCTTTATTATACTAGATGAGCAGGATATCTAGCGATCTTTTGGTGTAATTTACCCATAGATTGCCGTGTACAGACTCTAACAGTAAGCCTTGAACACAGTGAGACTAACCATATGAGACATAAGACTATCCTTATAATCGTTTTTGGAAATCTCTGTCGTTTTACATTTCCGCCCGTATTCCGGACACTGACCAGATTTGATGGAAAACTCTGGATCTATGACAATATACTATTATACTAATATACCCATAATATTATAAAGGGGAAAGATTTTTTTGGTTGTTTGTACCGAATAAGCTGCGAAATTACTGGACCGATTTTAACCATTTTTCTCCAATAGAAAGCTAAATTATCAGGAAGTAACATCGGCTTCAATTTACTTTAAAAAAATTAGAGATCCTTAAGACAATTGCAATAATGTAACCCAAAGTACAAAATTCATTATTTGGCGTGCGTTGAGAAAACTATTGATGAGACATAAAAATTATGTACTACATGATTATAAGGGGGTAAAACCGCGGGGTGGAGCTAGTACCATACATGTCTGTTATTATTGTTAACTTTTCCGTGTAACACCAAACATTATAAAATAAAAATTATCACAATCACTTGAAACGTTGGAAAAGCAACCCTACGGTTATTGACATAACGTGTGATGACCGTCGAAATGAATTTAATTAGTGCGTCCGAATTGGATAGGAATGCCCAGTGTTGCCCACCTATCTACATTGCATTGCTATCATTGTGAAATACAGATAGCAGAACAGACAGGACAGTGGTGGTGGTGGTGGTGGTGGTGGTTGGTGGTGGTGGAATGTTTGCGGTTCTGTGAGAAAACAGTGTCAAAAAACTAACTTAATTTAGCATGAATGGCTTGTGTTTATGCTTGGCGCTGGTGACTGAAGAGTTGTGTGGTAATCGGTTGGCTTGGTATCATAAATGATGGGGAGGAATGAGAAAAATGTCGTGAGGAAAGTTTTGAGTATGAATGTTGATGGGTATAAGAGTGAAGACCAAAGAAGCGATGGATGGACTGTGTAAAGAATGTTATGCCAAGAAAGGAGGTGTCTGGCGAGATGACGAGTAATAGAGAAGTATGGAAGATGAAGACATGCTGCGCCGACACCAAATAAATTGGGTTAAGAGCAATAGAATGATGATGGCTTGTCATCATCCGCCTAGCCTTTTCCCAACTATATTGGGTTCGGCTTCCAGTCTAACCGGATGCAGCTGAATACCAGTATTTTACATGGAGCGACTGCCTATCTGACCTCCACAACCCAGTCAGTACTGGGTAATACGATACCCCTTGGTAAGACTGGTTGTCAGACTTTTTGGGCCAGTGACTGATGGCTTGTGATGAACTAAATAAATAGATGAGATACTTTTCTATTTTGCATTACGATAGTTAGAAAATCAAAGATTAACAACTGTGC
Organism: Noctua janthina; assembly: GCA_963576755.1. Classification (NCBI taxonomy): domain Eukaryota; kingdom Metazoa; phylum Arthropoda; class Insecta; order Lepidoptera; family Noctuidae; genus Noctua; species Noctua janthina. The sequence goes on along the minus strand of OY755075.1, from coordinate 8,164,780 downwards.
AATTAAAAAAAAAAACTTAAGGCGCGAATTATACCGGGTCTGTATAATTCGCGCCTTAAGTTTTTTTTTTAAGGTCAAGACGTGGCGCAGGCGCAGCGCAAGCGTGTAATTTATAACGAAACGCAAGAACGGTGATTCGCGCCTTAGACTAACGAAGTATGAATACTGAACAAAGTAAATAAACCGATACAAAGAAAAAATATATACAAATGCGCCATATTGTAGGGCAGCTCTTCAATATTTACTAAAGTGATCAACACGACGCTGCCAAGAAGTCACTCTGCCTAAAGCTCTTAACTCCTCGTAATCCCCGAAGGGTTAGGCAGAGATGTACCTAATGGTACACCCACATTTCGCCAGTTATTTTAAGGTAATAGGGGGCGAGCCTGTTGCCATCAACTAGGCACAAATCCAGGCTGCTACTGAGATATTTCTGATGGAAATACCCAATAACACATTTTCCGACCTGGGAATTGAATTCCCTTATGCTCAGCACTCGCTCAAACAGCCACTTTGTCTATAGCTCGATAATTCAATATCCGAACGTAAATACGTTCGGATATTGTATTTCGCTTTTGTGGTCTGTAGAATATAGATTCGTAGATACATTGTCGTATGTCAATGTAGGAGCATTAATTGAATACATAATTGAATGATAGCTGCTTGGGATTCCTGTATTGTTGAATAATTCAATTTAATTGCTATTGTACCTATTGTATTGTTATTGTCGTATGATTTCCTTTAAGTATCTACATACACGTAACTCTTTGTCTATTATTTCATCATCTGCCTTGCCTTTTCCCAACTATGTTGGGGTAGGCTTCCAGTCTAACCGGATGCAGCTGAACACCAGTATTTTACACAGAGCGACTGCCTATCTGACCTCCACAACCCAGTTAGTACTGGGCAATACGATACCAGTTGGTAAGACTGGTTGTCAGACTTTTCAGGCCAGTGACTACCTGTTACGACTGTCAAAGATCTACAATGACCTGGACGGCTTAACGTGCTTTCCGAGGTAAGGAGGAAACTCTGTATGTAATGGGTGGTCACCCATCCACAGACCAACCTATGCAAGCCCGGCTTAATCTAAAGACTTGTGAAATAAAAATAAAATACGACTTTTATTGTTACACAAAATAATTTAAAAACAAAATCTATTGTTTACCGTACGTAAAACCGTTATTAAACGCTTAATGTTTTGTCTACATTTTTATCATTCGGCCATCTTTAACTCAATTGAAACGACTAAACATAAAATGAATCAATTTATAGTAAAACAATATTCACTCATCATCGTCCTACCCTTATCTCATGTTACTTGGGGTCGGCGCAACACGTTTTTTTCTTACATTCTCTTGTGTCTACCGTCACGCTATCATTTACTCCTTTTACTTTCATATCATTCCATCCATCGTTTCCTTGGAAAAAATTAAAACAATATTCACTAGTGAATCTGTAAAACGGTGTTGAGTTTCCGCACTCGGTATCTTTCGCTCGTCTACCTATTGATCGTAAAAAGTAAAGTAGAAAATAATCGTAAAGTTTATTCCGATTTATATTTCTGAAAAAAAAAATATCGTTATCGAAATTATCTCCAATGAAGCATTTGATACTGAAATGTCAAAAAAACCTCTTTCACACAGATTCTAGCCGAAAACCTAAAAACACGACAAACAACCAAAATAATCCCAGACGATAATCAAAAACACAAAACACGGAGTTTCATTAGTCCCCAAGGCCGTAGCTAATTTATTTCCGTAACGACATTTTTCAGGCCAAAGCCATTTTTCATCTGCAGTCCAAGCCTGGTGCGGCCTGGCGTCCAACTAAATATTGAGGGTCATTTATCACTGGGACGAGTGTTGACATTGGTGGGTTAATTTTAAAATAGTGTTTGAATTTAGAAGGCTAGTGATGTGTTTTTGTTTTAAATATAATTGGACTTGCTTTGGCTTTTGTAAAGAATTCAATTAAAAATATATTTAAAGAAATCAATATTTATATTTCTAAGACTGTCTGCAGATTCAGTAATATTTTAACAAGCAGCTTACCTAAATATGAATAGTTTAAAATAATAATTCGCTTTCATCAATCTGTTTGTTTCAGCGTTATATGTCAACCGTCGTCTTAGTGAATGAACCATTTGCCAATGCATGAAAATGGTTTAGGGAGTTCTTGATATAAATAGCCAACGGAAGCCCCGCTCCCGATTGAAATGTTTTTGTTCATACATATATGTCGGATCCGGTCATTAGTATGGACATAAAATGAATAGCAAGTGCGCCGGTGGTGACATCACGCAACCTTCTTACAAACTACTTACAAGTCTTCTTACACCGCAGCGTGCTTCTACAGAGCCCTGATGTTCAAGCTCAAGGCGAGGACGACAGTCAATGTCTGATCGCGGCGGAGTTGAGACGTCTTGGAACTGTACCCGATTTATCGTGCCCCGTGTTATTGTGTTAAATTGTAATTTCAAGTAATTTGTTAGTTTAATAGAAACAGTGTACCGCACCCAGTGTATTTTTATTGCACGAAACCCATCTTCTGCCCACATGATGTACGAGCCTAACGGAATAAATACGGTTCTAATGTTGACTGGTAGAAAATGCCTATAGCCTTAAATCCGCCTCTGTACTTTTGTGCTTGAAGTGTTAAATAAATAAATAAATCCTGACATATCCGATATATATTATAGGTGTTTAAACTTTCATGGTCAGTATCATAAAATAAATAAAATTAAAAAGAAATATCGGGAATTCAAAACAAACAGTAAACATATAAGGTAAATATCCCGTTTCTAGTGTTAATGATAATATTTTTGTTTGAAAAGAAATATTGAAAAATTTAATTCTACAACTATTTATGTCCTGTGGGTATCGTATGTGACATTGTCTTTTTGTCTACTTTAGCCATTTTTTTAAGAGCAACTAAACCACTGTTCCTCAAAAAACAGCTAAGATTTAGTTCTATTATTACCAACATTTCTCAATAGCATAAATTAGTTGGTCAAGTTTTACAACTACTAATAACTTTATACCTCGCTTTACATAACATAACATCACGCCTGAAATCCCCGTAGGATTAGGCAGAGTTGTACCTAATAGTATACACACATTTCGCCAGTTATGTTAAAGTCCCATGTAATAGGGGGCGAGCCTATTACCACAAATCCAGATTTCATGGCGAGAAATTCCTGATGGAAAAACCCAAAAACACTTTAGCCTGGGAATCGAACCCAGGACTTTATGCTCAGCAGGCGCGCTTGCGACTACTACACCAACGAAGCCTCTCTTTACTTTATTTAAATGACGTAACGCCGCAGCTTGGGATTTTTTTATCGGAAGGCAGTGGGTGGTACAACTTAGATGTTCTCTTTGTCAAGGGTTTCCAAAGCAATTTTATTCAAGAAAGGAAAATATATTTCCTTTGAGTATTACTAGCTTCTCTGCGACGACTTCTAGTGAGCTTGTAATATTAACAGTAGAGTAATTAATTAAATAATAAAACGCGGCATCTGACCTTAGCCTTTGATTTAGCATACTTACTGTTACTGTTACTTTCCTTTATTCTGTTATTAGTATATATATATATAAACCTTTCTCTTGAATCACTCTATCTATTACTGAAAACCGTATCAAAATCCGTTGCCTAGTTTTAAAGATCTAAGCATACATAGTGACAGACAGACAGCGGGAAGCGACTTTGTTTTATACTATGTAGTGAAGTAATCAGGTCTCATACCTAGGCGACAGAGTTCTGTTCGGATGAAAAATAGAGAAAACATACTTTCCCAAATATCAGACCTAGCTAGATAGATTTTTCGCCCCCGTAAGTACCTATACCTAGTGCAATATTCATCAAAATTGTTAGAACCGTTTTCGAGAACTTGATTACAAATACAAGGTCCCATTAAAATAGATGGACAAATTTTAACAACGCGTTCAGTACGTCTAACCAAAGATATCCAAGTAAAAAAACACCGATTAAAGTGATTTTATTTTGACCTAAAATCATTGGGTAACCAACATTTTTAGTGTATATTCGTTAGCTGATTTTTTTTTCTTGCAAGTATCTGATGCGTTTTTTTTTTTACGATTGTCCATATTTTGGTGTTCTAAATGATTTCTAAAAGTTTGTCCATCAATTTTAATGGGACCTTTTATACAAATATTGTTCATTTAATAGTTTATGGTACTACAGGCTTCAGGTAATCGCTCCATGTAAAATACTGGTATTCAGCTGCATCCGGTTAGACTGGAAGCCGACCCCAACATAGTTGGGAAAAGGCTAGGCAGATGATGATGATGGTACTACAGGCTTCGGCAGCCCTTTGTTTCTCGAATGGCCAGATGTAATAATGAACTTGTTACCAGTGAGGATCGTAGCAGCTGCCGTTCTGTTATGGGTAAAAGGTGTGAATTACGAATATGAATGTGTGTTCCTGTAGTAGAGCAACGGTGGCCCAGTGGTGGCAGCCCCGACTTACGAACAGTAAGTCGTGGGTTCGAACCCAGGCAGGCGCATTACTTTGTGTAATTTATTTCATCACCACTGCTCTCAAAACGGTGAAGGAAAACGTCGTGAGGAAACCGGCATGTCGTAGAACCAAAAAAAATTCGAAGACATGTGACATCTACCAACCCGCACTGGGCCCGCGTGGTGGATTATAGCCCATTCCCTCTCATAGAGGAGGAGGCCCGTGTCCCAGCAGTGGGTACATTATAGGCTGATTATGTATGTATGTGTTATGTTCCTGTATTCATTGGGTAGGTATTCCCCCCTCGAACATGACGTATATACCTTAGCAAAGGTTATACTCATACATAATAATTGTAGGATTATACGGACTCCTTCAATCATTGTTTTTTTTTAATCTTAATTTTTCAAAAACATACTTATTATATTACCCAGTTAGCTAACAGCAGCTAGATTATCCATCAATAGGATTACTACTTTTTAGGGCTCTGTACCTAAAATAGAAAAAATTGAACCCTTATAGGATCACTTTATTGTCCGTCCGTCTGTCAAGACCCTTTATCTCGGGAACGCGTGCAGGTATCGAGTTGAAATTAAAATCATATACTCAAGTCTACAGTCTTTTAAAGCTGTGAAAAAATGAAACTTTTAAGTTAACGTAAAAAAAGATACGGCTGTTAATGCCGAAAAAGACGTATATTTCGAAACTCTCAAGGGAATCAAAATCTATAGGGTACTTTCCGTTGACCTAGAATCATAAAATTTGGCAAGAAGCAAAGTCTTACACCACAAGTAAAGAAAATAATCTGAAAACCATAAATATGTAGTTTAATAACAAAATATCTACAAGTTTATACAGAACTCTCGGTGCGCGAGTCCAACTCGTACTTGGCCGGTTTTTTCTTATATACCAATAAAGTTATACCAAAATCTTTTCATTAGTGAGTAGGTGTAATATTACACTCGTTTACCATAAAGTTATGAAGCTTAAATTTCTAAATATAGACGAAAACTTGAGGAGACGTGCTCATCCCCTGACCTAAATTCGACGCAACTGTTGTAGAATATATTTTGACTCCGTAGACGTTGTTATATCTCTACTTTATTGACTTAAATCTAACAGACGAACCATTGAAGACAGACTTTCTTTGTCAAAGAGTATTATTGAAGTCTACAATGGTACTGTTGAAGTCCGTGAAAATATAGCCAGTGGTTCAATGCAAGGTCGCCGAGGTCACAGGTATTTAGGTCATCTAGGACGTGGCCTGAGCCTTATTGCAGTTGTAACAGACAAAGGTTACTGTTTTATATCAGGGTGGGCCAAATGTTAGTTCCTTTTTGGAAAATAATCGATCTTGAATGTTTTCGTCTCTTTCACTCTGTAAGCTCGAAAGATTTGGTCTTTTTAAAAAACATATCGTCATTATTCTACCCTTAACTCAATTTATTCAGGGTCGGCGCAGCATGTCTTCTTCTTCCACACTTCTTCAGTTGTCATCTCAGTACTACGATTTTGTAGGAAACACATACAATATGAATTACATTAAAAAAACTGTTTACACTCAAATTGTTGGAAATTAAACTTAGCTAATCTTACTACTGTTATAAATGCGAAAGTTGGTGAGGATGAATGGATGGATGTTTGTTACTCTTTCAAAAACTACTGAACAGATTTGGATGAAATTTAGCACACAGATAGTTTATAACCTGGATTAACACATAGAATATTTTTAATCCCGGTAGCATGATCCCGTGGTATAATTATCGAACTCCATGCGGGCGAAACCGCGGGCTTAAGCTAGTAATTCCCAAAAACAGTCAGGTAAAAAAATACATAATCATCTGCCCAGCCTTTTCCAACTTTGTTAGGGTCGGCTTCCAGTCTAACCGGATACAGCTGAATACCAGTATTTTACATAGAGCGACTGCCTATTTGACCTCCACAACCCAGTTAGTACTGGGTAATACGATACCCCTTGGTAAGACTGGTTGTCAAACTTTTTAGGCCACTGACTATGTAACGACTGTCAAAGATCTACAAATGACACCCGGGACCAACGGCTTAACGTGCTTTCCGAGGCACGGAGGAAACTCGGTATGTAATGGGTTGTCACCCATCCACAGACCAACCTAGGCAAGCACGGTTTAACCTAAAGATCGAGCGGCTGTTTTTATTTAGCCACGAGCTCCTCATAATAATAGGTAAAAAATACATACAGTAATAAAAAAAGGTACAAAGTTCAATACCGAAAAATTATAACACATTGCAAATAAAACACACGAGTAATTCCAAAAACATATTACAATATTCGATTAGTTTTATATTCGGGGTCTGTAGCGGAAAAATACCCTTTCAGGTCTTTTCGACCAAAGGTCGGCTCGGGAAAGTAAAAAATAAGAAATTCAGCATCTATTTCACACGTCACTGGCTCGATACGAGATGGTCTATTAGCCACAATATTGCTTCTTTAGATTATTTCGAACCCCTATTTTATTAGAATATACAATGACCAAAGATTGTTATGCACACATTTGGCCAGTTATGTTTAAGTCCCTTGTAATAGGGGGCGAGTCTATGAGGCTTCGGCCGGGCGGGCTGACAAAATTTGGATGTACTTTGGGTACACCTTCGTAAATCTCGAGTTACGCACTACTCTGATTTTTTAGGATTCATGTGCGTATTGTATAATTATCTCTGGCTTCGGTGTAGGATAAACATCGTGAGGAAACCAGCATACCTTTATTTTATTTTTTTCGGGTGTGAAATCATCAAATGACCCCCCCCTCTCACTCTGGGCGGAGAGTAAGGGAGTGTCAGTTTGTACTGACTAAAACCCATCCATGTTCCTTCTTTGCCCTTTGTGTTCCAGGGCCACGGTATCTCTTTCGAACAGTCTCGCAGCTCTGGAAACCAGCATACCTGAGAGATATTTCTTGATGGCATTTAAAGCCAAGTCAGAGGCCCATGGGCGACATAAAAACTCTGAAACCAGGTTAGGCACTAACCTTACGATAAAGAGAAACTGCTACGTTACCCTTCGGGGATTACAGGTGTGAAAATTTCATAACATTTGTTTATTTAATAAATTCTTCTAACATATGGTTTATAAGCGCTAGATCTCTTGGAACCTCAGTCAAGTGAGCGCACACAATTCGAAAGCAAACTCATTTGATTTTCAAATAGCGAGAATTCACAACGAGACACCGTTTGCATTCCGTAGATATGGTCCAAGATCCCAGGGCCTCCCGATATTACTTATTTTCTCATTAACAAAATGTGGGGCATCGAGTAGTGTTAGCATATCTGCTAACTTGAGCCGACGGCCAATTTTTCAATGTCAGGTGCTAAAGTTGCGTAAAATATAAATTCTTAAAGCCCGAGTGCTTTTTATATTATTACTAGCGACCCGCCCCGGCTTTGCACGGGTGCAATATATACATATAAATCTTCCTCTTGAATCACTCTATCTATTAAAAAAAAACCGCATCAAAATCCGTTGCGTAGTTTTAAAGATTTAAGCATACATAGGGACAGACAGTGGGAAGCGACTTTGTTTTATACTATGTAGTGATATGTATGGATGGGATCTTGCTCTAATATCTTTAGGGACAGATCTTACTGTCTGCTTGAAACAAAACGCATTCCTTTGTTCCGTTTCTTCGGTACCCCGAACTTGGATGACACCAAATTATACTAGATAATTTTTATATTAAATGGGCCTACTCTTGACCTCAGTCTTGTCCTGAGGACAGAGATGAGGTCGACGATGGAACGAGCTAACCCAAAAGAAGCCTGTTAACTATATCGTTGGGGATAGTTCTGTACCGCGTAAATAGCTTTGGTAAATTCCACGGATGTGGAAAAACTAGCTAAATAGAGTTTTTTGTTTTGGGTGTGCAGTCCAGTCGTTGTTTCGCGCTATTTGCATTTATTTTTTTAACAATTGGAAGCACATATTTCATTTTTAAGTAAACTATTATTGTGTACGATCCGTTTCCATCTAAAACGCAGTATTATAAAATCCCTTGCTAAACATGCAGCACACATGCAGCTATGTAGGAAGCCATGAACGGTGAAAAAGTGTAGCCATTTACGAGATTCGTCACAGGCTATCCTGCGACGAACGGTGTCAGTATAAAAAGATCCCAATTGTATAACGTGTAACTGACCACTGACTTCAGCTTTCATTGTCCGTTATGTCCGTTTTCAGTCAGTGCTAAATAAACATATTTTCTTTCATTCAAAGTTCTACTTAATTTTTATAAGGATTCTGAGAGGAGCTACCTCACTCCAAATCAGATTGACGCTAACAAAAATTAACTACCACCCATCATATCCCAAACTTTTCTAATTCAAAAATCGGTTAACGAAAACCAGGACCGCTGTATCAATCATGAGAATTTCAGGCTTATCGGGGTCCGATCGCAAAACCAATTTAGTATTTGGAACGGTCCTCCCCTCCGGCCCTCCTACGTCGTGGCATAGCTACGTAGTATAAGATTCATTCTGAAAGCACCAGTTGCTCTATGAATGGGTCCATTCAATACTGTGGTGGGTCATACGCATGCGTCCTATCGATCTGTCGGGACCGCGCGGGAGGAAGCGCCGCGCGTTTTCCATTGTGGCTGTTGGGTCGGTTGTCGACACAGATTTTAATATTATTGGATGCAAATACTAAACCTGGATGCTTTACTAGCGAAAATACAAAAGAATTAAATAAGTCACCAAAACATTACCATTTGTTTGTAAGGTATTTCACAACTATGTTGAGGTCAGCTTCCAGTCTAACAAGATGCTCGCATTACATGGACCGACTGCCTATCCGACCAACCCAGTTATTGACTGGGTAAAACGATACCCCTTGGTAAGACTGCTTGTTAGACACACGGCTAATAATGACCGAATTTTAAGTTGAAACTAGCACTGCTGGTACGGGTAGCAGCTAGGAGAGAGTTGCCAAGGGTCGATAGCATTCAATAAGAGAAGTACCAATCCGGTCGCATCCTATAAGAATATATTAACTGTACAAAATCAGAATACAAATGCATTATTGTCCACAAACAGCGGCTGGGCAGCGTTCGGGAAGTTGCGTGGTATCTTCTCGTCCAACTTACCGCAGTGTCTTAAGATGAAAGTCTATGACCAGTGTGTTGCCAGTGATTACATACCGGACCGAAACGTGGTCGCTCACAATGGGCCTCATCAGAAGGCTTAAAGTCACCCAAAGGGCAATGGAGAGGGCTATGCTCGGAGTTTCCTTGCGTGATCAAATCTGAAATGAGGAAATTCGTAAGAGAACCAAGGTTACCGACGTAGCCCGAAGAATAGCCCAACTTAAGTCGCAGTGGGCAGGCCACATTGCTCGCAGAACGGATGGCCGATGGGGCCGGAAAGTTCTGGAGTGGCGACCGCGAACTGGAAGACGTTGCGTTGGAAGGCCTCCCACTAGGTGGACCGATGACCTGGTAAAGGTTGCAGGGATCCGCTGGATGCGAGACGTACGAGACCGGTCAATGTGGTGACACTTGGGGGAGGCCTATGTCCAGCAGTGGAAGTCTTTCGGCTGAAATGATGATGATGAATGTCCACAAACAGGGTTTATCAAATAGCACACATATAAGGATTATTTACTAACTAAATCAGACCTAAAATAATATTAGAAATATGTACATGACGTATCAACAGCAGAAAATAATTAAAGGGCGTCAAGAAATTCGTCCGCATTGCTGTCCACGGGGTAAGTGCTCAGTGAAACTGTTTCTGGACATTGGCAAGCACTTGGTCGGCTCTTCTCGTGACCAGAGGGCTGGCCTAGTTTTTGATCAAAGAATTAGCAATTCTTAAATTGAAATCATACCTGTAGTTTTAACTGTACATAGCAAAATAGAAGGCAATGATCAGCTTGTGTTTTTAGTACCGCAACAGCCATATATTGGTTTCTGTCTGTCGTAGTTTTAAGCCGTTATTCTTATTCATTTATAATATTATATTTGTGTTTCACAGAGCAGAAATATTTTACAAGACTTTTAAAGCTAGGAAAATAATCAAATTATGGACTCTGCTAAGGATGTATATCATTCTTATTACTTACTGTACTAAAAACAATCTACTGTAAGAATTTACATGAAATAAGAGTTTGAAATTAAGGGAGGAGCTCGTTGCTAAATTATAACAGCCACTCGATCGATCTTCAGGTTAAGCAGCGCTTGCCTAGGTTGGTCCGTGGATGGGTGACCGTCCATTACATATCGAGTTTCCTCCGTCCTCGGAAAGCACGTTAAGCCGTTGGTCCCGGCTGTCGTCTGTAGATCTTTGACAGTCGTTACAGGTAGTCAGTGGCCCAAAAAGTCTGACGACCAGTCTTACCAAGGGGTATCGTATTACTCAGTACTAACTGGGTTGTGGAGGTCAGATAGGCAGTCGCTCTATGTAAAATACTGGTACATCCGGTTAGACTGGAAGCCGACCCCAACATAGTTGGAAAAAGGCAGATGATGATGATGATGAAAAGTTTGAAATTAAATATTATTATAGGTAAGACTGGTTGTCAGACTTTTTCGGCCACTGACTACCTAACGACTGTCAAAGATCTATAAATGACAGCCGGGACCAACGACTTAACGTACTTTCCGAGACACGGAGGAAACTCGGTACGTAATCACCCATCCACAGACCAACCTAGGCAAGCACGGCTTAAAAAAAGATTGACCCGAGCGGCTGTTATTATTTAGCTACGAGCTCCTCCTTAATTTATAAATGTAAAAGAAAAAAATATATTTGATTTTCCGACACGCTCACCAAATGGAAAACCGCACCTATCCGGAATGTTACGTTTTTGGCAAATAGTGTATATGTATACAAGATATAGATTCACACATACATACATACATTCATGTTCACCACATGCATGTTATGGTAATATAGATTTGTTCTATAAATAGAACCGTCTATTTTAAAGTTAATATTGTAATTATAGATACTCAATGAAGCATTTAGTGAAGTTGATTTTGAAGTCTTTGTCATTGAATATCTATACCAGTGTACAAAGGCTTGCTTCAAAGTAAGACCATCATCATCTGCCTAGCCTTTTCCCAACTATGTTGGGGTCGGCTTTCAGTCTAACCGGATGAAGCTGAATACCAGTATTTTACATGGTGCGACTGTCTATCTGATCTCCACAACCCAGTTAGTACTTGGTGATGCGATACCCTTTGGTAAGACTGGTTGTCAGACTTTCGAACCTCTAACGACCTATAACGACTGTCAAAGATCTTCAAAGTAAGACAAGATTAAAAATCTTGAAGGACTAGACAAAGTGACATCGGTGAGAAAGATATTAGAAAGTTTAAAAACGCATGGGACTGCAAGAAGGTACCGAAAAACTGTGTGTCCCGTCGAAAGTTATTGTAGTAATATGAACCTTTTGTCCGCGAGTTCGTTCGGGATAAAACGTATCCTATGTGCTATTCCAATCTATAACCTATCTTCCAAATTACATTCAGGTCCGTTTAGCCGTTCTGGCGTGATTGAGTAACAAACAAACATCCACCCATTCAAACTTTCGCATTTATAATAGTAGTAAGAAGTAATATTTTGAAAAATATTGTAACGTGTTTAGGACATCTGTGTGACAGCTTTTTTAACGATGTTTTTTTTTTTATTTAGATTTGTTCCACACACTTTAGTGTCTGGAACAAATCTTTTTTAGACAACAAAGGAATATCTATTACATAGTTCAACATAAATTTTCGTAGATAGACGAAACTCGCCACATGTTAGAATACCTAGCTGATATTTAGTCGATTTTATTTTTCAAAAATTAATCGTTAATTTTCTTTACACTGGCAATACTGTCACTAAATGAATGTTATAAAAGCAACGGTTGCCTTTAGACTTTCTCTTACTTCTATCTACACTGTGCTAGGAGGCAGATACTATAACATTCCCTGCGAGTATATTTTTGAAATTTGAAATAATAAACGACTTTTTCGTATTTCTATTCAAATCCAAATCACTGCATTTTCTCTTCACGCCCATATCCTACACTTACTATCATATACTATTAAATGAGCAATATTTGTAATCACGTTCTCGAAAACTGCTCTAATGATTTTAATGAAAGTTGCAGTCTCATATCTGGGAAATTTCGTTTTCTCTATTTTCACCCAAGCAAAGCTTGGCCGCCCAATTATCATCATCTGCCTAGCTTTCCCAACTATGCTAGGGTCGGCTTCCAGTCTAACCGAATGCAGCTGAATACCAGTATTTTACATGGAGCGACTGCCTGTGGAGGTCAGATACCAAGGGGTATTGTATTACCTAGTACTAACTGGGTAGTTAGTACTAGGTAATACCGATACCCCTTGGTAAGACTGGTTGTCAGACTTTTTGACCCACTGATTACCTGTAACGACTGTCAAAGATTACAAATGACAGTCGGGACCAACGGCTTAACGTGCTTTCCGAGGCACGGAGGAAACTCGGTATGTAATGGGTGGTCACCCATCCACAGACCAACCTAGGCAAGCACGGCTTAACCTAAAGATCGATCCGAGCGGGATTTAGAAACGAGTTCAGGTATAGGTACCTATTAATGCAGCTGGATAACTTTCTCTTACATTGAGAAACCAGCTGACCTCAGCAACCTAGTTTCTGAGAAAACCGATAAATACTTTAATAAGATCAGACTTTCGATGTTACTTTCGGGCCTTTGATGAATACCTAATACCATTAATTGATTTTGAGAACGATGCTGATGGTAAATCTTGCTTTTCACTAATTAATACAAGGTACTGTTCAAGTCTCTCGATGCAAAAATTATTGCTAAGAAATGTCTTTTTTGCTATTATATGCTACTTGTACTTTTACACCCATTATAAGTAAAAAGGATGAAAGAAATGTGAGCCTAGGCTGGTACTAAGATCTGCAGTTACACTTGTATTTATAGTCAAGGTAAAGTAAGTACTAACTTTGACCTGTTAATTTATCAACCATAAACAAGAATTTGAACGAAGAACCATCAAAGAAAGCAAAACTAAGAATTCTAACTTTTGACAGTTCTAACTTCAAGCAATTACTAAACTACAGAATAAAAATCGTATCTTAATTACTTTTACCCAAGTAATCACTTTGACATGTTTACCGTATCTATAGTCAAGTTACAGTAACTACTTGAGTTTAAGTAATTACTTATGCAAGACAAGAATTTAAACGAAGTAAGAACCGTCAAAAAAAGCAAAGATAAGAATTCTAACTTCTGACAGTTCTAATTTCAAGCAATTCACTTTGCCTTTTTTTTAAGACTTCCTCCCTTGTATTGTTTATATTACTTCTTTTATCGTATGCAATATTTGTGTAGGGTGGCATTGCTATACATTTCAAGTGCACTAATATTAGTTTTAGACACAGAATAGCTGTACCGTGATTTCGGCTATCATTAACGTAGGTAACGTATGTACTGAATACGTGATAACCGTTTTAGCGTCGTTTTCCATTCCTAGTTGTATGATTTACAAGCAAATATTCGATACTATTTGTACCAGTGGTGAAGGATCCATACAACTCGATTCCTACCGGATTCCCTTAGAAAAATGGCACATACAGTATTCTACAGACAAATAATATAATCACATTCAAGATAATGTACTCCGGCTTACCTCTTACAAAAATTGATCCTTCGCTACTGATGTGTACTAAAGGTGGAGAATTGAAATATCTACTAAGAAGTTGCGATATTACAGCATAGTTTTCGTTTTCATTTCAGATTCTACAAACCTAATGAAAAAACTTGTGCTGTCTATTTTTTGTGTTCAAGATTTTTCAAGAGGATTTAATAACGAAACGGTTAAGTATAAGATTCTCTTGTCCTTTTAAAACTAAAGATCAAAATCTTGTTGAAATGTGAAATATGGACATATTTGACAAAACGCCGTGGCTGAATTAATGCAAGTTACGTTTTAGCACTTAGACACTCGAACACTTTTCTGTATAAATAAACGATATTTTTTAAACAAACATACACGAAATCACGTAAAGAATGATATGGCAAGAAAGGAGGTGTCTGGCAAGATGACGAGTAATAGAGAAGTATGGAAGAAGAAGACATGCTGCGCCGACCCCAAATGAATTGGGATAAGGGAAAGAGAATGATGATGATGTTGATACACGAAATCACGTATGTTCTGTATCAGTTTCCGTGGTGGTGGGCAGACACTGTAGAACGACACTTGCTCGACGATCTTTGTACATATCGACTGAGAACTGGCAGCGTTTCAAATCATTTTATTACAAATTAGCATTTCGCCCTAGTTTCGCCCCTTCCGCAAAAATTGTGATAGCTCTGCTCATATGCATGATATAAATATAATTTATAGCAACTAACACCCACGAATAATGTAGCTTTCTGGTAGTGAAGGAATTTTTAAAATTGGATCATAAGTTCCAGCGATTATCCCCTACATGCAAGCTTACAAACACATTTCACCTCAACTTGTACTGTGACTTACGGGAGATCTTCCATGATTGTTCATAACTATGAGCTCCCGATATTTCGACGCTGTTGCAAGCATTATGATCGCGGGTCGAGATCTCAAAATTATGAACAATCATGGAAGGTATCCCGTAAGTGACAGTATAAGCTTAGTTTTAAACCGTGAAGCTTAAAACAGTGTTTGACATTTTACCTATTAGTATAGATGAGATCACTTTCGTGCAACATCAGGGTGGGATTTGGTGTGGACAAATGTGCGGTCATGCACGTAAAGCGAGGAGAGATTATGGAGCCTGTGGGGCCGTTACCCATAACTCTGACAGGCTCTATGTGTCTCTTGGACGCCCGACCAGAAAGCGGTCGAAGTTCAACCATGTTCGGATCTGTCCATTCCCTTTCTTTTCACCTTATTCACACAGAAGTATAATCAGCTTATAATTTTCCCACTGCTGGGACACAGGCCTCCTCTCTGTGAGAAGGAATGGGTTATAATCCACCACGCGGGCCCAGTGCGGGTACACATCTTCGAATTTTTGGTTCTAGGACATGCCGGTTTCCTCACGATGTTTTCCTTCACCGTTTTGAGAGCAATGGTGATGAAATAAATTACACAAAGTAATGCGCCTGCCTGGGTTTGAACCCACGACTTACTGCTCGTAAGTCGGGGCCGCCACCACTGAGCCACCGCTGCTTATTCACACAAATCACATTTATTCTTTTGTCCATCACTATTACGCATACTTCATCCTTCATATACCTCCCTGAACATTCAGCGTAGCTAAGCGACACCCCGCAGGTCGCTTTTCGCCCCGCGATAACAATTGATGTGATGTGTGGCGAGCACCACCGCCGCCTCCGAGATTTACTTGTAAATTTCTAGCAACTCTCATTCTATTAAGACGCGACCAGTAAGGGATTAAAATTGTCCACACTCTGCAGTGCCCCGCTTGCACAGGCAAGGCTAAAAAAAAAGGCTTATTAGTGCCTGAGGGCGCCCGGAGCCGGGCAACAGGAACGCTCGCAACTAGGCCCTCTCCTAGCCATGCAGCTGTCGATACGGCGATCTTAGCTTGGAGGTGAAGTGATCTGACCACAAAAAGGCCAGATTTTCCCTTAGTCGCTTTTTACGGCAACCTCGGGATGTGAAGGGGTGGTTCTATCCTACTACCCGGAAAGCAATCGGTACGGTGATCACACAAATAAAATTTATTTATCCATGCTTTTGGTGTGCAACCCTGATACTTAAGGGTTGCGCCTCATCTAGCAGTAGCTATTTTCTTGTCATACATGCAGTTATTAGTGTCCCAATAGTCTGATAACCAGTGTAACCAAGTGGTATCGTATTACCCAGTAATAAATGGGTTGTGGAGGTTCGATAAGCAGTCGCTCCATGTAAAATACTGGTATTCAGCTACATCCGGTTAGACTGGAAGCTGACCCCAACATAATTGGGAAAAGGCTAGGCAGATGATGATGATTTTCTTATCACGATTTACGCTGATTATTTTCTTTGAAGCTGTTTTTATCTGATTTTTTTTAGTTTTATTTTAATTTACATAGACCTTCGCCTTAGAAAATACTGCTTATATAAAATGAATCAAGCGATATTGCAGTAGAAAGTTACCCTTATGTAACAAGATGGCGTTGACGTCGAATAAGATCGAGCTATGGTTTGGTTACACGATTCAGTATAAGAGTAGCGGCTGAAAATTCACTGAATTGCGGCTGTAGATTTCCTAGTGTGGGAACTGTCTTTTGAAATAGAGAGAAATATTGTGGAAAAGTAACAGTAGGTACTATATTGATATGTGTATTTACGTAACATAACATCGCACCTGTAATCCCCGAAGCGTTATACACTGTGACTTTTTCGTCGTTACAACGGCAGCCCACTTTATGTATCCAATGACTACTAAACATTCTTAAAAAAAAAAATTGGAATTTATGAGATTTTAATAATTTAAAAATAAAAATATTATTCAGTATTATGACGCATGACGTAGTTAAAACACCCTGCTGCGAGCGATGGTCTACTGAACTCGACCGCTGGGTAGGTATGTTCTCCCGTTTGACACGTAAACATTATTATTAGGATGTTTCATAATTTTATTTTAACGTATTTGTAATTTTCTTTATACCTATTACGGTTGGTAAAAAAAAACGCGCCCAGAGCTATTTTATGTCGGGTATTATTGAGAGGACGACCTTTGTAAGACGACTAAGAAGTCACGGTGTATAGAGGTGTACGTATGATAGTACACCTACATTTCGCCTGGCACAAATGTCTAATTCGCGTTAGTGGCTTAAATAATGACCCACCTTAAGGTCAGCGCCAGGGTAGCCCGCGAAATTCAATTTTTCTTAAGTTTTTTGCAATTTGCAAGTCAGGTTGTATGTTGATGAAAAATGAGTTGCACAAGTAACACGTATGTAGTTACAGAATTATAATCATTAAAATCGTCAATACAACCCTCTA
Organism: Noctua janthina; assembly: GCA_963576755.1. Taxonomy (NCBI): domain Eukaryota; kingdom Metazoa; phylum Arthropoda; class Insecta; order Lepidoptera; family Noctuidae; genus Noctua; species Noctua janthina. The sequence goes on along the minus strand of OY755075.1, from coordinate 8,147,332 downwards.
AACAAACATTAGCACTCGTTTCTTCAGAAATAAAATGACAGTTAATAAGGATATTCTCGTTTAATTCCTAGAACTCATGAGGTAAACAATACTAAACTATAATCATACCAATTTCAAACAAACTGATTTAATCGGACACGACCTACAAATTGTGAAAAATATTCTTAAACAAAATTTTGTACCACACACATACTGGTTTTTATTTTTTGTAAAAAAAAGGTTTTTAAACACTCCATTCGATAATACTTGCAGACAAAATACTGTATTCGTAGGGACAAATCATTTAATTTAAATTAACGAATACTAAAATTAAAGCTACGTATTCTAAAATACATAAATACGCGATTAAATTATGTTTTTTTTTATAAAAAATTGTAGTGAGAGAAAAACTTAAAGAGAGTGAAAAATAAAAAAAAAAACAGAGAAAATAAAATTAGATAACAAACAACAAAAAATATTGAGTTTAATGCCGATTCGTAACAAAGCCAATTATATTAAAATCTATTCCATCTATTCCTATAATAAACTGTGAATAAAGTCAAAATCTAGTTTTAAGTGCTTGAAACTTAGTCTTTATATAACCTTATTCAGAGTTTATTTTTCAAGGGTTTTGCCTTTAGTTGCTTTACATAAAAAATATGTTTAGACCAAAACGTTTCAAGATATTTCTTAATTCAATGTGACTAATTCTTTATGGCACGGCCTATTCTGATTAAAATTATAAAATATAATATGAAAAGATTCTGTAATAATATGGGATGTGATTATTAATGATTCTTTTTCATAATAATTGTAATTAGAAAATATTTTTTGTACAAAAATTAAGTTACAGTTTCACAAGATTTCTTGACTCTTTGTTAATATTATTTTTTACTGTAATTACATCAGTTAAAAAAAAAAACCCCGTTAACTGCTTTTTTATATTTTTTTAACATCACAAGAAATCACTAAAAAAAATTCAATTTATTACCCGACTGCAAATACAGGTTATGTTTAAACTGCAGAAGATGAAAATACAATATAAATTAAAAATAAAAGTAATGCTCAAAGAAAATGACGTAATAGGAACAACTGCATAGAGCTTAATATGCTACAAATACTGATACATGCTAGGAGTAGGGTATTAACAGTTTTGGTCACAAAAATGATCGACATTCGACCATTTTCTAAATACTAAATGGCTCAAACGGATGCCAGGAATCAAAATCAGGAATGCAAAAGGTGTATTTTAGAAGGACAAAATATATATCTAATACTGAAATAAAAATGTGTTTTAAATTGTCACAACGAGACTTCAGTTTTGTACGGTTTCAGAAAAAAAACTACACAAGTAGCGTAATCACAAAACTCAATTTTCGTTGCAACAATTTTAACAATATTATAATAATTATTACTTAAATGAAAGTTTTATGGCATTTTATGGCTACCTCATGAATCACAAACATTAGCACTCGTTTTTTTTTTCTGTACACTAATGTCCTAAAGATTTTTTATACATTAATATTTTTTTACCAATATTTCTGTAACAATTACATTTTTATTAACATTATGTTTTAATATATAATCTAATCTTATTTACAAGTTGTATTTTGTTATAGAATTGACCATTTTTTTATTAAATATTTTTTTTATTAAATATATTTTTTTCAATTGTAAAACTAGAATGTTTTGCGATAATTTCTGATAGTGAGGTGTTATTTTGGCCATTGAAGAGTTATTTTTTTTTTTAAATGAGTATTTTTCTATCAGATAATTATCCCAAAATATGATATTGTCATGACTTTTACCCTCCAGGCACAAAGTGGTATTCTTAACCCAAATTTTATTGCCTTATATTTTTTTTCTTTAATAATTTCACGAAGTTCTACATTTAATAATACTATTCGTAAAAATGTCTTTTTCATGGGGAAGTAATAAATATAAATATTTTATATAAACTAACAACTAAGATTGGTCAGGATTTAGGAAATACACACTTTTAAATATAATTGTATCTAAGTTTCACCAACAGTCTTTGGAAAATTCTACATTTTTAGCTTGAAATGAAAACCATTCCTTAAAACTATTAGCTACTTTGAAACAGTCATTTTATCATTAACACTAGAAACGTGATATTTACCATGTTTACTGATTTCTTAGAGTTCCTGATATTCTCGTTTCTAGTGTTAATAATAATGTTAGTGACCGTGATAGTTTAAAATCTTATAACAGTCATTTTATCCAAAGATTGTTGTTAAAGCAAGATAAACACGCATGCAATCCACCTACGGGTTATTCACATTATTTGTTCATACATTTGTAGGAAAATAGACTAAACATACGCCTCCACACTATCCATAAATCGCTTCAATAAATTCAACAATAGTTTTTAACCAACTTTTTTTTGGCACAAAACATTTGCCACTACGTTATTTTCCGGTTTGTGACTAAGGCACAGCTTTTGAAGGAATCTACTAATTTAGATCGATTTTCAGCTTCATTTACGACGGAAGAGAATTCGTCTGTAAAATCTATGGTCCTAGCAATCCATAGACGAGCCTTCTCTACGATTTAATTGTCAAGTCAAAAATTCTACATTAGACCCTTTTTTTTTCTAAGAAACTAGGCACTGAAAATAGCCTGAAATTCAGACAAAACAGGGTTATTCTATCTCACATTTTGTTCACATCATTCACTTTAGTCAAATCCATGTTTATTCTGTTCACTTCCAAAGTCACTTGTGTCTAAACTCTCTAGTCAATTGGTACCGCTAGTGGAAGGTCCCAGGTTCGCTTCCTGGTGTTTGTACTTGTGCGAGGTCATCTGGGACAGGCCGAGGACTGCAAAGCCACATTGCAGGCAGTGGTAGTGGGTTTGCTTCTTGCTGTGGATGCATTGAGGCTCGTAGCCACAACCTGTGAGAAAAAAAAGAAGAATTAAAAACTGTAACAGCATTATTTTTGGCAGACCGAAATGTAACTCTCAAAAACGGAAACCGATGTCTGTGTGTGCGTGTGTGTATCTGTGTCTGTGTGTGTATCTGTGTCTGTGTGTCTGTCTGTGTTTTCGTTGTTTGATGACATCGGTTTCCTCACTATGTTTTCTATCGACGTCCACCATACTGTACAGGTCTATCGTGGTGGATTACGCCTCCCTCCTCCCTCACTCTTAGAGAAGGAGGTCCGTGTCCCAGAAATGCGAATATTAAATGCTCATTATGTTAAATGTAGATCATATCTTCACGGTTATGATGCTCGAAGAGTCACACTTCACCAACTATGTTTTAGTTAACAGCAGAAAAGACCTTATTCAGTTATCAACTGACCACGAATCCAGACTCCAGACTATTTCTGCCTTATCCCATTTTTGCACTAACCGGATGCAGTATTTTACACGGAGCGACTGCCTATCTGACCTCCACAACCCAGTTAGTACTGGGTAATACGATACCCCTTAGTAAGACTGGTTGTCAGACTTTTGAGCCACTGACTACCTGTAACGACTGTCAAAGATCTACAAATGACAGCCGGGACCAACGGCTTAACGTGCTTTCCGAGGCACGGAGGAAACTCGGTATGTAATGAGTGGTCACCCATCCACGGACCAACCTAGGCAAGTGCGGCTTAACCCGAAGATCGATCCGAGCGATTTAAATGAATTGATGGACCAGTCTAAAACTAAAAATTTATACTTTAAGTATTTAAAATCTTACCTTTGCTAGGCGGGAACTTCTCGAACCCAGCCGCCTGGATAGAGTCAAGTTTCTGATGCTGCCGACGATGAGCAACGACCTTGTTGGTATCGGTACACACGAAGTCGCATTTCAAGCAATGGAAGTGCGAAGCCTTGTTCTGACCTGTTCCTTGGGCAAAGGAAACGTCTCATTTAGTTATATAGTTTATGGTGGTCCTTGAACAGGACCTGACAAGGTAAAGATTGATGAGGAAGAGGTGGTAGATGAAGACGCTAATTTTGAAAGAGAAATAGGACTTCACAAACATGGTCGAAGTAGTTATATCATATACAGGGTGTTTGGTGCATCACTTGCCAAATTTAACGGACTGAAAGATGGGGTCATTTGCTGTCTCTCCAGACCCAATAACTCATTACTTACCCCACAGATTTTTTAATTTATTTTTTTTATTTTTGTTTATACACCCTGTATATTAAATGCATGGTTTAAAGTTAATACTGTTGTAACTTTATTCAGGGGTTATTAATTATGGTGAAATGATAAAACCATTGGAATAGAGTCTAAGATTTGTTAAGAAATTTTAGGTAAACAAAATAAGAAATAAAAATCCTAGTAAATTTAACAGCAAGAGATTTTGAAAATTCTGTTTTAGTTTTTACAGAGGGAATTGGGTATGGTCCTTGGACCATTTTTGATGTAAGGAGGGTATTTGTAAATGAAATGTATACCAATGTACGTACGAACTGAATAATTACCGAATGTCGAAGCGTGAGGGCACTCTGGTCGCTTGCAGTACACGTTGGCACGGTACTGCTGGAAATCTCCGCCCATCAGAGTATCCAGTCTGAAAAGAAAATTATTCTGTTATCATTTGGAAAAACTAGCTTTAATGTAATTGATAATTCTGCAAATTAATGATATAAAAGAGCATGCTGAGCAAGCATAATCATAATCAGCCTATAATGTCCCAACTGCTGTGACACAGGCCTCCTCTCCATGAAAGGGAATGGGCTATAATTCACCACGCGGGCCCAATGCGGGTTGGTAGATGTCACATGTCTTCGAATTTTTGGATCTAGAACATTTCGGTTTCCTCACGATGTTTTCCTTCACCGTAATGCGCCTGCCTGGGTTTGAACCCGACTTACTGGGTTACCGTTGCTCTCTGCTGCTATGCTGAACTAATTTAACTTAAATAACAACATAGAAATGACGAAGAAAAATACTAATTCAATACTAAAAGTAGCTTGCATCAATTCCTCCAATGTGCAGATTTCAGGAAATCAGGACACGATATCACTCGTAGCCAAAGCTTTGAAATAATCGATGAATGTATTGTTGTTGTAGATATGGAGAAGAACAGTGAATTCATATTTACCTTTCGTGTCTGGCAGTGTGCTGAACAAATCTAGTCTTGTCGCAGAAGGAGTACCCACAATCCTTTCGCGTGCAATGGAAGTGGGTCTGATGCTCCCTGCAAATATAAATACATGGAATTAGTTAAATCAGTCCAGTGGATGCCGGGCATAGTTAATGAAGCCTGGAATAAGTTTTGTTGATATTTTGTGGTGAACAATTCCTGTTAAAATGTTAGACTAATTCATAAAATCTTTAAGGAAGGATGGAAAGAGAAAACACATAGTTTCATGAATCGATTTCATGGCAGTAATTATAAGATGGCTAAATGAGCTTGATCAGAATCCATATTCTGAAGCTGTTGTTTGTGTGTATTAAGATAAAATTGATGCTGGTAAGGGAATTCAACATGAATTCAATAAAAATGCTGTTATCCTAACTGATGCTGATAAACAAAAAGTAAATGATGGCAAAGAAAATAAAACTAAACCAAACGAACCTGTATCCACAGTGCTGATAGGCGCAGTCCTCGTTGAACCGGAAGCGGAGGTACCCTTCAGGAATGGGCTCATCCTTCATGACGCGCATGTGCGGCCCGCGGGTGGTGTGCGTTCTCCTGCTGACGGTACACACAATGTTAGTATGGAGTAAGTAAGACTACGAAGATATACAAAAGATAGAAATATAGGCAATGTCCTACATTAGATCGAGAAAAGAGGAAAAGCATAGAGAAGCCCTGCAGTGGAAATAATAAAACAACAAGATAAGAGCAGGTATGAAATGATGAAGTATTGGAGCGCTAAAGAAAAAGCACTGCTTGAAGAGATTTTAAACTTTAGTGACAATAAGGATATAGCATTGTTGCTCCAATAGTAGGTTTATCGATCATAAATAGAAAAAAACAGAAATAAGGGATTTTCTAGAATAGATGTCAATCACACTAAAGACGGTGTGCAAGCCTCTACTGAACTCAATAATATCATGATAAAGAGACACAGGAGACTAAAAAGAAAACTTCTAGAGAATGCAAAAAATTATATTTGTTTGCTTTCCAAAATAATCTGATGATGTAACTGTTAATGAAATTAATGGCATCTTTGTTTGAAGAAGTAGTCATTGTAATAGTATTTTTTTTAATATTTTTACTCACGTCTTGGCTATCATTTCAGCCTCCTTGTCTAGACCTGGTGGTAGACCGTGACCTTGGAGCAGACTCTGTTCCAACAGCAGCTCCGGAGGGTACAACATTGTTGGGTATAGAGGAAATGGTGAGCCTCTGGAAAGAAGAATATAATGATTAGCATTTTGTAGATGATACCTACTGATGTTAAATTGTCCATCAAAGGAAAAACATGCGCACTAAATGAGACACACTGAAGCAAATAGTGTTGTTATGACAACAAAATAAGCACTAAACTCAAATGAAGGAAAATCAAAAATAAAAGTGATGCGAGAACCACGATTTGAAGTTTACCCTTGAGAGAACAGCGCAACTTGTGCCAGTCCCGGAAGACCAGCCAGGGATGCGGTATATTGCTGCTGTATTTTCAACTGTTCCTGCAGACTGCCTTTCCTGCCACCAGCTAAGTACTGCTGCAGGAGAAGGCTTTGCACTGCCTGTACCTAGAAGACAAGGTAATACATTGGTAAATTAACCTTTTAAACGCCAGAGCTTAAACGCACGCGCGTGCCCTCCACGCCAAGCGACAATTTTACTTACCGTTTTTCACATATTTGTGTTGTTTGGCGTACAGGGCACGCGCTTGCTTGTCACGTATATGTGACAATGGCGTTCAAAATATTAAGATGGCTAAAAATAGGAGGCCGAATCGACATTGAAAGATTTTGAAATTTCATTATATTAGAAACTTCAGGCCTTTTTACAAACATTTACGTTAATACCACAGTTTACTTAAAAAAATGTGGTTTTTAATGAATTAATATCATGTCGTTAATTATTGGAGCAAGCCAGGATTGTATGAATGCTTCTCCAAAATTTTTACAAGCATCATAAAAATAGTTATAAAAAAAGAATTTACATGACAAATTACCTGATCAGCAGGATTTGGAGGTCTCTGGCTGTGGCTGGGAGAAGGCGCCTGACTGGTCGACGATGATGATGCGGTAGACGGTAATATCGAAATCTCCGGATATTCCCTTTCCAATGTCTCCTGTGCGCAAAAATACAATCTTAGTTGAATGGTAAACGATGACGTCATAGGATGTGAATGGTAAAACCAAAATTAAATTTGAATGTACCAAACGTTTCTCACAATACGAATGAAGACATTGACGCAATAAAAGACAATGGCGTGACTGTTATAGACACTGTACATAATAGTCTCAAATTAGCTAACATAGAAGCTATTAATACCTTGCCAACTACTTTGAGGGAGTTCCCTTTCATTGAAATCAATATTGATGTTGACAATACACTCACAAAAGCTTTTGTATCATAGACACAGCTATCAACTAATCATTTACCGGAAGAAATAATTATAATTTTACTGATAGTTTTATTCACCTTAGTAGCAGCCAATCCAACAGGACCAGGCTCCATGGCATTGCTATGCTTCTTCACCATGTGACTGAACAACAGCTTCAAATCCACATAAGCTTGACTGCAATGAGGGCAATGGTAATGCAGGTTCATTCCCGTCGAATTCTTGTTCAGGGGACAGGTCTGATCGTGACACGAAGGTGGAATGGTGGGTCCTGTGACCTTCGGGGGTTCGTAGACCTTCTTCTGTTCGTAGTCCATTCGAGGCTTTATGTCTTTTGATGGAGAGGCATCGTAGATGCTTCTAGGTGAAGGTGAAGACGTGTTACTGCGAAGATGTGATGACGGGTAGAAGGTTCCTGTCGCTTTTACTACTGGAATAAAAAGTGTTTCAAGATCAGTTAAGGGAACAAAATTTTGTTTAGGTTTCAAAAGATAAATTGAAAGTAAGGAAATATTTTGAAATACATAAAGTTGCAAAGAAAGACACTCACCGGACACGTTATCCTGCTCTCTCTCAAACTCACTCTTAATAGAAAAGTTAGAAGGCATAAAAGACTCATTAGGTTCCTTCATTGAACTAACGCTATCAACCGACGCCCTTTCCTTCAAAGAATAGTCTTTTGCTTCTTCAAACTGCTTCTCCTGTTCAGTCTCACTTTTGATAACAGGAGTTCTTCTCCCGTGTTTATGAGTAGCCAAAGCTGAGTATTGAGTCAAAATGGCTGGGCAATTATTGCCTTGAGCGCAATGGAAGTGTGAACGAAGTTGGTTCTTGAAGCAGCTCTTTCCTCCACATTGGTCGAAGGAAGAGAAGAAGTCAAAGCCTTCTACTAAGGGGCTGACTCCGTGAGCTTCCCTCATATGGGTTTCCATGATGATGTGGGTTTCTCCAGCAAAGCTGCAGTTGAAGCAGTGGAGGTGCAGCCGTGTCATGCGGAGCTGACAGCTAGGGTATGATGATGAGCAGGTATCAGGGCTTGTGAAGACCTCGAAGTGCTGGAATTTGATGCGCTGTGGAAAAAGACGCGATCATAAGGATTGAACAACTCTTAAAATGATCAGTTTTATATTAGTAGGGTTACAAGTATACACTTACAGGGAATTCTTCAATTGTAGGAATAACTGGAGACGGAATAATAGGTGGTAACTGGTTACTTTTCGGTAACTTGAACGACGTAAAAATGGCTTGAGGAGTACTATTATCAGTCCAGACTTCGACCACTCGATTCTTCGGTGGTCTTCCTCGTTTTCTGCTGAACATTTCATCCAATGAGGTTGATGGATTGGCATGTTGTGGAACTACTCCAGGACTTGGTCCAAGGTTTAATTGAGCATGTAGGTTCGGCGTCAGCTGTGAAGATAAGCTTGGCGCCATTTGGGCCAGCTGAGCCAAATTTGGCGGAAGATTCGGCAGATTAGGCACTTGTCCGAGTTGAGCCGCCATATTTGGATGCAACTGAGCGGACAGTTGCGGGGTAAAGTTCGGAGCGAATCTCGACGCTAAGTTCGGAGACATGGGGCTTAAAATCGCGTGCTGGCGATGATGTTCCAGACGTCTGAAGGGATGCTCTTCAGAAGAGAGGATGACAGCTCCACAGTTCTCCCAAGTGCAGTGGTAGTGGGTGATGTCCCTGATGTGCTGGCAGGCAGAGTTGACGCAAGGGTTGTGTCGGGTATACGTCACGAAGTAAGCGTCAGTTACTTGGTTCTGTTGCTCATGCTCCATTACGTGTTTTACCATGGTTGTGTGGCAGCTGTGGAGAATAAAGAAGACATGTTAAAAAATATACACCAAGTAAGAAGTAACTTCATCAATAGTAAAGCCAGAACAGAACTGAACGTGTCAGTCTTCTAGGCTTTTGATATTGGTATGCTACCATATACTCAAAAATCTGACAAACTGAGGGGTCGCGTGTTACCCAGCAAACTTGGAGGCCAGGTAGGCATATCATTATCAGAAAAATCAGAATAACTACTACAGTTTTGATAGCTTACCTATGTGCCATTTTGCAGCCATCAGCCAGGCAGTGGTAGTGCTTGTTGAAAGCGCTGCATTTGTTGCATTTATCTTCAGCCTCTTTAGCTCCATTGAAAGTTTCTATGTACTTCCTAGTAGCCTCTTCAACCAGCGCTGGGTTCTGTAAGGAGAATAAATGGTTATTATTAAATGATTCTTGACCTTGTCGTATTTCCGATTTATTTAAAGTTTCGGTCACATCGTTACCCAGTACAAATTGCGAAATGGCTGCAATCACCGGTCTTTGATCAAAACTTTAGTACATTATCTGTCTGCAGTCCGGTTCGCGATCTGTCCTTACTGATCTGAACCTTTTGGGAAGCTTTTTTAGTCTTGTGTGTTTTTGATCATGTACTTTTACAATAATATCTTGCTCCAGCATAATATGTCTCTATTAACTCTAACAAAACCTGAGTGGCGTAAAATCTTTCAATTACACTCCAGCCACGTCATCCCATACAATAATCACTTCATTATCATGACTAAGTGTAAAATTGCTACTCACGAATGGATGCGGGTAGTCGGAATCCATCATTGGATTGGACATGTCGTCATCGATGTGGAGATTCCCGCCCGGAGAATACATGCTTAGGTCAGCACCTTGCTGCATCAACGCGTTTTGTATGACTGAAGTTGGAAGCCTATTGACAAAAATATTAGATTTAGTAATGGTCCTAGTGTGTCGTTGGTTTTGAGGTCACAAGCATGGTTGCTGAGTGGGGTCCTTGGTGGGAATACCAGGTCAGACAAAGTGTAATTGAGTTTTGTCATTAGAAATTACTCAGTTACAGCCCGGAGTTTGAAAGTTGGTGGTGTGATGCACTCGTGGCTCGGAAAGCACGTAAAGCTGTTGGTCATGCGAATAACTTCTCTCCAGTCATCCTGGGTTGCTGTCATTCCGGTCTATGAGAGCAAGGGAAAAGAAGATGTCCTTGCGTTATATCACTCTTATAAAGGGTGTAAATAGACCCTTAACATAAATGAAAGGCACTTGTTCTCCCCGTCTTTGCGATCATTTTTTTGTTCTAGACCATACCTTCTAGTTACGGAGATATTGGGGGTCAAAGTTCCAACTTTTTCAGAAGTTTTTTTTTTTTAAATACATGTTTTTAATGTAAGTTTTTTACTTTACACACCTCCACGACCCCCGTACTATTCAATCCATCCATCAGCACAATGCTTTGAGTGCTTTCCACCGAGTCCTACCTTAAAACGTGATTTTACACCTCAAAAAAAAAGTCGTTTCCCAGCAATATATTTTGCGTAAAGTTATTTAGTTTTATGTACAGAATGCTTGGTCGACGGCTATGTGAAGGGTCTGTTTACACCCTGTATCTTCTGTGACTTTGGTTTGTCTCCGGTAAAATGGCCTTGACCAAAATTCGCTCAGGAGCATAATTATGATTTAGTAAGCACGGTATTCCCTATACGTAGTTCAACTGAAGACTCAGTGGCTTTGTGACTCAGATCTACAGGCAATGTCATACATGATGAGATATGTGTTCGGAATAAATATGTTTGATTTTGTTCCTAAGTATTTGACGACGTACGTGATTAAGTGCATGTTACTCATGCCATTATCTGCTTCAATTATGAAATGCCATCTGCCACCGTTCCCATCTTCCCTTTTTGCTATTTATTTTTTTAGTAATTGTATTATAACTGTACGAGGATTTTTTTGGCGTATATTGTGTTCTTGTCATTTGTAGATCTTTGACAGTCGTTAGGCAGTCAGTGGCCAAAAAAGTCTGACAACCAGTCTTACCAAGGGGTATTGTATTACCCAGTACTAACTGGGTTGTGGAGATCAGATAGGCAGTCGCTCCATGTAAAATACTGGTATTCAGCTGCATCCGGTTAGACTGGATGCCAACCCCAATATAGTTGGGAAAAAGGCTAGGCAGATGATGATGTATTAACTGTACGAGGATTTTTTTGGCGTATATTATGTTATCAATATAAGAAACAACAAAGCGGCAGAATTTACACAAATGCTCACTAACAGCGCCTCTTTTTCAAGGCCAAAAGAAGCCTCCTGTTTTTTGGCCACGTTGCCTGACACTATACATTTCTCTGTATTGTGGGTGCATTTACAAACTTTAAACACACATACACAAACAGCCAGACCCGGAACAACTACCTGTAGGCCATACAAATATTGGTTTCATGCGGGAGTGGAACCCGTGACTCGTAGCGCAGCAGTCAATCACTCAGCCACTATGCCAACCACTGTATACAACTAATATTTTCGATTCTTGCACCAACTTGATACATGAAATATTTTGTTTCAATTTGAATGGACGTTTATTGTACACATTCGTTTAAAAACTGATAATATTTATTATACTGCGATCTTCTTGCTGTTATTAAAGCCAACATTGTATTATTATCTTCTCTTTTGTTTTAGTAACAAGACTTGTTGCTACGAAGCTGACTATGGAACTGTGAGAAAAGCCCAGAATGGGTTTAAAGCCACTGCTAATTTCTTCCAGAAGAGTTAAGATAACTTTTCTTGGGCTCTTAGCCCTTCATCTTTCACCATCATCCACAGCCCGTCTTCACCCACTGTTGGGTATAGACTTCTATTTGCTTAACCAAACTCCACGCTCCTGTACCAGCCTCATCCAAGATTTCTGAACAATGTCGTCCGATTTTTTACTGCCTGCTGCAAAGTCGCCTGCTTTCAATGTTGTCTATAGCCTGTTTTACTTACTACTTCCGAATAAGTTTTGGAAACTTGTGTGTCACTTGTTTTTCTTTTACATTCATTATTTATTATCTGTCTGTGTTTTAAAGCTCGATTAATAGACCAAAACTGAGCTGTCTATTAATTGAGCAACAATTGCAAATTTAGTAAAGCAAAATATCTTACCCAAAACTCATCTCCTGTTCCTTCCTCTCATGCTTCCTCTTATGAGTGAAGATCTGGCTGCTGGAGTGCAGCACATAATTGCAGTGGGGCCTGATGCAGTGGATATGATTGCAGGTCTTGCTGAACCGGCAGTCGCGGTACGGACAGGCCTCATTCTTCATGTACTTCTTGAAGCCATCCTTGGATAGAGCTTCGTCTTTTATGTGGTAAGTCTTGTGTTTTTCTGTGGAAGGTAGGTAATATTGATTAGAAAACATTGAGGACTCTTTACACATTCTTGAATACCTACAAGCTGTTTATAATTTTGTAAGTAAAAGATTTTGTTGTTTAATGTTAGTTTACGAGTATATGAAGACTAAATAAACAATGAATAGATTGTGTGAAAGTTACATGGCCGTAAAAGAGAGAGAAGACAACAAAGATGATGGCTAAAACAGATTATTATGGGAATAAAACATTCTGCATAAACCCAAATAAGTTGGGACAAAGTCAGGAGAGTGATAATGTCTGTTCTTGTTAAGATATTGAGGTATATATTATTGATGAAATCAAAACTGTTGTCAGATTTACCATACTCACCCATGTCAGCCTTGTTCTTGAAGGTATAGGTGCATCCAGGTCTTCTGCAGTGGAAATGCGTGGTCCTCTGACCAGCGAAGACACAATGAGGAGCAGCACAGCTCTCAGTGGCTCGGAACCTCTGGAATCCCTCCTGAAGGATGGCAGAGTCCTTTCTGTGGTAGTTGGCGTGCATTTGCACGTCTGATGTTGATATGTATACCTGGAGAGAAAAAAAAATTAAATACGCTCGCCCCCTATTACATGGGACTTAACCATAACTGGTAAAATGTGGATACCTCTGCCTAACCGTTCTTATATCAGAAGAAAAAAAATTTGACCAGCTTGTTTTTTTTTTTTAAATTTTAATGAAATGCCAATATAAAGGGTGTAACAAGACCCTTAACGAAGGTGAAAGGCACTTGTTCTTCTCGTCATTGCGATCATTTGTTTGTTCTAGACCATACCTGGGAACCTTCTAGTTACAGACATATTGGGGGTCAAAGTTCCAACTTTTTCACAAGTTTTTTTTTAATACAAATGTTAATGTAAGATTTTTACTTTAAACACCTCCACGACCCTCATACTGTTCAGTCCATCCACCTGCACAATGTTTTGTATGCATTACATTGAGTCCTACCGTAAAAACGTGATATTTTACCTAAAAAAAAAGTCGATTCCCAGCAATAATTTTTGCGTAGAGTTACTTCGTTTCTAATGCATCGTTGACGGCTTCTTGAAGGATCCGTTTACACCTTGTATTAAACTAGCTTATTCATGTTGTTGTATTAGTTTCTTTCCCATACTTTTTATACCTATTGAAAAGCATTTCTAACATTTTAAATTCATTTTAAAATTCTTCATTAATTCCCCAGGTTGCGTGTCAATTTTGTTTTAATAAGTAGCCTTCGAGAACCGTCTAATTGGCAGTTGTTTCTCTAATTATGACACTGTACTTGATAGGTTGATTAAAACTATGTAAAAAACTGGAAAGTAGCATAAAAACAGTTATTTATTTACCGCGTCTAACGCGATTACAGATACAATTCAATGTTAAAAACCGTTAACGCTTGAGCAGCTGGATTAATATTAATGACAAAAGAATAAGAAACAAGTTATAAACAAGCTATTAGCAACATCGTAACGCCAATTTATAAAACGGCCAAAACGATATTTACTTATAAGTGGCCAGTATTTACAACTTTGCCATTATATCTAATCAAGTGCCAGGGTGGCCCGCGAAATTCCAATTTTCTAAACGTGCAACCTGACACTGACCTGTAAATTGCAAATATTGTAAGAAAAATGGAATTTTGCGGCCTATCCTGACGCTTCCACCGTAAATAAAACAACATTGCTTTCACATTTGTGTCTGTGTGTGTTCACTTGGCTCTTTTGTATTATTTAGTGTAGTTTTCAGCATCATTTAAATAATAATGGGTAATAGACTCTTAACATAAACGAAAGGCACTTGTTGTCCCCGTCACTGTGATCATCTTTTGTTCTAGACCATACCTGGGAACCTTCTAGTTACGGAGATATTGGGGGTCAAAGTTCCAACTTTTTCACAAGTTTTTTTTTAAATACATGTTTTTAATGTAAGATTTTTAGTTTACACACCTCCACGACCCCCATACTATTCAATCCACTCATCAGCGCAATGCTATGAGTGCTTTCCATCGAGTCCTACCGTAAAACGTGATATTCACCCCAAAAAAAAAATTCGATTCCCAGCAATAATTTTTGCGTAAAGTTACTTAGTTAGATGTACAGAATGCTTGGTTGACGGATATGTGAAAGGTCTGTTTACACCCGGTATATTACGAAACTATTAATACAGGAATGAGTAGCTAGTATTAAGACAAAGGGTTCGATATTTAAAAACGCAGGTATCTACATACTTATTGAGCTTAAAAGCTCTATAGTTACAAACGAGATCATACGTCACTTCCTGTGCGTACAGCGAATCAGCGATTATATCAAGAGGATGGGCAGCATCCTGGCTTTGTGCCTCTATCAACATTTTACAATCACTAATATGTTTGCCATGGAGTAGTCTTTCAATAATATTCTATCCCAAGGCACGCACCTCTGATTTTTCGGACTCATTTGCGTATCGTATAATTATCACTTGCTCCGGTGAAGGAAAACATCGTTAGGAAACCAAACCAGCATGCCTGAGAGATACTTCTTGACGGCATGTAAAGCCAAGTCAGAGATCCATGGGTGGCATAAAAACTCTTGACACCAGGTTAGGCACTAACCACACGATAAAGAAAGAGGGAAGATGATATAAACTATAATATTAGCTTACCTTATCACAGCCATCTTGAATACAGTGGTAGTGGGTCTGACTGCGGTTGTGGGGGCAGTCGGTGAACCGCTCAGAGCAGTCATCCAAAGGAGAGTACCTCATGAAGCCATGAGCTAGGGACTCGTCACGTTTCTTGTGCCACTGAGGATGGAATATAAAATGTTAATTGGAGAATATGAGCATTTGAACCGACTGTTGACAATATAGAAGAGGATAATGTTTTTAAATTCCTCGCTGGTCGAGTGGTAGCAAGCGCCTCTGCTGAGCATGAGGTCCTAGGTTCGATTCCCGGGTCGGACAAAGTGTTATTGGGTTTTTCCATCAGGAATTTCTCAGTAGCAGTCACGGAGTCTGGATCTGTGCCTAGTTGATGGCAATAGGCTCGCCCCCTATCACATGGGACTTTAACATAACTGCCGAAATGTGGGTGTACTATGAGGTACACCGCCACCACTGGCTTAATCCTTCGGGGACTACAGGCCTGATGTTATGTTATGTGATGTGTTTAATAATCGATTTAGAGTTTTATTTACAAGTTATTCTAGCTCCTAAATCCTACCTACCTGAGTGAAGGTTAGTCTTACTAGAATAGAAGCTGAACACAATATGCCGTAGCAAAGAGCTAGACAGAACATGAGTTGAAGACGTTCAAGAGTAATCCATGACTACATGACTTCCTCCTTTTACAAAAAAGAAAACGAAATTGATGTAGTGCTACAAGCATTATATTTCACGATTGCTTTTAAATCTTACCTTGAAGTGTCTGATCATCTCTTCCTTCTTGCAGAACACTCTGGCTGTACAATCCATGCAGTGGAAATGCTCTCGGTAGCCCAGGTCTTTGCAGTAAGAGGAACCGCATTCCAGAGTCGAGCTGTACCTGTTCAAGAATCAAGAATATTAGTAGAAATATTACGGAATATTTGAGTTATCAAAATCTTTGTTCTTTTGAGTGCCAGTAAAGCAGACTAATTTATGATATTTGTTTTAGATGATGACGTATCTGTTCTTGTTATTTTTTGTAGCTCTACTCATTAGTCATTAGAGTCGCTATTGCCATCTCAGTTCAGTACAGTTTAAACAAAATGATTAAAATCATTACCCAAATTAATATCCCTGTGTATTGAAGCAAAAAATCTACACATCACGTCATCATGACTTCTGATAACAATTTAATAACGAACACGAGAAAAATTCACGCTCCACAGTACAATATAAAAAGTGACAGCTAAATTATATAAATAATCATTTCAGTAGCTATACCTCTTAACATATCTGGAGTAGTCAACTGTAGTCTGCAAAGAATTCTTCCTCGCCTGGTCCAAGTGGTTCAACGCTGAGAGCAGACCTAAACAAAATCGAAAAAACTCGTTGATACAAACAAAAAACTATATTATGCTAATACATATCGAAACAATCATAACTAACGATACATTCATCCATTCCTTTTCCGTCAAACTTATTCTTTTGTTTGGAACAGCCAAATCACCTCCATGCATCATATTCAAACGAACAATGTAGTGTTTTCATCATATTTTAAAACTAGTGAGTCTTTTGGTTCGGTTTGGTCCACGTTTGCGTTCCCGCTTGATAGTTAGAAGTTTTTCGTTCAAAAACAACTTAAACGCCGGCCGGGTTGTGTAAGCGGCCCCTCCCCGTATCAAGTTTTGGAGTATCAAATAAATTATTATGGTAATTAATCAATGTTTTCTCCTAGTCACTGCGGAGCGGCCCATTGTGAGTGATCGTTGACTCTTCGTCTATGTACACTGGTGCACGAAACTGTTTTTGTGTATCGATTCGTTTTTTAACAAGACCAAAGATGTTATCTTTTAAATAGAAACGAATGTGTGGATCGAGAATCGAATGTTTAACACGTTGAGAATTTTTATTTGGGAAATTGAAGCGTTTCTTATTGATGTTACGGTTAAGATCAGGTTTAATGCGCTTGATAAATGAGTTCGCGATTTTGCGAATAAAATAAGTTTTCGATTACTGTCTCGACATGGTTAGTTTTTAATACATTCTAAATTTTATAATACTCAAGCTTGTGATCGAAAAACTTCTTTCAAAAGTTACAGTATCTAAGGGACTGATTCAGTTAATTTCTTCGCTTCTTTGTCCTCATACAAAAGCACTTCTCCATATAACATTACTAGACAAACACATATGTATTGAAAAACTTGCGTGTAAAGTTTTAAAGAGAATTAAACTTGAGACGTTGATGTCGAAATACCGTCGCTTTTTTTTACAAAATCGTTTTTGAAAGACGAATTAATACCTATACTTATGTAGATTAGAGTTGAGAACACAATGGATGTTAACATGTAGCTAGATAATTTGTGTGTTACATAAGTCGTGCATGAATCGTGATTGTAATAACGGACGGGGTTTTAGTGTGAGCAAGTTATTATAAATGAATGAGGGTACGAGGTACACTTGCTCCGTGTGTTTAGGGTTGGCCAAATTGTGAACTAAAAGTTTTGATGACACTGTTGAAGAAAGCGATGTAGACCCTTTTAAAGCAGCTTACAAATCAAAGTATTAAAGCATGTAGATTTTATGTTTAGTTTCAAAACTGACTCAGAAATAATAAAGACAAAGAAAGGTTTGGCAATAACTGTGATGATTTTAGTTGTTCATAAGAATTTTCTAAAATCCAAAAGATTTTTGATATACCAGCCCTAGTAGATTTGATTGTAACGGAGTTAATAGCTCACGACTTGTCGGCGATAGTGCGAATATAGAAAAACAATTGAACATCGACAGTACCTCGTATTTATTGCCTCTAATTTATGGAGATTACCGATAAGATTAGAACCAAATAAGACAGTTATCGAAACTAGTAAATTATAACACGGTTATTAAGAAAAAGAAAATACACGATAAACACGAAGAAGCAATAAAAAATTGGGGCAACATCTTCAAAAATATTGAAATGAATGTTCGAATTAATGTAGCAAATATTTCAATAGCAATATTAAAACATTAAAAAAGTAACCTAACACAGTTACAACCAAAGCAAAGGATTGAATTAAATCTGAGTAAGTTATAAAGGCGATTGAAGACGATAAAAAGTTACGTCCCGTTAAGATGATTTTATGCAAATTAATTTGCTTCAGTATAAAAATGATTGATTTCTAACAACTAGGTCCCAAATCAAAAGAGATTGCAGTAATGCCAAAATAGCGGGTGGCTTCTAACCTACCATTACATCCTTCAAACATTCTCATGATTTAAGAAACTTAATACTCTTTTTGGGAGTGGTGTACTCCGTACTAATTAAGATGCCCATATAAATTTCATATCGCCGGAATATTAAAAATATACGTGGCGCCTTAAAATTTCAAATACCGATGGTTCCAAAAAGACAATGGGAGCTCGAATCAGATAAGTACCGACATAATAAACATCCATAATACTGTGGTAGGTTTTTTAGGAAATTTCGTAAGATATTGTGCCGGTTCATTCAGGCGAAACAATGGATCCTCATAATGTCCTACATAATGGGTTTTTGAACTCGCTCAACGGAACCACGAGTGATCGAAAGTTCTTAGTACTGGGATTTATGATTCCGAGGAAATTGGGTGGGGACTTCCTTTTGAATTTGATTGTCGTTGACAACTGAATGCTGGTGGGGTCATTGTTGTTAAAGATTCGTCATTTGTGAAGATAGTCGAGTAGGAGAAGATGACATGAAGTTGGTACGAAGAAACGATAATGAAAAGATTGATATTGGAGTACTACAAAATTCTAAGGCTAACAATGGCATACCATAACGCGAGGAAACAAATAAAGCTTAACCACAATTCAAAATGATCAAATTGCAGCAATAACTCTAGTCGGATCCATAAAATTGATTCGCCTCAGTCTATCTAGGTCCATTTTTTTAGCAGATCAGGATGTAAAATAAACAGACAAAGTGGATACAAATGTACATAATGACTATACAGATCAACGCGACTCTAGAAATAATCATGACTATACGTATAAAAAACAACAAAAAGCCAGAACTGAGTGTTGGCAAAAAATAAACAACGAAATCGATATAATTCACACGATTCTTGAGTTCCGACGGATGAGAGTAACACATTGCTAGTCTTTATCTTATGAAACTATTAAAGTAATTTGCATTACTCATTTTGAAGCTGCTAAAGTATTCTGCAGTAGCCTTTTAAAGGAATCTCTCTAAGATAAGCTGTCTGCTTTGAAGAATTGTTTCTGACGCCTCCGCCATATTTATAAATTATATTAATTTTATCCTCAAACAGAGACAATTCGTTATTTTACGGCAAAAAATGATACAGAACCGAAACTACGTGAGTGTACTCAATAATTTTTAAATTTCCTGAGACAGCTGTGACCCGAGTATGCTTGGGAATCCACATAATCCTTCTCTGGCATTTAGTTAAGTAGAAAACGAATGAATGTCAGTGTGTACTGTTCCGTTTTGGACACACTTTACAGTTCTATGACTAATTGAAATTAAAATGTCACTTTAGATTTAGATAAACGGATTTGTGTGGCTGATTTTAGACTGTTGTTCGAAGAATATTCGTTTCAAATGCTTGCTTCAGATCAATCAATATGGGATTTAAAATATTGTTTCCTAGAATCACTTTAGATGATTTTTCTGATAGACTGTTTTTGCCTTTCGTTGTTCTTAATGTATGAGTGATCGGTCAATTAAAACTTGAATCAGATTTTTTGCTATACTACCGTTAGCTACTTGTTTATAAATTCGAACAATCTGTAATCATAACCTTTGAATACTGTAATCAATCTACTCGCAAAACTACTTTTCCTTCAATGACGATCACCAATCATTTTACAAATTAAAAACGAATACTTTCAAAACGCATTTGATGTCTCTCATTAATTATTCCATTGTCTTCACATCGACAATCAGATCATCGAGCAAGAGTTCAATAACTGCATCAATTTCTTGCATCAGTACCCGTCTTCCATCTAAATTGACATTTACTCTCTGCAAGTATGTCTAAAATGTAAATGCGGTTACTACACACACCGATTCACGTGTGTTCGCAACTATTTGCTCTTTTGTAGCCAATGTTGAATGATCTTCAACTTTATTACAACTGTATAAGTTAAAACTCGATTTGTCCAACTGCAAATTCAAAACATCTTTGGGAATACATGTCCAGTTTAACCTGATATGTAATGTTGATTACTTTATTAATGTTTTTATTGAAACGAGAGATCAAGTTAGGTTGGGCTACGCGGTCAATGTGATAGTATATTAAAGTGAGGCTGTATCGCAGAGGAGGTAATGAGGCGGGGCGATGGGTGTACGTACGGACAAAGATCTGACTATTGACATACACGAGATCATCTATGTATAAGTATCTACTTAGAATTCTTAAGCTTATTAACAAGTTATGATGAAGACTTGTTTTGTGACTTAAAATATTAACGGCAACAAAAACAGAGGATGGAATACTTCAATAGAGAATGTTATTGAATACAGTACGTGTATGGAAGTTCTCGTATATGTAATTGAATAAAAATATGAATCTCATATCTCATAATTTGTAGAGAACCAAGATGAATCATACCATTCCTTGGAGCGTTACGTCAATTGATGACCAATTTGAGAATTCTGTTGGAATCATCTTTTGTAGCCAACTTTGACCTCTATGTCCAGGAATTATGATTGTAAATTGGGTGTGAAATGATTTGTAAGGATGTATAACACATTGGTCATATCCTAAGTACTTTTTATTACAATATTTCGTTTCGAGATGTTCAGATAAGGGGCGATGTCTAGTTTTATTTTTCCAAGGATCAGTTCTTATTGTTGGTGGTACATTGAAATACGTTTTAGCGTTTTCCTGTAACGATAGTATATGTTTTTAACAGATATTCTTATTGTTCTGTATCTTCAAATCTTTTTGTTGTATTAAGTTATTGTTGTGACAAAAATTGTAGGTATCCAATTTGGCGTTACATATTTGTAAAGTGCCATTTTCCTCATGATGTCTTAGGCAGATAAACTAAAATCTTTGGGGCTTCCCAAGGTTTCATTCTCGGCCCCACTCTATTTTAATCTCCACAAAAGTCAAGTTGTCAATCAAAATCCTAATGATAACGGTAAAATCTGTAACTCGATCTCCGAATCGTCTTATTAAGACCATCAGTTAAGTTATAATTGCCGTGTATTGTGTACAGTGTAGTTAATTGTCCATATTAAAGTTAGTAATGATCATTAATTACTTGCCAATATGATTTCAGACGTTTACACGGGGCAGGCGGTCGTAAACTCTAGTCGGCGGATGAAAGGGCCGAGATAATTATGAACGTACGCATACGTAGATCAAATCGGGATCCATCGATCGATAAGGGATCTAGATATGTTGCACCGGCGATCACTTGTTCGTATTACGTTTGTTGATGGCAATTTTATGTGCAATGTAACGCCGGATGACGTACGCGTTTTGTTACATTGATTTGTTTATAGTTAGATATGGCGATGATATTGATTATCTTTTATTAAATCTCTATCTGAATTGTGTGTTTGATGTGTAATCATGTCGGTGTCATTACACAATACTTCCGTATGTTTTCTGAATCATAACTCTGAATAAACTGTACTTTTATGTGTTAACTGTAAAATTTTACACTCGGAATCTTCCTCTGCTTATAAAACAATTTCTTCAACTGTCTTTAAACCTTCTTTTGATAGAGAAATAATTAAAGATTCATTTAAAGCTATAAAGTGTAAAGTAAATCCAACAATGTCTATGTCAATGGCAAGAGATTCGCCATCACACACCATGCGACTGCGCCGTAGATCTTCGTCTTTGTTCGGGCATCTCCGTCGTCCGCCGCACGCGCTGATTGGAGTAAATGATTCCGCATGATCTTGTTTGGTTTTGTTCTGTTTACTCTGTCTCACTTGATGGTTTACGGTTTTGTTTTTAGTTTTGTTCGAGCAGTCAATTAGAGTAGACGTTTTTGTTTTAAGAAAGCTTTCACATAGATTTTTGGTGGATTTAGAGACGGAGATATAATTTAACTTTTGGAGTCTTTTTTTATTTAACATTTTTAATTTTCTTCAGTAACTGACAAAAGAGAAATGAAAAACTAGAAAATATTTAAACCGACCTCAAGAATGTACAGAAAGACATAAAAGCAGAAGCTCCAACATTATATTATTAGTAAAGAAGGAAACGAACAACATAAAACGTAGTCGCACGCGCATAATGCCAAGTGCACGTTCAATTTTCTCAATACTTGACTGGTCTAAACTTCGGGGCGTGGTTTCCAATACAAAATAGGTAATTGGCTTGCGAATCGGATATTTTTATACCGCTAAATGTCACGAGCGATGTGGTCACACGATATATAAAGATAAGCGCGTCGTTCATGTGATTATGGTGTGAGAAGAGTATTGCAAAGACAGTTCAGACAGTTGCAATTCTTTTCGAATCAGAAGATATTTCAATGAGTTCTGACTGTGACAAATATCATCATCATCATCATTTCAGCCGAAAGACGTCCACTGCTGGACATAGGCCTCCCCCAAGTGTCGCCACATTGACCGATCCCGTGCGTCTCGCATCCAGCGGATCCCCACAACCTTTACCAGGTCATCGGTCCACCTAGTGGGACGTCTTCCAGTTCGCGGATGAAGAAGACGTGACAAATATGATGTGTGTAAAATATGAAGCAGTAAATTTATCCATGAGATAATATCAATCAATTAAAAAAACTATTTATTATAAAAGCGCTCTTAACACAGGAAATGAAAAACAAGATGCAACATCCAATAATAACGTTACAGATCCAATTAAAATTATTGAGAATATAGCTATTTGGAAAATTCCACTTGCAACCAATGGTATGGCTGCTCTAAGTAAGGACAATTACGTGTCCACGAGGTGGGCTACCTCACTACATGAACGTGCACTAATTGAAAGAAAAAAGAATTTAAAACTAAGAACACAGAGCCCACAGGTTGATGGATAGACGAGCGCGGACCTTCGACGTCGCGGATCGATTATGTGGATTAATGCAGCGATAATCGATACTTTTTGCTTGTTTTTCGATCCAATTCTTTTTGTTTCCGAGCAGGTGATATCGACTGCTCCGTGTTGGTACCCCTCGTATGTATTATCTTAAGTTTATGGATCTCATTATCGATTTAAAATATCAAGATTGTAATAAATCTCTTTGAAATTTTGTTGTGTTTCGTTCTTGAAATATGGTTTTTAATGCGCTGTGTTTGTATTTATCCTGTTTGTGTTATTTATTCTTATGGCTTTCTTCCGTCGTTCAACGTTTTCATGGAAATTGTTACAGTAACTTACAGTGTCTCCCAAAAATCTACATAATTTAAGACCACCCAAGGTCTATTCTTAAAACAATAAACACTAAGACGAAATATCCAAATCAACCGATGAAATAAACGCTAATTGAGCGTTTATAGTCAATTAGTTAAGAAACTCACTCACCACACATAAACGGACGACTTCTGACAACTTCTAAGCTATAAATTATCCGCTTAAATACGAAAATCCGTAGCCACTGCAATTAAATGTGACACTACGTTTCAACGGAGAATCATATAAAATGGATGGAAGTTAATTCAAAGTAAATCATAAAATTATGAAAATACGACACGTTTGTGCTCTAAAATATAAATAATCTACTAAATCTTCGGCAAACAGTAAAGTTCCCATATGTATGTATTGTACAAGAATTTCATCGAGGAAGATCTACACTGCAGTAATTTCTATATTTATGCCTTTTACTAATGTGGGAAGACTTATGTTTGGCGAGGGTATTTGACGTGTTTGTATAATATTGTACTTGCCAAATTAAGATGGCTGAATCTCTATTACGAATGCATTAAGATGCTTATTTAATGATGATGCTAACTAAAGTGAGTGTAACAGTTGTTATTTTCACTTCATTATTAACTACCGAATAAAGTTCTGCAAACCTTTTTATGGTAACAATATTAAAATAATGTTTCTCATTCTACTTGATATGCTAAACAATGCATATTTCATTAGCATTTGAAGGGTACGCGGAAAAAATCACAAACACACCATGTGCATGTTCATTTCACAAAAATGACAAGCGACCATTCAAGGTAACTGTCAGTTCGGCAACATGTTGAATATTTTGAACAAAGATGAAAGAACTATGACAAAATTGATAGTAACAATAAGACAAGAGACGATAATTTGTACAAAAATAAAGTTAAGAACGAAACTATAAATATAATACCTCTTCTAAGAAACGTTAGCAAAGAACTACAAGAAATGGATAAATAACATTCAAGTGTGTACAGGAATGGTAGGATAAAATAAATAGACAACGCAAACCAAAGAGCTTGTACGGTAAAGGAACCTTTTACCTTTTATAACATAAAAACGACCACTAAGGCGCGTCCGGGTCATATAATGCATTATAATTTTATACAAAGATACAAACTGCAAGAGCCGAATGAATATGCAAAAGAGACTTGCATGTAGTGCGGATTGAGTTATTGTGATCGCTTGGTCGTGTGCGTAAAGAGGACCATCGCCATTCTATCCGTCCTGCGCAGGAGTGCGTGAATTTGCGTCTGTGTGTAAACCGCACACGCATCCGAAGAAATGCATATTTTATGACGTCTACTCACATTCTGTGCGGTGCCACAAAGAAATTATACGCGCATTAAATCTGTGGAGGTGTGATTTTTTTTTATTCGTTCTTTTTTTTTTTGTTTGTGACCTTTACGAGAGTTTTAGATAGGTTTTATTTAAGATGAAGCGAATTATTATGGACGATGTGCTTTGTTAACGACAGTTCAGACAGAAATTCCGATTTGGTGTTGTAAAAATGAATTATTGTGATTCGTTTCGTCTACAAAAAAATCGTATCGACGATTTCGTAACCTCCTCTCTTTCGAAGTCGGGTTAATAGATTTTCCGATAATCTTAATCATTTTAAATGTTCGTCTATGACAGGACAATGTAAGTATAGCTCGAAAACTCGTAACAATACATATTTATAGTCTCAAATGACAATGCCACATAAATAGTAACAGGTTGTGAAGTTGCTAATATTTGTGAGTTTTTGAATTATTAGTAGATAAATAATCTATTCGTTTAAGAAGAATGAATTATTTACTTTGACGCTAAGGGTAAAGCCTTATTCTCAGATAGAGGAAAAACGGAAATTTCAGAGCAGTGCAATTGCAATAATATATTACTTTCTTTATCGTTATAGACCGACCGCTTTAATGGGTCCTCGCGTAGGTATCAATTTCAATGGAATATTCTGAAGGTTGATCAAGTATTGGTCCAATTATTATCGTAAGACCTACGTGGATATGTTATGGTTATTTTAAAGCAAATAACCTGTGGGATATTGGTAGGACTTTGTGGACGCTTAATGTGCCTTTGATGGGGCAAGGCGGAGGACTCATTAAAGCGGTCGGTCTATAGACAGAGACACAGTGATTTCTAACTTTGTAAATGCATAGACTGAAAACGTATTATTGGTTTCGTATTTGTTATGCTCTTGCCTGTGTCTCTTTAGAAAAAAAAAACATCACATTAACGACTCCATAGCTCCTATTCCCGGGAGGATACGCAAGCCAGCGTCTATGTTAATTACCAAAGACTGCTGATGTGCACATGTGCCGCTCAATGGATGCACTGTCCTATGTTCAGCAGCTCTGAGCGGAAGGATTCGCTTCCTTTTCATGCTGACCGGGAGATTTACAGTTCCGTGATGGGTGGGTTTAGATTAGTGAGAGATAAGAGAGAGATTAATCAATTTCTCTCCTTCCATAGGCGAACAACACAAACATAACATCACGCCTGTAATCCCCGAAGGGTTAGGCAGAGGTGTACCTAATAGTACACCCACATTTCGCCAATTATGTTTAAGTCCCTTGTAATAGGGGGCGAGCGATCAACCGGGCGCAAATCCAGACGCTGTGGCTACAGCTGAGAAATTCCTGATGGAAAAACCCAATAACACTTTACCCGACCTAGGAATCGAACCCAGGACCCATGCTCAGCAGTCGCGCTTGCGACCACTAGACCTAACATTCTGTCATAAAGAAATATTTATTATTCCCGTAAAAAATAATTGTCGTAATGGCCCATTGATTATGATAAACGGAAACCTGAAATCATCAATTCATTTTGAGCAAGCGTGTTGATCAATGTTTAAAGCTTCAATTTACCCGTCAGCACAATGCTTTGAGTGCATTCCATCGGGTCCTACCGTAAAACGTGATTTTACACCCCAAAAAAAAAAGTCGTTTCCCAGCAATAATTTTTGCGTAAAGTTACTTAGTTTGATGTACAAAACGCTTGGTTGACGGCTTCGTGAAGGGTCCGTTTACACCCTGTATAAGTAAGTATGACATAAATGCTTTTATGGAATGCTCTAATTGGTAGTAAACTCGATGTTCGTGTCCGTCACAAGAATTAATATTCCCGACTATAATTAAGAACATTGGTTATTTTAAATTGTGCTCTGTTATTATCAATAACTTTCCAAATTGGAGTCATAAATTAATAAATTTTGAGATCACAGGAAATAATCTAAAATTTGACAAGATAAATAATAAAACAGCAACTTGAAGTACGGTTAATTATAATTATTAAAGACAGTTCATATGATACGATTTCCGCAAATTTCGAAAACGAATCGCGAATCGATAAAAAAATCGGTAGAATATCAAAAGCAAGTGCTTCCGGCTACGGAACACTAACTGATCAATAAAAAACGACAATAATTAACAACTACTAAAACTAGTTTGTCAAATTAAACGATTTTTACGACCAATACAATCCATAATAAGAATAGTGTTGTAAATGTAAAGAAATCGTTTCAATCGAAATCTAATTTAGAGTACAACAACCTAATCGATTAGAATGGATTAATTAATCGATTAAAATCGTTTCGGCTTGATCCCGACTAAATTAGAACATACGTAAGTAATCACGTACATTTTTATTTAGACCGGTTAAGCGCGAGTTGCCGCAAAGAAGTGGTTCCGTATATTTTAACCAGTATTGATAAATGTTGAATGTCTTCATTACAGTAAAAACTTGATTGTGTCCTGGTGTGTTTGTTAATTGTTACTCCGTATTTTTATTTTAACAATCTCTAGTACATATGGCGACAAGTGTAGCCACACAACTCATAGAATATGTTATAAAATTAGCTAATTGTGCAAAGATTTTACTGTAAATGGTGCTAAACTTTTACTTCAAACCCACATTGCCTTCTTTTAGACCTTTTCTGGTATACTGAGGTATCTAACAGTAACAACCTACAGTCAGTTTTTCAGTAACAGTATAGTGAGAAAATACATATGGTTCTATTTAATGTAAACTATTAATATATTTGAAACTGAAGAGCTCGTGGCTAAATAATAACAGCCGCTCGGATCAATCTTCAGGTTAAGCCGCGCTTGCCTAGGTTGGTCTACGGATGGGTGACCACCCATTACATACCAAGTTTCCTCCGTCCCTCGGAAAGCACGTTAAGCGTTGGTCCTGGCTCTCATTTTTGGAGATCTTTGACAGTCGTTACAGGTAGTCAGTGGCTCGATAATCTGACGACCAGTCTTACCAAGAGGTATGGTATTACCCAGTACTAACTGGGTTGTGAAGGTCAGATCAGGTCGCTCCATGTAAAATACTGGTATTCGGCTGCATCCGGTTATATTGGAAACCGACCCCAGGCAATAAATTTGGGAAAAGACTAAGCAGATGATGATCAAAATATTTGAAACTGTTTTATTAACACTACGGAACCCAAATCATTGAACAATCGACAAATAATCCGATAAAAAAAACTCAATAAATATCCATGAACCTCGTAATAAACAAGAGAAACATAAGAACAACACGTTTTAATTATTGTAATTAACAGATTTCTGTATAAATTATAACTCTATCGCCTCGGGAATACTTCGGCTAACACAATTTGTTTAGAGCGAGACAAAAGATTCGTTCCACTTAAGTTAGAAAGAGAGGGAAGGTAACCGAAATGAAATAATCGGCGATTATAATCAGACAATCGTCTGTCATTTTTCGATAATTTATTTTATGAGTTCAGATAAAAATGGGAGTAATTCTTATGCGAAAGTGATTTTGTTTTATTATTCGTTGAATTTTGTTGCGGATCTTATAATGTTTGGCAGAAATTGTATTGTTAATAAAAAACCTAGCTTTTCGGTAATCGGTATTTCTTAAATTTTCAAAGATCGTTGGGATGTATTCAAAATAATTTAAGCATTGAGTTTTCTTTGGGCTTTGTAAACAGTGCGTTGAAAAGACTCATCATCATCTGCCTAGCCTTTTTTCAACCATGTTGGGGTCGGCTTCCAGTTTAACCGTATGCAGCTGAATGCCATTGTTTTACATGGAGCGACTGCCTATCTGACCTCCACAACCCAGTTAGTACAGGGTAATACGATACCTCTTGGTAAGACTGGTTGTCAGACTTTTTGGGCCATTGACTACCTGTAACGACTGTCAAAGTTCTACAAATGACAGCCGGAACCAATTGCTTAACGTGCTTTCCAAGGCACGAAGGAAACTCGGTATGTAATGGGTGTTCACCCATCCACAGACCAACCTAGACAAGCACGGCTTAACCTAAAGATCGACCCGAGCGGCAGTTATTATTTAGCCACGAGCTCCTCGAGTTCGAGCTCGAGTGCGTTGAAAACACTAAGTATGTTTATTTCTTTAGTTGCATTTTCTTCTACTTAGGTTTTGAAAATCAGGGACTGATATCTGAGTGCTGTTTTTTTAAAACCACGAATTTAAGGCAAACATAATATTTACTAGCTGCTGACCGCGACTTCATTCGAATGGAAATTTTGATGAGTATGTGTGAGAAAAAAAAAAGTTGCCTACGTGCTATTCCAGACTATAATCTATCTCTGTACCTAATTTCATCCAAATCCCTTAAGCCGTTCTGGCGTGATTGAGTAACAAACACAAATCCATTCAAACTTTCGCATTTATAAAATAAAATTATTTGTATTAAACTGTCCGCCTTTCTGTCTGTGGTGACCGTAAAATTAATATTAGTCATCACTACAAATAATAACGAATAATATAATTAAAAACAATCCCGACTACATTACATATACTTATTTATATATTATAATTCCATACTTATGTTAACGTATGATTACAAACGGTCTCAGATGTGCTGCGGCATTAATTTCCAATGAATTGTCATTGAATTTATTCGCGAGACAAGCCGAAGGGCAGAAATGTTAATGAAGGTATATGTAATGACTGAATTATCAACTAATGATATGTATAAGCACTTTAAGGTTTACATGGGAAAATAAGAAGTCTTTGAGTGGTTGGAACTGCCTTTCTACGACCTTACGACCCCAAGAATGGTGTGGCAGATTTTAAATCCATCTGACAATCAGTCTTACTAAGGGGTACTGTATTACCCAGTACTAACTGGGTTGTGGAGGTCAGATGAGCAGTCGCTCCATGTAAAATACTGGTATTCAGCTGCATCCGGCTAGACTGGAAGCCGACCCTAACATAGTTGGGAAAAGGCTAGGCAGATGATGATAACATCTAAATGATTTTAAACCAAGTGTTATTTAAAACTGTTAAGGTTATGTAAGTTCTTGGCTCACTCAGGACTAAATATCTAAGTTTTACGATGTAATAAAATATTATCACAAATGTTTACTAAAACTACCGCTTTCAATCGCGAAAAGATTCTAGTCACCAACTGCCTAGCCTTTTCCCAACTATGTTGAGGTTAGCTTCCAGTCTAACCGGATGCAGTTGAATACCAGTATTTTACATGGAGCGGCTGCCAATCTGACCTCCATAACCCAGTTAGTACGAGGTAATACCTAGGTGATACCCTTTGGTAAGACTGGTTGCCATACATTCGGGCCACAGACTACCTGTAACGACTGTCAAAGATTTAAATGACAGCCGGGAAAAACTTAACACGGAAAGATCCTTATAGCACTTTAATATTCTCTAATCAATAAAAATCTAAATTCAAACGTTGTCTAAGTTACACTCCATATCTGATCTCTATTAAAATTTAAGAGCAAGGCATCTACTATCCTATCAAAAATAAGACAAAAAGAAACTAAGCCATGTAGTAAGAAGAATGTCAACTTCAATACCCTTTATTTGCTTTGTCCCCAACACAACTGGGATGTATCCAGTCGCCTAAACTTAAGAGCAGTCTTCCCCGATCTAGTGATGTGACCTGCTTCTACGACATGTCGCAAGCGACTGCGCCAGTCGCACGACAATCACGGCGACACACCGGACGTACTGAAACTAAACTATTATAAGTAAATGGGAAACGGTGTTTGTCTATTAATGCAGTCCCCTCGCGTATACGGGATAAACGGCACAATTGGAAATGTGTGCGGAGATTTTATGATTTGATTTGATTCGACAGGAAAGTAAATGAAAAAATCGTGGCGAGGAAATGTTTTGAGTATGAATGTGGATGGGTATACGAGTGGAGGATGACCAAAGAAACTATGGACGGACTGTGTGAAGGATGATATGGCAAGAGAGGAGGTGAGTGCTGAGATGACGAGTAATAGAGAAGTATGGAAGAAGAAGACATGCTGCGCCGACCCCAAATGAATTGGGATAAGGACAAGAGAATGATGCTGTTGATGATTTGATGCGATGGGATTAAAAGCCGAAGGAGCCTTAGGATCTAGACAATGGACCAGCCATAAACGAAAACGATGGTGTTAAATTCAAAACTGAAACTTGACTAGAAGTCAAGAAGACAGGCTGATAGTTGAAAGTGATACTAGAAATACAAAACGTTTTGAAAATGATTCCCATTGTCTAGGCTCTCAGGTTAAGCGGGAATCAATAATACTTGCAGGCGTACCTCCTGTTATGTTGTCCTTAAATGTGCCATTGGGTTTTAATCAGGAATTTGCCTAAAGTCAGTTTTTGCCTGATAGATGGCTATTGGCTACTGCTACGGCTTCAACATAACTGACACAAAGTGGGTCTACACATTCGCCCATCATTATCTGCCTAATCTTTTCCCAACTATGTTGTGGTCGGCTTCCAGTTTAACCAGATGCAGCTGAAGAGCAGTATTTTACACGGAGCGACTGCTCATCTGTCCTCCACAACCCAGTTTGCACTGGGTAATACGATACCCCTTGGTTGGGCCAGTGACTACCTGTAACGACTGTTACACCTTCACATACTTGGTTCCACGGAGTCACTTATATATGCCCAAATAAACACTACAAATTCATAATTCTTTGGGCCTGTGACCCAGCTGTGAGAACGTTATTCCAATAATGCTTATTTTAGACATACAGGACCTAAATCCCCCAGCCTTTTCTCATCAGCCAGTAAACTAAAAATAGTAATAAAACACATACAAGAGACCATCTATTAACGTCACCCAGAGCTCCCTGCGCCCGCGCCGACAATTGAGTGAATTCGCCTCTATTGAGCAGATTAGTGCGCCGAGGTTTGTACAATTACAGGGGGAGGCGCGGGAAGTAGGGACCGCTGATTGTTACCTAGAATTGGGAGGAATTTTGATGTGACGTTATGAGTGGGAGGAATGAGGACAGGGAACTCAAATGATGGTAAATGGCGGGATGAACTTGTTTCCCATCGAAAGACAGGCACTGGCAACATACAGGATTGAGTGGAAAAGGGGGAGAAAGGCCTTTGTCCAGCAGTGGGGCTATACAGGATAGTAATCTAGAATAGTTTTCTGAAAAAAAAAACGACTTTCTATGGCCAACCTAGGGTATCTTTTATTGACAATGAAGCTTGACGAATTCTCAGAGAAACAAGTCTGTCTTGGATCCCGCAACGAAATTAATCAGAAAAGAATAACGGACGAATAGCAAAAACATAATTTCCACTGTCCTCCGTATCATCAGGAGACAGAACAAGGTCAATAGGCACAAAGGGACACTTACAACTGGGATAAACCCACTTGCATGGTAGTAGCCCGGTTGCCTACCATCACGGATAAGTATTACCATTAACATGTATGCTAGACCCTAAGGTTAATGTATGGAATATTATTTTATGCTGTTTAATCAAAGATTGAGGTTCTTTAACAAGGCTGCGGGACTATTCGAAAGAGATACCGTGGCCCTGGAATACAAAGGGCCAAGAAGGAACATGGATGGGTTTTAGTCAGTAGAAGTCTGACACTCCCTTCTGCTCCGCCCAGAGATGTCATTTAATGATTTCCCATCCGATAGTAACCAAATATTATTTTAAGAAGTTAAGCCAAGATTATTTCCTATTTCCAGGAGCAAGAAAGTTGCAAGACCATCTGAATTTATTATGAAAAAAATAATAACATTAGATATAGTACTTGTGTTTTAGCATGGCAATAGCGGTCATTGCCCTTTCCCTGATATCTCTTTACATGAACTGAAACCATAAACCGTGTACTTACCGTTTCTTCTGTTAATGTTCAGGATCACAATCAATGTCAATTCAGGGGCTATTAACAGGTTTGTATACGTTTTTTAAAAGAAGAGATTCAATAAATGTATGTGGTTCAATGACCGCTATTGCCATGCTAAAACAAAACTACTATAGTAGTATTTACAGCAGTAAAATTTAAAACAGCTGACACCTTTTCCATAAACAGCGTAAATGAAATGATTACAGCAGCGCCTACAACGGCACATTACATCATTAGTGTTGCTTATAAAATCATTTTACACAATCATCTTCGGACTAGCAGTTAGGGAGGCACCTGCTTTATGGACTTTGGACTTAACACACAATTGTAGGATATAACACGCAGTTAGGATTCCCACTTAGGTCATGGAGACAATAGGCTAAGAAATAAACTAGATCTTGTTGAAGGATATCGGGATTTGTAAATAAAAACAAACGGATTGGTTGAAAAAATCGGATTGCAATTTTATTGCTGATGTTTGATTCTATGATTATGGTTCTGGGGAGGTATGTATTACTTATCATCATCATCATCAGTCTACAGCAGTCCACTGCTGGACATAGGCCTCCTCAATCACACGCCACTCAACTCGATTCTCGGCAACTCTCATCCAGTTGCTACCAGCCACCCTGCGAAGATCGTCGCTCGACCTTATGTTAGCCGATTTGCGGGCTACACTCAAGAACACGTCTACCCCAACGGTCATCGGTTCTACATCTAATATGGCCGGCTCATTGCCCCTTCAGCTTATATATATTTATTACTTCTAGCTGAAGATAACATTGGGGAGAATAATCGTTAATTCTATTCTATTCTACCCTGCCACATTTTCTTTCTAGTCGCATTTTACACTAAAAACCACCACCACTGATGAAAAAGTAAGTCGTGTTTTGGGATTGTACACTCGCCAGGACATCAAGTTACCCGAGACTGTCAAATTTTCTCAATCAACCTTGAGCCTAATGCTTTAGCGATAAAGTTGACAATCTATTAAAGAAATTTGACAGTTTGATGTCCTGGCTTCTGTACTTATAGATCAGCTGTTAAAAAGTGCTGACATAAAACAAAATACTTTTTCTTGGAAATGTAGGTGTCTTAAAATAGATAGGTACTGATAGAGGTGAAGTATTACAAAGAAAGTGTTACAAACTGTGTGCCGTGGCCATACATGCTTAACTGTTTAAGATTTAATAAGTACATACTGTTCATTATAATTGATGATATGCCGTCAACAACACTATCGTTACTAAAAACTGCCTACAGGCAAACGTGTGTGCGTATAATCACACAACTCGAAATTATCGCTATTTTTACAAGCTTTCTCATGACATAACATCACGCCTGTAATCACCGAAGTGTTAGGCAGAGTTACTATAAAACCTAATAGTTATACATTTCGCCATGGTTAAGTCCCATGTAATAGGGGGCGAGTCTATTGCCATCAACCGGGCACAAATCCAGACTCCGTGGCTGCTACTGAGAAATTACTGACGGCAAAACATAACACTTTGCGCAAACTGGGAATCGAACTACCTCACGCTCAGTCGTAGAGCCTGCAACCACGAGGTACTTCATAAGGTTTCTCGTACAACAAAAATTGTAAAACCGACAGTTCTTATTCTTCATTATCGTGTGGTTAGTGCCTAACCTGGTGTCAGAGTTTTTATGCCACCCATGGGCCTCTGACTTGGCTGTACATAGTGTATATGCCGTCGAGAAATATCTCTCAGGCATACTAGTTTCCTCACGATGTTTTCCTTCACCGAAGCAAGTGTTATAATTCGACAATACGCACATGAATCCGCGAAATCAGCGGTGCGTGTCTTGGGTTCGAACTCGAGACCTATGACTTGGCAGTCCGACGGTCACACCACTAGGCTATCACTGCCTACCGACAGTTCATTGCTCTTTAAAACCAAATATTTGTGTGGAATCGTTAATTAAACCAGAAAATGTACCAAATGAGAGATCATAGAATAAATTAGAGTTGTGTTATTTTTCACGAGTCGATGTAAGAATGCAGCATTTACTGGATACCGACCGTTTGTTTTCAATGTGTTTGACAAACGCATATCATTATTAACTGTCAAAGCTCTTGTTTGCATTCATAATGAGGTTTTTGAAAGAAATTTTGAGAGAATAGTCAGTGTGTTGAGTTGGGAGTCGACGAAATAAAAGAAGTTGTAATGTTTGTTGAAAAACAAAACGCGGTTGGCTTCCATATTTATAGCTTTTTTAACCGATTGCGGTGAAGTTCAATAGGAGGGTTATGTTTTATTTTTGGATATAAATTGGTCATACGGGTCAAGTCGATAAAACCAATTAATTAATTTCAATATCTCTATCTTATTCTTGTTAAGCAAACCAATCGGCATTTGCATGAAATGGCTCTAACACAGCAAATATATAAAATTCTGAATGACTGTACAAGTTATTTTAATATTATTAAAATTATTAACGGGGATGGCCTACTGCAGGCGTAATGTTGTGTTATAATATTATTATCAAGATCAATCGTCATCTTATTTCCACAAAATTCGCTAGTTGGCGACAATAATGTCATATCTAGAAAAATAAGAAATACAGGACGGCATTTTTTTTTTAGTTACGACTAAAAATATTTTCATTACATTGCCAATTTTTTTTTTGCATTAAAACCTGTCGTTACTTAGTTTCGTTAATTTTATATTTAACTACAAACAATATCTAAATTTTTGATTTATCGTCGGGGATAGTGCATATCCGCGAATCTACCATACGTAAAGTGCGCGTATCTGCACTACGAGTAGGTTTACAGGGGAAGGTTATAAGTTTATTTTATTTTTTATTTTAACGATTTTTGACCTAATTTTTACATGAATAGTAACAATACATGTGTTCTATGTATTGTTTACAGTAGAAATCTATTAAAGTCATTAATTTAGTCGCTACGACAATGCGTAATTGAAATTATTTGTCAGATACGCGGAATTATCCAATGCTAGTCCCGCGGATTTGCACTATCCCGGACGTTATGTCATCCTTGTCGCATACGAACGAATTGTAACAATTTCCACGAGTATCTCTTAATACCCAGAACAGAATCCTATTCCATTCAAATTCAATAAATACTACCTATACGGAACCTACATATCCCTGAGAACGTACCACGCCACCTGTCATTTGAAGCACGAACTAACACCGCCCTATGAATACATCATAACCTTAGACTAGCCACTCCGTCTCGTCATTAGGCCTATTGTTTATTCAGCTATTGCTATATAACACAGGTGTATTGGCACTTAGGTAGCTAGGCATTTGCAATACATAAACCGTAGGTCTAAGTGTAGGTATACTATAATATATAATATAATATTATAGTCCATTCCCTCTCGTAGAGAGGAGGTCTGTGTTCCAGCAGTGGAAACATTATAGGCTGATTATGTTATGTTATAATATTATAAAGCTGAAGAGTTTGTTTGTTTGGTTGAACGCGTTAATCTCAGGAACAACTGGTTCGAATTAAAAAAATATTTTAGTGTTGGATAGTCCATTTATCTGAAGGTTTTATAGGAAGGCTATATAACACTATGCTACAACCATAGGAGCCGAGCAAACCAGTTACATACCGAGTTTCCTCCGTGCCTCGAAAAGTACGTTAAGCCGTTAGTCCCGGCTGTCATTTATAGATCTTTGACAGTCGTTACAGGTAGTCAGTGGCCCGAAAGTCTGTGTTTTATGAGTGTCCTTTAAAGTACGTCCCTGTTAAACTAACCTAGTTTACAATTTAGTCCTAATGTTAACATTCTGAAACCTAGATAGGTACGTCCTAATTGTTGCTAATCCTCATAAGTGTGGTTCAGTGACATTTAGCGAATGTTGGAAACTAACTAAACGTACTAAATGATCCACTTCAGTTATTACGTGAACGGGTTTACTTATATTTTGTTTTCAGTTTCAAATTTTAGTTCTAAGGTCTTC
Organism: Noctua janthina; assembly: GCA_963576755.1. Taxonomy (NCBI): domain Eukaryota; kingdom Metazoa; phylum Arthropoda; class Insecta; order Lepidoptera; family Noctuidae; genus Noctua; species Noctua janthina. The sequence continues at coordinate 8,110,607 of OY755075.1, read as the reverse complement.
GGAGACGTCAAGTCTGACAGCCTGTCTTTTCTAGGGGTATAGGTTTTTGAGGAAAATGTCGTGAGGAAAGTTTTGAGTATGAATGTGGATGGGTATAAGAGTAGAGGAAGACCAAAGAAACGGTGGATGGACTGTGTGAAGGATGAAATGGCAAGAAAGGAGGTGTGTGATGAGATGACGAGTAATAGAGAAGTATGGAAGAATAAGACATGCTGCGCCGACCCCAAATGAATTGGGATAAAGGGGATGATGATGACGAGTTTTACCCAGTAACTGGGCTTGTCAGATAGACAGTCATTTCATGTAAAATTGATATTTAATTTACAATCAATAACTGCAATGATTTACGTTACTGTGATGTTGAACTAACATGCCGTAATAACACGCATGCCGTAAACTCTGATGGGGTAAGCCGAAAGTCTGACCACCTGCCTTTTCAAGGGGTATCGTATTACCCATTTACAGGGTTGAGGAGGTCAGATAAGCAGTCACTCCATGTAAAATACTGGTATTCAGCTGCATCCGGTTAGACAGGAAGCCGACCATAATATATGAGTAGTTGGGAAAAGGCTGGGCAGGTGATGTTGAGGACCAAAATGATATATGTGGTATTTTCAAATAAAACTTGATCTCAAACTTAATAAATTTTGCGAGACGGAAATAAACTGTAACAGCTTCTAAGTTATGACATTTTATCAGATTTTTAATTAATACCTACGGACTAGGTACGTGCCCTAGTTTCGTTTAATTTGCAAATTTTTTACCGCTCCAAATAATTCGTAAATGTTTCAAATTCTAAATATTTATTTATTAAAATTTATCGTTCAACATTTAAGGTGAAAGCACCAATTATCTTCAAGACTAATCCGCAAAATCGAATTATAATTTATATAAATAAATACGAAGAATGTTTTTTCATTTTAATTTTTAGTGTCCAATAAATCATATTCCGCGTAATCGGTGTCTAATAACACTAATAAAATTCTTATGGTCACAACCGTTTCGAAATAATTTCGCGAATGATACAGGAAGATAATTAAACAGTCATATAATATATTTTTTTGGTAATTCGTTTACTCACCGCTTGCCTGCAGTTTTCTTTCTTGAGAATCGTCTGCATCCATCGAAGATTGCTTTTGGAAGAAACCCTAAAATAAAATAAAATATATTGAGTTTTTAATTGGTACCAGTTTTTCTTGTTAGTTTGGGATTGATCGAGTTTTAGTATGATTTTGAAGTTAATTACTGACCGTGTTCATTCTTGGGCATAAAATAAGGTATGTTATTGAATTACGTTTTTTTTTTTTATATACACGTTATTATTTTACAGACAAAAACGAATCTAAAGCGTTTTTTTTTCTATTCCGTTCTCACAAGCCAATTTACATAATCTCGTTTCTATTCATATCTGATCTAACAATTTTATTGTACAAACAGACCCATTATCGAACAATACACACCTGCATTTGTAAATTAGCCAGATCCTCTAAATTTTTCCTCATCAGAAGGTTTTGTTGTTCAAACTCCGAAACACTGTTGGCGGCGCTCGAGGTCGCCGATTGTTCCTTAATAACAAAAAAACAGAGATACTTATCGTTCGTTAAATCTAACTTTACATTATATTATAATCGCATACCATACATACGGGTACAAATGTCCGGATTATTGTCAATTTCAAAGAATTGTACTTAAGAATTTAAATATCATTGAACTGACTCGAACTCGAAAAGAAATAAATAGGTATTTTATTTATCTGCCTCGTTCGTACAGCCTTAATAAATCTTCTTATGGCAAGAATTCTAAAGTGATGATATTAAAAAATATGACGATTGGATGCAAAATAAAACGATTCGAGTAAATTTGCATATTTTCTCAGACCATATATTAAAGTTAAGTATCTATATCAGTAGTTTTATTAGTTATTACCTGTCCATCAGTATCTCTTGAAACGCTAAGGTCAAGAGTCTGTTCCCCATCATCAGATCCACTCCCATCTTCTTCCTGACCTTGAGATCTGTTGAATAGCCTCATCGACTGCTGGTTTATTATTTGTAACGCTCTTTGTCTGAAACAATAATCCCGTTAGTATTTTTACCTTGAAATTATAATAAAAGAAGCCTCTTATTTGTTTTATACCTCTGAGCTTCAATGTCATTATCCGGTGTTTTCGGTGGTGTGATATTAGTTGAACCCTCATCCTCAGTAGCTGAGGATGATCTTCTCATACTCCTGTCAGTTCCATCCTCCATTCCAGAGTCATGCCGTCTTTTTAAACCTAAAGGCAGTTGTGTGAACGGTTTACCTAGAAAACCAATATTGTTTTAGACTTCATCAAGAATAAATAAAATTACAATAATCTATTTGTCAAAATGTTTGGTCGTAAAGCTAAGATTATTGTCATAAATTTTATTACAGTGTGAAGTTATTCATATTTAATGAACTCACCTTGAAGAGCTTCTAAAGCTCTAATCTGTCCACTGATAGCATCAGCGACTTCATTAGAAGATAATCCGTATATCCCGAGCAGTTCCTTCATTGTGTTCATAGCATAGTCCCTCAATATTCTATTTGTAGCATTTGATGCGTCTCCATTCTGCTGTGTCTCAGTCGTCTCCATCTGTTCTTGGTTCTCCTCTAATCTCTCATTTGCATTTATATCCTGACCCTTATCCTCATCTGAATCCGTGTCCCTTCTTCTCGGAGGCGAATTAGTCTTTATTAGTTGGGAAATAGCAAAAGGATTTTTGGCACAAAACGTCTTATTTTGTAAATTACTAAAGTTTAGGACGGTCCGATCTCTCTCGGCGCCCTGATTTATTTGTAAACTATGTATGTACGAATGTTGAAACGAGTCTACTTTCTTATCCTCCGGTAACCTATTTTGGTAATTTGAGTCTATGTTTTCATTGGAGTCAGTGCTTAGTCTTCTGCTAAGGTCAACTGCGCCACCTTTCAGGAGACTGAAATTTTTGACACCAATTTTAGCATAACTTCCTTCATCCTTATCATCTTCACCAACGTTTTCTGGGGTTGTTCTATCGTTTCCGTTGACAGGACTGCCTGTTTCATCACAGTTTGCTCCGTTTGAGTCGTCAGAGAAGGCGGTAGCGTTGGGAGCACATCTGGGCTTGAAATTTTTTCTCTTGTTTCTTTTTGGCATGTTGTAGTAAGGGGACATGTCGGTGCTGTGCTCCTCCTGATGGTCTGATGATTCCGGCCATGACGACGCTTCATGGTGAAGGTACAGAGGTTCCTCGGGCGTTGGCTGTAGTCTCTCGTGGATAGATTCCTGGTGAGCAGCCATCGCAGTAGTCATTGCAGTATTTGGACTCTTTCGAGGATCATAACCTGAAACGAGTCCGTCCTACGAAGACAAACGAATACGTTCAGTTTTATATAAACAATCAAATTAAACTCAATACATTTTAGCGTCCAATCATAACAGTGATTCATTTTCGTTCAATTTAAATTGAAACAATGTGTTGAGAAGAAACAATAGTCTTTTGTTGACAATAAGATTAGCTGAATACTGTGGAATGTTTTGAATTTAAATTTTCTCTTCATTGTTTGGAAATAATAAAATTGATTATTAGCACATTTTGTTACCTGGGGAGAAACCTCATGGAGCTATCATTTCCTAATTGGCTTAATAAATATTTTAATCAGTCTTCAAGATCAGCCAATAACTGTGCATCATCTGAAACAAAAAAGAAACGTGTATAAGTAAATATGTTGGTGAGGTTAACGGCTAAACAAGTTCGTTCCGAAATTGAGTAAAATTACATATCACGATATAAAAATACACGCTAGATAATGTAGTCTAGTCATTAATTCCATATTATTATTATAAAATTACTTTTATAATGAAATAGAAGGCAAAAATCAGTTCTGACACGGAACATTATTAGAGCAAAAAATTCTTCAAACACCAAAATTTCGCGTAAACCAATTTGTTGTTAAAAAACGTTCCGTTTTCTGGCCGTATTGACGTAATACTCTGTAATTTAAAAATAATTATACGAAAAAAAAACCACGTCAAGTAACACGCATCGATCAAGTGAGTCGCTATGAAATTAATTATATTCAACATATTAGATCTATTTTCGAGAGAACGAGATTGCTTGAAGCGAGGCGAGAAAAAAAACGTGTATTCATGTCGAAATTGGTAATGTGGTTTGGGTGTACAATTACTTATTAAAAACTAATACAAAGATATGGCCTTCGGTTGCGGGTCACAATAACTATCGATCTCTCGTTATAGTAAGTGGAACGTCTCAAAATCGGTGTGTTTACCCTACTTTTTGATTTCGGCCGTTGACTTTGAACATGCTCTCAGTTACATGTTTGATCGTTATAAGTAGCCGACATTGTAATTGGATGAGTTATTCCAACTTTCCGTTAAGTTCTGAGATTTTAACTGGCTTCTCGTATGAATGAGTTAGAAAGTAGCTTTCATCGGTTAATATGAATTGTTTTACAATTTTTATTACAGCACTAGTATTGAAAAGTTCGACTGTGTGTATCATTTTGGCCTATAACAAATTAGATGGTATTAAAAATCGTCTACAAAAAATTAACATTTCAAAATTTTAAATACAGTTCAAGCTTTAAAGACTAGAATGAATGTGACACCAAAGAATTTGAGCTCGGAGTCCCCCATCCGGCTATATCTCCGGTTTTGACATTATAATAAGTGAATGATCTAATAACACAGCACATGTTTTTGAAGTATTGTCATAAAAAAACTTCGTCAACGTCTGCTTAAATCATCAGCTTTAATGAACACGAAGTGTTTTTTTTTTTGGAATGTTAGCTTTATCGCAGAAATATTAATTGAACTTTTTATTGATATTGCTCTCATTTTTTTTCTCTCTAGAATTATACTTATAAAAATTATTAAAGTTTCACATCGCACGTTGTAGTGCGATGTGAAATTTTAATTAAGATAATTTGGTTCTTAAATATACATTAAATAACCAATATTATGAACATATCAGTTATTGTTTGTTTTAATTACAAACAGTACCTAAAAACTTGAAGGAAATTTGTGGTTAAGGAACCACTTTTGTGAAGTTCATTTGCTATACCCTCTTAAAGTTTTGACAGGTTAGAAGTCGTAATTTGCGTCATAACAACATTTTAGTGGTTTAAGAAGAAATAATGAATAAAATACCCGTGATTAGGTCCTTTACCTTAAAATTTGTAATCATAGGTTTCTCCAAAATACAATAAAAACTTATTGTATTTTGGAGTTGTTAAGATTTAATGAGAATTTGAGTAAAAGGAAACTACTAACTGTTCGCAATCACTTCACTCATTCTGAATGACACTTGTACCTATATTTTTTGTTTCTAATCTCATGAACGATAATCGGAGCCTCCCCCTTCACTAGGCATGTGACACGGTTGACAGTTGTAAATTGTCGATGTCATGTATCGATATTCGTGATGTGTAGAGACGGGATACTATCGATATGTCCATCTAAGACCTTCCAAAGTTGATGTCGCTGATACGTTTGTCGTAATATTGAACTACCGAAATTACTATTTTGTAACTTGTTTAAATGGTGAGTTCATGTTTGATATTTCATTGTAAGACTATTGTTAATAATCTTGAGGAGATTTACATAGAGCCTCCTAATCATCATTATCTGCCTAGCCTTCAACTATGTCTGGGTAGGCTTCCAGTCTAACAGGATGCAGCTGAATACTAGTATTTTAATTGGAGCGACTGAATATCTGACCACTACAAACCACTTGGTAACAGCCTCTTAACATAATCAGCCTGTAATGTACCCAATGCTGGAATAAAGACCTCTCAGAGAGAGGTACTGGACCATACCACGATACCATACTGGACCTCATCTGGCAGTACGAAATCCACCATGCTGCCGAACGGATCGTCGAAGCTGCCGCGTGCGATAGCATCTCCGCTCTTTTCCTCGCTCTAGCAAATGACGGTTCTGAGCGCCAGCAAAGGATGGGAGCATGGAAAAGTGCGATTCCGAACTGCCATATGAGGTTCAGGGCTAATCCATCACGCGAGCCTTGTGCTGGTTGGTAGATCTCTTATTTTCAGCTAATGATGTTCAGGGTAAGTTACGGTGGCTGAAACTTGGCAACTTAAAAACCAAGAAGTTATTATTCATAACGATACACAATACCAAACATTGTCTTGACAATACTAAGAATACAAATCAGCTGATTTTCCTTCTTCGCTTAACCAGCAAACGGTCACCATTTTATTGCTCAATTCAAATAAAGTAATCAACTATAATATACTTTTCTCTTACTCATATCATCGCGCCATAACATTATAAAGATCAGCAGCCATGAAGGGCCACATTGTCCTTAAGACGTCGCGGGTAAAACCATTGTGGATGCTAACAGCTACTTTAAAGGCAGAACCGCTCCATTTTGGAGTCAGCCTTGGTAGGAACAATATCCAATAATAACAATAAAACGATCGCAGTTATGCGCGCGCGCATTATTAATATTGATCGGGATTCAATATGGCGGCCAAGATGGCGTCGCGAATAGCGGAAATGGATTAAATTGAAATCTAGATTGGGTGCGATCTAGTTCTGTATGTTTAATGATTTAATTTAGATAAGTTTCGTATATAGGCTTGTCTGAAAAAATTAAGTCAGTGCTTTTTTGTGGATTATTTTTTTTTGTATATTTGATTTGAGTCGAGTCAAAAATTAAGCTGCTTATCTCCTTCTCAAAAGACGTAGAATGTTTGCGGTGCATCTACAAGAGACTTAGAACTTTGGTTTTCTTATACTATGAAAACGGTTTAAAAAAAACGTAAATAAGTTTTGTTCATTTTTTTCATGAAAAGGATTTCATTTTAGCAATTAGTGTGTAAGTGTTACAATAATGTTAGAAAAAGAGATTTGAGAGCCAAGATCAAGGGAATTTGAAACATCATGTTTCGTAAAATATAACTCAAATTATTTGTTTTTCAACAAAGGACAATATTTTAAGAAAATTCATCAACTTTTGTCACAAAAACATCTTTTCACAAAGCTTTTAATTACGCTTTTCAACAAATTTTCTTTTAAAACATCTTATTGCAGAATAAAAGATAAAACAGTCGCATAATGTCGCAATTCTAAGTTATTTCTCCATTACAACCCGATCAGCTGATTAAGACAACTTTTAATCTTTTTTTTTTATCTTATCTTTAAATCCTAATTACGTATTATAAAAGATTGCACAAGTTTATGTTTTAAATCTTTTTTAGATTAATTACAGTTTTGTTGACCTTTGCCATTGATTTTGTGCAATTTTTTTGTGTTCTATTAAATGTCTTTATAGACACATAATAGAATAGATATCGACAATAGCTTTTGATTGGAGAGGTGTTGTAATAGACTTAAATGGGTTGCAATAATGTGAAACAAGTATTTGATGATTGGTAAGTTTAAGTTACATGTTAGTGAATTGGACATATTCATTTGTTAGATACATGTAAATATGACTAGCACTCTGACCGTGGCTTTGTCTGCAGAAATTGTGATAGCTCGATTCATATGCATGATATAAATATAATTTACAGCCTATAGCACTCACAAAGAATTAAGCTTTCAGCCAGTGATAGAATTTTTGAATTGGATTACTAGTTCCGGAGGTTACCTACCCCAAACTTACAAACATATTTTACCTTTTCTATACTTCTATATAATAGAAGTATAGAAATAATCTAAAATGTGTAGAATATTTTATTGATGCTTTATTTCATGGTCTTTTATCTTTCCAGTTTAAGAAATTCTTTTATACTTTTAAAGATTGTTCCTTTAAAGAGAGCTTTTCTGAACTAAGGACGTCTTTATGATGATATTAATAATTACACTAGATTTATTAGCCAATAAGTCCTGCCTACCCAATATTTAAAAAAAAATAACCGTAATGAAACCCGCTATCAAAATTAGCTGCCTACAAACAAGTTAACAATAGGTATAATTGAACCACATTCCTAAGTTATTAGAGATATCGTCAAGGTCCATTTGTACTAAACGCATGTATGTTTTTATTGCAATACTTCAAGTAGCGATAGCAAAAACAGAAACAGAAAAAAGCGCTTTAGAAAGGAGAATGGTGCTTGTGTAAAAAGTGTTTATTTTTTTGTTAGTTTTTGCGGTAAACAAGTTTAGGTAATTTGCCAAATCTTCAATTAGGTTATACCGTTGCAATTGCAAAAGTTAACAAACCAACAATTCAGTAATCATACAAAATTAATATCCACAAATAACCGTGTTATGACAGATTGAATATTTGAAAACGAAATAAAACATTAATACAAATCAAAGACTTACTCGTACATCTAGAGAAATAAACTTTGACAAGACAAGACGTCCTCACAATAAGCTTGGCTAAATAAAAACACATTTACCGGAGTAAATGACCAGTTCGGACAAAAAAGCTTAGTGTCATTAATCATTTTCCGTTAAAAACGTATTACAATATAATAATTGTCTTGCTGACCGTACAAACCTCGCTGCAGCAAAAAACGAAACGTACGCGTTCGTAATTTGAATACCATAGATTTTTGTTCAATTCCATTCTTATTTTAAATCTAGATAAGTAGTGGAAATATTTTTGATTAATATTCGTTTTCGTTGGTGGTCACGAGCGCGACTGCTGAGCAAGAGGTACTAGGTTCGATCCTCAGATCAGGCAGCGTTATTGGGATTTTTGTCAGGAATTTCTCAGTAGCAGCGACAAACTCCGGATTTGTGCCCAATTGATGGCAATAAGCTCACCTATTACATGGGACTTAAACGTAACTGGCGAAATGTGGGTGTTCTATTAGGTACACATCTGCCAAACCCTTCAGGAATAACAGGCGTGACGTTATGTTAATGAAATATTTTTTTGTGTGTTATACTTTTGTTGTTAACCATACCCAATAAGATATAAAACAGTATACCTAACAGAGACATTAGAATGTTAATTTAATGAAATGTTAATCTGACAGCTCGCCGTTATGATACGCTAGCAATTATTTATTCAATTTACAATCAATAGGTAACTGCAATGATTTACGTTACTTTGACGTTGAAGTATCATGACATAATATTACGCCTGTAATCCCTAGCGGGGTGGGCTAAACATTCGGCTCAAAATTAAAAGTCATCATCATCTGTCTAGCCTTTTCCCAACTATGTTGGGGTCGGCTTCCAGTCTAAGCGGATGCAGCTGAATACCAGTATTTTATACGAAGCGACTGCATATCTGACCGTGTCTTCAAGTCATGGTATGTCTCAAAGAGGAAATGCAGAATTTGCCAATGTTCAAATCTCATGTTTTTCTCTTGTTGTATCCGGGTAAGAATTACTCAGACAAAAACTATATCAAAGTCATTTATTAAAAGAGAGGTAGTTAAGTCACCCAATAGATCTTTTCTAGGTGTCTGGCTGTCTAGTAATAACAGGTATATTCGGACGTCTAGATTTAATTTAAATCTAACACTAAGATCCGAATCTCGAAGCGTGCGATTTTTAATCAATAAAAACAATATTTATACCATCGCTACCCACAATTTTATATAAAAATACTTAATTATAGTTAACAAAAACTTTGCCTTCGGCTAAAACACATAAATAATTGAGAATAGAAAACTTGCCGATTTTTGTGTGCGTAATATAACTATTATCTATTGTGTTGTTGTCTGTCTATTCAATAGACTTATTCATAATAATTTTCAAATAAATTATTCGATTTTCGAATAATTTATGCGAAAAATATCGAATAAAATTGAGCTTTCAAATATCAACAGCAGCTTAATTAAAACATAATTTTGTTGTAGTAAAGGTTCTAAAACCCGTTTAAAAACAGGCGGAGACACGTGCGTAGCTTATACGAGTCATGTATGGAAAACAGATAAGATATACTAGTTGAGCCCACGCAGCTAACTCGATCTAATTAAATTATAATATCGATACGAAACCTATTGAGTCGATTACTTTTCTGATAAAAATTGTAATCGAGTTTTTTTTTAGAACACTTGTATGAGAATTTAATTTAGAAAGCTTTAGCAGTAATTTGGTAAGCGTAACATGTAATTTGTTTATCTAACGCGCAAATCGTAACTAGTTTTATGAGAGGTATAGGTACCTAATACCTCAAAATTAATTTAAGACTAAATGGGATTAAGCAATTTATTAAAAAGACTATGCACTCTATTTCGCTTAAAAACACTACAATATTACTACTTTACTACCCTCATACATCGTATTTAAAAATCAAAACTGTCATAATAAAAAAATAAACATTCTAATTTCGAACATAACATCGTCTCCACTCGGCCAAGTTCGGGAGCGCAGCGATAATTCAAAGGCGCGTATTCCAAGTGATCGTTATAGGCCGTAAAGTCACCAATAAAAACGATTAGCGGCGATTTGAATATTCAAATGCCGAACACCGCTTCCAAAATGTGAATGAAATTTGTTACTAGCTGGTTAGAGTTACGGTTGCATAGAGAGGGCTTTTTTATATTTTACTTTTGATGTTTTTTTTTTTTTGTTTTAAGTTTCGGCGCTATAGGATTAATGATAGGCATAGTCATTAGACTGAAACAGAAATAGTCATAAATGTTATAACTTATGGCTAGAAAGAAGGTGACTGCTGAGAAGACGAGTAATAGAGAAGTATGGAAGAAGAAGACATGCAGCGCAGCTCCATAAGGGCAGAATAATGATCGAGGGTATGTTATAATCTAATTTGAATAAGGTTACACTTAAACTAAACACAAACATCTCGACATAGTCTTTGGGATTTTAATTTTTGAAGCTTAGAATTTATTTTCACTATGATAATATTATAAAACCTTTAGTACAAAATATTATTTAAGAAGGAACAATTTGCCGTAGCAATAACAATACATTTTACACAAAAAACAGTGACAAAATATTTCGTAGCAAAGAAAAAAGATTTTGACGTAAACCAAGCTAACGGTACTACGTCTCGTAGCGGAGCGTCTACGAGTTTCGTAGCTCTACGCGTAGAAGCGGAACTGCGCGTACGCAAGCTTTCTCGCTTATTTGTCGAACATATTTGATTGAAACTCTTTTAAATAGACTTTTATGTTATAATTGAACTATTGAACGTTCTTTTATTACAAAACCGCGGCTTGTATACCAAAAAAATAAACTATTAAAAAAATATATATTCTCTCAAGGTAATTTAGTGATGCTTTTATAATTAATTACTTCGAGATAATATTTTACCTTTTAAAGAAATCCAGTTTCTATATTAAACGAATGTTTTTATACATTTCTGGAAAGAGTTAAGAGGGACGCATTAATCAAAGTTGATATATGGGAGTCCGTAGTAATTAAGCTTAGAGGTTCTAATTGGTTAACTGTATATGATGGAGTTTATTAATCATTGATGTGTCGGCAAAATTGGCAAGTGTTAAAGGTAGTAGTTAGTTTTGTTAACTTGTTTAGTAACCCCGGATGTTTTATTAAGTAACGTTTCAGTGTAGTTAAAGTGTAATTTTGTAGTTTTTACAAAAAAATAATCATACGTATTTGACTTATGATGAAGTTGTTTGTTACATAATTTGTTATAAAAACTGTAATATTTAATTGATAAACTGTTATGTAAGTCAAGTACCTATGTTTATTTAGAGAAAGTAACAGTTTCGTTAAAATAATTATGAGACTAACTAGACGTTTTTATATACACTTACAATATCATAACTCCATAAAAGACCGACTACTGTTCTCTGACGTCACAATTCATTAGCTACTGGCCGAATAGCCTCCCTTACACAACATGAGCCTCAAATAAAAAAAAGTTAAAAAGTCAACGTTCTAAATTTATAAAAAAAAAGCGTTCGAATTATGATTTAAAACGTGTTCCGGTGAAACTGGCCGACGGACATATCTAGCGGCATTATGCGCGGTAATGAGTGTGTGCAAGAGTAGAAAGGACATTAGAATTTACGAATATAACGTAATATCGCGCCTGTATTTCCCCGAAGGGATAGGCAGAGGTGTACCTACTAGTACGTCCACATTTCGCCAGTTATGTTTAATAAGGGGCGAACCTATTACTATCAACTGGACACAAATCCAAACTCCGTGGCTACTGAGAAATTCCAAATGGAAAACACAATAACACTTCGCCCGACCTGAGAATCAAACCTAGGACCTCATGCTCAGCAGTCGTGCTTGGGATCACTAGACCAACGAGGAAGAATTTACTATTTTACAGGAAATACGTAATCAACGCATTAATAAATGTATGAAGTTGGAAATAGTAGTAATAGTAAACGTAAACGGAAACGCAGAATCAGACTCGCAAGCACGCATATCGAACATAAAAACAAAATACCAGAAAACCACCACACAGCACAAGAAAGATAGATTTATAGCATTGTAAATTTACTTCCAATCGATTTCGGAATGTAAATAGATAAAATGCATTAGCTACAAAATATGAAAGCACTTTTCAAGTCTATGATACAGTTCAAAGATAAAAGCTTCATCAATATAAAAAATTCCAATGTCCGCTTTGCTCTCGTGTCTAACGAAGATAGTGTACTTTATAATAATATAATGTTTCAAATATTTCAAGGCTAACCGTTCTCAGCTGTCAATCATAATAAGCTATCTGACTCTTTCTAACATACATATGTCATGATATATCTCTCCCACTCTACCGTACGCCCGATCGACCGCCGCGAGTTCTTTATTTGAAAATTTGATTTTAAATGTGGAATGAATAAGCATTATCTTAAGGAATACGTTCTTTTATTTGAATTTTTAATTTCTTTTTTCGGTTCGACTACTGGCTTTGTGATTATTTTTCTTTATTCATTTCGACCAGGATTTTTGTGTGCTTCGAGATTTATTAGGAGATGTAAATGTGTTCGGCATGTGTTCGTTTTTTATTCGTTTCCAATTGACGTCGGGCCTTTATTGTTTGGGAAAATTTTCGTGTTCTCATAATTATACCGATTTTTATTTCATTTTATGTTTTCTCAGATCTATTATAAAGATTCGCGGTAACTTTCTGCTGCGTTCGTTTGTTTATGTAAGAGGATACTATCGGAGTAACGATGAAGGAATTTGTTCGGGAATGTGTCGTGTATGTTATTGTAAGTCCGAGTCGCCATATTTAATAGGTCGTAAGTGCTGTTTCAGCGTCTGGACGACAGCCCACGTGTTGTGGCTGTATCTAATTACTTTAGGTTTGATTAACGAGTTAGCGTTTGCTGTTTTACTATAAAAGGTTAATGACTGATGGGTGATGTTTTACATAAAAGTTTTTCGATAAAAGGCGTGGTTGATTTAACTTTAAGTCTTCATCTTGGGCGTTGTTAAGGTCAAATCGAAGTGACTTCTTAGTTACCAGATGCGGGTGATATCAATATTGAGAAGAACAAACTGATATTCATTACTTTAGATCAATCTAGTTTATACAACTGAATTGAAATTCTAGTTAGTAAGAGCTAGGTCATCGTAATTCCCTTATTCCAATTTAATTGGGGTCGACGCAGCATATTATCTTATTCTTCCATAATTCCAGCTAGAGCTTGTTCTAGACCCTATTATTAGGAGGCTTCTTCTGGCCCTAGTTCAAAAATATGAAGCTACACACTTAACCCTAAATGTAAGCTTACTCTTACATTTCGGGTTCACACCTTAATAGAAATTAATTACAATAAAACTAGACACAGAACACCAAAGATAAGCATTAAAGACCACCTAAAGTCCAGACCCACCGCATCCATTACCTATAACGAATCCTACGCACAAATCTGCGAATTGACCAACGTAATGTAACACTTCATATAATAAACAATACAAAAAGTGTTATTGTTAACTCACTGTAACGGACCTTAAGTTTCTTCTCAGAAGCACTCCCCATATCAAAACATCACTAACAAACTTACAAATGCACACAAACAAATAGATTCAGTTCAATTTTACATTTTAATCCAAAGGTCTAAAGCTTATATCTGTTTGAAACAAACGCAAAATTATGCCAGCAATAATTTGTAGTAATTTAAAGTTTGAATTTGAAATTGGAACTGCTGGCTGGTTGTAAGCGTGTTGAAGGATTTTATTTTTAAATAGGTAAGGTTCGAAATTCAAAGGCCGGTCGGTTGTCAACTGCACTGCTAGTGATGTGCGATAGTGTCTAATAGGCCGTTCTTTAGTCGAATAGAGGCTGTTTATTTAACGGGTGTTGATTACAACATTAAGTAAAATTCGTTAGTAGGAATCCAAACATTGTTTGAAAAGTTAGCTTATTTTCTGAATTTACTAACATGTGTGAATGTTTATTCCTAAATCCGTTTTTATTCGAACTCGAATAATGCTTTAATTCAGCCTGATACTTAATTTATCTATTCAACAAGCAACGTGCTATGTACGACAGACACGCATTTCTCTTCCTTCGCATCACACTCCTATTTAAAACTTCACTATACAAAGAAACGTACCACAATAACCCGAGAGCCTAATTAAAAACCACAGTGACAGTTTGCTGTCTGCCAGCGAAGTCAATAATTTAATATTAATTGTAAGCGGAAAGTTACCTATTTATAATGTAGTTTAAGTGTCGATTAGCCCGAAGTGGATACGAAGAGGCACGGTATACAAAGACATGTTTTTAATATTAAAACGTTAGTTTTCCACCTCATCCAACGCCATTTTCCTGTCATTGAAGGACGAAGTGACAGACTGGACACTTCGAAATGCGTTTGCCAACTGTGCATGGAATTATTAATGCCATTTTATTATAGCTATATTATATGGTAGGCGTTTTGTGTTCATATTCTGCCTACTTACCTAAATATAAATGTGGAATACAATGGGCATGTATGTTGGTTTGTATGTAAGGTTATGTAGTTCAATGGTTTCGTGGAGTTATTTTTATGAAGGAAGTTTGTGTCTGGCTTTCTAGTTTCTTTAACTTTCTGTAGTGTGTTGTAATAGCAAAATCGCTGATTTGAATTTGAGTTTCCGCCGCATATAACATAAAACATGTTACAGAAAAGTATATGTTTTGGTCTGATGGTCACACGCTTTATCCGTCTTAATATATTAAACAGTTTAATAGTAATCTAAGAAACGTCTCTTATATTATTTCGGAGTACATTTACTAAAGTCCAGTACATTATTAACGTCATTGTTTACTTAAAGCGGAGTCGCCGCACTTCAATAGTTTCTTTGTACATAAATATTTAGTTAATATTTCAATTATTTTATTCACATGGTGGTTCTTAGAATCAACACTTCAGCTGAGCATGGATTTCGTTAAAACCTGTTGAGTTGTTCTTTTAATTAAGAGAATAATCATTTTCATTGTTGATTTAATTACAGAATTAAATATATTATTATTTACAAAGCACTCAAAAACAGTTAAGTTCTAATGTAATAAAGGTCTGCAGCAATTGATTGTTTTTGTAGAAAATTCATTATTCGAATTTATCGACTGTCACATCTGTTAAACATGCACTGCTGGCCATAAAAATCAACCCATTTTAATCCCAAAATGAATTTTATGAAAAGAAAGTCCACTTTATACATAACAGAACTCTTCTAATCACAACAAACATCTTTGACAATGCTGTAAGCCCCGACTCACGCGCAGACACGTCAACCGGCTTGTTGCACAACCGCTGATCGTTGCCAACCACACACGTTGGTAGTAATCTGCTTATTTTTATAATTGAGTAATCAATCTAAAGTTTTAAGTGTTGTAGATCTTCTTTGATAAGGGTAAGTTTTTAAAATTGCGAAAGATTTTCAGTCGTGAGAAAAACAGTTTAAGAATTTTCTTTTCAGTTTTCAACCTTTGTCATTTTTTCGATAATTTGATACACTTTTATAGGATATCTAGTGAGAGTTTAAATAAATCAGTAGCAGTGCTTAACCAAATGTAACCATAAAAAAACTTTTTGTTTTAATGTCTGTAGGCACCCAACACCCAAAGCCTTATAAAAGCCTACATCACATACAAAATCGAAGACAGTATAAAATTATACGCTTAATAAAGAAAACCACACACGATCTCAATCTAAGCCCCCAAGCAAATCTACACCTAACGAATATTAAATAAAGATTGTAATTACTAATTGGCTATACGTAGTTAAAAATGAGCAACAAATTAAATTGCTTTGTCTTTATTCTAGGTCAAAACTAACAGTAATAGCAGTAATAGTCCTCATGTAAAGTCTAATTGTGTTCTATTTTGTAGGTCTAAAACATTAATTTAAAGTTTTAATAGCTTTCATAATGTTTCGGGCCTACAGTGTATTAGAAATCGAACTATCTAATTGTGAACGCGCGAGAATAGAACGTTTTCGTAATTCGAATTTGGAACTGTTATAAAACAATTCCGAACTTTAATTGGGGTTTTTTATTCCATTTAAATTTTTATTCGAGTTTCAGCATAATTTTTTGTATTTAAATTTCGAATTTGTGTTTCAAACTCTTTTTTTTCTAACCTCATTATTTTTGTAGAGATAGAGGTACCTACCCGCATTTATTACTGATAACTTTTTATCGAAGCTTAAAATTGACCTCAATAACCAATACGGACAGATCAAACGACAAACTGACAAATACCCATCATGGCATTACGTCTGGCCACAATTTAAACAACGGATGAAGAAATTCCAAGCAAGTTTTAAGATTACAATTTCGAGTGGCTAGATAATTCACTATTTAGCATACAAAGGAGAATTACCGTCGAGTTTTGCGTCCGTATGTCACACAGTTTATATATATAAGAGGCCACGCCTTGTAGCTGTCATATGTAGCCTAATTAGGAATGAGTAGCGTTGGGCAACTATTGGATTTTATTATGAAATTACGTGCAGTATCATTTTACAAAAGTGTTTAGCTTAACGGTACTTGTTTCCTGTGGTTATCTGGATTCTCTGTGACTTGCTATGAATAGTGTATTAGACGGATAACTGTAAAGTGACGTAATACCATAGACAATAGAAAAAGCAAGACCTACACTTGAAAAACTAATAAAAATAGGTTTATAGCTTTGTTAAGAATTTTATAACTGAAAAGTCAATCACAAATTCCAAGTAAACACGAATTTATTGACGATATAACAACTAAAATAATAATTAATCAAACATTAAAGCCATAAAAGAAGCTAAAGGAAGACGTGACACAATTACAATTTCAAAAAAACATATCAACGCGTCCACAGACAATAAAATGGATACAGTACATAAATAAATATATAGCTAATAAGCGATCACCAGGAAGGCGCAATACTCCGAACTAGTGTCATTAAATTCCTCACACTTTCTTATTTAAATTCATAAATATCCGGTGTAAGTGTATTGTTATTGCTACACACGTCACGTCCGACCGATTGCGCACAAACACACACACATACCCACAGACATACATTTTATATATACGCACTTCATAAATGTAGGAGCAGTTAGTATAAAGATAGACATAAAACTTCATGTCGATTGGAATACTTTCATTAGGTTCAGTTTTAACGGTTGATTTCCAATTTCGAATTCAGAACTGTGTAGATTGAAAGTTTCCGGTAAATGACCTATTTTGGAAGAAAAGAAAAAGCTAAACAAATCTCTTCAATGAAATCAAGTGATCTTTAAACGAGTTTGTTAATATTTCATTGGCACAAAAACTAGGTTATTTGTACCAAAAAATTCGCTATTGCACCGAATAACGAAATCTATCTATCAAAATAAATGTTTTTACCAGTAATTGACAATTTTATTACATATCAATAACTTGTTTTATAAAAATCGGAACTAGGTCGTTGTGTAACAGCTAACTATCAACATGCAACATTTTGTAATTCTGTACTAATAAAAAAAAAACGGCAAAGATCTATTCAATATTTTGCAAAATGGTTACAACCATACATTTAACCAGCTAACTTGAGGCTCTGTATCCTATAAATTAACTGTGACAAGGGCTCAAATAAAACTGGCCAGTACGCAATGTATAGTACAATGAATTCCATTTGCTACACAATAGAGCACACACGATTCCAAATTCAAATTTTAACTTTATAAAAAAAACAACAGTTTGCTAGTGCTGTAGCCGCCGAGTATTATTCGAATAGACAGGCGCAAATACCTAAATGGATAAATAAGTACAGGTTTCTGTGTTTTATGAAGTTTAGTAACTAGAATTTAACATATCATACATAGTTACTGGAATGAACCAGTTTTTTATATAATTAGAAAACAATGTAAGACCACTAGATGAATAACGACGTTAATTAGCTAATAGCTTCCTCGTCGAAAAAATGGCATATATCGCTCCCCTACATAGTAATCGTTATGCTCGAATAGACAACAAACATTGAACGGAACGGATTCTTTCGATTTAAGTAAACACCAGCACGCTACACATCGCCCATAAGTTCGGACGCGCAAAATTCAAACATTGTTCGTATTGTTCGAATTTCGTATTCTTAATTCGAATTCAATTATTATTTTCAATTACCGTAGTGCCTGCGGCTCGAGAACCGTGTGCTATTGTCCTACATTATTTTTTCATTTTAAGCGTTGCGTTGGTTGAATAGTGAAATTTTTACGTAGGCTTCAAACATTACATTCATTAAGTAGACGAAGGTTTTTAAGCTGAGGTAAGAAACAAGCGATCGTGACTGTTTTTTAGAAAACAATCAACCCAATTGCAATCAATCAATGCAATGACATTGCTAACTTTTAAAATGGCTTTAATTAATTTTGTCTTATCTTTAGAACTATGTCACTACATAATTCATAGCGTAGTTGATAAAAAACAATATCTAATATTTTTATTCTAATCTAGTTAATTATCACCTGGAGGCTTGCGTGACGTCACCGTTCCAGTTTCGACAAGAGCGTACATTTTTCAAACAAACAGACAGTTTCGGATCAACTCAAGATTAATGATCTCACTAACAGACCGAGTCAGATTTCGCAACACACAAATTACCGGTACAAACCACTTTGGCAATAAACAATCCGACCACTCGATTAGGAAAAAAGTCTATAATCGGGTTCAAAAATACGATTACATCACTATTTTGTTGAATTACCGCGAGATATCAAGAAATCGATTTTAGAAATATAATTTACTCGATTAAGGAAACGTCTGTCATTGTATTGTAGTTTCTTTACACAATACAGTATTCGTTTATTACAAAATCATAATTTAAATCAAATTATCGCCGACGAACTTCGTTTTTCAAACTTTTTCATTCAATCACTGGCTTGTTAATTCTAAGAAATATTAAAGCTATACAGTTTGAAGAAATTCAAAAAAGGAATAACAGACGCAGTCGGTAAACAGAGCTGTTATTATAACTGGGGGGAAAAAATCTACCGAGTTCGTCGACTCCTATGTTCCCAGCCACTCGAACATTTTATAGAGAAAACACTTCAAAACTTATATTACTATTTCCATACTTTAATTACGTACTTACACGCCCACATGGACGCCATCTCGCACACACGCATGCCGAGTAATTATAAGATAAACATATGGCCTTCTTAACGCACCAACTCAAATACTTATAGGAATATTAGGTTACTTTCCTGTGCGTAAAAAGTTCGGTTGTAAAAAAAGTTGTTGAAAAAATATTTATGGGAGGTTATTTATTTCGAATTAATTACTTTATCGTTTGCATGTTAAAGATGCTGTCTAATTAGAGGAATGTTGTATGAAATGTGGTTTTAATCTGCACGTGATTAATTTCACTGTTTACAACCGGACTGCAGAATTAAAAAAAAATATAATTTCGGTCACAGATTGGGTGTACCTAGCGTAACACAAACGAGGTATTACAATTTTTATCATTATTTGTACAGACAATAAAACAATAAAATATTAGAAAAAAAAATCGTTATAAAAGTAATTGCTCATTGTTGTATCTATGGAATTGTTACTGGCACGCGTCACGTCGCAACAGGAAAAAGAACCCGTTCCACATTCAAATTGGAATAGAATTTGAATAGGTACGCGATTGTCATTGGTTGACAATCAATCATTATGGTTTTTGAAATTCGAATTCCTCGACATACGTGAGGTTCGATTTGATCAGTAACTGGGTACTTGCCGCCGGGGCTGGTCGCCTATCAGATAATACATTGTTAGTTTTTGTTACAAATCCTGTTCTCGACGATTTCTATTTGAGTACGAACGTAATCTTTATTGTGATTAGATGTATGATTATGGCGGAATTACGCGAATGTATGGTAGCGACCGATTGTTTCTAGAGAATCAACTTTAAAGTATTTTTTGCCCGAAAACTGGCTTCGTAGGACTTTAATTATAGGTATCTGTATAATATCAAATAGTTACTAAACGATGCTTTATATGTAATTTAAAAGGTTGGTATCAATCATATGAGCCCAACGGAAGTAGACAGTCAATGTATCGAGTGATTAGACTTTTTTGGTTAATGAAGTCAAAAACGGGTTCAGTATAAACTACTTTAATTAAATACGGCAGTTTCAAAGTAAAACTACCATGTTACTTCGCAAAAACGACGATAAATGGAAGTTTATGGACTGATAGAATCCCATTCATTGGCAATTTACTATTTCTAGATATATTTACTATCTCTAGATATCTGAAGGCTTTATTAAGGAGCAAGCATATTTGCCTATTGCAATGTATTGGCCATAAATACAGAACCAAAAAAAAAACCAACAACACATCCCGACTGAGAGCTTTGGGAATTGATCCCAGCTCTTGCAACAGCTAGAATATCGAGGCAATCGGATACAAATAGCTCAACAAATATAGGTTCATAAAAAAACAAGTAACCACCTTCATCAAGTACACTTACAGGTTATCTTCATCAAAGTATATTTATTTCTGTGCTCAAACCTTAAGAACGTCAAACACTTACAAGATGGCGCATGGCGGGAAAAAAATCTCCGTCTACCCGCGTATTGACACAAAGATTTTGTCATTTAAATATTGTTGAGGAACTAAGAGCTGTACTTGTGGTGAGAGAAAGTGTTTTCTTCTGTTTTTCATTTTTAGTCACAATGGAGGAAATATTTTTTTATCTTGTTTAGTAAGAAATGTTATTGTTTACTACCTACCTTCAACTGTCAATCAATCGAAATATATCTTTCAGACTATTAAACTAAGGAGTAGGATTGTTTCTGTTTTTCAAGAGAGTTCCATAATTCAGTTGGAAGGGTACACAACCTTGGGTGGCTACTAAAAAGTGCATAACCGAAAAACTTTGTGTCTATGTCTGAACTGGGAATCAAATCTATGCCAATTTAAGTTGAAGTCGCAGAAACAACCAAAAAGAGTACTTAAACAGATGTAATACCTACCTTGAAAATCCACTAAAGAGAACATAGGTAAACCCACCATTTTGAATATAACCTATCAAAAAAATTAAATTACTCAAACACACCTCCACGTCTTTGCACGTCAAACGTTAAGCTGTAAATAATTGAGACTAAAAAACCTATAGAGCTATCTATAAGATGTTAATAACTGTTTTCCATCAAAGTTCGTTTCTAATCGAATTCTGACAGCGTATATTTGGAGCGATTTCAAGTACCGTAGTAGCCGCAGGGCACCAACAAATTGTATGTATGACCTGTATGAATTTGTTACGTGATTATTTAGCGGTAAAAATGACAGTTTTAGTGGATTTTCGAATGAAGAAATTTATGTTTTCAGTGATCTTTTCTTAGAATTACGGCTTCCGGTTGGGTTGGTATCTGTAACAGGATATAATGCCGGCCATCGATGAAGAAAAGAATACGACTTTATCCTTCAGCTTTATAGTTTCTTTATCTATATCAATTAATGTCTCTGGATACGGAAAAACCTAAGTGGAGCTCATAATAATCAGCCCACAGGAGGAGCTCAGTCGCCCGTCGCTTCCACGGGCAAGTGCCACATGAACGCACAGTGACATAGTGCACAAGTGAAGAGTTACTAACATAGTTTAAAGGTTCTATTTACTAACAAAATTTGCATTTTATTGTATGTATGTTAGTCTGTAAGGTATATTATCTATGGGCCAAAGGGATGTTGTTGTTAATTGAAAATCATAAGTTTAACCTTAGTAGTCTAGTTTTCATAACTTATCTACCACTACCACCATTTACACTCAATACAGATAGATTACTTATTAATATCTTTAGTAGATGAATTCAAGCTATTTTGCCTCTATCGTGGTTTTGTAATTTAACCGCTGGTAAACTTTAAAAACCTCAAAAAAGAGCAAAACCAGAATCTAAATATCGCAAAAAGTATTAGTTCATGGTCAGTAAAATGTTGCCGCTTCTGTGTGTAATTAAAAATAATTTATTTAAGCAAACTAGTCTGGCAACAGTTGCAAGTATATGTTATAAAAATTACGATAATTATACGTTTATTTGCATAAAATTGCTTAAAGTTCATATAACAGGAACTTTTGTTTTTGAGTGGTGATTAGTTTTTTTTTTAAATATGACATAAGTGTGCTCGCGTTTTCACGAAAGATCGAAGCTACTGGTTGCTATAATATTTGATATAGTCCGGGTCTATACAGGGTGGCGAGGTGGTGAGCCTGATAAACAATTTAGAAAAAAAAAACAACGGAAGGCAAACTATTTCGATACATGTATGAAAAATTAGAGCAGCGGTGGCCCAGTGGTGGAGACCCCGACTTACGAGCAGTAAGTCGTGGGTTCAAACCCAGCCAGGCGCATTACTTTGTGTAAGTTATTTCATCACCACTGCTCTCAAAACAGTGAAGGAAAACATCGTGAGGAAACCGGCATGTCCTAGAACCAAAAATTCGATGACATGTGACATCTACCAACCCGCACTGGGCCCGCGTGGTACATTATAGCCCATTCCCTCTCATAGAGAGGAGGCCTGCGTCAATTAGTTTGCGAAAATTAGTTTTTTTTTCACGAATCTGACATGAGCTTCTTTGTGAAAGTTGTTTAATGTGACGGGAAGACTCACCTCCACGAAGTATGCAGGTAACGAAATCGTCACCATGTATACTGATACAGGGTGCAAGGAACATCGATGCACAAACGGTTTTAGCGTCATATTATAAGCATAGATTGATCTTTAGGTTAAGCCTCACTTGCCTAGGTTGGTCCGTGGATGGGTGACCACCCGTTACATACCGAGTTTCCTCCGTGCCTCAGAAAGCACGTTAAGCCGTTGGTCCCGGCTGTCATTTGTAGATCTTTGACAGCGTTACAGGTAGTCAGTGGATCGAAAGTCTGACAACCAGTCTAACTACGTAATCGTATTACCCAGTACTAACTGGGTTGTGAAGGTCCGATAGGCAGTCGCTCCATGTAAAATACTGGTATTCAGATGCATCCGGTTAGATTGAAAGCCGATCCCAACATAGTTGGGAAAAGGCTAGGCAGATGATAATGCCTTCCCCCCTATATTTGAAAATGTCATACTGTATTTTCACTGCTCTTGTCAGCAAACTCAGGCTTATCTCACCCACTGCTGATTATACCCTTTATCCATTCGTGCTATGCCTCCCTGGTCTGTACGATCTTCATGGAGATCCTACCCGCGATCCTTCGTAGATCGTCTCTTTGTATTGGATTGTGTTACAGAAGGTTTTTAGTTCATAACTTTACTTGATGGTATTAACCAGTCAGGTTTGAATCCGATTGTGAAAACTATCGATTTAACCGATGGCAATGCGAAAGCGAGTCTGTTAAGTAATTAGTTTTCGGATCAAAATTGATCCCGTAACATCTATTATCGTGATTGCAAGCGTAAATCATAGCAAAAATAAAATAGCACCTTTAGTAATTATTTCTCACAATATCGAATAGTACCTATTAAGGCCATGGTGTCACAATGCAAATAAGTCTATAGATATTCTCTATGTTCTATCGGCTAAAAGATATTTAGTTCCAGATAAAGCTAATTATTGCCCAGTTAGGCCGTGTTTGGGCAAAAATCTGTCTCTGGGTAGTGCGAGATTGTGAAACGATTATATTTGTATTACAAAAGCTGTTTAATTGTTAGATTTTGGACCAATCAAATTTGCCTAGGGGCCTTTATGACCACGTTTGTGTACGATGTATAATAGTTAGAATATAAATTTATGCATGCTGTAGTGGAAGAGAAATATAAAGATTCAAGAATTAAATATTAATCTGTCAAAGTTATAGCAGCAAATAGAGAACAACTATTGCTATTTTTTTGAGTGAAGAATTTGTAGAAAAGCATCCCCGGTTGTCATTGAGAAATAAAAGCCATAAGCACAAACTTCAACCGACTTATTACTGACCACAGTATAAAAAAATTACCAGCCAGTCAATTTCTTTTTAAACACATATGAATAGGTCGTGAATTCGTGATATGTTTGACTGAAAAATAAATACATTTTGACGTTTCAAAATCTATCAGCCGTGAATTACAATTACTCTAATGATACTTTTAACTATTTACCTTAATTGTGTAACCATAGAACACACGACTGGTCCATTATTTAGTTCTTATCACGATCTTCATTTATTACATCACATTGGTACCTACATGTCACGTCAACGCATAAAAATCTTTTGATCTACGACCGCTACCAAAACCCATATGATTGGTCTGACACCGCATGAAATTAATTACTTACCTGATGTAATAATGTAGGCGAAAAGATACAGTAGCTTTGACAGAGTAGCGATTTTTAGTCGTGAGCGATGTGGGATAAGTGGCGTAATATTGTCTTCGGGCGACTTTGTGTCGCGAAATATGATTTATTTTCAAGTTTTGATAAAATTATTGGTGTTCACTGCAATACATCATAAACCAAACTCAATAATTGAAATAGGTAACTTTCAGTTAGTTAATTAGTATACTAGAAACTGGATTGCCCTGTTGATTAACTGCATAAACCAAACAAATCGTTACCAAAAAATTTACCATTCATCAATAACAATTTCTAAGGCCCCTATCTGTACTACTTTTAAGTTCATCACCAGACCGACAATATGTCGCGTGGGTGTACTGGTCTCGTCATACTGTAAACGTTGCTCTGTGGTGTGTGTAGTAGCAACCAGTACCAAACTTATCAGAATCGTGGATCGAACCTCGTATTATTTTGAGAAGTAATTATTAATGTAATGGCCACCGAATTTCAGGCCAATGCAAACCAACAATAGCTAATGAATAATAGAAAACTGGACTGTCCAAGTAGCTGATATCGGACTAAGATAAATGATGAATGCGTTTTCGGTAGAGAGGTTATTTTTTTAAGTAATTATCTTAGGAATTTGTTTTGCTTTCTTTGCTTAGTTGCTGTTGTTGTTAAGTAGCTTTAAGCTATTAGGTTGCTTGATTGACTTTTTTTCAAGTTAATATTAAAGTACAAGTAAAAATTTGATTAAAACTTTAAATTCTAGGCTAGCTTAATTATAGCTCAAAGTAATTCTGTCATAATTTTAGTGTTAAAAAATAACCATTTAGCCAAATATCAATCCCCAATACACCGTGAGAATATCACCGCACCAGAATGAGTGAAAACATTTTCTGTGCGTAATAACCATTGGTAAAAACATGGAGTTGGATGATTTCGTTAAAGAATCCACAGGCCGGCTCTCGTATACGAAACTCCGACGTAAATTTGACAAAAGAATTTTATGAACGTATAAATTCGCAATGCCGGGGAACGTCATTCGATCGGTGCAAGTAAAGACGATTGCATATCGGCGGATTTCGGCGCTGCGATTTGGGATACGGAATGTATAGTAATTGTCATTGTTGTATTTCTGTCACTGTCACTGCCTTTCCTATTAAAAGTGGCTATAGGATAATATAGGGTGATCTCTAAGATTTGATGCTGGAAGCGTCAGTAGCAATCTAGTTAATAATAGCAAAAAATGCAATCCCATAGCTAAGTCAACGTTCATAGAGAACTTCTTCTCCTTCGTCGTGTCGATGATTCCCTTTTTTGTCATCCAATTAGTTTTGACCAGAAGTCTGCCACCTCGACGACGTTGGTGGTGGCTTAGGATAAGTCCCTCAAAGTGCAGCAGGAACCATACACAGCAGGACAGGAACTGAGAGCTGTCAAACCTTTTTAATTTAAGCTTCAGCTATTTTTCATAACTTACAATAGTTCTCGTGAAAATACTGCTTGACATCGAAACCGACTTTTCCAATTCCGAATCAGTCGGCGAATCAACAACTCATCTGCAACCGCCCTAACTCCAGATTCGGCGAAACATCGTCTTTTTGCCGCCAGTTCTCAAGTCGTTCAATTACGTCCGAAATTAATGATTGAACACATTTTTAACGTATATGTATTCACATAAACCCACACATAGAAATGAAGAGTCTCTCACAATAGGATTGTACCGCCATAAATGGACAAGCACAACCAGTTATGATCGCTTATGATTCGCTTATATTTGCTGCTTAATATTTTTGTTGCTCTTTTGTATCGGATAGACTGTGTTCGTGCATTTTAATTCAGTTTTAGTGATACATGAATTATTATTATCGTGCCTTTGTAGTTGCTTTGTATTATGTTCCAATACGGCGGGGGAGTTGGGGCGGGAAAAATAGAAACGAGTTTTGGTGTACTACATTTTTTTTCGCAATCGAATTATCGAACAATATTCTTCGTTTTGCCAACCGTTTTAACCGTAGCTAATTAATTAAGAAAACGAAATTACCGTAGAAAAGGAATAGGAAAGAAAAACAGCGTAACTGACTTCGTGCGTGACTCTATGATGACTGAAAAAAGTAAAAACGTTGTCGTTGGCGCTCGCATCGTTCCCGGAAAATTGTTTTTTCTTAAATTTTTTTTTTCCTTTCTTAGTAAGACTGTTGTTTGTTTATTGTGATGTTTGGTATAATATTAATAATTGTTCTTGTCAGCTTAATACACATTTTAATTTAATTAAACCTTTAATTGAGAAATGAACACTTAATTGTTTCATTCAATTGCAAATTTGCAGTGGATGTTTTGCGACATAATTATTGTTTTTTTATCGAATTTGTAAATTGTAGTTTGTAGAACAAGGTCTTATTATTATGTACTTTAGTGCTATTTTTAAATGGGAGTTTATACGAAGTAAGAAATAATAGGTATCAGGCCGAGTCAAACCTTAAATAGGCACACGTTATCTCGGATCAGAATCAAGTAATAAATAGACAAAAAACGTAAGTTACAATATGAATTCTTAATCATAAAAATTGTTATTCATAATGATACAACAATCCATATCCGTAAAGATACCAACGCAAAAAATACTGTTTTTTTTTTTCAAAGTCGTTTACGCAAAAGATACCGCTTATGAAATTTTGTAGTAATAAAACTTGTGTTTTTACAACTTATACGTTCTTCTATTGATCGCCGACCCATTAAAATATCAAACGGAAGCTCATATAAACATATCTATTAAATAAATTTTAATAAACCATGTTAAATGAAAAAAAAATGTGTACATAATAAAATTCGTTGTCCGGTCTAATATTTCAAATTAAGAACAATTCAAATCAAATCTTCGAATTCTCGTTAGAGCAGGACGCCCGTAGGGTTGATGACCCGTTGAAATGTCAGCACATATCTGTCCCTCTCGCACGAGTAACTTACACATATCTACGTCCCTCTCAGACGAAGAGATGTTGATCTTGATACGTCACATTTTTAATAAACGAACTCCGTATGACATGGCGCACGGAAATTCGTTCCAATGATTAATATGGCCGCTCCATTCGTATAAGAAACTAATATAACTTTGTTTTTAAACGTTATTAGAAATATTGATAGTTCCATGTCATTGCTCGTGTTTGTGATCACCCGATAAACGTTTCGTAGATAGAAAGTATGACAGAACTAAATTGAATGCACGAGAGAACAAGCGCGTAGGCAGCAAACGCAAAAAACGTATGGAATCGACCGTCTGTTTTACACATCTATGTTTTACTTAAGTTTTTATTGTTTTTTAGCGAACAAATCGTAGGTAAGTGTGTCTTCGCGTATCTCCGTACGTCAATTTTCGCATCGTTGGCTATTAATTAGAACGGTTCTCTATAGACGAGTCCGCCTCAATAACGTAATAATCTTGTCGCCGATGGCGTTTCTGGCTTTTGCTCGAATTCTTATTTTAATTTTGACATTAATAAGTGCGGCGGTACGTGTAACAAAACAAATGAAAAACGAGCGCGGCGATCCGACACAAAAAACGTTAGAGATGTGAGTACTAGACATCACACCGCGCGTTTCATTACATCTCAAATAAAAAAGTTCATATTTGACGTTTAACAAATTGTTCCTTTTTCAAATCGACCAATGAGACCATTGTGTTCACTCCTAATGGCGTGTTCTATTTTCAAATCTCATTCTCTTTTCAAATCTCGCTCGCCTTTCAGATTCATTCGAATTTGGAATGCGTCGGTTGGATACATCCGTACGTTTTCCCACACGACTTTTTAGTTAAATGAGTTGATTAATTGGACGTTAGTCTTAGTTTGTGCGCTGATTGTTGCGTCTCTGTCTTGTCTCCATGTCGCAAGGTCCGCTCGTGTCGCTTGCAAGGTACGACATACGTATACGCCAACAAATAATTACTATGACCATCGTAGACATGACAGAGTGGGCCCGCTAACAAAAGTGAAACATCGATATGATATATTGCCATCACATAAATTGGCAACGTGTCCGCGCGGGTGGGCATAGAGTATTAAACTTTTAATCTAAAATATGCATCAGTGAAATCCCCGAAACGACCAAATGTCGCGTATCTAGCCGAGCGGGAGATATTGCCGAAATGCATAAACATCAAAGGGGTTTTTGTTAAAAAAAGATTTAAAATTGAAGGGCGCGTCCCCATATAGGCAAAATGGCGTCCGAGATTATAATAACGATTTTAAAAGTCCCCTCCGTTTTTTATTTTTAGTTTTTTTGGGAAGGGTTGGTTAAGTGGACTTGGGGACCGACGGAAAATTTGACACTACAATGTTTCAAAAAATAGGGTGTAAGTTTTGCATCTTTGTGTCCGAATTTCGGAATAGTTATCGAGGGAATAGTATATCGATCGATATCGCGAAGTGCGACATAAAATCCGTCGCTCTTTTGAAATTTGAATGGGCAGAGACTATGTAGAGTTGAATGTTATGGAAATCATTTTTTTATACTTTGTTGTGAGCGTGGTTTCGAGACGGTAACAAAAATGGTAATTAAATTTTACGCTCAAAAAGTTATTTCAACTACCCACATGTTTTCAGTCATGAATCTAAAGGAAAGCTCGAAAATCAATCTATCATCAATCAATTTGTGGAAATATTGAGAAAAGTAACTGATTTTCAAACCTCTTAACCCAAAAGAAACTTAAACCCAATACATCCTTATACTTGCTTTAAAGTATTGCAAAGAAACCTATCCATTCACATCAATAACATTATTAAGACCAGAATATCATCCATATTAACAGAAACAACCAGTTCAGTCCTTGCCTCCTCATCCTGACCCTTCCAGCCTTGGACTACAAAACGTATCAAAAAGACACAATTAGATCTCATCTTAACCCTACAATGCCAACGGTTCAATACAACATGGTAACTAAGACCGAGGCCGCAGTGATTCGACCAATTTAAGGCCAAATCCGTACCAATTGTCGTCAGAGACGCTTTTATCAATAAAAATAAAAATCCTTCGAGGAAGTTACCAATTTGTTCGGGCGTTCCACGATGATGGTGATTTACGTACAAGTTTCGACTCTATTTGTTCGAGATTACAGTCCAATGTCGAGTCATCAGCCGTTTTGATAGATTGTGAAATCAATTAAATTAGTACTTTATTGATGGGCTCTGTTTATTGGTGCTACTCGTTGATTTTAATACAATGTTATGTTTTCATCTGCTTTGATACTCGACTAGAGTATTTTAATGTAGACCGAACATTGAATCAATCACTATTACTATACTTTAGATACATTTAAAATTAAGCACATGAATTTAAATTATGTTTGTAATCACAAATGTCATTGAAATCGTAGCTTTTAAAATACAGCGCAGTATAAGGCAACACTTAACGAATGTTGTGTAAATAACAGCCGTTTATATGGCAACAATTATGTATTTGATTTCATTGATTACCTACTTAATTACGAAATAGGGCGTACAATAGACACAAAGATACCTAATTATTATTTCAAATGCGATCTATAATCCTTTTAACTTGATTGCCCATTCCGTATTCACGTCCCGTTATTTGACGCAATGAGCAATACTAAACCATAACCAGCTACAATAAACAGAACCAACTAAAATTATATTTTCCGTCTATAATGGCCGTTTGATACACCGAAAACGGCGTAGAAAGTAGAAATAATAATATATTTGACGTATCACGAACGAATATTTTCACCGAGACGTGAGCGGGAACTGAACCCGGGTCCTGCATACTGATTGCTTAAGTTATTGCGACTTTTCCGAATGCATACGTTTCCTCGACACGTTTTCTGTGGAATCGCGCGATTTTAAGTCGGGGCCACTGCGATGCAACACCGCCGTTTTGAATGCAGGCAAGCACGCAGAGGGTTAACTGACGTCGATTTGTTGTATAATTGATTACATTAGATTATATTACGTGTGGCTCCGATAGATTCAGTGTCGCGATCATATTTATTTTGAAATAATAGATTTACGTTGCATTTATTATTCTTGTTCTGAAATGTCATAATTTATCAGCAGTTTTACTATATTTTCTGATCAGAAAATGAATGAACGAAAATTCAATGTAGCTCTGTATTTTTTAAGCGTAGCTACACTGTTACTACCTGCATTAAATCAACTGTTCAATCTTTCTATACCTTACAATTTACAATATTCTTAAATAAAATTCAAATAACCAACAAAATGCCAACATAAATATCAATAAAAAGAATAGAAACCGATTGTCGACTTCATCCATTGTGAAACAGTTGAGCGCATGCGTAACCCGCATATTAAGAACCGTCGCTAACTACCAGCGAAAACGGGAAACAATCGCCGTTCCATATTTGAAATCGGCCGTTTGAATATGGAACTATTTAAAATTTCGAATACGTTTGCGTTATCGCCGCGACGTGTTGGCGTTTTCTGATTGTTCTTTTTATGATTTTTATTTTATTTTAGTGTTGTTACTTATATCCGTTTAATGATAGTTTTAAGTAACGGTTGATAGTTCCACATTTAAATAGAGGTACACGTTTAAATAGGTAGTATATCCTGGCGGTGTGTTTAAAGCTCGCGAATGAAAGAACATGTCGTTTATGTTCAAATAACCTGCTATTAAGTCACGTATGAGTCGAAATGGATATATAGCTGCCCATTAGGCAGTACCACAGATCAAAATTGAACCAGCTTTAACTCTATTTGTCTTAGCTCTTTTTGTTGGTAAACCTTTAAAGCTAATCGTTCTAATTGAAGTTGGCATTATCCGTTAGTAACTACTAGAAACGGTGACTTAATTTCAATGCAGTGCAAATTACATCGGCACAAAATGTCCAGTGAGACATCGATCAGAACGACAAAAAGTTACGAAGTATTAAAGTTTTTTTATTATTAAACATTATCCGAATATGTTTCACAAAGGTGGAACAATCGCATTGTTTTAAAATCCCACGGTGCAATCATCGGAGGGATTTTTATGCGATTCTATTATAAGTCAGTTACTTTGTAACTACAATATTGTATTCATTATATTGAGAGCTTTTTGTACGGCGGATAGAGCTCGAAATTTGAATATTCTGCATTCGATTTTGCAACGTTTCCGTTTTTGAATTTTATGAAAAACGTAACAGTTATAGTGGAACGTTTTGAATTAGTGTTACTCTCTTTTGAAGTGTAAACTAAGCTAAAAGCTTGCGTAGGATGCCAAAAGTTTTGTAAAAGCTGTCTACGTATAACTTTACGCTTATGCACGCCTTAATTTACCATAAAACTTAAAAGATCGATCACATTTTCATAAAATACTGCATAAGTGTAATAAGATGCATGTGCTTATTTTTTCCGACCGAATCGACAAGAAAACGAGCGAGCAACTTTCGACAATAACATTTCGAAGGCGCGTAGTGTCCGCCACTCGGCCGGAACATAAATAATGTTAATGCTGTATAAAAGGCGTTTTTCGATGAATTTATTCCCAAAAACGTCCGCTTTTGTGGCGAAACCAGGCCCGGGAAGTATAAAGTTGTCCATAAATAATTCATGACATACACTTTTGGGACTTAGTGACTGTAACTTGCACTACTGATAAAATAACATTTCGACTTCCCGAACTGTCATGATACTCAGTTAATACTTTTTTTTTAATTTTTCACCCAACGCCGTATACGGCAGTCATTAGTCTGCCAGTCCGTTCGTCTGTTACCCAATCATAATGTATTTTTTCAAATTAAAATTCTCACAACACATTGTTGTACTCACAATCGATATCTAATCTCGACCGACGATTATTAACGACAATTATCTCCGAAAAGTAAGTACAGAAAAAAAATTAAATACTTCGTTTTGTGAATACAGATGGACAGACAAAGAGCTGGCTAAACGCAAGTCACTTCATACGAATTACCGCCGCTTTGTTTCAACGTTCGGCAGACAAAAACATCATTTTTAATATCAATACGCCCGGTTTCGATTCGATACTCGAATGTAATTATACACATTCGATTATAATTATTGAACGAATAAAGCTACGTTCTAATTAAAGTGTCGATGCTCCACAAAACCGTTGTGAAAAAAAAGTTCAACGCTCCAGAAATTCTGATTTTGAAAATTAAAGAGCATTGCGTTTTTAGCGCCTTTTATCGTCGTGTAAATCCTTTTTTGACGATTGATCATTTGGTGAGTCGACAGTCAGTGTGTTTTTAAGAGTAGAATTCCGAATTCAAATTATGCAATGCCATTTTGCAGCTTAGTAATGCCAATTACGTCCTAGGTCGTTTAACGTTGTTTATTAGCAGACAATTTTAAAATCAATATTTTACTACAGTCGATGAAAGTTCAAAAGCGAAATGTGAGCTTTGACTGATTAAATGGACCACTTGCAGCGATTGACAATATTAGCGTGCCTAGGTAACGCCCTTTGTTAATACGGTTAGGGCTCTAGGTTCCATTTGGTTTATTTAACAGCCCCCGGGCAGCCAAAGCCATAGATATAACTACTGAATATACTTTTCGGCTCAGTCTGCTGATCATACGGGAACATGAAATGAGATTACGAAAGGGGTCCGGTCACATCAATTATTTTTGTGAGCGCTTAGCTTTCCATTTTTAAAATAAACTCATCCTTCACGGGGAGGGGACTTTAATAAAATTACTGTTGGTACAAGGGGTAAAAACTCTAATAAGAACATATTTTTGTGTGTGTTGTGGCGTAGTGTGTCAGAATTAGAGTTGTAATTTGAAACTGAAAAAAACCTTTTTAAACCATTTCTTATTAAAAATACACAGTTTACGCAAAACTTGTAACGACTATCATTTAAGTCTCAGATTCGAAAAAAACTGATAAATTCACATTGACAACGACCGATGCACTGAAGAATTTGAAGATACTATCAAACCAGTGGCTCTACTTGATTTATGTGGCTTTATTACCTTCGAATAACTTTATTTCTTCGAAAAAGTTGGTCCTTAGAAACTAAAGGACCAATATGAAAAAAGAAATGAAGACCAAGTTTGTAGTTCATTCATCGGTCATCATAATCATCGCTTCGAAATGTCAAAATTGACATTCGATTTTGATATCTTCAGTTGAAGATTGAAGTTTAAGTCATCGTTAACTTAAGATGACGCAACCAGCCCTTAAATTGATTGTTTTTCTTTTTTAATGAGGTGTATTCGTTTTATATTTTAGTTTTTCAATAGTATCTAGTTTCGACTCACTGTTTCCGAGTAAGGTTCGTGACAAGACGTCGTATTTGCGTCGATGATATCGCTAGCCAATTTCTAAACATGGTGTTCGGCAAAATACCTGGAAACAAAAATGAAAACATTAGTTTCGATGCG
Organism: Noctua janthina; assembly: GCA_963576755.1. Classification (NCBI taxonomy): domain Eukaryota; kingdom Metazoa; phylum Arthropoda; class Insecta; order Lepidoptera; family Noctuidae; genus Noctua; species Noctua janthina. Next base: position 8,076,637 of record OY755075.1, on the reverse strand, counting down.
GAATAAGATGTGAATTCTGTTTACTGAGGAAATAATGGAGGATTGCACTGCATTTTATTAGAAAATGTTACGTTGTTAAGTTTAACACGTCTGAGAAATAGGATGTCTTCTTAGAATCAGAATGGAGTCTACAATACTGGTTGGAATGTTTCAATAATAAACAAGATAAGTGCAATGTGATTATTTAGTTTTGAATAAAAAATTCCAAATTGACAAACTTCATAGTTCGATGGTAGCTTAGTAAAGAGAATCGAATTTCCCTCTTTATTGTATGGAACTTACAGGAATCGTGTTCCTCAAGTCGACACTTTGGTCGAACTTGTCCCAACCAAGACGTCCATACGCAAAGCGCGAATCAATTTCAATTAATTTAATTAACACGAACCACAATTAAGTTCCGAATTCAAACGTTCGACCAATAAGAGATCGATCGCCTTCCAAATTTAAAATCAGATAGCCGAACGCCGACACAATGGAATGGAACGAGCATGACGATTCAAATATTTTCGAAAATGGAATATTAAGTGAACGCCATTATGTGAACGAATGATTACTAGACGGTAACATGTTATTAAAAGAATATATTTCGAATGCGACTACGCACGTGTACCTATTGAAACTATAAAAAATAAAAAATGTTCAGACTTGTTTTCCCTTTTGGGATGAACAGAATTCGAAAACGATTTCAATGGTATTTAGTAAGTAGTGTTCGTTGAATGAACATCAAGTAAGATTTGCATGTTGGACGTTATTTAGAACCTTATTTCCATTTGTGTGGTCTCCAATAGTTTCCATATTACAAATAGGACAAGCGATTAATAACCTCCATAGTGTTACGACATAATATTCCTAGAACACGCTAGTTTCCTCTTCAGGTACATCTCATACATACAAAAGGGTGTCTATTATCCACACGCTTCGACTCCGGCATTCGACATTATATCGATTATAATATCATAATAAGAAGTCCCCATTTGCGTATTGGGGTCAACGACTTGCGTATGCTGGCCGCGTGTGATGCTATGCGTCAAGTGACCCCTTAATGCGACTTATTGGTTACTCATTTAAAGTGCACGCGCACAGACTAAAATAACACCAACAACGAGAATATTTCACTGTTTATTTAGTGCCCGACATGGAAACATTTTGTACTCTGTGGCTTATGGGATTCATCGATTCTTATAAGGGAATATAAATTATGTAATAAACATGAATTGCTCGTCATTTAAGCTTCAATCATAAATTTTTATCATCGAAACCCCAAAAAATCTTAATACGAAGATTATAAATGCTGTGTACACGAGTGATCGATAATGCACGTTGTATCTACGATGTAGTAACATGACTGTGTCATTGAGACCGCCTATAGAAAACGCCTACGCGTGTCGAAACAAAAACAGATCGCACAGTTCCACAAAACATCATTAAATTCAATATTTCGTTTAAAAAGCACTCCACATATCTGGACCATTAATCACTAAAACTACCGACCTTCAAGGAGATACATCGGAATAAAATCGCCAATCGAAATAAAGCACTTAAAGCGAAACGTCATTATCGCACAACATAAATAAAAAACGCAGAAATCGAACGCAAAAATTGAATATCGAACTCGATTTAAAACAGAATACGAATTTTAAAAATACGAGCGCGGCCGAGCGGCATTAATTAAAAATTCTCGGTAGAATATTCAAAAATAGAATTCGCATTCGAACGCTCCTTGTACGGATCCCAAGTTTGAATTTGGAAGGAACAAAAGGAGGAGAGCGCGGGAGCAACCCTTTTAGCGCTGATAATCTGTTGGTCGGCCGTGTTGCGGGACGTTTTTTATTTGTTGTCACTTTTTTGTCCGAACCGAGATTGTACACAACATTCTTTACTTCGAAACGGAGCTTTTTAAAAACTCGCCTCAAGATTTATTTCTTTTTTATACGCCTTTAATAACGAGTCCCCGTCCGATTTAATTGACGAATGGTCACGAGCGAAATGTTCAAACAATTTTAGAGGTCAATTTTGACTCGACATTTAGTAATAAGTATAACGTTATTAATAATTACTTTTACTTTAGCTTATGAAACGAGACTGGGTTAGAAATGAGAGAGCGCTGTTCTGTGATTGAAATTCGTGCAAGGAATCGAATATAAAGCCGTACCAACTTTGAATTGCTTCGAAATATAAAAATTTAAAAATAGAACGCAATCCTTCCGCCCTCGGTCGGGCGGTTAGTGCTTTACATGAAATATTATTTTATGGAATCAACATCTGCGTCTGTGGCAATGTGTGCGTGTGTGTGTGTAGTGGGAGCGGGCGCGAGAGGGTTTATGTACACAAGTGAAATTACTTAAAAGTAACACGCCTCAAGTGGATGGGAACGTTTTCAGAACTCATTTCTTTTCAGTTTAATTTTAGAATCACATGTTTGCTTTTCAAATTTATTATCAGAGTTTATTAAGAGTTATGTCATAAATTTCGGATTTATGAGATAGCTTTAACGAGTAACTGATATATAGCTATGTCGACCGTATAAACATGAAGGGATTAGAAGTTATACAAAATGTAAAACAGAAAAAGGTAAAATAAAAAAGAAAAGTTATAAAATGGCTAGTTCCTTCTCGCATCATAAAATTCGTTTTACAATCCCGTCCGAATCGTCAAATCACTCGTCGCGGGTTCATTTTTTAAAATTGGAACGAAAAGTGAAACCCTTCCATTTTTAAATTGCTTTCGTCATGCGCTCCCTTTGCCACTGTTGAGTTCAACAACAATGCGTAGATTTTTTTTAAAACTTTTATGTCATTTGTCAAAAAATATATTTGAATGGAGAATTATGTTAAATGTATTTTTTTTTGTGTCCACTGTCCGAAGGGTTGAATTTAGAATATTTTGTTTAGCCCCCAAAAGGCGTTACAAACTTACTTATTTTATTTTCAGTAGTAAAATATAACTGACCAAACATTCTGACCTGCAGACTGACAAACTCAGGAAGGATTAAAAAGAAAGCCAACTTACTTGTAATGCGTTAAAGCAAAGCATTAAATTCGACAAACGCAAAACGAATCCATTTCTTACAAAACCAATGAATCAACAAAAACATTCGAAAACGCATTTTTTACTTCCATTAAGTCGATTTAAAACGTCATCTCCGAAAAACAAGTTATTGTGAGATCGTCAGCTGTGTTAGTTCAGAGATTACGAACTTTTTTGTCTACCCTCCATTTTAAATTTAACTCTTTTGACTATTTTAATATTTCTCGAACAATTTTAGCTTGGGGCGAGGGTAATGTTTTTTGATATAAAGGGGTACGATATTTTTAGTAGTTAAGTTTACATTATGCGGGCGGGCGTTAGATTTAATATTTCTGATTGAATAGCGGACAATCTTTATTGAAAGGGTTCATGGATTTTAGAGATTTTTTTTAACTCATTTTTATGGCTGCGTTCTGTATTGTGTAGTGGTATTAGGAATTCTTTTGTATTACGTATGGTACGTACCGTAAATAATCGTTGGAAAATTTTCTCAGAGTTTGCGATTTTCCGAGAACTGTATTTCTAGCCAATATTGTCTACTCTTATATATAAACATTATCTAAAATAATTGTCCCTGAAAAATGAACCTAATTGTTAACCATGATTAGGTTTAAAAAGTAAAAATTACGAAATAAATAAAAAAGTACAATTCGATTTACAAAAACAATTAATCCTTTGACTTGTCAACATTATTTAAAAAAGGAAACCCTTACACAATTAAAATCGAATAAAAACGATTCGAAAAAAGAATGAGATCGGATTCGTAAAAAAAGTAGGGTGAATGTCCTTGTGCAAGGAAACCTGGTACAACTGAGTTTTTCGGCTAGTACATTATACATTGACGTTTTTCTTGCGTAAGTGTAATGTAAAGATGTAAGAAACCCGTACTAAGCCAGTAATGGATGCTGAACATGAAGGGAGGTTTGACTGTTTTAAAAGGAAGTTCAGTTGAACACACGTCGGGTTTCGGTTTCATAATACATTAGGTGTCTTTGTTAAGTTTCAGAAAAAAATGTGGTACAGATGTGTATTTGATTTTTGTGTATTCCATATACGGGTTGGAGGAAAGATGAATATTAATTTTTTGGTAAGGAATTCCTGCTTTTTACATTGTTAAAGAATTTGGTTCCTTGGAGTACATAAGTTTAGTGATACTAGTAGTCTGCAGTAGTGAAGGGTCAATTTTTGTAAGAGGTAAGCCGGAGTACATATCTTTACTGTATGAAATATTATTGGCTATAGAATAATGACTGTGCCATTTTTCAAAGAGAAGCCGGTAGGAATCAGGTTGTATGGAACCTTCGCCACTGGTAGTCTGTATATTTAAGATAGTGCCAGCCTGTATGAAAAAACTACGAATTGAGATTTGTGAAGATTCAAAAACGTGAAGCTTATTTTCTTGAAAATATCTTTCAGGAATCTGAAAACTTTTTACAATAAAAACCAACGCTTTTCAGCACCAAAAATGAATTGAAAGCAAAAAACCGACGCTTTTCAGACAACGAACGATACATTCCACTAACAATAAGTACACTTCTCTTACTTAAAAACTTAACAAAATAGCACATACTAAAGTAAACATAACGCAGTAACTTGAAGACAATCCTCATAGTTTACGAGATAAGTGTTAATAAAACAGTTGTAAACTCTCTTTATTATAGCTTCAACAATAAACACTACAATTTCCACTTTGTATCGTCTCCACAAGGCGTGATTTGCTGAATTGTTAGGTAGACTTTGCTAATAGAATTTCAACCTTATGTAGTAGGTTTAAAGTGGTATTTGACTTGGGAGGAAAGGCTGAAGACGTTGCCTTAACAGTGTGTGGTTAAAGTAATAAGTAAATTATTTTGTTAACGACAACAATGTAGGTAAGTATTCGTTTTGTTTTATTTCGGAAAAGTTGACTCGAGAATTAATAATTATAATTTTGAATGGAAACTTTTGTTGAGTTTTTTTCGTAATAGAGAAATTCTACATATTTTAATTAATGTAATAAATAAAACACTCTAAGGAGGTAGTTTAATTAGACAGAATTGAGTGGAAAAGGGAAGGATTTGCTCAGTTGTGGGAAAAAATAAGCTAGTTAGTCAAAATTTATTAAAAAAAAAAAATAACATTCGAATTTCAAACTTCTATTATTCTAAAAGCTCACGGATGGATCTCTATATTCAAATCAAGGAATGAATCGTGATTTATTCCTTCATGGTTTCAGAATACGACCTTAGGGCCAAGAAAAGTGTCATTAGCTTTTAAAGCAGGGTTCGCATACGCTTCCACCAACTTATCTGTGCAGGCGGGAAAACACAGAACTAAAATGAATGTACCAAGTTTGATATATCGATGCATTTTTGCTTAACAAGCGGCACCACATTGAACACTTAAAAGTGGTCATACTATAAGCTTTTACGTATCTCATGTAAATGCAATTAATTTAATGTTACTTTGTCTAGGCCCTCTCCATTCCTAATTCAAATAGTTTCGTACAAGTTCGAAATACAAATAGTACTTCGTAGATGTTCGTAACTATCACCCGAAGTAGATTGTGTTCTGCAATCGAAGTCGGGGCAGACGGTCGGCTATTCTCGGAGAAACGTTTTGTTATTCCAAATGTAACAATTCTCTGTTACATTACGTACTCGTTGCTAATGATATTTGTGTCAATATTTTAGCTAGTGTTATACATAATTAATAAATACAATACATTTTAGTTTCGAATTTTAGATCCTTTTATTGTTATACATATTACCGCTGAAAAACCAGAGAGATCTTTATTCTTTAAACGGTATATGTTTAGTTACTATCGGACTGTTTTTTTATACAATTTTAAATTAGGCTATTTGGTCCAAAGGTTTGATTTACCTGCTTTCAATTTGAAAAACATTACTTATTCTACGCTAGAAGTTTTCATTATCTCAAGCTTTCTTCGATTTTTCCTGAAACTTTCAGACACAATGTCGACGATCCTAAATAAAATTCAAGACGATCTATAAAAGACAAATAATTCGTTACCAGTAGAACTTATAAAAGCTAAAAGAAATTGTCGTCTGCCCTCACTTCCCACCAACTGTCAAGCCGTAGCGTTTTGAAACGCTAGTACGCCACACAAAATACTGTTTTCTTAAAATACATAACTCAACCTCATCCCCTAATCCTGCACAAATCCAGACACATTAATAACAACAATATTTCGTCGGTACCCAAAATAGTGTATAATATTAATTAACCTGCGTACGTCGCGTATTTCATTTTAATCGGCGTTTCTCGTTTTCGCACAACGCGCGAGAATGCGTGAGTGCACCTGTCCTGCACTCTGTTATGTCCTGCAATTTGTATGCGATGCGTGTACTTAGAAGTTATTGTATTGTTTTTTTTAAACGCACGTCAAATTTATTGCAATAGCGGAATGCTATCCGTCCACATTAGCTAACATTTCTCTTCATAATTTTTCTCATGAAATTCATTAATAGTCAAAGAAGAAGATAACTAGATATGTGTTCATTTTTTGTTCTCTTATTTACAAAAGACAAGCAGGTTTAAGCCAATAATGGCGGCTTTGTAGATATAAAATACATCAAAAACAATAAAAATGGAGTCGACCACTGTACACGTTAATAGACTACGCGGAAAGCGAAACAATAAATCTGAGTGCATTTTTCGCAAACGCATAAAATCCGAACGCACCTATTATTGAATCGGAGCTGCACTAACGAACTTATTACTGTCTCACTCGGTCTCAATACGAGGGTCTCGCTCGCTCGGTGCACGCGCCGCTATTGTGTCTGGCGCTACTCGGCGAGGAGCGTCCGACTCGCTCCCGCGCCCTAGCTCCGTCACTTTCTAACGCATGTCAATGCATTTTATTGTCGACGTTAATGGCTCTGATTACAAATGTAAATTTTCAGCGCGCGACGGCGTTGGTTGGACTTTTTTCTGTTCGATTTCTCTCTATGGTATTAAATTGTAGCAGAAATTAATAGCGCACATTTATGGGCATGATCGATTTTTTTTAAAATTTGAAATGTTCTATTGTTGTATTGAATAAAAACGGGTTTTAATAAACGATTTACACTAACTCTGAATCGTCGCTTTATGGTTTCGAAGTCCACTCCAAGTTTCTGTCGCAGTAAACGACTAGGATAAGCAGTAAACATGTGAAATTTATTGCGAGTGATCTGCATTAAAATAATAACTAATGATTAGTTAATCCGAGGAACAAAGCACAGCCAATGCAACTTAGACAGAAATAAAATAGTGTTGACTACACTACGCACGTCGAACGCACTCTGACGGACAGACTTACCTATTATTCGCATATCAGGGCACTTTATTTATAAAACCCGCCCAGTTTCTATTGACATATCCCCTTTGAGTGATTTTCTAACAAAAGTCGGTGTGTGGGGGGCGCATCGCGGGTCTCGTTGAGCTGGACGCGGCTACAACGGTTTCCCAACCGAATACCGTTCGCAAAAGATCTCACACGGCTGCCAATTTTCAGAAAGACAGAGCTAAAATAATTGCTGCAAACGCGCCCTATTTCGAGCGGCGCACTACAGTTTAGATACGATTTAATTCTAGAACATTATTATCCCACTGTTCAATGCAACTAGTGTTAGGTGCGAATCGAGAACAGATCATTTGAATCTCGAAAATCGAACTTCCTATTTCGAAAAAAAAGGCGGTTTCGGAAAGTCTGTTCCGATTCGAAATTTTAAATTTAACGGCTGTATGGTTTACTTTTACGAATCATTCAAAGTTAAAATGTAAAGACGTTATTGAAACGTTGAGACATCTGTTTCCATAACAATGGTTATAAAAGTTAAACACAATACAAGCTTTGATCTGATTACGAAGAATGCTCATTACAGTGTTACTGAGAACTGTGTGTTTATTTTCACGCAGATAATTTTAATGGACATTCGTCTGTTTCACGGCCCGACGTGACACCTTAGATTATAACAGCTAACAGCATTTTAACTGAAACTAACGACGCCCATTATAACCTGACTTCTGCCATCAGAACAAAATAATTGTCACATTCACATCAAACATATATAGGCTATAAATCCAAAGAGACGACGCAAATTTTGGCAGTATGTAACATTGGCAACGTTACAATACATTACACGGAATGCAATTTCTGTTTACTTGCATTTCTTATGTTACTTTGCGATGCGTCAATAGAGCGTGCGTGACATTTTTCATTTAGTCATCCCTTCCCTAAAATAGTCGGAACAAAACATGTGACGTTATTTATTTACTAATGAGTACAGGGCTAAAAATGTTACAAAATAGAAAATTGTTAGTTAATAAGCAGTTCGCAGGCGCAGTACGTCACTATCGAGACGCATTCGACGTAATCTTTATGGACAGTGGATGCGAGTCGAGCGCGCGAGACGAAACTATCCATCGGCGCTCATACTTACACCAATAACCAGACGCAACAACAATTACATTTGCACACAATAACGAAACGTCAAGAAAGAAAGCAAAATAATCCGCTTTTCTAAATTCGAATACAAAGAGACGTTCGAAATACGAAAACGTATCGGCCAATAGCGCTAGAGCGTATGCCAACAATTAGGAATGCGTTCTATTCCACATACAAACGCGGGTGTCGTTTGAATTTGGAATAAATTATAATTGTATCAATCAGGCGCGTGTGCGGACACAGCCGTGTCGCGTTACGTTCGGATTTTAAAATCCTCCGAATTATGCACGGTGCGCGTATTAATTAAATTTATATATGAGCGACAGTGACAGAATTTATTCAGCGGCGTTATTTATAAATTCGTCTAAATGTCACGGGAACAATGGAGTGTCCGTGTCTATTTAAGATTGATGAGTAACGAATAATCCCTCTTGTTGTCGGAAGGCGGAAAGTCAGTTGCGTAACGCTCCGGACTCTCGTATGAGAATGTCAGATTACGGCCGGTATTATTTTCGGTAAACGATACGTATCTCTGTCTGTTCGGATTCGACGTTGCGTTTAATAGTTTAAGCATAGTAAGTATTCGGTCGGCCGCGGACTAATCTTGACTGGCAACCGCGATTTCACCCGGAGATCAATGGATCTAACATTTTTTAACGAGTCCACGGTGTTGCAGAATTTTAATGAAAATCGTGATTGCTTTTCTAAAGACCGAATTATTATTGTGGACTCTTAATCGCCGCTAAAAGTCGTCTTAAAAATTCGTCGGACGCATTCATCAAAAATAAGAAAATAATTAATACTCGGTTCGGAACGAGAAACGAAACATTTAGAACGGACATAACAATAAAACAATACGCCGCTCGCAAACCGAAACAAAACACAGAAAAATATGAATTCCGATCGGAACGGGCCATGGAAACAAAAGATGGCGGATTTAATGAAATGAAATAAAATATAAATTCCTTTTGCAAGCGAGAATTCTTACATTTTTAATTTGGTACCGTGGAATGGGGCTAAAAACGGTCAAATTCCAGATTCATAAGCGGCCGGCGGATGGTGATTGAGTGTGGAGCGAGTGTCGCGCCCGAAAACGAATATTCATTTTATTGAAAATCGATTCTAACGTGCGTCGGTGCTGGAGATTTTAAATGAATTATTGACTTTATCACCTACGGGGGCGCATACGGCGCGCCTAGCCTCCGAAGTAATTTAATTAGTTTTGGTGTCAGAAAGATTAAAAAGCTCCTGAGCAGATTCGTGATCTATACGAACAAGTTACTGGCATAAATTAGCTTCATGTCACAAAAAAGGCATCTCGGTTCTCTTTTTGAATTTTAAATGTAGTTTGCATTCTTGCAAGCATTTATTCTTTTTAGATTCAAATGTATAATGTAGGTAGGTTTTGAATTTAGAAGGGCAATTTACTTATGAGTTCTAATTCGAATTCTATGATTGAAAGTTAATGATTCGCGACTTTTCTCGTACGTAACCGTTATTTTGCTTTTCAATAAGAAGCACAAAGAGAAGATACGAGAGAATATTTATAAAAAAAAACCTTACGATACGTTCCTGAACGGAACATATAATAAGTGTGGCAGATGCTGTACAATATTGAGACGAAACAGACCGCCTTCCAATACGATGACTAATTCCGAACGAATTGTTTATTTGTTTCAGCTTTTATGAGTAAACGTTGTCAGTTCACGGGAATCTTTACGATTATATCGATAATATTGGTTTATTGTGTTGTTTTAGTGTTATTGGACTTTTAGGGTTCACGGTGTTCTGGTTCTGCAAGTAGGTTTTTGACTACGAAAGCTTTGATTGGAGAATCCTAAATAATAAATATGTTTTTTTCTGAAAGTAAAACTTTCAGCTTCAAATCCTTCATTGTAGGTCTGTGCCGATTTTTTTTGAAGTAACAGACCACTTTCCCAAAGTTCAATAAACTCTCTCTTACTGGTCTAGATAGAGAAATATTGTCCTTTAAGTTGGAAACAGTCTTTAATTAGAATTTTAGAGACCAAACAATATAAAACGAAGTTGAACATTAACATGATATCGATAGCAATGCTTAAACACATAGGTATAAGGCTCTATCTATGATGACCAATCTCTATGAAACAAAGTAAAATTTTACAGATTTGCCAACATTATTGTACCCATGTATCTATCGCAAAAACTTCAAATTCACATCCCTACTTCACCTATCAGTTTCAAATTCAAAAACATTCCGCGATGACAATCAGCCATCATTTATTTCAAAAATTCAAACGTCGAATTCCGAGAAACGAAAAAAAAAAACGTTACGACCGCACAAGTACCTACCAACATAACAATTTTAATATTTTAAACCGTCGATACTGCGCAGAGTAATAAAATCAATCATATAATAAGATACGAACAATTTTTACATTTGCCCTCGCCTCGAATTTAGCTTAAAAATAGACATTTTGAGTGGTTTCCAGCCAGATAAGTTGTATTGATGCGCTTTCAAGCAGACGGATGGATGGTCCATATTTTAGGGTTCTTCGTGATTGTAGAATAATCCTCTTCTTTAATGGTTTATGTTTATTTATGGTGGTTTTTTAAGTGTTCTGTTCCGTATAGAGTAATTTGTCTGGTTTGTTTTAGTGAACTTGTGTGTGCTAGCTGAAACGTTTGTTAAGTTATTTTAATGAAACTGTTGTTTAGATTATGGAGTCTTTGATCTGAGTTTCTATTTGTGCGTTAATCATAATTATCAGCGAATACAATTGAATTGCTACATTAAGTTTTTCAATGAATCTGAAATCTCCCAAATTGACGTAACAAGCTGAATGTAAAAATCTACTTTTAGTAGGCTAAAAGCTCAACTTCAAAAACAAAACACAATCGCGTAACAAGCCCCAAGTAATCTGTTTACAAACCATCGATTACCTACTCCATCAACACCGTAAAAAAGTTCCTCAACACCACAAGCGGCACACGTCAACGACTTCGTAAGCCGTGTCTCTCGAAGTCTTGAAGCCGATGTTTAAAGTCACAATGGCGGGCGTGGTCGCGAGCTAGCGGCGAATAATTACACCTCCCTCCCCCCCCCCCTTCTGAGGTCTAGCACCTCCCCCCTCGCCGTTCATTGAGCATTGTCTTAAGATGTGACCTCTTGAAGGTATCAACTTGTGTATGGAAATTGAGTCCAATTTGTCTGAAGAAAGCGGGGAGATGTTATGTGGTGTTCAAGATTTATGTTATGTGTCGCAGGCGCAGCGAGGTTAGACGGGTTTGTCTTTTTTCAGATTTTTTTAGCTTTAACGGTGATTTTTTTTAGGGCTGAACAATCGGAAGCGAAAAATACATTTTACTATAGTAGATTGGGTTATAAAGGTCTTATAGTCAGGTCAACTGAAATTAGAATTTTAGTCCTATACAACTATTAAAGAAGTCATCGAACTAAAATAAACAAATAGGTTGGTATTGGTACCTACTAAAGTGACACACAAGCTTTTCTTATGCACGGTCATTTTCAGTATCTATCAAAGCTGAAATGTTTTAAAAAATTAGCATAACATCAAATAGAACGTTCTTCATTCAACTACGAGTTTCATTCGTTCGTAAAAGAATGTCGGCGACTCGCCGGCCACCCCGCATGCCTTATTGCTAGTACGTGAAGTTGGCGCGTGCGGTCATCTAGTCAGCATACACAATACCTCAACTTACGTAACACGCAACGCGCACAGAATTACAGAATCGCGATTTCTCTATCACACCTTTCATACAAGAAACCATGACAGTACAACTGCCTAGACAATTTATTGTCAAATAAAAAACGTCTAGACACAAAATTGTAGTTAAATTCATGCGTGTTCACTATAAATGTTGGGACGACATTCTTATCTAGTCGCGTTCCACATTCAAAATATAAGTGAAGCAATTGAAAAACGAACCGAACTAAGTTCATATTACTGGCTGGTGTTCCAAATTCGAACGTATTCAAATATCGAACGAGATGGATGACGCGGCCGCTGGAACATGTCTCACACAAATAATTTTTTCTAGCGTTTTTTTTTTTAATTTTCTCTTTACCGTACTTCTTGCTCAACACGAGTATGTATTTAAATTGCAAATACGTTCAATAATATTAATCATTAGCTATTTAGTCAATCTTTTCTATTTCTAAACTCATAAAACCGCAGCGTTCCGAACCGAAACATTCAATCAACCGAAAATTTAAATAAAATATTACTCAAACTTATAAAATCATAATGTTAGACGTGGCTGGTTTCGGCGGCGATATGATCCCATTGATTGATGGGTGACCATGCTTCGTGCAGAGCGGACTAAACCAGCATAACAGTGGACGCGCTTTCAAACAAAAACTGTGTACACAGAGGTCAAGTTAAATTGGAAGTTTTATTTTCCAAGTGTGTTGACCCCGAATGCCGTGGACTAGTATCTACAATGTTTTGAACTTAATTAAAAATGTATAAAGAATTTATTGCGTGTCAAGACCGCCCCCGTGCTTGTGGAGCAGATTTTTTTAATTACCACCAATTGATAGTGATGGCGGACAATTTGGTCGTCAGTGTGTTAAAAAGGCTGAATTGTGAATGTTTTCTTGGTATTTATCTAATTTCCTGTTGGTATCAGATGACTGGCCTCGTCATACTGACTCAGAACATGAGAATATAGAGATGAAGGATGCTGTTCACTAATAGAACTTTAACGTTAACAGATAGATTTTTAAGATCAAAAGTTTTAATGGAAACTTTTCAGTTCTTTCTCACTAAAACTTGAAATATCTAAGACATGTTATTATTAAAATAAAACAGAAATCATGCACTAGAAACTAAAATTATCGATCAATCATCAACTTTGAAGTTACGTAAGCAACACAAATAAGTATTGGCACCTAATATTATTTTTTATGATTGCCTAAAGCACTTGTTTACTTATACGCTTCCTACACGCCACACTTATAGGAGTATGTAATAAACTAATAATCATCAACTCGACAACACGAGACAAATCGATACAAGCAAGCTTATAAACCTAATGAATAGTCGATTATTCAAGAAGTCTAATCGATTATCTGCTTTAGAAAGTAATAAGAGTCTAATTCAGAATAAGTTACTATGTTTGTGAAACGAAAACCAAGTCACAATAATCGTTAGTTACCGAGATTATAACTAAAGCGTAGTCGATTTCTTTCTAAACTAAAAAATCAATCATCCTTACTCACAGACGGATCATAAAGAATCATTCCCGTTCTATTTTCAAAACAGAAATTTGAATATGAACCGAAAGCTACATTCGAACGCTCCCCGTGTTTGTAATTCGTCCGTTTGAAAATGGAACTTGTTGTTCTTATTATGAATGCGTTAAGGATGCGCAAGAGCATGCGTCTGACGGTTTAGTAACTGATGCATTAATGCCTCGAATGATCTCTTACGTTTTTTTGTTCGACGCCCGGAGATTGGTCATTACACATCTGAATATGTGTTCTCCACAAAAAGTTGGATCACGATTCAGTAAAAAGTCGAAACGAGTCTTGTGATGTAAGTAGATAGCAAACGTGCTCTTTATGTTATTAGAATTTGAAGTTTCCGGATTGATTTGAAAGTTTTAACGGGCCGAAACTATTTGATGGAGAGCAAATTGATTTTATTGTGTTTCTTGGGTGTGGTTTCTCTTAGAATCTAAGTTTTTGATCTTGTTAGATTTACCAACAGAAAGCTTTTTTTTACCGAGGAAACTGTAACAACGAAATTTGCACATCATTCCTTGAAATTGGGCTGTAAATTGAGTTGCACGTGAACGCAAAAATTGCAAACAAAGTTAGTTGAAACTCAAATTTTCTTCGTCAAAAGCCTCTTAAATGAATCGATCATCAAACCATTCAAAATATGTTGCGCCATATCGTTTGTCGCCGTCCTCTGTCCTCATAATTAAACGTTCACATATTCCTTAAACACGAGAATTAACCCCAATTGAGGGACCGCTCTATTTAAATTACTCGTTACACTATTCAGCTTTCTGGAAGCATGAGACACGTCACTAATCTATATCGCAGCTGCCAGATGTAAGTACTTTAGTCGATTTTTGTGTTGACATCACTGTTTTGTTGTTCTTTTTTCTTTTAAATTGATTTATTTAGAGTGGTAACATTGTTGATTAAAGACGATTGAATTGATAAGTAATTTATGTCTTTATTATTGCTGTTGTTTTATTAAGTAGAATATATTTTTTGGTTTTATGTAATTGGATGAGCTTAAAAAAATAATTGAATTGCCACCTGTTGGAACATTTCCGAAATCAAGTTACAGAAGTTATTCTTTTTTTGCAAACATTAAAATAAATGTTAGCTTCTAATAAAATTGGTAGGCGTGTGAGATAAAACGAGATATTTTTTTTATAAAAAAGTATAGAGCAATAAAATCGTAGCATCTAAAATATTAATAAAACTTCCGATTAAAATAAAACATTCAACTCGTTCAGTAGCGCGGGTTAGCAAAAATAATAATTTTATTTTATAAATAACGCATTTAAATTTGTGTTAGAGCGGAGAAAGAAGTTCAACACCGCGTTTCCTGTTTTTGAAAGACTCACTTTATACTTTATAGCTCTTTTTTGTTAGCAACCGGAATAACAAGATGGATTTCCGTTTTCGTAATGCACAACTACAATAATAATTTCGCATTAAAATAAACTCGCTATTGTGCCTTTGTGGGCTATAAAATTATCATAAGCGAAACACACAAGTAATAATCTCATATTTGAGCCCGTCCCGTCCGCCATCTTTAAAAACAATGAACGTTATTGTCTCTTCTTAATTCCATTTTTGAAAAAATAATCCATTTCGCATTTCATCGCGAGCGCCTCATTGATTACTTTTGCACAACACAAAAGGAAGCTTATGTGCTTACAAATACTGTCGTTGTCCGCTTGTAGTATGAAAGCGCAGCTGTGTTCTTGAAAATATTTGCTTAAAGAAAACTGGATCTTATCTGAAGGGTTGAAGGGTGAAAATGGTCCGCTAATTGGTTTACGGGAATTGCATACATGAAGAGCAGAAAGGCGATACTGTAAGAAAGGGATGTTGAGAATGCACGATTTTGCAATGTGTCCGTTTATTATGATAATTATGCGACGACAAAATCGAATTATTTTGATACAAAGTATAATAATAATATTTGTCTTATTTGCTGGTGTTGATTTTATTGGACAAGTGTTTACATTAAAGATGAAAATAAATAAATTACCTTCATTTTTATCTGTAACAGAGTAGATAACGCAAATTAATGTAGGTTTATGTGTCGGCTTTTTTATTTATAGACTGCATTTGCATTTTTATTGGCAGTTACATAAACATCGGCATTCGTAAAATGAAATAAGACTTGTCATTTTATTTTTGCAAGTGAGAGTAAGTTGTGGGTGATCTAACCATGAATGACAGTTTTATCAAGGTTCTTATTAGTTTTAGATATTCCATGAAGTAGAGCTTTTCTCTTAAAGTACCTATAATTAATACATAAGGTGATGTGACGATCTGATCTCGTTTACGGAGCGAACATGGCCAGATATCGCACAGGACGGAGACGTTTGAAAGAAGAAAGGGGAGGCCTTTGCCCAGCAGTGGGACACTCAAACAGGCTAACACAAAACAAAAAAAGTGGGTGTAAAGATACGCTCATTCATAAAAGAACTTAGGTAGATATAATCTGGGCTGCGGGACTGTTCGAAAGAGATACCGTGGCCCTGGAACATAACGGGCAAAGAAGGAACATGGATGGGTTTTAGTCAGTACAAGTCTGACACTCCCCTCCGCTCCGCCCAGAGTGGGGGGGGTCATTTGATGATTTTTCCCATCCGGAAAAAAAAAAAAAAAAAAAAAAGGTAGATATAATCTGGCCTCATCGGGTATCCTCGATTCATTCCAAACAGAATGTCAGTGTGGAGGCCTCTGAAGGATATGCTCCACCTCCTGTCCTGCCCATCTTACACAACCACTTGCAGCTTTCAGGATTTAATCGTATCAAATGTTAAAGCTTTACAGGTGGCTACATACTGGTCTAACACAATTTGAGTTTCATCGACACGTAAAGAAGACTGAAAGCTCTAATTAAATACATACCGTAAAGCCGCTAAATTAGACAGTGTAAGAATATTTTTTCAATGAAAATTCAAAATAACTGACGAAATGTAGGCGTACAACTTCTTTCGCCCTCTGCCTGTTCCTTCGGAGAATACTGTCACAATGTTAATGTTATAGAAAAACAATTCACACTTAACACAAACTCGATCACCAACCAAAATCATTCAACAACCAAACTTGTGTTATCACATCACTTCAGAAATAGTTATGAATGTTATTCTGTCAACAGACTTATAAGTTTGTCAAACACAAGTCACTAACTACTAATTTTAAACAAACAACTCATTCAATTCAAATTAAACAGCACCATCGGACCTTAATACTGGTCAGAAATCCAGAAAAACGCATAAAAACTAATAATAATTTCCATATCTGTATTGAATCAAAGTGATTAATTTATAAATTGCCTATTTGCAACCTTATGTGGTTAATATGTCCCTTAAAAGGTTGTTAGTTGACGTGACAGACAGGTAGACAGCCAATACCATGCAGGACTGAAAACTTGAGTACGTCTGATATAAATGGCAGCCATACCAATATTACTTACTACTTGGTAAAGTAGTTAGTAAGAAATTGATCTTAGTATTTTTGCTTATCGATAAAAACGTAATTGGACTGAACATAGTTCTAAGTAAGCCATTTTTTAGCAAATTTAGTTGTTAACGAGTAATTCTAGGAAATTAAACTTTAAGATGGACAATTGTAGTAAAGGATATAATTGTTAGAATTAAAATTGTGATAAAAAGATTAAGGGAAAGCACCAGGATAGCCCGGAGATTTCAAATTTTCTCCTAAAATAGTCATTCAATGGGATTAAATGAACTTACAGGGTTATATCGATGATTTTAATGACAAAACTTTGTAAAGCCATATTTGTTACGGTCGCAAATTATATTTTAATCAACCTGACACTGACAAGAAAATTGCCAAAAAGACGCTTCCCCATTAATGAAAAATCAAAGACTATGGTAATGCTCAGTAAAGTTTTAAAAGTTATACATAGACAATGCTGTTTTTTAATCTTATAAATTAAGATAATTAAGAAAACTTTAAGCATTCTACAGTCCTAGAACTGATATTTATTTAATTATTTTAGAAAAAGTTTTCGTCACAAGATTCTTTCCGGCGAATTTTCCCGATTTTTCATTTCAGCTAATCGATTTTTGATATAAACTAAAAACATAGACTAATTCTTAAGTATAACAAGGCTTTAGGTACTTTCAGAAAGATGTAACATGGTGGTAATTATTCCAAGTTTTTTAATGAACATCATAGATACTCATAAGTTACGTGAATCTGATCTAACACGTTCATTTCATATAACTTTTTTAAGTTCTATAATAAATATACTATGGTGACTGTAAAAATCCGTGTAAACATTTATAATTAATAAATCTTACATTTCAGGTTTTTAAGATTAATATCATAACATATTATAAAGCATTTTGGTTGAATTTCCAGTCTTATAGATAACTGAACTACTGAATATCAGCATTTTACATGGAACGACTGCTGTCTAAGCTATACAATCAAATAAAAGGGCGGTCCAATATGTCACCAATTGTCTATGGTAGGTATCTGAAAACCATGATCGTATTTCAATGATATACGAATGATAGAGCTTAACTTATGTTCGTAAACTATTGTCTATATCCCCGTTACTAATGTTACAACAGCTGTTACTATTTTAAGTGATACAACACTAACTAATTAAAACTACCTAAGTTTTGTAAGTAAACTTTTACCTTTACCACTTGAACACATAGTCAATATTGAACCATGATCGTATAGTTTTCTGTCTCTATTTTTAGTGAAATAACTGAACTTGTTAGACTTTTAAAAGATAACTTAAGAAATTGACAAATCTATCGCGCGAAAATTTTTTTCTATCTACTTAGTAAAGCTCAGTCCTAACGAATTAAGTTTGGATCCGCTAATAAACAAAGTTTTACCTATCATTCACATAACAATCGAATTTCGAAATACGCATTGGGTAGGGTAGCGTCGGAACTTTTTAAAAATCGACTACTTTTATCGATATCGTTTAAGCGTTCGATATTTGAATGAATCACGTGACATGAGTCAGGTCCATTGTTCCTACACAATACTTACTTCGACCCGAGTAAATTAGGAAATGTATTTTTTATTGGAAAGCCACTCAGAATTACAATGGAGGTTAATATATGACACACGTACGAGTTTCCAGTAAGCGGCGTGATAGTATTCGAACGTCCGAACCTTATCGTACGCTGTCTATGGCCGCCCATTGATGTTTTAAAAAGAACTTCACGAGTGTTGCCAACTAAAAATATTAATTAATTTACCATTTTGTCCGGACTTATTTATAGTTGCAGCTGAAATTCATAATGGTAGATGTTAAATTGTTTGTTGACTTACATTAACATAATTATAACTTCCTCTTACATTTGCAAGTTGTTTATCTTGCGTAAACTCAAACATTTCCCGTTTTGCATTGTTTTACTCAGAAGTTAAAGAAAAAAAATATCTTTTATTTATATAACAATCACGTTCGGCTCACATTGATTGTGCTCGTGGCTAGTGACGTCACCTCCGCCTCCTGATAAGGGCCACTTCCGGTCGAAATCCTGACCGTTGGTAGAATGAATGACTGACCGAATGAACGGAACGAACGACCTTATTCAAAAATTGAGGACGAATTTTTCTCATACTACGTTTTTGGAGGCTGGTATTATTTGTAATGCAACTGACGTTTGGCGAAGTGTTGCATAAAATAATAATTAAATTCATAATTTATGATTTGTCAACCATAACTCACGCGGGTACTGGATAATAAATTCATATAGACATATAGGGTTGAAATAATTACGACTAATATAAGCGCAACTTGTGTGTATTTCATCAATTTAGTCTGTGCTTACACTTTAATTGCTGACAAAGTGGAATAACGTGTGACTATAATTTCTGTTTCGAAAGGTAATAAAGTTTCGTCAATTGACAATTTGGTAATGGCTACCCGATGATTACTCGACCAGCTTTAATTTTTTTTTTGTTGTTTTATGTAGTTTGTGTATGGGTGAAAACCTTTGGTATTATAAAGCTTTACAACCGTCAGGCATTAGTCTAAAAGCTTATTGCTCCCTGCTTGTCAATCATCATTTGTCTAGTCTGTTCCCAACTATGTTGGGGTCGGCTTCCAGTGTAACGCAGTTGAATACCAGTAATTTCAAATGGAGCGACTGCTTATCTGACCTCCACATTCCAGATACTACTGGGTAATACTATACCCCTTGGTAAGAATGGTTGTCAGACTTTCGGGCCACCGACTACCTGTAACGACTGTCAAATCTACAAATGACAGCCGGGACTTTACGTGGAGAGTACGCTCACATAGAAGAGAAAATTTAAAAAAAAATTGTGTCTATCGACTAAATATGTTAACCGATTGATATTATAAAGATATAAAAAGTTTAGAAAACCTCAACTAGATAAAATTACAGCCTTGATAGACGTTTAGATGTTTCAATTTTTCACTTTTTGTTTTAAGTGTACTTTTCAACCTAGAGGTCAAGCGTAAACTTTTTAAAACAGATGTCATTTGTTTCACGAGTCGACGTAGAGGGAATTATTCTTGTTCTATCTAAAAGGTCGTGTCCAGTCGTGGTCGTGTCCTTATAAGAATCTACTTTTAAATATTTACGTTTTTGCAATAACAAACAACCAATTAATATCTATGTGAGGGAAAGAACCTCGTTATACGTCATTTTACAAAACACGTCAAATTCACACTTTTTCAACAAGTTAGTAATAGGAATCTACAAACTCGAGAATATTATAAAAACAAACAGAACGAATACATTTTTGGATTTTCCTCATTCTAATATAGCGTGTTTCCGAGAATTGTCGCAAAAACCGTGGAATTTTAACAAAAACTTATAAGGCGTTATTCTGATTTGATTATGAGGTTCCGTATGATCTAATTTGAATCTGTTTGTTAAGGTGAATAAATAAATAAATAAATGTTTATTTCAATAACTTGAGAACTTGTTAAGGTGAAGTATCTGAACCTGACTTTTTTTTCGGTAAGTATGTCTTTTTGAAGGTAATGTTTCTATTTCTCATCATATCTGCCTAGCCTTTTTCTCAACTATGCTGGGGTCTGCTTATATCTAACTGAATGCAGCTGAATACCAGTATTTTTCACGGAGCGACTGCCTATCTGACCTCCACAACCCAGTAACTGGCTAATAAGAATTTGAAGTTGCTGTAGTATATTTTTTTTCCAATATAGTTTCGAAATCTGCTAATAAATTTGTGTTTCTTTTTTTGTAAAAATTGCTTGACCAATAGTCGATACCTAAAGGCAAATAATGTCTCAGTAAATTGAATTACTACTTAGTCTTTACTGTTAATTGGTGTAAAGAATGATACATTTTGATTGACCAGCAAGAGTGAAACGAAAAATGTAAGGCATCGTTTCAATTCTTTTTTGTGTCAAGTTAACAAAATCATCCTCTGTTTAGGTAAATTTATAGTGCCCAATTAATAAGTCAAGCAAGACATAAGTGAAAAAAAAAAAAATAGTAGGTAAGATATTTCCAAAGACTAACATTGTAACTACAAGAAAAACAAAAATTGATTTAGATATTTTTCATCACATAAGTCTTAATGTCGACTACAATGTTTCTTTCAACGAATTAAGTGCTTGCCAAACAAAATCATTGTGCCTTGCCAAAATAATCTTTAAACTTTCGATATAGACTAGTGAATTAAATTCCAAGCGTCTATATTCGATATTTTAGGCTGGATTTTCCTAGACATAATTGATCGAGATATCGAGAAGCTCGTGGCTCAATAATTAGAGCCGCTCGGATCGAAGCCGAACTTGCCTAGGTTGGTCTGTGGATGGGTGACCACCCATTACATACCGAGTTTCCTCCGTGTTTCGGAAAGCACGTTTAGCCGTTACAGGGGATCTGGCTTATGTTTTTTTAGTCCTTGAGCAATACTTAGATATTCTTTAGTTTCTGTTTTCTATTCGTCAATTATGCAAGCTATATGTAGATATTATTAAGTACGTTTAAACCAATGAAATGATTTAATGGTTTTCAGCATGTCAAACTATCTTACGGATCCCTATAAATCTGACGTTATTTGTTCATAAGGATTTATTTAATTTTAAGTATTTTATTTTGCGTATGTTTAAGTTTTAATGCCAAGCAAATAAATTTTAACATATTGAGTAAGTTTGTTAGTTTGAATACTTGATCGCAGGATATTGATTTTTTTAATGCAAAATTCGTGATGTAGAGTAAAAACGTACTAAGTAGATTCTTTAATTTCTAGTATTTATTGCGTGATGGTTGAACATTAATTACAAATAAGATCAAAGTCAACTACTAATATACATCAGCTGTATTTATCAACTTGAAACAGTAAAGTTACTTCTTACATAAATACCATTAGTTCTGTTGAAATTGGTTACCCGACGCTGCTGAAAAAGTCTAACCAACCTTTTTTTTTAAATAAAGATATGTTTTTTGAAGAGGTATAAAGCAATTATTTTTATTCACTATTTAATAATTAAATGTTAACGGCATATAAGTAATATGTTTTACACTGCACAGTAAACTCAAAAGCTCGTGCTACAAGTCCATAGTAAATTTATATCGAATTAGTTTCTATCAGTGTATGATTTATTAGTTTTTAGACAATCAATTATCACACATAATTAATTTGATTATCGATTATGAATATAATTATTTTGATTTGTTAATAACTCGATCTATAATTGGGTTTGGTGTAACTAGAATGCATTTGTATAAATGTCTACCTTCCTCCTCTGCTAAGCAGTCTTTGTAAAGTTTATAATATCATAATTGTATAATTTTTGTCCCAAACTACAAATCTATAATAGTAATACCCTCAACCTTTGGGTGATGCTTGTCTTTGCATCACCCAAAGGTTGACTGGTAGAAAATGCCTATGGCATTAAGTCCGCCTCTGTACTTCTGTGCTTGAAGTGTTAAATAAATAAATAAATAATAAAAATATGCACAAGTATCAAAAGGGTTAGGGCGTCAAACATATTGTCCACATCGCTGTCAACAAGAAAAGTGCCCAGAAGGCTGGCAGCATTGCCACGTCGGATGGCAATGCTAATTTAGTCCCTAAAAAACAATACGAATATCCTTTTGCTAATAAGTAAGTTTCAAACGATGCTAAGTTACGGTTCTCGAGGTCGATCCGTAGTTAGGTGACCATTCCTAACATACCGAGTTCCCTTCATCTATATCTATACAAATATTATAAAGAGGTAGTTTGTAAGTAGGAGGTAATCTCCGGAACTAATGATCCAAGTCTAAAACTTTTTTCACTGGCAGAAAGCTACATTATTCGTGGGTGCTATAGGCTATAAATTATTTTTATATCATGCATATTAGCCGAGCTATCACACGTTTTGTGCACGAAGTCGCGGGCGCAGTGCGAGTGTCTGAAAGCACGTGCAGCTGATGCTCCCGGCTTTCAGCAGCGTTACGGGTAGTCACGGGAGTCTGACAACCAGACCTTCCAGGTGTTAAAATATTAACCAGTTACTGGGTTGTGGAGGTAAGATAGATACTCGATCCATAAATAATACTGGTATTCAGCTGCATCAGTTTAGACTGGAAGCCGACCCAAACATCGTTAGGAAAAGGCTAGGCAGATGAGGAGCTGATTTTTCGAACAAATTATTTGTAACAAACCAATTTTTTTGCTATTTTTTTCTGCGAGAACCTTGATGCTGTTTCTTTATCTATTTTAAAATATTTCTGATAATAACAATACTAAGACAGATATAAATTGCGACCTTGTTATTTAAATAATTATAGTCTATTGATATATTCTTGCTGCTAATTAATATCGATTAATTATATCATTACATTGTCGTTTAAGTTTTAGTCTTTCAAAGATATTTTAAAAGCAGAAGTAGAAGATATACAACAGCCCATCACTACATAGTATACAACAAAGTCGATTCCTTCTGTCTGTCCCTATGTATGCTTAGATCTTTAAAACTACGCAACGGATTTTGATGCAGTTATCAGTAATAGATAGAGTGATTCAAGAGGAAGGTTTATATGTATATATTGCACCCGTGTGAAGCCGGGGAGGATCGCAGGTTTCCGATAAAATAAGACATTAAAACCCAACAAACAAAGCACATTTTAATACTTTAAACTATGAAAGAGAACAGCATAAGGAAACTAATATGTCCTAGAACTAAAAACGAGAATACATGGTTGTGATATGAATGGATTGTGAGAGGAATGATATGAAAGAGAAAGAAGTAAATGATACCGTGACGTCTGACAGGGAAGAATGGAAGAAGAAAAACGTGTTTCGCCGACCCCAAGTAGAAAGGGACAAGGACAGGAAGACGAGGATGATTATGATTGTGATATCTATCTTGATAAGCCGACGAGGTAGATACAGCTCATTCCTTGAGAGGAGGCCTTGTCCCAGCAGTGGGAAACTTATGGGCTGATTATGCTTTTGCTAAGGCTCCAATATCTTTAGCACCTTAACTTAAAGTACAGTTTTTGCTTATCTTAATTGACTGTTAAAGTAAGTTAAGAGAAGAATTATTATAATTTATGTTTTCGCCCCCGAATATGGCGTTTAATTATTTGTTTCCAATAGTAAAACGTTGGATCTGTTTTGGTGCCTAAGATACAGGCTTTATCTAGTTTAGGGTCAATGTGAAACCTTTTTGTAATATTTTTACCATTTTTTTTTTTTGTATTTGTAAAGTTTTCAGCATAACTTCTCTGATGGACGCCACTGCTGTTTTTTTTTGTCTATAATACATCTTTTACTTATTTATTTATTTATTATTAACTTACACACACTATCTTTACAGGATGACCCCAATACAATAGTGGTTACCAAATAAAATCAACTTACGGCTAATACTTAAAAATCTAACAACAAAAATCTTAACACAGAATATATATATTGAATATATTATCTTATTTTATGTCCTACAAATAAGAGTATATTCTTTGTCATTTTACTAAATAATGTTACAGAAATAGTCTAAGACAATATCATTAACACTAGATACGGGATATTTACCATGTATACTGATTGTTTTGAGTTCCCGATATTTCGAAGATGTTGCAAGCACCATCAGTGGACATGATAAATATACCGTTTCTAGTGTTAATGTTACTGTGACATAATAATTTAAAACTTATAGTATAAGACAAAACTTTAAAATCTACAGCTTTTACAATTTCATACGCTTGACTATGTATGAAACCTCATTTGGTGTACAATAAAGTAGATATATCCTATCTGTATTATGTCTATTAGAGACTATATTAAAATAGTTATTATTAATAAACCTACAGTTATTAATAGAATTGCAGTCAATGACTAAATAAAAATAACTGTCGGACTTAGAATAAACTTTTCGTTCAACGTCCGCGCGACTATCGCTTCAGAAAGTTAAGTTAAACTTCGTAGCGGGAAGCTTTCAAAGATTCTGCTGGTTTATCAATTATTTTTGCGTGAATAAAATGAAAAAGGTATAGGTATAACTTTGTTTTAAGTTCCAATTTCAATTTTCCTGTTTTGTCTTTTCTACACACTGTGTCTACATTTCTAATCCTACTTTCCTCTCGCAGGTCTGCTGGAAGAGATTTCTCATTAAATAAGCAGTACCTTTGTGCTCTTCTATCTTAATGTTATGTCTTGTTGAGTATTTTGTGTGTACATAAATAAATAAATAAATAAAAAGATCAATGTCAACGTTTGTTCTTATTTTTAAAAACAAAAAATTGACAAACTGATATTGTGAAACGAAAACAAATGAAGTTCAATAAATACGAATGTTCGGTATCTTTCAGGCATTGCATTAATACATTAATTGAAGAATGACTACTTACATTCAATAATATTTGAGATACTAATAAATTGGTTATCAGAAATAAAATAAAATGCATAAAATTTGCACTAACTGAACCCAGTTGAGTCTTGCAAGTAAATAATGATTTTGTTCGCATTGTCCCGTATATCTCAAGTATTTGTAAATGTCTGGTTTACTTTTATTTATCCATTATTAACATCAGGAATGGGGGAGGCCTTAGTCCAGCAGTGGGACAGAATAGGCTAAAAAAACAAACATCATCATTCTATTGCCCTTATCCCAATTCATTTGGGGTCGGCGCAGAATGTCTTCTTCTTCCATACTTCTCTATTGCTCGTCATTATCAGACACCTCCTTTCTTGCCATATCATCCTTCACACAGTCGACCAGAAGCGAAGGGTCAATTTTTGTGAGAGGTAAACCGGAGTACATATCTTTACTGTGACTATATTATTTGTCTATAGAATACTGATTGTGCCATTTTTCAAAGGGAACCCGGTAGGAATCGAGTTGTATGGGACCTTCGCCACTGCAGTCCATTCATCTTTCTTTCTTATCCAAAACTAAATTAAGTAATCATTAAACTCCTATTCCTATCCTATCAAACAAAACATAACATACAAAAATCAATTGTCAGGTCAAACACATCTATATCAACCAACTATATCGCATCAAACGGGAATCGTACCAGCTACAGCGTCGGTCTGAGCTTGATCTTCTAACCACACGACCTATGACCCTTGGTACTTTGATACTAGATGTTCTTCAGTATCTGATCTTGATATTGCGATAAGGGAAAAAATGCACGTTCCAGCATCTTGAGATATGTATCTTTTGTATGTTCATGCTGTGAGAGAGAGGGATGGATAGACAGTATGTTTGTGAGAGTTTCTTTTTGATTTAGTCAATTAAATACAGAACGATAATAGATAAATTAGTACTTAATATATTGTGCTGATATTTGCTACATTAAACTTACAGTCACTTAAAGGATATCTTCCGTGATTATCAATTATTCTGAGCTCCCGATATTTCGACGCTGTTGCAAGCGTCATAAGGAAGATATTTCGTAAGTCACAGTGTTAAGTTTAGTTGTAAAAGCTTAAAACAGTGTTTGATAAATTAGTACCAAAGAGCTTTAATGAAAGCCTTGTGTTAAGAAAATTCAAACTTTTATAGAAGTATTAGTGACAGAGTTGAGTTGGTTCAATTTTGTAAATATAGTAACTTAACTGTTTATTACCCAACTATTTTATACATTTATGATAATGTAGACTTCTTTTGAAGCTAATTTATTTAAAAAGTGATCATGGATCAATCAATTTTTCATTTCGATTGATGATCACAATATTTAAGCAACTCACTGTTTTATTGTAATAAAGTACCTAAAGATTAATTAAACACATAAACTAAGTATCAATGTGCAACAAGATATCAAATAATAACAATTTAAAATTTTTTAAAGTCACATTCTTTTTCTGAATAACTTTTAAAAATATTTTTTATTCTTTAGCAGAAAAGTTAACCCTTTATAGATGACGCTCATATGACACTGTATTATTTTGTAGCACATTTAATAAACAAAAAACAAGTTGTTATTTTTAGTTAAAATAATAAAAATCTTACCTTAATTTAGGACATCCAAACTTGAAATAAACTTGATGAAACAACGCGGTGGTCATGCACAATGTCACTTCTGTTTAATCACCATAAATCCTTAGTGTCACACACACACTGACCACAGTTTGACAACACAGTTTATATAACAAATCTATGTCTTTCCTACTAAAACTTCTATTTACAGTCACCTGAAATAAAAAAGTTTCAATGCTAACTTCGCGAGAAGTCCAAACTAACAAAATAATCGTCCGAAACACGGAAAATGAAACAGCCGCGCGCGAATTACTCACGCGACTGAAAAAATTGCCACATCTGCGTAAGACTCGGAAACTAAATCAAAATACTGGCTAGGAGAGGGACGACTCAACTCAGGCCCCACCCTTCCCCCACCACCGGCCGATACGCAAAAACATTCATAAAAACCACGCTCGACTCCTCCGCGAAATTATCAATTGTTTATATCACGGCAAAAATGTAAACCCAAACGGATTCATCTCGACAAAGCCCTAGATTAAGCAAAACATTAAACAATTAAGAGTCACACAATAGAATTCCGACAATGTCGAAATATTTAAAACAATACACGGTTTAATATGTACGAATCATAATAATAAACACGGCCGCGTTACTGTGTTATCGAAAATAATCGATTCTTCGAATGCGTTTCGGTGGATTATTTTTAAAGATGGAAACCTTAGTGCGGGTTGTCGGCGCGAGTTTTCCCGCGCTCCTGGAAACGCGCGTGACGTCACAGTGCTAGAGGTGCGACCGTGCGCTGCAGCCGCCCGGCCACGAATAAGTCGCGGCGCGCCCGCCGTCTCCGCTCGGCGTTTTTTTCTGCCAAAAAACTAAGAAAGGGTTTTTAGTTTAGGGTTAACTGTATGGCCCACAATGCGGATGATTTTTTGTAAAGTCTTTTGAAACTGGAGCGTGTTTAAAATACGCGCTTTGACCTTCGACACATCGGTGTGTCGCTCAGCGCAACACCGAGGCATTGTCTTACATTGCGTTTTTGTTTTTGCTCCGATAACATCTGTTCGGTTGAAACTTGTACGTTGGTAACGCAATGGATAGGACAAAGCTCTAAGTTTCGTAATTGTAGACCTTTAACATCTAAGTTGGTAGCGCTTAGTTTCTCAACTAAAAGTTTTTGTTTAATTTTTTGTCGTAGTTTTAAGAGGATATAAGTCTTTAGTGATATTATAATAACGTACGAGGGCACTGGCCAATGCCCACTGTTTCAATTGTCGGTTAATAAATAATTGAAGAATTAATTTTATACCGAACAATTTAATGTCAGACGTTGAGCGGTACAACTCTAATTCGAATCACGTCAAAAGTTTATTCTAAGAAAGATTAGACTTTTAAAATTTTCATTATTATTATCAGCCATCTGTTTCCCACTGTAGGGCAAAGGCCTACCTTCGCTCTTTTCACTTATCCCTATCCAGTGCTGTTGTTTGCCAATCTTTTTGAAAAGAGTCGAGTTCGTCCCGCCATCTCCTTCTGGGCCTGCCGCGTTGCCGTTTGCTGCTGTTTGGGACCCATTGTTATTACTTTAGTCCATAGCTCCTTTCGGCATGCGACTGATGTGGCCAGCTCAGTTCCATTTAAGCTTGGCAGCCGTGTGACCTACATCGGCAATTTGAGTTTTGGAACTTTTCAAATACTTATAAAAATTATACATTCATAATCCTGTATTTTCATTTTTAATCACGGCACGGTCCGTGCAGTGGCTGAGCGATTGACTGCTGCGCTGCGTGTCGCGGGTTCGATTCCCGCACGGAACAAATATTTGTATGGCCTACATGTAGTTGTTCCGGGTCTGGCTGTTTGTGTATGTGAGTTTAAATGTTTGTAAACGCACCCACGATACAGGAGAAATTCCTAGTGTGGGGCAAAGTTTTTAAAAAAAAAAAAAAAACATACCTAATAAATGTAGTACCCTTGATTATGCTATTTACATTGGCTTCTTATTTAAATATTATTGAACCCTGCAAAGGTGGTAAGCGTAGTAGAAAAAACACTATAATTATCGCTATAAAGGTTTCCGACTAAGTAAGAGAGAGACAGAGACATTAAAATACAATATAATAGCTAATACCTCTTTTTCACGCAGGGTTTTGTACATAATATACTATATCTTCATCATATGTCCTAAGTAAGAGGGGAACTCGTGGCTAAATAATTACAGACGCTCGGATCGATCTTCAGCTTAAGCCTCGCTTGCCTAGGTTGGTCCGTGGATGGGTGAGGTTAGGTCGTTTGGTTTAAAATCTGCTCTATCTCTTACTTAGGACATATCATCATCTGCCTGCCTTTTCCCAACTATGTTAGAGTCGACTTCCAGTTTAACCGGATGCAGCTAAATACCAGTATTTTACATAGAACAACTGCCTATCTGACCACAACCCAGTTAGTACTAGGTAATACGATACCCCTTGGTAAGAATGGTTGTCAGACTTTTTGAGCCACTGACTATCTGTAACGACTATCAAAGATCTACAAATGACAGCCGGGACCAACGGCTTAACGTGCTTTCCGAGGCACGGAGGAAACTCGGTATGTAATGGGTGGTCAGGACACCAAAGCTGACCCCAACATAGTTGTGAAAAGGCTAGGCAAATGAATGATCCATGTTTGCCTATAATTGATCGGTAAACTATAGCCATTTATAGCAATTAAGTAAGTATTTGGGAGTCTTACCCGATGACTACAATTGTCAAGATGACTTATGATTGGACAAACAAAACATCTCAGCGTCACAACAGTGTTTTGACAAACAGACTGATACACAAACATGTGTGAGATTTAAATGCTGGGAATGGAATGAAACTGACCTATTAGTATCCAGTAATTTAAGTACGAACTGCAGAGGTCATTTGCATGTAGCATCGTTAAAAAGCAAGCTTCGCAGTTTTTGAAGACAATGGTTATGACTATAAGACATTCGCAGGAGTGACCTTGAAATACGAATAGAGATTGATTTTTCGGAATTTTCTCAAAGCGCAACTATTCTTAAGCGCAACCAACTAAGTGCATCTAAATTATTCCTCAAAGCCCAACCATTAGTTGCACTCACAAATGCAAATTCAAAATATTATATGTTTATTCCTCAAAGGGCAACCATTATGAAAAATAGAGAGGGATATGACGGATTCATTATTTTTTTTCAATCATGGTTGTGCTTTGAGGAATAAACATACAATATTATTAATTTGAATTTGTGAGCGCAACTAATGCTTGTGCGTTTCGAGGAATAATTTAGTTGCGCTAAAAATAGTTGCGCTTTGAGGAATACCCCGATTTTTCATCTCATGAAGTGTAAGAATGACGTGAAATCTAAGACAGATAAAGACATCATTGTCCTGGTTGATGTGGGTGAATATGGGTTGATATGTTTTTGTTCTAGACCACACCTTGAAACTTTCTAGTTACGAAGATATTACGGTTAAAGTTTCAACGTTTTCACAAGTTTTTCTATAATAACATTATACAGAGGTAAAATTTGTTTGTAAGTTTGTTTCTAAGGGGTAATCCGTTCAGCGGACAGACCTCCGGCGTGATCTCATGGCGACATGGAGAGAGCGACTGTCGCAACCCCGTGCAGGGCACGCCACCATAGTGGCGATAAGTCCCCTCTTTGAGGAGTGGGTAGAGAGGCGCCACGGCGCCCTCACCTACCGCCTGACGCAGGTCCTCACCGGACACGGTTGTTTCGGGAGGTTTCTGCATCGAATCGGGCGGGAGGAAACGCCCGGGTGTTTCCACTGCGAGGATCGTCCGGAGGACACGGTGGAACACACCGTGGAGGTCTGCCCCACTTGGGCGGAGCACCGCCGTGTCCTCACAGCGGCGATTGGCGGCGGCGATCTCTCGCGTCCGGCCTTGGTTCAAGCCATGGTCCGGAGCGAGAGGGAATGGGAAGCCGTCACCTCCTTCTGCGAAGCAGTCATGCTAGTGAAGGAGGTGGCAGGACGTGAGAGGGAAAGAACCTCACGTCCCAGCCGCCGCGGGAGACGCCCTGGGCGTCGGGGGTCACGTGGTGGCTCCCGGCCACCGTAGGCGCGGGCCTGTGGACGGCGAGTTATGGGCTAGCTCGCCGTCCGGCCGTCTTATGACGACGGGCCGTGTCGACGGCGCGTTCGTGTTCCACGCGCGCCTCAAGGAGATGTCAGCAATCAAGTAGGGGTCCGCATGGGCCGACGCCTGCCGGGGCTGCGGGACTGTTCGAAAGAGATACCGTGGCCCTGGAACATAACGGGCAAAGAAGGAACATGGATGGGTTTTAGTCAGTACAAGTCTGACACTCCCCTCCGCTCCGCCCAGAGTGGGGGGGGTCATTTGACGATTTCCCATCCGGAAAAAAAAAAAAAAAAAAAAAAAAAGGGGTAATCCGTGACTCTGGAAATTATGATTCAATTTTCATAAAATTTTCACTGACAGATAGATACATTATTCGTGGGAGGTATAGGCTGTAAAAAATCCCCTTGGCATTAAAAAAGCTGAAAGCAAAATGGCTTTCAAAAGAACAGTTCGGCAGTATTTTTAAAATCAGACTAAATTGATCACAAGCTAGATATTAGCAACTAGTCATAGTAATTATTATAAGGTTTCTCGTATTTTGAACTATTTGTACAATATAGCATAAGCATAATCAGCCTATTAATGTTCCCACTGCTGGGACGCAGGCCTCCTCTCTATGAGAGGGAATGGGCTATAATCCACCACGCAGGCCCAGTGCGGGTTGGTAGATGTCACATGTCTTCGAATTTTTGGTTCTAGAACATGCCGGTTTCCTCACGATGTTTTCAATTAATTTTTTTTTTTGTATAATATATATTAGTTTATTTCATTTTACTGTGTAGATGTGTATTAGTATGTACCTATTTATGTATATCAATCTATGTTAACAAAATGGTATTTTTCTTATTTATTTTTTGTACTCTATCACAATGTTTTCTTATTTAACCCAAAGGTTGACTGGTAGAGAATGCCTTGTGGCATTAAGTCCGCCTTCTCTTGTACATGAAGTTTAAATAAATAAATATAAATTACATTTAAATCCGCCATTTTTCTTAGTTTTTCATTTCAATGTAACCAGTGACACTCGCCACCAAGACGAATCTAACGACGTATAATTTATCCAAATCCGTTCATCCGTTTAGGAGTTACGAGGGAACATAGAAACAGACAGACATACCTACATACAGGTTAAACACATAACCCTCCTTTTGGGCTTCGCCGCAGTCGGGTAAAAAACGATCTCTCCCAATTATCCTACCTTGCAGTGAGCTGACGATGTAGCATGCTCTATTGCTCGCCACCCAAGCTTCCTCTATCCTTGTTTATTATTCTTTTCGACCGCATTAGTGCTGGTTTTGGCTTCGATCCATCTTGCTCATCCATCTTCCCTTTATTGCCGTTTGATATCTTTAGTTGACAATCTTAGATAGACTATTAAACATTGTTCTTTATCCTGATTAGTTCTATATTTAAATTGATGATAGTTTCAATTAACATCATAAATTATTAGAATAATTATTTAAAAGATTTAATAGAGAAATCAACAATGAGCAAGAATTTTTCAAAAATGAGAACGCTTGCCTGAGGATTTGATCACCGATTGGTGAGACCAGCATTTCCTTTTTTTTCTTTTTTTCCGCAATGAAAGGGGGCATTCGTTTCTGCCTACTCACTTGCATGCCTATAAATTATCATTTAATACATAACACCTACGGGTCATCTACGTTTAGTCTTGTTTGGTAACAGAACTTTTTAATATTTTATGAAATGCAAAACTAAAAAAAAAATGGACGACCGACTCCTTTGTTTTTCAAATTAGTACAAAGAGTCCATCGACAAAATTGGCTTTTGATTTTATTGCTCATCATGTAATAGAACATTTTTGTTTGTTTACAGTAAATCCATGTAGTGTATCTTTCGAGTTGAGATGTTAAGAGAAAAGCACAACAAAATTTTTTCCCGCAAATCCCGCCTCCATTTAAGGTAATATATTGAAAAAATGTGGTTTTTCTATTTCGTGTAACTTGTTTAGTATGTAGAATAGGGATTTAACATTTTGGGACATCTTTTTTTTAGTCTTTGGACTAGTATCATGTAAAAGGAAAACACGATTCAATGATTTTTCTCGAAAAAAAAAAATTGCAAAGTTATATCTATTTTTTTACTTTTTTCGACATCACGGCGTAACGCTTAAGAGTTATTCAATGGAATTTACTTTAAAACATAGAGAATTATCATTTCAAAGTTTACTAAAAGTAGTTTTAAATTTTATTTATTTATATTGTTAAAAAAGGAGTAAATTCGTTTTGGCACAAACGTCGTTTTATTCCGAGCGCACGCACATTATAGCCATCTCTTTTGCGTTTCAAAAATAATTGTATCACTTTCGCGCGCTTAGTAGATCAGTCGAGCTACGATTTATTTTCGAGGTAGCGCCTTAAATCCGTACACACACGGAACACAATACATTAAAACCTAATCAAGCAAAAATAAAAACACAATAAGTACAGCAACGTAATTGCGTCGCATATCACACAAGTATATAGTTCGATTCCCAGCGCGCGAAAATGTCACCGGTTATTTTGGCGCGGGTTCGTGCGTCCGTCAGCGCGGGCGCAGAGGATTCTATTGTGATTGGATGCCGTAAGACTAACGACGGCCGATGGACGATTTGTAAGATTTTTCAGTAGCGAATTGTGTGTTTTTGGGCGGTGGTTTCGCTGATTTATTGGGGAAGTGTTTATATATTAATTTGATGCTGTTTTCAGTTTCTATATTTTTTAAAACAATGATTTTTGCACTTACCTACCTACTTTGTATTATACGAGACTGTTCTCTCATTTGTTTTAATTATGGGTTACTATAGCTTCTGCCCGCGGCATTGTCCGCGTGGAGGTCAGAAATTATCCCACGGGATAATTTTTCCGAGCTGAAAAGTTATCCTATTCATGGCTTTCCTGTGTGCCAAATCGTCAAAATTCGCTCAGCTGTTAAGGAGTTGTGACAGACAGACAGACTTTCTCATAGAAATAAAAGTGGTATTGGTAAAATGGATTTATTTATCCATGACGAGCTGTTGCCCACGACGTCGTTCACAAAATTGATCAAGTTTCATACAAATTTTCAACCCTCGTTTTAACCCCTCAAGGGACGAATTTCCATAGTGCATAGGTACTTAAGCTATTTAAGGAACGTTTGTGCAAAATTTGAAGCTTCTATACTCAGCGTTTTCAGCTGTGCGTTGATCGATCAGTCAGTGAATCAGTCAGCCAGTCAGTTTCTTACTTTATATAATTATATATAAATGTCTACCACAAAATAATGCTCTCTGTTATAATGATGTGTAATTAGGGCAGTATGTAGATGATAGGTTATTTTAGTGACTGAGTTTTCGTAGCACGTAATGTTCGCAGTGGTAATCTAGGAATTATCTAGTTGGTCAGTAAGCTTGGATTAATAATAATTATCAGTTTAATAAAACTAAAAAAAAAAATGCTTACTTACCTGACCTACCTCATCATCATCTGCCTAGCCTTTTCCCAACTATGTTGCGGTCGGCTTCCAGTCTAACCAAATGCAGCTGAATACCAGTATTGACTTTCGGGCCACTGACTACCTGTAACGACTGTCAAAGATCTACACATAACAGCCGGGACCAACGTGCTTTCCGAGGTACGGAGGAAACTCGGTATGTAATAGGCGGTCACGCGCGGCTATTATTTAGCAACCAAAGACAGCTAATGAGAAGCTAGTATTATACTTACCTAGGTATAATTAAATAAAATCGTGTCGTTCGTAAAAAGGCGCCATGATTAAGTGTTTAAAGGTGTCTTTAATTCACACTTTTTAATGATTAAGTAATACTCTTTTTGTCGAAGTCCTCGCTTCAATCTAAACAATTAAATTAGGGTACTGTAAAATATTCCGAAGCCAAAAGGAACCGTTATGATTTTAGCAGTCTATGTATGTATTTACCTATGTTCCTCCGTAGCGCCTAAACGATTCATCCGATATTGATGAATAAGGTGTCAATCGATTCCTTATTATGGCCCGGGTAACATAGGCTACATTTTAACCGACTTCAACAATAGGAGGAGTCGATTTTACCTTGTAAACCCCGAATTTAATTAGAGCGTAATTTTTCAGTAGTCGGGTTTTTTACCACACAAATTCTTTAAAATGTCGTGAGGAAAGTTTTGAGTATGAATGTGGATGGGTATAAGAGTAGAGCAAGACCAAATAAACGATGAATGTACTGTGTGAATGATGATATGGCAAGAAAGGAGGTGTCTGATGACATGACGAGTAGCAGAGAAGTATGGAAGAATGATGATGATGTCATATATAATCCTCACTGCGTGAAAGTTGGTGTAAAAAGTTGCATTGTTTATGTTCCCTATTTGTAGACGTTTTCCGCCGACGTGAGCCGTCATTGTTTTTTGTTCCCCTAGTAGCTCGTGTGTGTAAATATTCTGTTTTACCACATAATTAACTACCCGATTTCACTCATAACTACCAGTTTAAGTCCACAGTTAATCATTAAAAAAAAACGATTGCTGGCTCCTGTATAAAAAAAAACAATTATGTTTTTTATTTTACCGCTTATGGCTAGTGTAGCATTATTATTACAATATTAAGTTCCTTTTCGGTATAAATTGGGAAACTAAATCAAAATGGAAGTAGGACAAAGGCGAATAAGACACTCCGTTTTTTTTCAGGATTTGAAATTATAAAATAGTTATTTATTTATTTTTAATTATCACGATAAGTAATTATCGCATAATTATCAGATAATTTTCAATTCTGATTCATAAGTTGATCTGTTATTTAATTTAATTACACATCACGTGTTGACAAACTACTAAAAATTCTGTGTGTTGACTATTTAAACACAATTATTGTAACCGTTTTTTTTTGAGTTGACACAATAACGCGTTTGGATACACGGGCCGTTTTAATTAATGTTATTATTAATTATAATTATCGCTTCCAGCCCTGGTGTTTGAGCGCTTTTAGACGGAGTACCCCGACGAAGAGTGTCCTGCTGACAATTACTAAGTGATATACGGCGTTATTATCAAAGAAAACGATGTTACAAAACTATCTAAAGAAACACGTATTGCAACTCTATCAATTAATGTACGACCTGCAACCTAACATCATCTGTACAATATGACAAGCTGACAATACAATAAATCTATCTAAAACACATCTTCAAAATTGTTACGACGCGTTATTTTAATTACTAAAAAAGTATGGATTTTACAATGTTTTTCTTTCATCTTGAAATATACTATTTCTTTAAATTTTTATTTTTCCAATTTACATAATATATATTATTAGCTTTAGCCCGCAGCTTCGCCTGCGTGGATGTCGAAAAATATCCGATTACTTACCTTCATACCCCTTTTTAACCCATCGGGGGTAAAATTATCAAAAACACTGTAACACGTATAAATTAATTTTCAATCGTCAGCCTAAACACAAAATTTGAAGATCCTAACTTCAAAACTGACGGACTTTCATATAAATTTCCATGCCCTATTTTACCCCTTTAGGGGTGGAATGACTAAAAATCCTTTCTTAGTGGAAACTTACTCTTCAAAAAGAACACACCCTCCAAGTTTCATGTCTCTAGGACCAGCGGTTTTATGTAAAGAATCTATATACAAAATTTCAAAACTGTATCATGAAAAATCACAACGATAAGCTTGTTCTGTTACCTGGTTGTCCGCTCAAAAACGTGGTCACCATGCAGCGCGCCCGCGCACGCACCTCTAGCATCGTCTTGAGCTCATTGATAATAATAATTTGGCAGTAGGTACCTAAATGATTGCGATAGGTACTTAATGTCGCTCGGTATCCAACTTGTAACCTTTTTTCAAATAGTTTTTTAACAAAGTATAACATGGGTTAAAAATTATTGAAATCGATTCAGTTACTTATTCTGAACAAACTATATTCAGGTTTCGCATATACTAAAAATAATGTTGTATAATGCTATAACGTTATATATAACATCTGAGGAGGCTCTCGCTTGGCAGCTGGATCAAGGGCTTGATTCAGAAAGCAGTACTTCTGGACACGGCGCGTATCGTTAGGAGGTTCCTCTCTCAAGAGCCCTGACCACCGGTATTTCGGACCCTGTTCCCGATACCGGTGGGCTACTATTTTTAAATGTTTTTTTTTATATTACTTTGTAAAGAAATATTTAAAAATGTAAATTATATGTATAAAAATAATTAAAGGAAATGTTGTATATGTTATTATTATATTCTGTATTTGGGGGGGCTCAAAATGATGAACTGAATACGTGGTAACCGTTTTCGCGTCGGTGTTTCTTCCACCCCGTACAGAAAAGAAGAAAAAATTGTCCACCTGGCTGTTAACAGGAATACTGCCCAAAAAGCTGGCAGGATTGCCACGTCAGATGGCAATGCTATACAGAAGGCAATATAATCATTATAACAGATTTGATAATCAGCACGGAACCCTTAGTGCGCGAGTCCTGCTTACAATTCATCATATTTTTTTAGTTTAATTTCAGGGCAATGCTTATTTACTAATAATGTTATTCACAAATTAATGATTCATTACTACAATGTTTGTAAGTTGGTTAATAGCTGCAACCTTGCACGCAGTAGAGGACGATTTCACAGATATTATTGGCTCACCAGTTGCCATCGCATGCTAGGCGGTTTTTGTCGGCAATAATGTTATGTTTTTATAAAAGGACTTTGAAAAGCATAGACTGTAATATTACGGAGAGAACTTGTCCACAAAAGTCAGAAATCTCATATCAGCATCTGCCTAGCCTTTTCCCAACTATGTTGGGGTCGGCTACCGGATGCAGCTGAATACCAGTATTTTACATGGAGCGCCTGCCTATCTGACCTCCACAATTCAGTTAGTACTGGGTAATACGATACCTCTTGGTAAGAATGGTTGTCAGACTTTCGGGCCACTGACTACCTGTAACGACTGTCAAAGATCTACAATTGACAGCCGGGACCAACGGCTTAACGTGCTTTTCGAGGCACGGAGGAAACTCGATGTGTAATAATAATAAACCGGCGGAACACACCGGTAGAATACTATTTTTTTATATTTTTATATCGATTTTTTAAAAATATATTTAAAAATGTCAAAAATTTGTAGATTTATAAATAAAGAAAAAATATTAGGCAAATTATTATCAGGCAACTAAGGCCCAT
This sequence comes from Noctua janthina, assembly GCA_963576755.1. Classification (NCBI taxonomy): domain Eukaryota; kingdom Metazoa; phylum Arthropoda; class Insecta; order Lepidoptera; family Noctuidae; genus Noctua; species Noctua janthina. The sequence goes on along the minus strand of OY755075.1, from coordinate 8,038,289 downwards.
AAATAGAATACACAAAATAATCTTATACAATAATAAACTAATCCATATTAAAAACCTTATAAAACCCACCCCGCCACCTCCCACCTTGTAATGAGTGTAAGCAACCTAGGCAAGCGCGGCTTAACCTGAAGATAGATCCGGGCGGCTGTTACTACTTAGCCACGAGCTCCTCAGATCTACTTACATCGAAAACTTAATTCCAAAGAGACCATCAAAAAGTGCCCTATCACAAATAACACAGGATAACCACCAGTGGCGAAGAGTTCATACAACTGGATTCCTACTGGCTTCTGTTTGAAAAATGGCACAGTCAGTATTCTTTAGACAAATAATATAATCACATTAAAGATATGTACTCCGGCTTACCTCTTACAAATGTTGCCCCTTCGCTACTGATAACCACCCAGTTTTTCTCCAAACCGATCAAAATGAAAACTAATACTAAGAAACATTCTTCTGTAAAATACCCGACTTCACAAAAAGCGGTACTAATAAAACATACTGTTTGGTGTAAGCGAAAAACACTTAATTGTTCGACGATTGTCGAAATTAAAAGGTTGATGAACAAGTAATAACTCCCTATACACATAAATGGCACATTTTTCGACGCATCACGTACTGGGTAGGGCTTAGGGCTACCAAACTGTAGGACAGTAGTAATATTTATAAGTATCTGGGCGACTGATCTCTGCTCGGGTGAAAATAGAGAAAGGAATTTTCTCAGATGTGAGGACCTAGCTAGATCGATTTTTCGCCCCTACAAGCTCCTTTATGATGATAGTTGCATCATCGAAATCATTAGTGCCGTTTTCGAGAACGTGATAACAAATAAACAAATATTGCGCATTTAATAGTGTAATATAGGATAACATCATGGGGGGGTTCGGAATGAAGTACTGAATACGTGATAACCATTTGTGCATTGATGTCGCATCCGTTACTTTATACAGGTTATAAAGTTACATCGTATCTGTAATTACGATACTAAAAGTCAAAAATCTATTAGATTGACATAAGCTCCCGAAAAGTTAAAATCAGCCCTGTTGAAGAAAGCCGTTGTAGAAATACAACACACTTTGAAAGAGTGATTTCTTTCAAAGTGTGTTGTATTTTGTCTATGCCCAGTGGATTAAAATAAAAGATCATGAATACTTTGTTGTGGAATTCCTCATTTACTGGATTTGCAATTGTTCATTTAAAATGTATGGTCATCGTAAATACCAATGCTAAGCGTGGATTCAGTTAATTACCAAGTGAAAGGTATAGCAAGCATACAAATATGAGCATTATTGGACGCCTGACGCTGTGGCGCCGTCGCCGGGGTGACCGGAATTAGGAGTTGGAGTCACCGGTTTGATTCCTTATTGTATTAAATCCGTATAATTTAAGGATAGAGTTAGTAGATTTATTGGGTAAAGTTGAAACTGACTTTGTAACTGTGTCTCGTTGTACCACCATCTTCTACCAAAGTGACTAACTCACATTCATCATCAGCATCTCTATAGTTCTAGTCTAGCGGGGTGCAGATGAGTTCCAGGGGCCTCTCTGACCTCCACAACCCAGTCACATTTATTAATCACTAGCTGTTGCCCACGACCTTCGACCTGAAATTATTATAGAAATATTACTTCCCTATTTCAATCGAATTTTTTTAACAATTTCAAGGGTTTTAAATTTTTTCACGGAGGTCCAATCCATTTTCTAAAATAAAAGTAGCCTAAGTTACTCTTTATAATATTAACTATCTGCCAGTGAAAGTCTCGTCAAAATCGGTCCAGCCGTTTTATAGATTAACCGCAACAAACAGACACAAAAATTTACCAAAAGTGTTTTTTTTGTTTTTGTAATAAGTACCATAATATATACTTTCATTTGCATTCAGTAAAAAGCTGTTATTTTGAAATTACAAACAGACACTTCAATTTTATTTATTTGTATAATATAGATAATATACCCTGGTCACTCCTGTCCTGCCAACCCTGGTCAACCCTGGTCGGGCTGTGTGTGTATGTCAGTGATACTCCGCACACAACTTGTTGTCCGTGTTGACAATAAATCATACCAATGTATTTGTGATGCCGATGGCGGCGGGCTAGGGATGGGACATGAGACGATATCGAATGTCGATGTTTTAGTGTGAGGTTATTGTTATTAATAATAATATTGTTACTTAGTGATATTTTTTGTTTTTTGGTGAGTGGAAATATGGGTATGCTTGACAAATAAATTAAGTGCCTGTATGTGTCTACTAACAGCACAATAGTGGTAACACCTCGAACTACAGCTGGCCAAGCTTAGTACGGAGTTTCAATAAAATAAAAGCAGCTTATACTGCTATTGTTACCACTGACGTGGGATGAAATCTGTTGTACAGACGCCAGCACATCAAGCTACTACAATCTGTCAAAGTTCTTTAATACATTTTTAACTTTATCGACCCCAATTTTCCAGTTTGAAAATTTGACAGTTTTGGGTAGCTCGTTGTGATAGCGTCTGTACAACTAAATTACATAAAGCCTAATAGCAATTTAATTTATAGTTTAAAAGACTTAGCTTCTCTGATTTAGCTACTAAGCTATTATGCTGCAGAAAAACTTGTTTGAATCTCCTCAGATTCAAACAAGTTACTTGATGGTAAGATACCACAGTATCACTTTTCAAGTTTTTTAAGAAAGCGAGGAGAACTTTTTCATTTAATTAAATGTGAACTAAATCATATTTAGGTACTTAGGGTCTCCAGCTATTATGTGGAGTTTGTCATTGGTTCCCAATGCAATGTAAAAAGTATAGCAACCAGAATTAAAACAAAAACCTCAATTAACCAAAACACCATATCAATTCTCAAAATTCAATACATAAAATTGCAACAAACGTTAAATTCGCACGTTAGGACCGCGACCGCCCAGCCCTACGCTTGTAAGTGTGCGTGCATACTCACGACTCACCGTCCATGTGTGCGTCCGTGTTGCATTTCTTTCTCGTATTGTAATTTATCGGTGTGTAACGAAGTTAATTATTACGATTTTTGTATTAAACGTTGAAAATTATTTTTAGTCTTGCAGATGCAAGATCTGTATGTTACTTTTTTCACAATGAAACAGCATCGTCGGGCCGTTTTTGCTTCGATATTGTATTATTAATGATAGAATGTTGTTTTGTTTCTTATTCTTTACTATAATGACGTCTATTTTAATATTAATTCAACGTAGTGGATAACGAGAATTGTTCCTGTTAATTTTCTGAAATTGTCAACTATTTTTATGTCCGTTTTGAGGTTCGTTACATAGTTATAGTAATTAAGAGGAGCTCGTGGCTAAATAATAACAGCCGCTCGGGTCGATCTTTATGTTAAGCCGCGCTTGCCTAGGATGGTCCATCGATGGGTGTCCACACATTACATACCGAGTTTCCTCCATGCCACGGAAAGCACATAAGCCGTTGGTCCCGATTGTCATTTGTAGACAGTCATTACAGGTAGTCTGACAGCCAGTCTTACCACGGGCTATCGTATTACCCAGCACTAACTGGGTTCTGGAGGTCAGATAGGCAGTCACTCTATGTAAAATACTGGTATTCAGCTGTATCCGGTTAGACTGGAAGCCGACCCCAACACAGTTGGTAAAAGGCTAGACAGATAATGAGAAGTTATTATCCATAAGTCGAATTAGAAAAACCAGCCAAGTGCGAGTCGAACTCACACGCACACAGGGTTCCGTAGCACCAAACAATACAATAAAAATATTTTGAAGGCTCATTCATGTACGGTATTATATTCAACAGCCAAATAAAATTTATTTTTTTATAGTATGTTAATGAAATACAAAGTTACTGCTGCAGTTTGATGAAAAAGTCCCATATTTCAAAAACTAAACATCATATCTTATTCAAACTAATTTTCGTTAAGTTTTTTTTACGTTCTACAATTCTACATTTATTCAGAATTTTCCTCCAGTTACTTTGTTACTTTAGAAATTAGAGAGGGGACACATTTTACCACTTTGGAAGTGTCTATCTTTCAAACGATTGACTTAGAGAAAAAATAGATTTAGGAACCTTACTGTCATTTTTCCCGCACCTACCTATAGGTATGATGGAAAAAAAAATAGTTTCAGTCCATATATGGGGATTAATCTTTAATTTTTTTATTATAGTATTAAAATCGTAAAGCGGTTCACAAAATACATCTACCTACCAAGTTTCAATTGTGTAGTCCTAATAGTTTCGGAACAAAGTGACTGTGACATACGACAGACAGACAGAAAGACATGACTAATCTATAAGGGTTCCGTTTTATGCCATTCCGCTACGGAATCCTAAAAATACGGTAGTTTTTCGTCTTATTCCTATAATTTCATCAGGAATTTTAACAATTATCAAGGTGACAATGCTGTTTAGTAATTGATCTAGTTTGTGCGTTTATTCATCCATGATATTTTAATTGGTTACATGTATCTGAGAAATATGGTGTGCAGTTCTGAAAACTATAACAATTTATCGTGTCTTTGAGTATAAACATTCCACACTTACGATAAAACTTATTGATTAATGGCATTATTTTTTCTCATAGCTCATAATGGGTGTAAAAGTACCCTTAGTGAATCCAAAAGGCACTTGTTTTCCCCGTCATTGCGAGTTTTTTTTTTGTTCTGGATAGACCATACCTGGGAATCTTCTAATTGCGGAGATAATGGGTGGTCAAGTTTCTACTATTTCACAACGTTTTTTTTAATTACAAGTTTTTAATGTTATCAGTATCACCTTACTTTCCACGACCCCCGCATTCTTCAGTGCATCAACTGCCTAGCCTTTTCCCAACTATGTTAGGGTCAGCTTCCAGTCTAACCGGATGCATCTGAATACCAGTATCACAGACCAACCTAGGCAAGCACGGCTTAACTTAAAGATCGATCCGAGTGGCAGTTATTATTTAGCCACGAGCATCTATTAGCATAGTGAGTCGTAAAATCGTGAAAAAAGTCGTTTCCCAGCAATAAATTTTGCATTAAACTGTTTCTTAGTTTGATGTAAAGAATGCTTGGTTGACGGCTCCGTAAAGGGCAATGATAAATTATAAAGAAACATACGCTACGTTAATACTGAGCAGCGTTCAATATCGTTGCGTTGTTACGACTGCGATAGATAATACGGAACGTATGATACAGACAGAGATGCTATTGCGCTTGAAGTACTTAAATTACGACAATTTTATTTGTATTTACAATTTTAATTTTATATATATATAATTATATATATAAATAAATATTGTATATATATATGTATATAAGTAGGTACTAGGTTCGAGCAATTATTTTTAAATAAAATAAAAATATTTTTTATTTGGTCGTATTCATCTAATGTGTAAACGGACCCTTCACGTATATAAATAAATATTGTATATGTATATATATATATATATATATATATATATATATATGTATATATATATATATACATATACCAAATAAAAAATATTTGAAAATATTAAATATTTTAAATAAATATTGTATATATATATACATATACAATATTTATTTATATACGTGAAGGGTCCGTTTACACCTTAGATGAATACGACCAAATAAAAAATATTTTTATTTAAAAATAATTGCTCGCACCTAGTACCTATTTACCTACTTAGTTACGACCTAAGAATGTATTAATTTTCTTGCGTCTCATCTTACTATCGCATCGTAAACAAACTCAAGTTACTGATATAACTTAGCTTCTTAATGATAAAACATGCAATTATTACAAACCTAGTCACTTTCAGTTTCGTAATAAAGTTTTTTTCTTTACTTTTTTTAACAAAAGCATGAAACAGACGACGTCATCTTCTCACAAGCAAATCTTAGTTTACCTGCTTTAATACTATCCATCAATAATAATAAATACAATATAAAAAAATCTAACCGGATCGAATTTCACAAATACACAGGCTTAACCCTAGTTCACAGTGTCGAGACCTCATCAGGAAATGGGGTCAATTTTATAGAATTTTTTTACAAAAAAAAATTGCAAAAGAGAAAAAAATAATGATAGCAATTCTAAAGTGATCTACTTTGATGCTCACTCCGCGTGAAGAGATAACCCTAAAATTAGGGTGAATCGGGTGAAACGTGGGAAATTTAAAACGGAGGGTAGAAGGTCGCGAATATAATGAAGTTCTAAGGTTAATCTGCATTAACTTAGATTTTTTGTAAGATTTATCTCCGAGTTTAAATGTCTGCGAGATCAAAGTTTTTTTTTTTTTAATTTATGCGCATAACGTAGGTATAAAAAGTAAAAAGTAATGGTTTTATATTAATTTTGAACAGTAAAGTCCCTGAGAATAAAGTAGCTACATTAAAATGGCGTCTACAAAATTGTGAATTATTGCAAAAAATTAACAATTTAATTATTATGAATGAATCGGATATTTACATTTTTACAGGTGCCCGTTAGTTTTGTATCTTTGGCTAGTGTTGTTAAGAATACAACAAAGTGATACAACAAGCTAGTCGTTATTTTGTCATTCCTTACTAGCGATTTAACCCTACCTACATAGTTCTTTTAAGATTATCAAGATCAGTGTCACTGAAATATGCCCGTAATTAATTACTAACATACTACTAAAGTGATTTAAACATAGTTAGCATTGATACCGCAGACACCGCAGCTTCTTATTAACACGTAAAGAAACCGGTTTTAGTTCTACAAGCATAACTTAGCTGTACAACATCGTCACTTACTATGGGTAAAATATAGTTTTACGATAACAAATTCAAGAAAAACCACAAATTGACCCTTTCAAAGGTATTTCTGAAATTTTTCAACAAAGAAATTGAATTAACCATAATTTCTTAAGTTAAAGAAACTATTGTATCCGAAATTGATGTATTCAGTAACCCTTAAAAATCAATACAATTAAATTGTTTACAGTTCCGATTGACCCGAGGTCACACACGTCTCAAATTACCTTTAAAAAGAAACAAATTCCCGGATTTCGCCATTCAAACCGCATAAATTCGCAAGCATATCGAATTCTATAACTGACCTCTTTTTGGTTAAAATAGGGCCAAACAATGACCTTAAGAGGCACAAAACGTGTGACTTATGACCCCGGTGACCTTTTTCTGTTTTTTTTTTCTTTGCACTGGTCAAAAAGGGGCATCTTGGCCACGATTGTGATACGCGGACAATAGCTTCTGATTGGTGAAGCAAAAACGCAATCACTAAAGAGGTTATAGAAAAAACTTAAATGTGCGTTTTTTGGACGATTCATTTTAAGATGGCCTTGTTTTTTGGTTTGGTCGTGGTATCTAGATTAGGTAATAGGAGTTAAAGGATTATAGTTTCTAGGTACTTGGTTTTATTTTAAGAAAACATTTTGAGCTTATAAACAGAAGGACAAAGATGAATTAAAAGTAGAAAACCGACACCATTATTTACTTAATTTACTAGACTTTTCCTTGGATATGAAAGTCTCTATTACTAATAGCAACTTAAGATATCCTCTGTCTCGTACCTATCTTATTCAGAGCAATAAATAAATCTTAAAGATTCTGCAATAAAAAAACCTAATGATATTATACTATTTCACCAAAAACCGTTATAAAACCAACACAAAAAACTCCTACAACAGCACAATATCTATAAAACTCTCAAATTACTGCAAACAGTTATAAATCAAAGTACGAAAAATTATAAAAAAAAAAACTATCTCACGCGTCTTGCGATCATCTGTTGCCAAAGGGGTTGAACTTTGCGATTTTTTAAAAACTCACAATAGCGGAACCCTAGCTAAACAGTTAGAAGTAAAAAAAAACGCGGAAGATATCGTCTTTCTGTTAAAAAAGGGAGATTAAAAGACCGTATCTAACTCTTTCCCATGGGTCTTAACCTCGCTGAACTTTTTTGTCAAAAATTGAGACACCTTTGCCATCTTTTCGTTTTTTTTTGTAATGTCAGTTTCTGGTTATTTTCGCGCGTTCGATGCGCAGGGCGAAGGGTCGGGCCCTCGCGTATTGTTGAAACGCGAATGTAGCAGGTGGGTCACATCGTACCCCGCTCGCATTTTAGGGTTTCAATAAGATTCTTTTCTTGAATTTTTATTTTAATAATTTAGTTTTTGTTTTTTTTTGTCTATTGTTCTTTATTTTAGGAGATGCTGACTTATAGCAGCTTTTTTAGTGCTAACTTTTTAATAATTTAAAAATAGAATGCATTAATAATTATCATATTATTTAAATAAAGTACTTAAAGTAACAGAAACTAAAGTTCAAAGTCATTATAATATTTTAAATTGCCGCTTCGTCATTCAAACATAGTTTTAAGTGGCTTTAAACATCCCTTTTCAATAGAAGCCACTTCTGGCCCTTGTGGCCCCATTTGAAGAGATTTTAGCCTCCATTGGAGCTTTTATTGCCATCTGTGTATTATGTTGTAGCAACATTTATAATTTTTATCTAAAGCACAGCTATACGACTTCTCCCACGCTGATTAGAAGACAAAACTTTAAAAGTGTTTTAAGTAAAGCTGCGCCCTATTAAAAAAAACTGACAATGCAACATCATCATCTGCCTAGCCTTTTCCCAACTATATTGGGGTCGGCTTCCAGTCTAACCGGATGCAGCTGAATACCAGTATTTTACATGGAGCGACTGCCTATCTGACCTCCACAACCCAATTAGTACTGGGTTATACAATACCCCTTGGTAAGACTGGTTGTCAGACTTTTTAGGCCACTGACTACCTAACGACTGTCAAAGTTCTACAAATGACACCCGGGACCAACGGTTTAACGTGCTTTCCGAGGCACGGAGAAAACTCGGTATGTAATGGGCGGTCACCCATCCACAGACCAACCTAGGCAAGCACGGCTTAACCTAAAGATCGATCCGAGCGGCTGTTATTATTTAGCCACGAGCTCCTCGACAATGCAACATATTTGACAAATATTTCAAAATCATCACATTTTCATGATGGGTGCTGTTTATTAAAGGAAAACCTTTGAAATAATTATGTCGGATTTATTAAACAGACTCCTGAATGTTAGATCTTCCTGGTACCTATTTCCTATAAATATTTAAAAATATTACTGAATGTATCGATTTATTCATAATACAGAATTTATAGAAAAAAATCGGAATGCATTCAAAAAACATGCACATAATATATACTCAAACATTCCAAATTATTACTTTTACAAAATCACAATTCCAAATTCAATTTTGTAAACAGAATTAAAAAAACACACGCATTCGAGGAATCTTGGAGCTGAAATCGTCGCTCATATTGCGAAAATAATTTCGATTTACTGATTGCGGAGTTGTTCGAAAAAAGTCGTCGATCGAAATAGGCATAATTACGATTTCGGCTAAGCGGTCGACGCGCGCGCACGAATTTTCCGAAAATTACGCTGCGGCGCAAAAACGGATCGTTTTCGGAAATTCGCCGCGTCCGGCCGCAAACCGGGCCGATGTGAAATGTGCGTTTTTCTAACTGTTTGAACATGTGTGTGATGCATTTTTGTTATAATGAATCATACACATATTGGCTGGAAAAAGGCCATGATGGCCATCTTTTGATTGTAAAATAAAATTTATTATTTATTTATTTATTAATGTATTAATCTATCTTTGGTCTAGTGGACGCAGACGCGAATGCTGAGCATGAGTTCCTGGGTTCGATTCCACGGGTTCCACGGGTTGCAAATTATTGTTGGGTTTTTCCATCAGGTATTTCTCAGTGGCAGCCATAATACTTAAAATACAGTTGAAGTAAACTTCTTTTTTCAAAGCCAAGTAGGTAATATTATATAAGGTCTAACTATTCATACACGAAATATTTTCAGGGAATCATCTAACGGCTGAAACAAAGCCATTTCAAGGGATTTTTTTTTTATCTGAGTATATTTTTTTATAAAAATAAATAATTTAAAATAACTTGACCCACAAAATAAATACTGGCTCCTTATTTTTAAACATCCATTACGGTAGTTTACTACGTCGTATTTACCTACTGTCATTGTTAGCATATGGGTAAAGGTTTTATGTCTCAAAAATTTTTTGAATTATAATAATTTCATAAAAAAAAAAGCACTCAGATAATTTTTTCTTTCATTGCTATGGCGACTTTACGACTTATAGAAGTTACTCTTAAAATATTTCGTGTATGAAAAGATAGACCTTATATTTTACGTTAGCGCATAAACGAAGTTTCTAATTAATGCGTATTTTAACAATACGTTATTGCAATCCCAGCCCCTCCAGGTCTCAGGTACCTTATCATCGATTCAGCCGATTGAGTTACTACAGGAGGACTTCCTGCCCTGAGGGTAGCTTCCACGGGCGCTTACATGTACGCAGGTACCAAGGTACGGTTGATTAGATCCTACCATATTCATATTTTTTACGAGGATATAGAGCTTAAAGTAAACAGTAATTGTTCTTTGAAAAACTTAATTGGTGAACTTTGTGCAAAATTTCTACGAGTTCTGGAAACACAAAAAAAAAAAAAACAGAATATACAAAAAAAAGAAATTAACTATTAACACTATTCGTCGGGGATAGTGCAAATCCGCGGAACTAGCATTGGATAATACCGCGTATCTGACAAATGTAGCCAATTTCAATTACGCATTGTCGTAGCGACTAAATTAATGTATTTAATAGATTTCTGCTGTTAACAATACATAGAACACATGAATTGTTACTATTCATGTAAAAATGAGGTCAAAATAGTTGAAAAAAAAAAACTTATAACCTTCCCTTGGAAAAATCTACACGGAGTGCAGATACGCACACTTTACGTATGGTAGATTCGCGGTTTTGCACAATCCCCGACGTATTGTAACAATTGATTTATTATTATTAGATACTTAAATAGAAAACTAAGAAATATAACAATTCTGATACCTCGTTGATAGAAATTTACGTAGTGCGCAATGAATTCTTGACAAATTTCAAATTCAAAGCTTCAATTGAATAGGTTCCTAGTAAGTTTAACATGAATGACGCACGACAAAAGTATTAAACTAATATTGCTTACGTAACACCTTGAAAAAAAAAACTAACAAAGAAATAAATGCAAAGCCACGGCCCTCAAAACTTTATTGTATGCAAAAGACAAGCAATTTATAGACAACCACCTCATCTACATGACAAAAATGACTTTAAAACACATTCACTTTCGCCGGTCTTATCGCTGTCTCGCTCACTTGAAAGAAAAAATCTGCTGTCTCGCTCACACCGCACGTTTCAAAAATGTACAGCAAAAATTTGGGCGCGCAAAACGCTCGGCATAGTTTACAAACTGAGATATGTCAGTTTTGTTTAAATTTTGTTAAAATTAATAACGACTCGACGACCAGGCATTTTTACTCGTCCACAACGTAGCTTTAATTAGAAATATTTTGAGATTCAGCATTTTTGTTTTTTATTTTTTCGGAATGTATTTTATTTTTGTTCGTGTTTTGTTTTATTGGTGAAGGTTACATTGTTTTATCAAAAATGTGTCGAATATTTTGTGCCAGACTGAGTTTATTTTTGCGTCTGTTTTTTTTTTCAATGAAAGCTTTCGTTCATTTTTACCGATACTTTTAAGCAAAACTGCAAAGGACAAATCACTTAGATTAACAGTAACTGCGACTTCTAGGTACGTATACCAAAACTATGTTATTATTTAAAGTTTTACGGCAAGAAGACACTTTTCATGCCAGCTGTAGAGCAAGTTCTCTGCCTACACCATGTTGGGAGTCCATTCGTTGACTGTGGCGACGAAAGTTCCATTCTAACACCCACTTCACTGCACTGCATCCAAATTATGCTCCTTATATCTACATAATAACTATTTTGACAATTGTATAGTTCTCTCAAATTCTGGGTTAGACTGCACCATTTTTAATCCCCATTACTCGGGAAATGCTAATCGGAACTACAGACAGTAATTAGTTGAAATAAAAACCAGCCAAGTGGGAGTCGGACTCGCGCATGAAGGGTTCCGAACCATCGAAGTAGAGGAAAACCCTTTTATTTTAAATTTATTTTTATTATTTGTCGTTACTTATAGCGGCAACAGAAATACCTACATATTCTGTGAAATTTTCAAGTGTCTACCTACGGATCATTAAATACAGCCCGCTGACAGACAGACGGACGGACGGACGGATGGACAGCAGAGGCTTAGTAATAGGGTCCCGTTTGGTTACCCATCGGGTACGGAACCCTAAAAAAACGATCGAAATTATTTCAAGAAACTACGATGTTACTTCAAAACTTGTCTTGTAAATGTTGATAATATTTTGTTATCCAATATCTCACACCAAAAAAAACACGATTCTTACAAAAATCAATCACAAACACTCCCAAAACTCAGAATGCCCACATCCACATTGTAACCGAATCTCGTTCCGAAAGAAATCTGTCTTTTTACCCTTTTTCTATCACTTTTTTTTTAACCCACACCCGGCCGTAACGTGACTCTCAAGTTTTGTCAAAATATTACACTGTATAAAGTTTTTTTTAGATAAAAATTACTTACCCCTTTTTACGTCGCGTTCTTTTCATCAAAAGGGTTGTGTGACGACATCTGATATTTTTTACGATCTAAGATAACCGTTGTAATGATAACTTTTTTGAGAAGTTCCTTTTTTACGGTTTTCTCATTTCGCTACATAATAAATGCGAAGAAAGGTCCGGAAGTTAAAGTTTAACTGTATATATTTAATGTGTTATTAGAAAAAACTTTTTTGATGGTGGTTTATTTATAAGGAGTTTCTCAGTTCAGCCACGGAGTCTGGAGTTCGGCCCGCTTGATGGCAATTGGTTCGCTGCCTAATACTTGGGACTTAAACATAACTGGCGAAATGTGGGTGTTCTATTAGGTACACCTCTGCCTAACTCTTTGGGGATTACAGGCGTGATGTTATGTATGTTTATTTATAAGTTGAAATACACGTTCATATCGTCCCGTCGCACGTCGGCCAGAAATGCTATTGGGATTTTCCATCAGGAACTTCTCAGTAGCAGCCGTGGAGGCGAAAATTTGTGCCCGGTTGATGGCAATAGGCTCTGTCCCTATTACATGGGACTTTAACATACCTGTAACTAGCAAATGTGGGTGTACTATTAGGTACACCTCTGCCAATCACTTCGGGGATTACACGCGTGACATTATATATTATGTTTATTTATAATTTGAATACACGTTCCATGTTCTCAGATAAATGTCTCAATGTATGTTGGATCACTGTACTCTAAAGTACTAAATACGAAGGTACAATGAAGAGCAGATCAATGCCTCAATTTGAACTCAAGGCCAAAACCTATTCAATATAGATACTACCATAGTAGGAAAATAAGTAATACTTTGTGAAGTGTGTCTTCACAAATTCTAAAATGCCGTCCGAGACACGGCCTCTTCAACAAATTATAAAAACATCCAAATATGGCAAGCCTTTTTTCTTTTTCCAAACTTTCCGAAGTCCGTTATTCTAATCCATATTTCGACCGCCTTCCATATTCGAACTGTTTCTAAATTCAAAAGAGCTAAATCCCTGTTCGGTGCGCGTCGCGTTCTAAATATAAAAAAGTTCTTTTTTGTCAAATATGGAAGGGTTAAGTTTAAAAACGTTCTATTTTCGAATTGTTAAAAAGTCCACATTGTATGGAATACGTCAAAACTTCATACACCGTGACTGTAGTATATGGATGATCTTCAGATGTTTAATTGTAAATCTAATAAGAATAATAAGATATCAATTTTGTCGTAACAAGCAGTAGGTTTTGTCATTTATAATATACTAACAATAACATTCGAATGTGAAAAAATATTTTGGAGAGCTAAAAATAGATATTTTTGTTACTGCGGGTTCAAGTACATGGCAGGTTTTTTTTAACTCCTGTAAGATTTTTTATTTGATATCACAATGAAACTGATGCCCAACTGAACTGATTCATAAAATACCACAATCAAGTATGGCACTAGCAAGTTTGAGTATATAACGCCGCATATACGACGTACATATGTACTGATTTAGGTACCTATAATATATTTATATAGATACTTATTTAATAATTTGACTTACCTATACTAAGTGACACCTAAATTAAAAATAATTATATTCCATTTTTGAAATAAGCTTCTTTATAATATTATAGATGTACTAGCAGTTGCCCACGACTTCGTTCGCGTGGAAATTTTGATGTGTATACAGTGTGTGAAAAAAAGCCTTTGTAAAAAAGTAGCCCTTGTGCTATTCCAGACTATAATCTATCTCTGTGCCAAATTTCATTGAGATCCCTTCAGCCGTTCTGGTGTGATTGAGTAATAAACACAAACAAAACCAACAAATCTATCTAAACTTCCGCATTTAAAAATAATAATAATAATTATTTATTAGATTGATTTTTGGGTTATTTTGATTTTAGGTTTTGTAGTAAGGTTAAGGTGGACTATATTAAATAACTCTAGCTAGCTAGAGTTAGTTTATTAAAGTCCAACCAAAAACAATATCACTGTAACGTAATTTAATAAACAGTAACCATTAAAAAAGATCTGTAGCCGTCGCATATACTACGCCCGCCTTATTCCTTTTTCAAATGATACGAAAGACACAGGAAGCATGGGTTTTTTGTCACTTCCACATCTCGTCTGAACCGATTCATTCTCTCTATCCCACTCCGACTTATAGCTTTTGACAAAGAGCGACAAGGACAGGTATAGCATCATCGTTCTCAGGTGTGTTGACAATAACAGATGTACAGATGTGGCGGGGCGAGCATATTACACAATTACAATTCTATTTAATTATTTTTTTCTCGCACGGTTTGTTAAGATTTGGACGTGGGCGTTGCATTACTCAGCCTAGTCGTAGAACAATCGTTCTTTTTTCGAAATGTCATGGCATACGTTCCGTTACTCGCCGAAATTGTATACATTTGACTTGTTAATTTTTATTTGTAGGTGGTTTTGTTAATTTCGTTTTAAAATGAAAGTAACATAACATCACGCTTGTAATGTCCTAAAGATTAGGCAGAGTTCTACTACATCAATATTACACCAATTATATTTAAGTTCCATGTAAGGTGGCGAGCGTACTGCCATCAACCAATCCAGACTCCAAGGCTGTCACTAAGGAAACACAGAAAAATGCGAAAATACATCCCGACCAGAGAATCTAACCCTGGACCTCATGCTCAGCAGTCATTCTTCGACCACTACTCCAATATGGCAGTAAATGTTGTATGTCATTGTAATTTAACGAGGCTTGCAGTGGATCCATGATTGGTGATGAAATAGTGATGTCCTACGAATGAGTAATA
This sequence comes from Noctua janthina, assembly GCA_963576755.1. Taxonomy (NCBI): domain Eukaryota; kingdom Metazoa; phylum Arthropoda; class Insecta; order Lepidoptera; family Noctuidae; genus Noctua; species Noctua janthina. Next base: position 8,022,987 of record OY755075.1, on the reverse strand, counting down.
CCTACCTACCTAGTTACCAAGTTACCTACTTACCTACCTAGTTACCTAAATACATAATTCACACATTGCACTCGTCAAGTTTAACTAGTGACATTTTTCTTCTTAGTTAGGTTTCTTTGTAAGTAGGTTATTTGAAAGATCAGTTTTAAGCATGAGCATGGCATGAAATCGTGGGTTCGATTCACAGGTCGGGTAAAGTGTTATTGGGAATTTCTCAGTAGCAGCCATGGAGTCTGGATTTGTGCCTGGTTGATGGCAATAGGCTCGGCTTATTACATGGGACTTAAAACAAACTAGTGAAATGTGGGCGTACCTACTATTAGGCGCATCTCTGCCTAACCTTTCGGGGATTGCAGGCGTGATGTTATGTAATGTGTCAGTTTTAAGTGCGTAGTAACAATTTTAAAAATAATATGCCATCTTATAACGTTATTTCTGTGATTTTTTGGAAAATTCATCAAGGATTTTTTAACTTAAAAGTTTGATAATTAATTTTTTAACATAAGAGCTTGTGGCTAAATCATAACAGCCGCTCAAGCCGATCTTCAGGTAAAACCGCGCTTGCCTAGGTTGAGCCGTAGATGGGTGACCACCCATTACATACCGAGTTACGTCCGTGACTCGGCAAGCACGGTAAGCCGTTGGCCCCGGCTGTCAATTGTAGGTCTTTGACAGTCGTTATAGGTCTGCCAGTCTTACCAAGGGGTATCGTATTACCTAGTACTAACTGGGTTGTGGAGGTTAGAAGAGCAGTCGCTCCATATAAGATACTGGTATTCATCTGCATCCGGTTAGACTGGAAGCCGACCTCCACAAAGTTGGGAAAAGGCTAGGCAGATGATGATAATGAATTTAAAATAAAACAGCTTATGCATAATCGATCCTTAATGTTCCCATTGCTGGGACACTTGCCTCGTCTTTGTGAGAGGAGGGAAGTGGGCCGTAACCTAGTCTCTTCAGGTTTTGGGTCCAGGACATGAGTAGAGAGCAGTGCTGGTCCAGTGGCTACAGTACAGCCGTGAGTTCGAATCTAGGCAGACGCTTATTTATTTATTAAAACTTTATGCATAATTAAAAACTGTACAAAGACGGACTTTAATGTCTTGGGCATTTCATCATCATCTTCATTTCAGCCGAAAGACGTCCACTGCTGGACATAGGCCACCCCCAAGTGTCGCCACATTGACCGGTCCCATCGTGCATTTACTTATTGACTTATCTTAGCTGCCACAACGAATGAAAACATCGTTAGAAAACAACATAAAACAATTTACTATTAAAATTGTGCTGAACAACTTTCTATTCTAACCATACTACAATAATATTTAATAGCTTCAAAAAGATCCAGTAAGTAATAAAACCGCAGCTTGCCCCGTAACCCATAAAATACCGAAATGATTTCAAATCACACCGTGCTCCGAATTTTTAAACTTTAACAAAGAACCCCGAAACACAATATCTCATTATATCGAAAAAAAATATAATCAATGAGAAAATACGAGATTTGACCCAAAAAAATGCACCCTCCATCAAAGGGTTAATGAGCGAGACAGCAAATGGTTCTATGAAGACAGAAAAAGACAGCAATACATTTCAACCCTTTCGCCGCACCTGGACGGGTTTTTGTACATCGTGTTTTTGTGTTGAAATTTAAAAAAGTGCAAAATTTCCTTTTGTTGAGGGGTCAATATTGATTTTTGGGGTTCAAATAAACTTCGCGCAATAATAGTTCGTTATCTCGCATAGTTTAAATGAGGCCATTACTTTCTCATCTCTAGTGACATTTGACATTATCTGTTCGGGGTGCAGTCATAAAAAGTGAACTTATAAATTACCTACTGACATTCTCGATTGACGCTAATAACCACGTTTTTTGTATCATGTAGCATGTTATTGTACTTGTTTTCTTTCTGTCTCCTGCTGATATGGAGGGAAGTGGAAATTACGTGTTTCCTACTCCTCCGCTATTCTTTTCTGATTAATTTCGTTGCAGGATCCAAGACAGTTAAATTGTTTCTCTGGGACTTCGTCGAGCTTCATTGTCTCGGCGCTTTCTGGTGGTCGCCACTGTTGATTCTGGCTTTCAGGAGTTACAGTGGTTTGGGAATAGTGTGGCGGGCTTGACCCAATAAAATAAAATTATATTGTACTATTTCAGGGCGAAGGCTTCTTATTTGCGAAATAGAGAGCTGTGGTGGACCAGTGGAACCAAGACAGGCGCGTAACTTAGTTTAATTTATTTAATTACAACTGGTGGCCTAAAATGGCCGCTTTAGCAGAATCATAACAGGTTATTAATATGAATCACATTAAAATTCTTAAAATGGTCACAGACGCGGTTAATATTATGAATTGTCACTTTGTGACCATTTTACGAATTATAACGTAATTCATATTATTTTTAGGCCATTTTAGGCCTCCGGGGTTTTTAAAACGACGAATGAAAACAACGCGAGGAAACCGGCATGTCCTAGAACCAAAAATTCAAACACGTGACACCCATCTCCAATCCATTGGGCTCGCGTGGTGGAATACGCCCCGCTCACAGAGCCGCAAAGCAGGCCCCCTGGCCTGCTGTTTTCTAGCGAGGAGCGTTATTAAATCAGCCCGCAAACTGCAAATATTATCTCAGCTTCAAACATAGAACGTAGAATAGTTTTAATTTCTTCAAATGAGCACTAGGTATTTGTATAGCAGGGGCCTAAAAAGGACGCTTTACTTGAATCATTACAGGATAATAATATGTATTATCCAGATGCAGTTAATAATATTATGAATGGTCACTTTGTGACCATTTTACGAATTGTAACGTGATTCATATTATTATCCTATTGTTTACTAAAGCGGCCTTTTTAGGCCCACAGGTATCTTCCCACAAACAAACTAATAATATGAGCCTATTCTTTACATACTACCTATACAGCAAACTGCTGCACAAGCTGACCAACTGGAACAGATAGCATCTTTTGAAATTAAATAGCATAACGAGTCAAATCTAGCGATTGCAAAGATACATAGCATTATAGTCTATGGCCTGCTTGGACCATAAATATTGTAGTAGTCTTCATAATAATACTAGAATATTACTAGTTCTGTGGGCAGATTGACAGGTTATATAAGTTTTTATTGTTATTTCTGGATTGATGGTTATTAATAATGATCTGTTATACGTGTGTTGTATTATTGAAGCAATAATAGTAACGTTTGTGTCGCAAAGACGATTAAAATTTTATTTTCTACAAAGCTTGAGTTTATGCTATTGAAAATTTGTGTTAAATATTAATTCACATTTACAAATTTAAAAAAAACACAGTAAGATCGATCATTGTGTGTTTTGCCTAAAATGTTGTAGACTAAATTCAAGTTTTCTGGTAAAATGAAATTAAGATCAAAATTGTGAGACAGGTAAATATTATTGCTGTATAGCACAAAACCAAGTCACTCGTTAGATAAAGCTCTAAGCTCCAACGAATTATTCTATACTCCATTGGACTCTCAAGTTCCCATCATCATACAAAACCCTCTAAATAACCAAACAACGGCAAATTCATTACCAATGTAATATTACGAACATATAAAGAAACATGCGCAAACGCAGCATCCCACACCAGCCGCCGATAAAAATATAAATTAAAACGTCTCCATGGAATACAGACCGAGACGAACGAGCAGATAGTCAGGTTAATACAAAAACCAAGAACCATTTAAGGAGGCAAACTTATAAAAAAGACAAAAAAACAACACAATCAAATGAGGGATGCTCGAAAACGGGAATAAAAGGAGAGACAAAAAGGAATATGGCGGATTGTTTTTAATTATCGAGTATCGGCATAAATCGATGCACGTCGCCGCGGGCCCGCCGACGAGCTGCGCGAGCGCATCCCGCGAGTAGAACGATGCGAAAGTTTTACAATGTTGTTTCTAATGTTCATGTAAGAAACACCATGTTTAGTTAACATAACATTAATTATTAGCAAATTCTTCTTCTTCAACACATTTCCTTGTGCGATAGGGTTTGGGTCTCATTTTGTTTTTGTTTTTTTAATTATTAGATATCTTTCATAAATCTGTTGAGCTTTATCGAGATTCCAGTTCATCTACATGAAATTCAATAATTTATTTTATTTTAACCGTCTTTTTCATTTATCATCATTCCCTTGCCCTTTTTTTCTCTTCTCTCTCTTCGTCTCTCTTCTTCCGTACTCCTTTAGTAGTCGTCATCACAGAAATAGTCCCCCCCTTTTTTATAATTTTATCTTCCACAGTCAATCCATTGTTGTATTCTTCTACTCCTACTCTTGTAGCCATCCACATTTATACTAAATTGTCTCTCATTGCATAATCTTTACTATTATGATCTAGTTTAAAGGTAACGCCGTCTGTCATTCCTGAAATAAACTTCACGCGTTCGTGGGTGATACATCATTCATCACATTATCTGTGTCTACAATAAATTAATTAGTCTGCAATACTATGATTATTTATTTCAGTAGTCTGCAATAGCATTTTATTTAGTTCATCTCTTTCTCAAGAATTCTTTTCCAGTCATTATCTCCACATTATCTTTCAGGAAAGGTCTTCTTTAAACTTAAAAACAATTATTAGACTTTCGATGCTGTTGCATTAACTTTTGTTTTACTTCATAAAATTTTTCATTGCGCAATCAACTGCCGTCCTTTCAAAGTTATTATGCCCTCTGATTGGGGCTGAAGCTTAATCTTTTTGTATATTTTGAAATTAATACTTTTTGTTTGACTTTGAATTAATTAAACTCTTTTTATGTTTCTCTTTCCTTCTCTATCATCTTATTCTCATCTCTCTCTTAGATTTGTTCCCAAAAATCTCTACCACTAACGCCATCTCCACAGTTTCCCTGCTCACGATTCATAAAATTCATATGTATGGGTGAAGGCAGTGCGATCGCCGACGTACATACATTTTACTTATAACTAAAGAACATTGTTGTGTTCGTCCGTTTGTACGCCTTTGTCATTGCCCCGTTTATTTTTAGACCGCTTTCGTCTTAGTTCTAAATCTGTATGCTAATAACATATATGTTTAATTAACTATGAGATAGTAGGTACATTTATTTCGAAAGGGCTTGATTTGAGAGTTGGTAAGTTTTATTTGTAAGAATTTGAGCCTTGTTTTGTTGTAGTCTATATTTGTACAATCTTCTGAGACTTTTAGTTCTTCGTCATTTACGGTACGGTTCCGGAAAAGCTGAGCTCTTCATTCTATTTCATTTTCTTCTTCATTTACTTTCTACAGCAAGACATGTTGTGGTGTTGACAATAAGAGTCATAAATGTACATTTAATCATTGTTATGTGATTCTATTTTCAATGGTGTCTAATAAATATTAGCAAATTATCATTAATTCATTTCAGTCTTCTTATGATCAGTTTATCTTTTGTACAATAGTTTTGATTTTGAAGGACCGTGTACCCTGAATCGTATGTGTTGCTTACACATACAGCCTAATCGCAGCCAGGTTGGCTTAAAACAGAAAGATCGGTCCACACGGTGGCCCAATTGACTCCTTCGTGAATTTCCACAGTCTGAAAGTGGCGCCGGTAACTGAAAATTTGTGTGGTAATCGGTTATCGTAGTATGGACATGTGATGCGGAGAAGAAAATGCCGTGAGGAAATTTTTGTATATGAATTTAGATGGCTATAAGAGTAGAGGAAGACCAAACAAAGGATGGATGGCCTGTGTGAAGGATGATATGGCTAGAAAGTAGATGACTGCTGAGATGACGAGTAATAGAGAAGTATGGAAGAAGAAGACATGCTGCGCCGACCCCAAATAAATTGAGATAAGGACAGGGTAATAATGATTTAAATAGAATCTCATAGACACTTCTTAATAGGTATGTTAACATTCAATTTATTTCCTTAGCAAATAACCTACCGACTTCATTCAAATTAGTCTAGCCTCGGAGTACAAAGTCAAATGATTGGTCAACAATATAAGTTGGAAGCGTGAAAATTGTACAATTTGTGTCAATCATTTATCATATGTTAGATACTAGATAAAGCCAGAGGCACTGTCTACTACTTCTTTTCGTATCGATGTTGCTTCCATATGATATAGTTTTGGCCCAGTAGGTGGCCACCTTAATTGCAGCGGCAGAGGTGCTATTCAGGATGTCGAGAGTGCAGGTAAACGGACACCTGGGACACTCCAGCAGGTGGGTCATAGTTTGATCCATAGCGCCGCACTCGCACTCGGTGCTGGAGGAGTTAATAATTCGACGGCACGGTTGGCGCAGTGACTGAGCGAGAACTGCTGCGCTGCGTGTCGCGGGTTCGATTCCCGCACGGAACAAATATTTTTATGGCCGACAGGTAGTTGTTCCAGGTCTGGCTGTTTGTGTATGTGAGTTTAAATGTTTGCAAACGCACCCACGATACAGGAGAAATTCCTAGTGTGTGGCAACGTTTTTAAAAAAGAAAAAAAGTAAATCGCCATTTTGCCAGATTTTGTTTGCAGCGGCCTACTTGGGTACCAATCGATTTAAAGCTTTCCAAATATGCTACTGCAGTTCACTACCGGATACCAGGTTTTCAGGTGTTCCAGGTGTGCAGAGGCATGGTAGAAACCAGAGGAAACTAGAGAACCCACACAGGCACTTAACCTTGTAGGTAAATTATATTCATCACCGTTGCTATCACTCTAAGCGGCGAAGGAAAACTACGTGAGGAAACCGGTATGTTCTAAAACCAAATATTTGAATAATTTCATCATCATCATCTGCCTAGCCTTTTCCCAACTTTATTGGGGTCGGCTTCCAGTCTAACCGGATGCAGCTGAATACCAGTATTTTACATGGAGGGACTGCCTTTTTGACCTCCACAATTCAGTTAGTACTGGGTAATGCGGTACCCCTTGGTAAGGCTGATTGTCCGACTTTCGGGCCACTGACTACTTATAACGACCCGCACTGGACCTAAGTGGTGGGAGCGGTCTACTCTATCTAAACATTATAAAACTGATTATGCTCACGAGTTATTCTTACCGATCCTAGAGGAGAAGAATCGACGCATTTTGATAACATGATCTTATTTCGTGCTGTTTTAAACTTTTTTATCTATTCGTTAACATCAACACCACTGAAGAAACATTTTTTTTTAGAGAACAAAGAAAAACTCATCTTGTGGTAAGCGGTAATTTTGATCTATGGTTTGATTCAAAGTGATGAATTAAACAATAATGGTAGTGACGCTGTGTAGAGGTGATAAGTAGTCACACATCACACCTGTTATTCCCAAAGGGTTAGGAAGAAGCGTGCCTAATAGGTAAGTACACCCACAACCGGGCACAAATCTAAACTCCGTGGCTGCTACTAAGAAATTCCTGACGAAAAATCCCAATAACAATTTGCCCGACCCGGGAATCGAACCCAGGACCTCTTGCTCAGCAGTCGCGAGTGCGACAACTAGATGTTAACAGTGAAATTCTGTAATTTCCTATGGATGTCACAGTAACCATTTACCAGTAAAAACTACAAACAAAATCCAGCAGACTGATAGGTAACTTACAAAAATCCCACAGTTCTTAACAATAAATTACTTAGTACCCACTTGTAAATTAGAAGTTCCTCAAAAACTAGTATACACGACCAAAACCCTCTTATCGTAACCCTCTCCAATCCCACGTTTCCTTCATAACTTTCTCAAAAAAGTAAAAACAACACAACTCCTTATATTGTACCCTTTTCAAAACCAAACTCAATTTGGGCCAAGAATTTGTGGGTTTTTTGAAAAATGATCAATGACAGCCCCACAATGACGGAATATTGGCCTTTTTTTTTAAATTCTGGGCCTTTTTTGAAACGCCCTTTTGTGGTAGAGACAATAGGGCGAAGGGTCAACGGCCGCGGATTATAAAAATTATGAAGAAAGACCCTCGAGGTATCGGTGGCTTACCGTAGTGTTACAATGTGCGCCGGAGTCGCTTGTCTTTAATTGTTTAATGTAACACTTTTTAGTTAAGATTGGGATAATTATAGGTTTAAATTGCGATCGTTGAGGGGATAGATTTTTAATTATAACTATGGGGTGGAACTTAGTACCAAAAAAATACAATTTTTTTTATTGCAAGCGCAATTATGAGTACAAACGAGTCGTACTTGTAACGTTTTTCTATTAAGAATTTTATGATTTGCTAGGAAAATACAGATGCTTTATCAATTAAAATAGGTCTCCTTCTGTAAGTCAGAAAAATATCTTCCAATGTTTTCAATAAAAAAAAATAAAAAAATAAAAAATTATTGTCGGGCATCAAGGCCCATAGGGCCAATTGTGTTAGTATTACATCTAGCAGTTCAATTCAGTGCAATTCTATTTAGCAGTTGCATGCATGCCTATGATTTTGAAGAATACAATCTTCAAGCACATCGTTTCAAAGGTTTGCTTTTCAAAGTAAGCTCGATGTCTAAAGTTAGAATATGTTTTTCATGTTTCTAAATAATTATGTTTACGAACAAACCGACAAACGTGAAGGTGTTCATATTATTGTTTCGTTTGCCACAGGATCGGTTATTAGCGATTTATGATAATAGCCGTGGTGATATTTCGTTTAAAGCTTGCAATTCGCTGCGACCTGAAGCGATCACTTGCGGCATCGCGAATCTACGACTTCTTGCACCTTCTTGCAACTTATTACCAGTTGCAACGACTAAACGCGACAAGTTGCGATTGAAAACGAATCATTAGAACATGTGTCAGAGCAAACTATGCGACTCCGTGCGACTGGCTGCGACTTAAATCGATTCATTGCGATCACGGATCGTTCGTTTCGGTTAATTTGCGCCGGAGTCGGACTCCGATCGTTTTTTATCCGGCGGGCGTTTACGAAATGATATAGGATTTGGATAACACCTAAGGCTAGCCGCGCAACAACGATTAAACGCTCGACATTTTACGATTGTTATTAATTTAAATTGTATTGTTTTTGCGATTAACTTGCGTCTCTATAGATAATTTTATTGTTTTTGTTCGTAATTGCTTATAAATATTGTTTTTGTTTATTTTATGATCGTGTCAGTTTGCAGGAAGTTCAGCGTCATTTTAGTATTTTACATCTCTATTTTCACATCACAGAATGAAATGAGTTTTAGCTATTACAATAATTCACTTTATTTCAGTAGATATTATAACATTCATAAGTTTAAAGCTATAGCAAAACAGTTACTATTTACGTACTTAGACTCATTCCATATTTCCTAATATAAGACAGGAGGGCACTGCTGACCAACGAATGGGTGTGAACACTCGGTTTTTTTTTTTGAATGGACCCCGTCCGTTTTTGGTAACAGACCCGTTGCGCAATTATCTAGTCATCTTACATATACTCTATCAATTAGTAGACATAGTCAGTTATCATCTGCCTTGCCTTTTCCCAACTATTTAGGGGTCGGCTTCCAGTCTAACCGGATGCAGCTGAATACCAGTATTTTACATGGAGCGACTGCCTATCTGACCTCCACAACCCAGTTAGTACTGACACTACGATAAACCTTGGTAAGACTGGTTGTCAGACTTTCGGGCCTCTGTTACCTGTTACGACTATCAAAGATCTACAAATATCAGCTGGGACCAACGGCTTAATGTGCTTTCCAAGGCACGGACGAAACGCGGTATGTGAGGGGTGGTCACCCATCCACGGGTCACATTAGCCAAGTGCGGCTTAACCTGAAGATCAGATGCAGATGCAGCTAAATATCAGTATTTTAAGGACCGTCGTGCTTCTGGCTGTCTACTCACTACGGCTGCTGAAGAACTATCAAATGCCAGCCGGGACCAACGACTTAACATAGTTCCGGAGGCGTGGAGGGATCTTGTTGTGTAATGGATGGTCACCCATCCACAAGCGACCTCGATAGACGTAGCTTAACCTTCGATTGACCCTTGCAGCTGTTATTATCTTGCCAAGAGCCAAAATTATGTAACAACTTTACACAATCAAATACTTTTAAGCCACGATAAAATTCGTAGCGTTTCACGCTAAACTCGTTACCGAGTTTGTTCTGCAATTATTTTTAGATCTAGGACTAAAAACAGACACAAAAGTCTAATTCTAGATTCCCAGAAATGATTTACAGCAATTTAAATTCCAAATATATCAATAACTTTTATCTACTGATGTTGCTATGAAAACAAACTTACAAAATGCAGTTTCCGAACTAATATCTCCTTTAATTTCTTTGAATATTGAGCAAAATGAGCTGCAGAATTAAAGTTGTCGGAGTTAAATTGTTGCAATGAGTACAATTTTTTTTTGTTGAATTTTGGTATTGAATATTGGAGCTTATTTCTTTAACTATAAGGTTCATTTGAATGGTACGAGATAAAGTGGTAAGTGGTAGATGGCAAGCAGTGAATAAGAATCTTGAAACGAATTCGATTGTGTCTGCCTTGTGTAACGATAGCAATCGGTTGCCTTGCTACCGGTTGCTTAGAAAATACAAGGTTAGAATGCTGAGAACTCACACGTCTAAGATTTGTAGGAGCTTTCCTATGAGACAGCGAAAGCGTTTATGTACTGTGATATCGTCGGGGATAGTGCAAATCCGCGAAACTACCATACGTAAAGTGTATCTGCACTACGTGTAGGTTTACAGTGGAAGGTTATAAGTTTATATATTTTTTTATTTCAACGATTTTTGACCTCATTTTTGCATGAACAGTAACAATTCATGTGTTCTATGTATTGTTAACAGTAGAAATCTATTAAATTCATTGATTTAGTCGCTACGACAATGCGTAATTAAAATTGGCTACATTTTTCGGATACGCAGAATTATCCAATGCTGGTTCCGACAGTTCGGTAGTTATCCCCGACGGGAAAAAAAATTGGGACTTGATAATCAGATTTCTTCCTAAAGCCATAAAATATCCTGTTGCTCCTAACAGAGGTATAGATAAATAGTCCCGTTTTGCAGAAGGATTGAAGACCGTAGTAATGCCGATCGAAGTGCATTACCAATATTCTTGTCGATAATACATTTTAGTCATTTCACAAGAATCAAATATATCCTGTTTGTTTTGCATCTGGCTCTACTAAGTCTCTCTGTTTCTCTCTTAAATGACTAACTACAGACGACAGAAATTCCTACCGATGATCAGGCAAAATTTTCAACCTTGTCTAATATTGACGATATATCAAAAATCCCTTATATTTTAGAGGTAACCCCTTACATTTCATCAAGTACATGCGTACATAACATCACGCCTGTAATCCGTGTATGTTAGGCAGAGGTGTACTGTACTTAATAGTGCACGCACATTTCACCACTTAAATCCCATGAAATAGGGGGCGCGAGCGTATTGCCACCAACCGCTTACAAATCCCGACACCGTGGCTGCTTCTGTGAAATCCTGATGGAAAAATCCAATAACACTTGGCCCGACCTGGGAATCGAACCCAGGACCTCTTGCTCAGCAGTTGCGCTTGCGACCTCTAGACCGAAGAGACAGTCATCAAGTACATCATCAGTTTACCTGGGTATGCACTAAAACTGTTTAAATTATTTTATTAGCGCAAACATTATAACTAGGTCACCAAAAAATCAAAACCCAACAACAACTCAACAACTGCTAAACAACAGTCGCACAACGGTTGCACCTCACATTTACACAAAAACGACCAGGGAATCGAACCGAAGACACATGCGTTTTAAATCAGTACGAGCCGATCGCGCAAATAAACGACGCGCCGACGACGTAATAAACTATTGTAAGTGCAACCACACAGCAAGACGTGGAGAGGAGTTGTGGACTAAAGATTTTTGGTTAATTATGATTTTTAACTTTTGAATTCCTTTACTTGTTTATACTACGCTCCCGTTAACTCACGAATGGCATATAGTTAGCCTATAGTATTCCCACTACTGGGACACAAGATTTTTCTCCGAGAGGCACAGTGCCGCAATGTGCAACACAAATGTTTCTTTCGGTGGAGTTGCTCAAGTCAACATGAACAGAATGTGCGAGTGTTCACCCAAATGTTTGACAATTTTGTAAAAAAAAGTCATTCAATGGTATTAAATGAATTTAGAGGGTGGTTTTGATGATTGTAATTATTATAATTTTGTAAATACGTGCATATTACGGCCGCAAATCTTATTTTGTTCTATATACACCCGGACTCTGACCGGAAAAATGCAAAAAACGTAAGAAAATGAATTGAATTTCGTGGGCTATCCTGGCGCTTCCACCTAAAAGAAGTTGTTTTTAAATAACTATAAAGACTACAGCTTTATGTGGGTAGAGAAGACTGGAAATAAAATCAATTTGAAGAAGATCCATTTGGAAAATTGGGTGCCACCGGTGCCACGTCAGCATTAGCATTTATATTCCGATGGTGACTATTATGATATAAAGTCCAACCAAGAAAATACTGATGACTTATGATGTTCTCTCTGAAAGTCAGGCCTATTTTGGACTGCTAAAACTTAATAACGTTAAACCTTTATTACATCTTACACACTTCCACAACAAAGAAAACTTTAATAAACAAACAAAACATCAAATTAATAACAAAACCACTCGTCTCCACATCTTTTTTATTCTCAGTCCGAGAATCAAATAAGATATGGAAAACCGCGGGCGAGCGCGCGCCGGGCCCAACGCACGGGTTCCGTACATAATTGATTTTTATAACCATTACGAACTATTAGTGTCACACTATTTTGTTAAAGCCCACTGGCTGGTTTAGTTACTATAACTACTGCTGATCACCTTGATCTTAGGGGATATATGAGTGGCTACTGTAGCGTAACGAAGAATGTATAGTGTGTAATTAAAGATTTGTTGTAGGTCTGGGTGTTATGTTTTAGATTCATATGAGAAATGATCTAGAATATATTAATTGGACGGTATTTGCGGTTACATTAGACAGAGTAAGACGAAGCGTTAATCAAAATAATATTTTACATATAGTGAGAAACGGAAGACCAAAGAAACGATGGATGGACTGTGTGAAGGATGATATGACAAGACAGGAGGTGTCGAATGAGATGACGAGTAATGGAGAAGTATAGAAAAAGAAGACAAGTTGCGCCGACCCCAAATAAATTGGGATGAGAGCAGGGGAACGTTGATAGAGTGAGAAACGGAAATTCATTTAATCTGAGCCCTGTATTTTGGACCTAGATCATTTAAAAGCCTTTTATTAATATTTATCTTTAATAAGTATATTCAGTAGTTATTCGTTCGTCAAGCTCAAAGACATTCAAATATTAGGAGCGATAGTCGGGATAAGACGAAGAAAATCGTAAACCAATACTTATACTACTTAGTAACAAATCGTTCTGTCTAGTGTCACACGCCCGCTTGTCAGTAAGGCATTCGTGTGTCAAGATCGAAAATGTTCGGGATATTTTTTTTAAATCTCTTTGGTCTAGCCCAAGGCCAATTATTTATGATACTGATAAGAACTCAGTAGCAAACTAAACAGACCCCGACAAAGGAAATTACCAAATTCAACAAAAATAAAATTTCAAAATCCAATCCAACAATTAAGTCCAAGGAACCCTAAAACCAAGAAATGATTTGAACTTACAAAAATGAGTTAAAACTCTCAAAGAGGATACCACGGCGGCCGGACTTTTTGTAGCGTCGCACCGGATTCGATTACCGAACGAAGTAAGTAATAAAATATGTCGTGGCCATTTTATTAATTACCTGTATACTGTGTTCATAAATAATTTTTGTAAAGAAAGTTGCTGTAGGGAATGTTTTGGGGTTTTTAATTGGGTTGAAATTTGCAGAATCCTATGTCGTCTGATGACTCCGGCTTGGATAGTTTCACGTAAACGTTGTCTTCTATAAGACCTGGTTGAGACTCTTGAAGACAAAGGAAGAGTGGCACAGAAGGTGGAACACGGTCACCAATGATGATGACGATGATGTGTTTTATTAGTACATACAAGGTTCTTTCACAGGTTCTATTTCAATAGGACAAGCTTTATGGCTAACTAGCTTTCTCTCGCGGCTTTGCTGCCGTTAAGTACGGAAATTAACCCATGGAAACGGTGTAAATGTAGCCTATGACACTCGGGGATAATGTAGCTTCAAAATAGTGAAAGAATTTTCGGAATCGGATCAGCAGTTCCGGAGATTACCCCCTACAATTGGTAATTATTATTATACCAATTGCCATGTATGCCAAACGCGAGCTACCGAGAATTCGGCCCACCTACATGATTTTAACAATCATCTATGAAAAACGCTCTATCTAACATTTTAGTCAATTCCTAGATAACTTAGTCATCGTGATTAGGTACATTACTGAAAATGATGACTGTCAAAAGATTACCTTTTTGTCCAGCTGGCAATGACATCATCAAGACCCGGCTGATCAAAAATTGCTTGATTGTTCCCAAGCAATTTTCATAATGCAAAATAATTCAATATCAAAAAATATCAGAACCTGGCATTCCAATTCACAGTGATACAACTCACAAGCACGTAAGATATTCAAAAACGTACAGATTTCAAAAAACGCTCGTCCAGTCATTTATAATAACAGTTGAAAGCAAAAAAACGCTCACAAGGCATACCCTTTTCGAATTTTGTTCGAAAACGAACGATACAGTGATAAATATTGAAATATGGTATAGAGATATGATACGTTTTGTTCTTTTTTCGGCGGCCATCATTGTTTTTTAGGGTTCCGTACCGAAAGCGTGCCAACGGGACTACTATTACTAAAGCTCCGATGTGCGTCCGTTCGTCTGTCTTACCTACCAAAAGAGTGTATCTTTTTGAGCCGTAATAGGTAGACTCTTAACATTCTTATATAGTGTGTACTAGATACGGCCGCAATAATAACAAATAACAAATAAAATAAAGTTAAAAGACTCCCCAAACTAGAAACGTGTTTTGTCGGCGTTTTTTGCTCGATCTTAATAATTACGTAATCATCAGCATCATCTGTCTAGCCTTTTCCCAACTATGTATATTGGGATCGGCTTAGAATCTAATCGGATGCAGCTGAAAACCAGATTTTACATAGAACGACTGCTTATCTGACCTCCACAACCCATTATACATATTATTATGTGAATAAATAAAAAAATTGCGTCAAATATTGTCCGCTGCTACGGAACCCAACGTCTGCCAGTCGGACTCGCTCTTGTCCGGTTTTTTTGGTCCGTTCTTTAATTTTCGTTTCCTAATGGTGTTGAACACGGGTTAATAGTGGATCCTGCCGCGTACGCTACCGTTTTATCGACTATTAATTTTAGTGGCGCTTTACTATAATAGTTTTTCTTTAGTCGATGAGAAACATGGTCTAGTTAACCTGAGGTGGTGAATGTAACTAATCTATAATTGCTACGTTAACTTTTTATGTAATGTTTGGATGTTTTTTAATATAAATTTTATAGTTTTTGATAGTAAAAATGTTTATTGATGCCATTTAAATATTGAAACGGTCAAAATATCTTTGCGAATGAAGTTGTATCTCTTTACGAGTTATTTCCTATTGATAGATTTCTTTGATGTTTTGCATGCAAATGGTAATATTGAAATTCTATAGTATTTTCGTTCCAATAAGTTATTAATATTGTTTTATAGCTCCGTGTACTATCGTTAGAGTTTCTCGGTAAACGTTCCGATTGTTGTATTTCAATTCTTAGGTAAGCATTTAATAGAACAAAGGTTACACAGAACCACTTAGCTATATATCTACGACCAACGCCAATGAGAATATAATACCTAAAGAAAATGTATGTTTTATTACTGGTCAGTTAAAAGCACCTATCAGCGGAAGGGTATTGTAATTAATTAGAAGCTAGTACTTATATGTAAGTAATTAGTATTTTTTCTTATAACTTTTGAATCACAATGAGTAGGTAAAAGCTTTCTTTTAATTGATCGACATTTTATATGGATGGATGGAGAGGGAGAGGAAACTAATACTGTCACTTACGGGATATCTTCCATGATTGTTCATTATTTTGAGCTCCCGATATTTCGGGGTTGTTACAAGCGCCGAAATATACCGTCAACCAAGCGGGTTGACTGGAGAATGTGGGTGGATGGAAAATAAAATTGTTAAGAGCAGACAAATCTGTCTAGAGGGTAGACAGATTTGTCTGTCTTTTGCTACGCGCACTACTGGAACTCGACACTAAGTCACAGCAAAACACACTCACAGTATCACCAGGTTTTGTGGAGTCCTTGTCCTTTTCTTATGTTCTTGTCTTTGTCCTTGTCCTTAATGAACAATCACGGAAGATATCTCGTAAGTGACAGTATAAGTTTAGTTGTAAACCGTGAAAGCTTAAAACAGTGTTTGAGGGAGAGGAAGGCCAAAGAAAAGATGGCTTGTGTGTGATGGATTGTGGAGTAAATGATACCGTGACGTCTGACAGGGGAGAACTTATAAAGAAAATGTGTTCCGCCGACCCCAAGTAACTTGGGACAAGGACAGGATGATGATGATGATGTAAATTTGACCTATCCAGGTGCAGGAACCACTCTGTGCTTGCTTTGTTGGTTTCGGGAATAAAACACGACGAAGATGCCTATATTTTATGGAACTGCCCAGCAGCCTAGACTGTGTTTTACCTGAATTACAGGCACTTAGACATATACAGCTTTATATCTGAGACACCTAAGATCAAACTTACGATTCCTCTGATTTTGACGATAAGAAGTATTGACCGGAATGAGGCTTTTTTTTTTGTGTGACAAACAAAGACATTCTAATATTTACGAGCGCATGCATTTATGATGTTGTTGATGTTGCCATGTCGTCGCAATTGCATTTTGAAGACTTTCGTCTTTGACAATCCTAGTTGTCTCAATTTATCTAAAATACAATAATCGAAATCCCCAAGAATACAAGAAACAATACAATACAGACTCTTACATAAAAAGTTTCACATAAAGCATTTAATAGTACCTAAGTACTGCATCGTCACTCCTTCGATCTGATTCCAACAAAAATAAAAACTAACTTATAACTCGTTCTGAGGATTTCATATTTTAAAACGAGATTGTTTTGAATATACGTTAACATTGTGCTAAGTCACGTTTGAACCTCTGAGATTGGAATTACTATGCTTTTAATGTGTGTTATAAAATTTTGTTTCGTTGGATGTAGCGTTTTCTTTAGTTATTCTTTAGGAAGACAGTGAGTTTTGTGTTCATATTTTTATTATTTAACATTCGGCATTGCGTACTTATGTGCGTGATTGGAAATCCTTTCGGCGAAAACGACGAACTTCTAGACAATCTTTTATGCACGATTTGACTCATTTACATAACATCACGCTTGTAATCCCCGAAGGATAAGGCAAAGGTGAACTAATAGTACACCCGCCATCAACCGAGCACAGATCCAGACTCCGTGGCTGCTACTGAGAAATTCCTGATGAAAAAACCCATTAACAGTTTATCCGACCTGGGAATCGAACCCAGGACCCAATGCTCAGCAGTCACGTTTGCGACCACAGTACCAACGAGGCAGTAGTGTAAGATTACTAGCTGATAAAAGATCAAGTTTAACATTACTTTATCCACCAGTTTTTAGAATATGGGACGTTTGGTTAGTAACTTCTAGGAGGATGCAGTCCCCCAATCCTGATCCCGATACCTGTAGGGGGTGAATTCTCAACCTTTTACCTAAATGCTTGCTTTCGTTACGGATATTTTGAATTTCACGCTTCTGTGTATCTAGAGGCTTAGATAAAGATTGTCTGTTAGTTAATTTATTACCTACATTTAAGGTTTTGATTTGAGGCAGTCGCTCCATGTAAAATACTGGTATTCAGCTGCATCCGGTTAGACTGGAAACCGACCCCAATATAGTTGGGAAAAGGCTAGGCAGATGATGATTTAAGGTTTTGATTAAGTAGTTAAATGAAGTATCTTTACCTAGCTACCTTTTGAACGCCATTGTCACATATACGTGACAAGTAAGCGCGTGCCCTGTACGCCAGACGACACAAATATGTGACAAAATGGTAGGTGAAGGTGGAGGGCACGCGCGTGCGTTTATGCTCTGGCGTTCAAAAGGTTAAGTAGTAAATTCGTCAACAAATTCTTTTATCTCTACGTCAACAGTCATCCTCATGCCTATTTTGTTATTGCAATGGCTCAGCATGTCTTGTAGTAGCATCGCCTTTTCTGTGTTCAATTCGAGACACCGGTTGCATAAAATTACTACACTCTTGTATATAGGTACACAGTTACAAACATCCCAGGTGTTATACTAGGAGGCCATGGTTCAGCTATATTTGACCTTGGATATCTAGTTTTTGAGGTATTTGAAAAAAAAAACTGCAAAAATGGTTTCGGAGCGGCAAAAAGTGATGAGTAACTCCAACGATTTTTGAAAAAAGTTGGTGTCTTTCTAAGGGGTGATGAAAATTCCCTTACTTTTGCCCGACGACGGCGACGTCTAGGTTTTTGAGATATTTGCTTCTAATCCTAGTTTTTTTATTTTACAACAACAGTGCTAGGTGTCATATTCATTCTAGGTATCTTTTGCTACGTCTTACTGATAATCGATCACTATTATCTTTTAGATCATAGGACTTCCTTTGGTACCAAGGTAGGTGTGTATCAAAGATAAAAGACAGGCGTTTTTAGTAATTTGTTCATTTGAAATGCATATTTTGTGTATAAGATTTTAAACTATCATGGTCCCTAACATTATTATAACTAGAAGACGGGATATTTACCATGTTTATCCGTGATCATGGTGCTTGCAACAGTGCCGGAATATCGGAAACTCAAATAAAACAATAAACATGTTAAATATCCCATCTTCTAGTTATAATAATATTTTGAACTGTACGGCAAGTTGGAGGAAAATAAAGACCTTAAGTGATGGGTAGTTGCATGAGTTCGATAGTAGGCACCTTGATGATAATAATGTAATAATGCTAAACAACTAATGCAAAGTTTCTATACCTAATAGCTTTGGTAACCAGTATAGGATCATTAATTTTGTCTAGTATGATGAAGATGATAACGAAAATAAAACACAAACTTTTTATTTTTAAGTATACATATTTATTCATAAATTACGCGGTCACATGATATAAATTAAATTATGTACAATTAAATAATAAAGTTAAATTTATATAAAAATAATTATACAGATTATGGTCAGCGAGAGGCGAAGGTCAGGCCGTGGTGGCGGCGGCCTGGCCCAAGTCCCTAGCCTACAATCTATGCCAACATTTATTAAACTCAAGCTTTTTTAAATAAGCTGCATATCTGTTAGGTCAGGACGAAAAATAAACAAAAAAATAACAACGGATAATAGTTGACAAATAAATAATAACATTTAAAAGTTAACAGTGACTAGAGAGCGTACGAGGATTCGTTCGTCCAGGCGTCTTCTCATAGGCATTCGACAGGGTGTAACACTTAACGTAACTTGTTTATTAATAAATAATTTATTATAATTATAAAAACTGCTTCACACTTAGACTCCGAATTGTATAAAAAATCGTTACTCATACTCAATATATTGTTTAGCATCCAGTTAGTATAGATTTTGTGTGGGTGTTCCGCAGGGTACTGTTATGTGCCCGTTGCGGTTCCCAGTCAGTCCATATGTTTAGTGGTCGACGACGTTAAGGTAGAACGCTGCAAGGGCGTCACCCTTGGAGCCGACGGCGCGCGCCTGGTACTGTCCGGCGTCGTCCGGGCTGCACTTGACGATCTCCAGGCGGTACCTGGAGGTTCCTTCCATCATGAACTTGTATCTTGCGGAGGTCTCGTCGATAGGCTTGCCGTCCTTCAACCACTGAAGCTGGAGTGGTGGCTGTGGAATAAAAGGTCAATTAGAAAACATTTTTTAAAGTAACTAATGATAAAATAGAACTAGATTTTAGATCCAAGATAGAGTGTGATTTATGGCAGTTTACGTTCATCAATTGATTACTGATTATGTTTTGATCAACCACAATCAAGTAGCACTTTCTTTCGATTTTTATTTGAGTTTAAGTTTTAATTTAATTGTACAAGGTGTTTTTATCGTGATTCTAATTTTATTGTATGTTACCTATAGACAATGTCGGCAATAATAGTATAGTATGTGGAACAGAGTAATTAGTCAGTGCATTCGCCGAAAGCACTTTTACAGTAAAATAATGTTGATTAGGTGAATTTTACTTAGAAATCGCAATCGTCGCACAATCTGATGTCATTAGTTCTGAGAAAGATGCTGTGGTTCATTTACTTGAGAATCAGCACGTAATTGACCTACTGTAGTGCATCGACATTCTTCTCAGCGTGGGTTAAGAATTTTATCTGAAGGTGCTACAGATTTCTTCACGATATTACTTTAATTTGTGTAATTTATTTCATCACCACTGCTCTCAAAACGGTGAAGGAAAACATCGTGAGGAAACCGGCATGTCCTAGAACCTAAAATTCGAAGTCATGTGACATCTACCAACCCGACCCGCACTGGGTCCGCGTGGTGGATTATAGCCCATTCTCTCTCATAGAGAGGAGGCCTGCGTCCCAGCAGTGGGAACATTATAGGCTGCTGCTATGCTATGCTATTACTTTAATTCATTGATTAGGTTAAAAAAAATACCATTCAAAAGACATATTGTTTTGAGAAGCACATCTTTTTCTAAAAAAAAAACCTTTACACTTTTTTTAGCGATTGCCTCTAAAAAACATGTTAGCTAAAACTTCACTTATTCATAATCACCAAATCACAATCAGCCTATACTGTTCCCACTGCTGGGACGCAAGCTGGAGTGGGCGTGGGCCCTAATATATCATATGGGCCCATTGTCGGTTGATTAGATGTCACATATCTTCGATTTTATGGTTTTGGCCAGCCCGGTTTCCTTGCGATATTTTCTGTCATCGTTTTGAAAGCAGTGGTGACAAAATAATTTATTTACAAAGTAAGTGCCTGGGTTTGAACAACTTGAACCTACCTACCTACTCGTATGCTGTGGCTACTAGGCCACCACTGTTCATAGTCGCAGCCGTTAACGTTGGGCCTCTAACTGGTTAGACCATAAAGATTTCACAATCTAAGCATATCAATGCGACCTAGCCATGCTCTCAGATTCAGAGATCTCTGTGAGCAAAACTACCAAAATACTTGTGGACAGTTCCTCACCTTATCCAGTTCAGTGCTGAACACGGCGGGCTCGGCGTTGCTGACGGTGGCCGAGCTGGGGTAGGCGGAGTACTGCGGCGCTGGGCTAGTCTCGCCCGGCACGCACACGACCAGGCTACACGACGAGAATGATTCGCCGGCGTCGTTGAATGCCTCGCATGTGTATACGCCTGGGAAGGAATGAGGAGTTCATGTTTTTTATATAAAAAAATAAAAGCAAAGTTTGTCTAAAACAATTGAAAAACGAGATCTAGCAGAACTGTCAAACAATGCATTGCACTTTCAGTATAGCTTTCACCAGTACTAAGCTTATGAAATTACATCAGAACAATATAAATATCACAAAATTCTTTTTTTTAACCAGCGGCACACAACGCCATCTATTTAACAGATTCTAAACTAAGTCGACATACAGCGCCATCTATCTTCCGCTCCTCTAACTATGTAGTAAACTCTTTGACTACTGGCACGAAATAGTTCCCTTCTACTCCTTTAGTTGTTGTAAACAGATCGCCCTGTAGTTAGTGTGCAACCAAAAGCATAGATGGCGCTATGTCAACTTTTGAATATTTCATTCTATACTGGAGATTTACGAGGCTAGAAAGCTATGGTCTTTATTTTCGATGCAATAAGGTTGCAGTTCATTTATTGCTGTCAAAGGTATAATATACTGAAGTTGTACTAACCGGCATCCTCAGGGAATATCTCAGCAATGCTTAGCTTGTGGATGTTGGCCTCGCTGGAGTACTGGAAGTCCTTCGATGGCTTGATCTCCTTGTTGTTGTGCAGCCAGATAACGTCGAAACGTTCGGCATTTGTGATTCTGTGGGAAATAATGGCGATTTAGACATGATGTTTAGTGATAGGAACAGTGCTGTAAGGGCCTGTTTTAAAGTATCAAGCGATTTGGAAATAATCGTATTTGGTGGCAAATTAGTATTTTCGATCGACAGTTGCTACTATAATCTAGATAAACAAATAAACCTTCGCTTTTTTTTTCGAGACAGTTAAAAATAAAAAGAACTTGCACGAGTTTCTGTACTACATAAATTAACAGGGCAAGGTGGAAGTGAATTAAGATAAAAATGTCGAAGTGAAAGTATATAGAAAAATTCAATATTTGTATTTGCGTTCAAACCTTTTCTCACCATATTATTTTTTAAGTTCACAGTTTTTTTGTATCAGTAACTAAATAATATATATAGTAAATTCATAGTTACCTGCAGGATAGCGTGACGGCATCTCCGTCAGTGACAGTCTGCGATATCGCGTGGTCCACTATTCTAGGAGGTTTGTCGCCCAGCTTCACTGCAGCCACCGTCGTGCTTTCCATTGCTTCGAAAGAAAATAACAAATATTACGTAGCCACATCCTCACTTAACAACACGCCAATGGGTAAAGCAGAGGTGTACCCTATTAAACACCGTCATTACACGCACTTTTAGCATCCATACATTAGTGTTTTTAGTTGCACATCATCATCATTCTCTTGTCCTTATCCCAATTCATTTGGGGTCGGCGCAGCATGTCTTCTTCTTCCATACTTCTCTATTACTCGTTATCTCATCAGACACCTTCTTTCTTGCCATATCATCCTTTACACAGTCCATACATCGTTTCTTTCGTCTTCCTGTACTCTTATACCCATCCACATTCATACCTAAAACATTCCTCATGATATTTTCCACATTCCTCCGCATCACATGTCCACACCAAGTCTTTTAGTTGTACAACTGAAATGAGTAGTTTGACTTTGACACCCACATTTCGCCAGTCCACACACCACCAATCACACAACCGCATCTAAATAAACTGAACAACAAACAAATGAAGTCCTCGAACAAAAAAACAGGGAAATATATGCCTTATGTGACAATGTTAAAGTCGTAGAATACAGTAAAAGTTTAAAACAAGAGTTTCTTACAAAAATCTGTACGCGTGCTCGCCGGTCTAGTTATAAATCTAGACTGACTAAGCTAGACCTCACCTTTTATTACGGCCGGTGTAAGAAAGTTAACTGCCGAGTTACTTTTACTGATTGGTACTAAATATGGATGCTAGAAAGTAAACATGAGACCAGCCTGGGTTTATTTAAAGCTTAGTGGAGATTAATGGATGGCACAAATGCCTTCGAATGCTTCGGACCAAAAATATGAACAAAATGAACGCTTGGCCAAAACCTAAGAACTACGACTCTGTAGTAGACTTTCCAATTTCATTTATTACCAAAATAAAAATCATCATCTTTCTCTAGCAACATGTCTTCTTTTTCAATACTTCTCTATCACTCGTCATCTCAGTAGCCACCTCCTTTCTAGCCATATCATCCTTCACACAGTCCATCCAACGTTTCTTTGGTCTTTAGCAAAATAAACATGTGTGTTGAAAAACGGCCAACGCCAAGCTTGGCAAGTCTCATCATTCCCCAGCTCTTATACAAATTTATTTGGGGTCGGTGCGGCATGTCTTCTTTCATACTTCTCTAATAGTAGTATACTTCTTCTTGTTTCCTTCGTTTTCATCCATACGTCTCTATTAGCATGAATGAGTTTGTCTATGCTATTAGTCAACCCCTTTTTACCCGACTGAAGAGGGTAATGTGTTTTTCAGCATCTATTATGTATGTTTGTTCTTTTGTGTCGCTCTAGAGACAAAACGCGTGGACCGATTTTGATGATTCTTACGTCAATCGATTTATCTTAATCTTGTTAGCCATTTCATTTTTCACACAGTCCATCCAAACTGGTAAACATATAAAATAAACTACATACCTTTGACAGTGACTTTGCACTTGGTCTCAGTCTCGCCCTGGCTGTTGATGGCCTTCAGGGAGTACACTCCCTCGTCTTCGGGGAACACCTCGTTGATGGCCAGGGACGCAACGCCGTTCTTGTACTTGAGGTCTACAACCTGGTGGAGAAGAATTGATATACTTTTAACGTGCAGAATAAAAAGACATGGTGCCGGGTATAAAATCTTAATACAATAGAACTAGTTAGTATATTGAGGAAATAAGCCTTAAAAGTTTTTTTTGGACATATGCTAATGATTTTGTAATAGAGTCTAAAATCGCCAACCCGTCTTGAGCAAGCGTGGTGATCAGTGCTCGTGCCTTCTCTGTATAAGAAGAGACCCAGCAGTGGGACAGTAAAAGAATAATAATTATCATAGATTTAACAAATTCAAGAATTCTTCTTTCAAATGAATAGAAAATTAACTCAAACGGCATTGTGAAAAAACACGGCTATAAAATCTTTGACCTTTATCAATTTTTATTATTCCTTATATTGGAGACATATTAGAATTAAAAAGCTCTTCCTCAAATATTAGCCACCATCTTAGCTTATATATTTGAAGAATCTGTAGAACAACATACCTCCGAGCTGTGCAGCGGCTTGCCGTCCTTGTACCACTGCACGCGCGGGTCGGGGTCGCCGCGCACGGCAGCCGACAGCAGCAGCGGCGCGCCGTCCTTAGCGCACAGCGCGTCTGGCAGCGAGCGGGCGAACGACGGCCCGCACATTGTGGAGTCGGATGCTGGTACTGTTGGGGGAGACCGATTTTAGGAACAGTAAGGTTTCTCGTTTTTAATTTTGGTATTTGTTAAAATATGTATTATTTTATTTTATTTGTATATAAGTATAAGTATCATTATAAGTGCCTATATAAATTTTCGATAGCAAGATGTTATTTTTTATATATTTATTTTGTACCCTATCACAATGTTTTCTTATTTAACCCAAACGTTTACTAGTAGAGAATGCCTTGTAGCATTAAGTCGCCTATGTACCACTATTGTACATGAAGTTTAAATAAATAAATAAATAAACAGTTTCTATTGAGTAGAATAGGCAGAGGCAGGTTGAATTCTGGATCTAATGCCTCGATCATGACTTCAGGTGATGCGATTTGCGTCAAGCGACACACGCGTGTTTCACTTCTTTCTTTCGCGTGACTAAAGTCTAGTCGGGGTGCCTAGAAGCATGCTCTGAGCGGTGTTTTTAATATATTTTTCCGCAGTCACTACCGAAGCGTGTAGTTTGTGGCCAACCGGTACGGAAGTGCACTTAACAAAAAATATAATTGGTCAGAATGAGCTTTATGTCCACTCGAAAGACGTCATTCGCCTTGTTTCAATATGGACGACGCGACTGGACGCGAACCCACACCGCGTCAAACTAAATGCGACAAAATTGTTGAACGAGTGATACGTAATCGGCTTAAGCCAATTATACAGCGATAAGTGTGGTGACTTCCTAAAACTGACAAGTTGATTTATACATTAAACATAACTTCATGGCTGTTTTGCACGGTTCACAAGTAAATTTCAACTATAGATTATTATACAAATAGAATATAAAACAGCTTGGGCCAAATTACAGAAATCTTACATAATATAACATTACGCCTTGTAATCCATAATACACCCACATTTCACCAGTTATGTTTATGCCCCATGGAATAGCTGGCGAGGTTACTGACATCAACGGAGCACAAATCCGGACTCCGTCACTGCTATTGGGAATTTCCGGATGGAAAAGCCCAATAACACTTTGCTCGACATATGAAACGAACCCAGGACCTCATGCTGAGCAGTCGCGCTAACCCAAAGAGATTATTCCTATATTTCCAGACCTTTACCTTCTAAACACTGTTGATTCCCATGATAATACCGACACAAATGACCATCAACCGTAAATGCATACAAATAGAGTTTAAAATGCCTTGGATCCAGGTGTACACATCCGTACTAAGAGCATTTTAGAAAATTCCAGAATACTTACATATAAGTTCCTTAGTAGCACTCCTAGACCTGGATGAGGTATCCGAATCCAGTCGTGCAAGTCCTCCATACTTCTTCTTGCTGGCCTCCACAGAGGTTTGTGGCGAGTACTTCGGTCTGAGCGCAGACTTTACTGGTGGGTCGATTGTCACCTGAGGAGAGAAAGAGATGGATTATTGTTTTGTGTGATTTTGGGTTGGTTGAAGTGAGATAGAAGATGTGGCGGCTATGGGAAAACCCAGAAATAAATGTCTGATACATGCTATGCTTTGTGTCACAGTATGAGTCTCATAACTCTTGTATAAGAACATGTATAAGAATAATGCAAGCTATGGTGTAAGCTGTCAGCAAGGTGGTAGTGAGGCTGACTACATAAAGTGCGTTGGAATGGAAACTATCTCGGAAAAGATTGCTTAAATCTATAATGGTATATTTGTTGCAACTTTTTACCCCATTGCCATTTATCTTTTTTTTTTCCTTGTTATCTATCTGTTATAGTCTTCCTTCACCCTATGCTGTTTTTA
Source organism: Noctua janthina (assembly GCA_963576755.1). Classification (NCBI taxonomy): domain Eukaryota; kingdom Metazoa; phylum Arthropoda; class Insecta; order Lepidoptera; family Noctuidae; genus Noctua; species Noctua janthina. Next base: position 7,996,559 of record OY755075.1, on the reverse strand, counting down.
TTCTTCGTTGGGTGCGAATTACACAGAAACTGCATAAGGTGAAGGCGCAGCGCAGGCATGATGCCGCTTCAAAACATTTTCATACAAAATGTACGTAACCACGCCTGCGCTGCACCTTCACCTTACGCTGTTTCTGTGTAATTCGCGCCCTAGGGATCTACTTTGCCTGTGCTTTTTTAAGCACTATGTGACCTTTATATAAAGTTCAATGTTACATGGCTGTCGATTTGATATGCTCACTCGTGTCTTGCTGATGGTGGCGCATTTGTTGTTGGATCGTTCTGTGCAAAATGTCTGAGCAAAATGATGCTGTTACGTGTCATTCTCGCATGAAATGCGACGTCAGTTATGGCGGTAATCTTTATACTGTACTTTTATAGAAGGATTTTTAATGTACATATTTTTTTACAAAACCACATCACGTATGTATTTTTCTATATGCTCTGCCAGAATAATTATACTCTGCCATTTTGCATGTTATGTCTACATAACCCAAACCAACTCGTGATGTTGTATTAAAATAGATAAATAAAATAAGCCTTTATTGCTGTTTTTTCAATTATTACATTAAGATTTGTTAGAGACGATCGGTTTTTCTAATAAAAGCATGTCCTTCGACAGAAGCCTCCTCCTCTCTCTTTGGCCTCTGTCTTTGGATGTTGTATTAACTAGGTTTAAAAGAGTTACTTGGGATTTCAACTAAATCTAAACTTTGAAACCCGTGAAAATGGTCTGATTGAAAATGCTTTAAAACTCATTGAAGTTATGACAGCTTGGTCGTGAAATCGAAGTTTGCATTGAATTTGACAGTGACAGATAATGTCATGAGTTCCATTCCAATGGATTCATTTATTTTTTCATTGTTTACCTTCTCCTGTTCATGTTCCTCAGTGGTTATATTTTGGGGACGACGACGCTACGAAAAGCAGTAATGTTAATAAATTAATATGTGTTTTGAGAAAAGCTTGAAAGATGAATAGTTTCGTTTAGACTATGCGGCTGTTTTTGTTACTTAAAATAATGATTTTAAGCAAAGCAATGCTTCGTAATAAAATTAGCAAATCCTTTTGATCATTTCCTCTCAATAGACCGTAGGTAGTGGGTACACTCAAAGGCTGAATTCGATACGAAATTTTATAATACAATATAATACACTTTATTATAATTTACACATTTCTACTAGAAAATGAAAGTACGCATAAAATCTCAAAAAAAAAATTAGCTTAATTTAAATTTCTATTTTCTCTATTTTAGAATTGACCTCCCAGTCTTCCCACAGAAAATGTTTCTATACTTTTATGAGTACTTTCAACTTTTGATACTCATTTGAATTACACCCCAAATACATCACACTTGTAACCCTGAAGGCAGACGTACACGTCTGAGATACATCTGACATACCCATTTCCCCAGGTACTTATAATTACAATATCATACACATTTGTACACAGTACACGGTTTATTCCTCAACTAACCTTGGTCTTGGTGATGATGGGCGGCGGTGCGGGTTTGAGCGGCTTCTCTATGTAGCGGCGGTCTCCGGAGTGCAGGAAGTTGTGGATCATCTGCGCTTGTTCCGGTGATGTCACCTCGCCTGATAAAATACAATAGTTTTATTATAAAAAGTCCAAACAAAGTTGTATTAAGAATCGATTAGCTCTTCTTTTCTATATAATTAATGTGATATATAATGTGTATAATTAACCTGTCAGATGACGACACTATAGATTACCAATAGGAGAAGCATTGTAGCTGTCGTGGCAATACGTTCTCGTATAGTAAACAACATCAACATTCAATTATCAGAGACAACACGTAATCCCTAAATTTTTTATTGACGAAGTTGCCTAATAAACGCCAATATAAATAGGTATATCCTACTTTTCCAATACTAGGATATGCGCGTGTGCAATCGTAGGTATTAGAATATTCTATATTCTAACTTTGTTACTGCAGTTCTCGGCTCCGTAACAACCTCGCCTGCGGCTCGGTTGTGTGAATTCTGCCTCGAATGCAATAACAAAGTTTCCCCACTTATATCAAAATGTACTACTTAAAGCAGCAATATACATATTTGATTTTACATTTATCAACTTACCCTCAACGATGACGACACAGTTGGTCTCATCAGTGCCGTGCACGTTGGTGGCGATGCAGGTGTATTTGCCGCTGTCCTCCGGCCGGCAGTCGATAATCTCCAGCGTCACGACGCCGTCCGATTGAGTCATCGCGTAGTCATACTTAGATAACTCTCTCTTGTCTTTGTACCTGTGGGTAGATGGTGGGGATTAGTATATAGACATAGTTTCAGGGACTTTTGTATTTGTTAAAATATCATAGCTTTATAGGTAGGAAGACCAATGAGAAAGTTAGCAATATTTGAGAATTCTAATCAGATTCAACTACGAACCAATCTCAGGTATAACCTTAGACAAGTTCTAAAATTTGACCGATTGAAAGATGATATTTTTTGTTTTGCTATAGTCATAAAGGGATTATCGTGCTGAGAACGTGCAATTTAGACTGAAAAATGTACAATTTCTAGCCAAAACCTTGTTGATATTTTTGTATACTGTCGAGTCTTAATCAGAAAACTCCAGCTGTCCTGCGTATTAACTCTTCTCCTTGATAACAAATCCCAGTGGACTTAATCCTGTGTCTAGGTACAGCCATACAAGACAGGCGTACACATCTCCTCGAATCGATGCCTCTAATCCTGTTCAACCAGTACTTCTCGACCTGGACAACTCTTTCACATGCCGCATTTAAGTCCTAGAGAGTGCAGGTGTTTACTAACCACTTGACAGTAGGCGTAGGCTTGCCACTGAGACAGCACAGCAGCTTGCAGGTGTCCCGCGCCTGCATGACGCGCGGCCGCAGCTGGAAGGTGAACACGGGCGCCGTCTCGGACGATTCCTGCCAGAATGTGTAGGGTAAGGCCTCGCGGCGGCGAGGGGCTTCGGGGAGGTGCTGGCGTTGGACCTTCGGGACCGCTGGAAGAGACATTTGAAGTTAGAAATATTACTAGGTGAAACCATGGGCAGAGTTCTAGAATATGTTAAAATAGAGGTAGCGATGCAAAACGTCTGAGATCGCGGCTGTACATCAATAAAAATCCCTCAGAAATTTTGTGAAAAAATTGGCTTGAATTTAGGCTTTTCGGTGGTCTATTAATGATAAATTTTAATTCATATTATGAAAGTTATACCCAGTCAGGGCCTGAAATGGCCGGTTTAGTAGAATCATAATTCGTAAAATGGTCACAAAGTGACAATTCAAAATATTAAATACGTTTGTACCCATTTTAAGAATTCTAAAGAGATTCACATTATTATCCATTTTAGGCAACTAGTTCCTCTCTCTGGAATATTTAATACCACACTTTTTACATGTACATAGCTGTAATATTAACTTTCATAATTTCAAATCATTTAGCGTGATTATATTAAAAAAAAGTGATTTGAAAAGCTCCGAAGTTAAGTCCACTGAACTTACACTCCAAAACCGCTTTAAAGCTTAATTCACAATACAACTCCTAATTAATCAAATAAAATTACACTGTGTTTCAACTAAATCGGGCCACAAAACCGACAATTGTTTAGAATCAATCAGTACACTCCGGTTGTTAGAAAGTCAGTGGCTAATTTAGTCGTGAATCGAGCTAAAGGTGTGATGTAATAATAGATTGGTATTCTTACACTCTGACACTATTTTGTCTGACTAACAATTTATTAAAGTACAATGAAGATGGTATGCTGGTTTAATTGGTCGGGAGTGTATCTAATTATAAAATGGTATTCAGCCAACTAGTTATTAATTTTGGAACGGATAATTTTGTTGTTACCTGGCTGTTATTTTGAAATAATCTGTGTCTGTTAAAAATCCTCTGCTGTATTGTAGCTATATCGTGCTCACACCGATTTATGCGTAAGTAGATGTTTCAACGATTAAACACTACAACAGACTATATCGTATTCAAAGTGACTTAGCAAAGACAGAATTTAAAATATTCGTTTTGCGCATAATATTACTCAGTTTTAAGACCTTACTCATATCTGTGGATAGATACTTGTGTTCGTCGTAAAAAAAATATACATATACCAAAATGCTATGGGAAAGTTGTATTTTCGATTTAAATATATGTAGTACGAACGTTAGGTAAATTTTAAGTCTCATTCCTGTTAAGGACTCTAAGCAAATTACTCGTAACTTATCCAGTCAGTAAACAATCTAAAAACCGTTATTAGTCTATACTAATATTTCATAGAGGTAAAATTTGTTTGTAAGTTTGGGGGTTTCTTCGGAAATACTGATTCGATTCTGAAAATTCTTTTACTAACGGGAACTACATTATCCCCAAGTGTCATATGTTACATTTAAAACGTTCCCGTGGGTTAATTTACGAACATAACGAAGCCGCGAGCAAAAGCTAGTCTTAACACAAAGAAAACTAATGAAAACACTCACGTTGCACGTTCAGGAAGACGACCTCTTCCCTGAACCCGTAGTGGTTCTCAGCCCTGATGATGTACTCGCCGCGGTCCTCCAGCTTCGCGCGGTTGATTATGAAGTAGTAGTCGTCGCCGGCGTACCTAAGGAACAGAAATACTCCAATTAAATATTGGTCATGCATATACAGGATGTAAATAGACCGTTAACATATACGAAAGGCACTCATTCTCCCCGTCTTTGCGATCATTTTTTTGTTCTAGACCATACCTGAGAACATTCTAGTTACGGAGATATTGGGGGTCAAAGTTCCAACTTTTTCACAAGTTTTTTTTTTTAATACATATTTTTAATGTATGATTTTTACTGTACACAACTCCACGACCCCCGTACTATTCAATCCATCCATCAGCACAATGCTTTGAGTGCTTTCCATCGAGTCCTACCGTAAAAAGTGATTTTTCTCCCCAAAAAAAAAAAATCGATTCCTAGCAATAATTTTTGCGTAAAGTTACTTATTTTGATGTACAGAATGCTTGGTTGACGGATATGTGAAGGGTCTGTTACACCCAGTATAAGGTCTATCTTTTCATACACGAAATATTTTAAGAGTAACTTCTATAGGTCGTAAAGTCGCCATAGCAACGAAAAAAAATATCTGAGTGTTTACTTTTACAAAATTATTATAATTCTAAATTTTTTTGAGACTTTTTTCATAAAACCTTTACTCCCATATTGTAACAATGACAGTAGGTAAATACGACGTAGTAAACTACCGTAATGGATGCTTAAAAATAAGGAGCCAGTATTTATTTTGTGGGTAATTTGAAATTATTTATTTTTATGAAAAAAATATACTCAGATAAAAAAAATCCGTTGAAATGACTTTGTTATAGCCGTTAGATGATTCCCTGAAAATATTTCGTGTATGAATAGTTAGACTATATGTGCCTTTACACAAAAATGAAACGGAATCTGTTCTCTTAATGATACGAGCTTTATGGAAATAACTGATGGCATATAAAAGTTGAGTTAGTCAATGACGATGGGCACATAATTAACGGCTCAGAGTTACCCCCAACCGATTGAGCTGAAATTTTGCATACACTTTTAGTTTGGATGACAATACATGGTTAACTAAGTGACTTCTAAGTGACTCTAAATCCAATTTGGCGGACATCCAAAGATGGCGGACTAGTTATGCACCCCTATGATATGGGTACCTGTTAAAATGGTTTGCTGAGAAGTAAACGAAAAAAAAATACGTCACAAACGTAAAAGCTTGTTTTTTTTTTTAAATCTTTTTGGCTAATTTAAGAAGAAATTATTTTATTCAGGTGCCTGTATTATAGTACAGCGTGTTTTTTGGCTTATTTGATGCCGATGATGTCCTTACCTCTTCATAAACTTGACAGACTGCCTCAACTCGTGGTTGTTCCTGGACCAGGTGACTGTGGGCGTGGCGCAGGCGATGATGCGGCAGTACAGCTTGACGGACTGGCCTTCGTAGCAGAAGGCGGACTGTGGCCTGATCACGAAGCGTGGGGCGGCTTGACGGCGGTCTGGGTGAGGGAAATTTTGATTATTATTGGGAATTTTTAGCTGTTTCCTTTGGACTTCTTCGTAACCTCTAGGGATAGATTATTTTTTACTCATTGCAATAATAAAGGGTGGTTTATATTTGTGATTTATCAGTAAGGGTTCTCGACAAAACCAGGCATTGTTTCCAAGAATCTTTTCCTTCCCCTCTATATTTGAGTTCAAGACTCATTGTAAACCACTTTTCTCTTGTCCTCAAAAACGAATCTCGTATTACAAGTTCTTCCGAATTGAGAAACCAGAGGGAACAAGAGATCTAACCATTTCACTAGAATAACATAATATCACCTTTTTTTAAATTAGCAAATCATCAAATGACCCCCCCCACTCTGGGCGGAGCGGAAGGGACTGTCAGACTTGTACTGAATAAAATCCATCCATGTTCTTTCTTTGCTCTTTGTGTTCCAGGGCCACGGTATCTCTTTCGAACAGTCCCACAGCCCCGGCAGAGTATTTTAGAATCTTATTCTAAGTAAATGTGGTATTTTTAACGAAGGTTGATTTATTCAAGGATCTATTGTGAGAAAAGTGAAAAATATCAAAAAAGTGAAGCACATAAATCTGTTGAAGTTAAAAATAATGGCTGCTTACCGAACTGTCCGTCGTATATCTTCCACTTCTCGATGAGAAGCTTACGCAGTGAGCTGTACTCGCTCAGCCTGCCGATCGGCAGTCTGAATGATGACCAGTTCTGTTGGGGAAACAGACGATTAAGTATCACTATCTTCCTTAGATTAAATGCTACTTCTTCTTCTTAGCGTCATCATCATCATCATCATTTCAGCCGAAAGACGTCCACTGCTGGACATAGGCCTCCCCCAAAGGGGGGGGTTTTGCCATAATCGCCACGCTCGGCAGGCGGGTTGGCGATCGCATTACGGTTGTTAAAAAACACAGAGAACGCTGCTGCCCATTCTCTGGTAAGTCCCTTAGTCGCCTGTTACGACGCCCACGGGAAGATATGGGATGGTGCTATTCTTTACGTCCGACACCATACAGTACAACAGTAGTTCTTAGCGTGTCGTTGACAATTTAAATTAAGTCAGCCCAAGATTTAGCGATGAGTTTGGCACTTTCAGTAGCGTCCACCCAGTAGTGCTACGTACCTCGTACTGCTGGCGCAGCCTGTTGCGCATGGCCTCGTACCTCCGGGCGTCGATGTGCGCCGTGCGGGCCGCGGCCGCGTCGCCCGCCAGCCACTTGTGCATCAGGCACTCGTGCGCGGTCATACGCTTTCTGTGACGAACCGAAAACATAGGATTTAGTATAAATCTTTTGTAGACCTCATCCATCGCTTGATATCAAGTGATATTGAGGTAAAAAAGACCCATTTAAAGACAAAAAATAACATTGGATTAACATGTAGTTTTTGGATCCTCAATTAATCTTCTGATCAGTTATTAAGACTCTGCTGTCATATCAGGGCTTTTGATTGGAGGCTCCAAGATTTTGACAGTTGATAAATTTAGATGTTTAGTTCAGACAACATTGAAATGACATACAATAAAACCGAAATAAACTGATCATCCTAAAGTAGGGTATCGTATAACGTAAAATAGTGTAAAATACTTATATTCAGCTGCATCTGGTTAGACTGCATCTGGTTAGAGGAGCTCGTGGCTAAATAATAACAGCCGCTCGGGTCGATCTTTAGGTTAAGCCGTGCTTGCCTAGGTTGGTCTGTGGATGGGTGACCGCCCATTACATACCGAGTTTCCTCCGTGCCTCGGAAAGCACGTTAAGCCGTTGGTCCCGGCTGTCATTTGTATCTTTGACAGTCGTTAGGCAGTCAGTGGCCCAAAAAGTCTGACAACCAGTCTTACCAAGGGGTATCGTATTACCCAGTACTGACTGGGTTGTGGAGGTCAGATAGGCAGTCGCTCCATGTAAAATACTGGTATTCAGCTGCATCCGGTTAGACTGGAAGCTGACCCCAATATATTTGGGAAAAGGCTATGCAGATGATGATCTGGTTAGACTGGAAGCCGACCCCAACATAGTTGGGAAAAGGCTAGGCAGATAATGAAGAACTAGGACATTATCTGACCCCTCTTCTTCTTTAGAAGAGGGTTTATGTAATGCAGGGCACATATAATTAAATATTACAACAATTCGTCATCAATTCATCATGAAAGTATACTCACTCCTTGTTCTTAACTAGCAGTCTCCTGATGAAGTCCTTGGCATCATCAGACACGTGCTGGAACGCTTCCTCGTCGAACTCCCAGTCGCAAGCCTTCACGTTCTTCAACGTTTCGATGTCGTTGTTGCCAGCGAATGGTGATAGGCCAGATAAGCTGTTGGAAGAAAAATATTATTTAATTTTGGTTTATCTTCTGTGTGATCTTGACAAAACCTTTTCGCAATTAGGGTTGTACAATAAGGAAAATATGTAGTTATGGAATTGGACCAGTTTTTGGCAATTTTAGTAAACTCCGAATAAATTCGTTGACGAAACCATTCCATTGGATTCGATCTCTCAAACAACTGACATCAGAGTAAATAACTATCCTATGAGACAAATATTGGAAGCCACACTGCAAAAAAAAAAAACAGCCTCAAAGTCCTAGATGCCAAAAATTGTCTGTGTACGGTAAAACTGTTTTACGCTATATGCGATTAATTTTTATTGTTACCATTTGAATTTTATGATGACGAAATGACTGGAAATCGAGTCCCATACAGACAAAGATTTAATTACAAAAGCACAAGGTTTGCTTTATATACTCACAGCACATAAGACAGTACTCCCACGGCCCACATGTCGGTGTAGAAGCCAACGGGCTCACGTTCCACGATCTCAGGCGCCGCGAACTCGGCCGTGCCGGTCGATATCTTGACCACCTCGTTCGGGTCAAGCTTTGTAGCTAGACCGAAGTCGATGATCTGTGGAATGTAATGGGTGGTTAGAATTATGTTTATTTAAGATAATAATCTAAACTTTAGGGCTAAAACAAACAGATCGAAAGATACGACATTTTTTCGTGGAAATCTGCGACCTACATCGTAAAAAATCACGAAATTATGTGTATCTGTTATAGGGAAATTCAGGGCAAAAAGTATATTGGAACTTTATTTACTTTGGGTCCCGATAACCTGGTCAAGTCTATGATCAATAAATGGTCTGCCAAAATGACAATAAGCTCGTCAGTTAATAAAGTTTTGATCATGTCAGTCGTGTTGCTAAGATATCTTTACCGATGGCGGGACGAACGTAACTATTATTGTAAAGAACGGAAAAAGTGAAAATGGGGCCGGGGAAGCCTTTGCCCTGCAGTTTGCTTCTTCGTGTCGATGATTTCCATAGTCATCATCATCATCATTTCAGCCGAAAGACGTCCACTGCTGGACATAGGCCACCCCCAAGTGTCGCCACATTGACCGGTCCCATCGTGCATTTACTTATTGACTACACATAGGCGTCCCCCAAAGGGGAGGTTTTGGGCCATAATCGCTACGCTTGGCAGGCGGGTTGTCGATCGCAGTACGGTTGTTATAAAACACAGAGAACGCTGCTGCCCATTCTCTGGTAAGTCCCTTAGTCGCCTCTTACGACACCCACGGGAAGATATGGAATGGTGCTATTCTTTACGTCCGACACCATACAGTATTCCCATAGTAATTGAATTAAATTTGTTTCGACAAAAACTCAGTCACATCAACGGTGTTGGTGGTTGATTCGGACAGGTAGCCTTAAAATGCAAGAGGAGTTGCACAAAGAGCAGGCCTTTGCCCTGAAGTGGGACACAGATAGCTACTAATAATAGTAATACGAAGACAACTTCAGAGTCATGACAAATGTTCAAAAATTATAATACCTTGACATCAGTGCCGGTCCTGGTCTGGCACATGACGTTCTCAGGCTTAAGGTCCAGATGGATGATGTTCTGTTCGTGCATGTGTCTGACTCCCTCGCAGATCTGGCGCATGTAGTGAGCTGCCTCGGCTTCGGACATGTTGTATCCTGGCTCCGTGATGCGCTCGAATAGCTCGCCTCCGGATAAGCTGGAAGAGAAGGTGCGGTTAGATATCTTATAGATAAGAAAAAAAGGTTTTCAAACATATGCCTTGTACATTTCTATTGATTTTAATATCAGCATTCAAGTTGAGGCCTGTTAATGCTCAAGAAATTTCTGGGCCCTGAAGATTATAAATACGACAGTCAACAGGTAACCCCAACATTATAATTATTGACGGAATAAAGAAGATAACCCATCTAGTTTTTATGATAAATCTTTCTTTTTCTTTTCAAATGCTTTGTTAGAGAAACCAAAGAGTTCGGAAGTAGTGAAAATGTTTGGGCATTTTTAGGACTGCTGTGTAATATAATCTCAGTTTGCGGTCTTTCAAAAGTCAACATTTTCCTTTACAAAAACAGTCTCGACATTACTTTCATACACAGATAGGACAAAAAAATACTCACAACTCGAAAATAAGCACCATCTCGTCATCATCTTCAAAGGCATCATGCAAGTTAATCAACTTGCGATGATGCAGTTGGTTCATGATATCAATCTCCTTCTTAATGAGTTCCTTCTCCATGGCTCCTGCGACCGGGATGAACTTGGCCGCGAAGTAGTTGCCAGTGGCCCTCTCGCGGCAGCGGTGGACAACACCGAACGCGCCTGTACCTACAACAGTATGTGCAACCTCATGCCTCTGTCGGTGGGTAGACGTTACAGGCCTATTGCCTAACACAGACGGCGCCTGTGGTAGCTGCGCTACAGACCTAGTGTTTAACAGGTTCAGTCAGCTCCAAAAAAATGTAAACATGGACAAGGAACCATTTTATTGTCAACAATAATTGTCCGTAATTGTGTATACAAAGCTACAAAACATAGTAAACAATTCATTTTATCAAAACGTTTACAGTTCGAGCAAATGCCCCTTGATCAGTAAATCGAGCTGAAGCGGTATTGTAACGCAATGCTCAAAGGTTAATTTCATACCTTTTTTTAGCACGCGATTTCTCCCACGTGACCACCTTTAAAGGGCAAACAAATGACTCGCAAGTCAACAAAAAACAAATGACTCATAAAATATTGTCCGTGTTTACATCTTTTTGGGGCTGACTGTAGGACACCTGAGGTACCGCATAGCTACCTCAGGTACCAATTGAACGGTAGGCCTAAATTTTTAACTCTACTGCTGAGTCATGTTAAGTGTGTTATGAAAAGGCTGCCTCAATATACAGGGTGGAAGAGACATTTAAAAAAAAAATCATTTGACCATGTAGGTATTGCACTTTTGTAGGTAACTGTACCAATGAAACTTTCTATGTAGGGGGGTTCGGAATACGTGGTAATCGTTTGAGAGTTGATGTCCCTTCCACCCTGTATTTATAGTATGTTCGAAGTTTTTATATAGAAAGTGAAGACGAATTAAGCTGAAGAATTTTTGTGTGCAGCCCAAATCGGACTTAACACGACTCGTTTTGGATTTTAATTTAAAATTTTGTGATTGTACGTCATGTCTGATATTTAACATTAATGTATTTCATTTAATCTTCTAAATCAACTATTTCATGGTCTCACGAATATTTTTAATTTTTAATAAAGATGATTGTGGTTTCAACATCACTAAGAAATATCAGATATACGTTGTAATGTGTAACATATAGTTTCTACAATTCTGTGCCAATATTATACGCCAATTTCTACTTGGTGTAATTCCGCATAAAAATATTTGTTTTGTGTAATAAAACAGTAGGTATAATAAATATATAAAATATCTTATTTATATGAAGCCAAAACCGTGCATTCGATCTACGAAAGATAATAAAGAAATAGATAACTGTAATAAATAATATTTAAATAAAATAAATAAATAATTTCAAGTATTGAAAATTAGGGTTACTGGAAATATTATGTCCTAAATAACGAAATAATTTATATATTTTTTTATCATTTTCCAATTACCCTACTATATTTTTCATGCGACTTTTTCCTAAGGAAAAAAATTAGGAAAATATATTGTTTTACGATAAAATAAGTATGCGTGTGAGACAGAGAGATGCAGAAAGAGATGCACTACATCGATCCATTCACACACAGACCTCGGGCGCTCGACCTGCGAGACGCGGCGCTCACGAAGTCACCTGTGAATCATCACCACTTTATACTATCACCACTATTCATTTGGGAATGTCACCACTTTGGAATGGGGATTAAGGTTTAACAAAAATATAAGGAATATCAGTGGCGAAGGCTGAAAATTATTCTAAAGGACGAGAAGGAACAGTTTCCGGCAGTAGATACAGAACAGCGAGGTTTAGAAAGGGTCCGTATAGGCAAAGATCACAAAGCAGAACTTTTCCTAAAATTCGATGAGCTATATTAACCGCCAGGTCCGGGTTTCGAACAAGGTTTAAATAGACCTTTCGCTACTGATGACTACATCGGCGATTAAGTTTTAAACTTAATAAGTATCATTTTATAAAGGTGATTTACTCTAAAATTAATCGCCACTTTAATGTGGCGATTAAGGTTTTAAAGGAAAATAGGCACAGTTATTAGGGAATAAGGTTGATTTTCTAAGGTTTTGTTAGTATTTCTACGGTTAATATAAAAAAAAAACTCTTTAAAATCCCATGTGATTTCACAAGCAACTTCGTGAGTGTGTTTAGTCTTTTATAGTTTATTTTCTCTATCATGCTTTATGTTTTGAATTTATCTATACCGTATGTAATGTAAAAATATTGCTTATTTTTTAATTATAATCTCTTTGGAATAAACCTTATTTAATTTAATGTGTGTTTAGTGTCAGGCATTATCACTTTTGAAATAGAGGAAAATTCATTCAATAGAAAATTATTGTGTGAAATGTGTGTGTGTGTGTAGCTGTTGGAAATACAAAAGAAGTGTTTTATGTGTTCTATTCTTAAAAGTAAACAAAACCATTCTTTCATTGGTCATGCTTTATTATCAACAGGTGAAAATAGTAAATCTGGCAAATGATTTTTTTTTTTTTTACAAAATTGGCCTTTTATTGACCTCGATCACGCCTGATGGAAAGCGATAGATGAGGTCTATGATGGGACGAGCGTGCCCAGAAGATGCCTGTTCTCTCTTGCTTTGAAGGCTGACAGGGAAATGTGGGGGGGGGGGGGGGAATACAAATACCGCCGGCATGATTTCTAAAACTCTATTGATATTAAAGTATGACCAACATTAACTTTTTTTTAAATTCATGCCATTCATTTTTATTAAAAAACCTTTACCTATTTTGAATAAATCTATTATGATTGAAGAAATGCAAGTTTTCTTGCAATGCATCACAATAAAATTAATAATATATTGTAAATTAAATTCTTGTGGCATTTATTCTATTTCGAACTCAACTAAACATGCAATAAATTCATAATGCTACCTCGTTTTGTTGAACGATGTTACTACTCAAATATAGTGTTCTGATTTCTGAAATAAGTACTATAGACCGACCGCTTTAATGAGTCCTCGCGAAGGTATCAATTTAAATGGAATATTCTGATGGTTGATCACGTATTGATTCAATTAGTATCGTAATAGGTACGGATTATGGTTATTTTAAAGCAAATAACCTGTGGGATATTTTTAGGACTTTGTGGACGCTTAATGTGCCTTTGATGGGGCAAGGCGGAGGACTCATTAAAGCGGTCGGTCTATAGTAGTATTTGCCAGGGAAATTAATTGGCAAGCACATTGACACCTTACACCATTTTAAACTTACACTGTCACTGTACGGGACGTCTTCCGTAATTTCCAATTATTCTGAGTTAAGTTATAAACCGTTAAAGCCTAAAACACTGCTACACCATTTTGTTACCCGACTGCGGCAAAGTCAAAAGGAAGGGTTATGATTTTAGTAGTCTATCTATGTATGAAATATGTATATACATATGTTCCTCCGTACCGCCTAAACTGTTCATCCGATTTTGATGAATAAGGTGTCAATCGATTCGTTATTATGGCCCGGGTAACATATAACTTTTTAACCGACTTCAACATTAGGAGGTCTCAATTTTACCTTGTAAACACTGAATTTAATTAAAGCATGATTTTCCAGTAGTCGGGTTTTTTAGTTGTAGTATACCACAGAAATTCTTGTTACTGACTACTGTTGTGACTGCAATACGCTGTTAATAGGGTGCCAATTTGTTTTAAACACAGCTGTCAGTTTTCGATGAAACAGTTGAGTTTTGAATATTATCATCTGCCTAGCCTTTTCCCAACTATATTGGGGTCGGCTTCCAGTCTAACCGGATGCAACTGAAGTGAAGGAAGACCAGTTCTTTTAAGTTTTTTTTTTTGTGTTTTGTATATACGGCTTATTAAAGTAGTCAATTTGCTCAACAATAAATTTCCCTGACCTACTTATTCACTCTTCATCTACCCATGCTACTCTACTGTAAACCATTCTTCAACACTACTCTAGCTCACTTACCAATCTCCTCAAGAATGTCATATTTGTCGTAAACCGAGCAGGTGTTGATGTCGACCGGTTGTGGCACGAACTTGCTGTAGATGTCGAACACGTAGCTGTCGTAGTCCTTGACGGGGCCGTGGTCTGCGTTCGTGCGGATACGTTTGCCGGATTCGTCCACTGGAAGTAAGATTAAATATTAGAAATTATCGTTTCGATTTAGTAAAGTAAAAACAGTATGGAATAAAAAAAAGAGCAGGCTTTTCTGGACAAAGTAGACTGCTAATTTAAAAATGCGCATTGATAGTTTTGAGTGGAGCAGCTCTTGCTCTCATCTACGATGATAGCAGATGGAAAACCATGTACTTCGAGTTGGTAGGAATCCAGAGACCGATAACCCTTCGTTTCCCTCAGTGGAAAGTATCTGAGAACATTGCCCTGTGACGAATAGCTCTGATAGACAGTATTTAAAACAGGCCTACATGATTTTTTAATTTTTCTAAATTCATGAAATAAAAATCACAGACACAATAATTATGTTAAACAGTTTTAGGTCCGGAGACGAGATGTGCAAGATTCAACCAATCACGGAAGAGACGTGAAACATCATCTACTGTGATTGGTCGGTTCCCGCTCGTCTCAGCTTTGAGGGAATGTTGCACTAAACCTGTACCAGTTCTCTTTTAATTTGGCTGTTGTTTGGCTACGTTGTTTTTAACTGAGCCCGATTTCTGAAATAATTTGGTCGTAACTATATTTCTCACCAGGATATTCCTTCTTCTGGAACTCCTTCTTGATGATAGACTTGGTCTGCACCAGCGTGGTGGTCTCGCTAGGCTCCGACCTTCCGTAGATGTTCTCGGCGTACACTCTGAACTCGTACTGCTTGCCTGGGACTAGGCCTGTGATGGCCATTGTTGTGAATCTGCGGGAGACAAGGGTTAAATAAATTGGTCGTACTTTGATTAAAAAGGAAAACTTTAAGATAAATCGTCATATAAAAAAAATCTTGATATTTTTAATAATTGAACATTTCGATTGACGACAAATGAATATATTTTTTTGCATTTTAGAGACGCTTTTTGATAGGAATACAATAAATGCAAAGGTCTGATATAATTTAATAGTTGTAAAGTAAAGTAAAGTAAAATTTATTTGCTTAGATTGCAGGTACATAATATTGTAGCATTATAACTGGGTCCAAAACAATCTAGATTCCATCTTAGACTTTCAAGTTTCTGTCAAGTCTGCCAGTCAATGCGCTAAATTTGCAACAGGCAAGTATTTTTTTACTTGTTTTATATCAAGTTCCATGTTACACGGACTGGGGAGTCCGTGTAATAACCCCCCCTATTGGCGAGCCTATTGCCATTAACCGGTCGCAAATCCCGACTCCGTGGCTGCTACTGAGAAGTTCCCGATGGAAAATCTAATAAGAATTTGCCCGACCCGGGAATCGAACCTCATGCTCAACAGTCGCGATTGCGACCATTGGACAAGCGAGGTAGCAATACAATTCAGTTGTTCTAAAAGTTCTTTGACAGCTAAGTCACTATTCTCATCTCATTTCTAGAGGAGCCAACAGGTTCATTTTTGTCCAGTATGAGACCAAATTAACATCTAGGATTAATGAGTTTTATTCTTTACCTGGTATTTCCAACCCTGATCCAGCTAGACATTGGGTGTTCTCTCTTCTCGACCAGATAGTTGGTGATGTCTGAGCCGCCGTCCCATACTGGAGCCTTCCAGCTAAGAGCCAGCGAGTCCACTCCGATGTTGTCCACAGCTGGGAAGCGTGGCGGGTCTGGACGATCTGTGTATGAAAAGTAGATTTAGTGAAATGTGATTGGTAGTGTCTAAAAATAAGTCACTGTAAAACTGCAATAGGCAACTGAAGATTGGCCATTTTGGGGACCGTGTTTTATTGAATATGAAATATATTTGAAAAGTGATATTGTAGTTTTGATTTTGTCTGCTTTCAGTCAAAAACATATTCTTCGTTCGTGTCAGCTAATAAGTTCTCATGAATACAGATTACGTCGTAACTGCAAAAGCAAGACCAGCAGTAAAGAGTGTGTGCAATGAACTACGGTAACATTCATGCAAGCTCATTCGCAGTGGGACGCAAACCTATTTTGCCTTACTCTTTACTTTGAGAGGTTATCTGGAGTCTTAGACAATGTATCATTCACCACATTCCTCGATAACCGAGCCGTTTGCTGAACGATCTTTATCAAACTTTTATTTCGACAATTCTCCATTGGCCATTGTCTATCGTAGCAGTTTTTACGTCAACGTCAAATTAAATACAGAATAGGGATACGGACCGCTAATTTCAACGTTGATGGTAGCGGAATCCTGTCCCAGCTCGTTCTCAGCGGTGATCCTGTACGGTCCGGAGTCAAGCTTGCTGGCGTCGCGGATCGTTAGGATCGCGTGACGTTCTGGAAAATAACATAATACGATTAGAAATGGATAAAGATTGATGATATCGGCTTTTTATCGAGTCTATGGTTTAGGGATAGGTAGAAGTGAGTAGTAGTTTATAAAACAAGGTCTGAGATTCCATTCTATGATGAATACACTAGGGGTGTATAGGGTACTTTACACCACCAATCAATTGACATACTTTTTATGAGCTGTGAAAACGTGATTCCCCCATAGATTTTGTATGGCAATAGCAACCTGTGACATCACTAATTTTGCTAACTATTTATTGCTCTTCAAAGCAACCAAAAATGTAATTTTACAGACAATTAAAAATTAATCGAATTTCAGGTCTATAATAAACTGTATTAATCAGCAAATCTATTAATTATACCGGGGCTTGCAAGACTTCCTACCTTTCCTCTCGACGTGGTAGTGGTGACCAGACTCGATGGTCTCTCCCTCGCGCACCCACGTGATCTTGGGCACCGGGTGGCCGGTGAAGGGGATCTTGATGACCACGTTCTCGCCCTTGTCGAAGTATGCGGTGACGCGGAAGCGTGGTGGGACGTTCAGTTTTGGTGCGGCTGTTGGCAGAAAAAGGGTATTTAGAATTTGTTTGCTGTCGATTCCACAGGTTTTCATTTGATCATAGACAATAAATTTCATAGGCCTGACATAAAGAACTGTGAATGCGTGTTTCACATATTCTATGGTGGAGACAATATATCATTTTAAAGGGTTTTTTTTTTAAATACAAGATGCAACAATTTAAATAGATAACGCTTAACAAGAAGCAATTTTTAAAAAAAAAATTGTTCCCAGTGTCGGATTTACCAATAACTGATCCTGTACAATGATTGAGTGTGACCCAATAACTGTATGCCCAGGAATCTGTCTTAGAAATAAACATAATATCATGCGCCTGTAATCCTCGAAGGATTTGGCAAATTTGTACCCAGTGACAATAACTCACTCATAATCAACAGCTCGGCCCTGGTGGACTTGACGCCGGCCCTGTTGACGGCGCGGCACACGTACTCGTCGGCGTCCTCACCGAACACGTCCATCACGGTCAGGAAGTGGTTGTCGCCCTCGCTCCAGATGCGGTGACGGGGACCGTTGGTTATCTCGCGGGCACCTGCGGGGACACAGGATAAGTTATAGAGGGAGATCTTAGTGTGTGTCCTGAGAGATGGAGCATCGCGGATACGAAATTCCTGGCTTAAGAAGACACCGTCTTGTTCGGGCCCGGACAGTACTACGAGTGGGCGTGTACTGCCCTAGTCGTACTCAGGACAGTCGAAAGTCGAAACGTTAACTTTCGACTGTTTGCTGCGAGCGGAGCGGATTGCACATCCGCGCTATGCTATCAATCAAATTTAAAAAATAATCAGCTGTTCATTTGGGTCGAGTAGGTATTAAAATCTTGTAGAGGACAGCTGATTATTTTTCTCAATAACGATGTTCAATTTCTTGATGTGGATTACACCCTCAAATTTAACTTGTTCTGACACATGCAGTATTTCATTGTCTAATAAAAACTGAACAACTTTTGTTCGCTAACTATATATATACATTCGCTATGTTTTCCTGAAAGGTTAACATTGAAATAGGTAGACTAATTATTGCAGCTTTGGGTCTGTTAGCTATTAGTGGCGGGCGGGTAATTATTTTTCAGATCACCACTCATAAAATTAGAATCAAGACTTCGCTTAACAGGTAAGCTCATTTGATTCCCAATTTTCATGATTTTGCCATCACAAAATAAAATTTAAACACGCTTTTAAAATGTGAATAATTCAAAAGGTAAGGTAAAAGTCTGATTATTTATGGCATTTTCGATACCCTCGTCCCAGAAATGCTTGAAACTTGCGAGAAAAAAAGATAACTTTGATGCTTACCCTTGTACCAAGTGATGATAGGCTTCGGTTGACCAGTGATGGTGCACTGGAACTTAGCGTTGTGGTATTGGATGCAGTTCGCGTTCTTCAGCGGCTTCACGATCTCTGGCGGTGTGGCGGCTGTGGAAGATAACGATGTGATTAGTTTTAATGAAAATATAAAAACGAGTCTAAAACGAACAAGAAAGAGGGTAGACCGATTTGTCTGCTCATAAACACCCACCCGCAATAACTTCAGTTTATCCGTGATCATGGTGCTTGCAACAGCGCCGAAATATCGGGAACTCAAAGAAAACAATAAACATGGTAAATATCCCGTCTTCTAGTTATAATAATTTTAGTGACCATGAAAGTTTAAAATCTTATATCACATAATTATTATTATTATCAGCCATTTGTGTCCCACTGCAGGGCAAAGGCCTCCCTTCGCTCTTTACACTTATCCCTATCCAGTGCTGTTGCTCGCCAATCTTTCTGAAAAGAGTCGAGTTCGTTCCGCCATCTCCTTCTGAGCCTGCCGCGTTGCCGTTTGCTGCTGTTTGGGACCCATAATAATTATGTATTTTTTACCATGGATAATGTAGACTTTATCAAATATTTATTTCCAGTGAGTTTATCGTCAGTGCCAGCGACTTTAGAGACTAACTTTTTTTTGGAATCAGTAAGGGTGGTTTAAGTGTTAGGTTCTAACGTCCACAGATCGGACCAGACCTATAGTGTAGACCACCATGGGTAATCAGCCCCGCCTACATATCAACGTGGTTTGATGATACTGACCTTTAGGATCAACGACCTTGACCCCTTGGCTGGCAGTGCTAGGCGGTGAGATGCCAGCCTCATTCTGCGCGGTGACACGGAACTCGTACTGGCGGCCCTCGATCAGGTTGGAGCAGTTCCACTGGTTGGGCAGGCAGAGCGTCGGGTTCACACGCTGCCAGGTCGTGTTGCCGACCTCGCGCTTGTCGATCCAGTAGCCTGGTGGGAAAAAAAAATGGTTTTGGTAACAAGAATCATCAAGAAAGGTAACATAACATAATCAGCCAATAATGTTCCTACTGCTGGTGTAAGTCTGCGGGCCGTAATCCACTACGCGGCCCCAGTGCGGGTTGGTCGATCTCAAAATTGCTCTGGGGGGTTGGAGGTTTAATTCCAGTGTGGGAAAGAGACAGAGCTATACACATCGTCTAGCGCCATTTCATTCCCACACTGAAATTACTCCTGCTTGAAGACGTCTTGGCAGGCCACTTCTTCTTTGCAAAATTGAATGTTTGTTAGTAAGACAATCTATTGATGATATGAAACAGGGTGTTTTTACATTGTTAGTAAAAATTTGACCCGTTTTTTTTTTAATTTTTGTCTGTATTTTCAGCTTCAAAAGTAAGTGCCAACTTTCATAATAAACTAAGCATGCAAGGAGATTATTATACCATCAAATCGTTTGTGAGTTTCATCCAAAAGTAGCAGATATTAAACTTACTAAGTCATATCTCAAATGTAAAAAACGTACTGATGAATGTATTGATGATGTTTTCTCATCATAAAAGCTCTGAATATTACCTTGTATCCTAGATCCACCGTCGCTCTCTGGTTTCTCCCATTCCAGGTGAACGAAGTCGCCTCCGATCTCCAGGATCTTGGGTATGCCAGGAGCTGATGGTGGGTCATATGGTGCCTTGGCCTGTGCAATGTAAAGAGACATTTAGTTTTATTTTCCATAATTAAGATGCTAGCTAGAAATTGACTTAGAATCCCTCAAAATAATAACTTTAGAATTATGTAAAGCATTTGAAAGAAAAACAAACACGAAATGAATCAATTACGATTCGAATTTGTTTTGATTTATGGTTCTCATGAGTAACCTACGATTGATAATTTGAACTGATCAGTAAACCAAATTAAATCCTGGTTATTAGGAGCCAGTTTCACAGACTCCAGAGATATATTCAAAAGAAGTGTAGAATGATTTGCTATTTAAGGAGCTATTGGAACAGGCAAATACCGACAGGGTGCATTCAGCTCCTTAATTTTGAATCATATTCCACAGGAATTTTTTTGCGGATTATTTTTTTCAGTCACTATTCCTTTATTTTAATATAAAATTACATTCCCTGTACGCAGCACTCCATTTATGTAAATAATACGGCTAAAATAAAGAATCCAACAATGGATGTTGAAATACTTTAACGAACGACGCGTGAAATCAGCTGTTCATTTCCTGCCTAGCTTCATCGAACTCGTCGTCGCACTTGCCGTTCGCTACGTGTGTTTTGCCACGGTAACGATACTTTGCGTATGAGGAAATAACACAAATCAAATTTATTGAATTCCCATAACATTCCTGAAATAATTTCTTGTACCGGTCATCTTTAGTATGATATACTGAATTCAACCCATCAGTTTGTGGAGGGCTGTCCCTTACACCCTGTATTAATATTAAAAATAATTAAACAACTAACCTTAATAGGACTAACGCCTTCAAGCGCCGGTCCAATTCCATTCTCATTGGCAGCGTGTATCCTAAAGTTATACTCCTGTCCCTCCGTCAACCCTTGCACAGTAAACCTGGTATCCCTCACAGAGGACGCAATGGTTATCCACGCCGTTCCCGAGATATCGTTACGCTCGATAACGTAGTGGGTAACAGGCATGCCTCCGTCGTATGTCGGAGGCTTCCAGGCGAGGGTGCAGGAGTGACGCGAGATGTCGGTGGTCTCCAGAGGGCCCTGTGGAGGGCCCGGGAGGCCGGTAACGGTAACCGTGAATGTGTCCGAGGTTTCGCCTGATTTGTTGGTGATGGAGAGTTTGTAGATGCCTGTGGGAAAGAAGGATATTGTAAAGCCCAATTGCACGGTTTTACATAATGAGTAAGAGGTCAAAATTCGGACAGGAAGGAGATTTTCGCTCTATGCTTATACCCTATTCGTTTAAGCTGAGACAGAGCTGAAAGCGTCCTTTACCAGCGACCATTTTTGGAACATACCCGTTTTTCTATAATGTGGCAGAAATTATAGTACAATGCGTATAATTTTAGGCCAATGGCAATGATTGTATTTATCTTTTCAAAACGGCACAAATGGTATTTTTGGTAGAAATAAGTGGTATGTCGGCAACATTTTCTCTATAAGAAGGTTTCCAAAGGGAAATGCCTTATTTATTTTTAAATATCGCAGCGTCACCCACGCCACGACAACTTTTTGCCTTTAAGGCATAGCACGGATCATTCCTGTATTACTTATTTATTTATTTTGTTATTTTTTAATGTTAAATATTTCCTTTTTCTTTCCTAGTAACTGTAAAATATTTAAATCTCAAACTTACCCATATCATCCTTAGAGATATCCTTAATGAAGATAAGGATATAATCATCAAACACGGTGTATTTGAAGTGCTGTGACTCGGCCAGTTTGTGTCCATCCCTGGTGAGTACCACGTCGGCGGGCTGGTCTCCGGTGTACAGGATTTTGATCTTTGTGTTGTCGTGTTCAGGGAGGTGTAAGTCGCCTGGCATGCGGATGATGCGCGGTGGGTCTGAGGAAGAAGAAAGATGGTTAAGGAATATTTTGCAACTTGTCCAAGGCTTTCAATATAATATCTACATCAGAATACACGCCTAAATTACTAATTGTTCTACTATGGTATACGGGACTGAGCTTTCTATACGGTCTAGCTGACTTATTTGCACCACAGAATTCAGAGCATAGATGTAAATGGCAAGAAATCTGCACAAGATGTGGTTCTTTGTGGTTCCCAATGGGAGTTCCACAGGGTTAAATTCTAGGTCCTATTCTGTTTCAAATAAGATAGTAAGACCATAAGGGAGAAAAAAAAGAGACATGTGAGAAGTGGGTAGAATTGTTCACTGACGACATTGCCCCTTCTTTAAATTCATATTTCTTCTAATTAATTTAAACAAAGTTAAAAAGACACTCTTTACACTTCACACATTTTTTCCTTTTGATAGTAGGTTATTTTTAGCTTCAAGTATACTTACTTCCAATCTTAAGATGTCCAGTGCAGTAGATGAAGCCGATGTTGTTGACGGCCTCACAAGTGTAGTCACCCTCGTCCGCTTCGGTAGACGCTGTGATGTTCAGCTTGAGCGTTCCCTCGCGGGACTCGGCTATGAACCTATTGAAAAAAAGGTTAGGTTTAGTTGCCAAGTCAGAAATGTGTAAAGGAAATGGACGGAAATTGTCTGTCTTGCTTTACTATTTAAATACATCGATGCGATATGCCTGCCACTATGACCCGGCTAACAGGGCAACATTTCTACTGCAGTGTAAGAACGATATTAGTTTCATGTAAATGTCGCTACATGTAGAATGGGTCTAGACCAAACGAGAAAATGCACATTATATTCCAACTCTTCTCTCTAATTTTCTTAGTTTCATTTATTTATTATAAATGAAACTAAGAAAATTTCACCAGTCCTAGACAATTTAAGTAGAAAAAAATAGAGTAATTAATATTGCTTTTATTCTGGTTCTATGTTTGTGTGATCTAAAACCCTAAATCCAGCATTTGCTTATGAAAGGTCATTGACGTGAAAGTTCGCCTTAATGTCCTTATACTTTAATAAAATTTTAGGAATATTTACCTAGTGCCTAGCACAACCTCCCTGCCGTTCTTCAACCATCTACCAGTAGGCACCGGGTTGCCGGTGGCGATACACTCCAGGGTGAAGGGCCTGCCCAACGGTGCGCAGACGGTTGCTGGCAACTGTTTCACCCATTCTGGCTTCGTGCCGCCCAACTCTTCGCCCGTGCGGACGGGAGTTGTGCAGCTTGAGGGCTCGGATTTGCCTGTAGGATAAATGGAAAATGATGAAGAAGTGTGTGGCAATTTTTGTTTTTGCAAAGATCTAGTGCACATTTCTTCAAAGGCTATTCGACAATTAAATAATATCACTGCCACCGGATAAGGTGAAGTGATTTCATGTCATGAGCTTTATAGCATAATCAGACTAAAACGCTTATGGCCGACGAAATGTTAAATATCCAAAGTGACCACCTTTTCTTTATGCTTCAAGTGATCGTGGTGTTTCAACTCCTCGACCTTGCAATGTTGTAAGTCTTTGTGGTGATATATTTTTGTAATTACTTTCTTCTTTTTTGTTTTCTTTATTTGAATTTCTCGAATTTTAGAACTACTTGGTTGATGTTCACTGACGGTCGACGACTTTTCACTCTTATGCCCTGAGTAATAAGGTTGAAAAACTGTGGTCCACCGTCGGTGAGCCCGGTAGTACATTACCAGGTTCGTGTAAATCATCATATTTAGGCAGCTACTTTTAGATAACCCAATGATAATTGTCCAGCAGAGTTAACTTACCAGCCGAATTGACAGCTACAATACGGAACTCGTAGTCCGCCTTCTCGTTGAGGTTCATGGCGGTAAATGTGGTGTCCTGTACGTTGTAGTCGTTGCACTTTATCCAGACGGAGCTGCCGACGTCGCGGCGCTCGATTATGTAGCCTGTTACGCGGGCACCTGGGGGAATAACATGGGGATTAGTAGGAGAAAAAGAGATAAAAAACGACGCTGTCTCTGTCTTCTAAAGCGATACTTTCGGTAAATAACAACAAGAAGAACAGTAAGAATTTTATATACGTCTTCATGATATGTCGTAGTTCAAAACTCAATCTTAATTTTCTGTCATTTTCAAGTGTATCTGTCACTTTGGGACGTTATCGTGACAAGATGTTGAAGCTGAAGTTAGTTTACTCGGGGTAAGAGACTACAGGGATTAAACTAATATTGGCTGGACCATGTTGGGCTACTCTCACTGCAAAGATCACCGTTCCACCTAGTTTGAAGGCGTCCCTTAAATTTAGCAGTTCACGATCTCCATGTTTATGCCAAAGTTATCGGTTCTACCTCTAATATAACTAGTCCATTGACATATCAGTTAACTTAGACAATAGATCTTCAAATCTTACCTCCATCATGTGCAGGCGGGTCCCAGGACAGGTCCACATAGTTCCTGCCGACGCGCAGCACGCGCGGCGCACGCGGCGGCGCGGGCGGGTTGGCCTTGCCGCGCACCTTGAAGCGCTGCGAGCTGGCGGAGTACTTGCTCCAGCCGGCTGCGTTCTTAGCTCGGACGCGGAACTCGTATTCGTGGCCGGGTTCGAGGTTGTATGCCTGGGGAGATGGAATAACGTTAGAAAATGTGATAAACGTTAAAAGTCGATTTTTGTATAGAAAATGGTTGAAAAACAACAAACTATTACAGGAAAACCACAGACATTTAAGAAATTAATAAAAATATATTAAAAAGTTTTAAATAACTAAGCAAAAATCATAAAGTAGGATTTCCTGGCAAAGAATTGACAGTCTTGCCCATGAAAACTAAGTAACAAATGGGCTGAAAGTAGGAAAGAAAAAAAGATATTCGAAGAAACAGTAGATTTTTGTGTCATTTTCACATCTGACTGCTTAACTTAAGTTTAACCATACCCGATACAACGGTAGACCCTGGATTTTTACCCCTATTCACTCCTGAAAAGCTTCAGGAAAATACTGTATCGCCACTCACCTGGTAATTACAGTCCTTAACAAGATAATCAGCACTGTTCCAGACGCCGTCTTGCACATCTCTGTACTCGAGCTTGTAGCCCTGGATGCGCGCGCCTCCGTCGGAGCGCGGCCTGTCCCAGATGAGGGACGCGGCCGAACCGTCCCAGTCCACCACGCGTGGCACGCCTGGTGGGTCGGGGATCGTGAAGGGGAACTGTGGGAAAAAGTTTAGTGTGAAATTTTGATGCTACTAAACGATATCTTGTTAATCGACAGAGCAGTTTTTTCACAAACAGGTCTAAGGTCTATAAAAAATAAGTCAAATATATGGTGACAGAGGGATTTATGGCAGAACCCATTAATGGAGCAATAGGTGCCAAAACACTGAAGAGACTGACTGAGGCTGTGGTAGTATCATTTGTAGTCTCGAGTTCACTTAATTTAGTTTGGGTCTCATGTAGCGGCTGTTGTAAGATTATTTTGTGACTAGAGCTTATTCATATTCATTGCTGCACTGACTGAACCCGTCCACAATAAGCTGGAGTCTGTCACGGGCTTCATTGACTTTAGCGCATTAAATGTTTAACTGAGCCATTTAATTTTTTAACTTCCTCTTGACTGATATGACTAGACAATAATAAGTACGAATTTAAAACCCTAAAATAACTTAAAGTAATGTTAACTTGAAAGAAACGTAGAGCTTACCTTAGCAGTAATAGGTTCTTCCATAGCCAACGGCTCGGACACTCCGTATTGGTTCTCGGCGCGGACGCGGAACCAGTACTTGCGGTTCGGTTCCAGACCCATCACGTTGTAATGGCAGTTGCGTACGAATGACGATATCTTTGACCATACCTGGTGGTAGTAATTAGAGGTTAGATTTCGGTTTTAGTATGTAATACGTTTTAGTTCCTTTTCCACCGCGGTATTTTTGGAAAGACCTAATATCAGCATAGGGAACATTTGTTTTTTTCGTCATATCGCATGTTTATTCCTATTTTTTTTTTATCTATTAATTACTGTTGGAGACATTTAAAAACCTAAATTATTTTTCAGTATAGGCGTCTCCTCCACTGGCTCTAACTTGCCAGTAAAGAATCTATAATTTCTACATCATATGCTTGATTACTAGAAAATTTGAGGATACATTATCTGCTAATTTCATTATTACCAAATTGGAAGTTTATGCAAATCGTTGACCGATTCTGGTTACAAAAAATGCTAGTCATAATAAACAGATTAGCAAGCCAATTTCTGCTCCTCATGTAACTTTTACTAATGATCTAGTATCTCTGGCTGACTTCAAGTTTTTTTTCCAATATATTTCGATCCTGGTTGATTAATTGAGGATCGTTTCCAAACTCTGGTCAAATCAAAAACATTCGGTTTAAATAAATTTCTAAAACATCATAATATACATACGCCGCTTTGATCCATCTTCTCCACCACGTAGTTGGTGATGGGTGATCCACCATCGTCTAGCGGTGGTTTCCATGACAACGTGCATGTGTCCGGAGTGATGTCGTATGCGTCCAGAGGTCCCAGTGGCGGTGAGGGCCTGTCTACGACGAGTACCTGTGTAGACAAACGAAAATATGAAGTAAGTCTTCGAAAAGTTCAGAGTCCAAGATTCTGAGG
Source organism: Noctua janthina (assembly GCA_963576755.1). Classification (NCBI taxonomy): domain Eukaryota; kingdom Metazoa; phylum Arthropoda; class Insecta; order Lepidoptera; family Noctuidae; genus Noctua; species Noctua janthina. Next base: position 7,969,623 of record OY755075.1, on the reverse strand, counting down.
TAAAATTGTATTGAAACCACGTATTTTTAGACCGCTGTTGTTTTTTTGTTTGTCTGTTCGTACAGCAGCGCTGCATAAACGGGGCATCATAATCATTTCAGCCGAAAGACGTCCACTGCTGGACATAGGCCTCCCCCAAGTGTCGCTACATTGACCGGTCCCGTGCTTCTCGGATCCAGCGGATCCCTTCAACCTTTACCAGGTCATCGGTCCACTTAGTGGGAGGCCTTCCAACGCAACGTCTTCCGGTTCGCGGTTAAACATGGCATAAAACACGCCCTCCCGAAACAAAAATATAAAAATAAGACAAGGCTACTAAAGTTTTGAGTTAGGTTTCATAGGTCCTGCCATGTTTCACTTCTTCTAGATAACTTCCAAATAACTTAGCTGACATATGATTTTATACAAATGCTGTTAATTTCTGTTTAAATTTTTAAATTCTAAGAAATATCTGTAAAACAGTCACTAAATGAACACACAATTCAGTCTGTAAATAAAGCTACTAAAATCAATATCCGTTCAGTAAAATAAAAAGTTTCCTTACCCTGCAAGTAGCACTGTCAGAACCCTCGCTGTTGACCAGCTGGATGGTATAGGATCCTGTGTCGGACCTCTTGGCGGGCACGCAGTGGAACACGGTGTCCATATCTGACGTTACGAAACGGATGCGCTTGTCCGGGGAGACCTCCTCGTTGTTTATTACCCATGATACCTGAAGAAGGGTTATGGTAATGTTTTATTTTATAGTGTTAAAGATTACAAAGATATGGAGCATGAGGTTTAAATTAAATATTAAAGAAAGTCCTAATGGGGAAGCTAATGGTAGAACTAATGGCGTCATTGGTTGGAAATCTAATATCATTTTATATTTCAAATAGTTTGACCACTTTGGTCAGACTGAGACTAAGTATGAAAATGCTATCTGCAATGAGCTTTGTTCGATCCTATAAATAGCAATTGATAGGAAGGTTATTAGGAATTTTCTTCTGGAATGTATTGAGTACAGGGGATTCTAAAAAGTAAAAATACCCAAAAAAAAATCTCACCTTCGGCCTTGGGTTGCCAGTAAACGGCACAGTAATCTTGATCTCCTCTCCAGCAATGACCGTAATATCCCTAAGGCTGAGGTCACTGGTGATCTTCGGCGAGTTGGGTGGCGCGGCAGCCCTGATAGCATCAGAGCTGCCAGAGTACGGTCCTTGGCCAGCAGCATTCACTGCGGAGACACGGAACTCGTACTCATGGTTCTCGATTAAACCGGTAACCTTGTAGGTAGTGTCAGGAATGTGAGCGTGTGATGCCTTCGTCCATTTGTCTTCAGTAATAAGGCGTTTTTCGACGATGTAACCAGTGATTGGTGATCCACCATCGTGACGAGGTTTCGTCCAGGTAATGGTGATGGAAGATTCAGTTGTCTCCACAGAGCGTGGTGCTCCGGGTGCGCCAGGCGGGTCGAATGGATGTCTAGCCTTGATTGGCTCAGTAGTCTGTGCCGGATCTGATTGACCGTACTGGTTCTCAGCCATGACTCTGAATTCATAATCCTTGCCAACAGTCAAGTTCTTTACGCGTAAGAACGGAGTGGTAACGTAGCCAGAAACCTTGGTCCAGTTGGCGGTTCTGCCTTCGCGTTTCTCAACGACGTAGTTCGTGATTTCGCCACCGCCGTTGTCTTTCGGTGGGTTCCAGTATAATGTAAGGGCTTCGCCCTCGAATTCATCAGCACGCAGATTCTCTGGTTTACCAGGCCTGTCGAGCACACGTACGTTGATGGTTGCTGTATCATAACCTGATGGGTTACGCAGTTGCAGACGGTATTGTCCACCATCTGACCTCTTCGCGTTCTTGACAACAAGAGAGGCAGAGTCTGGTGTGATCTTCTGGAATATTCTGGAATCGCCATCGACGTCGAGAAGATTGTCATCGGCAAACCATTGCGCAGTTGGTTGTGGGAAGCCAGTGTATGGCACGTGAATAGAGAAGTCTTCTCCAGCACGTACTGTGATATCCCTGACTCCTCCAAGATCCATGCATGGTTTGTTTGGCTGTTCAGCAATGATGATTTCAGCTGTTGGCTTGCTCGGGTCTGATCGGCCGACATCGTTGACGGCGATGACCCTGAACTGGTATTCGGCTCCTTCTTTAAGGTTCGGCACAGTGTGTACCAGGCTTGGGACAGGAACGTCGTTAACGTCCTTCCAGTCTTTGTCTCCCTTGCCCTTCTGTTGTACGATGTAGCCCTTGATCTTGGCTCCACCGTCGCTCTTAGGCGGCCTCCAGGACAGTGTGACGGAGTCCCTAGTGACTCTATCCGGTTTAGGTGCTTCCGGCGGGCTTGGTTTGAGACGCTGTGTCTGCGCCGTGATCGGTTCGGTCGGCTTGCTAGGCTTGCCGGGTCCGGCTTCATTGACGGCGATGACACGGAACTCGTAACGGTTTCCTTCACGAAGGTCTCCGACGGTGTAGCATGTGTTCGGTGTTGGGTAGTTGTTAACCTTGACCCAATCGCCTCCACGCTCTCTCTTTTCAACATAGTATCCAGTGACTGGTTTTCCACCGCAGTCTTTCGGTGGGTCCCATTCCAGGGCACAGCTGTTTGAGCTGTATCCAGCAATCCTTGGTGTGTCCGGTGCATCTGGTGGGTCGAATGGCGACTTGGCAAGGATAGGCTTGCTTTCCAATGGGTCAGAAACTCCGTATAAGTTCTCAGCGCGTACCCTGAACACGTATTTCTTGCCTTCCGTCAAGTTCTTCACAGTGAACGAGCACTTAGGACAGAAGCCGGCAACTGTACGCCAGTCGTTGACTCCAAACTCGGCAACTTCAACAACGTAACCAGTTATTTCACTGCCACCGTCATCTGTAGGTGGTTGCCAAGATAGGCTGACAGCGTCGTGAGAAACTGGGTGGCATAGAAGAGGTCCTTTAGGTATTCCTGGTTTGTCAACCACAATGACTTCGATATCAGCGGAAACTTTGCCATGTGCGTTGGATGCTGTGATGGTGTATTTGCCAGCATCATCGCGTACTGACTTCTCAATGTAGAGTTTAGTTTCGTCAGCCTTTGTTTCGGCAGTAACTCTGTGTGAGGGTACAATTGGAACAGTTCCCTTGTTCCAGGAGACAGTCGGTGTAGGCGCTCCACTGATTGGAATGTTGATATTGATGGGTTCGCCTGCACGGACCTTGATCTTCCTGCCGATGAGGTGGTCTAAGCTCAGTTTCGGGCTCTCCTTCATAGGCTTAGCAATAAAGACGTTAGATTCGTCTGAAGGTTGGCCAGGTCCGGCAGCGTTGACTGCGGAAACTCTGTATTCGTATTGATGACCTTCTTGAACCCTCTCGTCGTTGTATTCGTTCAGTCTGACCGGTTCCTTGTTCATTTTGATCCAGCGGCCAGTAGCCTTGTCTCTCCTTTCGACATCGTATCCAAGAATGTTAGATCCTCCGTTAGAGATAGGTGAAGACCACCTAATGTTGATATGGTCTTTGTCTGCAGCAACCAGTTCTGGTTTGCCAGGCTTTCCAGGTACAGTGTACTGGTTCTTCGCAATGATTGGTTTGTCTGTAACCAGAGGTTCAGAGCGTCCTTGAAGGTTCTCAGCAAAGACTCTGAACTCGTACTTTGTGCCTTCTGATAGACGAGGTACAGTAGCATGGTTGAATTTCGGGTTGATGTAAGTAACCGCTGGTACCCATCCACCTCCATGGGTAAGATCGCGCTTCTCAATGACGTAAGCAGTAAGTTCACTGCCTCCGTTGTCCTTAGGTGGTTTCCATGACAACGTAACAGATTGTGCGGTGATTTCTTCGTATTCAAATGGTGGTTGAGGTGCTCCAGGTACATCAAGAACAATGACCTCAAAGCTGCCCTCATCTGTGCCAGAATCGTTCTTCAATTTCAAGTTGTATTTACCAGCGTCTGAACGCTTGCAGTTGACCGTATGAACAATAGTATGGTGGCCAACAATAGTGACAGTTGTCCTCTCGTTAGCAACCACTGGTTTACCATCACAAGTCCATGTGACCTCAGGGATAGGCTCCCCAATGAAGTTAACATCCATGTGGAAGATAAGTCCAGCCTTGATACGGATCTCTCTAAGCGGTGTAAGAATCTTAGGAGCAACGAATCTGTCTTTAGCTGTGACGATGTCAGAAGGCTCGCTTGGCTCTGATTGGCCGGCCTGGTTGACGGCGATGACGCGGAATTCATAGTCCTGTCCTTCAGTTAGGTCAGGGACCGTAGCCTTAGTCTTGCTAGGAGGCACATGGACAGCATTCACCCAGTAGGGGCTGCCCTTCTCCTTCTTCTGAATGACGTAGCCGGTGATAGGTGATCCACCGTCTGACTTAGGTTTCTCCCATTCGAGGTCCACGTGGGACTTGCTCCAGTCAGTAGCTTTAGGTTTGCCAGGAGCTGTAGGCTCATCGAATTCGTTCTTGGCTACAATAGCACGGTCTAACTCCAAAGGCTCAGATTGACCGATCGCGTTAACCGCGCTTACTCTGAACAAGTATTCCTTCATGTGGATCAACTTGGTTACTTGGTGTGACAGGAAGGTACTCATACCAGCATCAGACCATGTACCGCGAGACAGATCCATCTTTTCAATAACGTAGTGAAGGATGGGAGATCCACCATCGTCCAAAGGTATCTTCCATGATAAGGAGCATGACTCCTTAGTAACATCAGAGACAACCAAAGGTTTCTCAGGTCTTGCAGGTCTGTCAAGCACAGTGACTTGAGCAGAGGCAGAGCATACTCCAAGGTCGTTCTTCAAGGTCAACTTGTAAACGCCTCCGTCGGCGCGGACGGAGAATGGAATGTCTAATATGACCCTGTTGTGTAGAATCTGAATGTCGATTCTGTCTGATGGATGGACAACTTTGCCGTTGATCTGCCATTCGACTGTAGGCTTGGGTGCAGCTTCTATCGGGATCTCGTATTGGATCCTCTGGCCGGCCTTGACAGTCTTGTCTGCCAAGAGCATTTTGTCGAAGTGTGGTGCACAGAACCTGGCTTTAGCCACTTGTGGTGTGGAAGCATCACTGGGTTCTCCATTTCCTGCCTTGTTGACAGCAATGACCCTGAACTCGTATTCCTCACCTTCTTGAAGGTTCGGAATGGTAGCGGTGGTCTTGTTTCCAGGTACTGTGGCGGCGACTTCCCAAGGTCCGTACTTCTTCTTAGCTTCGATAACGTAGCCAGTGATAGGTGATCCGCCATCCTTCTTTGGTGGCACCCATTCGATGTCCATGTGGTCCTTGTCCCAGTCCTTGACGACGGGTGTTCCAGGTTTGTCTGGTGTTCCGTAGGGATCCTTAGCTGTGATTGGCTCGTGGCCGACCAGAGGCTGTGATTCGCCAAGTTTATTGACGGCGCGTACACGGAAGTTGTAGTCGTGTCCTTCGATGAGGTGATCGATTCTGCTGCTGCAGGATTGAACCTCTCCGGCCGGAATCCAGCGCATGTTTTCTTGGTCCATCTTTTCGACGACGTAGTGCGAGATTTCAGCACCACCATCGTCCTTAGGTGGCTTCCATCTGAGTGTGCAGCCAGACTTGGTAATGTCATCGGCGCGAAGTGGACCTTCGGGCGGTGTTGGCACATCCATGACGGTAATCTTAACAGTAGCTGAGTCAGTGCCGTTGATGTTCCTAGCTTTAAGAGTGTATACTCCACTGTCAGCCCTCTTAGCGTCAATAACGCGAATCTTGGTGCTGTGTGTGTCATTGACAATCTTGACCCTGTCAGAGTTCATGACAAGGTTGTCACCGTTAAACCATTCCTTGGTGGGAGTGGGTTCACCGACAACTGGTACGTCCAAGTCGAAGTTCTGTCCGACCTTGATCTTGATATCGAACATGAAGTTCCTGTCAATCTTAGGTGGCAGATTCTTGGGTCTTGCAAGATGTGGTGCTGTTCCATCGCTTGGTTCGCCTTTACCGGCTTTGTTGACTGCCCTGACGCGGAACTCGTAAGTGTTTCCTTCGATGAGGTCTGGGACTTTGCCAGTAGTGACGTCTCCTTCGATCTGTGCGCATTCTTCCCAGTCTGGGGCGAAGCGGTCCTTCTTCTCGATGACGTAGCCCGAGATGGGTGCTCCGCCATCGGTCTGAGGCCTGGTCCACTCCAGCTCCACAAAGTCTCTGTCGAAGTCCTTGATCTTGGGCGTGCCAGGCTTGCCGGCGACGTCGAACGGATTCTTCGCTTCGGTTGAGTGTGGGGTGGTGAGAGGCTCGGATTTGCCTTGCCTGTTGAACAATTGAATGCATATAAATACGGAAAATTCAGTATCTTATAGGGTCATGCTCAATTTTATAAAAATACAACGTCCTCGTATATTCGAAAATTACAAGAAAACAATGAGCTGGCTTTATAAATATGGGTTCAAAGATGAAAATATTTGCTTAAATTTTATTAAAGTATTTGAAATTGAGGTTATATTACGTTCAATGACATTTTGGTCTTTACTAAGTTGACAAACGAACATCAACTTTTATTTTACCACCATAAACCAAATAACAAAATCCAATACACACCTATTAACAGCCCGCACTCTGAACTTGTACTTGTGTCCAGGCGTCAACCCTTCAACAGCGAGGCTGGTCTTGGGCCCGTCGGTCTCCCCGGCGGTGACCCATCGTCCCGTGGCCTCGTCCATGCGCTCCACCACGTACTTGTCGATGGGCTGTCCGCCATCGTCGGCGGGCGGGTTCCAGGATAACTTGGCTCCGTTTGCGTGGACGTCGGAGACCTGGGGAAGAGGAGGGGTTTTAGTTTATTGTAACGCATAGGTTTTGTTGCGAAGGATGTTATTGATTTAGGGATATACCTAAGATTTTGTCAAAGTACATATTGCATTTTATGGAAAGGTTGCTTTAGTGTCTTTGCAAAACTCACTATTTCATACTATTTTTAATAAAGCCGTTATAATTCATTGAAAACAGATAGGCCTATTATCCGTTCAATATTACATTTCAGGGGGCCGCTATACCACCGCTTAAACAATATAATTTTAATCTTACGAAATAACATTTAAGTAATACTGCTATAACACGTGTTAAAAGTTAACATTTTAACAGTTCCAGGTGTGTGAAAATCAGTGACAACGCTAGAATTTCTTGTGTCTTCATAATGCATTAATTACGGAAATTTTAGCCAGACTAACTACAACATCAACTTTGAACATAAACCTAGTTCTAAAAACAAAATCAACCAACCTTGAGTGGTCCTCCAGGTGGGCTAGGCACATCCAGTACGATAACCTCAACCTCAGCCACATCTTTGCCGTTCGCGTTCTCAGCAGTAATAGTATACCGTCCGCTGTCTCCTCGCTTGGCCGACTTGCAGTTAATCTTAGTGTTGTAGTCTGAATGCTGCACTTTGGTATCGCCTCCTGACTTGACTTCCTTCTTCGCGAGGAACCATTTTGTCTCTGGCATTGGTTCTCCGGATACCTGTGGATAATTGGTAGGTTAGAATATTGGACAATACTTTTGTTAAATTGAATATTTTTGTTTGTGGTGTAATGTTTGAGAGTCTTACCGGTTTGGTTCTTTCCGCGGTAGCGTGTACAAATTTTTTTAATGAATGAGAGGTCAGTAATAAATAATAAGATAAATCTATGAAAAAAAACCTAATAAATAGAAAAATAACATTTCTCATAACTTAAAACCTATTTTTTACCTTTTAAACGCCAGAACATAAACGCACGCGCATGCCCTCCACGCCAAGACACAATTTTACTTACCATTTTGTCACATATTTGTGTCGTTTGGCGTACAGGGAACGCGCTTGATTGTCACGTATATGTGACAATGGCATTCAAAAGGTTAAGCAATCTTCTTTTGGCATGATTTTATAAAAGGTTAGTTGATTGACCTCTGCACATTACTAAGACTATATTTTAAGTGTCAGTACTTTTTTTTTAAATATGTAGATTAGAGGAACACGGCCTTGCTACTGTTTGCTGTGACATGGGCTCAACATGCTGCTGGTACAGTCATGAGCACCAATATGTATACACTAAGCAACTTTTAAAGGGAATTTTCTTTGGTTTCTAATTGTAATTTCATGTTGTTGCTGACGTAGCAGTACTTGGAACTCATATTTTTATGAAATTGGTGTTATCTCAACGTTCCAATGGTTATAACAAGAGAGAATGGCATTTGAATTTAGGTAAGTATTTACATGTTGATGCTTGTGACTGTACAGCTTTTAACAGATTTCACTAAAAGCCCTCCATGTTTTGAAGGTAGTAGTTTAGACGTATTATTTGTCTTCTATACTATAAAAAATATCTCAGTACTAACCTTGACATCAAAGCCGAACTTCTGTCCGACCTTGATCTTGATATCGACGAGGTTGGTCCTGTCGATCTTGGGCGCCAGGTTCCTGGGCTTGGCAACGATCGGGTGTGTGCTGTCGCTGGGCTCTCCAGGGCCAGCCTTGTTAACGGCGCGGACCCTATGGTAATAATTGAAAGAATTATTATCCATTTGATGAACCACGCTTAGCAAAACAATTTAACAATGAGATTTCAAAGGTCCAAAATGGCCAAAGAAATCATATTTTAATTGGTTTAAGATAAGAGAACATTAAACTTTTTGAAAACCATTATTTGCCAAAAATCTAACCTCAACATGAAAAATAATAACAATCCGAATTTGAACATTTTATATATTCTCATCCGTCGATTTGGCACAGCCGGGCAACAATTTTGAATAAATTATTTAGATGAACTTTCGGGTAAAATTTTGTCAGCTCAGTTTGAATTGTGTCGAGCCAACCAGCACATGATTTAGCAATGGTTGATAGTTTACCTATCGGCACGAACCAAATATATTTAGTAATTGCTTCAGGCAACGTTCTTGTCCAACGAATACAGTCTAATCAAATGTGCTGACCACAGTAAATGGGTTACACCTCTAAATCTCAATAAAATAAATAAATTATCTATTCAACATTATTTTAGTATATGCGAAACCTGAATATAGTTTGTTCAGAATAAGTAACTGAATCGATTCCAATATTTTTTAAACCTTGTTATATTTTGTCCCACAAATATTTAAAAAAACTTACAAGTTGGACTCTGAGCGACATCAAGTACCTATTGCAATCATTTAGGTACCTACTGCCAAATTATTAATTTCAATGAGCTCAAGACGACGCTGCAGGCGCGCGCGCGGGTGCGCTGCCTGGTGACTACGTTTTTGTGCGGACAACCAGGTAACAGAACAAGCTTATAACTTTGTGATTTTTCATGATACAGTTTTGTCATTTTGTACATAGATAGTTTACACAAAAATACTAGACACGTGTTTCAGGTTTCGCATATACTAAAACTAATTTTGTATACATTCCGAAAAATCTCTACCAACCTGAACTCATAAGTCTGTCCCTCGATCAGATCAGGCACGGTGGCCGTGGTCTTATCCGCGGGCACTTCGAGTGCCTTCTCCCAGTTGCCGAACTTGTCCTTCTTCTCCACGATGTAGCCCTCGATGGGGGCTCCACCATCCTCGCGAGGAGGGGTCCATTTGAGGTCCACGTGGTCCTTGTCCCAGTCTGTGACTGAGGGTGTTCCAGGTGCACCTGTGAGGGGACGGGAGGGTTAATATGATAAAGGGTTAAATAAGAGAAGGAAATTACTTACGATATTTGAGAGAATGAGTCTAAAATGATCATTTAAAGTGACCTCCTTTTGGGGCACGCGATTGGGTAGTAGCCATATAAAGTGATTTCTATGACAGAAGTTACAAATCAAAAGGCAAGTAGATATAAAAGTTTTTTTTTCATGTTGGATGCATAATAATGAGCTTCAAGCGAAGAGGCAATTTGTATATCTTTGGAAAACTCAAGCTGACGGCAGTAGCTCTGCAATGCCTACCACTTTTGTTACTAGCGGTTACAAAGTTGACTGCTACGCCGCACCGTGTGGCATCTTTTGATTCTAGATATCAAATTGACATATTTGTATTTTTTTTAATGTCCCACTCCTGGGCAAAGACGGGAGGTCTTTATATATCCTTTCAGGTACTCTTCTCTTGTGCCACTTCGAACCAGCCTTTGTGATGCGCGTCTATATCATCTCGCCACCTCCTTCTAGGCCGGCCTCAGCGGTGCGTTCCATCGTCAGGCACCCATCGTGTTAAAATCTTTGCCCGGTGGTCGTTATGCATGCGGCTCACGTGACCCGCCCAATCCCATTTGAGCCAGGCAGCCTTTTTACCTGCGTTTCCGGTTTTTTTTGTCAATATCTTTACTATTTTACTACCAAATTCTACACTCACCAGGTTCGTCGAACGGATTCTTGGCGACGATGGACTGTTCACCGACGAGCGGTTCAGACTCGCCCTCCGTGTTCACGGCGGATACGCGGAACTTGTACTCCTTGCCAGGAGTCAGACCAGTAACGTCGCATTCTGGGGAGAGAAAGATTACTTACTAGTACCAAGGATTGGACCATCACACTTAATGTTATGCTTCTACAGATTTTAATGATTTAGAAGACTTTACTTTGCGTGTTTTGACGTCGTTGTGAAAATGATCTGCTTTTATCAAAAGTTAATAGGTTGTTTGTAATAGAGAAGAACATTTGGTAAAAGATCATATTGACCAAATTACTTTTCGTTGAACTGAAAATCATGGAGTACGGGCCTAGCAGTAGCTTGCAGTTTTGTTAGATGTTAGAAGTTTACGTTTATATTAACTAAACACGGCTCAATGTTTGATTTTATCACCGTTCTTCAAATTTACCAAAATAGTTTAGATTACTCACTAGGCTCATCGGAGCGGGCACACGGTACCCAGCATCCGGTCTCAGTATCCAGCTTGTCGATCTGGTAGTACTCGACAGGAGTGCCGCCGTCGTCCTTCGGCCGCTTCCACTTGAGGGTCGCTCCCTCTTTGTGGACGTCCGAGATCTGGAGGGCAAGATGGTAGTGATTAGGAAAATACCAAAATGGCATTTAGTTGGTGATTGTCTCAATTAAGTTTTGGCAGTTCGGACGACTGTTAGGCTAACTATAAGACCCCATTGTGTCGGTCCCTTTCTGGTAACCCAGACGCCAAATTGTCCACACAAGTAGTAATACTCGGGCCTTAGCTACTTGTTACTTATACTTGCTACTTTTTAAAACTTGGATAAAAACTTCGAAACTTTAAAATCTATTTCAGTTTAGTCGCATCTGAATTATATAAAAAAAAACTTTATTGCCAAGTGATTGCTCATTAACATAAGTATAGAAAAAAAAAAAGCCCTTGCTCTTGTACTAAGAGTTCCTGTATCACAAGAGCCAAACAGTTTCATTTAGAACAATCATCTGACTTGAGCAAGAGGGATTCTTGCTTTAAAAACTACGACACTTGGAACTGTCTAACTTTCTACCACGTAAAAACCTTTTCTAAGATTAAACCAAAAACAGAAGCTGCCTTTTGAAATTTCATCTCCCATTTTCTCCCACGTTTTTTAGAACATACATATCTATGTATATGGGAACTAGTCATATGGAACTCGAAAGAAACATAATTCTCACCTGTAGCGGTCCTTCAGGTTTCAGCGGCTTATCAGTGACCACCACATTGATGGTCACGGTATCTTTACCGCTGGAGTTGACAGCAGACACGGTGTACTCTCCCGAGTCGTCCCGCCGCACGGGCCGGATGACCAGCTTCGTGAAGTACTCGGGACTGTCGATCATCACCGCCTTCGATGGGCGGAGAGGCATGTTCTGGTATCTGGAGGGGGAAAAAGATGATTAAGTTTGTTGTAGAAAACTGCAGAATCTCCATCTTTCAGCAGAAAGACAAAAGTAGAGCTATATAAAAAAAAATCAGCCGTCACAGGACGCCCGGCAGATGTGAAACATCAATGTTAATTTTAAAATTCATAATTAATACAATCTATAACGAAAAATGAAGTTAAATAAAGAAAGAAGTGTATGGTATACGCGCGCGCACACGAAAGGGACTCGAGAGCGGTGGCGTAGAGGGAGGCCATGACGGCATGACAGCGTCACGCCGTTTCCCGTCACGACATACGAGCCGGTTTTACTTCCAAGCCGCGCCAATAGATGATTGTTTCCCACTATCAGCTAGTCGGTCAGTGCAATGGAAGAAGAGCTGACCAAGGTGGTTTTGGAGCATATCTATTGTCATGTCAGTATTACTCGTTAATTATTTTTTTGAATGTGCTCTAGGATTAGGTAGACACACAGACACTTGCATATAGGAGCTAATCATGGGGGATGAAGAACTAAACAAAATGACCTACGTACAATCCTGCACATATTTCTACTGTTCACTCTGATGAGTGGAAAGGAGGGGTTCGAACCCAGGCAGGCGCATTACTTTGTGTAATTTATTTCATCACCACTGCTCTCTAAACGGCATGTCCTAGAACTTAAAATTCGAAGACGTGACATCTACCAACCCGCACTGGGCCCGCGTGGTGGATTATAGCCCATTCCCTCTCTTAGAGAGGAGGCCTGCGTCCCAGCAGTGAGAACATTATAGGCTGCTGCTATGCTATTTTACTCAGTTCTGCTACTCATTATCAGTATTATTGAACTATTTAAAACTAGAATATACAACCGATATTAATTCATTAATTACCTCCATTCAACAGCCGGTGCAGGCTCTCCAGTGATCGCAGCTTCCAACTTGAGCGTAGACCCAGCAGAGATGGTGACATCTCTGAGATGACGCCTGTCGATCTTCGGCGCCAGGAAGCGCGGCTTCGCCACGAAGTTCTTGCTGGCTTCCGATGGTTTGGACTGACCAGCCTTGTTGATGGCGATGACTCGGAACTGGTATTCGTTGCCTTCGATTAAGCTGGTGGAGGAAAAATAATTAAAGACACATAATTGAAATGTTACAAAACTATTATTTAGAACAAACATAAGTACGAAGTAACGAGGCCAAGTAGTGTGTATACTGTACAGTCAGAGAAATTAATTCTAAGCAAATTGACCCTAGGTCTATTGGTTGTGTTGTACCCATTTTATACAATACACAAAAAAAACACAGTTATGATTTGAATATACGAAGAATTTGTTGATTCTTTGTCAAATTATCTGATTTTACTAGTCCCCTATCCCAAAAGTGAGACATGAGTATCAGTTACTTTTTTTTATTTAAAATCCTATCAGTTTTGAGTTTGGACTCATAAATAAACATTTTTTTTACAATACGTGCGGTCATTTTTATGGTTAAGTCATAGATGACCGTTTAGAAAATCCATCGTGACTTCAGTATTAACGATCTTTGCACTTATTCTCAATAGTGGTCAAGCATACCCATTGACAGTGCCCGAAGGTGTAGGCGTGTGGGTCTCCACGGCCTTCTCCCACAGAGGGCTGTACTTGTCCTTCTTCTCGATGATGTAGCCGATGACGGGCGACCCTCCGTCGGATAGAGGGGGCTCCCACTTGAGGTCCACGTGGCTGGCCGACCAGTCGTCTGGGACTGGCGTGCCGGGGGCGTCGGGGGTAGCTGTGGGGACAAGAATAGACTCAGATAAATGTGGTGATAATTCTAAGGTGGTAACTAATCTCAGGTTTTTGCTGTCCATTCATTATGACTTGACGTGAAATTTAACAGATTTTTAGGGTGGAACCGCCAGGATAGATCGCGAAATTCAAATTTTGTTAAGTTTCTTGCAATTTGCAAGTCAGTGTCAGGTTGTATGTTGATTAAAATATGATTCGCTACCGTAATGTGTACATTCAATGTCAAATCTACCTTATATAATGAACACAAGGTAGATTTGACTATAGATTTTTTTCATGACAAGTCAGGTTCCAGATGCATGCTTCAATACTAGACCTGCGTCAGCGTAAAGCCTGAATTAAGTTTCCCAAATCATAACGAGGGCAACCAATTCATAAATAACGTAACCGGAGTGGACTGGACCAGTAGATGGTTATTATGAGACATACAAAAAAAAAAGTAAACTTACTGAATGGATCCTTGGCGACGATAGAGCCGAATGTCTCCAACGGCTCTGACTCGCCTTCCTTGTTCAGCGCCTTCACGCGGAACTTGTACTCGTGACCAGGGATAAGGCCGTCGACCTGGTAAGGGATAATAAAGGGAGAGATGAAATAACTATCGATATTGATACAAAGTAGCATTTTATTTTAATTAACAAACTTGTAAAGAAAGGCCCTTCAATATATGAAAACACTCTTTTGACACAGGATATGAATAACCTGGAATGACACCCGACTACAGAACAGGTACACAGGTACTGCTGACCCATTGACCGCCAAGGACGTCTATGAACGTCAAATCGCTGCTAAAAAAAAAGCTAAAAGCTAAAGCTAGCTTTTTTTAAATGCTTTAAAAAAAGTGTTATTTTCGACGTGCCATGCCGTCCGAGGCGTCTTGAGCACTTTTTGATTTGACGTCCGTAGACGTTCGTGGTGGTCAATAGGTATTTTGACGAAACGTTGATATAGCTCATTTACGTAATATTAGTGTCGTAGGGAAGCTTTGCGCCAACAATATTACCTGTCTTATACAGTCGTGCCAACGACACGAAGAAGAAAAAATAAAGCGAGACTTTTTAACTATTTAAAAAAAAAATCCTACCTCCATCTCCGGCACATTGCCGTGCGTCTTGCCGACGGGCACCCAGGAGCCGGTCTCGGTGTCGTACTTCTCCACGAGGTACGCGTCGATGGGCTCGCCGCCGTCGTCCTTGGGCCGCTTCCACTTCAGCGTGCAGCCGTCCTTGTGGATGTCGGACACTTCCAGCGGGCCCTCGGGCTTGTCAGGTTTGGCTGGTGGAAACAAAACATAGGTATTTTAATAAATAATCTTATAATAATCTGTAGACTGTGGTTTTTCAAAAAAGTAAAGATACTTGATCTTTTATCTGAGAATAGATATGGCAGCTTTCACAGCGAGTAGATAAAGTTGAACGATAGATATGAGTTATAGTGCGCTCTCCCTCTTTTTGATAAAAGGCTGTTGTCCTACAATGTGATAATCACAGACGGTTTATCATCATCATCATCATTTCAGCCGAAAGACGTCCACTGCTGGACATAGGCCTCCCCAAGTGTCGCCACATTGAGCGGTCCCGTGCGCCTCGCATCCAGCGGATCTCCGCAAATTTCATCAGGTCATCGATCCACCTAGACGGCGTATAAGTCATAGGTTTCTAGAATTGTCACAATTTCTCTCTTTTGAATCAATTGGTTATGATATTTTTAGTTTTAACGGTATGAGGTAGCGTGTAAAGTTCCCCATCTTTAAAAAACGAGGATCTACCGACATGACGGATAATCCGTCTATCCTCCGTGTATGGTGGGCTGTTGCCTGACAGCTGCTGTCAGTTTTCTGTATATAAATGTTAATCGCGACAGTGACATTAATGTCAGTTTAGTTCGTATTGATGATACAGCAAGGTATAGTTTCGCCTGATACTTACATGTTACAATAATCTCAAGCTCAGCGGTGTCCTGTCCGTACTTGTTGACGGCCTGTATCTTGTAGGTGCCGGAGTCCTTGCGACGCGGGCTCGAGTGCAGGTACTTGCTCAGGTATGGTACGTCCACCACTGAAGAGAGAAAGAAATGTATTATACCTATAATTAAATGATGCAACAGCACTCTTTATCTTACTATGCTCATAATGATTTGACAGTTTTTCGCTGCTTTAGGACATATTCAAATTAAGCCATATTTGATAAGGTCGGCTGACATTCTCAACCATTACAAAGGCTACGACTGATAACGCTGCATACTGCGTAAGCGGTTTTTCCCTAGCAAAAGTCCAAGAAGCAGTTTTAGTCACCAGATGATATCAATCACTGCCTCGTTGGTTTAGTGGTCGCAATCGCTACTGCTGAGCATGAGGTCTTGGGTTTGATTCTCGAGTCGGGCAAAGTGTTATTGGGTTTTTCCATCAGGTATTTCTCAGTAGCAGCCACGAAGTCTGGATTTGTCCCCGGTTGATAGTAATTGGCTCGCCTCTTATTATATGGGACTTAAACATAACAGGCGAAATGTGGGCGTACTATTAGGTACACCTCTGCCTAACCCGTCGGGGATTTCATGCGTGAAGTTATGGCATATTATGATATCCTATCCATCATTAGGGTGAAGAATATGAATGATCATGTCTTCTCTTACAAAAAGTCTAGGCTACAATTTATATTTAGTTAGGGCGACATACTCCTTTGTCTTCTTTAGTTTATTTTAATTATTCTAATTACTTACATTTCAATCCACTGCCGCTGCTAACGGACTTGCCGTTGAGCGTCCAGGTGACGTCAGGCGCGGGCTCTCCCGACACCTTGACTTCCAGAGAGATGGGCTCTCCTTCGTGCACCTTGATGGTGCGCAGGTTGCGACGGTCGATCTTGGGAGCCACTGTGAAGAGGAATAGAAGGTTAATCAATGATGATGAAGCCATGTAGCCGGTTTCGGCGACAGCAACTGCATTCGTTGGCTTTCTAGGGTGGTTTTCGAGAGCTTTGGTGTGCTGTGCTTTCATGTAATCTCAAGTGGTTAGCATATCCAAGTTTGGCCGAAAAACTCCGAGCAGATATCGGATAATACACGTCTATGTGATATAAAATCTTTTGATTTTAAAACCATATTGTTTGTGTTTTCAATTACATTGATAGCATGAACTTGTGATGTTAACTTAACAATATTACAGCTTGGTTATAATATTTAAAGAGAGACTGATTATTTTTTATAAGTTTTGGTATTTTAGATTAAGGTTACATGAATGGCAAAACGCCTGTATTTGTTAACCAATCAAGCTTTGAGACAACTAATCATCTGTTGTTCTTGGTTCTCCTGGGAGTAAGCGGGTAAAGTAATCGCTTTTCTTTAACATGTTCTTCCAAAACATATTATGTTTAAAGCCCAATATTAATTAATAAAAATAATCTTTCTTTTAGTTCAGAATGAGGTCAACGGTGAATAACAGGAGTGGGTTTAAGACTTACGTCTCCTAGGCTTGCAGATGACAGATTTGCTGGCGTCTGAGGGTTCTCCAGGTCCAGCCTCGTTGATGGCCTTCACACGGAACTCGTATTCCGTGCCCTCGTCTAGGTGCGGTACTGTTGCCTTCTCGTTGTCATTGGGTCCGACCTGAAAGATAATATGAATTGTATTAAATGTGTGTACCGTGATGGTCAATTCAGATGCTCAACATAATATTGATTTTTCTTATAGTTTATGTATTGTTAAAAAGTGAAAAAGATATTTATTTCCGTGTACCACGAATTTGCTGTACACACTGTCAAATCAGATGCGATTCTTCGCTGATGAACATAAAAAATTTGCATCAACAAGCACCTCAATCGAAGAGCCTTTGGGATTATTGCTACGGTTGCAGGCTTTGTAAACTGAACACCTCGGATGCCATATAATATGCTACTATAATGTCTGCTATTGTGGAGGAGCTCGTGGCTAAATAATAACAGCCGCTCGGATCAATCTTTAGGTTAAGCCGTGCTTGCCTAGGTTGGTCTGTGGATGGGTGACCACCCATTATATACCGAGTTTCCTCCGTACCTCGGAAAGCACGTTAAGCCGTTGGTCCCGGCTGTCATTTGTAGATCTTTGACAGTCGTTACAGGTAGTCAGTGGCCCAAAAAGTCTGAAAACCAGTCTTACCAAGGGATATCGTATTACCTAGTACTAACTGGGTTATGGAGGTCAAGTAGACAGTCGCTCCATGTAAAATACTGGTAGTCAGCTGCATCCTGCTGCTGCATCATGGGAAAAGACTAGGCAGATGATGAATGTCTGCTATTGTGCTTCAAACGTTTTGATTGTGGCATTTATTTTCAGAACACAGATTTAAAGCTAAAATTCTTCATATATATCGTTTTCAAACCCAAATATCTTGCAGGTATATTGCGATAAATTATTTCCAAATAGAGAGCAGCGGTGGCCCAGTGGCGGCGGTCCTGACTTACGAGCAGTAAGTCGTGGGTTCAAACCCAGGCAGGCGCATTACTTTGTGTAATTTATTTCATCACCACTGCTCTCAAAAACGGTGAAGGAAAACATCGTGAGGAAACCGGCATGTCCTAGAACCTAAAATTCGAAGACATGTGACATCTACCAACCCGCACTGGGCCCGCGTGGTGGATTATAGGCCATTCCCTCTCATAGAGAGGAGGCCTGTGTCCCAGCAGTGGGAACATTATAGGCTGCTGCTATGCTATGCTATTTCCAAATACTTATCAAGTAAAGTGAACTTACCTCGCAAGCCTTCACCCACTTGGGCGATCCCTTCTCCCTCTTCTCGATGATGTAACCAGTGATAGGTGCTCCACCGTCCTTGAGCGGCTTCTCCCATTTGAGGTCCACGTGGTCCTTGTCCCAGTCCACAACTTCCGGTGTTCCGGGTTTGCCGGGCTCGTCTGGGGGAGGGAAATGGATAGTTACATTCATAGTTTTTAAATCATAGCTCTATGTATTTATTACTTTTAAAAATATCCCAGTGAAAAGAGATTTGTTTTTTTTTTTTTTATTAGGCAAAAAAAATTGAAGATTTACGCTACTTTTACAGACATGACTAACATAGGGTTGATAATAAATGAAGATCCACTTTACTTTGGTCCTAAGACGAACATCACGCCTAGCATGACTATCGTAGAAACGGGAAAATTTTGTCGATGGAGGAATCGACAAAATGACAGATCAACAAACGAAATGCTCCGCGTGCTGGAGTGGGGCTCTCATTTCTCTTTCCAATATTTAAAACAATACCATCAATCAAATTTACAAAATTATTTAAGGTAATTTGGAAAGAGAGCAGCGATGGCCCAGGGGTGGAGACCCCGACTTACGAGCAGTACGTCGTGGGTTCGAATCCAGCCAGGCGCATTGCTTTGTGTAAGTTATTTCATCACCACTGCTCTCAAAACCGTGAAGGGAAACATCATGCGGAAACCGACATGTCCTAGAACCAAAAATTCGAAGACATGTGACATCTACCAACCCGCACTGGGCCCGCGTGGTGGATTATAGCCCATTCCCTCTCATAGAGAGGAGGCCTGCGTCCCAGCAGTGGGAACATTAATAGGCTGATTATTATGCTTAATTTGGAAAAGTTTGTAGACACCACAAAAATACTATTATGATGAAAGAAGTTAAGAAAATCCACTCACCGAACGGATTCTTCGCAATAATCGAATGATCCGCTTCCAAAGGCTCAGATACTCCTTCATTATTGACAGCAGACACTCTGAACTTGTACTCGTGTCCTGGCACGAGGTTCTCGATCTCGGCCTTCGGGTCCTTGGTCTTGAGCGCCGGCATCCAGCGGCCGGTCTCTGTGTCGAGCTTCTCCACCAGGTAGTGGTCGATGGGTGCGCCGCCATCGTCTAGCGGCGGGTTCCATTTCAGTGTGCAGCCTTCTTTGTGGACATCGGAGATCTGGAGGCGCAAAAAGGAGAATAGTAAGGGACATCGTAACACATAACCAAAATGTATAAAAAACTCGTTTTTGATGTAAAACATCTATTGGCGCGCCTTGGCAGTAAAACCGACTCGTATGCCGTGACGGCAAACGGCGTGACGCTTTCATGCCGTGATGCCCCCTCTTCGCCACCGCTCGAATATCATCCTTATTACTAAAGACATTAAATTTATAATTGCGACCTAGAGATCTAACAAGTCAAAAGCAAGCATAGCAACCTGTGCCTAAGACAAACAGATTAACTGTTCAAAAAGTGTTAGTTTGAAGTGTTCTCGCCCTTATGTCGGTCCTTCGCAACAATATGTCGGGGGCAAGATAGTTAACGATACTTGTTCTCATCGATCCATTAGTTAAGACCGGCTTTATATAATACGGTCAGTTATATTATATCAGCCCTCTCGTAAAACTCTCTAAGAGAGGTGTTTCGAGTACGACAAACCTTACGTCGAAATATTTATATCTTCTGTCTAAAACATCCTTAAATTGCATTCCTCACCTTGAGCGGTCCCTCAGGTTTAGCGGGCACATCCAGCACATTGATCTGGATGGTGGCCTCATCCTTGCCACTGCTGTTCTCGGCCTTCAGCACGTAGGTACCGGTGTGCTTGCGCGACGCGATGACCACGGACAGCTTGGTCCTGTAGTCTTCCACGTCGACTGAGAGGTCGTCGCGTGTGGATAGACGCTCTTTGTTGTGGAACCTGGGGTAAAATATGAATAAGTTGATTTGGTTTTTTTTTTTTGTTTTTTTTTTTAATTATTTATTTTATATTGTTGGTCTAGTTCTAAGTACGTTTTGGAAGTGATCAATTGCAATCACAGATTGACAAACAAAATTGATTTGTTGATTTGATAGAGACTTTTCAATTCTCAATACATTTTTAATTCTAAAAAATCAATAAAATAAAATAAAAACTCTGTTTGCTGTATCCAGGTCAGATCATTTGGAAGGAGATAGGGGAGGCTTTTGCCCAGCAGTGGGATACACAAACAGGCTAAAAAAAGGCCAATCAACCGAATTTCCATTTATTCAAAGCTGAGACAGGTCATATACTTCAATTACGCCAGATCTTCATCCTAATCCATTGGTTAAAATGCTATTAAAAGTAATCGCGTAAAACTCACCAGGTCTTGGTCGGCGGAGGTTCCCCGCTGACCTTGACGTCGAGGCGGATGTTCTGTCCCGCCCTCAGCGTGATGTCGCGCATGTTCGTGCGGTCGATCTTGGGCGGCGCTGCGGGTAGAAAGGTATAATATTACGTTTATTTACACTTGTATTTTAACCATTTCAAATGACGTTCGCGTAGTTAGAAGCGGGACGCGACGTTGTTTTATACTATGCAGTGATTGGAAAATTGTGTGATCTGTTTTACTACTGTGATATTATAATAGAGGAAATAAGGAATTCATTATTAAGGCCACATTATCTACTGATAATCTTCAGAGCGAATTTCACCAAAGTAACTGAACGCGATCAGCACATCTAGACGCCATTTAAGAGCTGTCAGTGCATTGAAACGGGATGAAACTGGCTGTAATACAAATGAGCAGATCCCATTCAATTTCATTAGCATAATTGGCCCTCAATCGTGCAATAACTCACTACTATGTTTACCTATAATAGGCATACATGCCAGCATTGTTATGTTATTTTTATCGTTTCACATTAATGCTTATGTAGTATAACGGGTGTAAATAGACCCTTAACATAAACGAAAGGCACTTGTTCTCCCCGTCACTGCGATCATTTTTTTGTTCTAGACCATACCTGGGAACCTTCTAGTTACGGAGATATTGGGGGTCAAAATTCCAACTTTTTCACAAGTTTTTTTTAAATACATGATTTAAAGTGAGATTTTTACTTTACACACCTCCACGACCACCGTACTATTCAATCCATTCAACAGCACAATGCTATGAGTGCTTTCCATCAAGTCCTACCGTAAAACGTGATTTTTCACCCCAAAAAAAAAGTCGATTGCCAGCAATAATTTTTGCGTAGTTACTTAGTTTGATGTACAGAATGCTTGGTTGACGGATATGTGAAGGGTCTGTTTATACTCTGTATACACTGCTGTTGGTGTACCAAATAAATCAAATAATTAATAAGTAGAAAACCCACTCACCAAATCTATCCTTAGCCAGTAGGTTCTCGGAAGGTTGGGACGCCTTGCCGGGTCCGGCCTTGTTGACGGCCTTCACACGGAACTGGTACGTCTTGCCCTCGATAAGGTCCGGTACACGGGCCTCGGTCTTGTTTCCGGGCACCTAGAGAGACACATGGACGATGTAGTTTTGTTTTATGGCGAATGATTTTCAAGGAAGATCATACAGAAATCTTTCCGATACTTTAAGATTCTCATTTGGGCTTTTCGAATTTGTACAGGGTGTTTTTGTTATAGGAATATAGAATAAAATCTGAAATTTGGTTCTATTTGCGTTTTGTGTGCTTTTTTATGTTTTAACATACCAACTGTTTTATTTAACATTATGGAATGCAATAAAGTATTGAGTATTGAGTATATTTTTTTGTGCAAATAAATGTAAGTACTTGTTTTCTTTCCAAAACAACATAAAAATAATTAAGAGCGGTCTGTCTAGAAAAACAATGGTTTTAGCCACTGCCAGAAGTATGTCAACTGGAAGGACTGAATATGATATTTAGTAGCTGATGACTCTTAACGAGTGCTATCAGCATTTGATTAGCTAAAGTATCTTGGGGTACAATTGCAAGAGTTCCTTACCTCAGCCGCCTTCACCCACTTGCCGGTGTCCCGGTCCTTCCTCTCCACGATGTACCCGGTGATGGGCGCTCCGCCGTCGTTCTTGGGCGCCTCCCATTTGAGGTCCGCATGGTCGGCGCTCCAGTCCTTGAATTCGGGCTTTCCAGGAGCGTCGGGTTCGCCTGGAAGAGTTTACTACTGTTAAGATTTCTGATATCTGCAAAGTTTGTGTGTGTCTTCTGCACGTGTCGATGGCAATATAAATTGAGTCGGCCTTGAATTTGGACCTTTCAGTTTTTGAATGATTTCTTGATAAAAACAACATCAGATCATTGCTCAAAATTGTAACAGCGAGAATAGTTAGTATTCACTTAAAATATCCTGAAATACCCGGGCGTAAACAAGTTAAGAGAAAGAGAGAGTGACAGATAAATACCTCTACAAAACCGAGCCTTTTTAAAAAATCAATGTGCTATAATTATTAAAAACTTTGTGACTATTCACAAATACGTGACAAACAAGCGCGTGCCCTGTACGCCAAAAGACACAAATATGTGACTAAAGGTTAGTGAAATTGTGGCTTGGCGTGGAGGGCCCGTGCGTGCGTTTATGCTCTGGTGGTCAAAAGGTTAAATGCCGATTACAGTGTATTAAAATTTTATTTATGAACTTTTAATAGTCCAGACTATTCGTAATCAATACAAAGTCTCCTAACTTTCTCAACCCAGTAACGTTTTGGAAAGCTGTGGAATGTAAAGGACTCGAACAATACATATCTAAATCAAATTCTGGATTTCTGGATGATCTAGCTAAAATCAAGATAAACATTAAACAAAAACTCACCATAAGGATTCTTAGCGGTCGTAGCTGTATCAGTAACCAACGCTTCACTTTCTCCCTCAGGGTTAACAGCCTTGACCCTGAACAGGTAGTCCTTGCCCTCATTCAACCCTGTAACATCTGCCTCAGGGGTCTTGGTGGTGCAGACGGGCACCCATCTTCCGGACTCCGTGTCCATACGTTCGACCACGTAGTTCTCGATAGGTTCGCCTCCATCGTCTTCTGGTGGCTCCCACTTGAGCTTGCAGCCGTTTGCTGTTACATCTGATACCTGTAGTGGAAATTGAGATTGTTTAATTGATAAAGAAGGAAGAATTAAAAAAGAAAAAATAAATTGTTTTGTCGCAGAAACTTGTGTCTACATAATTATAAAGAGTGAATAACTGATACGATGTAGTCAATTAAAAAAAAAAATATGTGAAAAACTTGACGTGATAAATTTTCGCATATCAAAATAATATCTACTATAGCGTTGTAGCTCCTACAAAAATTATAGAAGAACGTACCAATTTTAATCAACAATGTCTATAGCTGCTGTGACTGTGGCTTACTACGCTAAACAAATATTACAACACAAGGTTCTTCAGGGAAACCGCTATTGATTGAAAGATACAGTATATTAATGCAAAAGTAACAAAGAGACATCTGAAAAATAAAGCTTCGCGTAACAAATTTTATCTATATACAGCCACGCGGCGACATGTGTCCGCCACAAGCGTGTGGCGAGCGGATCGTAGCGCCACTCGCTATCTTACAACGGATAACCGAAAGAAAAAGACAACTGTTCTAAAACTACGTCGGCTAAGCGAGCGAAAGAGACAGAACGTCTTCTTAATCTACGTAGGCGGAAAGCCACTGCGTAAAAAATTAAGAAAAACTTTACCAACCTTCAAAGGTCCCTTCGGCTTCGAAGGTTTGCTGACGACCTCGACTTCAATCTCCACAGTATCAGTACCAGAGTCGTTCTTCGCTGTTACCGTGTATTTGCCAGCATCGGTTCTGGTCATTCTCTCCATGAGGAAGCTGGTATGGTAGTCCTTGTTCTCGATCTTCAACCTCTCCTGGGCCTTAAGGACTTCGCCCTTGAAGGTCCAGGTGATGGTTGGTTCAGGTTCACCGATAATATCGGCTTCCATCTTGAGGTTGGAACCGACCTTGATCTTCTTCTTTTGTAGGTCTTTGCGGTCGATCTTAGGTTTCACTGTAAGAAAAAATAAGTAACATCAGTAAGTATAAATAAGTATATCGGTGTATTTTTTTGATTTTTGGTGAAAGTTTTATTTCTTGTAATAGATTTGGTTTCATTGACGTCTATCGGATTTTCAAAGTAAATCAAGCAGTTGTCTGTGATCTGATCACAAATAAGCCATGGTATGAAGCCTAAAAAAATGCCAAAGCTTAAATCCAGTATCAATTTCACTTTCTTAAATGTACTGTCATAGGAATCATCACCAAACATGTTTCGGCTGATATGATGATGATGTTGGGCGTTCCTTAGTAGCTAAAGTCTCAAAAGGCCGAGGTCAGATAAGTCCAAACACAAGAGTTTTAATATATTCAATGATGAGGTTTGTTGTATACACCACTGGAGAGTAATTTAATGGCGATACTCATCAGCCTAAAAGCCTGGCTTGCCCTTATTACCCACTAATCTTCATGATATTAGGGTTTCTGAACAGTGATAGCCTTATTTATGGGCTTACAGTATTGGCCCCTGGCACGCCATTAGCAGGTCCAGGGCACTTGGTCCAGGGAACTTGGTCCAGGGAACTTGGTCC
The DNA here is from genome assembly GCA_963576755.1 of Noctua janthina. Lineage (NCBI taxonomy): Eukaryota > Metazoa > Arthropoda > Insecta > Lepidoptera > Noctuidae > Noctua > Noctua janthina. The sequence goes on along the minus strand of OY755075.1, from coordinate 7,944,820 downwards.
AGGGAACTTGGTCCAGGGAACTTGGTCCAGGGAACTTGGTCCAGGGAACTTGGTCCAGGGAACTTGGTACAGGGAACTTGGTTCAGGGAACGTGGTCCAGACGTGAAGTTTACATTAATATTCATACTCACAGAATCTCGGCTTAGTAATAACACTCTTGCTAGGATCGGATGGCTCTCCGGGTCCGGCCTTGTTGACGGCCATGACACGGAACTCGTACTCGCGGCCCGGTTCTACGTCCTCTACGCGGCCGGTCGGACGGTCGCCCGTTGTCTTGAGGCAATCGGACCATGATCTGTTGTGAAAAAAGTAGATTTCAGTATTGATTTTTTTTTTCTTGTTTTCATAGACTTCGATTTACTAAATGCCTATCGGTACAGTACTGTTCCAGGATACACGATTCGTCTGAAAACCATCGTCAACGGTTTTTGTCAATTAAAAGTTTTTATCGTTGGTGTGACTAACGACCAAAAGCAGAGATGAGAAATGTCTCTATAACCAAATTCATCTCGATATAATTTTATTCTTCGCCGCTTAAGCTGGTCTTAATAGTCGCATGACAAGGGTTTTTTAGCGTTTAACAGTAGCCTACAATCATATATTTTTTTTAATAATGAATGGGCTTACTCTTGACCTCAATCTAGTCCAGAGGACAGAGATGAGGATTTCCATTGGTCTGGAACATTTTACTTCGAAAATAATAAACTATTAGGCCTAAATATACATTTTCGATCGATAACTACTTCGCTTGAAAGCTATGAGAACAATTAAACTAGTCAAACTCACCGTCCTCCCTTCTCCCTCTTCTGCACGATGTAGCCAGTGATGGGCGCTCCGCCGTCGGTCTTGGGCGCCGCCCACTCCAGCTCCACGAAGTCCTTGTCCCAGTTGCGGGGCTCGGGACGACCGGGCTTGCCGGGCTCGTCTGGGAATGACACGTTGGGTTAAAATATTGGACATTATAGGTATTAAAACTATTATGATAAGTCTTTATTCCCTCTCATAGAGAGGAGGCCTGTGTCCCAGCAGTGGGAACCTGCTATGCTATGCTAAGTCTTTTTTAGGCAAGATATCCATGTTAATAATTGTGCTTAAAAAAAATCGCAAAATAAAAAACTTTAGAAGGAAAATGTATGTATACACGTAAGGTTTTAAAAACGAAATAAGATAGGCATCAATACAGTCGCCCCGCCTACGCATCGATGACAGTGGTTCTAAATTGGTCTAAGCTAAACTTTTCACATGATCGACCAGACCATTTACCTCAATTGCTTCTAGGAGAAATAGTTTATTGATGCAAAAAAAAAAACATGGGAAATTCTAACCGACCTATTCACAATGCTTTATGGTGTAATCTTATGAATTCTTAAAAACTCTGATCAGGCACTTCCTCACATACTTTAATTTAATAACTAAATTATTCAATAATAACCAAATAAAACTCACCGAAGGGATTCTTAGCGATGATAGGCTTCTCAGTCTCCAACTCCTCGGACTCTCCCTCCTTGTTGACGGCCTTAACCCTGAACTTGTAGGGCTTGCCTTCTGAAAGGCCGGTGACGTTCGCCTTGCAGTCCTTTGCGGTGCCGCATGGGATCCAAGTTCCTGGAGGAAAAGGGGGTATTATAATTTTTTTTTGCATATCCATAGAAATAGATAGAAAATCCTTGAACTAGTTCAACTTGTGACTTCGCATAGTATAACTTGTCAGAGCTTCATAAACCTTACTCAGTAAAGAAAACTTGGTTCATTATATGAAGTACTAGCTTACGCCCGTGGCTTCGCCCGCGTGAATCAAATCAAATTAAATCAAATCAAATCATTTATTTTGCTTGAATATGGGTACACATAAGGATGAAACACAACAAATATAGCTCAGAACCATATCCTACCCTAACAGGTGTGCAAAACTAGTACATATTATAATTAAAATTAAAATTTAATAAATTTGGAATGTCAAAAATTAAAACCAATGACACTTTACATACATTACATTATGACGTCAAAATTTAAGTAAATTACATTTATCATTTCAGTCAGGGATACAGAGATGTCATATTATCAATTTAAATTCTTATCAGTCAAAAAAGTCAGTCAGTCAGTTTGTCAGTTCTTGTCAGTCCGATAATTGTCCCACGGGCGGGATCATACTACGGGTATAAAAAGTATCCTAAGTTTTTATATTTTTATACGCAAACCCTGCGTAGGGAAATACAGTTGTTTTAATAAAAATTCAAGTAAATTACAAAAATTAAATTTAAGTAAATTACATTTATCATTTCAGTCAGGGATACAGAGATGTCATATTATCAATTTAAATTCTTATCAGTCAAAAAAGTCAGTCAGTCAGTTTGTCAGTTCTTGTCGCGGTCGTCTACGCAGGGTTTGCGTATATATCAAAACAGCAGTATCCTAAGTGTTAATCCAGATTATAAACTATCTGTGTGCTAAATTTCATCCAAATCCGTTCAGTAATTTTTGCTTGAAAGAGTAACAAACATACATCCGTCCGTCCTAACAAACTTTTGCATTTATAATATTAGTAAGAAGTAAGATATTATCTTGGTTCTTTATTAACACCAAGACGGAAATGAGCTTTAAATTTATAACTTTTTCCAACTGATATTTAAAACTGCCTTTAGCACAACCTATTTTGGCGTGCTAACACGAGTAGCATCAAAGTTATTCTTACCGGTAAGCGGATCAAGCTTCTCAATCTCGTAGTACTCGATGGGTGATCCGCCATCGTCTTCTGGTTTCTTCCAGGTGAGCGTGCAGCCGTTCTTTGTGACGTCAGCCACTTCCAGAGGTCCTTGTGGTTTTGAGGGCTTGCCTGGGAGTAGCAGATATTTGTAAATATATCGCATTTATTTATTTTGTTAAGTGGTAAAGTTTGTCTTGTTTTTGATGCTAATTGGATATTTCCTGAAACATCCTGTTATTGTCAAAATATTTTTTCATTTTACCATTTTTGCTAAATGTTTTCAATACTTACGGTAAAGGATTTCCTGTATATTTAAATTTTAAGGAAATCACAAAAGTTTCTTTATAGTTTTTTTAAACTCCTGGCGATTTACCGATTTAAGATTCTGTGATATTCATAATCAACGTATTTCTACACAATCAAAATCTATGCGCGACACATCATCCGAACTTTTGTTACAAATAATATATGGTTGAAAGATTTCTGCATTCAACAAATCAGACACCATTCAAAGGAAGAAAAAAGACGGACCTTTGCCCCGGAGAGAGACTGAGCACTCCAAGAAAAAAATAAAAATGAATACATGAAAACTTGAGTACTCACCGAGAATAGTAATCTCAACTTCAGCCTCATCTTCTCCGACCTCATTCTTGGCCTTAATCACATACTTTCCAGACTGCGCCCTCTTACTCTTGGTCATCAAGAACTTGGTGTTATAGTCCACATTGATGATCTCCAGATTTTCCCTGTTCTGCAACTCCTCGCCCTTGAAGTGCCAGGTGACCTTGGCAGGAGGTTCGCCGAAGACTTTCACGTCTAGGGAAATTGGTAGACCTGCCTTTACGGTGAGCGGGTTCAGGTTTGTGCGGTCAATTCTTGGTTTCACTGTTGAAAGAAATGGGTAATCAGAATTGGTCATCAAACAGTTTGTTTAGTGCAAGAAGATTAGCTTTGCGGTCACTCATCAACCAAGACTATTATAACTAATGTCACACTTGTGAATAAGAATAAAATTTAATCATCACATCTGTATTTCTAGCGAAAATAGGCATACGTGTACAGTTCACCAGTTAGGTTTAGTTCCTAAAAAATATTCTATATATTCCGGGTCTGGCTGTTTGTGTATGTGAGTTTAAATGTTTACAAACGCACCCACGATATGGGAGAAATTCCTACTGTGAAGCAACGTTTAAAAAACCAGGCACAAATCTAGACTCCGGGCTACTACTGAAAATCCCATAATAGATTTCCCCCAGGTAGGGTCCCTAGGCCTTTACTTTCATTCATTACCAATGAAGAAATTTATTTTAAGAGAACCATTTCAATGAAGTGGAATTTTATCAGAGACATCGTAAACGAAAAAATACTCACAGAATCTAGGCTTAGCAGTATGCCAGTTGGTATTCTCCGAAGGTTCGGACTGTCCAGCCTTGTTGAGCGCACGGATGCGGAACTGGTACTGGTTGCCTTCCTCCAGCTTGGGCACGGTGCCCTGGCAGATGTTGCCTTGGATCTCAGCGGCCTGGTGGAAAAGGTATATCGTTAAATGATGATCAACTAGATCCTTGAAGATCTTAAGCTGGTGAGTAGTAGATCCTTGAGAAGTCTTCTTTCTGATAGCGCAAACGTATTTCTTTACCTATTATTACCCAATTGTAGAAACATACTTTTTAGAAAAACTTTGTCGGAGAAGCAACTGCTGAAGGATGTAAAATACTGAATATAGAAAATACGAATATTTTACCCTAATGCGGCAAATCTCAAAAGGAGGTTAACTCAAGGCAACTGCATCGGAGGACCCACTCCGATGCAGTTGGTGGGATCAAATCATAGATTGAATTAAAATAATTGCTACTGCATTAGACTACTTGAAGAGATCTTGCTTTAAACTTTTTAGTTACAGTCGGCATTTTAATCAAAAATTAATTATAGACCGACCGCTTTAATGAATCCTCCGGCTTGCTCTATCAAAGGCACATTAAGCGTCCACAAAGTCCTATCCCACAGGTTATTTGCTTTTAAATAACCATATCCACGTAGGTATTACGATACTAATTGAACTAATACGTGATCAACCTTCACAATATTCCATTTAAATTGATACCTTCGCGAGGACACAATAAAGCGGTCGGACTATAGTTCCACTTACCTTAACAAACTCGCCCCTATCTCTATCCATGACTTCAATAATATATCCAGTTATAGGAGCACCATTATCTCTAATAGGAGGCTCCCACTTGAGCTTGGCGGATTTCTCGTCCCAGTCCACAATATCTGGTAGACCGGGGGGTGCTGGCACATCGTATGGGTTCTTGGCGAGGATGCCGTGGTCTGTGTCCAGGGGCTCTGATTCTCCCTCCTCGTTGAGGGCCTTCACACGGAACTGGTAGGTGTGACCTGCTTCTAGGCCTGTAGGGAGAAGAAATATAATTTGATTAAGATAAATTATATGCCTGGGAATCATCGAAATATTTGCGTGAAGAAAATCCCGAAACGAAGTAAAGCACTTCGGTTCTTACTTTAATTTCCTATGTTTGTTACAAAGAAACATAACGTGTCTCTCTATCGTGTCACTCAAGGCTTACCAAAACTTGTGCATTGCGCACACGCAACCATTTTTTTTATACTTGCATGTTATACCTTGCAGTTTGGGCCAACACATATTAAAACCATGCGAAATAACAACGCGTAAACTTCAGTAATTTCAAAAACTATAAGCTCCGAATGACATTGCCGTCGTTTTGCTGTGAACATAATTTACTTATGTCGCCCACAGCGAAGTCTATTAGGGCCTTCAATTTCATTAAGTTTACTAATAAATTCCAAAGGTCCAATTCTTTGGACCGGCTAATGCTAAGTCTATACTGGTCTAAAACTACTTTTAGGCTTGATATAATTATTTAAGTTACTCTGTTTCTGTTTGTAGTTCCTCTTTAATAAGATAAAATAAAAATATACTAACCAGTAACAGTAGCCTCAGTGGTATCCGGCTCCACGGTACCAGCCGGCACCCACTTCCCAGTGACGGTATCCATCTTCTCCACCACGTAGGCGCTGAGCGGCAGGCCTCCGGTGTGCTTGGGCTTGTTCCACTTCAGCTTCACGTGGTCGGCGTGGATGTCTGACACTTCTAGCGGGCCTTCGGGCTTGCCGGGTTTGTCTGGAGGGAGATAAGTTAGTTTGATTAGATTATAGTACAGGAATCTCTTCATCATCAGAGTATAGTAGTTCAATGCTGGACCTGGGTAACTCTTATCGGACGCGATTTGAATCATTCTTTGATATGGAAGATGAATGTCAGTTTATAAAATCGATCAAGTTCTGTTTATTAATGCTGTCATCAATAAACAGGCACCATGATGCAGAATAATAGACGGACCGCTTTAATAAGTCCTCGGCCTTGCCCCATCAAAGGCACATTAAGCGTCCACAAAGTCCTCAATATCCCACAGGTTGCTTTAAAATAACCATAATCCACGTAGGTATTACGATACTAATTGAATCAATTTGTGATCAACCTTCAGAATATTCCATTTAAATTGATACCTTTGCAAGGACTCATTAAAGCGGTCGGTCTCTAATGGTTACACCACATTTTCGTCGTGCCGCAAAAAACGGGTTTGCTCATATTATTGCCAAACCAAGTTAAATTTTATAAGGCTACATAATTATTTTGATTACTGTCTTTCTTTATCGTGTGATTAGTGCATAACCTGGTGTCAGAGTTTTAAGGCCGCCCATGGGCCTCTAACTTGACTTAACATGCCGTCAAGAAATATCTCTCAGGCATGCTAGTTTCCTCACGATGTTTTTCTTCACCGAAGCAAGTGATAATTATACAATACGCACATGAATCCAAAAAATCAAAGGTGCGTGGCTTGGGTTCGAACTCGAGACTTATGACTTGGCAGTCCGATGGTCACACCACTAGGCTATCACTGCTATATTTAGATTGTTGTGTAAACATAGAAGTGATAGTTATATCTACCGTTACGTTATGGTGGAAGCCTGCAAGGCTTCATCTATACTAATATTATAAAGAGGAATTTTTTTTTTGTATGTAGGGGGTAATCTCCGGAATTTATGATTCAATTCGAAATATTCTTTCACTGGCAGAAAGCCACATTATTCGTGGGTGCTACAGACTATAAATCACATTTATATCACGCATATTAGCCGAGCTATCACAATTTTTGCGGACGTAGTCGCGGGCGAAGTGATAGTTGCTTATACATGCTGTGACAAAAAGTATAGCACATTCATTCACCCTGTAATAGACAAAAACCTTGAAAATGCAGGAGTCAGACAAGGAAAATTGAGGTTTTGATGATTTAGAAATATTCTACACAGCAATACATACCCAGCACAGTAATTTCCACGGTAGCCTCATCGACTCCGGATTCGTTCTCGGCCTTGAGCGTGTATACGCCCGAGTTCGCCCAGGTCGATTCGAAGATCTGCATCTTGGTGTTGTAGTCTTCGTTCTCGATCTTGAGTCCTGGGCCGGTCTCCAGGACCTGGGTTAAGAAATAGAAAGTTATTGTGGTGGTAAATATTGTACTTTTTCTATACAACATGGTGTCACGTTTACGCGTCTGTGGGCCTAAAATAGCCGCTTTAGCAGGATCAGAATCTATACAAATAAACAAAATTGAAGTGTCTGTTTGTAATATCAAAATAACAGCTTTTTACTAAATGCATTTGAAAATATATACGGTACATAATAAAAACACATTTATTTTAATTTTTGTCCGTCTATCTGTCTGTTTGTTCCGGTCAATCTCCGAAACGGCTGGACAGATTTTGACGGGACTTTTACTGACAGATAGCTTATGTTATAAGGTCTAACATAGGCTACTTTTATTTTAGAATAAGAATTAGGGTTCCGTGCAAAAAAAAAATCTGTATCATGTCTGAGAGTCATTCATCACGTGTAACGCGATTCATGGTAACGCCAAGTGTTTTCTCGCAAAATAAGTTTATTTACAACTAGCGAGTAGCGACTCGCTTCTGCTTCTCACTGGCTTTACGTGTTCAAAATACATCAACATTCACAATAACCTTGCGGAATACATTCTCGGAGAGACTGCGCCTAAATCCGCTATGCATTTAGAAGAATAACGCGGTCGCACAAATGAACAGCTACGAAAAGCTACTTCAATTTATAGTTATATATATAATAAACCTTACCTTCTTGCCGAAGGTCCAGGTCTTAGATGGTGGAGGTTCACCCTTGATGTCGACATCCAATTTGATAGTAGTTCCAGCGCGCACGCGAATAGCGTGCATCTTGTCGCGATTGATATGTGGTTTCACTGTAAAACATTGTTTAAAGTAAGAAAAGATAATTAAAAATTCACTGGTCTGAAAGTTATGGAGTAATTTTGGAAGACTATGAATCCAGTAATGGACTTTGGTTGTGAAAAACCGAAATGTATGCAGATACGCGTTTAGGAGAAACCGCTCAAATGTGCCACGTCAATCCGTACACGATTCAACGATGTTATATGAGGAATATGCACAGAAATCGCTTCAAGTCGACTTTATTGTTCGACAAATAATGCTGGATGGAATGTGTCAACCCGAAAAACTGTAAATCACTCCTTAGTGCCTTTTGTGGATATTGAATTATAGTGAAATAACTGAACTGAACTGATGGGGATGGGGAAATCTCATAACTATACTTACAGAACCGGGCCTTAGCCGTGTGCGGTTGTGTGGCATCTCCCGGCTCTCCGGGTCCGGCCTTGTTGACGGCCTTCACGCGGAACTGGTACACGTTGCCTTCCTTCAGGTCCGGCACGCGGGCCTTGCATTCTGGCGTCTGTAGGATGAAGAAACGTTGAGCGAAAGAACAATCGAGAATGGAGTCACAAAAAGATATGATTATTGGCTATAGGGTAAAATATTTAACTGCAATTAAATCAGTGTACAAGCATTTTTGGGCGTCATACAGTATTGCAGTTTTTTTTTTCTGTTGACGTTTGAGATGTAGTTTTTTGTTTCTTTTTGTTTGGGACTTACAACAACTCAGATAACAGACTGGCAGTTGCATTAAAATTTTTACTTCGTGCCAATATTTTGACCTGTTGCATAGTGAAGCTTGAGTTTGCTAAAGAAAACGACGCCGCCATTGTCAGATACAGTTGAAATGTTGGCTGTCAAATAAATAACAGCACGCACTATGTGGCCAAACGACGTTCTCAGTAAATCTAAGCTTTATACAAACCCAATCCGGTCTCTCACGGCCCCTAAACGGTTCGATTGAACAATATTTTTACAGTTGCGGCTGCGCTCACTATGCCGAAAGTCAAAGAAAATATTTACAGCTCATTGATGATATCAAAGACAATATTTATATTAAATCATACCGTAGTAACAAGCGCCTCTGTCCAAGATCCGTACTTCTCCTTCTTCTCGATGATGTACCCGGTGATGGGCGCTCCGCCGTTGTTCTTGGGCGCCTCCCATTTGAGGTCCACGCGGTCCACGTCCCAGTCCTCGATGGTCGGGACTGATGGCTTGCCGGGGATGTCTGGATGGAGATAAGGAATATTTGAAATTAGTGTTTGTTGAGTCAAAGTTTAATGGATTTTTCATTGTATTTACATCTGGCAGAGTAACTTTTGGTTTTAAAAGATTTTCAAATGCATAACTCTAAACTCATTTAAGGAACCTTTATTTTAGACTCTTTATATTCCAGAAAATATTTAAGAAAAACAAGTAGCGCCAAACATACTTATACGTCAAATCGAATTTGACAGCCAATTTGCACTGTCGCTCACTTCCACACTCACAGCTGATGATTAGAGACAATTCGGTTCCTAGATACCTTTGGAAAAGTCTCGAGGCTACGGAGGATGCGGCATGAAATTCCCTCGAGCCGATATTGTTAGCTAACTAGTACGTTAATGGTTCAGACGTGTATGAATAGTCGCGTGCCTTCCTAATCATGAGGCAAATGCGACGCGGTATCCGCGCGTTAATAGTAACTAACGCGCGTTAATGGTATTGTATCAGTATGTCTAGATATTTACAAGGTCACAAACACTCACCATAAGGATTCTTGGCGACAATCGAGTGATCAGTCTTCAGCGGCTCCGACTCTCCCTCCTCGTTGACCGCCTTGACCCTGAACTCGTACTCCTCGCCTTCCTGCAGCCCCTTGATGTCCATCTCCGTGTCGTCGGTCTTGCCAACCGGCACCCAGCGGCCGGTCGCCTTGTTCAGTTTCTCTACGACGTAGCCAGTTACTGGTTTACCTGGAAAATGGTGGAAGGATTAGTATTTTATGTTTGAGAAGAATTTGCTTCGAGAAGCTGAATGGGATATTCTGTAGAAGTGTTAGAAGACAGAAAATTGCAAGATTATTTACTGATAGTTCAATTTGAGCGTTACTATTTTGACAAGCTTCTGAGATGTGAATATAAGAAGACTTTTTAACTTTTAGTAAATTGGATAAAGATGGAAACATCATAGTTTCAGATATATCTTATTCGATATCATTATCTGAAAAATTACCAGTTTGGGAAAATTTCTATCAAGTCTTCTATCAATTGGTGAATCGATCTAAATAAATCTTCTAGCGACGTAGAAGGCGCACTAAGGAAACATCGCTAGCGTCGCGTAATGATACGTCAGTAATATTTAAACTTATATACACCGTAACTTTTTAGTCACCTGCAAAGGTCGTCCACTCAATGTACCCGACATAAAATACCTCTTGGCGCGATTTCTTTTTTATCTTCCATAATAGGTACAAAGAAAAATTAGAATAAAATTATGAAACATTCTGTTAATGATGTTTACGTGTCAAACGGGAGAACATATACCTACCCAGCGCTCGGTCCAGTAGATCATCGCTCACAACAGGGTGTTTTAACTACGTCATGCGTCATAATACTGAATAATATTTTTATTATTAAATTATTAAAATCTCATAAAAACCTATTTTTTTTTAATGTTTAGTATTCATTGGATACATGAAGTGGGCTGCCGTTGTAAAACGACTAAAAAGTCACGGTGTATTAACGCAGTGTCTACGTGGCATTTACGTGGCGTCTACGCAACGTTAACACATGTGTTAGGAATACTCGCTGTAAAGGCGCTAGAATTATCTATAAATCCATCTAGAAGTTCAAATCAACTTACCACCATCATCCTCAGGCTTCTTCCAGGACAGCTTGCATCCATTCTTGGTAACATCAGCGACCTTCAGTGGTCCACCAGGCTTGCCCGGAGCGGACAGCACGGTGATCTCGACCTCAGCCTCATCCGTACCGTGCTCGTTGGTTGCTAGGATACGGTAGGTGCCTGTCATTGGACGCTCGGATTCCTTGACGTCCAGTTTCGTGTTGTAGTCGACGTTGATTACGTTTTCTGTTACCTGGGGAGTTGAGATTACGATTATTTTGAGTGGACAAGACATAGACAAGTTATAGAGAAGTATGGAAGAAGAGATATACTGCGCCGACCCCAAATAAATTGGAACTAGGGCAAAAGAATAATATGATTTTTGAAGGACAGAAGGATAAATAGAAAGGCTAATAGATAGGTTATTTTTTTATATTTATTTTGTACCCTATCACAATGTTTTCTTAATTAACCCAAAGGTTGACTGGTAGAGAATGCCTTGTGGCATTAAGTCCGCCTATGTACCACTCTTGTACATGAAGTTTAAATAAATAAATAAAGGCTTCCAAGTAAAGTGAGTGGATCCAGGATTAACAGAACTCAAATTAGACCAGACAATCAGACCTAGTATTGCCATCCTGTTGCATTTTTTTAATTTTACATTTACCTACATTTTATTGGTCTGTCAAATTAATATTAGGTCTTTACCTATGAAGTTGGAGATTTGAATGAACATTTTACAAACAAAAATGTTTGTATTTTTTATTTTATTTTAGCTTATCTAGCTTCTTTATCTTTCCGATTTGACGCAAGTGCTTCAATGTCGTTTTGACACTAACTCCAAGGCCCGCAGCAAGCTCAGCCGTAGATTGAGTTGGATCCGTTTCCACTACCGCCTTCAATTCGTCGTTGTCGGCAATGGTTACCGGCCGACCGCAAGGCTCATTCTTCAACTCAAAATTTCCAGATTTAAAACGATTGAACCCAATAATGGACCGTGTTTATGCAAGCAGTGTTAGGCCCGTACACGTCGTTAATGTTTCGAGTTGTTTGCGCAGCGGTATGTCCACGTAGGAACTCATAATCGAAAATTGTACGAATTTTCAGTTTATCCATGGCGCCAAAAACTACCACAATTTCACAAAAACAAAAACTATCTAAGAACAAATGACTGAATTTGAAATTAAAAGAACACGGCTTTCGAATAAAATTTATTTGAATTTCGAATTGCGCGCCAATCCACAGATAATTAAATCTGAAAATGCTGGTTATTAAATCTCCAATTACATAGGTAAAGACCTATTAGTAACTGCTCATTCTCTTTAGAGGGTCTAATTGAGTGTATGGGCTGTGAGTCAGAATCAGTGATTCGATAAAATAGTACTCTTTGTCCATGTTTTCCTTAGCAGAATCATCTATACTCATATTATAAAGAGGTAAAATTTGTTTGCAAGTTAATATGTAGGGAGCAGTAGCGAAGGGTCAATTTTTTTAATAGGTAAGCCGGAGTCTTTAATGTGATTATATTATTTATATATAGAATACTGACTGTGCCATTTTTCAATGGAAAGCCGGTAGGAATCGAGTTGTACGGAACCTTCGCCACTGGTAGGAAGTAATCTTCGGAACAGCAGATCCGATTCGAAAATTCTTTCACTATCGGGAAGCTACGTTATCCCAGAACGTCCATAGGCTACATTTAAAACGTTTCCGTGGGTTAATTTCCGTAAATAACGGGAGTGTAGCTGCGTGCAAACGCTAGTGTGAGATAGAAAGAGAATGTCCCTTGTTTTTTGGATGTTTCCTTCAATGTATTAGAAGCGTTTATCCCCCCTCCCTTTCCCCCATGGATACCATTACAATTGGATTTTGATATTCTAAAATTTGGGATCCTTAAAGACAAAAATCTTAACATAAAAGTAAAGAAACAAACCTCCTTTTCTTCGCCCTTCCACTTCCTGAACCACTGCACCTTGGGCGCCGGCTCCCCCTTGACGTTGACGTCGAAGAAGATCGGCTTGCCCGCGCGCACCGCCAGCGACTTCAGGTTCGTGCGGTCGATGCGCGGCTTCACTAGGGGGGAGATAGTAGATTGGTGAGTGCTTTATGTCTTGAGTAGAGGGATCAGCGGATGCATTGATTCGTGTAAGTGTCAAACGCTGATGAGGAATCGTTGGAGCTTTGTTTCCAAATCCATCAGAATAATCATTATAAGTTCTTTTTGGATGTAACTATAGGGGTATGAATAACAGAGTGTAAAGTTGTTCATCCCCCATAACCTAGCCTAATAAGTCAAAGTTCCAACTTTTTCACAAGTTTTTTTTAAAACACATGTTTTTATTGTAAGATTTTTACTTTACACACCTCCACGACCCCCGTACTATTCAATTCGTCCATCAGCACAATGCTTTGAGAGTGTTCCATCGAATCCTACCGTAAAACGTGATTTTTCACCCCAAAAAAAAAAGTCGTTTCCCAGCAATAATTTTTGCGTAAAGTTACTTAGTTTGATGTACAGAATGCTTGGTTGACGGATATGTGAAGGGTCTGTTTACACCCTGCATGATATTAAGTCGCGGAGAACTTTACCACAAAAGCCATTTTACTATTTTAATTTAATATTTCTTAACTTTTTTAAAAGCGCCTTCATCCTCTCTCCTATTACCAATTAATTTAACTTTGGTGTGCCCGACAGGGTGCATAATTGATTCAATGTTTTAACATACCTACCAACTGTTTTATTTAACATTATGGAATGCAATAAAGTATTGAGTATTGAGTAATATCGCCATTTAGGAATTCGGTGTTAGTCATTCTTCATTTGTGGCATAGAACTTGCTGTAGTACTTTTTGTATTATGATGTTGCTGTAGTACATTTTGCAGTGCCGCTACATAACTTTACTAGAAAAGATTTTTACAAGTATCTTTAGTCACGTTCACGAAACGACTACTTCATACAAGATGCTTATTTATAGTACATTTTAGCGCTAGTACTGTCAGGCTTCGTCAGACTAGTATGAATATTCAAGTAGAGGAGATCTATTTCTTTTCATTCTTTCAGAATACATGGGCAAAGAAATATAGGTAAAATAATGGTTCAGCTTTATAAAATTGACCACTGTCCGAGTTGCAGTTATCATATCGATTGTTACTAAGTATAAAAATGATGTTTACATTTTTACACGACACTATAATAGTGTTTTATTTCAATACTTACGGGCCTTGTGTCTGATTGTGGTCATCTTGGTCGGGTCCGAAGGTTCGGACGGTCCAGCCTTGTTGACGGCAACCACGCGGAACTGGTACTCGCTGCCTTCTGGTAGACCATCGACCTTGGCTGAGGTCTGTGTTCCAGGTACCTAGGGAATGAGCAAAAGTTATTAGTTAGTCACTAGATTCCAAGGCAAATAAAAAAATAAAATTACTTTATCGCCCGGGAATGGCTTTAAGGCTACGTTCAAACACAGCGTGTAGTCGGCCACCGACTGTGAGAGCTCAGTAAAAAATGTACGAAGAAAATTCTGGCTGCCGTTTGTTTTTTCATACATTTTGAACTTGACGCTCACAGTCTGCGGCTGACTATACGCTGTGTGTGAACACGGCCTAAGTTTGGTGCGATACGATATTTTGCTATGAGCTCAATGTTGTGACTGCCATGTCAGATTCAGATATTTAGAGCCTTATGAACTTCAAAAGAGTCCCGACTTTCACTTTAGCAACAATCTAAAGCAGTCATCGGGATTATCTCAAGTAGTGGTAGCCAGTTAGCATAGCCTTGATAATTCCACCACAGCATGCGACAAGTGTTTTTCTCCTATCGGTCACGGAAAAGAACAAATATATACTACGTTAGAGTCCAAAATTAAACCTAAAACTTGTCACCTTTAGTTCAAAGGTCAATCAAATAAATTAATCCAATGGATATAAATAGTCAGACTTTGTTACTCCTATAAGCCTAACGACAGTGACGACGACGGCCCTTCGGGCTTGCAACACAGATTGCGAGAAATAGTCATAATGCCCAACGGGCGCGGATAACTGTTAAAGGGTTAGCCTATTAAGTTTTTTATTTACCTCAGCAGCATTCTCCCAATCTCCACCCTTAGGCTTCTTCTGTATGATGTACTTGAGCACGGGGGCGCCGCCGTCGTTCTTGGGCGGCTCCCACTTGATCTCCGCGCTCTGGTTGTCGTGGTCAGCCACTTCGACATTACCGGGCTTGTCGGATACCTCTGTTTGGGGAGAATGGTGGTTACAATTGGTTGGTGGAGGAAATAGGGATAAAGGCGACCCTGGGCTGACTGTTTGGTATATAAGTCCCAAAATAACCAAACCCAAGTCGGCTGGAGCAAAGACAATCTCTGCAGATGGGGGTTCGTGGACGGCTCAGACCTCAAGTGCGTATGCGGCGTCTGCCCACAGATAATGGCCCACCTTTTATCTTGCACCACATGCCCTATCACCTGCGCCCTTGATGATTTATTTACTGCATCAGTAAGCGGGGTTCGCGTGGCTGAGTTTTGGGCTAAACATATTTAAACTTTTTGCCATCGATACGATAAGAAGTACAAATCCCAAAATCACTCTTTTTACGAGTCAACTTCGATGATCCCAAAAACATCAACATATTTTGGTGGATAACAAAAATATCGTAGTAATATTACTGCAGACAGTTGCGTTATTTCTGGGAGGTACTAGTGGAAACAATAACGGAATTTCCTGTTGTACACAGACTTAACAGGGCGAACCCTGACATAAAATTGGTTATCCCATTTTTTAAGGTATGGCGTAGAGGCACTTTAAAAATACAAACGCCTGAACTCACAGCACTTTTATAAAGTCTTCAACTTTGACTGAAGGATATCTCTTCATAAAAAGTTACTCACCGAACGGATTCTTAGCGAGGATAGCACGTTCAGCCTCCAGTGGCTCGGAGTCTCCCTCGTCGTTGACGGCTGTCACCCTGAACTTGTACTGGTGGCCAGGTTCCAGACCTGTCACCTCCATCTCCAGGGGCTTCTTGTCGCCGGCAACTCTGTGGGAAAATGGGTGAGATAGAGATGTACTGGAAATAGGAGTAAGCTTTGCTATTGCAGAAGTGAGAACATTAATCGAATAGACCAGGCCCCGTATTCACAAACGCTTAGATTCGATTTCGATTTGGCAAGTCGTATGTCTATCTCGGTCGCTTTGGTAATGCCAAAAAAAGATAGACAAACAACTTGTCGAATCGAAGCGTTTGTGAATACGGGGCCCGGTCTACAGTCGACATAATGGCTTAAGGCAAGTACTGACTGTCGACCACTTTCCAAGCTTATGCCCTTTTTTTTTTTTTTTTTTCCGGATGGGAAATCATCAAATGACCCCCCCCACTCTGGGCGGAGCGGAGGGGAGTGTCAGACTTGTACTGACTAAAACCCATCCATGTTCCTTCTTTGCCCTTTATGTTCCAAGGCCACGGTATCTCTTTCGAACAGTCCCGCAGCCCTGGCAGAAGCTTATGCCCTGAGTTATAAGGTTGAAAATTGGTCGGCCGTCAGTGAGCGCGGATATCCGTGCTCTTATCACGACTTATTTCGATTAGGAGCAGCATATCACAGTGAAGGTAAGTACATGGTTGTCGATGCTTTTCTGAATTGATACACGAACATCAGTCTCCTCCTTTTATTTGCCCATAACCATCAGGCGTGATAATATCTCCTAATTGTTATTTTTGTAGGACAGATTAAAACCTTTTTTTTTTTGAAGAATCGTGAAGAGACGATTTTAGATCCTACGACATATAAAATAAAAGCTAGTCGTATGTAACTCATAAATTATATTAGGTACTGACCTGCCAACCCTGACCCACTTGCCAGTGGCGACATCCATCTTCTCGAGTTCGTACTCCTTGACTGGAACGCCGCCATCGTCTTCTGGTTTCTCCCACTTCACCTTGCAGCCTTCTGCGTGGATGTCTGTCACTTCCAATGGGCCTGGAAAGTTCGTTTTATTAAGATTGAGAACAATGCACTAACTGTCTTTACATGAAATATGAGATCGATCGATATTTCGGACCAACGAGTTATCTGACTACATAAGTTTAAATGCAAAATACCGAGAGAAATGAAATTATGATTCAAATGAAATTGTCTACCTACCTATCGTACAGTCGCCAGCGCATCAAGTTACTAAAAACTGTCAAATTATCTCATTCGATTTTGAACTTAACCGTCAACATTATATAGTTTAAAATCATCTGAAAAAATTTGACAGTTTGTGGTAACTTGATGTGCTGGCGACTGTACAATAAATCAATACACTATACCAGGGTAGGCGAACCAGTGGCACGCGTGCCATTGATGGCACGCGACACAATATTTTGGGCACGTCGCCGATCATAAATTATTAACTTGTAAGTAAGTAATAAAATCGTCAAAAAAGTCGAATTGACTGTACCACCTGAAGAAGCTGGCTCATGCTATTTTAACAATGTTTTCATCTACCTATGCCTGCGAGTCATTATTTTCAGAGATGAATAACATTAAAAACTCGGTTAGAAACCGTTTGACAGATGAATCCAGTTCGGCATGCATTTTGCTAAAAGTAACATCTTACAACCCTAACATAAATTATTTGTCATCTAACCTGCAGCAACAGAAGTCACACTAATTTTACAGTAATTTAATTTATGGGTGTAATAAAAACATTCCAAAATGTACCTTTTTTGTTTACTTTATTTAATAGTTTTGATAGTATTAGTAGTATTTATTATTATTATTTTCCAAATAATCAGAAAGTCAAAATTATTTGATGGCACGTCAATGACCCCATTAAACATTCTTTAGAAAAAATGGCACGTTAATGCATAAAGGTTCGCCTACCCTGCACTATACACTACAATAAAACTAAGTACGAATTTTTTTCTTCCGTACAAATTGGAAGACATTAGATTTATTTATCAACGGCAATATTCTCAAACGCTACTTAATTTTAAATCGCCATTGAGTGTCAGATATTCGATAGAAGGACTTTGAAGAACATCTCAAATTTAAGTGTTACCCCGCCGAGAATCAAAGCCGTAATTTCGCCGTTTTTGCCGTAATCCGTAATTTTTTCGTTTTCCTAGTGTGGGGCAACGTTTTTAAAAAAAAAAGAAAGAAAAAGAAGAAAGAAAGAATTTTTGAGCTACTGGAGAGGTCTTTCTCCAGGACTACCTCTATAGACAGCTGACGATAGAACTTCTAGGTACTATGATAACTCACCCTTAGGCGCGCTAGGCTTGCTCAGCACAGTCAACTCAACGGTCTCCTCATCGAAACCGTTGCAGTTCTCAGCCCGTAGCTTATATTTGCCAGTATCCCGACGCACTGCGTTCACGATCGTGAAGTCGGTGTGGTACTCCTTGTTCTCGATCTTGATGCGTTCTGTGTTCACCAGTTTGATGTTATCGCGCCATGACCTGGAGAGAAGAAAGATGATGAGCAAACTTTTGGTAGATAATGATAGGTTCTACGTTCACTGCTTAACCTTAAGACGAAGAAGGTATACGAATGCTACACGTATGTATCGGTGTTTTTTTAATATAGAGCTTAAGTCACAAATTCAGACACCGAGAAATTTCTCATACTACAGGCAGCTCCAAAAAGATGTAAATACGGACAGGGTATAATTATGTATTTCAAATTCAACAAAAAACAAATGACACATCACTGACATCATGCACGAAATGAAAAGGACAGAAATAAAGTTCGTGTTCTTGTCAATCGTTGCACAAAAAAAACACCCTGTATTTTACACTAATATTATAAAGAAGTAAAGTTTGTAATTTTGGATTTAGGAGGTACCTAATCTTCGTAACTACTGATCCAATTCCAACTTCATTCACTTATGGGAAGCTATATTATCTCAGTGTCATTCCCGTGGAAAATTTTCCAAACATAACGAGAGCGACGCCGCAGTCAAAACCTAGTATTAAAAAAAGGTTCAGAAAGGACCGTGAATACGCATTCCCGGTCCCTTTAAAAAATTGTGCGTTCAAGTAACCCACTTCAATCGCAGGCTTCATTCCATTGCTATGCAATAAGTATCTCGACCTAGGAGACCACCTTCTTGATCGTGGGAACCCAACGCCGCAAGATATAGTAAGTGTTTCTCTTTAAAACTTACCAAGTCGTCTCTGGTGGAGGTTCACCGATGACATCCACAGACCACTTGTGAGTGCGGCCAGCCTTGATGATGACCGATTTGAATGTGCTGCGCTCGATGCGTGGTTTCACTGTTGAACAAATGTGAGAAATGTTAATAAGAGATAAAGAGATCTTGTTACTAAGGAAATGATAAGTATCATTGCGTAGATCTAGACGTTTTACATTCCTGAATTGCCTTGGATGTGATAATAGGTGTTTTTTTATATACAATAACTCTAGGGTAAGAACGAGACCATATCAAAGAATCAACTGGCATATGAATTATTTTTCAATTATATTTTTTTTTGTTTTCATTTTCATACAAAATAATTCGAAAAAGTCATGATTATTAATGTAAAACACCCTTACGTGAAATATGGCAACGTCGCATTTTCTTAGCTTTAAATATGAATAATTGGTTTGAATGAAAATACCTATTCGAAATTCTCAATGAAACTTAAATTTATTAGTCTGGGACTTTTTGTATTATTTTTACTTACAGAATATAACCCTAGAGTTATGGAATATAAAAAAAAAGGTTGTAAAATGTTTTTGCCAGTAGTGTAAAATCTATCTGCATTAACATTCAATTTTTACAATGATCAGGAAATTGAGCATTAACAATCGTGTTGGCAAAAAAATCCTAAATCACCAGTTTTCCAAGCAGCTTAGACACCAGTCTAAAAGACAGAATGTAAAGTCTAAGAAAATTTATTGTTTGGCAAACTGACTTCAAACTAAAATTTTCAGTACTTATATTCAAATAACAACTGTGGTTCGCGTGGCCGAGTTTTGGGCTAAACATATTTGAACTTTTTGCCATCGAAATGCTAAGAAGAAGAATAACAGCTCTCATTCTACTGCCTCGTTGGTCTAGTGATTGCAAGCGTGACTACTGAGCCCTGGGGCCTGGCTGTGTCCTGGGTTCGATACCAAGGTGGACAAAGTGTTGTTGGGTTTTCCATCAGGAAGTTCTCGGTATTAGTCACGGAGTCTGGGTTTGTGCCTGATTGATGACAATAGGCTCACCCCCGTATTACATGTGACTTGAACATAACTGGCGAAATGTGGGTGTACTAATGGGTACACTTCTGTCTAACCCTTCAGGGATTACAGGCGTGATAATATGTTAACTCTCATTCTATGGCAGTTGTATGAAGAGCTGTAACTGGGGCACTGGGCACAGTAACATAGTGTGCCGACTTGAAAACAAATTAATTTCCCCATTTTTACTAATTCATTCTGCTAAAAATGCTGTTAAAATAAAAACGGGAGTTATGTAAGACACCTACAGTTCTTGTGCTTGCAGAGATGGTTGTCGGTTGGCTGTGAAGCTTCACCGACTCCAGCCTTGTTGTGAGCTTTCACACGGAACTGGTACACCATCTTCTCTTTCAGACCCTCAACCTTGAACTCAGTCTTGGTGTCATTTGTCTTTACAACCTGTTGAAGAAAAAGTTTACATGTTGTAGTACTTTTAATACGATAAAGATGGATGCTCAAAGGTTTTGTAACAACTTTGTGATTTAAAAGAGTGTCCATGGAGTCTCTTGCCCGTTCTTCTCCATAGAGATCTACACTTTGAAATGGGCAACTACGGTACTTTTACGG
The DNA here is from genome assembly GCA_963576755.1 of Noctua janthina. Classification (NCBI taxonomy): domain Eukaryota; kingdom Metazoa; phylum Arthropoda; class Insecta; order Lepidoptera; family Noctuidae; genus Noctua; species Noctua janthina. The sequence continues at coordinate 7,924,203 of OY755075.1, read as the reverse complement.
GCTTGCATGCTTTGTGACTGGGACAGTAGCTTCATTTTATTGTTGTCTTTGTTTCGACAATTCATAAGTGCTTGTAACTGGCCTACTTGAAATAAATGCTTTGATTTTAATTGATTTTTTAACCATACTGAGTTATATGGTCATACTGAGAGGTAGTTTACCTTCATTCAGAATAACTTATTGTGTGGGGTCTTATTTTTTTATTTGAATAGTCTCCTACCATTACAAAACGAATTCCTACTTTGATTCGGAAAGTTTAACCTTCAGTGAGGCCAAAAAAAATTAGATTTAGGTATTCTTACTTCAACTAAACATGTACCTAAGAAGATAAATGTAGATTTGTAAGGTAGTAAGCTAAACTAAACATACACGAAGATAAAAAACTTGTGTTTCAACACTTCGTTACATTCATATGAGGAATTTGGATATAATTTTACTTTTCATAATACGTATATTATTTTTATAAGCTTACCTCGATCCAGTCTGGAGAGAACTTGTCCTTCATCTCCACGACGTAACCAAGGATTGGTCTGCCACCGTTGTCTGACGGCGGTTCCCATTGCAAAGTCACCGAAGAGTTGTCGTAATCGGTGATTGTGGGCTTTCCAGGCGCCTTTGGTGGGTCTACAGGAGAAAACCAACATAATATTAATCATTTTGGCAATATTGACAAAGAAACTGACCATCTCTGATAAAGTCAATCCCGGATTGAATAAAGATGAAAGTTTTTATTTGAAAAACACTGGCTTTCTCATAGTATTCCGGAAAATAAACAACGCCGGTCCTGTTGTTTGTAAATAAAAATAAATGACTGTCAAAGTTTAAAAATGGCGGGAGTCAAATTGACGTTTATCGTTACGTTCCGTTTTACATTCTTAAAATGTATTCTCTTTATAGGTGGACTATTAAAATCAAAAAACTATGTTCCTAGAATTGTAAAAGTTTTATTTTTGGTTAGTACCAATAAATTGGAAATTACCATTATCAATTTCTTACCGTAAGGATTCTTGGCGACAATGAAGCCATCAGTCTCCAATGGCTCGGACTCGCCTTCCTTGTTGACGGCGCGCACCCTGAACTTGTACTTGTGGTTTGGAGTAAGACCCTTGACTTGGAACTGTGTAGGTTCTGGGCCGGTTTCACCGCATGGCACCCAGTTTCCAGTATCCATATCCATTTTTTCAAGAGTGTATCCAGTGATATCGGATCCCTGCCAGTCGTCGGGTTTCTGCCATTTGACAGTTGCCTTCTCGGCACGGATGTCCACAACTTCGATCGGGCCATTCGGGCGGTTTGGTTTGTCTAAGAATAAAAATGTTTTATGAGTACAGCCCGGTATTTAGCAAAGAGTTAAGCTGCAGGAATGCAGGGTAACAGGTAAGTGCCCATCACAATTTTACTTTTGAACCATTGAGGACTTCTAAACTGAATTTACAACTTAGCGAAGCCTCTCGCTCAGTTGCTATACTAATTGGGACTCAACAGCCCAGTTTTCAGAGAAAGTGAAGTCTGACTTACCCAAGACAACCACATCGCCAATGCTCTCGCAGCTGCCCGAAGAGTTGGTCAGCACAAGCTTGTACTTTCCACTATCAGCTCTAGCAGTCCTCCTGACAGTCAGCACGGTGTTCCTCTCGTACTTGTCAATGGTGATACGATCACCATCATCGAAGATCTCCTGTGATGGCATGAGGTATTAGTATTGAAGTAAAACAGGGATCGCGTCTGATGCTGTTGCAATTTCGATGATGTTTAGTGTGGTGGCGATGCATTCTAAAATGTTTTGTATGGATTGAATATTTTGTGAATGTGTTTGCCTAGTATTTGACACTATAATGTTAATTATTGCAGGTGAGTTAGACTTTATTGTTCTAGCAATACTTCTCTATCGAGGAATCCCGGTTACTTGTAGCGCTCCAGTCAGTCCAAATTCCCTCAATGATGACTTGTAATTATTATACCTACTTGTTTTTCAGGGTTTGCAAGATCCAGAATTCTGTTTCTTTAGTGGGTAGTGAAAGATATGGGTCGCAGTTGAAATCAAAGCTTCCTTTCCTTTGTCCTCAGTGTCATGTGCTAAATACCTACTTACCCATAATTTAGAACGATTTCTGCGAATTCAAGGACTTACACCTTCACTATACTTTTAATTTTATGGTGTCTGCTTTGTGAATACTCTATCTAAATGTAAAGAAACGTATTAAACACTTTTCAAACACCTTTTTTCGAAAAGAGGTTAATTGTTTCATATTAGTTTAGTTTTTCGACATAGGGGTGTACCTAAATAATTTGTTATAATGCCACAGTGAATTCGTAGTCGTGATTATGAACTGCAGGTTTGTCAAAAGCAAAAAATATGGTGGTGATGTGATGTAATAAAATATGATTGAAATTAGTGATATCAGACGCAATCCAAATAATCTAAAAATAAAGATGTTTTACGTGCAACGGTGCAACATTGCGACACGTTGATAGTGTTAGAATGTTATGTGTTGCCAGCATCCGACGAAATCGTCGAACACTAAGTGTTACCACAGTAAGAAAAGAAGAGAAAAGTGTTCGTGAGAAAATGGTGAAAAAAATCAGTTTGTCCTTGTTGGTTTTTGATTAAACTTATGTAGGTGCGTGCATCTACATAAATTTGGTGCTTTTGAGCCAATCAGAATAATTTCTAGTTAAAATATAGTAACGTTTAGTTACAACATCGAAAGCATAATTTTAAAAGCCAATTACATTGTGTGTTTGTTGTCCAAGTACAATGTAATGTGGTGCTTTTGCGTTGAGGTAGTAAGTTGAAAGAAAAAAAAAACATTTCGAATAAGGAAGGCTTGTCAAAGCATTGTCAAAGCTCATTGTAGTCCCAATCTGTTCAATGAGGTTCAAATTATTTTCGACCAATGACAATGCTTGAAAGTACCTATGCTAGCGCCATTCGTATTACTGTTACCAAAGACCAAACCCATTGATAACACAATAAGGCCTTTTTTCGTTCAACTTAACACCGCACATACAATCTGTTTCAAGTATATTGTATAGTTGTGTTAGCACATATTGTAGAATAAAAATATAGAGAAAAGTGTATGAGCTTATGTTTAGAACATATAAATGCGATACAACATCTAGATCCAACCATCTAACCTTCTCCGTGTACGGCTTGCCGCGTTTCTTTTTTGAGGGAAAAAATAAAAATTTCTGTTAAAAATGGATTCTCCAATACTGGTATGATGACAATGGAAACTTAAAATGGGTCTTAGCGTAGTTAATTCCTTCGTATTTTTCTTCAGGGTCGTCCACTCACATCATCGGTATGTTAGGCACTAGCCGACTAAGTAAATAAGACACCTGCCGTCATCCGCAAAAAAATCACGGATCAAATGTTTCAAAGTTACTTTACAGGTGATTTGGGCTAGAAATGATACCGTATCTTACACTTGTAGTTCGTCAGTTGGACGACAGTGATGGAAATACCACTTAATCAAAGTACATGTTAAATTACATTTACAGGTCTTGGCCTAAGACGAGCAGATGTCTGTTAAAACTATGGTGAATAGCGGGCCGAAGGCCTCATTCTACCCCGCAAGTGGCCAAAGATCTGCTATGTAGATTAGGTCATCCGATGCCTCTTCAAGGGCTTCAAAATCCTTCATTGTTTTACAAATAATCCTTCATGAGGTTATTATGATAGACTATGGTCTTCTAACTTTGTATAACAATGAAACTGAACAAATACAATAAATAAACAACATTTACCTCTTCACCCTTCATCCATTTGACCGTGGGTTCGGGTTCACCACCGTACTTGATGTCGAAGGTGATGACCTGGCCCTTCTTGATGATCATGCTCTGGAGACCCTCGCCAACGATGTATGGCTTGACTATAATTAAAACAAATTTTCAATTGCTTTGTCGAAGAGTGTGGCCACAGAGGCTTGGGAATGTAAGACCAGCCCGCCCTACTATACTGAACAACTGCAACTTTTGAAAACCAGATACAGCTGTGGACCACGGAATAAGAAAATACACGTGGCTACCAACAGAAAAACGCCGAGGCAACGATGGAAAGTAGACTAAGTTTTTTGAGTAAATTTAAATTTTATTTCAAAAATGAAACGGGGTAAGGTCATCCCAAATTGTCTAAAAAACTTACTAAAACCACGTTCGTTAACTAATTAATTTCAACTAGATGATTGATAGTTGTCGTTATAACCATCTTGTAGTATCTGTGGATTTATTTTTCAGTTAATTAATGTGGCTTTCTTTCGTGGTCAGGTCTCCAGACATTTTGACTAAATAAATGATTAAGTCTCAGTGCACTTACCGAATCTGCACTTAGCAACAATCGGCTTAGTAGCATCACTAGGCTCTCCAGGTCCAGCCTTGTTGATGGCGCGGACCCTGAACTCATAGGTGCAGCCTTCCTTGAGGCCATCCTGAGTGGCTGCTAAGCAGTCACCAGGCACCTCCTTACCGGTCACCCAGTCCTTGCCGAACTTCTCCTGTGAACGGGAATGGAGTTTTAAACATTAAGGCAAGTAAAACACTTATAGAGAAAATATTAAGCCTTCGGTTATTCTATTTATGGAGAAGTATGAAAGAATAAATATGTTGCACCAACCCTAAATAAAAGTCAGTAGAAAGAGTGACATTAAATCTATAGTGAAAGATTCTAAGCCTTTATGAATAGTTTTTTACCTTGTATTCGATGACGTATCCAGTAATTGGCGCACCGCCATCGTTGTCAGGCTTCTGCCATTTGAGGTCTGCACGGTCCTTGTTCCAGTCGCTAAGTTCCACATTCTTGGGCTTCGATGGTTCGTCTAAAATATTAATACATATTTAAATTTACGTGTTGTAAGGCCAGAAATGGAGATCTTAGCAGAGGATGCTCGAATAAGATTGATGTAAGTAAAATAATTTGGTTCCTTACCCCATGGGTCCTTAGCCAGCACAGGCTTGCCGAAAAGACCAGGTTCACTGGAACCGATCTTGTTAACAGCACGAATCCTGAACTTGTAAGTCTTCTTTGGAATAAGGTCTTCAACCTTGTACTTCAGCGGCTGGCCAGCTGCCACCTCCGCCACGTTATCCCATCCTGCTTTGAGAGACATATCCTGGAAGAGAAAACATTTTATTTAGCACCGTGGCCAGCGTTACAAATGTTAGTATTTGTTACGATTGTTGTGTTACATCCTATAGCTAAGTAAATACCTCCCATTTGCCTTTTCTTTGCGAATTTCGGCTATCTATCCAGCAAGCCTACCCAGAACAAATATCTGTGTATTTTTTTTATCAAAACTGTGCCTTACCTGTCTCTCAATAACATATTTGACGATTGGTGAACCACCATCGTCCTGTGGAGTCTTCCAGGCCACCACACAAGATGTCTGGAACACCTCCGTGACTGCCACGTCCTGTGGCGCAGACGGAACACTCTGCATGGTAATGCTGACATCCTTCGAGTCTTCGCCCTGGGCGTTGGCTAGCTTGATCGTATATTTGCCAGATGCTTCCCTGCTTGGCTTCTTGATCTTGAATAGAATCTTTTCTTGCTCAACTACTGCCTCGACTTCTTTGGCGGGCAGTGCTTTACCGTCCTTCCATAGTTTAGCTTCAATTGGTGTTTGACGGGTGCCGGTAACTGGAATAACAGTTGGTATTATTGAACATGTTTCATGTATAAATACGACCATCTCTAAATGAAATTTTGCAATACGGTTTAATACTGGTCTTTTAGAACTTACTTTTATAAGGCACCTCAATGACGAAAGGCCTGTCATGGGGTCCGCAGAACTCGTCCGGACAATCAATAGTAGGCTTGGACTCGCCCTTCTTGACAGTCAGCTTGCAAGATGAGGTCAACTTGCCAGACTCGCAGAGGATCTCGCCATCATCTTCCATCTCCAACTTGTTGAAAATGAGCTGGTGTTTACCACCGCCCAGGTTCTTGATTTCAATCCTGATGAAGACGAAGTTTATGTAAGTTCAATATAGCCTATACTGATTTGGGAGTTTGAGAGCAAAAGAACCACTCCGTAATAAATAAATAATCCCTAATAAATAAAATGAAATCACCGAATTTTCACGGGACAGAAAACAAGCTAGGAAGTAGTAAAAATACTTCCCGCAAAAATGTACCTGTCAACTAAGATTGGCTATTATACTTTGCAGGAAGTATTCTTCTTAGTAGTTCTTATTTCTTACAGAAGGTATTCGTAGAAGGGCAAAATAATAAAACTCACCTTTCATTAGGTACAATAGGCTGTCCATTGAAAGACCAAACTGCTTCAGCAGTCTGGTCCTGCAATTCTACTTCTAGGACAACCTTGTCCCTTTCAATTGCCTCGGTATCCTTCAACTTCTTGTTGAAGCGATTCGAGTCTGAAAGACAAAACACCATTTTAGATAACTCGAACAATCCAACGTACATAGTGCCTACATCGCGACGAAGTAAACGACTGTTCCGGTCTAGAACCATTTTAGGAATATTTAGACACTAGATGAATTGCTAGATAAAGTTTAGGTCTAGTTATCTCAGACAATAGATGATTAAAAACAAGCCCATTTCTTGTATTTGGCATTCATGTAGACTAAGGAAGGATGTGTCACCATAATACTCCATAACGGTAATTAATTTGTAGGCAACGCCTTTAAATCCCTCTTCCTGGTATATTCGTCCAACAAATGACAGACTTTACTGTTATAGGTTCTAAATCTTGCAATGATAAGGCCGTGTTTCTGGATAGGTAAGTATAGATTGGTATAAACTAGAAAGATCAAGCTAGGAATTATCTGCCACAAATTATTATACTAACTAGACTTATTCGTCTTCAGTGAAACAGACCATGTACGTAATGATGCAAAATGAGACGGTAATAAAGGTGAGGAGAAAATAACTATAGGTTTTTCTGATGACGATGAACATTATTTGCTTTGTACTCGTAAGAAACTTACAATTGACAATCAATTCGCAAGCGGTCTCATCGGCGTTACTGACGCACTTGAACATGCCAGCGTCAGTGACCTTGGCGTCCTTGATCACTACCTTACGCTTACGACCTTCCTTCACGATCGTGATGCGCTTGTCTACCTTCAATGGTTCGTCGTTCTTGAACCTGTTGAAAGAATTACATTAAAAATTTGGAAAATACTTGACATTTTCAAATTTTTGAGTAAGTAGGAAAAATATTAAGATTTTTCTCCCATTTTTCGAGAAATTATGTAGGTACTGTGTTTTGGAAATTGATTAAACATTCCGTCAATCTATGGATCCTTGACTGTTCGTTTTAAAACGTATGATTTTTCATCTTCTATATTGACGTTCAAGCACTAAATAAATTCAAGTTCGTTACCATTTCACGTCACCACCAGCATCGTCCAATTCACAGAGTAGCGTGATGGTATCTTTCTCAATTGCTTGCTGCGATTTGAGCACCTTCGTGAACTTGTATGGGTATTCTGAAAGAGATGACCATTCGTCAATAACAACATCATCATTTTAAATTACATGTTACAGTTCAGAAAATAAAGTTGTATTTGACTTACCCACAATCTTCACATCAGTCTCAGTCTTGTCAGGCTGCTTCTCGATCTTACAAGTGTATTTGCCAGCATCTTCGAACTTACAGTTCTTGATGAGTAGCCTACAGACTCCTGACAAGTCCTTAGAGATCTGGAATATATCACCATCCTCTAGTTTCTCTTCTCCCTTCCACCAGGAAACGATGGCAAGGCTGTTGGAGACAGTACATTCCAGGACGCATTCGTGTTTCGTGTAACCACTTGTGGTCTTCTTCAGTGGTTTGGTGAAGGTATATGTCGGGTCAGGTTCGTCAACTTGCAAGAAGGCAGTGCAAGTGATGCCGCCAATTTCAACGGTAATTTTACCGGTGTCTTCGACCTTCGGGGTCATGATGATCAGTTTGTAGGAGTCTCCTTCATTTGTCATCTTGTATTTAGATCCGGGGAATAGTTCCTATAAAAATTTTCGTGGGTATTTGAATTTGTAGCTCTGCAGTTGAAACAATAGATTAGCGATGAACTGTATTTGAAACTATGCTACTTACATCTTTACGGAAGAACCACTTCGGCTTCGCATTTGGTTTAGTAAAGATGGCTTCGAATGTAACCTTCTTATCCTTGCCTTCCTTCGCGAATTGATCTACGAGAGGCTTCAAGAACGATTCTTGTTTCTGAAAACAACGTCCGTTGGACATAAATATACCTGTTCCTACACGAGACGGGAAAGTGCATAACACAAAAATGTGCTCTTCATACAAAAGCTTTGGGTGCTGACCATCAAGAAACCTCCTTCTCACCGCTGTCAATGTCTCGAGCGAACAGTAACTCAAGTGCAAAAAAATCAACGAAAACAACTGAACTCGTTTGTAGTATCCGAGGCGTTAGAATCGTCAGCCATTCGTTCATCATCGCCACCCACACAACCATGTGAACTCCATGCTATTGTACAGAAATTGGAATTTCTATAGTTTTCTTTTAATAAAATGTGCAAAAGTGGGCGTGATTTTATTTATACGTTTATCTTAATTTAAGTAATATACATTTGACCGAACAAAAATGATGAATTTTGTGTGAGGAATTAAATCTTTTTTGTCAATGGAAATAAGAGCGAATGTATTCATCATTTTTGAAAGGATTTCATTTATACTGGAACATTGAAGTCACTGTGCATAGAATATTGAACCGGTGCGCTGTGCTGCTAGTAAAATATCGATGAAGGTGTGCACAGAAGAATTGCTTAAGAAGAGAATAGAAGAATAGAGTACCAAAGATGTGCTGGACTGACTAGTCGGTGACCACGATGCTGATGATCAAATAATCTGAAAAAATCATTGAAATGTTCCTGCACGAATATCTGCTAAGTTTATACTTAAAGCCGAAATATTTAATACAACAGGAAGAGTTGGTTATTTGTAACACATAAAGAAGATTGGCAAGTAGTAACAGTTTGTATTTACATCATTCACAAGCTTGAGAAAAGACTGAGAATGTTAAATCTGGTTGCTGTTTTAAAAATCGAAGAAATTAATTGAATAGTCATTTATTCAAGTTTTAGTTTTAATTATGTTCAACAGTGTATAGCAGACATTAATGCAAGACTTTCTGTAATAATTCAACCAGATTATGCGATCATACAGATATCCGTGGAACACAATGCTGTGCGACAAATAATTTGCATTTTGTGATATTACACTTCAAGATGCATTGTGTCTATTGACGTTGCTGTCAAACCTCGTCTCTTTTGAACGAGTGTAGCACCGGCCAATCCGGGATCAGTTCAGCCAGTGACGGTCTTCTATTATGGGATCTCTATAAAATATCCATTTATTCTTAGTGATTTATCTTACTATGATACTTCGCGAAAAGGGATGATCAAGGACTCTTAAAAATTGAAGTAGTTTGTCCTATATCAAATGTACTAAAGATACATACAAAAATACAAAGTGCTGATTACAATATAGCCATATGCCACAAACATTATAATCAACATAATTTAAAAAATTCCAACATCTGCGAAACACCGGATGCATCAGCTGAAATTAATGAAGTAAATAATGAGGGATATAATTATTTTGATAATAATGACGTGATAGAAGCTCTTCAATCCGACGTCAATATAGACCTGCAATTTAACATAGTGGACACCAATTCAAAAGTAACAATAGTCATCAAATTCATTCCACTTACATTGCCTGAAAGTCATGTTCAAGTTATAGAAACATGAAGTGGTGATACAAAAACCCTTTGTTAATTTAAAATTCAATTTAATGCATTTGTTTATTTATATCGCTCTGTAACTACTGACTTCAACTTTTAAATATTTATTTCCATCTCTTTTGCAATTTACGTTATCATAATCTTGAATTTCTTAGTTATTTTTTCTTCTTCTTTGGTATGTGTTTCAATCATTTGTATTGTTGGAGTCAGTTATTTCAGAGGTGTCATTTTAGTTTAGTTATTTTATCATTCGTGTTTTTAATCTCAATCCTTATTTAGAAGTTCCTTTCTGACCATTTGAAACACGTTTTTACCAACACCAACAACAGCTGTGCTTAAGTTTTTACTTTCATCAATATCATGATTGTTAATATTAGAAGATTTCAAATGATCAAAAAATCCCTTTTATTTTAGATTTTTGTTTATCTTTCCTTTTTATCGAACCTTTATTTTGACAGCCTCCATCAATTCGGGCCAATCAGGTATCATTTCAGGCAGAGACATTCGTCTCCTAATGTCATAGATACCCTAGAATTTTAATAGTTATGTTACTAAAGAATAGCAGAATCGAGAATTAACTTGAAATTGATATCAAGCTTTATTATTAGAAAGCCTTATGAAAGATGATTGAACAGTGAGTTAGATAAAATTATGTTTTTAGTTATGTAATAAATATGTTTTAATTCTGCGTTGCTTACATAACGGGATCCGCCGCGGACAATAAACCAAGGGAAAATTTTGCTAAAGTGCCATCCAGCCATTATTTCGCTTTATTTAATATTTGTAGTAGGTTTCTACGGAACTTTTATGTAAACAATTCATTCAAATTGACATAATTTTGACTTCTCGATTTGTTTTTATTTTATGAATATTATAACCTCTTTTTAAATGCATGCTTAGACCTTATTTAGAACGTGTATTTATTTCGTCGCAAACATCGATTGGTTTCGATGGTTAATAAATCCAACAATAGAATGTGAGCTTATACCGCTCCCTAGATATTTTTATGCCCAAAGTTTTGTATTTAAAATTATATAAAAAGCCGAAATAAAATGAATCTCATACGAAGATTTTCTATAAAGAAGTAAACACTGATAAATTAACTTTAGTTAGTAAGTACTTCGTAATATAAAAAGAGAAACTGGAAATGTAAGATGGAATGAACGATGATGCTATAGTTTAAAATACTGATGACCTTGACCCAGTTCCAGTTTAAGGATGATCTCCTTTCAGCTGGGAATCTACCCATCTCGACTCCTTCAGAAACGACCACTATGAAGCCGTCGTCCTCGAAATATCCAGTTTCTAAACCCTAAGAATTAAATGTCATGATGCATAGTGATAAAAGATAATTAAAAGTATTAGAACATTAACATACTAAAAAACTCTGCTCAGTTAACATTATTAGATAACTCAAAACAGAGTTTTACAACGTATTTTAAATGAAGCTCTTGTTGGAATATCTTTTTGCAATTGAAGAACACAGTTTTACGGCTAATGCAACCGGTGAACCGAATGTATCATCGAAAAACATGTAAAGAATGGCTATAGTAAGTATATTTATTTCTGAATAAGCGTTAAAGATATTGTGAGGGATCAAATTCATTCAGTTGCATCAAGATATTCCAGTTAATATTATGCTCATGGAAGCTGACTAAAACTTATATTTTTTTAATATCATGTCATGCTATTCGATATTCTACCTGAAAGCATTGGTTTCATTGCGTAGAATATACAATATCTTTCATTTGTTATTCACAAGATTACGAAACATAAAATATTAAAAATATTTGGCAGTTCCTTGAACTTCATAAATTTCAATGTATAATTAGCCCGATGGAGTTGTCTACTCATTTAGAAATTGTAGTTTTAAATAGACTGCAAGACAATGTAGACAACAAATTAGTGCTTATTTTAATCTTGATACAAGCGTTAATAAATATCTCTGATATTTCTATTCTTAGAACAGTCTAAAGATCTAATTCTAATCTGCATGGCCTTGTGTCATTGTTTTTATATTCAGTTTTATTTATATCATCATTTTATATAGCGTTTATATCACCATCTTCTATAGTCCAAACAGTGTTGATTGGTGTGTGAAAATCATCAATATCTGTTGTGTTTTTGAAAAGAAGATACACCTTACCTTTTCCACTTTCTTCAAGGGTGGAATTGGCTTCTCTGTCTCCTTGAGGTCTCCCCAGTCGGGGTCGTCTTTCTTTTCACCCCATTTGGCGTACTTCCTCTTCTTGAGCATAGCACGGAAGTCCATGCCGCTGGAGTCTGTAGGAACACCATTGTTATTTATGTGACTCTAGATGGCAATGACAATACCCTTGATATCTCGTTGACGCGAATTATGCCACATATTGGAGTACATAATCTATAGCATAGCACGGAAGTCCATGCCGCTGGAGTCTGTAGGAACATCATTGTTATTTATGTGACTCTAGATGGCAATGACAATACCCTTGATATCGTTGACGCGAATTATGGACTACAATATAACAAAACTGCGCCACATATTGGAGTACATAATCTATCAATCTTGCTATTTCGCAAGCATTTGTTGGAAAAGATAAGAATACATCATAAGTAGGTGTTTCTTTTTCAGACTTACCGGATACGTAAAGCTGCATCTCAGCCGAATCCTCTCCATGGATGTTGCTGACCACAACCTTGTATTTGCCCTCATCATTGGGTTTGACCTTCCTCATGCAGAGGGTGATGAGACCAGTTTCACCATCGGTGATAAACTTGAAACGGCCTCCTTCGATGATCTCTCCCACGCCCTTGTAGAACTTGAATGTGGGCGCTGGGTTACCCTCCACTTGCACCGTGAGGTAGCCAGTTTGATCTAGTTATTGGAGAAAATATGACGTTAGATACAACATTCTCTATACAAATAAATAAGACTGAAGTGTCCATTTGTAATATCAAAATAACAGCTTTTTACTGGACGCGGATGAAAATATATAAGGCACTTATAACAAAAACACATATTTTTCCTTTTTTGTCTGTCTGCCTGTCTTTCTGTCTGTTTGTTCCGGCTAATCTGCGAAATGGCTGGACTGATTTTACTGGCAGATAGCTGATAATATAATTTCTAAACATTTAAACCATTGGAATTGTTAAGAAAATCCGATTCAAAAAGAGAAGTAATATTTTTTTTTCATATTTTCACGCTAACGAAGGTCGCGGGCAATAGCTAGTACCCAATAAACTAATAACAGGGCAAACCTGCTTGTTATACAAAGATCACCATTTTTATTTTCAGCTAATACAGTTGCCGGGATTTGTGCCCCATTGATAGCAATAGGCTCGCCCTCTAATACTTTTGACTTAAACATAACTGGCGAAATGTGAATGTACACTTAGGCACACCTCTGCCTTCGGGGATTACAGGCGTGTAAGCCTATAATATTAGAAAACTATGACAAATAAGTGTACAAGACTTTATTGATTTATATTAAAATCTCCAAGTGACCAGCTTCTATTGTTACCCGTAGAGTAAATTAACCAATTCTGGACCTTTAAAAATTGGTTAAAATTTCAAGTTTTATCAAATGCTAAAGACACCTATCTATGTCAGTAGGTAAGATATCTCACCTTCAACAGCAGAGTAACTCTCCTGCACATCAACGATGACAGGAGGTCCTCCAGTACCAATAGGCTTGAGAGGCACCGACGGCTTGTTGATGAGGTCTTCAAGATCCTGCACCGAAGGTCTTCTTGCGTCGCCGGATTTTCGTCGCTATATCATCAGTAACATGTGAGTCATTTTCGTCTTGTAAGAATTTGTGACTGGGGTTAATCACTTTGAAATCAACAAATAAATATTGTAGAGCAAATGGACCTTGGATATTTAATGAAAGAAAAAAAAATGGAAGAAGATGTATCAAGTATGCTTCAAGTGAAATTCCAGACAGTGTTGAACTATTCGATTAAAGAGATGGCCCATTTACTATACTTGTTCTGAAAGTAGTTAACATAAAAGACATTAAGGGAGCATTATAAACAATGATAAGTTAAACTTCCTCATATTCATATGTAGTAAAGTCATTGAAGGAATATTTAGGAGACATTTATATTCATCATCAGTTTCACCATACATCAATTTGTTTCGCCGATAAACTGGAAGATGTTTTTTTAAATTAGTCGTCTAGAGCCTGACGACGGGAGAATAAATCAACGTTATCGTATAAAAAATGTAGTTGAAGATTCTCAAAATAATGTAAATTCTGATGGTGAAACTAATGATAAACTAGACTTACTCAATCAAAGGTCATTAAAACGTTCCCAAAAAGTTGTTGCAGTCCAATATAGATTGAAAAATGACTCGGTTGGTAACTACTTGGTAAATTGGATGATACATTAGAGTGTTATGACAGCTGTACTGCGTTATGAGCGTTAGCCAAATGACCTGACAATACTGGACTTCCTGACAAATGTACCACAAGTGTACCCTTACATATCTTCACGCTTTCCTGTACATGAACAGTAAAAGTAGAACATAATCTTTTCCTCAATAGAATTTGATTGAGTTATTGCTATAGGTTTTGAACAAAATTAATTGTTATTATCCTTGTGTTGATCTTCCTGATAAGAAGTGTGCCAAAATCATCATCTACGTCATCTGACTGATGTGATTAATAAGATGGGTGATACAGAAAACAATGTAGGTCGTGGACATGACATACCATCACGTTTACAATCTTATAAGGTAGTAAGGGTGAGACTATTGACATACTAGAAGCTGCTACTGAGAAAGTAATGAACGAAACTGAGATGTTCATAATGGACAAACACAAATTTGGCCAGAGATAGATCGCAGGATCACCGGCAACAATTTGGGGACAATATGAAGCATGTCGAACAGCAAAAGGACGTGGAAGCGCCTGAATTGCCATTTCAAACTTAGATCGGGGTCAATGAAATTAATTATTCCATTCCAGAAATAATGACTCTCTTACTTCATTAATGATTACAAAAGTCATTGTATAATATTAATCAGTTATCTAGCTGAAAGATATATTGCTTACGCAATACAGTGTTTGCTTAGCTAAAATGGACGCAAGTAGGCGTTAAATTATGAATTTCTTGGAATGTATTTTGATTTAAATGAAATAATTAACAGGTGTATCGTAATATATGATTGATGACCACATTAGTGGAGCTTCATAATTCATAATTGTCTCAAAATAATCTTAAACCGATGGATTTTGTGAAGCACAGTTAATGTTAGAATCTGAAATAGTGAATCAAGTTTTTGAAACTGTGTCAAAGTCCAAGGATTTTGTCGTCATTGGAGAAATAAAGCACACTGTAGCTAGAAAATAAAATAGAAAAACGGATTTAGAACTCTTCACTGAAATTTTCAATGACCTCTGATTTTTCCGGGACATGTAATACATAGAACAAAAGCAGTTTGATACTTACCGGGTCACCCTTAGGGCCGGGTTTAGGTAAGGTAGCAACCGGTTTCTTAGCAACCGCTGCCATTGTTAATCACATATAATCACTTTGATGCCACAAAACAATCGAATCTCTCGAAATTATATGTATTAAACTTAAAAAGTTTATAACTGCATCACACTATATCACAGTCTCATCTTTTTCCTACACATCATTATCTTTAACACTTAAAACTATCTTCAAAAGAATTAAAAGTTTCAAAAGTTCTCTCCTTGCATTCCGATCATCCATAATTATGAAAAAAGCTTCTAATTAAATGCTATTAAATTATTGTTGATATTATATTTACTTCCTAAGTGTTACACCTTGTTTTTACTATTTTTTGTTGTTTTATTTTGGAGTCGTTTACTGAAATTTCGATTTGGGGCAGTTCGTTAGTCGTTCCATGCAAAAATGGGCGCGAATGTCAAAAGACTGAAGAAGGGGTCGTGTAGACATGGTCGCCTGGCAATGGTGGGGCGCGGGGGCGGGTGGGCGGCTATTTGTGCACAGCACAAATCAGCAGACCAATACAATTAATTATCAGATTAAGGTGAGCCATCCGTGCAGCATGTTCTTGAACGTTGTTGCTAATATATGCGTGAAGTTATCACCGACTGAGATGCACCATGTTCCCACAGACGCTTGGCTTTCAACCGAGGAAGCTCTCAGTTTCGGTTCAATGATTAATTATCCGCATTTTATTTCAAATTGACACCTGTAATTAAGGTCAATGGGGTTTTGTTGACCTACTGTGGATGATTCGAACTCCTGCCTTGGCTATTATAGTTGCAGAGACCGCGGTGCATGACGTCGGTCAATATTAAAACAATCAGTTGGGTGTCACAGCCAAACAACAGTTGTCTCGAGGAGACAAAGTGTGTGCGCGTGTTTGTCTAGATTAATAAATAATGCTAGATTGAGGGGTTGCGCAAGAAGATCGAAAGATTGATTGGCACCCTGGTATTAATGCATTCTGTTCACATGATTGCCATAGTTGGCAAGTTAGTTAGTGTCGAGAGCGCCTGCATTGCTGTCGAGCCGACAAATTTTGAATACAGGGATTTTAATGTTACCTGCTGACTTGCTCTTGTCAACTCGTGCTGTGTATGCCTTTTTTCGCGAGCTTCAATTGCAGTACAAATGGGTATGTCTATATCGTGCACATATATCTATTCCTATATAATATATTCAACAGTTATAGTGGATGCTAATGAAGATGGATAATTTCAAGCATGTTTCGATAAAAACAATGGCTGCATGATAAGAAATTTCGAGAGAGACAGTATTGAACTTGTCTATGTCAAGATTAATTTGAGGAACTAACTGCCAAATATTTTGGCATCATCACCATTGCCAAATTTTTCTGAAGGAGCGGTTCTGTCTCAGGCCACTATTGAGCCGCCCGTGGTCTTCCCACGCGCATTTTAGTTATTTCCTATTCGACCATAATGTCAATCAAAGATTCGCTTTATTCCTATTTGTGGACCGTCCTTGTTTTTATTTATATCCATTTTAATTATATTCGATGTCGTAAACAGTGCTGTTGTTATCTAATCCACTAACTTTATCATTAGATATTTTTCTTTTTTCATGTTTAGTTTTCGATCATGAAATGTTCTGTACTTTCTTAGGTTAGCATCCCTACCAAGTATTACTTATGTTGCTATAGTAATCAAAACTTTATTTAGTCCATACACTATTTCAGACTTCACAACGCCATCTAGCCAAACTTCATCTGGATATTTTTTTGTCCTCGCTATCAACAACTATACCAAATGTTTATTTAAAAGCTTTAATGTATATTGTCATTACATTGCCACTATTATAATTTACAGTTCAATTAAGGCAATCAATCTTTCGCATTCCATTTTAGGTGTCAACATTACTCGCACTAATCAATACATCGAGAAGTATTTATCTTTTTAACAATACGCGACGGACATAACTCAGTTGTGCTGGCAACTTGAGGCAGTTAGGGGTGAGAACGTTTCAAGAACAGTGGTTTCGGTCTTGGCCTAATTACAGTAGTCATATTTATACTAATAACTATCAATCATAACCGCGGTAACGTTCTCTTGGCATGCGACGCATTGTGATCAGTTTGTTTCATTAAACGCGCCTGCGCCATCTTCTTTCACACTGTCATCAGTAGCAGGTGCGTTTTCTTTATTAATTACTTTAGTTTCAGTTTCTTTTGGAGCTTCGTTAACTTCTTTAATATTTAAGGCTTGATTTATTTCGTTGATTATAATCATTTTTACTGCCACTTCCGAAAAAGATTCATTGTTAAAAAGATAGATTTTGTATTTAATTATCGTCTTGACATTGTTATATTGTATTACTAGTTACCCACTGTCTATACTTTGAAAACTTTCCAGAAAATATTGCTTTTCTCAATCCAACATACTCAGCTCACCTGCACTACTCTATTCGTTACTATCAACTTCTTTATTGTCAATAATCTTGACATTGTTAATTGTATTGATAGGTACTGTCTACCTCTAGCTTTTTAAACGACCCCTACGCCGTCTTATTTCACATTGTGGCTAGGAATAAGTGCGTTTTGCTTATTAATTAGGTACTTCTGTTTATGTTTATTTTGGACCTTTATTTACTTCTTTAATGTTTTTAGCTTGATCTATTTCGATAAATTCAATTGCATCTTCGAAAATGACTAATAATATTGTTATGAAGATTGGTACATTTAATGAGTATCTTGAAATTTTTAATGTAATCTTAGAAAACTTTCTAGAAAATTTCACATATCCCGGTCTAATATACTTTTATTGTATTGATAGGTACTGTCCATAGCAGTAGCGAAGTGTCAATTTTTGTAAGATACCTCTTAGCCGGAGTACATATCTTTAATGTGATTATGTTACTTGTCTATAGAATACTGACTATGCCATTTTTCAAAAGGAAGCCGGTAGGAATCGAGTTCTGAAACCTTCGCCACTGGTCTATTGTATAATCTTAGAAATTATTTAGAAAATTTATTTTATCTCGGTCTAACATACCCAACCCACGTGCATAACTTCATTGATTGCTTCCTGACATTTTTAATTGGGTACAGTCTAAGTTTAGAAAAGTTTCTAGAAAATTTCACCAATCCCGGTCTTACATTCCCAACCCACCTGCACAGCTCCACATTGGAACTTAGATGTTGTAAACGTGTCAAGAGTTAATGCATTTCCTATCTTTCCATGAGTCACAAAGTTGACATTATTATCGCCTTATTTGCGTCATAGAAACATAAATGTTGGCTCCAAATGAAATTCATTAGTAATTATAGAATCTTTGTTTAGCTTCCGTTTCTATGTCTATACTCATATTGTAAAGAAGTATGTATGTGTGTTTTTATAGGAAGCTATCTTTAAAACTACTGATCCGATTTTAAAAGTTCGTTTACTAATGGGAAGCTACATTATTCCCGAGTGTGACAGGCTATATTAGAGAAAAAAAACGGACGTGTCCATTGGATAATTCCAACCGTAATGCGAGTGAAGACGCATGGTTACAATAATAATTTTCGTTTGTATTATTAGAGACAGTGTTTTGCGAGTGCTTTCAAATAATTTAAATAGTTAAAGACATTTTGTGGCATCTTTATAATGATTACTACAAGTAACATCTATGATTGAGTTTATTTGAATTATAAAATATTCAAAAATTGGAAATAATTTAGGTAGTATTTCAAGGTCGTCATAGATATTACTTTTAAACAATGTGATACATAAAATTAAACACTGTTATTGGGTGCTTAAGCTATAAATTGAATTGTTGCATGCATTTCACAATAACGCAATAAATTTCTTTGCTGCACGCTATTAATGTTGGCTTTTATTATTACGTTAAATTGAATAAAGTTATCAATTTATTTGTTATTTACTTGTGCGTGCGGTGTTGTATATGCATTATTATTTCATTATGATTAGGAGTTAATAAACACAGTTTTATCGACACCCATAAATAAAATGGCCTTTACTAAAATACGTCTATATTTTATTACAAGCCATTTATTTATACAGTACGGTAAATTTAGTGTTCTTGATTTAAAGTTGGATTTTAATAGGATTCGTGCATAGATTTTAAGTGTCGTCATAATTACGTGTTTACTGCTAATTAGATGTTTAATATAATGTTAAAATGACAAGGTATTAGTAGCACTGGTTCTATTTTATTTACAAAACATAAATACGGTTTTCGGAATCGAAATGTAACATAAAATAATGATGTTTTTCTTCTATGCCTCGTTTTTCGACGCACAGAGTTTTTATTTACGACGGAAATGAAATTATTCACTTGGAAATTAATCACTTTGAAAATATCTATGTTAGCCACGTGTCTATTTTCTTCTATAACATGTATATAATCTAAACAGATAGTTTTCCACACATTATATACCTCTTCGGAGATGAACTCTCCCGGCCTGGCGCGTTTCTTTTTTGAAAAAAAAGTATAAGTTTTAGTAAGACATTCTCTGTTAAAATGTGCTCATAGATAAAATTCTGTACAGATAGATATTGAGTGCTTAAAAGTTAATAATTGTGTGTTTTGTGTGTGTGTCAGATGTAGTAGTGTCAAAATGTGAACGTGTTAATGTGTAGTGTGAATGTGTCTGTGCATAATTTTATTATAGATTATTTCTTATTATAATTAGTTTTTCCCACTAATTTGAGAATTATATTTTCGAAGCATTTACATGTTCCGCGTACATTCGTTAATGCGAGTCAGTAAAGTATTGTTTTAATACATTTGTAGCTCGTCACAGTGATAGTAATATGTATAATGCATTTAGAAAATGGTTAGTGGAAAACTAAAAATAAAATTAGGTGTTTGGAAACTGAATAAAGCCATTCTAAAAGTAAAACTAACAAGCTAGTTGATGAAGGAAACGAACTTTTCAAATAGTAATTTGTAATAGTTAAAGGTAAATTAAGGGCGGTCAAATCTGTGCGTGCAAATTGTGGACTGGCTGCGGACAATGACAGATACTTTAGTAAATTTTCTGTCAAAGTACGGTGTCAGTTTGTCCGTACTGGTTCGACCGCACCATAATACAGCCAATTTAAAATAAAGGAATGTAGAAAAGAGATTTTAAGATGATTGATCTGAAATAAATAGTAGAAATTCTAATTCTGATTTCGCTTGCTCAAATTCTTTGAGTAATGATTTAAGAGTTTATGGAATTTACTCATTTCCCTCATCAACAAAAACGGTCAAACCCAGCGATGCTCTGTCACATCGTAAACCCGCTGGTCGGCAAAGCGGTAACTAGATCTAATTCTAAATAGAACATCTAAAAAGAAAAAGATATGTAAAAGAGTTCGGACATTGTAAAGATTGCAACTAAAGATTTCTAAAGGGTCTAAAAGTAGCTCTTTTGGATGCTACTGAAGACGCAGCTTTTTGAAAAGCGGTAAACAATGTAGTGAGGGGTAATGAATGGAAGATTGTGTTTTTGAATTTTTGTTTTCTTTTTCAAAAACCAATTATTCGCTTCGACTTGTGTGGTCAAGCGTGTGTTTGTGGGGAATGGGGAAATATGATCCAATGTCATTATAAAAAACTATTATGTGGTAAAAAACTAATTATCACAGTAATATCTTCCCTGTAAACAAAACTTATGTCTATCTTAAGAGTAAAAGTCGTCCGTGTAGTCATGTGTGCAACAATAGAAGAAAAATAAAAAAGACAAAAAAAAATGCTTTGCAAAAGCGAGCAGCGTCCACCTAAAACTGACCAGATCCAATCGGTCTCACCTTTTTCTCGTCTAAAACTTCGCCGGGACGTAATTTCGTGACCTGTTGTTTAAAAAACATTGATAATCCCATTATGTAATATGAACCCTACTTAAATCTCCGCTGCCGAACCTGGGCGATCTGCCTAGCCTAACTTTAGTTCATTATTATTGGTGCAATGTCCTAGCGAGCGTGTGCAAGTTATTACGTTACAGATTGCGTCACCTTCGTGTTAATCTATCGTGTTAGTGTCCGCTTCATTATCGTGTTGTGTAAGACAAGCCTCCTTACGCACACCATTCCTGTAAAAGATGTCGTGTCGACAGGACCAATCTCTAACCATTATTTCGTGTGCGTAACGTGCTTACAAGCTGTGCAGTTTATCTGTGTGTGCGTACTCCACAAAGTTGTGCAATTTAGCTTTGTGCTCCGACGACAAAACGTTTCTTAGATTGATATAACCTGCATAATCACACACACCTGTATAATTCTCTTGTAAATTGAATCTCTTTTTGTGGGTCATGTGATTATCCAGTATAACGTGTGAAACAGTTTAAACCGTGTCGGATGCAAATGCATTAATAATACCGTATACAGATATAGTTAAGAATTTGTCACGGCAATTATAACATTCATTTAGAATTCTTAGCGTTTTATCTTTTACCTTCTTCTCTTCGATCACCTCACCGGGTCTTAGTTTTCTATTCTCCTGTGGATTACGTTTTGCACGGTCTTAATATCGCTACATACACGATTCAATATCAGTGTGTTCAGTTGTCAGAAGTATCTGCTGTGACATTGCTAAACTCTTTTTAATGTAGAAGCAAGGAATTAAGGGTCTAAGCTCAACTCCACTGTAAACCAAATCATTCTCTAAGATCCTCTGCTAAAGCGTTCTGGTAATACAAAGCATCATCTTTCGCAGACGATTGTGAATAATGTCTTTTTCAAGGTCTATGCATTCGTGTTATGGGTTCGGCTTGAGAGAATAGGGTCTATACTACTAGGGGCTAAAATTACTTTGTGGTAATGCGCTAACATCCGTGTAAATCACTCGTTGATTGCAGTTTGCACGCGATTGGTTAGAAATCATGCTTGAAAATTGCAGATGTTGAAACAAATGCAGCAAAAATGTGAGAAAAATTCATGTCGCATCAAAAGTTGGCAATCTGGTTTTTCGTCAAATACTTTTAATTATACTTTGTGATATTTTAGTAAATATTTTCTAAAGAACATAATATATTTTCAGAAATTAAATTTTAACCAGAATACCATTCATTTTTTAAAAGGTGCAAATGCTGTTTCCATGACTCAAACGCAGTAAGTGCTTACAGCCGTAAAGCTTGCGTTTTCAAAGAGTGATTCTGATGCCAGCGCTTTTAGGTATATTGTAACGTGTCTAGGACTAAGACGGCACAATTGTACACAAAGGTCTACAAAACATGTCATACCTTCACTGAAAATGGAGACAATTGGTATCCAAGTACAAAAAACATTACAAAATGAATGTAGAAAAATCTTACAACTAAGAGATTTTTTTTGGATACATACCTCGTCGCTGATGATAAGGGAAGGACGTCGTCCCATCTCCTCGGGAGGAGGAATAAGGGAACCACGTCTTCCGACGGGTGCACCAGGTACCAAGGATGGTTTCCTTGGCATTTCTGGCTTCGGAGACCTCTCACGAATAACTTCGATCTTGGGTGCTGCTGGCTTCTCTTCGGGAGCCTTGATTTCTGGTACCATTGGTAGCGGCTGTTCGTAATCATATATTTTAGTTAGGGTCTTAAAATACTCAGGTTTATTTAGTTTGTTAGTTTCTTTTCGTTTGTTGTGTACCTTGTCTGGTTTGTCCTTGGTTGTTTGTGTGAATTCGGGCTTTTCAAACTTCTCCAGGTCAGGCCTGTCGTAATCAGCAATTTCTGGTAGATCCTCAGCCTTCTTCTTGACTGAAGTGATCTTGGCCTTCTTAGCTTCTTCTTCGATCTTTTCTTCTTTGACTGCCACTTTCTGTAAGCCGAACAGTTGTTTAACATCGATATCAAAATTGTCAGTATTTACGTTGCTGAAACTTTGAATTTTATGTTAACAGGGAGGACTTGTGTGTAAGAAATAATAGATTTTTGTGTATATTTTTATTACTGGACTAAATTGTTGTAGTATATCTTACTATAATGTTTATGTTATTGTAGTGGGAAAAGAACTGTTGTTAAAAATAAAACCTTTGCATACTTACATTCATACTTACCCTTACACTGAAAACCTTTAAATTATACATTTGAAATTGTGTATTGATTAATAAGCAAAAGCAGAAGCAGGAAATGTGAGAAAACTACAACATGCATTCAGACATTAAAAGTAGTAAAAGTGTTTTATTAATACTGGCAAACATCGCTTTACAACGTATTATACTAAACTAGAACAGTATGTGCATCTATATTTACATATTTTACAAAAAAAACGCTAAATTAAATTTAGATAAAAATGGTGTTTCTAGAACGACTACAAATACAAAGGAACTAAAATACAGTGCAACTACATCTACTACTAAAGTCTATTGAGAGATAGATATTGTGCAATTTTCGAAGAGGCTATCTAGGTGCTTGTGCAAATGTGACGGTGCTCTACCACTCCTGTAATAAAAATACTGGTGCATTTGTGCAAATATCCTGTGCAATAACACTGTGGGTGCTTATGTATACCTCTTCAGGCGATTGAGGTCTGCTGCTATAAGCGGGCTGTGGTAATTCAAATGTGGCTGGTATACTTTCATCATTGCCTTCAGTCGTTTCAGCCTATACAGTAAATTTTATTAATGGCGACCGTACGATGTTTACGAATTTTGCAAGCGTTTTGATAACGAATTTCGTAACAACTATTATTTTCAAATTCTTCATTCATTGGAAAATTTCGGTTATTACTAAAATCCGTCATCTAATTTTGAACTCAAATGGCCAATCAGAGAATGCAAAATCCTGTGCGTTTTTATGAATGTGTGTGCGTGTCTGTTTAAGCGATGAAGAGGTGTTGATGACTGTGTGTGTACCTGAGGGGACTTAGCCCTTCGCCAAGGAGCAGTCTGCTCTGGTGTTTCGAGTAACGTTGGTGTATATTTGTCTTCTAGCTCTGGTGTTTGTTCGGCCTGATCATTAAAATATTTAGTTTTACTATTTATTTCTTCTCTAATACTTCATTTACTAATGTTTTAATTTCTACCTGTGGTATTTCAGGAATGACTTGCCAAGAGAAGGGAACCACCGGCGGTTCGTCTGTCTGTTCCGGTTCCGGAGTCATGAGTGTTGGTACCTGATGATTTAGTCAATAATTTACGGA
Organism: Noctua janthina; assembly: GCA_963576755.1. Classification (NCBI taxonomy): domain Eukaryota; kingdom Metazoa; phylum Arthropoda; class Insecta; order Lepidoptera; family Noctuidae; genus Noctua; species Noctua janthina. Next base: position 7,899,937 of record OY755075.1, on the reverse strand, counting down.
CTGCAGAATGTGAGTTTTTCATTTTATTTTTTAATAGATTTTATTGTTTGTGAGTTCTGTGCAGTATTTGCTGTTGTGTGCGTGTGTGTGTGAGTATGTGTGAGTGTTTGTATCTTTGTGTATTACCTCTAAGTGTTGTTTTCTCCATGGGTATAGTGTTTCTGTTATAGTGGGTATGACTAGTGGTTTCTCTACTTTACGTTCACCCTCCTAACAAAATAATATTCTTTAAATTACAGCAATTTGATAATCATAATACAAGTAATACAACTACATTTACTATTTCAATACCTTAAGTTTCCAAGAAACTTCTTCACTAGGTTGTTCTTTATCTTCAATAGTTACTCTAGATACTTCAAGTTCCTAAAGAACAGTAATTTTATTAATTCCAGTCTTTTTAAAATTAAGGATAACATTTAATTTTAGCTTTAATCTGAATATTTGATACCTTTGGTTTTTGTATTACATTTTTCATGGGTTCCTCAGTAGGTTCCGAGAGAGTCTTTTTAGAAATTTCAGGTGCCTATAATAGTTCAAAATTAATTATTTAATTTCGGTTTATAGAACTAGATAAAGACAAAACATTGAAAAGGTGGTCTACCTTTGATTTCTGTGCACCATTTCTGATAGGTTCCACATTAGGCTCAGATAGCTTCTTTAGAGGTTCAGGTTCCTAAGAAATGGTTTCAAAGTTTTTGATTATAATCTTAAACTTCAGAGTTTTTTGCATAGTGTCAAATGAATAGTAATAAAATTGAAATATTAATAAAAACTACCTTTGGTTTATCCTTTACTGTTTCAATTGTAGGTTCAGAGGGTTTCCTTTTAATCATTTCAGGTTCCTAATAAATGATAATAAATAAGAAATTAGCTCTCATATCTATCATTTTACATTTATTAAATATATTATGAATCGCATACCTTTATCTCTGTAATATTCTCCTTTGTAGTTTCTACAATAGAATCTGTTCGTTTCTTTAAGAATGGAGGAGGTTCCTAGGAAATATTTTTTAATTAATTATTTTCTGAACTATTTGAAGAACTATCACCACTAAATTGAAGTCTTTGATGCGTGTGTTTGTAGTGTAGAGTCTGTTGTATAATGCTGTTGTGTATGGTGAGGCTAGAGGCAAATCTAACTATAAAAAACGCAACGAGAATCGCATGTAATTTCACTGACACTGATTGTAATTTTAGAACCCTTTTTAATTGAAATTCTTGTCACGATTATTATGCTTTTTGAAGGGACTGTTGTCATATACATTTTGACAATAATTCATAGGTGAAACTGGTCTATTTTGAAATAAATGCTTTAAGCTACAATGAAGTGGAACGGCTGCGGCAATTCGCTGCGTTTCTTCCCTCAGATTTGTCCCTAGCCTAATGTGAACGATACCTACCTCTAAACTAGCCTTCTTTCTCATGAAGAAAGGTGTTTGTGTTGGTTTCAATTGTTTGTCTATTGGTGTTTTCTGTGTATCCTCGGGTTCCTAATAATGTGAAGTAAATGAAAGTTAAGTTATATTCGTAACTTTGTGTAATATGTATTTCAAGTATTTTATTGTGAAAACTACCTTTGGAGCATCTTTGGTCGGTTCTGGCTCTGGTTTTTTAGCCGCAGGTTCCTATTGAATTAATATTATTATCAGTACTATTCCGTATGCTGGGAAATTTTATAGTGTTTTTATAGAAGTATTTAAAACGTTATTTATACCTCAGTTTTGCTCGGTCTACGCCAAGGATACTCAGAATCCTTTGGTTTATCCGTCAATAAATTATCTTTAGGCTTTTCTGGTTCTTTAACCTCTTTCTTATCCTGTTAGGAAAATTATTATTTATTGTATAAAAAAAGTTAAGACAAATCTATATTTCTGTTTATATTGACTATTAAAAAATTTACCTCTTCAACGTTACTTGACTTGCGCCAAGGATAAGTAGATTCTTTAGGTTCCTCTACTGGTTTTTTCGTTTCTTCAGGAGTTTCAGGTATAACAATTTCCTGTTAGAAATAGTCGTACATATTTTTAACATCACTTTTTTTAAAGGAAATAACTATATCATCAATATTATTAAATTACTACCTCTACATCAAGACTAGGTTTGCGCCAAGGGTATGTTGGCTCTGTTGGTCTATCAACAGATACCCTGCGTCTTGGTACGAATGGCTCATCGTCTATCTCCATTGGCAGTTTCTCGTCCTGTTCATAACGATTGTTATTAGTAATAGTAAAAATTATAACCACCTTGAAATACTATAATGAAACGTATGAAAATTCTATCTACCTCGTCAACATGGCTTGGTCGACGCCAAGGATATGTCGGCTCGGTTGGTCTATCAATAGAAACTTTTCTCTTAACTTCTGTTGTTTGTGTATCTACTTGATCCTGTTCAAAATGATCATTATTAGGTTTTGTTTTATTAATAATTGCTTTGAGATAGTTATTTTTGTGAAAAAGATTGAATACCTCATCGTCTTCACTGGGCTTACGCCAAGGGAAAGTGGGTTCAGAGGGACGATCAATTGAAACCTTTCTTTTAGTTTTGGTTTCGGTTACTTCAATATTTTCTTTATTCTGTTTAAAAAACATTTTATGGTTATTATACAAACCAGAATTGAATTTAAATTAAAAAGGAATATTCAAAAATATGTTTTGGTCTACCTCATCATCAGCGTTACTTGGTTTCCTCCAAGGATACGTAGGTTCTGTAGGTCTATCAATAGACGTTTTACGTTTACTTTCAGTCTTTTCAACGGTTTCTGTCTTTGCCTTTTTCTTTTCTTTATCCTGTTTCGTGTGTAATTAAAGTGTTATTAAATTGGGTAGATGTGCAATGATTTTGTGTTTCATAAAATAAACTATTTCGTTTTCTACCAGCAGTATTACTAGAGTATAGAGAATTTTGTAAATGTCTACTGTAAGTTGTGTAACATGTAAGACAAGAGTATTTTTGTAGAAGATACACAAATTTAATATTGTAAATGATGACTACCTCATCAGGCTTGCTGGGTCGTCGTCTAGGTTGAGGTTCTTTAGGCTTATCGATAGAAACCTTACGTTTTATGTCAGTCTTTTCCTCAATTTCCTCAACATCTTCAGTATCCTGAGTAATAACCTTCTAATTAGTATTTATTGACTTGAAAACATTGATTTTAAGTTTAATATGACATTTATATAAATTGATATACCTCGGTATCGTTTTCACGACGTGTCGGTACTGTAGTTTCTGTTGGCCGGTCTAAGCTTTCCTTACGTTTCGGTTCCACTTTTTCAGTAGGTTCCTATTACACGCAATTATAATTATCAGTATATTTGTTTTTAAAATGTATTGGTATGTGTATGTGTGTGAGTGTATCTGTATATACCTGTGTGTCTGTTTTCGTAGGTCGCCACGGATATGTTTTATCTGAAGGCTTATCTGTAGTTACCGTATCTTCTACCTTTTCTTTCACATCCTATTTACAAAAATAAATCGTTCAGTATCTTGCACGTGTTCATGTCGACGTCCCTTCGTAATGTAGTTACAACATCAATTTATACAATTATGTTATTGTCCACGTAGTTATTTACTGACACACAGTAATCAAACAATCGTCTGTTGATCGTTTGAAGTTTTAAAAAAAGATTTGTATATACAAAAGAAAAGTCAATGACATTTATGTTTTCCATAGTTTTGAACTGATATTGTTTTTCTATGGACATGCATGGTTTTCGACATGAAACTTACCTTGAGTTTGATTTGTTCCAATTGAGCTGTTTCTGCCGCCTTTAATGTACTCTAAAATAACAAGTTATGGGGGATTTATGAATAAGCGTGAATAGGGGTTGCTTTTACAATAAATCCTGGGTACTGTTTTGTACAAAGCCAATTCAATTCATACTTCAAATGCATACTACTACTGTATATGCTTTTTGTATTCAACGGATGATTTGTTGAAGTCTACATGGAATTAAGTTCAATTTACAATTTTGTTGGAAAGGCAAATTGCAGTATATCTATAATCAACTCCATTCGCTCATCTAGCTACTAAAGCTTAGGGTTTTCGCTTAACTAATGGCTTTGTTCTTCTAAAAGCATTGGAGGTTCAGCCTTACGTAGATTTCTAAGACACTCGGGGTCTATTCATGTCTACTTGAACTTCAAACTCAAAATTAAAACTATAGGTACTTTGGAAATAGCTCGATTGCTTGGGTTTGGCCTACCTACTGTTATAATATGAATTCTAAGAAGACCACCTGTGAGCTTAACTTCGTTTTTTCGTTATTTATATTTTCTTTGGTTTCCTGTTGTCTTCTCACAATCCATATCAATAATAGTTTTTAAATCTATCAAATGTACTTACCTTTTGGGCAGTCTTTTTCAAAGCAGTTGCAGCTGTAATTTCTTGTTGTTCAGCCACTGAAGAAATCGAAGACTTTCTGCTTTCAGCAGTTTCCTTTGTAAGCTATTGGATGAAAAATAATATGTTTGTAAATCTTGGATTTAATCAAATTGTAACATTATAATTTGCATTTTTGTAATTTAAATTATAGCCTATTTTCTTTTTTGTCAACCTGTTCTTTCTCACTGCTGAGCCTACCATATAGCCTTAGTAGAAAATGCCTATGGCATTAAATCCGCCTCTGTACTTTGTGCTTGAAGTGTTAAATAAATAATAAAATATTATTTCTTATGTGTGATTTTTTTCAAGATACGACCCTATTTAAATGTATTTTTTTATAATTATCTCACCTTAACAGCTTTGTTTTCGATGATGGAGCTTCTACGGCTCTCTGATTTCTCCTCTTTGACCTACAGCACAAAAAGTGAATCAGAATTGTATGTTTCAAAAAATTTTTGTTATTCCAGCATACAAAGCTGATCTTCATAAGATGGTATTTCTATACTAGCAGTTTCGTCTATAATAAAGCAGCTTTAAGAAGCTAAATTCGCATTATACAAACCTCGCTTTGGAATGATGTCCTTCGGCTTTCGGTCTAAAGGAAACAAAAACGACATTTCAAATTAGCACAGAAATAACCGAGGAAGCTATTCAACACACGACGATATATGTACAGGTACAAATGATATAATAAAGACACATGAATAAACAGAGGATTTTCAAAACGATTTATACAATTGGGGTGACGATAAATGGATTCAAAACGGGGTTACAATAATTCCATGGATTTGTTAACATAATTACTGTAAAATAATGGAGCATAAAACGGGTTAAATTACATTTGAATGCTTTACCACCGTGTAAATGTGTTGTAGATTTTATATAGTGGAAAAGTTAGAAAAACTTAACAAGATGTTTTGAAGAAAAGAGTAATAATATACATAATCAATTTATTAAAAAAATATATCCATGATAATATAGACAAAATTTTACTAGATATTTTCACTTCCTAAGACTATAACGACATTGTCGTAAGGGAAATCGAGCTGATATTGCAAATCCGACAGCATGCTAAATTTTCTATTCAAAATTCCTATCGTCGATAATCACTGATTCTCTAGTAAAGTGTTTAATTCTTTGTATGTGATGTATGGCTATGGTGGTAAAAACAAAGTGAATCACATTGACAGGGTTTAAACTCATCACATTTCTTTTATACCTTCACTTCAAGACGCTGCGCCTGTTGGGCGATCATCGTCACCTGTTTTGTTTAAATATTCTTTTAATTTATCTTTCTTTTCTTCGTCTCATTGGATGTTATCGTCTTACAATTATATTTTTGTTATTAAAGGCGAGTGTGATTTACATTGATCCAGTATTTCAGTGAAGTGTTCTAGCCCAGTAGCACTCAATTGAAATGAGTGGCTGCTCTATTTCAATCTCGCGCTAGATACTAGATGCTGGTTCTAGTATCATTAAATTCCAGCTGTGTTTCGTTTTACTGGATCAATGTAAATAAGCTTTCAATTATATTTTAATGATTATCCTTACCTTAGTTGCTTCCTTTTCTTTCTTCTCCCGAACAATGGGAGTTGGAGTAATCTTTTCGTACTTCTCAAGTACTGGTCTTTCGTAATCATCGACAAAGTCGAGTTCAATCTGTAATCGTTTAGAATTTGTATTATTTTCTTGGTGAAGTATCTTTTGGATATATTTTTTCCCCTTTAAGTTTGATGCTACTCACTTGAAGTTAGTATACTACAATATTTTTTTTCGTGAACATTGACCCAAAATAAAGAGACATTCAACATTAAACATGTAACATATAAGAAGAAACGTGTAGGTAATACGTTTGCTGCATGCATTACTAAACATTTTTAACTAGTGCAATGTGAAATTAGAAGAGCCAAATGTTGTGTTGAACTAGTGCATTGAGAAACATTATCAACTACATCTTGTACAAGGCAAAAACAACTTTATGGCCTCTTCCAAAGATTACTCCGGAGCAGCAAACGTATTGATAAACATAAACCTGAAAAAGAAACTAAATACATGTAAAGCGTAATACAAGCAGCATGCGACTTGCAACCAAACCTGTATAAACGACGTAGAACCCATGAAACTCTTCAGAATCTAGAACAGGGTGTAGTAAGGTTTGTGCCAACAGGTATGTGCAGTTGTGATTAGTGGTGGACGCAACAAAGATTGTGCTTGAAACTGGACAAGACAAGAAGTGTAATAGATTGCAGACAGACAGAGAAAGAGATAGAAAGTGGACGTCACTTAGTACAACGTTTGAAACAAATTTTACCCCGTCGTCATCATTCTCTTTTCCACCGTATACAGCTTTTTTAGAAATGTCGTTTGGAACGAATATTAACGCGTCGTCATCAGAGTCTTTCTCTCTTTCGCTGTATACAGCTTTTTTGGGCTGTTCTGTTGTCTTCTTAACAGTTTTCTTGAGCTGGGGCTTTTCAAATTTACCACCCTTTACAACGATTGGGTCCTAGGGAATTAATCAAGGTTTAATGGATGTTCTACATTGAAAGCGCAGTTTGAGGTGCTACTATTGCATTAGTGTGTTGATACTTTGTAGAAAACCGTGGAATAACTAGCATGCTAAACAGTGGACTTTCTCTTAACCTCGCTTAAATGGCTGAAAGTGATTGTGCTGAAGTAATTTCGTTTACTCAGCTTGTTTTGTTTTTATTTACAAAAAAGATGGTCGTATTGTTATATGAAGAACGTAACGCTACAATCATTGTCTCAGAGTAGGTGTAGTGTCACGTGAATCGATCAAGAGAGAGATCCATTGTATTAGACTAACTACAAAACATTAGTGTCTATTTTTCTAACTATCTCAGCATGATTGTCTAGATCTACTTCAGTGGCTACAACAACAGTTTCAGTAGTCTGTATACATTGTGGCACTTAAGCGTTTTCCTCTCTACCTGATCCTCGTCTTCTGTATCCTTTTTAAGTACAGCTGGCTTTTTGACTTTCAACTGTGCTGCTTCTGTACCCTCCTATGGATATTTATATTATAGAATTTTAACATTTGGAATAATTTCACCAGTTGTGGATACATGAATGTTACAAAGTATTTAATTACAACATTAGAACTTATTGATATTTCATTAAAATTAAACAATTTACTTGTAAATTTAAAACAGTAGTATAGAGCAAAATATGCTTTCTGTTGAACTGAGATAATTAAAAAGATAACTAGAAGTGACTGTACCGTTAACTTTTTCTTAGGTGTCTTTTGTGTAAGTTGTGCCTCTTCAGGAGCGGTTGTGCTTGTCTTAGTGCGAGGCTTGGTTAGGCTCACAGCCTCCTCAGTGTCCTCTCCCTAGCCCCCAAACACATTTGTATTATACATCACAAAGTCAAGTTAGTGTAAAATAAAGTGTTTCATGAAACCGATTCTATCACTTCCCTCAAAATTATACTAAACTGAAGGTGTTTTATTTACATCCAGAATACAACTGTTGTGAACTTTGGCAGAGATAAAATCAGTTCATTCGGAAAAAACATTTCAAGTGTTCATCTAGGTGTTAATAAAAAAAAATGTGTTCTGTGATATTGTGTTGTGTGCATCTTAACTTAAAATCCAAATTCGTGTTTTTAATAAAAAAAGTGCTATTGTTTTCTATTTCTATGTTGCAACTTGCAATCTACTCCTGTACCTTGTCAAGAATTAATACTCGTTTTAAAACTGTAGGTGCACCATTATCAGCGGATAATGGTGGTATATTAGTGTTGATTCGGTCGGATGTGGTCTGCGAAGTATTTAGAATTTAAAGATTTTTAGCCTAGATAGATAGAATAGATGAAAAATGATGAATTGTAACTTTTTACATACTAAGGACAGAATATACAAGTTATAATTTCGACGCGATTTTGATGTAAAGAGTGTGTCATGTGTAATTTACTCTAAAATTCTTTCAATCGTACCTTCGGTTCCTCTTTGCCTTTAGGTGTAGGTCTCTTAATGGTCTTTTCATCAACCACTTCTGGTTTCTTAACACTGAGTTTAGCTTCAGCTTCTCCCTCCTAGATAGTATTCACAATGATTAGCATTTTTGAGTGTAATGGATCTTTTTAAATTAACGTGTTTGAATATAAATGTACGAACCGTAGGTTTAATATCAGCGGGTGTCTTATGTGTGAGCGAAACGTCTTCAGGTTCTTGGCCTGGTTTAGCTGGTGTCTTCGGTTTGGACAAACTGACGCTTTCGTCAACGTCCATTGGCTAAACAAATGTTATGTTAAAGTCAGTATACTGTTTTCATTTAAGCAATGTTAATGTGTTTGTTTGGAGTATGTCCTACCTCTGGCTTATCTTTGTCTTTAACAGATCGGCGTCTAGCAGTAGCCGTAGCTGAAGGTACTTCCTCCTCAGGTTCAGGTTTTTTGTCTTCCTATATGGATGATTTTATTTGATCAGTAAATATATCAGTTTAATAATAGCAAGTGTGTACAAGCGAAGCTAGAGTGGTGTAAAAGTGTACCTTCTTCTTTTTCTCAATTGGTGTAGGCGTGAATTTCTCGTATTTCTCGAGAACCGGCCTCTCGTAATCGTCGACAAATTCTTCAACAGCGACCTTTAAATTGTTGAATTGTATGAGTATTGTGTATAAGAAAATATTAAACATTAGTAAAAGAAGCACAGAATAGAGAAGAAATTAGATATTTGTTGCTCATTTTCGTGTTCAGTGGTATTTGTAATTTTCAGTGAATTTCCGAACAGACCTAACACAAATTCAATTGGAGACAAAAAAATACCATCGAATTTTCCAAGCAGGAACGCTGTAAATATCTTAGAATCACAAAATTACATATAGAACATAGAGAAGCGAAGCTTTCACAGTTTTTGCCATGCATGCCAAAGCTTACTTACTGTTAACGGCAATTTAAAATTGCTGAAAAATGTTCGCCGCGATAGAGGATTATAGCGTGTTTCTTTTACGTTGCATTGTGTGAAATTTAGTGTTTTGTTATGTTTAATAGATTGTTCGCAGCTTTCAAAATCGTTATCTGGATCTACCAAACTGTTATATGTAAAGTTATAATGTGTTATTAGTGAATGTATGTATGTGTACCTCTTTCTCTTTAAGAGAAGGACGTTTTTTAGCTTCGGGTTCGTCCTTTTTCTTTGGTTTAGCCTTTGGCTTCTCCTCTGGCTTTTTCTCCTCCTCCTATTATGAAAATGCGTTATTATTTTTAGGGTCCTACACTTCTCAAATCGTTTTTAAATTAAATATTATCATGTATTTATCTTTTACCTTGTCCTTAGGGACAGGTCGTTTGCGGAGTGTAGGCACTTCGGGTTCTGCTTCTTTTTCTTTTGGTTTGATTTTACCCTTCATCATGTCTACATCATCCTATTAAAAATATGTTTTATTAGTTTTCCTATCTTTTAAGTTCTAAGGCTCAATTAATTTAGTCAAGTAATTCATGTTTTACCTCAGTATCGCTAGGACGACGTTTGTCCTTAGGTGTAGGTGTAATTTTTTCATATTTCTCAAGTTCTGGTTTTTCATAATCATCGACAAATTCGGGGGCGGCCTATAAGAATTATTATTTTAAAGTTCTATCCCTTAACTTATCCTACTTTTAAATAGCAATATAATTGATAGGTAAGGAAAGTATTATGCTAATTTCATAAAATAAATCATGTGTTTATACCTCCTCAACCCCGTTTTGTTTTTTGGTTCTATCGCTGGGGGTTGGTGTCATTTTGTCGTATTTTTCAAGATCTGGCCTTTCGTAATCATCCACAAATTCGGCTTGTTCACCCGGCTTTAGAAAAATGTTACGTTATTTATTATTGTTTCAAAAGTGAATAAGGTATTAGTGTAGCTTTTATTTTTGTGATATTACCTTCTTAACTGGTTTTTTGGTTTTAGCAACCTGTGGTTCTTCGAGTTTGGTTTCTTCCTGTTTAATGGGAGCCTTTCCGAGTTTAACTTTCGATAACTCATCAACGGGTTCCTCTGGTTTAGGTAAACCCTTCTTGATACTAAGCCGCCTTGATTCAGTCTTTTCTTCTTCAACCTAGTTTACAGCCCGCAATATTTTAATTAGTGTTTTTATTTCCTTATTTTGATTTTTATGTAGAAACAAATACAGGATGTAAAAATACCTATTACTTAGCCCTTATATATTTTAAATTAATAAAAAATACCATATAATATTTTTTTCAGTAGTGTGCAATGTAATACACGCAAAACATTATGCTTAAAGGAGCAAATAACATTCAGGTGTCATGGGGGGTTTTCCAAGTTAAGTTATATTATTTAACTTGTTTTAAAAACAAAAATGTCTAAGAATATTGGAACTTTGACCTTCAGTATCTCCATAAACAGAAAGTTCCGAGGTTTGGTCGAGTGAAACAAAAATTAAAACAATGACGAGAAGAACTGGTTACTCTCGGCTTCATTAAGCGTCTTTAAACACTCGTCATACAGTTATATTATGTATTTGCGAAATTCTAAACTTGTAATGAATAATTATCATTGTATACCTTAGTAGTTTCGACTTTAGACTTTTTCTCTGGCACTGGCGCTGCTATTGATGGTTCCTCCTCACTGTCTTGTTCACTTTTAACGCTTTCAGCAATGGATGCGCGTTTACCCTAAATATATCCACTTCTATTATTTCTAAATTCATTATTACTTCCTACTTAATGCATTTTCATATTAAAAACGAAAGTGTATGTGTGTGTACAGTGTAATGTGTTTACCTTTGGTGTGATTTCCTCTTTAGCTTTTTTATCAAGCGGCGTCGGTGTAAACTTTTCATATTTCTCCAAAACAGGCCTCTCGTAATCGTCGACGAAGTCGAGAACGACGTCCTATATCCAAAGAAAGTTTAGCACATCTAGTTATCACAACACACACGACAGAGAAAATGAGTTATCACAATCTGAAGACGCTATATTAACACTTGTATGTGTATATTTCAAATAGGTTTTTTTAATGACAAGATTTTGAAGGAGGCCAACCAAATGGAAGTCTGAATCCTAGATTCATTGCTTTATATTTTTGCAATGGCTTTCATTTTGACGTGCAGCAAATTTTCCTATAATCATTTACTTAACAAGAAAAAAAAAATATTTCGTAAGTAGACAATTTTGAGAAATATAGCTAGTCTCTTAAATTGGTTTCTAAAAATTAATTACTTCCATATGCTTGGGATTATGAAACGAAATCATTATCTAAAATCATAATATACAACTAATATTTTTAGCACCATACATTTTTTTAGAACAGTTTCTACTTTAGACAAGTAGTTATATACATTATTACTAGTCGTAGAAGCTTTTTACATAGCTCAATAAACAAACACCACCACACTTACCTCCTCCTTTTTAGTAGCAACGACCTTCTTTTTGACAACCTTTTTCTTTTCTTCAGTTTTCTTTTTAGTATCTTCTTTCTTTTCCTCAACTGGTTCTTCCTTAGGCTTGACGGACCTAAGTTTTGGAATGCCTTCAATTTTCTTTTCCGGTTCAGGTTCAGGTTTCTTCTTCTCAAGTTTCTCCAGAAGAGCTTTCTTTTCTTCTTCAGATTTAGAAAGTCTCTTCTCGAATATCTTTTTAGTTTCCTCAGCTTCGACTTCAGCCTTTTTGGTTTCCTGAATCTTAGATTCAACCTTCTTCGCCTCGGCCTTAGATTCAGTTTTCTTTGACTCAATTGTGACTTCTTCTTTCTTTTCTTCTACCTTGACTTCTTCTTTCTTAGACATCTTTCTCATTGAGGATTTCTTTTCTTCCTCCTTTTAGAAAATATACATACATTTTCAGTTTATTGCAGTTTTGTGGGACAGATATCAGTAATTTAACATTTTTGATACCATAAACAGCGGTGCTACGACCTCATTGGCTAGGTTATAAACATTTACATGTAGCAGTACCTACTTAAATCCTAGTATAAGTAGTATACAGTGAGATTATTGTACCGCTAGTGATTGTTGACACGTTGTTGAACCCTTTCGGTTTAACAACAGCTAAAACACAACTAATTATTCTTACCTTCTTCTTCTCTTCGACGTGATTCTCTTCGATCACGGACTTCTCCTCCACGATCGACATCTCCTCCTCAGACTCCTCGATAACAGTCGTCTCTTCTTCTTCTTCTTCCTCCTTTTTCTTTTTCTGAAATTATTGTGTCATCAAATTAATATCAATTTGTTACGAACGGGCAGTTTTCAGATGTTTTAGTGGAAAACAATATTGATTGATTTGTGAAACTCAGAGCTTCTTTCTTGCTATGGCGACGATAACAAGTATTTGAGTTCAGACTAAAACTTGGTTACGTCAATAGCGATGTTTCAGTAGTGTTGGATATGTCCCTCAAAGTGCAGATAGAATTATGCAGAGGGTAAGACAAGAGGTGAGATCTGGGTAGGTCTGTAATGAGCCTCGATATTTGCAGTTTGCCTCTGAAATTGTTCTCTGTGAAATTTTATATTTAGCTAACTTTAAAGCTGAGACGAATACAGTTAAACTAGGGTACGGCAAAAAGTGGCAATAGATACCTTTTCTTCGACGATAGTCAAGTCAGCACTAGACTCGTCTTCGCCAAATTCGTTCTTGATCACCACTCTGTAGTTGGCGACGTATTTAGATGACACCTTCCTGATAATGAGTCTTGCGTTGGTGCCATCGAACGTTGTGTTGACCTCCGAAGATTCTCTGATGACCGTCGAGTTCTTGTACCAAGTGCATCTGCACGACTGGTCTGAAGTCTTCAGGACTGCCACAAATTCGGCTTCCTCGTTTTCTTTGCGGGCCTGTAAAATCGTTTAAAGGATATTTGAGTAAAATCTGTAGATTAGAGAATTGAGGTGGGACATTATTTTCACTTTAACACTTCAATTTTATAACTCGTTCGAAACAAAGGATATGCCTTAAAGATGATAGTATGCATGATGATTATTACTTCAAGCAGTTTCCATTGAATTTCTTGATGTTAGCCTGTTTCATCCTACTGTTGGGCAAAAGTCTCTCGCCATAACTTTCAGCTCTTTCGATCCAGAGCTAGTGTGAATCAAAGGTAATAAAACTTACCAAGCTTCTAAGATGTTTGATGATGGTAGGTTTGTCACCCTTCTCCTCGGGTATGTCTGTGATCTCGACCAGCTGTGACGTCGCCTCTCCCTTCTCGTTCCTAGCGACCAACTTGTACGAGCCTTTGTCTATTTGTGAAACGTTTGAGATTTCCAATTTGACTGTAAATTCGCCCTGTAAAGCAATCATGAGAATTTAAATATTGTAACTTTCGATTCATTTCAAAATAATTTTAACTGTTAAAAATCTTTTTATTGTAAATAGCTTTTCTTACCTCTCTACTAGGCTCAATAAGCACAGTGTGCCTAGCGCCCTCTTTGACAGCGGTACTCTCCTTGAACCATGTGCATGCAGGTGCAAATTTACTTAATACTTTACATTCAACAATAACAGTCTTCTTCTTAACTATCTTAATGATCTTTGGTTTCTCTTTGATAACTGGAATGACTGTGGAGAAAACATGTGTGACATTATTATTATTATTGTTTGATATTGTGTTACATTCACTGTAATACTAGATATTAAAATTACAATAATCTGGGAATTTATCAAAATATAGCAGGAGTCATCGTTTACTTACTTTCAATATTGAGCGTAAGATTCGCATTGAGCTCTCCAAGTTCATTTTTAATGTTGCATTTATACAATCCGGAGTCTTCAATACCAGGATCGATTAGTTCCAATATGATTGTGTATACGTCTTCGTAGACCTCGACCCTGGTCTTAATTTTCGACGAGTCCCTGATTTCTTTACCTTCGTGGTACCACACGATCGTCGGTCTCGGGCTAGCTTTGACCTTGCATCCCATTATAACTAATTTGCCATTATCCTTTGATGTAATCGTTGGCTTTTCAACGAACGTCGGGCCTTCACCTTCCGGTTCTGGTTCAGCCTCAATGTTCAGATTGAGATTAGCGTTGCTTTCGCCATATTCATTCTTGACGTGACAGCGGTAAGAGCCACCATCCGCTGCCGTCGGGTTTGTCAAAAGCAATGTTAACTCATATACGTCTTCACCCATTTCGGATGATCTGATTTCGATTTTACTACTAGCCTTGATGACGGTCGTGCCTCTGTACCACGTGACTTCGGCCGCCGGCTTCGCTTTGCACACGCAACGCATCGTGATGAGTGTGCCATCCTCGTTGGGAATGATTCGGGGTTTCTCCACGAATGATGGTGCGAAACCATTTTCGTCATCCCCACCTGAGAAATGTGAATATTTTATTATAACACAGAGTACCGATCACAATTTCATGCGGCCCGAAAGCTTAAAGCTTCACATGCTATTGCTACTGTATGCGTACATTCTAAAATAATAAATGAAGGCATGATTATCCTGTTTTACCTTGGAAATTGAGAGCAATATTGGCATTGCTCTCGCCAAACAAGTTGAAGGCGTTACACCTATAATTGCCCCCATCTTCCCGCGTGGGGCCTAAAATTTCTAACGTCAAATTAAAAGTATCTTTTCCGGTGGATTTCCTGGACATCTTCATTTTAGCACCATCCCTAATTTCTTTATCTCCGTGGAACCACGTGATGTCTGGAACTGGGTATGCTTCTAATATACATTCCATAATAAGTACTTCGCCTTCCTGTCTAATGGTTGGCTTTTTAGGGAATCTCGGTGCTTTACCGTCGGGTATTCTGTTTAAAAGACAAAATGTTTAAATACCAGCCCTAACTCTTACGCATAACATAAATGTACTAATTTTGTGTGTGTCTCCTTACTTTGGTTTATCTCCGCCTTCGAAGTTTAAATTTATTTTTGCTACGCCTTCACCGTGTTTGTTTTTCGCTACAGCCCGGTATTCTCCTTTGTCCGAATTCTCAACGCCTAAGATTTCGAGTCGCGCCATATGATATAATGTTTGGTCCTCTTCTAACGTAATTTTATATCTACTACTTTCTTTTACCATCTTTTTCCCATGGTACCTGTATCATTCAGTGCTATTGTTAAAACCGATTTTATATTTCAAATCACATTAGACATTGTGTTGTGTAGTTTCTTACCATGTGATGGTTGGTTTCGGTTTGCCAACACATCGACATTCGAATGAGATTTTGGTACCATCATCCGATTGCCTGATGACTGGTCTCTCCGTAAATGTCGGTTTGATAAAGTCCTCAGGCACGGGCGCTTCGTCGCCTAGTTTATCAATGCATACATTATTAGATTGTTCACCAATTTTGGTTTTGACGAAGATTTGCAGCTGCCTTTACACGTTTGTTATCAGATTTAAGATGTTTTCTTTTCTAGTGTATTAAGATACGCAACGCAGGCTCATTCAGAGTTAATCGAGGGATGTATAAGAAAATAGATAAATGATAAATAATCGAATAGAATACATAAATAAATAAAAATTTGGATTATACGTGTATAATATTTTCCATTCTAAGTCTCATTCTGACAAACAGTACGCATGACAGTTGCTTGAGTTATTGTGTTAATTGTGCAATTGCTAAAGCGAAGAGTCTGCAACATTATTGCTAACTACAAAAATATTTGCGAGGGTGTATTAGTATTAATAAAAGCATAGTTGCAATAGTAGTGAGATAAGAAACATGATGGTGATAAAGATATAAGAATAAGTAATAAAATAGTAATTAATAATATCAATTTGATTATAAGTGCAATAGTGTAAGGTGTAGAGTATGTGATAATAATAGATAAGTGAATGTATAGTGTGTATCGTGTGTCAGTGTGTATTAAAAGAATTTATAGATCGAATTAGAATTAAGAAAACATCTTAATCTGTAATACATAATAACCAATTAGGTACAACGACATTTTCTAGTGTATTATGTAGAGTAACTGAAATTCTGAAGGAATTAGTTGATGATTATACAAGCTTTGCTGCAAAATCTACGTTTATAATCAGACATATTACAACTAATACATGTAAAGGATTAGATACACACAATAAAATAGCTTTGGTTAAACAATATTAAGCGTCATTTTAGGAATACATCGCTGCATTTTCGTTTGTTTTCTTCGCCAATTATATATTTATCTTTCTTTTGTTCGCGTTTAAAGTTGAAGCCAATTTTAAATTCTTCCCGACTTATTCTAAAACAGTTTGGAAAAGACTAGTGGGTTACTTACTATCGAAGTTCAAGCTGATAGTGGCATTACTTTCGCCGAGTTCGTTCTTGGCCGTAACCCTGTACTTGCCAGCATCTTCCACGGTTACGTTGTTGATCTCCAGTGATGCATAGTAGGATTTAGCTTCCTTGCTTACTGTAAGCTGTTGAAGTAGAAATGAAGAATTGAAAAAAATATTCGTGAAATTGGTTAAATATCTTTATTCATCGTCAATATCTATGTATCTGGTAATCTTTGCTACAGGTAAAAATTTAATTTCATTGAAACCTAAAGCTAGTTGAAATTGGAAATGATGATCCAAGATTCTGCTTTGACTTGCCAAAACAAATTATATTAAATGACAGACCTTCATTCATAATTACGTTGATACATGTGATGCATTCTTCATCAACATTTTCATCTAAATCTGAACAATTTTTTAATTTCCTATGTGCCATTGCATAAATTTGTCAAATGGATGTTATTAATAAATGTTTAAGATGAAAGGTCATCGAGCCAGACAGTTGACACCTGGTATCGTCAACGGCCAACTAAAACGGGGTCAAGGCCATTTCTGAGTACTATTTAAAACTAGGACATCTTTAATAGCTAGTTTTATTTTTACTTTCTTTATAATGTCATCTGCGGTATTTTGTTTCTTTTCATCTGTGATGTTTTCACCAATGGCTTCATTAAACAAGTTTTTAAAAACACTTTCAGGTACACTTTGATGAATCAGTCGTATATCTTTCAGTTTTACTTTTAGATGCCTCGCGTAGTTGTTGTGTAATGCCGTTTCAAAATAATTTATCATTTTCAAAATATCATTGTGTTAATTTCAACAGAAATATAATATAAAGAATTATGACCGACAAGTGCGGTGATGGACAGCCCAATTTGTTTATGCCAAATGTCTATATGCTGTTTTTACGTCTAACTTTGAAAAAGAAAACATATGCAGTTCAAATACTCTTGACATCATCAACAGTTAGATGGTGCATCGACGTTTGGACTGCGACAACACCATCTGATCTGTTCTTCCAGCTTGTTGATGGCAATCTTAATTGAGTCGATTCATAACTTGACTACGAGTTTGGTGCCTGTAGTAAAAATGAGCAAACAACAGGACACACAAGCCACGCAAGCATATTAAATTCCACATCGTTAGTGAAACATCAACAACTTTACACTTTAGGATGTCGTTATCTGAGAATCTCCTCTTAAGTAGATTTTGATTACCTCTTACACTTGTTTTTACTTATATTACAATAAGGGTTCTATTTGAAACTGACCTTATGCCTGGAACCAGGTTTGACTTCCACGCCACCGTGGAACCAGGAGACCTGGGGCAGGGGTTCGGCCTCTATGCGGCACTCGAATATTAGCCGCTTGCCATCGTCTTCTTGCCGGATGGCGGGTTTGCGCGCGAATGTTGGCGCTTTACCGTCCACTTGTCTGGAAACGACAAATTAGATTTATCTTAGTAAGATGAAAGAGTACTTGTTTTTATTGAGACTGAAGATTATGGACGCAAGAAGCTGTAAGAGCTGCCGAAAGACGCGTTAAGAAATCACAAAAATATAGCGGTCAGTTGAAAAATGGTAGAGGGAAAATTAAGGAACAGCTAAATCAGAATATTGATTGTGAAGATTTTGACTACTCATAGTCAAAATCTTCACAATCAATATTCTGATTATTATTTAGAAGACGGATCATGTTTATAGATATGTAATAGGTAGTACAAGAGAGAAGTTTTTAAATGTGTTAAAGAAATACTTACTTCTGTTTTTCTTCGTCAGCGGCTGAAAAATAAAACAGAATTCTTTATTATTAGATCTACAAAAGAATCTTGTTTAGTATGACTGTATCTTTATTTCTTCGAAAGATGTTTCTATCGAAGCATCAGTTGCATTCGATAGATGACTCGAATCGTAAAATTACAGTGCAACATAGTTTATTGATATAGATTCGATTTCAGCAGATATTTCAGCGAATGTTTACAGTTCGCAAAACATCTTCCAGACATAAACATTGAAATAATTTCTTAGTGATGTGATAATTCTTAAAATATATCAGTTTTAGTGTTGATACTATTTACTTCTAGTTTTAGATTAATATTTTTATTTAAATATTCATGAAAAACAGAATGATTTGAAATTCTTGGAGATCCTTTATTGAATTTTACTTCAGATATTTTTGTTTTGTGCATAAATATTTGCACTTTTAACAAAAATATCTTTAGGATTGTGTATAAAAGTGCATGTTGATTCTTTAATAAATCATTTATTTTTGTCAAAACATGTCTGCTGAATTGATCGTTTTTGCATAAGTTTTTAAATGAACTTCACTGTTCTACTTTTTCGACAGATTTATTGCTTTATTTTTGAGAAATATAAAGTGTGCAGCATGCATTTTTTCTTCAACGGGACTATATTATTTGATACAATATCTTTACTTATTACTGAGTTATTTTTATACAGTTGTTTTTTTCAGTAATCCTGTAACTTGGTCACCGTAGTTTCTTACAATATTAATTGTTTAGATGATGACTTGTGGTCGGTGTATCTTTAAACGAATCAACCAATTCCAGATCTTGTTCGACCTCATGACATGAAAATTTGCTGTCATCAACACGATCATGTAATACAAATCTACGACAAGCGTAAACCCGTTCCAGTCGGCATGTTTACACTACCCTAAGTTTCGTCAGCCGATTGTCGTCAGTACAGTTTCGGCTGACATTCGTGTTGCCAACGTGATGCGCAAACGTACGCTTGGCTCAACACCTCGGAGCGTGGGTTAACATTCAACAGTACATTTTTTCGTAGACATTTATTTCTGACTATGACTAATGCCGTTATTTTCGAAAGTATTTTTATTGGCCCAGTATTGAGTTACGGGTGTATTGTCACAAATGTTTGTGTCATTGTTTGACGTGATGTTGTTTTGTTTGGTCCAATATTTCGACGTTATTTGAAGTCTAGTGAGAAGTTGTCGGTAAACAGGCCACGGGTGTTGCGGTCATAAACCAAATATAATTTTGTCGTTAATTTGTTTTGCTGGATTGTCAAAATTAAAATTCATCAATTCAAAGTAGGCTGAAGATTTGTACTTTTTGAACGTCAATTTCACATAACAGTCCCCCAAAATGCCCGCCCTTCGGCCTTCATTGTTATGAAACATGTTCGTTTAATTTTACATTAAATACTTCTTGGCCTTTTCTGCATCCACATCTGCAGTTGGATGAAGAGGAAAAGGTCCAGTATGGAAGATTGGAATCAAGGTGAATCATTGTCCAATTACTGCATACCAAATTTTCAAATGCAGCCGTTAAAGAGACTAAACAATTAGACTTTATTTGCAATAACAGAGATAAACAAATCTAAGAGAGAACTAATAATTTCTCCTTGATTCATCAATATCTAGATAGTCAGGCATCTCATAAAAACAGACAGAATAAAGCAAATCTTAATACAGATAATAGTAGAATACTCACGGCTGAAGTTAAGGTTGATGGAAGCGGCCACCTCGCCCATCTTATTCTTAGCCTTAACTTTGTACAGCCCCGCGTCGGTCTCGATAACGTCATCTAACTCAAGCACCACCAGGAACTTGTTGTTGGCGATGCTTTGGATCCTGGAACAATAGCAAAAGGTAATTTAGAAGAGGATTTTAATAATTTAAATGAAGACAAAAGAAATGAAAGAGAAATAGAGAATGAGAGAGATGACTAAAGAAACTGTGTGGAGGATGACATGGCTTTCTAGCGATAGGCATCTCTTTCTAGGGGTGAGTACTAAAAAGACGACTAATAAAAAAGTATGAACTGTGCTGTCTGCAAATTAATTGGGATAAAGGCAATAAGGGCCTCAAGTCTCTACATCATCGTTCTCTTGAACGGTGATGTCGAGGAGCTTTGTCAAAGAGCAGGTTGCTGATTTAGATAAAATAATAACATAACATCACGGCCATAATTATGTAGACTGCCCCCCGAAAGGTTAAGCAGAGGTGTACCCATTAGTACATCCACATTTCGCCAGTAATGTCTAAGTCCCATGTAATAGGCCTTGGCTGCTACTGAGAGATTCCTGATGGAAAAACTCTTCCCCACCTGGGAATCGAGTCCAACACCTCATGCTTACAAGTCGCGCTTGCTACCACTAGACTAATGAGGAACGACCAAGGAAGAAAAATAATAATGGAAATAAATTGTAATGTGGAAGATAATTATATTCATTACGTAAATATTCGTAGGGTCATCTTACTATTAAGTTTGCAAAAGGAACCAAAGCACATAATATGCGTATTTGCAATGGAATACTGAAATTGAGAAACACAACCGGACAAGTATCATCGTAAAATATAGCTGAACCGCTTATTTCCCAGTTAGTCACCATGTGCTCATTTGTGCAAAATAAAAATATCTTATCAGCTGAAATGATGAGAACATTCCTGTGTTCCATTAAACAATTTGTTATTTCGGGTATTGAGATGTTTATATCTGTGAGTGTCTAAATAATTTGAGTTGAAAGATTCGTCATTAGGGATGTAACTAACACCATCGCCAAGTATTGCAATTATTAATGGAATTTTAAATACCGAATCCATCTTTGCCAAACCGCTGCAGTAAAATGACGCGTATCCTCTGGTCAAACACATTTGCAATTAACTTAAATATGCTCATGTCCTCTATCGTGTATCGTGTTTATGTGTTATCTTTATTTTTATTCAGAAATTAGAGGTTACACGTGGTTACATTTATTTCGTCATCTTCCTGACCTTGTTACTTGATATCGGCGCAATACATTTTTTTTATTACATTTTTCTTTTTCTGTCATGTTTGCTCTTAACTTATTATGATCAATTCATCAAGATCACTTCCAACTGCAACTCTGAACCTCCTATCGAATAAATAACTATTAAAATATCATTTACTTTTTCTTTCTTTATAATGTTCGCTTCTTTGGCTTTTACTGCTGTCTGTAGTTGTTCCACTTATCTTTAAGTGTTTGCATTATTTTTTATACCGATAGTCATTTAAGCACATTTGTGACCACCCATTACATACCGAGCTTCTTCCATGCCTCGGAAAGCACTTTAAGCCTTTGGTTCCGGCTGTAATTTGTAGAACTTTGACAGTCGTTACAGGTAGTCAGTAGCCCAAAAGTCTGACAACTAGTCTTACCATGGGATATCGTATTACGCAGTACTAACTGAATTGTGGAGGTTAGATAGGCAGTCACTCCATGTAAAATACTGGTATTCAGCTACGTCCGGTTAGTCTGGAAACCGACCCTAACATAGTTGGGAAAAACTAGGCAGATGATGAGTCATACTGAAAACAGAATTACGAATACATCACATAATTCCTTCTTTCTTATTAATAATACTTTCATCAACCTAGACGAAAGTACAGTTCAGCAGTTTAGCATGAATAATCATTTAGCCAGTAGCTTTGGTCTGTATTAAAATAGCCACGATGTATGGTTCCCAGATTGGACTGGATTACAGAAGTGGGTCGCCCGAAGTATTTGTAAACAGGCCTGACTTATTGCAATGTTTCCTTTGCCTACTACGGACCCGAGTTTATGACTGCAGTGCAGGGAATATTTACTGTACTAGTAATTCTAATTAACGTATAAGAATTTAATATACCTTTATTTTTTTATTATTGTATGGTTTTTGTCTATTGTGATTTTCAATTTCTTCGATAAATATTCCAAGAACGAATAATTCTACGAATAGAACAAACTAAGTGCATTTATCAAAAATGTTTTTAACAACAGCCTTTGATACACTACGTCATGATTTGAGATCGTGTTTTTTTGGTGTTAGGTTACCGAGTAAGATGCATTTAGCTCGATAAATAAATAATCGATTTTAATATTAATTGCAGATTCTTATATTAAATACTTGTAATATTATTCTAGTACTAATGTTATTGCCAAGACTTTTGTGTTTACTATCAATGATTAATTCTTACATCTGTCTAGATCCACTTCATTCATTGAACTTGTTCTAAAAACGATCCACCGTGTCTGTCTACGGTAGCTTTTTATAATTCTTTCACTGTTATTTTACCTTCGATTTACATTACAGTGATCCTTATTTTCATTATCATAAGGTTGCAAGTCGGAGATAATCTTTGACAGACTTAATGGGTAGTCCAAAGCCCCAAAGTCTGAGTTTAACCAAGGATTATTGCTATACCCAGTAATTGGGTTGCCGAGGTCAGATAAGCAGTGGGCAGTTATTCCATGTAAAGTACTGGTATTCAGCTCTATACGGTTAGAACGGAAGCCGACCCTAACATGTTTGGTTACAGGCTAATGCTGTCGCAGGTAAAATAACCGTGAAACTACCGTAGTACACCTCTAACATTTCAGACAAATAGAGATGAGTAATCAGCATCACTTTTAGAATAAGAGCGGGTATTCTAGTTCACGGTCTATTATCTCCGGTTTTCAAGCAAGCAATAATTCCGAATTGCTGGCAGGGCGCAGTAAAACAAAGATTTTATACGACAATCGCACCGTTTCCTCAATGCTCTAGAAATTATCTTCATACACTTGGAAACTTCTCAAAACTCATACCGTTTACCGATTAAGAGGAAAGATAATATTTTGAAAGCAATAAAAAATTGAAATATGATGAGAGTTTTTATGTGGTCAGCTTTGATGTGCGGAGTGACCTTAAAATTTGACGTTTCTTTGAGCTCATTTCGTGTTGATAGTTTGTATCTGGCAGGGTGGGTTTCTTTAATGATATCAGGAATAACTAGAAGCTTTTCATAGTTATCCATGCTTTCGGTGTAATTGAAAGAAGACATATTTTGTTTCGCAGCCCGAAGAATTCCAAACTTAGGTAGCAGTGGGCAGGGCACATTACTGGCAGAACGGATGACTGATGGGGCCGAAAAGTTTTGAAGTGCAACCGCGAACTGGAAGACGTTGCGTTGGAAGGCACTAGGTGGCCCGATGGCCTGATGAAGGTTGCGGGGATCCGCTGGATACGAGACGGAACTGGTCAATGTGGCGACACTTGGGGGAGGCCTAAGTCCAGCAGTGGACGTCTTTCGATTGATATGATGATGATGATGATGTTTTCTTTACCCAGTTTCATAATGTTGTACATAAAAATGCATTTAGCTAAGCTGCTTTTGATTTTCTTATTTGTTGTAGTTACACTACACACCTTCCTTCCTTTTTCTTTCGTTTTCTTTTTTCTATATGTTCTTGCCTTTTATCAAACACTAATTTTTACTCGCGGATTCGCTCCTGTTATGTACGGAAATTAACGCACGGGAACGTTTTAAATGTAGCCTATGAAACACGGGGATAATAGAGATTTCCATTAGTGAAAAAAAAAATCGGAATCGGACCAGTAGTGTCGAAGATTACCCCCTACGTATCAACTTACATACTTTAACCTCTTTATAATATTACTATAGATTTTAAAAGTGAGTACTCATTTTGAAATGGTCCCCTCACTAGTACTAATTACGAAACATCTTCTTTCGGCTCATATTGAAATTGTATAAATTCTATTACATTTTCCTTAAGACTCTTTTCCGAACGCAAGAACTTATCAAAGTCTTAACGTTGTCAGTGTTTCATGTTTAACGGTGCTGACACACTTTCAAACAAAACTTCTAACAGCTGTTATTTCTACATTATTTCTTAGTTTAAATACACTTCTTTATATCTAACGGTGCTAAGAACATTCTTGTTAACTGGAATTAAATGTGACGTCACTTCGTTGGTGTAATGGTTGCTAACACCACAGCTGAGTATGAGGTCCTGGGTTCGATTCCCAGGTCGGGCAAAGTGTAATTGGGTTTCACCATCAGGATTCCTTAGCAATAGCCCGATTATAAATCTATTACATGGGACTTTAACATTTACATAAACCCACGCCTTTTCCAATAGACAGAAACAACAGAGCGCTACCTGCTACGATCCATACTCCTTTTGCCTCATCCACGTTCAAACATCGAATTTAACATGACTGGCGAAATGTGTTTTTATCTTCCTTCTTTCTTTATCGTTTGGTTAGTGCCTAACCTGGTGTCAGTTTTTATGCCGCCCATGGACCTCTGGCTTGGCTTGTGTTTTTCTGAAAATACTAGCTGTGCCTGCAGTTTCACCCGCCGCGTCTGACTTGTTTTTTTGCGTAGCGTGGTGGTATATAGCCTATGGCCTTCCTCAATAAATGGGCTATCCAACACTAAAAGAATTTTTCAATTCGAACCAGTAGTTCCTGAGATTAGCGCGTTCAAACAAACAAACAAACTCTTCAGCTTTATAACATTAAATATAGATGACGCAAATTTGCCCTATTTAAATTTTACTAGTATGCGTTGATTCGTTGGGACGATCGATAAACTCACAACCGTTAGTATTTATATCATAGGTAGGGTTAAACCATCATTGGATTTCGTTTAATCGTTTGTAATCAAGATTTATGTTTGTGATCCAGTATTGTGTAATTCTGAAAGGAGGATTTCAGAGCTATGTGTCTGAAGCTGTGTTTGATTCGAAAAATACACAGTTTCTGAAATTTTCACCTCGGGTGGTTATAATTATTTCACTTCTTTCTCTTATCTTTTTTTCAGTGTTAGTATTCCTGATCTATATACTTAGACCATCTGTTTGTGTTGTTAAAAATATTTCCTTCGTTATTGCTTCAATGTATTCACTCAACTTAAACATCCTAAAAAACAGAATGCACTCATCACCAACTTTAAAGTCTGAGGTTCATCAATGTTTTAATTTCTATGATTTTGATGCACCTACTTGTTACTTTGCTGAACAGTTAGCACTGAAATCAGAATCCAATAGTTTCGAGAGACGACAAGTACACAACTGGACTCATACTACTACTGAACTTGCTAACAGCGCAATAAACAAAATTATTCCGTCCTAAAACTTTACGAAGCTTAAAGGCCACATACCCACACACACACTAAAACTAAACACCTTTTATCATCTTAAATCATCTAGAATTAGGTGCTGTTAAGTGCACATACTAAAACATATGTCACCAATTGTATTACGGTAATTTACAAGCATAACTGCGCCTTAGAAACGGATGCAGTGGACAAAACTAATGACGAGTGGCTCACATTAGCCCTGGTTTGTAAGAGCTAGATGTCATGGAGAGAAGCCTTGCCTAGCAATGGAATGTTACAAGCTGACAGTTACTGAATCACCAAGAGAAAGGGTACTATATAATTTAGCAGAATCTTTTACGCAAACGAGAATTTTTGCATTTTTGAAACACTAGTTTATCTTTAGTTTTTGATGTTATTGTTTAGCCATACCAATTTTTACTTCATTCAATTTAACTCTCTCCAACTAGATCTACGTTATTTTAGCCACAACTCGTCACAATTTTCCTCTTTGCATTCCTCATCGTCTCCACGTGAACTTCATCATCATCATCTGTCTAGCCTTTTCCCAACTATGTTGGGGTCGGCTTACAGTCTAACCGGATGCAGCTGAACGTGAACTTGCTAGCATTTATTAGCCCAAACATTGTTTACTTCAGTCAGTTTCTGGCTAAAGATAATTTAACTCTCGTAGCCTACATCTATAACGTCATTACAGCAAAAACTCGTGATATTTTCCTCATCGTCTCCACTCACACAAAATACCAATACAATGATAAACGCAACACCATCATCTTCAATATTACGATTCCTCATCAAAATATTAATAGCACGCATGCCCGGTGCTTGCCAAGTGTGTCGACTTGCGATAGTCTTGGTCACATGATCTCATCAAAGGGATGCTTGGGACGAACTGAACGTGAAGCTAATGACATCGAACGTTGACCTGAAAGGTTTTGGACATGTTGCACCTTGTGTATGGGCAGGTGGACTTTGACAATGAGTTTAGATGTGTATTAGAAGATCTACTTAGAGATATTAACATCATATTGTTTCTGTCTATGATAAACTCTCGGTTTAGAAATGGCTGTTTAATTTAATTTTCTATCGAAGCCTACTTCAACATAGAGCATTATTTGTTAACTTGTTTAAACAGTAACAACTCATTGGCTGGAATTTGTCAGTTATGGCTGGCTCTCAAAAACATGAAGTAATTGTTTGTTAAACAAGCAGCAACAACTACCAAGGGATTTGTCACAGGGCTTCACGACACATAGAACCCAGCCAAGAGAAGCGTGTCCTCAAATAGAGCTGGAGCCATAGCATAGGAAAAAAAAACTAGAAAAGGAATTCAAAATTTCTAAACTACTTATTTTACTCTCATTACTAAGCTTTAGTTTGAGCTCGTTTACTTTCCTAGATTTTTTTGCTACTGAAGTCCAGATTTTATTTCAAAGCCACTTCACCTCTATTAAACTTCTTACCAATAAGACTTACATAAATAGTTCAACTAATATTCGAACCATGATTAATATAAATAAACAACACGCTGCTCTAAATAAAAATAGAATGAGATATTATACACAAACTTTTCACAGACAAGTGATTCAACGAACCGATGACGGCTTGTAGAATTTATGCGAATGACTAAGAATTAGTACTTCGGAATGGGGGGTACCTGTGACTTGTCACGTACAGAAGGTACGTTCTATAATAATGATTGTCTGTGCTATTATTATGATTAATCTACAGTACTTTCACACTAACGAGTATTTTATCTCTGAAATATGCATCACTGAAAAAAGATTGCATGCAGCAGAGATTAAAGTGGATGTGTAGAATTACTGAAATGGATAAAGTAAGAAATGAGCATATAAGAGGAAGTTTGAAAGTGGCGCCTGTTACAGAAAAGGTGAAAGGGAGTCGTCTGTCTTGGTATGGACATGTGATGAGGAGGGATAGAACACATGTGACTAAAAGAGTGTTGAATATAGATGTTGATGAATGGAGAGGGAGAGGAAGACCAAAAACAATATGGGTAGATTGTGTGAGGAATGATATGAAGCAAAAAGGAGTAAATGATAGCGTGATAATAGACAGGGGAGAATGGAAGAAAAAAAACGTGTTTCGCTGACCAGAAAAAACATGGAAAAGGATATGAAGATGATGATGTTCTGCATCATTGGCAAAATCACAGTGGTCTGATTCAGTGGCCGCAACCACAAACAAGTCTAACTAAAATTATATTGATCTTTATCATCGTTATGATAAGGTAGAAACTGTGAAAGGATCATACCTACTTCTTATATTTTACCGCGTCAGAATGATCAAAGAACTCTCAACAGGACAGATTCAAACTGGTGAAACATTATTTAGTTTCGTATGTACCATTCTACACTAATTTATTTGCTTTAGCAAATAAATTGTTCTTGCTTAGGAAGTTGATAGTTAACCACCCATTATTTTGAATTCCAATAACATAAATTCACATTGTATATAGCTGTTTGTGCTTTCTAATATTTACTTGTAATGCAACATTGATTGAATGTAAACAACTAAATTGGTTTTCTTAACTGTCTTAAAATACTACAAGGTGTCATTATTTTCTAGTTATAATAGAAATATATCCTTAACAGAGATGCAAGATGTAGAGATAATTTAGGCATTTGCTAGGCCAGCTAGATCTTATAGAGGTGATGAAGAGTTTAACAGACCTAAGGTCACGTCCTAAATAAGAGGTAAGACAGCTGTTCTATGTAGACGACCTCCATAGACCTAGTGCCCTACTTAACACAATGTTTATTAGAAGATTTTAACTAAACTTACACTATTCGACGCTGTTGCAAGCACCATGATCGCGGGATGACAAAACCATGACATGGGAAACAGCTCGAAATATCGGAAGCTCAGAATAATTGATAATCACGGAAGATATCCCGTACATGACAGTGTAATTTAGTTATAAACCGTGAAAGCTTAAAACATTCATCATCGGTCTAGCCTTTTCCCAAGTATGTTGGGGTCGGCTTCCAATCTAACCAGGTGCAGCTGAATACCAGTATTTCACATAGAGCTTCTGCCTATCTGACCTCCACAACCCTCTAGTTAGTACTGGGTAATACGATTCCCCTTGGTAAGACTGGTTGTCAGACTTTTTAGGCGATTGACTACCGTCAAAGATCTACAAATGACACCCAGGACCAACGGCTTAACTTGCTTTCCGAGGCACGGAGGAAACTCAGTATGTAATGCACGGCTTAACCTAAAGATCGACCCGAGCGGCTGTTATTATGTAGCCACGAGCTTAAAACCTTGTTAGAAGAATTTAACATAGTACTCACTTGAACTTGGTCCTAGTATCTTCTTTGAGCAGTTCATCGCTCCTAAACCAGCATATCTCCGGTTTAGGCGATGCGACCAGCTGGCATTCGAAGACGAGTTTGTTGCCATCGTCTTCCTGGCGCAGCTGGGGCTTCTGTGTGAAGCTAGGGGCTAAATCGTCGGTCACCCCCATTGTTAGCTTCGGGACATTACGCTCGCGGCTGGACCAACACTGCCGCTCTGATGATAGGCTTCAACCTGGAATGAAGGAAAGAGAGGTCAGCTTTGATGACAGATGAAGTTTTGCTATCGATGCAGTCGACTTTAAAAGAATGTTTGGTTTTCAGTATACAGGGTGAAGGGACACCGACCCACGGTTACCACGTATCCAGTACATCATTCTGAACCTCCACATGTAAATTTTTCATCAGTAATTTAAAAAAAACAGCTGGTTCTACAAAAGTGCAGTACCTATATTGTCAAAATGTATGGAACAGCTGATTTTTTTTAAATTACTGTTCGGTCGTTGTCCGTTCCATCCTGTATACATAACAACAGTGTCAAATCAATGCATGTACTGCAGGAGCGGTCCAATATATATTTACCACGGTCTACACTGTGTTTTTAACTACAAACATAAATTGTTAACGTAAATTCTGAAATCTAATTGACCTCATAGCAACCAGAAATTAAATTAGACTCATGCACAAATCAATAAGAGTTAAGTGCCACACCAAATACTGTCTAACATAGGTCCTACGTATTGATTAGAAAGTTTATTGGCTTTACATAAATAACTATTAGTAAAGTATTAATAAAAACGATTTTGGAATACAATTTAGGGCATTGTACTCTAGGTCAAAATGCTTGAAGAAGCATTATTATAATTAACATTTAGAAGATTTCTTTTAATTCCCCGTTGTTTTACAACCCTGTATGAAGAATATTCATAGATAGTGTCTTCGAAAGATCTTTAATTTCTGTAATTTTAATATAAAGGGTTTAAATGGGCCCTTAACGAAGCCGAAAGACACTTGTTCTCCCAGCCATTGCGATCAATTTTTTTGTTAAGGACCTGGGAAACTTCTTGTTACGGAGATATTGGAGGTCAAAATTCCAACTTTTTCTCAAGTTTTTTTTTTTACTACTTTTTAAGGTTATAACTTTACTTTAAATGCTTCCATGCCCGTTTACTATTCAATGAATCCATCATCACATGTTTTGAGTGCGTAACATTGAGTTTTACCATAAAACGTGATTTTTTAGCCCAAAAAAAAGTCGTTTTATAGCAATAATTTTTGCGTAGGGTTACGAAATTTGATTTACAGAATGCTTGATTGATGGCTTCGTGACGGACCCTCTGTTTACTCCTTGTATAGTCTTTAGCAAGTTCTCATGAAAGTGATTTAAACAAAGAGCTTTTAATTTGCAAAGTTTGTTTAGAAATTCAACTGTAAGACCTAGGCGATAAGTGTTATAATTTGTTGACTAGTAAAATAATTCCAGATGGTTACGGGGAGGAATTGTTACCAATTTCCGAGGATAAAAATGACATTTGAATAAATATTGACTGGTCTCGTTGAAATGGTGGGAGGAACTTAAAATCAGCTGTCAAATTGAAATTGGCTGGTTGTTGATATTTTGATCAATCAATCAAAACAGCTTTCTGGTGAATTGCAGCAGGATAGACTATATGACTCAGCTTTTTGCAAAATGGGTCTGCAAAAATGTGAACCGTCTATTCTAGAAAGAAAAACCTCATGAATAATTTATTTCTACGTCTAAAGTCGGGTAAGTTTTCATTCAGAAATCAAGAGAAAATTTTTTGTCCGTTTATCAGTCAGCTTTTATTTCGAGGTTGTGAAACAATTCTTGCGAATTTCAGAACAAGATCGTGGGACGAAAGAATTGAAAGATAGGATTTCTGAAAACTCTCTGTTTATCTTATGTTTGCTTTTCAGCATGTCAATCAATGACTATAGCTAATTAGTGAGCTATCCAGCATATCACAGTTTAGTACAATTAGTATTTGTCTGTCAGATAAAAAATGCAGTAACTGATACTCTTAAAAAACAGCTTTTTAATTAAAAGTTCAAGAATTCCTTGGACGAAATTATTGGAACAAAACTGTAACTCATATTATTATATCGTTGTCTTAGATCATTCCTAAAATCATGTTTGTAAGAGAAATCACGGCAAAACTGATTTTTTTAAATACCAGCTTCTTAGGCCAAACAATTTATTTTGCAAAATATTGGAACATACTGTAGGTTTTATTATTAAAGCGTAGCATATAGATCATTCCTAAAATCATTACTGCAGTCTCAACACGACACCAGTCACGAACATTAATATCATCAAGCCTGAAAACCATACATCAGGTATCATCAGTAACCGAAGCAAAGTTGGCCACTTCAGAGCCGTCCGATTCGCGAGTGACTCACGCGCAGCGGTCAGCGCCATCAACACTGGCAAGGTGAAGTGTAACCGAGTGGGTGTCCAGTATTCAAATATTCCCGAGTGTGAACGAAACGAAAGAGTGTCTCGGGCTATTTCTGTACTGAAGGCCTCCGAAGCTCCGACTCGCGGCGAACGCTCCCCGAAGAAATTTTATAACTTGCAACTGTAACTTCCTCTGATTACCTAATACCCGTTCGTTTTATTTGAACATTTTATGATGCATTCCCTCGTTCAAGTGCTTAAAGCGCTCGAAATACACTTTTGTTGCTCACAGTTTTATTGCTTTATTAAATTCGGTTCATATCTTGATTGGTTTTTGGAGTGCCGCAAGGGCTTATAATTTGACCTATTGTGATTTTTATGAAGTACAGCATTAAAGCTTGGGTTAAAAATTCAAATATTAATATTGCATTTGTAGTGATTTTTGACAGTCAAAAATAATAGAAGTAAAAGGAACATACCAGAGAAATAGAAACAGCCAATAATCCAACACAGTGTCACGAAACACTCAAGTCAAAACACATTCACAATTAAAGTACAAAATTCGCTAAACAACGTTCGAGAACTTGACGGCGGTTATAAGAAACTGGATTCGTCAGAGAAATCGGGCGGTTTTGTCGCCGGCGGCGGGACGCGTCGGGTCGTTTTCGAAATCGTAACTATACTATGAAAATTTTGGCGGCTAGCCGAGGCGGGCGGGCGGAATTCGCGTGGGCGGATGCAAGCACCGCCATGGATTGGATAACTGACTCGTCATCCGTGACGTCTCCGGTGCAGAGGTGTTTTCCGCTGAAGATAGAAGCTGATCTAATGGTGCTATTGTTGCAAATGTTGGGATAGTGTTTGGGCCAGTGTTAATGTAATTTATAGGTGCGGGTGTAGTAGTTCTAACTAGCGTTCGAGTTATTTCTCAGACATTTCGGTTTTAACTGTAGGTAGGGATTATTCTTTCTCTTTAATATCTTTAGTTCGGTTTTGGTATAGTTCTGCTCCCTTAGTGTTGGTCAACGATTTCAATCCAAATTATTACTCTGGTTCAACATGCTTTTTTTCAGTTTTTTTTTTATTTTTCACCCGTTTAAGAACTGGTAATGCTGTTACTTAGAATTGGTTTAATGAATTGTCCATGATCCCATTGAGTGCTTGTACATTGGAGTATTTTATGGTTTAATCATATGACTTATCTAATTATTATTAATTGTCTACTAAGATTTCATTAATCGAAAATCATTTTACCTAAACAGATCTTACTATTGAGTTGTAGCTTTGAAATTGGCTTTTCATTGTTTTAAAACGAACACGAGATTCTTAACTTAAGCTGTTTCCAACTAAAAATTAAAACGACCTATATCCATAATTATTTATTCTAACCCCAAAAACTTGGACACGTTTTATTAAACATACACTTCTACATATAAAATAGTACTAGTTATAATATATATTTGTTTCGCAGACCATGAATCTGACAAACAAGTGGCTTGAGTTTTATTACTTCATAAATCAGAACTGTCGTAAATTTTTCTTCAACATTCGTGGATGTTCCCTCCTTGGCAACTGGAGAAGTCAGATGACCTATAAGTCAGCAGGTGAATTGTGTCAACACGTAAATATGTGATGCTATGAGCGTTGTGATTGATGAACTAAATGCGTCTTCAGACAATGATGGAGAGTGATTTCATTACTGCTCTCTGCACGGTTATTTTTAATTAAGATTAAGATGAGAGAGAAGCTTTTAATAATTTCTGTGTTGAGGGTGTTAGCTAGTCTTGATGTTAAAAATGTGAAATCATATTTTTGTCTTAGCTAACTGTTACAAATTGTGCTATTTTATAAACAGATTGCTTTATTGCCAGAAGGTCGGAACTTATCCCATAACAATGTACTATCCGAATAAAAGTACCCTATGTGCAGTCGCCAGCGCATCAAGTTACCACAAACTGTCAAATTTTCTCATTCGATTTTGAACTTAACCATCAAATTTCATCAAATCATTTGTAGAAATTTGACAGTTTATGGTAACTTGATGTGCTGGCGACTGTACTTACTAAGGTCAGGGTCTGTCCGAGTCTCAAAGATTCAAATCCGTTCCACCTTTATTTGGGAGATAACATACAAACAGACAAAGTTATAACCTTTCATATTTATAATACTAGTATTGAAGATGATAAAGATATTTTTAATAATATCTGTCTTGAGAATGTTGCTTATCAGTCTGTCTCAAGTACGTTCGCTACTCTTAAAAGCTCCTGAGTTAAAATGTAATAACACATTTGTCTTAGTTAACTGTTACAAATTGTGCTGTTTCATAAACAGATTGTTTTGTTGCCAGACTAGCGATGAAAAATGTTTCATTGTGTTTTATTGGTCCTTCTTTAGATTGGTCTTTAAATTCCTCAAGGTAATTAATTAGTGTACACAAGACATTTTTGGGTGACCATTGGAAACAGCTTCTTGTCACAGTTACAATGACGTGCAGACGAGTATTTTTTTTCCGTACTTGGGACTACAATCAAATATTTGTTATTTTTTTTATAAACAATGTGCATACTTCTGTAACGGTAAAATGATTTTTTGTATTTCTAAGACACTTTTAACATGAGAATGCTAAGGGGGATGTGTGATGTAACGGGAATGGATAAAACTAAGGAATAAGTACATAAGAGAAAGTCTGAAAGTGGCGCCGATGACTGAGGACACGTGATGCTGAGGAATGAGGAAAATGTAGTGAGGACAATGTTGAATATGAATGTAGATGGCTATGAGAGTAGAGGAAGGTCAAAGAAATGATGGATGGACTGTGTGAGGGATATTACGGCTAGAGGTGACTGCTGAGATGACGAATAATAGAGAAGTATGGAAGAAGAAGACATGCTGCGCCGACCACTAATAAGCTGGGATAAGGACAGGAGAATGATATTCTATTTTATTATCAAGCAAACTTTTTATAATCAATTTGTTTCATGATTATACTACTTCATCTTTAGTGGGTTTCGTAGCCAAAATTATGAGTTCAACGACTTCTATAATATTTACTTTTGGATTGTAATCAAGGCTGAGAAGCGATCTATTCAGATCAAACGTAAGATAATCATACACTGTGGTTATGAGCAATTTCTGTGAGCTCAGCGTTAGTGGAATGAAATCACTTTAAATCTATAAATCGTAGCATATTAAATTCTCCGGTTTTGATTTTAGAGTCGGCAATTGTTTTTTCAAAGTGAATCGGACAACTGTACCGGTGAACTTTTTTATTAATTTTTATCAAAGTATTAGGGCTATGAAACATTATTTTTGATACTAAATAGTATTGCGTTCGGCCTGATGTGAAGCGATGATGCGGCCTAGGGTGGAGCACGCTTGCCTAGAAGAAACTGATTCACTCGAATAACTACAATACGTATGTTTTACAGACAAGTATAATTATGTCTGATTTTATATTTCGTTGGATGTATATTTTTTTTTTAATTGCAAATTCGGCTTGTTCTCGATCACGCCTGATGAAAAGCGATGGATGAGGTCTATGTTGGAACGAGCGTGCCCAGTAGATGCCCGTTCACTGATGGGGATCCAAATGAATTTGATTTTAACAAATCCAATGAAACTCCAACAATAAGTAAGACATCAATTTTGACTTAAGTAGATTCATAGCCATTGCCAATCACATAACATACAGAAATTTGCCACAAAACCAACATTTATCATCAGCTAAGATAACACAACAGAAACAAAAGATAAAACTAGAAAACACTCATGAATGTGTCATTAATTGCTTTATTATTATCACCACAAAGTATGAATGGCTTCTGAAGATCACAGGAAATCTATTTCAAACATAGTCGGGGAATGAGAAAACAAATAACCAGTACCACCCACTTTTCAGATATTTTTGATAACTGGATAAAACATCCTGGTAGAAGATTTGTTTTCAGCTATGACTGTGGTTTTACGTGGGAGGGAATTCTAACTTGGTATTCTAGTCTGTAAAGATCAGCCAAGGTATGCTGTTTGCATCGAATTTGAGGTATGCGATTACGAAACCGGATGGGGTTGCATTCCTTTTGAGCTGTTTCATTTTAAGTTCTATGTTTAATTTATTTGATAACTTCTGGTCTTAGAGATTGAATTTTATAGATTTTGATGTCACATGTCTTCCATTTTTTTTTCGAAGTTTCGAGTATTAATGTGGATGGGTATAAGAGTAGAGGAACACCAAGAAACGATGTATGGACTGTGGATGATATGGCAAGAAAGGAGGTATCTGATGAGATGACAAGGAATAGAGAAGTATGGAAGAAGAAGACATGCTGCACCGACACCAAATAAATTGGGATAAAGGCAAGAGAATGATGGTGTCTTCGATTATTTATTTCTAGAACATTGTTTCCTCACGAGATTTTCCTTCGCTGTTTTGAGAGCAGAAATAACGGTAATTTACCAAAAGACAAAATTACTGCTTGGGTTCAAACCTACAACGCACAGTCGTAAGTCGCAGCCATTTTCACGTGGCCATCAATGATCTTAATTTGGTATTTTAGACTAGAAAGATCAGCCAAGATATGCTGAATGTATTGAGGTATGGGATTATGAAACCGGATGGTCTCCCATTCCTATCATACCGACAGTCGGATGTTGATTGCTATGTTTAATTACTACAGTCTAACTTCTGGTCATGAGTGTTTTAAATCATCATACCCAACTATGTCGGGGTCGGTCTCCAGTTAAACTGGTTGCAGCTGAATACCATTATTATATATGGAGTGACTGCCTATCTGATCTCCACAATCCAGTTTTTACTCGGTAATACGATAACCCTTGGTAAGACTGGTTATCAGACTTTCGGACTACTGACTTACTGTAACGACTGTCATCAACTTCCAGCCCTTGTCCCATTCTACTTGGGGTCGGCGCAACACGTTTTTTTCTTCCATACTCCCCTGTCAGGGGTCACGCTATCATTTACTCCTTTTTTTTTATATCATTCCTCACACAATCCATCCATCTTTTTTTTTGGTCTCCGTCCTTACCTGTAACGACTGTCAAAGATCTAATAATGACAGATGGGACCAATGGCTTAACGTGCTTTCGACAACACGCGAAAAACTCGGTATGTCGGTGGAAATAATTATTACCGTAAGTATTTTTACTGCTAAATTAAGGTCAGCTTCCAGTCTCACCGGATGTAGCTGAATATACATTTTTTATAGAACGAGAAGGAGATGGCGGGATGAGCTGGACTCTTTCCGCAAAGGATTACCCTACAATTGCAAAAGACCGTGAAATGTAGAAGGAGGGAAGAGAGGCCCTTGCCCTGCAGTGGGACGATATAGGCTTCAACCCAGTTACTAGCCAACAGGACGTCCCTTTGGAAGTTCAAATCATCAGCATTATTTTCAGACATCATTACTGCTCAAATCATTTAACGGTTCAATTCGGTTCAAGCTATCTACTTTCTGATTACTCCAACACCTACCTAAAAGCTTGTAACTGGATAGTTTACAATTACATAACATCACGCCTGTAATCCCCGAAGGGTTAGGCAGAGGTGTGCCTAGTAGTACACTCACATTTCGCCAGTTATGTTTAAGTACCATGTAATAGGGGGCGAGCCTATTGCCATCAACTGTCCACGAATTCAGTCCCCGTGGCTGCTACTGAGAAATTCCTGATAGAAAAACCCAATAACATTTTGCCCGATCCGGCAATTGAACCCAGAACCTCATGCTCAGCATTTACGCTTGCAACCACTCGACCAACGATGCAGTCAACACTACTATACTTTTATAATCTTATATGTTTTTGAAAATGTTAACTAATAAAACAAAAATAGATACATAGTTGATACGAGTCATTCAGGCACAGCATCACGTCTCTTCATCTCCTTACGGTAACTTGATATTTTTCTAGTTAAATAAATGCACCCAATTGACCCAACCATCGTCAAATATTTGTTTAACAAACCGATACACTGTATCTCCAAATGTTGGTACAACTACAGATACATAAACAAATGATCAATTACTCAGTTCGCGTGATTTGGCAAACAAGGTGCGCTGGCGCAGCGTGATGCTGAGTTACTGACGTACAGGCGGTTCGGTGACTCATGCGCTTAGCTTGAATCAGTTACGTTAATATGTTACGGTGATACTTTTAACAAGAATTCAGACTTTGAACTTTTTGTTGATGTTTTTTTTTAAGAGCAATCTGCTCTTTCAAATTGCAAATCTCTTAGTCGTGATTCAAAATCAAATCTCAAAACAAATCTCGGATAAAAATATCTGGCTTTGGACAAATCAGTCATTAGAATGTGATTTTTGGAAGAGGCACTCTAAAAAAAGCTCAGTTTTTGCTTAAAAAATTATACAAATTGACAATTAAACAGAACTCCTGAGTGTTCCTGAGTCGTTCGTTCGTAGATCTTTGTAGGTTGTTACGGGTAATCAGAAGCCTGAAAGTCTGGCAACCAGTCTTACCAATGGTAAGACGAGTGATGGAGTGTGTGGGCGGAGTGGTGGGGGTATCGTGTTGGCCAGTACCTAGGCTGTCGAGGTTAAACAGACGGTCGCTCTATGTAAAATACAAGCAATTAGCTGCACCAGGTTAGACTGGAAACCGACCCCAACAAACCTGCGAAAATTAGGCTAAACAGCTGATGATCTTAATCATAAACTAGCCGTTGCCCGCGAACTTCGTCCGCGTGAAATTATTATAAAAATATTAGTTCCCCATTTGAATCGGATTTTGTTAACAATTTCAAGGCTTTTTATTTTTTTTTACACGGAATCCCAATATTTTTTCTAAAATATAAACCTACGTTATTTCTTATATTAAAAAAATCCAGCCAGTCAAAAAAAAACCAGCCAGTAAAAATCGGCCGGTTCTATCTGCCAGTAAAAATTGGTCCAGCCGTTTCGGAGATAAGCCGGAAAAAACAGACGGACAGACGGTAAAAGTAAAAAAATATGTTTTTTTTTTTGTTATATGAACCGCATGTACTTTCATATGCATTCAGTAAAAAGCTGTTATTTTGAAATTACAAACAGACACATGAATTTTATTTATTTTAGGAGCTCGTGGCTAAGTAATAACAGCCGCTCGGATCGATATTTAGGTTAAGCCGCGCTTGCCTAGGTTGGTCTGTGGATGGGTGACCACCCATTACATACCGAGTTTCCTCCGTGCCTCGGAAAGCACGTTAAGCCGTTGGTCCCGGGTGTCATTTGTAGATCTTTGACAGTCGTTATAGGTAGTCAGTGGCCCAAAAAGTCTGACAACCAGTCTTACCAAGGGGTATCGTATTACCCAGTACTAACTGGGTTGTGGAGGTCAGATAGGCAGTCGCTCCATGTAAAATACTGGTATTAAGCTGCATCCGGTTAGACTGGAAGCCGACCCCAACATAGTTGGGAAAAGGCTAGGCAGATAATGATGACATGAATTTTATTTATTTGTATAGAGGATTGATACTTTTGAGACTTGGCTAGCTATTTAAGACACACTCATTTTGTACTATGTTTCGATTATGGATTAGAACAGATGTTGAGCATAAATACTGAGTAACAAATTTGTCACGAGACTTAATTACTCGTAATATAAATGATTTACTTTTTAGAGATTTACCTTCACATGTATGGCGGCACATGAACCTGTACATTTCCAGTATAACGTGGCCTCGCTTTGTATAGATTTCCTACACAATGAGAGATCCGCATACACTGGTTTTGTATAGCTCGATCGGCTGTCGTGCGTACCAGCTTTATAAATCTTAAGAACGACTTTGTCTCAGTTGTGACAAGAACTTTTCAATAAATAATACTTTTGTTTCTGTACTTCTGAAGAATTTAGTTGTGATTGAAGAATCAGTTATTTTTGTTAGAAGTGTGATGTGTTTATGATAAATTGCTTTTGTTCAAACTCCAAGACACCTTTGTCAGTGATTGTTTTATTATTGTAAGTAATTTGTCGTGACCTGAATTATAATATTGTAAGTCTATTTTGTTAGTTAGAGTTGATAGTTTCTTTGTAAACAACAACATAACATTACACTTGTAATCTCCTGACGGCTAGGCAGAGATGTACCTAAAAGTACACCTACATTTCGTCAGTCATGCTTAGTCTCATGTAATAGGGGGCGACACTATTGCTATCAACCGAGTACAAATTCAGACTCCGTGGCTGCTACTGAGAAATTCCTATTCGAACAACCCAATAACACTTTGCACGACCTGAGAATGGAACCCAGGACCTCATGAATAGCAGTCGCGCTTGCCACCAAGACACGAGGCAGTCTCTTTGTAAAATATTAAATAAAAAAATTACAGATTGTTTTGCCCTATATTTATATATGCTTTGGTTCTCAGTAGAACATGAACATGATGGGAGTCCCTCAAATATTTTTTACAAGTCACCAGTACAAAGTATCATCATCATCATTTTATTGCCCTTATCCCAATTTATTTGGGGTCGGCGCAGCATGTCTTCTACTTCCATTCTTCTCTATTACTCGTCAACTCATCAGACATCAATACAAAGAACTATCAATGACACTTAAAATATTTATGTCTTCCGTTAAAATCCCTAACATTATAATTACATGAAATGTTTCGTAATAATTATGTTAAATTAGAACAACAGTCACTCAGCAACATAAAATCCTCATCCAAGAATACTTTGTTTTCTTAAAGAAAAACAACCTAGAATAATACATGATTGTGAAGATATTTTGTGTACTATTCGTAATGATACAGGCTGTCATCCAATTAGCTAAATTGTGGGTGACGAGTATAATTAGCGACAAGTACGCATGTAGGCGGACTGTTGTTCAAATGGACGTAAGTGCCATCAGCTGTTTGTTAAACAATATGAGGTAAATAGGTGAGGAGCCAAGAAAATATTAGAAATTAAATGGAGGTATAGCCCAAGAGCTTTTAGTTTTCAAAAAAGCGGTACAAATTTGTGATATGTTTGAGAAAAATGTCTTAAACAATCTTAAACTAGCAAAAACAATAGTTTTAGACAAAAATATTATCTAGCTGCACCAGACAAGTTTTAATCATTATGAATTTGCAAAGAAAAACTTGACAGTTAATCAAAAACGCGTAGCAAAAATAAAATCTATTATCAAAATCTATTGACAACGAACACCTTATTGAATCTATAATCGAAAAAGAACTCATAAAAACCAAAAAATGCTACAACGTCAAAAACAAAAAAACAGAAACCAATAAATCTTCTCAATTTTTAACCGAAACATTACGACACGAATACCTGCCATCAAATCTAAAAGAGTATCATTGCAGACACATCAATATCCTAATAATAGAACAGCAACAGTAGGTGTCAGAAATAGACAAAATGTACAGTCGAACCAAAAGATAGGTGTACAGGCACCGAACTTGCTACTACTTTAAACAATGGTCTGAATGTTCTTTGTAGTGAGTAGTCGATTGTTTTAAAAAGCTCTTTGATATGAAGTCATCGTCTGCCTAGCCTTTTTCCTACTATGTTGGGGTCGGCTTCCACTCTAACCAACCGGATGCAGCTGAATACCAGTATTTTACATGGTGTGAAGTATACAGTACAAATGAATGCTACTAATGCAGTGTGAGTCGATGGGTAGAAAGGAAAAAGAAGGTCAAAGAAAAGATGGATGAATTATGTGAAGACTGATGTAAAAGTCATGATAGTGAATGATACTGTGACAGTTGTCAGTGAAGAATGGAAGAAGAAGACGTGTTGGGCTGACCTCAAGTAAAATAGGACAAGGGCATGAAGATAATGATAGCGATGACAGTGTAGTGTAGTGAAAAGATGAATATTCTTGCCAGTACTCCCAATAGCTTGTTCAACTGTACATTGTGTTACAACCACGTGATGCAGGTGATGCCGAAGGGCAGTCATCGTCGCCCAGCCCACGATCTGAATGAAATTGCTCGATGGGAATGTTTTTAGGACTGAAGAATTTAGTCACGCGGTACGATTAGTCGTGTCGACTTTTATCGTGCGAGTGAGGTGTTCGTTGTTTCAATTTATATAAAATCGTAAGTGGTTGGTGCAAATTTTGCTCTAACGATCAAAAAAGGTATTGTTATGTTTATAAGTCTCACACCTGTGAAGGTTTTTGACATAATTAGAGATATGTCATAATTAGTGATACGACTACCTCGTTGACCTAGTAGTCGCAAGCGCGACTGCTGAACATGAGGTCCTGGGTGAAAGTGTTATTGGGTTTTTCCATTAGAAATTTTTCAGTAGCAGCCACGGATGCATTTGTGCCCGGTTGATGGCAATAGGCTCACCCCTTATTACATGGGACTTAAACATAACTGGCGAAATGTGGGTGTACTATTAGGCACACCTCTGCCAAACTCTTCGGGAATTACAAGCGTGATGTTATGTGGTGTAGAAAACTAAATCATCGAATAGCTCAATCTGTAGAATCTTTAGATGTAAACAAAATTAATTAAAATGCTTCACATAACAAAAACAAGCTAAAAGCCCCGATAGCTGATCTGGATGAGATTCAAACATTATTCAATTAATTAACAAACAAAATATTTTGAATGCTGTCTCAAATGAAAACCACCTATGCGTCGAGGTTGACGCTAATTTCTACAACGGCTTATCCGTTGCACTTGTGCCAAAATCTTTAGAAATTTTAAAATAAACTGTGACATAGTAAGTAATTTTGCAATGGAACGACACAGCACGACTGATGATTATCGTTTTACTACCGACAGAAGCCTTTGTTTTGCAACAGAATAAACGGAACATCACGTCATCATAATACAAAGTGTAAACGGACCCTTCACGAAGCCGTCAAGCAAGCATTCTGTTTGTCAAACTAAGTAACTATACTCAAAATTATTGGTGAGAAACTACTTTTTTTGCGGTGAAAAATCACGTTTTACGTTAAGACTTAATATAACGCACTCAAAACATTGTGCTGATGGATGCATTGTATATAGTACGGGGGTCGTGAAGGTATTTAAAGTAAAGTTATAACGTGAATAGAGCAGCGGTGGCCCAGTGGTGGAGACCCCGACTTACGAGCCGTAAGTACCGCATTACTTTGTGTAAGTTTTTTCATCACCACTGCTCTCAAAACGGTGAAGGAAAATATCGTGAGGAAACCGGCATGTCCTAGAACCAATAATTCGAAGACATGCGACATCTACCAAACCGCACTGGGCCCGCGTAGTGGATTATAGCCCAATCCCTCTCATAGAGAGGAGGCCTGCGTCCCAGCAGTGGGAACATTAATAGGCTGATTATGCTTATGCTTATTATGCTTATAACATGAAAACTTGTATTAAAAAAAAACCTGTGAGAGTTGAAACTTTGACCTTCAATATTTTCCAGGTTCCTGGGGTATGGTCTAGAACAAAAAAAATATCGCAATGACGGGTAGAACAAGTGCCTTTCGGCTTCGTTAAGAGCACTTTTACACCCCCCTCCCACTTATAAAAACAAGGAGAGTGTACTGTGTGACTTAGTGAGAGTTGGTAGATACCCATGGTGCACTCACATTTGGCCAATAATGTTTTAGTCCTATTTAAACGTGCGGACAAACCGGACCAGACAGTGGACTTGCTGCGGACACAGTATTTCAGCAGATTATCTGTCACAGTCGGCTGCCCACAGTCGGGTCCACTCTCCAAAGTGCTCGGTTTGGCCACACCCTCAAAATATGTGAGCGTGTAAGCCTTTTGCTATCATCATCATCATCATTTCAGCCGAAAGACGTCCACTGCTGGACATAGGCCTCCCCCAAGTGTCGCCACATTGACCGGTCCGTGCGTCTTGCATCCAGCGGATCCCTGCAACCTTTACCAGGTCATCGGTCCACCTAGTGGGAGGCCAATATTTGCTATCAACCGGGCATTTATCCACTATATCATCTTTCGTATCGATGAATCCTCTGAGATTGACCTTCATGACTGATCTTTGGTCAATAGGAGTATGTAACGTAATGTTATGTTATTTGTTGCATCACTCAATTAGTGAGCATCATTTAGTGTTCATGTACTTAAGACTTTGTGGGCCTAACGATTGATAAAGTGTACGATAAATCGTAGAGTGTAAAACGATGTATGAGTTTCATTGAAGAAGTTTGTTAGATAATACTTTTGCGAAGTGATTTGGTCGTTATCGTAATGTATTTGGTTGTGCTCACATTGGCATTGGCTGAGAGTGCTGCTGCGGCTGCCGTGGCGTAGTAGTGCGTCAGGGATGTTTGCAGATAATAATATTGATGGTTTTGCCGCCATTATTAGAAATAGATGTGCATCCCTGATTACTCGTGTTCGCGGCAGCACCAACAGTATTCTCGGTGTGTTCGCAGATCGGTGGGATTCCCCGATGTTGCGAAGGTGGATGCGGCTCCATGCTCTATTTTAACTTGTATATTTTCATCTGTGTCTGTAACCTACTAACACTAGAACTTAAGTAAAATTGTTACTAACCCTATGGACCCTGGTCTGAAATAAAAACTTTCTATTCTATTCTAATGTCGCGTTCCTCTACGAAAGCATGAACAACAACAATATCTTAAGAGCTTGAAATATACAGTGTGGCAGAGACACCGATGCATAAACGGTTACCACGTCATCATCATCATCATCTGCCTAGCCTTTTCCCAACTATGTTAGGGTCGGCTTCCAGTCTTACCGGATGTAACTGAATACCAGTATTTTACATGGAGCGACTGCCTATCTGACCTCCACAATCCAGTTAGTACTGGTTAATACGATACCCCTTGGTAAGACTGATTGTCAGACTTTTTGGGCCACTGACTACCTGTAACGACTGTCAAAGATCTGCAGGTGACAGCCGGGACCAACGGCTTAACGTGCTTTCCGAGGCACGGAGGAAACTCGGTATGTAATGGGCGGTCATCCATCCACAGACCAACCAATTAAGCATGATTTAACCTAAAGATCGACCCGAGCGGCTGTTATTATTTAGACACGAGCTCCTGGGTTAAATAAAACGGTTACCACGTATTCAATATAATTATTATTCTGAACACCCCATGCACTGAACACGTGGTAACCGTTTTATTTATTTATTTAAACTCTATGTACAATAGTGGTACATAGGCGGACTTAATGGCACAAGGCATTCTCTACCAGTTAACCTTTGGGTTAAATAAGAAAAACATTGCGATAGGGTACAAAATAAATATATAAAAAATAACTTCTGGCTATCGAAAATTTATATATATTTTCGCATCTGGTTCCCATCCACTCTGTATAGACGTTTGTTTAGTCGACTACGTAATGGCTTTGCCACTCTCCTGTTGATTATCAAATGCACACCTTAATATCGACAAGGTCTACTTGTCTATCTACCAGTGCTGTTTCAACCATATTTAAGTTTAAATTTATTTTATTTTAGAAGTTATTGTCGATGATATAGTATTTCCACAGTTATATTGCCTCTAATTTTCGATCGCTGTAAAAATCGGCATAACCTTTATTACCTTTCTAATAACAGTTACCGTTAAAGGAACATAATAACATTTTCAGTTTTAGGAAATCTTAGTAATATCTCTGGACAGGAAACTCTTGTTTATCACCCATAAGTATTACTAGAAACTAAAATAATAGCCCAACACGTTGGTTACCCGTTATTCATTACACCTAACATCTGTTATTGATAAATTTGGAAACCTCTACGCGCTCACGTAATCGTGAATAGCGCAACATCGAAAATAGGATTCCACGAATTGTGGCATTTGATAAATCAAGATGGTTGTAG
This sequence comes from Noctua janthina, assembly GCA_963576755.1. Lineage (NCBI taxonomy): Eukaryota > Metazoa > Arthropoda > Insecta > Lepidoptera > Noctuidae > Noctua > Noctua janthina. The sequence continues at coordinate 7,854,961 of OY755075.1, read as the reverse complement.
ATACAGCGGAGTACGGTTTCTTGAGAAATATTCCTCTTTAAATTGAATAGACTATATCTATTTATTTAACCTCGTTTGTCGTCTGGGGTTCCATTCCCAGGTCCTGAGTGAGGATTTGTGCCCGGTTGATGGCAATAGGCTCACCTAATTTAAGTGTTACTTGCGGGAATGTGCCTTACGGCTTCGTCAAGGGACATTTTACACCAATAAGAACTATAGATCGACTGCTTTAATGAGTCCTCGGCCTTGTCCCATCAAAAGCACATTAAGCGTCCACAAAGTCCTAACAACACACACAGGTCCACACAGGTTATTTGCTTTAAAATAACCATAATCCACGTAGGTATTACGATACTAATTGAACCAATACGTGATCAACCATCAGAATATTCCATTTAAATTGATACCTTCGCGAGGACTCATTAAAGCGGTCGGTCTGTAGTTCTTATTGGTGTAAAATGTCCCATAATTTTATAAGATTATAGCAATGGGGACGTTTTAATCCATAACTTTCGTTATTGACCATCTTTAGGATATTTGGAAGAGGTACCTTCAGCTACCCAATAACATTATGGCATTGCCAAAGTAGTATGTTAAAAGTACCAAAAAACATCACAACGTAACATCACGCCTGAAATCCCCGAAGGCAGAGGTGTACCTAATACTACAGACACGTTTCGGCAGTTAAGTTTAAGTCCCATTGGGAGCGATCCTATTGCCATCAACCAGGCACAAATCTAGACTCCGTGGCTGCTACTGAAAATTCCTGATGGAAAAACCCAATAACACTTTGCCCGACCCGGGAATCGAACCTCATGCTCAGCAGTCGCACTTGCCACTAGACCAGCGAGGCAGTCCGATGTTAAAAGTCCAATGTGACTGAGAATAGGTCACTTCTAAATGACATAAGAACAATTCCAAAGAATACTGAAAGCTAACGAAAAAACGAAACAAAAGAAAGAAAATAAAATAAAAAGTGGAGCGAAAATAAATTGCAAATTGCAATGTTTTGATTTTGAAGAGACGGTTAGTGCAATGATAATTATCAATGGCTTACTGACGTACTTACGTAGAAAGATTGAGGGGGATTGGCATTTCTATTTGGATGACATTATCTCGATGTTTATCAGAATTAATACTTGCATAATGCATTTTTTCTTTGCTCCAAACCATTTGTGCTTTTTTTATATTAATACTTTGTTCATCTCACTGGACGCCAGACGGAAAAAATCACCGTCGAAGTAGACCGCGGCGAAGGTGGTGTGAAGATCTGATCTTGTTTGCGGGGCGAACGTGACCAGATATCGCACAAGATAGAGAGGTTTGGACGGAGAAAGGGGAGGGCTTTGCCCAGGAGTGGGACACATGAGAGGCTAAGCAAAAAAAAAAAAATTTATACTTTTTTTTGTGTTATAGATGGTGAGAATGGAACAAAACCAATAACGTAGAGAGTATTTCTCGGAGATGAATCGAAATCAAATTAAAAAAAAGATAAACGTCCCAAGAACTTGACCATGTAGACGCATTCGATGGTGAGGGCAGTCCCAGAGAAAAAAAGTGTTGTAAAGTGTCCTTGGAGTTTCTTGCCCATTCTTCTCCTTAGAGATCTACGCTTTGGAATGGGCAACTACAGTACTTTCACAAGGTATAATACCTTGTGTCTGTGACTGTAGCTTCGCTTTCTTTGTTTTTTTGACATTCAAAAGTTACTGTAATTGTCTAATTGAAAAAAATGGTTTGAGTTTGAAAGTTGGTCGTCAGAAAAAAATATAAAACAATCAAAACAGTTTCTCCGTTCCAATTCAACTTCGCGACACGACAACCAATTGGTACCAGTCTGGTTTCCATTCATTCAGTCCGGGAATAGATACAAATCTACATGTATCTACCTACATAGAACAGACGCCACGAAACTGTCAAATTTTCCCAATCAACCTTGAACCTAATGCTTTAGCGATAAAGTTGAAGATCTATTAAAGAAATTTTACAAATTTTTAGTAGCTTGATATGGTGGTCTGTACATACGTTTACGATTTTGCAATTGAATCAAGTTTTCATTTTCATCTAACAATGACCCCAAGCAAACAGTCATATTGGCGACTGCAATATGTATATTTAAAACATTTTTCATAATTAGATTTCATATTTCGTAACTACTTTGACGGCTGTTGGCTTGCGGCCATCGAGAGGGAGACACCAGATATATTTCCGCTTGAGTGCGAAAAGGACAGGTGATAATCTTGTGTGAAAAATATTTATGCTAAGGCCTTCTGTTGCTATGAATTCGTCTATGAATAGTTCGGTCGGTTCACCCGCGCGATATTTTTGTCTCACTCGTCGAAGGTTAGAACTACTTTTACTAGTAACAGTTTTGCGGAGAATTTTCTGGTTAGATCAATGTTCGCGTAGGTTTGCTTCGGATATTCTTTTTCGTGATTTTTTGGAACTTTGGGAATTATTTTATCAGGAATTTGGTCTTAAAGAGTGCATTTTTCTCTTTTATCATAGTTCTTATAAGAGAGAGAGTTACGATGGACAGAAACTTTATGGTAGACCAAAATTGTTAAAGAGCTATTTTCCAATATTCTTAACTTCAGCGTCCAATGGAGGTTTTATCGCTGACATCGATGTCTTAAAGTTAAGACAACCTTTGGATGAACTGAACGAATTTTGAAGATATTTGATTAAATAGTTGAAGTCGAAGAGCAGCGGTGGCCCAGTGGTGGCCGCCCCGACTTACGAGCAGTAAGTCGTGGGTTCGAACCTAGGCAGGCGCATCACTTTGAGGAATTTATTTCATCACCACTGTTCTCAAAACAGTGAAGGGAACAGTGAGGAAACCGGCATTAACTAGAACAAAAAAATCGAAGACATGTGACATCTACCAACCCGCACTAGGCCCGCGTGGTGAATTATAGTTCATTCCCTCTCATAGATAGGAGGCTTTGTGCCCCAGCAGTGGGAACGATAAAGACTGATTATGCTTATGCTCGATTAAATAGAGACCGCTTTTAGCAAGACGTACTACTAGACGCAGAGACTAGATTGAAAGAAAAGGAAAGCACGCTCTTTTGAAAAGAATATCGAACATTTTATGAATAAAATGTTGTTATGTAGTAGGTAGAAACTATCCCCGGCAACCAGGTTTAGCTTGAAGACTATTTTGATTTAATTGATCGTAATTAATTTTTTACACGAACACTATTCATCGAAATAAAAGCAAAGTTAACAGTCCATTAGAGCAATGTTTTACGGAAACATAAAACGTTACACAACATGTGTGAAATAATCCGTGGAAATGCTTTATTTCTCTGTTTCTGGTAGTTTGATAGACTATGAAAGTTATTCCTGTTGGCTATAAGAAAGTCTTGTTGGATTTGTTGTAAAATTGATTCGTGGGACTATAGGAGTCAGTAGCGAAGGGTCTATTTTTTAAAGAGGTAAGCCGGAGTACATATCTTTAATGTGATTATTATTTGTCTATAGAATACTGACTGTGCCATTTTTCAAAGGGAATCGAGTTATATGGAACCTTCGCCACTGATAGGAGTGGTACATAGAAAGAAGATTGAAGAAAGAAAATATATTTATTAGTCGCAAGGACGATGCGACGACGTGAATACAAAATGACTGAAAAAAAATAACCATACAACGCATGACAAATATTTATAAATACAACAGGACGGAACAAAAAAGTATGCAATTTGCACGTCGTGACTGCGACAAGCAGGTTACTGGTTACCACTCAGCATAATGCTGTGCTATGGGTGGCCACAGCATAGCGCTGGTTTTCAGTGGTCACCCGAGAAAAAACGTCTAACGAAACGAAAAACGACACATGTAAGTCAAAGATGAAAATAAAGGGTTGGATGAAACAGCTCTTAATATATAAAAAAGAAACGGACAGCTGCGAAGCTATCCATATATGAATGAATAATGAGAAACTGGCGACGTAAGTGGTGGTCCATGAATTGACTACCATTGAGAGAACTGGAAGATGATGCACCTGTGAGAGTATATCTCTTCAGGTGTAGAAAAAAAAGGACATCCTAAAAAAAGAGTAAAATAACGTGAGTGGCGACCGACAGGACCAAATATTATGTGGGGCAACATGGGACTAGGGCTGGTAGAAGTCATTTTCAAAACCTGGAGTTAATGCAGTTACAGAATTACAAGTACCTAGTTCAAACTCAGGTAAACAAAAAAATAAACAATTTATAAAGTTTATGTTTGGGCACTATTATTATTCTGTTAGTATCGGTTAAACGAAACTTTTTTAAAATTATGAAACTATGATGGAACTCGATATAGGATATCATGGCTTATCTAAGATAGTAGTTTATGAATGTAGCCAGTCGTTAGAGTACAGGTCAATGAGCTCTTTGAGATACAAAGCTACCTTTAAGCCTGTTAATGCAGTTTCCGATCTACTGCCAGAAATCATGATGTAGATTGTAAATTATGACTATGGTATTGAATACAATGGTTTCAATTATGCTAAATAATAACCGCTACTCGGGTCGACCTTAAGGTTAAGCCGCGCTTGCCTACGTTGGTCCGTGGATGGGTGACCGCCCATTACATACCGAGTTTCCTCCGTGCCTCGGAAAGCACATTAAGCTGTTGGTCCCGGCTGTCATTTGTAGATCTTTGACAGTTGTTACAGGTAGTCAGTGGCCCGAAAGTCTGACAACCAGTCTTACCGAGGGGTATCGTATTACCCAGTACTAACTGGGTTGTGGAAGTCAGATAGGCAGTCGCTCCATGTAAAATACTGGTAGTCAGCTGCATCCGGTTAGACTGGAAGCCGACCCCAACATAGTTGGGAAAAGGCTAGGCAGATGATGATGATGTGTGTAAATACAATTATAAGAAAAAAATGCATGCAAAGTGTTATAAGTGCATGGAGTATATAACGCATTTCATTTTCATTTTGTTTTTCATTTCGTATTTTTCATTTAATTTGTAATTTTTTTTTGTATTATCGTATTTTATTTTGTTTATTTGGATTTTGGCCCTTTTTTAGTGCATATTTGCATGCATATTTTAGGATTTTTATGCCTATAATCCGATTTCTTGCGAAACCGCTTCAAATTTTTAAACTGTCTCCCTTTAGGAGGAGGTTATGTATTCAGCGCGGATATTTTCTATTTACGTGTCATGATCATTAGTCGAAGTCGAAAGAAAGTCGTAATTTAGAATTTAATTTAATTTTATGTTACACCTACTCTAATCACATGACAACTTTATTGATATAACGAGAAAACGACATCAACCAATTACATTTAATACGACAAACACTAAAACGATACAAATGATGATATAAAATCAATGAAGAGCCACAATAAACTCCATTATATATATCCTTAGATGACATTTACACTGTATTTCTGATAAAATGTTTAAACTAACAATTTTATGTGTTGCAGGCTGTTTGGAACCGTCTCAGATATTCTGACTCGAACGATTCTTGATGCATGAACACAAACATTTTGTAAAATATTACTAAGAACTTGTTTTCAAGGATTTAGGTTATGTCATTCGGTCCAAGGTTGTTTCCAGACTCTTGGAAATTAACGACATGTTTTTGGTACTAGATAATATTGTTATTACTACATAATTTAATGGTTCAGTTGATGCAACTGGTATGTAATTGAGAATATTGATAGGTGCAAGTGTTCTGCATATTCTTGACGTCTTGTTCACTGGTATAATGAGCGGAATCGTTGTCTTCAACAGTAACAAAGTGATACATAATACAGGGTGTAAATAGACCCTTCACATAACCGTCAACCAAGCATTCTGTACATCAAACTAAGTAACTTTACGCAAAAATTTTTGCTGGGAAACGACTTTTTTTTGGGGTGAAAATTCACGTTTTACGTTAGGACTGGATAGAAAGCACTCAAAACATTGAGCTGATGGATGGATTGAATAGTACAGGGGTCGTGGAGATGTGTAAAGTAAAAATCTTACATTAAAAACATGTATTTAAAAAAAAATACTTGTGAAAAAGTTGGAACTTTGACCCCCAATACCTCCGTAACTAGAAGGTTCCCAGGTATGGTCTAGTACAAAAAAATGATCACAAAGACGAGGAGAACAAGTGCCTTTCGGATATGTTAAGGGTCTATTTACACCCGTTATACACTCATACACATGGAGGAGCTCGTGGCTAAATAATAAGAGCCGCTCGGATCGATCTTTAGGTTAAGCCGTGCTTGCCTAGGTTGGTCTGTGGATGGGTGACCACCCATTACATACCGAGTTTCCTCCGTGCCTCGGAAAGCACGTTAAGCCGTTGGTCCCGGGTGTCATTTGTAGATCTTTGACAGTCGTTAGGTAGTCAGTGGCCCAAGAAGTCTGACAACCAGTCTTACCAAAGGGTATCGTATTACCCAGTACTAACAGGGTTGTGGAGGTCAGATAGGCAGTCGCTCCATGTAAAATACTGGTATTCAGCTGCATCCGGTTAGACTGGAAGCCGACCCCAATATAGTTGGGAAAAGGCTAGGCAGATGATGATGATGATACACTCATACACATGTAGAAGAGGGACGCGCACAAAACCCTAAAGAATAGCATAAAAGAAAAGAAGCCTCGCAAGAACTGATTCTGGGCTAAAATGATGATAAAATGCCTTGATTGCAATCGTTTTCGAATATCCATTTTTGTATGAAGGTATACGAGACGGCAAGTGAACAGTTCCTGTAGTACTCCTTTATTGATTGTAGGTTCTTGAACAATTCTTCTGTTTGCTTTGCATTTCTCAGTTGTAACAAACTCTCAAAAACTTGCATCAGCAATCAATGCATCATCGATGTTATTGGCTTACTTCAACGTCTCTTCTAAGAAACTATTGTTTTGTTGCAATTGCAAGATCGTTTCGTCGAAAACAATTTTAGGTTCGGTTAGCAGAAGCGAGTTAAACTCGAATAATACTGTTGTCGATGACACATTCGTGTCTAACAATAATAGTCGGGTTGAAATAGCACATCTACTTCCCAAATGAATAGATTAATGTTTATAGGGGATTGTAAATTTGCCTGGAAGGTCATCATTTGGGAAGTAGAAGATTTTTTAAAGAATTCTGCCTTAGTACTTCTTTAGATTAGGCACTCCTGTACATTTCATGCTTTTATATCCAGACTTTCGCCTTGACGGCTATAAGTTGTAAATCAGTGAATATATTTATATTTGTTTATGTAATTAATGTGTTTCAGGGCCACTTATAAGTTCAGTTTCGGTCACAACACTTACGAAATTTTTACAAAAACAATGTACATTGTCACCTTTTATCACACCAGGTCCTTTCTTCTACCTTGTAAGAACCCTTTGCATTACCTGAGGGAAGATAGTATACTGTCCATTCTTTTCCGGGTTTCAACACCTATTTCTGGGTAACTAGGTGGGCATTCCATCAGCTTAACTACTGTTAACCTATCTTAATGTCAATTGGCAACCCAAACCGAACTGTAGGTACAGGTACAGGTGTATTTGTCAATCAAAGGTTAATGGACAGCCAACAGTGAGAGATTAATTACACGATCGCTGTAAACGATTGGGCTGAACAAATTATTATCATTAGGTGACATGAAACGATTAATGTCTTCAGTGATAAAGGAGTTGCAGACAATGGTGAGGAATGTATTGGCTTGGATGGTGATCTTCACGCTTTGATCGCTGAGTTGTTGTAATGTGATCGGGTTGATGCAGATGATAACAGACGCTTTTGACTGTCTTATTGGCACTGGGATAGAGACTAGCTGTCTGCACGTGTATTGCAGGTTTGCTTTAAAAGATGCGGCCTAAGAATAAGAATGTTATTAATAATTATCGTGAATAATTTTTTCATATTACAAGTAGGAATTTTTGCAATTTGATTTGCTAGACCGAACCCTAGATTTTAACCTTTCGTCCACCAAGGCACTTCTGATTTTTCGAATTCATGTGCGTATTGTATAATTATCACTTGCTTCGGTAAAGGAAACAACGTGAGGAAATCAGCATGCCTGAGAGATAATTCTCGACGTCATGTACAGCCAAGTCAGAAGCCCATGGGCGGCATAAAAACTCTGACACCAGGTTAGGCACTAACTACACGATAAAAAAGAATAACGTTTCGCATGTTACAGCCGATCGAGCAATCAATTGTGGCTGTTTTTACTTTTTATTTAATTTCTATGACGAAATGTGGATGTGCTATAGGGTCACCCTCTGCCTAACTCTTCGGGAATCACAAGTGTGATGCTGTGTTACGTGTTATAGTGAATAATCGTTTTTATTACATTATTCTTGTGCTATCGTACTCGCGTAAGCTATCATTCTGCCAATTTCGACAGTCTCCTTCTGTTTTTAACTCATTCGTCTTTATATTTCCAGTAACTTCTGTTAGTTTGTCAATATGTCAGGGTGGTCCTTAACCAGTCTAAATAACACCACAAAACAGACATTTGTGATCGTTTGAGAGCACGTTAACATCATTCCGTTTAGTTATGGCCTCGGGTAAAGACATTACGAGCAAAAATATAGCTTCATCTCCTCCGTTCCCAGTAAAATTGACTTCAGTTCCGCTGGTAATAATTTGTTCGTAAATAACCTTTGAAAATAAACATCCTCATTCTATAACTATCCTTCGTACAGATTTATTATTATACGTTCGTTTGTTTATGTTACTTATGTATTTTTTTTTTGGGAAGACACAAATGCAGGCAGTTTGATTTACCCCTGACTTACATTTTTGATCGGTGTGTTTTGAGATTTTTTTAATTATGATTTCTGAGTGTCCCAAATATTACCTAAAGCGAGTTCAAGGGCTATCAGTGTCAATATTCTTGAGAACTCCTGAAAGTGGTTTAGATGTGTTGATCACGTTCAGTTTGATTGGTAAAATTCACTCGAAGTAATCAAATGATTTTCTCAAAACATGTTCCAGAAAAAAACTAAATGGACGTAAAACGAGATAAAATTTTCTGCCAACACAGTTTAAGTTTAAAATAGAACAATGAATGAATTTTATTTCTTCAAATTACAGACGTGCATGCAAAAGAAATGAAAATATGGCCAGTAAAACATATATGTATGTATATAAGTATTTATTCTTATATGTTTTAGTTATAAATATTTCCAAGTCTTTTTTTTCTGTTATTGCACCTACTGTATATTGTCTCTGCATCACCGTAAGGTAGACTGGTAGAAAATGCCTTTGGCATTAGGTCGCCTTTGTACAGTTTTTACTTGTGCATAAAGTTTTAATAAATAAAATAAAATATCGAATACTCTGGTGACAAAAACAGTGAAGACGAAGACAAGAACCAAGCTGAGGTGACTATGGCTGAAGTGATTGTACCCAGTGGTTGTCATCAGCCCTCAAAGTAAGAGTAAACAGGCATCTTCTGGGCACGCTCGCGCGATTGTACCTTATCCAACGGGCGGGACTGGGCTAAAAGCAGGCCCATTAAGCACTAAAAACCTTTCACTGACAAGATAATAATACCTTGTAACATAAAGAAAAAGATCATTTTTTCACCTGTGATCATTAAGATTAACTATTTTCAACTGACCTAATTTATAAACCGGTTAAAATGAAAAACGATGGAAAATTAACGGTGCCTATTACCATCTGGAACGATTTGAACAAACAAACAAATCCAAGGTTACACATGAAGCCAAGAAAACTCTGCCTGGGATTGTATTAATTAACTATTTAATTTGACATTTGGCAAATATAGCAGTAAAAAGTGTTCTCTTCTTATTATCTGATGGTTGTTATCTGATTGGCAAGCAACCAGCCACGAACCTCGTGGACTCTAAAAGGCAGATTAGTCATTCGATTAATATTAATTTCTTGTGACATTTTAGTGTTAGTTGATGGCACTATGAATTAGAAATCATGCTTTGCGTATTCCGTGATGGTGCTAGATTTTATGAGATCTCGATGGATTTTGAGAGGTGATAGAAATCATCTCCATCAATTTTCATTATTTTAAGCTTACTGAGCGTTTAAATGAGAACAGTTGCCTATTTGTTGTGTTGTAATAAGCAGCTAAGTTAACCGCTGCTCATGAAAAAAAGTTAAGCTCAGTTCATCAGTTTATAAAGAGCTTCATTCTAATAGTTTTGGAACCCATTAGCTGTTTCGGAAAGCGAAATTAAGGCATGTGATAGATTCAGGCTGAAGATTTTATATTACACAAAAGTTCCAAGAACTATATTTGATTTGTAAAGAGGACTACAAAGCCCGGCAGACGGAAGCGATCACGAAATTCGCAGTATATTGTGTGATTGATTTCCTGCTGTATTCTAAGCTTTCTTAGAACTAAAGCTTGTCCTAGTTTATCGAAGGAAGGCTGAAATTCAATATAAGACTATATTAAAGAAACTACAAGCAGAGAAGATGGCGGTCTATCAGCGATACCATCACCCACCTAGCCTTTTCCTAACTATGTTAGGGTCGACTTCCAGTCTAACCGGATGCAGCTAAATACTAGTATTTTACATGGAACGACTGCCTATCTGACCTCCACAACCCAGTTAGTACTGGGTAATACGATACCCTTTGGTAAGACTGGTTTTCAGACTTTAAGGCCACAGACTGCATGTAACGACTGTCAAAGATCTACAAATGACAGCCAGTAACAACGGTTTAACGTGATTTTCGAAGCAAAGAGGTCACTCGGTATGTAATGGGTGGACACTCATCCACAGATCAACCCAGGCAAGTGCGGCTTAACCTAAAGATCGATCCGAGCGGCTGTTATTATTTAGCCATGAGTTCCTCAGTCTAACAGTCTATTTGTCAACTGTCACGCTGTTATTTACTCCTTTTTCTTTCTTATCATTCCTCACACAATGCATCCATCATTTCAAGTGTGGTTCAACTGTTCAGTCAAATACTTCAATAAAAATGATTAATTATCACTATGATTTTTTATATTTCTCCAATTGAGAACCCTTAATATTAATTGCAACAGTTTTAACCTGTCGCTATGCGGATAGTTTAAAGAATCTTGTTCCAATTTGTACCAGGGAACTAGAAAGTCAAAGAGTTGGCGGTCATCGGCATTTAATGAATCTAATTCGCGCCGGAAGTCGGTCCAACAGGTGGCGCCACGTGTTACTGGGGCAGGCCAATGATCCACTTCGTGTGAGCGGTGCACTGCACTTTAGGCTCCCTGTAGACGGGACACTCGCGAGCGCTACTAGTAGACAGTGACAGCCAATATGCTTGTATAGTGCAACATTTTTCTTTTGGCTTTCAAATGATACTGCCAGGACAGCGCTGTTGGGAATCATTTGTAAAATACTCCGTGGAAATGGTATTGAAAAAAAAAGATGAAACTATGTACCATGTATTTTATTTTTGTAGTTTAGAGAAGAATTATTTTAATTTATTATTCGCCAGTCGCCACCGAATATGTTTATTTTTTTCTAACAACCCTTCATCTATATTAGTGCTCAAGATTCAGGCCTGGTTTGGGGCCAATGTAAAATCTTTATGTTATATTTTGGTATTAAAGTTTTTGTATTTTACTATTTTTATTATTAACAGCGACTTTCATCTTTTGCAAGCTTTTGAAATAGGTCATTTATATAGAGCGTTTATCCCTTAAATTATACCCGTGGTACAGTGACAGCAAAACTCGTTATGCGGTAGTCACAAGGCAGTTATTTTTCATGTCTGGAAATGTCTAATGATTGGAGATTCATTAAGAGCTCCCTCATCATCATCATCATCTGCCTAGCCTTTTCCCAACTATATTGGGGTCGGCTTCCAGTCTAACCGGATGCAGCTGAATACCAGTATTTTACATGGAGCGACTGCCTATCTGACCTCCACAACCCAGTTAGTACTGGGTAATACGATACCCCTTGGTAAGACTGGTTGTCAGACATTTTGGGCCACTGACTACCTAACGAATGTCAAAGATCAAAAAGATTAAGAGCTCCCTATGTTAAAGTTTACTTGATTCCTAGATCTAGGGTCAAAATATACCCACCATGAGTTTATTTTGACCCTAGATATAGTGATATTGACAATATCTAGGGTTGATATTGTGTATTGTATTTGACCTTGCTGCGCACGTGTAGCCATTGGAGACCAGTCGCTAAATGTGTGAAAAGTGGATGTCGATGACCACTAGTGGCAGTCGTAAGTGGCCCGTGTGCGGGGACCCTTATATCTGATGTATTCTTAATTGCGATCTACTGCAAATACTTCTCCGATGCCATCATTTTAAATGAAGTTTCTAGATTTTGCAAAATCGTCTTTAGATAGAGAATTTCTTGCCAATATTGCATATTATTGAAATTACTATTTTTATGGATTGACGTCAGTTTTGAAGTACAATAGGTCGATTGGAACGTTCTTTTTAAGATTGTAGTATTGATGCATGCAGAAAATATTGTCAGTGCTGGATTTTTTCCAAAATTTTCAAGAACATGCGTCTACCTTCAATAGATTCTGCCAATATGAGTTTAGCAGAACTAAACTAGACGCTGACTGGAACACACCTTGTCTTTTCGTCTAAAAGATCCTGCAATTGAATTAGCAATTTGGAAAAACATGCAGACAGATAGACGCTGGCGTGGCGATCTGGACTCATTCTTAACGGATTGGTCGGAGAAGGCAAATTTTAAATAAAATTGGAAAGCCATGGTGTGAGGTCTTTGCCTAGCAGTGGGTCAGAGTAGGCTGATAATAATAAAGATAGATACAATGCTCTGTATTATGTTCACTGAGTGAAATTACAGATTAACAAATAATGTAGAAATACGCAGGTGTTTGCGTCTAGAATTCAAGACGCTGAAATGAGTTGGGTCTTATGAATTTTTGTTGAAGATCTCACATTGAAATGTGTAGGCACCCTAAATTCGAAATAATCAAACTTCCCTTGAAGACTTCCCATCATTAAAGTGCAACTTTAAAGGAACACACGTGTGATATTCCCAAGGATTCGAAGGATATTTAAGCTTATTTTCAAGGGTTGCGGGACTGTTCGAAAGAGATAGCGTTGCTCTGGAACACAAAGGGCAAAGAAGGAACATGGATGGGTTTTAGTCAGAAGTCTGACACTCCCTTCAGCTCCGCCCAGAGGGGGGGGGGCGGTCATTTGATGATTTCCCATCCGAAAAAAAAAGCTTATTTTCAAAGCTTACCTAACAGTGCTATTGGTTCAACTTCATCACACATTTTATCTTCATAAAATTACTGACCGTATATGGAACAGTATACTTCGTTTCAAAACACAAATTGCGGATGTAGGCCAAATTAAAATGGAACTGTGCAGGCCATATTATTATACGCCGCATGTCGCATCAGAATTGAGCGAAATTATCTACGGATTGGGTTCCGAACAACAGAAATCGGCGACGTCGCAAGCCTAGACGGAGACGGGGTGATGAACTGGGCTGCTACTTAAAGGATTGGGCTGAAATAGCTCTAGAGAGAGAAGAATCGAAAAAGGAAGGGAGGCCTTTGCTCTGCAGTGGGACACAACAGGGTCATAATAAAAAAAATAACATAACCCGTTTATCAAACAATGCACCAGTACAGTTGCCGTCTAAACCATCGCATTTGATAATATGTTAGTTAGTAATAGTAACAGCGCAAGTATTGACAGCTCGCTGGCCGTACGCCTAGAAACGGCAACAACCGTTTGTTTCAGATGATTCATTCCGTACTAAACTGATCGGTTTTACTGGCATATGAAATTAGATATTTATTTGATAGTTATTTATAATTTGTTTATATAATTATGCCCTCGTGGTGGATTAATTCCCATTCCCTCTCATAGAGAGGAGGCCTGCGTCCCAGCAGTGGGAACATTAATAGGATGATTATGCTATGCTATGCTATAATTATGGAGCAGTAATGAGACTTCAGAAGGTTCGGAAGAAATAGGAGCAAGAAGAAGCCATTCAAAAATATTTGGCAAATAACATCAAGAAAATACAATGCTATATAAACTCACTTTTACTAAGCTTCATATAACTTGATTGCCTGGATAGCCAAATTTGAGACAGACATTAGAACTTCTGGCAGCCACAATAAAAGAATTTACTTACTTCATAAATTTTGATCGGAATATGTTATAGGATTTAACAACGTGAAATGGTCTATGATCATGAGCCTACCAATAGTTACACTTGGTGGTCTCGCGATCACAACACTCACTTTTCATGACGACAGATCTTGGATGCTGTTTTCAAAGAGGACTAAAGTACCAAAACACAAATCAAAAGCCCTCTCAGTTTTTTCAGAGATCCGATCAAAGTTCTTTGATCTATTGATACAGAACCACTCCCATCTATAATAAACTATACTTATATGAGACACGAGGCGACAAAAACGACAATCTGTCGCCCTACATTCGGGCTCAAAGGTTCCGTACAACGCTGTCTGTCTATCCGTCTGTCAATCTGTCAGTTCTCCACTATGTTTTGTTCGTGCAGCGCATCCCCAAAATAAAATATGGGCTTATAATAGTTATGTCATCATAATAGAAATGTGAGAGAGAGTGCAGTAGGGTTTGATTCATCAGAAAATTCTCAGTAGCCACGGAGTCTGGATGTGTGCTTGATTGATGGCAATAGGCTCGCCGCCTATTACATGGGACTTAAAACATAACTGCCGTGGGTATACAATTAGCTACTCCTCTGCCTAACCCTTCGGGGATTGCAGGCGTGTTTTTATGGCATGTTATATCAAGAATCAATATTGAATAGCTTTCGGAACAAAATGCTTAAAACTTTTAAACAGAATACGAAATAAAGAGTAATTTCTTAGTATGTGCGTATTTGCCAAGTGCGAGGCTTTGTGGTTATCTATTGTTATTTTATATTTATGTGTACGTGTGTTGTTACTTTTCAGAATAAATAATGTTTTTTTCTTCAACTTTCTTTTAAATAAAATACAGGTTTCATTTAAATTCTGGCTTATCATATGGATCTTGAGGTGATACAGCAGAAAAACAAAGTGGTTGACATAGATTACTGAATCTGAAGCTGAAGTAGCAATGAACGAGAGCCAGTGATCGTTACGGTAGACTTGTTCTTGAGTGGACTGCGAATCGGCAAGCGTAAGGTAGGACGCCCTTGAGAATACTTCATAGGAGAGTTGCCGAGGATCGAGTTAAATGGCGCGGGATTTATCTATACAGGGTGTTATAGAAAGGATATCGGCGGTCCTTAACTTAATTTCAATACCTACTCGACCCAAATGTAAGGGACAGATGATATTTTTTTTTAATTTACGATATGCACCCTGTATAAACAAACATTAATAGCCACGTGTATGACGGAGCATCACTTGAAGACGGCTCGGCCGATTTATATTTTTTTTTTGTTGTATTCATAATTGTCAGGATAGGTAAGTATTGTTTGAAAGAAAATTTCAACACTTTTTTGTTACATTATACTCTTTTGGTTTTTTTATTAGAAAATGGCACCATTGCGAAACCGGGACTGGTCGCTAGTGTGAAATTAAAACTTCTGTTTGGGTGAAGCGAATAGAAAAGACGATAGAAAAGTGGTTGAGGATATATAATATATTGACGGAGTCAACCAGTCTCTTGTTTCAAATCATGCTTTTTAGAAAATTGAGTACCGTGTTAATACATTATCGTAAGTGTCAGGTATGGAAATCGGACCATTGAATATTTTTCGGCTTCTAGAATGTTCTATAGAATTTCTCTTGTTGTTTACATATTCCTGAAGCTGACTTGTTTCTTTCATAGCTGCTAAACAAACCATGTTATTATTGTTAAAATACAGTTTGTAGCATGTCTATCGCTTGTATAAGCCATGGTTTTTATAAACATTTTACGTTTCAGTTTTATAATAAAATAAACAAATAGCAAAATGAATTTACATTTTTCATACCCACATTAATGAAAAATGCAAATAAATTTTTCAAAATTCACAATACACAGGAATTAAAAAAAATCTCGATCGACCTGTATGGACCAAGGTTTTTTTAAAATTCGTGTTTAAAACAGATTATTTCATGTTACTAATGATTCATGACGTAAAGTAAAGTAAATGAAACATGACGTAAAGTTATCTAGAGCATTATTTTGATATTAATTAAAATGATTTTATATTATTAAAAAATCATGTAGTATCATAATTCATAAAAAATAATTTAAGAAATGAAACAGTTTTAAACACATTTGTCACAAGCGTAGCAAACGTAGACCCTCTACGAAACTGCTACGAAATCTCGTAGCAACAAGTTGTAGCTGTGTAGCAGTTTTATGTACTTTTGTATTTTTTTGGAATATAAATGTTTCATTTCGTTATCATTTTCCATATCTTTAAGTAATGTAATTAAATAAAAGATTTTAAAACTTTAAATATTTTACGATCTTTAACAGATTTATTTTAAAATCGAGGTCAAAGTCTGGAACTAATGTCACAGCATCTGAAAACATGTCATGTGTGACGTTGACAATTAGCGACGTGACCTTATGTGAGTGACCTCGGCATTATTATTATGGTAGCTTTTATTTATTTCACAATCATGGTGCAATATTTCTCATACTTACAATTATCTAACATATTTTTAACGGCCATTTTTTCGCCTGTACCAATAAAATTTTTACACAGAAATGCAAATTAAAATAAACGTGGTAAGTGTTAATCGTTTTTATTACTCTACTGATCCAATGTGGGACGATATCTCGTGTCCGTCATTAATCTTTTCGCAAATACGTAACAATTCTGTCGCATGCGTATTTATAATTGTTATTTTTAGATTGTCATTTTGACACCTATCTAATTTTAACTTAGCATAAATAGGTGTGTTACAAGCTACATGCAAAGCTGTTTGGTGGTTCTGCAAAGCATACAGTCTCACATAATCTGAGAGGGATTGAGGAGGCGTGCGCTTGCGCGCGCGCTCGGCCAGCAGTAGCCGAAATATACCGCCCGACGCCGGTCAAAAATAGTAGCACGTCTCGCGCTTGCTCGCTGCATACAAAAGCGGCGAGCGCTTCACCAACAGCTCGCCTTATCAAATTTCCCTGCCCACACCCGCCCACTCACGCGCACCCCTAGCCACCCTGCATGCGTTAGTGTGTTAGCACAGGCCTGCGATGTTAGCCGAGTTACAACTTCACTTAATCCCGCTGCTACGACACAGAAGCACTGAGCGACACCCGAAGCATTAATTAGTTACATCACTCAACACTTACACAGTTGTTCTCACTATTCACTGCTCACTAGAGTATGATCGTCACGACCGAGAGTACGGAGCGCACGCGAGCGGCGCCTGCCACCACTGAACTGTTCCGAACGGGCCCTCCTCGCTCTCCGACGATCCGAAAATACCCAGCATTGTGTACACAACACTTATAACACCTAGGCTTTGGTATAAATCTCAGCAAACTTTATAAATAGTGCGTTTCGATACGGCGAAGGTATAAAGATGCGAATGCAATGGATGCTATTAACCTAATTCATGTGGCCTGGATTGATATCAGGTGTGGTTAGGTTGATTTTCTCTTGTGTGTGAGTCTAGACAAAATGGTCGCTTTTGCTTTCGTTGCCACCGAATCGCAAATTAAATAAACTGTTGGCGTCTTACAATACTTACTGTAAATTGAATTTCAGAAATAAATGGAACGGGCCATATCTATGATGGTTACTCCAATCGTATCCATTACAAGTTTCTTTCAGTAATTTTTTGTAGGTAAGCTTTCTAATTAAAATATGACTAATTGAACAACAGATGCACCTGTTCCAAAAGAATTCAGTCAAGTGATCTAATCAGTCTTCCACTGTGCAAAGACAGAATGTGCCAGAATCCTTCACAGAACACAAAATGATTTACAATAGTTCACCTGTTACTTGCAATTTACTGCAAATACCTTGATTTAGTTGTTTGCTGTCTAATTTATGAGATGTTAGTTAAGTTTGCCAATTATTACTTGACGTTTTCTCAATGGACATGGATTTAGAGCAATTTGGTTTATATTTTTGCAGAAAAGGTAAACGCAACTGTAGTGAAACCAATAAAACCTGAAGATTTGATGTAAAATTATTCAGTGTTCTGAAGTAACAGAGTAGTTACCCTAGCTATGACGGCTGAGTTTAATATAAGATTAAATTCAGCAGTCTTGAAGTAAAAATGTATCAGAACAGTACCTAAATTATCAACCTCCTCAAGTCTCAAACTTCTTCAACTTTTGGGAGCAGTGGACGTGCCACCCATTGCCACCTCTCAGTAATTTAACCAGATTCCACCAGGTGGTTGGTTGAATGGTCCATCAGCAAGACAAAGACCTTGAAAAAATAATATTCACCTTGTTTAACTCAAACTCAGCCACGGGACTGATACGAACTGGGGGAATCACATCTAAATTCACATTTAAATTCTATAATGGATTGTCACTTTGTGACCATTTTTCGAATTGTAACGTTATTATTCACATTATTAACCTCAAACATTGTTTTAAGCTTTCACGGTTTACTACTAAACCCGATACCCCCCGATATCCCGTAAGTGACAGTATATCAAATCAAATCAAATCAAAATCATTTGTTTCAATCCATTAAGAATCATATGATACATACATTTGTGACAAAATGTTACAGTTATAATCAATTAAATAATATAAATTAAAATTAAAATTCAGTATAAGTTTAAATATTAACCTATAATGATTCTGCCAAAGCGGGCATTTTAGACTCCCTGGCAACAATAGACAGTAATAAACAGCTTTTCAGCTCAAAAAGCCGAACGTAAGACGAGCACGATTTAGTGTGAACACCTGCATAACTTTCATAGATACCGAAACCATAAATCAGCAAAGTGAATCACACGCTCCTCCCAAATCCATAGACAAATAAATCAAATGCTAAACTGAAAATACAATACAATACACATCGTAAGATATGACACTGGAGCGCCCAACCTTTGGCACAGCATCCACGGACCAGCGAGAGTAACCTTCGCGAAATAATTAGTACAAGTTTACACGCATTGCTCATCAATTATCCATTTATTATTGTGTATGATTAGCTACATGTGTGAGCATGGATTGGGATGAGGTCCAGGACCGGTTTTATATTGTTGCAATAAAGTACGAGTAGTATCAATCTATGAGACCTTAGCTCGAAAATATCAAATAAATTATTGTGCCTGGCTGTTCGTGATCACGAAATAGCTCGTTAGAACTAAAATCTTACGACTGCCAAGGTTAATTCCCAGTCCAGTAAGTCCTATTTTCGCTCCTAGGTGTCCAGGATATTTTCCCTGTTAATTATAAAAGTTAATGCCTTAATATGGTCTAAGACAAGCATCGCCGATGTTGGCGATAAATCTGCGAAGCTAAAATGGGACTGGGCGGGTCACGTTTTAAGGATGAACCCGGACAGATGGGCGAAGATAGTCACACAGTGGGTGCCTGAAGATGGCCGTCATAATCGAGGCAGGTCCAAGAAACGCCGGCGTGACGATCTGGACTCATTCTTAACGGATTGGTCGGAGAGGGCAAATTGTGAACAGGATTGGATTTAAATCTATCTTTTTAAACTTTATTGTTTTTACTGAGGTAGTTTTCGTGACTTCTTGCGACCCTCCTATAGACCCCCCAGGGGGTCGTGACCACCAAGTAGGGGTCCGCATGAGCCGATGCCTGCCAGAGCTGCGGGACTGTTCGAAAGAGACACCGTGACCCTGGAACACAAAGGGCAAAGAAGGAACATGGATGGGTTTTAGTCAGTACAAGTCTGACACTCCCTTCCGCTCCGCCCAGAGTGGGGGGGGGGTCATTTGACGATTTCCCAACCAAAAAAAAAAAAAAAAACAGGATTGGAAAGCCATGGGGAAGGACTTTGCCCAGCAGTGGGACAGAGCAGGCTGTTAAAAAAAAAATATATATAAGCTTCCTTTTTCATGTTTTATAATAAAAAAGCCAAATGGAATGTTCTAACTGTTTTTTTTTTGCAATAGCCTTGTATATCCCACTGCTGGGCAAAGGCATCTCCCATATCCTTTCAGGTACTATTCTCGTACGCCACCTCGAACCAGCCTTCGTGATGCACGTCTAGATCATCTCGCCAGCTCTTTCTAGGCCAGCCTCGGCGGCGCCGTCCATCCTCAGGTTGATAATGCTCTTTAAACTTTTCCAACCAAATAACTTCCGAAAAATATCCCAAAATCACGTAGATCGAAAAACAACAAGTTTTTATTACAACACAAACACATATAACATTGTCATACGTAACAGTCACCTACCTATATTAATAAAGAGCCCATAACACAGACCAAACTAGCAATAACAACGTGAAATAACACATAATTTTATCAAGCTGACGATTGGCAAGAATTCCCTAAGAAAATTTATTAAAGGCTACAATGAAATGTCATCGCTACGTTGGTTCGACACGCAGAATTAGATTCGACAAGAGTATGTCGAATCTTGCGCAATACGGAGCAATAACATCGACAGAGTTCGTTTAATTTGTTTGGTAGGGAGCCATAGTGAGGAAGGTTCTTCTAACTGACCTGTATTCCCACAGCTGGACAAAAATCTCCCACTTCCTGTACCACACAATTCTGTCTTTTTCCAGTTAGCCTGTCCTTTTCATTGGAGTCAAATTTGTCCCACCACCTTCGTCTAGTGAACAGGCAGATTTATGGCTGAAAAATGGGGATCATTGCTTGCAGAATAGGAGACCAACGAAGTCAAAGTTCTGAAATGGCAACTGGTTGTCAAGGTCAACGTGGATTTGCCCATGAACTGGTATATTCACGGAAATTCGCGTTAAATGCGGAAAGTACAAAACTGGCCGTTGTGACAATACTTAGGAAAGGCCTAGAATTGGATATCTTTCGACTGAAATAATGATTATTAGCTGTTCTAGTCTAGTGGTCGCAATCACTACTGCTGAGCATGAGGTTCTGGGTTCGATTCCCAGGTCAGGCAAAGTATTGTTAAGTTTTCCATTGAATTCTCAGTAGCAGCCACGGACTCTGGATTTGTGCCCGGCATGGTAATAGGCTCACTCCCTATTACATGGGAATTATCCATACGTATGCCTAACCCTTCGGGGATTACAGGCTTGATGTTATGTTAATCTAGGTCTATGTACCTACTTTTTACGAAATTATCGAGCACTTAGTGGTATGCTATATTTCGACGGTAAAATACACTTTTAACCGTAATTTAGAACATCTTTGAAAACTCTAAAATACCTATACAAAATCTAAAAGATGGTGAAACTTATGATGATGATCTCGAAGACATTTTAATGTCATGGAAATCTAAGCCCAGAAAAAAATAACGTTGATTTATGACTGGCGAAATGTAGCAGAATAAAAATACGTTTTGTAGCCAATATCTGCTAGTGGAACGGTTATTTTGGTTATCACAGAGATTATTGCTAAGGTATTTTATAACGAGCAAAGCCAACGAATGGTTGCTAAGCAGCCTGTGACAAATTACTTTTTCAACAAGGTTTCTTTCACACTTTTTAATTGTCCTATCAATCATCATCTGCCTAGCCTTTTCCCAACTATGTTGGAATCGGCTTCCAGTCTAACCGAATGCAACTGAATACCAGTATTTTACATGGAGCGACTGTCTATCTGACCTCCACAACCCAGTAATCAATTGTCCTATCAATCCAGGACTTCAAAAGCTTTAGAAACAGTGCTATAAAGGTTTCAATAAGAATCTGCCGCAGAGAACCAATAGTCACTAGCGTGTCTGCTAAGCACGTGGTCCTGGGATCAATCCCCGGCAAGCAAAATTGATCATAGCTTGTAAAATCTATGTATATTACGTATCTCGGTCTATCTGTCTACGGGCCTACCGCAAAATAAACTCTACTTTAGAAGCTTCATAGTATCATTTTAAAAATCTCGTTATCTTGAAATGTGACGTAGTTATGTATTAAACGTTATTATTGTAGAGATGTTTCTTGTCTCCGTGATTAATCCCAGCTGTTGGCGGTCTATTTGATGCTTTCTTTTGTAAGATGTTACGCGTAACGTTAGATAATATACATATTACTGTCTCGGAGTGAAAAAACACAGATCCACGGAGGAAGAAAACGTGCTGCGCTGACCCTGGAATGAGGGGATGACGATGATGGAGTCAAAAACTCATTATGAGTGGTAGGAAATACAACTAATCTTATGGATATTAAACAGCTTGTTGGTCGAGTGGTCGTAAGCGCGACTGGTGAGCATGAGGTTCCGGGGTCGATTCTCGAATTAGGCAAAGTGGTATTGAGTTCTTCCATCAGGAATTTCTCAGTAGCAGCCACGGAGTCTGAATTTGTGCCCTGCTGATCGCAATAGGCTAGCCCCCTATTACGTGGGACTAAAAAAACATAACTGGCGAAATGTGTATGTACTATTAGGTACACCTCTGCCTTACCCGTGTAGTTAAAGATAGTTTAATTGGATCAGAGGTCGGCAATTAAGCAATGCCTATCTGCAATGCACGCGCCTGGTAACAGGATGCGAAACTATTGCGCCACCAATCGGACACAAATCTAGACTACAGGCTACTACAGAGAATAAAAAGAAAAAAAAAAACCAATATCCCTTTGCCTGACCTAAGAATGGAACCCAAAACCACATACTCCGCAGTCACGCCTATGACCACTACACGAACGAGGCTAGACTGAAACGTCTACGTCATTTAGTTAATAAATCGTCTTCCTGTTAACAGCTCCCGCCTTCAACACCGTCAGTTTATTGACGATATTTCAATCGTCAATGCGTCGTCGGATGCTGTGGAATGCACCGCACTATACTGTAATAGATCACTAATTCTACTCAGTTCTCTTAATGAATAATTTGCATACCACAGGTCGGATGTAACACCTGGGCACCTGGCCTACGTGAGAAGCAACACGTCTGTGTCTATAGCTTCTTAAAATATGTTTGTTTGTGAGCCTAGTGATTATAATTCCCCTGCTCTTATCCTAATTTTCGAGAGCAGCGGTGGCCCAGTGGTGGAGTTCGAACCCAGGCAGGCGCAGTACTTTGTGTAATTTATTTCATCACCACTGCTCTCAAAACGGTGAAGGAAAACATCGTGAGGAAACCGGCATGTCCTAGAACCTAAAATTCGAAGACATGTGACATCTACCAACCCGCAATGGGCCCGCGTGGTGGATTATAGCCCATTCCCTCTCATAGAGAGGAGGCCTGTGTCCCAGCAGTGGGAACATTATAGGCTGCTGCTAATGCTAATCCTAATTTATTTGGGGTTGACGCAGCATGTCTTCTTCTTACATACTGCTCTATTGTCGTCATCTCATCAGACACCTCCTATCTTGCCTTGTCATCCTTTATACAGTCCAGCCATCGTTTCTTTGGTCTTCCTCTACGTTTGTGGGCCTAGTTTACTATGTATACCCTACATTTACCTGATCACGGTATTAAGTCCTCATAAGCCACATATTGGGCACTGGATTTCTGTTCACTTAAGCGGGGACAAAAAATTACTAAAGAATATTATTTTATTTTTGAACACCATGGGTACCTACTACATACCGCCATGTTTTATTTTTTTAATGATTTTTTACAATTTTAAATTTATTATTGTATACGGGTATTTTGCCTAAAATAGAACACAATTTATTTATTTTGTTTATTATTATATGCTTAGCCTTTTCCCAACTATGTTGGGGTCAGCTTCCAGTCTAACCGAATGCAGCTGAATACCACCATTTTACAGGAAGCGAGAGTTTATCTGTTTCCACAACCCAGTTTACTGGGTAATATACGATACCCTTTAATAAGACTGGTTGTCGGACTTTTGGGCCACAAACTACCTATAAGGACTGTCAAAGATCTAGAAATGACGGCTGGAACCAACGGCTTAACGTGCTTTCCAAGGCACAGAGGAAAATCGGTATGTAATAAATACTCACCGATCGAGACAGACCGATCAACCTCGGTAACTACATTGAAAGACTTACCAAAGACATTTGAAAGATAGAAGGAGCGAGCATTATATCGCCACATATTTGCAACTACTCGTACGACGTAGTCCAGGGTAACGAGTTACCATCATTATAAAAGGTGCAATTAGACCCTTAACGAAGCCGAAAGTCGCCTGTTCTCCCCGTCTTTGCGATTATTTTTTTGTTCTAGACCATACCTGGGAACCTTCTAGTTACGGAGATATTGGGGGTCAAAGTTCCAACCTTTTTACAAGTTTTTTAAATACATGTTTTAAATGTAAGATTTTTACTTTAAACACCTTAACGACCCCCGTACTATTTAATCCATCCATCAGCACAATGCTTTGAGTGCTTTCCATCGAGTCCTACCATAAATCGTGATTTTTAACCTAAAAAAATAAACGTTTCCCAACAATAATTTTTGCGTACAGTCACTAAGTTTACTGAACATAATGCTTGGTTGACGACTTCGTGAAGGGTCTGTTTACACCCTGTATAATTAAATAACTACTAGGTTTCTACAAAATTCATAATAAAAAGGCCAGATAGGTTACCGGATAAATTCCAGTGAGCAGTTCCAGTAGTTAGAAAATAAATTCCAGAATGACCGGTTCTGGAGCTGGAGGAATTTCACAATTCTATTGAATCTTTCCTCAATTATGTACGTTTTTATCAATGGGATTACTAAAACACTTTTACAGAACAATATTTCATCCTGTAGAGTAGTTTGCTTCCATACCCCATTGGCAACGAGATCCATTATAACCCACTTTCCTCAATTGACTCACATCCGCTCACTCTCGCAAGCGGGTGAGCCGTTCACTCGCCCAAATATTTTCGTTCACAGTTTAGCGCAAGAATATAATAGCATTGGACACTTCTCGTCTATAAATAGGGGTAAATATATCTTATTTTTCATTTGAATGTTTACCGGCCCATTGCCAGAGTCTGGTGCTTTAAGAATTAGTCACGCGTTCATTGTCAAGCACACTAGTAAATATTTCATCTTTGAAATATATCAAGATTTTCGAAAATTTCTTTACTTTTAACATGAGTTTTTTCATGAATCGGTGCTCTATGAACTGTCCTTAACATTCATTGAGCTTTATAAAATTGGTGTACAGATTGGGGAATGAAAAGAGAAGCATCTGTGGAGCTAGTTGCTGCTCGGGTCGATCTTCAGGTTAAGCCGAGCTTGCCTAGGTTGGTCCTTAGATGGGTGACCACCCATTACATACCGAGTTTCCTCCGTGCCTCGGAAACCACGTTAAGCCGTTGGTCCCGGTTGTCATTTGTAGATCTTTGACAGACATTGCAAGTAGTCACAGGCCCGAATGTCAGTCTTACCAAGTGGTATCGTATTACCCAGTACTAACCGGGTAGTGGAGGTCAGATAGGCAGTTTCTCCATGTAAAATACTAGTATTCAACTGCATCCAGTAAGACTGGAAGCCGACCTCACCATAGTTGAGAAAAGGCTAGGTAGATGATGACTGGTGAAACACCTTCTCACTTTTTAATAAATAATGATAATTACTGTGGGCGTTTTCGTTGAGATTTTTGTAGACGTGGTGAATCTAACCTTTTAGAAATTAACTAAATCCCGAAATGTAAGACATTGTTTCCTGTACTTTTTGCTTGACGTGACATTTCAAACGCTATAGAGAATGTTAACAGACACACACACACTAACACACACACACACACACACTAACACATACACACACTAACACACACACACACACTAACACACACACACACACACACTAACTCATACACACACTAACACACACACACACACACACATTAACACTTATATTTCAAAAAACTTGTGAAAAAGTTGCAACTTTGACCTCCAATATCTCCGTAACTAGAAGGTTCCCAGGTATGGTCTAGAACAAAAAAAATTATCGCAATGATGGGGAGAACAAATGAATACTCTAGATTCGTTAACCCTTTATTGGCCGCGCCTAAAAAGTTACGTAAACGGTAACGTGGGGTGCGTGACACCCCAATCATATAAATCAAATACGAAATATATGCAAAATCACAATTATTCGTGTTTTTATGAAGCTAACGGGAACTTCAGCGCTCAAATTTCATTCAAAAAGTTCTAAGCCTTAAGGATGCGCTGGGGTCTGTAACACCCCACGCGACCAATTAAGGGTTAACGCCATTTTTACAACCATTATATCAAATCTTTATACTTCTTGTTTTCCACTTATATTACAAACGAGACCGACAGTATAGTTTAAAGGTAAGGTGTTGTGTAAAATAATTGTTAAAACAGGTCCCCAAACCCATCCATGTAATAATCATAGTTAGACTAGCTAATCCTGACCTGACCGAACGATTCCCGCAGCTGTTACGAAGCCACTAGCCTCCTCAAGCCACAAATAGTGCAAAATATATCAGCCCTAATGGCTAATTTGAAAGAAACAGCGTGTCAATTATTTTCTTGGTGGGGCTCCAAATATTTAATGAGTATTATCATTATTGTTGGTGTAATCTTTTAACTCGTAGTTAAAATGTCTTTTTCAATTATTTATTTTATTGTTCGAGGATATTTGAGAGTCATATGCAGTGTGTACTGTGATGATGATGGATTTATTGTTTCAGAATCTAATTTGCAAGCTTTATGAGGTTTGAAAAAAACTACATAATTGTTCAAGATTCATCATTCCTGCTCTTGTGTTACTTGGGGTCGCAAAGTGTGGGAATCTCGCAATCTAGGGTGATTTAATTCCAAATTGAATTAAATAAAAGATACAAGTTAAAAAATAATATTGATTGGTGTTCAAATAGAAAATAAAGTTGAATTAAAAAAAATGCGATATGAATTTTTTATTTTATCTTAGTCTCTAATTCCACATTCGGCCTCATTTACGGTGGGTACATAAAGCATTTTTAGGACATCAGGATCTAGTGGAATCCGGTTCCCTTCATTATAAGCCTTAAGCTGGATATGAAGGGATCTGATGATATGAGAAGCCTATTAAGTAAGTAGGTCGGTATTAGTGTCTATTCGTGACGTTTCTCTAGTGTTTTTTGGAATTACGACGGTCATTCTGAAAACCGATAAAAAAATGTACGGCGGTCGCAAAAAAACGCAAGTTTTATCAATTGGTCTCAAAAGTTAAGACTCTAAACTATAAAATAAACCAATAAAAACACCGGGATATTCAGGTAATTTTTTTTTATTCACCTTTTGTTTTGCAAGTCATCTCTAAAAAATGCTTAATTTAACTGTGCTTTCAAATGATGTTATTGGATCAATTTTTAACTGTAACTTAAATAAAATACACTCTAACTTACCTTAAAAGATATACACAATACAATAATAAACCAATAAACAAGACTCTATGTTAATTTGATCAGGAATCTCAAGTGAAGATGACACTTTAATGTTGTTGTTCGCATTGTAAGGGTACAACGACCAATATCTACCCACTTCAACATTTTTTTTTCTTTTTATCCTACCTACAAGAATTTCTAATATGTAGCTGTGACAGTCTTAGGTATAAATAGGTTATAACTATATTATCAATTATTATAATTTATATTTATATTTTGATCCCCCTAGATTGCGAGATTCCCACACTGTGGGTCGGCGCAACACGTTTTTTTCTTCCATTCTCCTCTGTCAACTCCTTTAACTTTCATATCATTCCTCACACAATCCATCCATCGTTTCCTTGGTCTTCCTCTCCCTCTCCATCCATCAACATTTATATTCATCACTCTTTTAGTCACATGCGATTCGTACCTCCTCATCACATGTCCATGCCAAGGCAGTCGATTCCTTTTCAAATTTTCTGTAACTAGCGCAACTTTCAAAGTTCCTCTAATATACTCATTCCTTACTAAATAATTATTGTATTGCTACTACTTTATAATTATTCAAGGTTGTGGGTTCAAATGCAATCCAACAACAACCAATGTCACTTCTTCAATTATTATAATACAGCGGTGGCAAAGGTTCCATACAGCTCGATTCCTACCGGATTACTTTTGAAAAATGGCATAGTCAGTATTCTATAGATAAATAATATAATCACACTAAACATAATGTATGCTTATCTCTTACAAAGATTGATCCTTCGCATCTGTTACACAGCGTGTAATAGAACAGAAAGGGTGCTGTTATATGTAAGGGTATGCTATGGACCATCAAACTGATCAGCTTTCTTCACAAAATGTCAATACTTACTCGACCCAAATATAATATCATCATCATCGTTCTCGTGTCCTTATCCCAATTTATTTGGGGTCGGCTCAGCATATCTTCTTCTTCCGTACTTCTCTACGGGGTGGAAGGTACACCGACATGAAAACGGTTACCACGTGGTCAATACATTATTCTGAACCCCTCCACATAGAAATTTTTCATCGGTAATTTAAAAAAAAAATGAGCTGTTCCATATATTTTGACCATGTAGGTATTGCACTTTTGTAGGAAACATCTGTTTTTTTTTTTAATAACCGATGAAAAATTTGTATGTAGGGGTTCAGAATGACGTACTGAATACGTGGTAATCATTTTTGCGTCGGTGTTCCTTCCACCGTGTATTATTCGTCATCTCAGCAGCCACCTCCTTTCTAGCCATATCATCCTTCACACATGCAGATCTCTCTCGTCCGCGAGAACCCGCTGGACCGCTCGACATGACAACACTTTGGTGAGGACTACGTCCAGTAGTCTTTAGGCTCATAAATCTTTTTCTCAAACCATTCGTCATGTATAAATACTGCCACAGCGCTCCACAAGAAAATGTCGCAGCTAACAGTGTATCGATAATTTACTCAATGTCACGTTCTCGTCCTACTTAATAAACTGGGTCATACTCACATGTTATTTTAACTACATAGAATGAGACCGACAGGTATACTTGCATGCCGACGCTTTGTAACTGTTGAGTCACGAGGGATTTTGTGGCGGCGTTGAGTTTTATTGAGTCGTATTTTGTAGGTTTAATTTTGAGTGAAGTTGCCAGAATTGTTGAAAGTATTTGAGGGTTTCGTTAGTACAGGCCAACGAATATGTTTTAATTTTTTTTCAGTGGTAAACCCTCGTATTTATTAGTCCCCAAGATCTAAGGCTTTGCCTAATTTGGGGCCAATGTAAAACCTTTTTGTTAAATTTTTGGCAATAACGTTTTTGTATTTGTTGAAGTTGCTGGTAATTGTCTTCGGCCCATTCTAAGCCACTCCAAATTACACCAGATTTCGCTATTGACCTACATTTGGCACAAAAGGTCTAACCTGACAAGTGGCGCTGAATTTTCCACTAAAAACCAATCTCTAGTTTAGAAATTTGTTGTGACTGCTTCAGTTGAATTGTTGTGTTGATGAATAAGTACCCATATCTCAAAAACTAAACAACAAATCTTATTCAAAATAATTTTCTTTGAAAGTTTTATTTACCTTCTACAATCCTTTTTTTTTCAGAATTTTCCTTCTCTTACTTTAGAACTTAGGACAACTTCGGTGGACACATTTTACCACTTCGGAAGTGTATATCTTTCAAACGACTGACTTTGAGAAAAAATGGTTTTAGAAACCTCAATGTCATTTTTAAAGATCTATCTATAGACGAAGATCTATCTTTCCCCGCACGTATAGGTTTGGTGAATATTTATTTTAGTTTCAGTTCCATGTATGGGGGAGTAATCCTTGATCTTTTACTTTTCAAATCAAAAAAAATCCCTTAAACTTTTTTTTTTTTTTATTGTTTTATAAAATCGTAAAGCGGTTCACGGAATACATCTACATAACAAGTTTCAACTATGTAGTCCTAATAGTTTCGGAATAAAGTGGCTATGACATACGGACGGACAGACAGTGTATGACGAATCTATAAGGGTTCTGTTTTTTGCCTACGACTACAGAACCCTAAAAAGTGAATTTAGATTAAGTAGAAACTATTGACACGAAAAAGAAATAAGGCCTACCCAGCAACATCTGTGTGTCGTAAATAAATTACAAGCTATTTCTACTAAAAGTATCTTCCGGATCAATAACCCTTCGAAATTATTTACACTACGAAGGATTAAAACGTTACGCTTGCTGGCCGTAACTTAATCACAAACCTGACAGAAAAAAAACTAAATCCGCTGTCAAATGACTCTTCATAAATGTCATGTCTAAATTTCGTGAATAAAAATTTTACAAAATGATACAGAAAATGTTAAAAAATACTCATCAAAAGATGTAAAATCTAAGAAAAATACCTATTATGGTAAGTGCCAGAAGGTTCACTTCGGTAATGTTCAATAGCGCCTTTATACTAGCTTTCCTAAGCATTCCAAACCCAGTAGTCGCATTCACTGGCATCAAGAACTGGTCCCGAAGGGCTATTTACCACAAAATTGATCTTTGTAGTCAAGCTTGTTATAGTCAGATAATCCCTGGACTCTACCTGAGCAATGCAAAGGCAGCTGCTGACAAAGATGTGCTACGACGCCTTAATATCACTCATGTCCTCACGGTTGAGGCGCACCGCCTCCCTAAAGCCACTTTTGCTGACACCAACATCACCACTCTCTTCATTAGGGCCTACGACACTCCTCAAACCCATCTGCTGCCATACTTTCCAATGGCCAACGCTTTCATCGATGAAGGTCTGCAGAAGGGGAACGTGCTTGTTCACTGTCATTTCGGAGTTTCACGATCGGCCACGTTGGTCATTGCCTACATCATGGAGAAATACAAGTTGACGTATGAGCAGGCATTCGTGTATGTGAGGCAGAGACGGAGATTCATCAACCCCAACCCTGGCTTCGTCAACCAGTTGAAGGAGTACCAAAGACTGAATTACGACGTAAATGGATTCTACAGGTTCGAAGCGTATATGAACGTGAACGCTCGGAAGCACAAGTATAAGATCGCCTCACTTGCCGCAGTTGTTGTGGGCATACTCGTACCTCTTGCTGTTTTAGTCGGTTAATTCGCGTAGTAAGTCAGATTTGACTAATCAAGTGCAAGTTTTTTGTTGAAATAGAATAAAGTTATCATAAAACAGATTTTTTTTTTTAAATATTTCCCTTTTTAAGTTTCTAAATCTCTTGATACGTCACATTAATAGGGTGTTTTGAAAGAATTAGCGAGCAACTCTTGTGTCATAATAAAGTATAATTAATTGGCTTAAATTGCGAAGATTTTCATTTAATACATTTGAAGATTAGCTAGCAACTACTTGGTAGTTCCAATAGGAACCAAAAACATATACTGAAGATTAGTTATTCGAAAATAGGGCAAAATAGCAAATCCAACAGTTAATCATATTATGTCAGATCAATATAAACCACAGCAACATGTTTTAGTTTTACAAAATGGATAATTCTTTCAGCGTCGCGAACAAGATTGAAGATATTTTCGGTTCCATCTGTTACTAAACATGATAACCATAAATTAGCGAAATCACGCGCTCGCCGTCAACTCCTGCGCACGCCCAGGAAGTGCATTATTAATATTATAATTTATCAATTGAGCGGATGATCGCAAATATCACATTGTAATAAATAAAAAGAAAATACCAAAAACCCAGTAGTTGGTTAAAAAATATTTTATTTTTTTGCTGCTTTTATATTTCCGACTGGCTCCGATTGCGCAAGAGTTTAAGAGTTTATGAATTCTAGTTTCTACGTAAGCGCCATTTTGCAGATTTCGGCAGTGCGTGCCCGATAATTTCTTGTAGTTAATATGTAGTGCCAAGCGAGCCGACTGTTCTATCATTTAATTCTTGTATTTATCGTTCATTAGATATCATCGTCACTTGCAGCTTTTAGTGTAATACGTTGAATAAAAATAGAATATTATTCTTATGTAAAATTTCTTGAGAATATTTTCCCGGTTCACGTCATTTAGTTCCCGTTTCTGATCGATTTGATTGTCTCAATGTTTATAAAAATGTCGATTGTAATGTTTGGCAAAATAAATATTTTTCGCGACTACTTTAGAAAAATAAAAGCGAGTTACGAGCGTATTCTTCTTTATCGTATGGTAAGGGCATAACCCGGTGTCAGAGTTTTTAAGCCGCCCATGGGCCGCTGACTTGGCTTTACATGCCGTCAAGAAATATCTCTCAGGCATGCTGGTTTTCTCGCGATGTTTTCCTTCACCGAAGCAAGTGATAAATATGCAATACGTACATAAATCCGAAATATCAGAAGTGCGTGTCTTGGGTGCGAACTCGAGACCTATGACTTGGCAGTCGACGGTCATACCAGTAGGCTTTCACAGCTTGAGCCTTTTATCCCATGCCATTTACCAGGAACAGTTCCAAACTCTCTGCTTTCAAATAGAAAAACCCACAACATAATGCGTAGCCTGGTGTTTGAACTTAGGGTCCCTTAATTGGAAAGCTCTGAATCGATTGCGTACCCAAGTAGGCCGCTGCAAACATAATCTGGTAAAATGGGGTATTATTTGTTCCTCCAACACCGAGTGCGAGTACGGCGCTCCGGATCAAACTATGCCCCACCTGCTGGAGTGTCCCAGGTGTTTACCTGTACTCTTGAGGACCTGAATAGCGCTTCAACCGCTGCAATAAAATTGGCCATCTACTGGGCCCAAACCGTGTAATATGGAAGGAACATCGATACGATAAGAAGAAGATGAAGGCCCTGCACAGGTTAACGAAATAACCCAGGAATCTACGTGTAGTAGTCATGCTAGCTGCTAACTGGACCACCGAGGCAGTTAATTCATGTAGACTTTGCCCTACCCGGGAATCGAACCCAGGACCTCATGCTCAGCAGTCGCGATTTCGACCAACGAGGCAGACAATAATAAAGAAGAATTTTATAAGAATTTTCCACCTTCGAAAACTTCGAAACAGAAAATGAATTCACTAATGTCTTATAATATTACCGGCCGTGTGTCTGTTGTTCGGTGTCTGACTATTAATTGATGGAGTATTTCTGTCCAGCTAAATATAAGCAAAGGTCACGCACAGGTGTTGTCGAAAAGACTCGACACCTCTCACTGGTCTCACGGTTAGAGTGAGAAGTCTCTCGTTGCAAAAGAGAGGGTTAATGGTGAATAAAATGGCAAATATTCAGTTTAGAATACTGACCCATAATTGGGCTAAGCCCTATTTTAATAGTGGTTCTTAAAAGGCTTACTCTTGTATGGGCATTGGTAAAGTCATCATCTGCCTAGCCTTTTCACAACTATATTGGTATTAGATATTAGTCTAACCGGATGCAGCTGAATACCAGTATTTTACATGGAGCGACTGCCTATCTGACCTGGAGGTCAGATAGGCCTTGCCAACCCAGCTAGTACTGGGTAATACGATACCCCTTGGTAAGACTGGTTGTCAGACTTTTGTGGCCACTGACTACCTAACGACTGTCAAAAATCTACAAATGACACCCGGGACCAACGGCTTAACGTGCTTTCCGAGGCACGGAGGAAACCCGGTATGTAATAGGCGGTCACTCATCCACAGACCAACCTAGGCAAGCACGGCTTAACCTAAAGATCGATCCGGACGGCTGTTATTATTTAGCCACGAGCTCCTCGGGCATTGGTAAAATATGTCAACAAAATCAGTTCCTGAAAGTACGGACATAATATGAAAAAACATATAAAATTAGTCGTAACGTGTAATTATGAAAAGTATTTTAAATCAAAGACTTTTGTTCGTAAAATAACTCCCAGAAAACCGAGATAAGAGAACAGTTACTCTAAATACTGACAAAGATGTACCTATCAATGCCAATTTTAAACAGTTTCACGGACAACTAGAACACTTCGATGATATTTAATTTATTTCTATTAGCTTACTTTACAAATGAAAATACGTGTGAAAAAGTAGACCTCCACAAGCCGCACACTGGCCTCCGTAATTATACACCGTGAGTTTTTAGTCTTCTTACAAAGGTGGTCCACTCAATGTACCCTACATAAAATAGCTCTAGGCGCGATTTTTTTTTTACCTTCCATAATATTTACAAAGAAAAATAAATAATACATTAGAAAATTATGAAACATCCTGTTAATGATGTTTACGTATCAAACGAGAGAACATATTTACCCAGCGCTCGGTCCAGTAGATCATCGCTCGCAACAGGGTGTTTTAACTACGTCATGCACCATAAAAAATAAAAAATAAAATTTTTCATTTATTAAAATCTCATAAATAGGTACTTTTTTTTAAAATGAATGTTTAGCAGTCATTGGGTACATGAAGCAGGCTACCGTTGTAAGAAGACTAAAAAGTCACGGTGTAAACAAATGAGCTTAATCTTCAGCCATACTCATAGTTGGGCTGGTGATATCGTCAAAACCGCGGGAAACAGATGGATGAAGGACGTACAGGACGGAGAAATATGGCAGAAAAAAGGGGAGGCCTATATCCAACAGTGGGTGATTCTGGGCTGAAATGATGATGATGGTGATGAAACCCATCATCACCTTCGTTGTACCAACGTGTAGACCGCCGTTTTACCAAGCCCGAAGGGTTCATGGACCACGTATGGAGTCTAAGCAGACTTTTCAAGAGTAACTAAGAGATGATCATCAGTAAACAAAAGGCGTTTCATCTTTTGTTATTTTCTCTTGTTACCGCGAACTATACCTACGATACAACAACTATAGCTCTCGATTGGCTGTTTTCTTTTCATCAGAAGAATTTAGCTAGTCAATCCCGGACTCCACCAAAGCTGAGATGAGAGGAGATGTGCGAGAGGAGAGGAGATGCGTAAAACCTAGGGTACATCCACCTAAGCTGTGCGGAGATGTGCAGAGTGGCACGCCGCTCACAGCACACTGCTCACCGCACACCGCACATAGCACACTGCTCACCTTACGCTGCTCACGTCTCTTCTCATCTCCGCTGTATTAAACAATGACGAGACATCTCCTCCATCTCTCTCCTTTCTCCACAACCGTTTCCACTAAAGCTAAGCGGAGACGAGAAGTGTAAATAATGAATTTCTATTGGTGGTTTACAGCACATCTCCTCTCCTCTCATTTCGTCTGCGCTTCAGTGGAATCCTGCCCTCAGCCAGGTATCGGTTTACTGAGCTGACTGCTCGAGGCCACCTAAGAATTTCTTCTTTGCACGTTGTGAAATGTTGTCAACGGCAACAATGTTCACCTTAATACCTGGTGATGACATCATAATGCCAACTGAATTACTTGCCAAACGTATAATAATGTCGCATCCGCTCAGAATGGTTGATTGTAACCTGTATACCGACCCTTTGGTCACCGTTGAGATATTGTGGTAGGGTGACGAATTGTGGAGTATTTTAAATCGTATATAAATACTTCTCGACATTGTTTTTGGCCTGCGCAATGTGTTCTAAATAATTCTTGCCATAGTTGTTCAAGCGGTTACGTATTTAGTGCTGACAACAGAAGCGATAATGGTAGCTGGTTGTGTGTACTATCGTTTCACAATCAGAATCATGGACGCGGCGAAGACAGTTATTTTACCACCAACCTCACTGTCCAAATCCTTCAATGTTGGTGATGTAATAACAATATTAAAGGATTTACATGTTTATTGAAGTGGTGAAGTTGTAGGCTGACAAAATACCAGGTGTAAACGGACCCTTCACGTAGCCGTCAACCAAGCATCGTGTTGCGCCGACCTCAAGTAATATGGGACAAGGGCAGAAAGATGATGATTATGATGATGATGATTATGATGATGATGATGATGGTTAGCTACAACTAAGCGCAGGTAGGTTACCTATTTAGCTACATAATATAACGTACATAACTTCATTACTTTTGTATGTGTAGAATCATTTTATTGTTTGTGATACAATTACGCTAAAACTTTTAATGAATACTTCTAATAGAACAACGCAGAGAGCATTTAGATTGCATTTAGATTTCATTCTTCCGTTTGACTTTCAGCTTTACATAATTTCAGGCGTCCATACGTCAGAATCACTGAAAGTACGTCACAACTAATGTGGGGTAGGCTGTGTGGGATGCTGTTTTTGTATGATCGTCTTTTTTATTAAAGAAAACACGTCAGAGACCTGAATATTGTGGCACAATTTTCAGTTCTAGTAGTGGGCTGCTTTCACAGAATTTCATTAATGAAATCGTATATCCGGTTGATGGTATTAGGCTCGCTCGTGGTACATAGGACTTAACCATAACTGACCAAATGCCTAGCCCTTCGAAGATTCTAGCCGTGATTATCTTACTTATAAATGCGAAAGTCTATGAGGTTAGATGTTTGTTACTCTTTCACGCAAAAACTACTGAACGGTTTTATATGAAATTTGGTACACAGATAGTTTATAACTTGGAATAACACATAGGATACTTTTTATCCCAGTAGTGCGATCCCGTATGACAATTACCGAACTCCACGCGGACGAATCTGCGGACTTAAGCTAGTTTTGCATATAGCAAAACTCCGGTTGAAATGGCGAATCTTGGGGGGAATGTACAGCAGAAGACATCTTTCGGTTGAAGTGATGGTGATAGCAAAGCGCTGAGTTTTAACCACAGCACGTAATGAAGTAATTGGAGATACTTGAGCTTCGATGTTTATATCCATATAGGTACCTAACTCCATTCGGGGAGAACCGTGAATGCAATCGCTCTCTCTCTTTCACAGCGACACTCCTAAATTACCACCTTCCGTCTTTCAGGTCTAAATTAACTCTAAAAGAGAATTTCATATCTTGCTGTTACTAAAATCCTTTAAAAACCTTTGTGTTCTTCTATCGTAATGTAATGGCTTGTTAAGTATTTTGTGTACATAAATAAATAAATAAAATCAAAAGAAAAACGATTAAAAATACAGTAGTCTTCCAATTTGCTATAATCGATGAAGCGAATCAATCCAATAATTAAATAATATTGTTGACTTTTCCATTAATGTTACCTATCGCTGTTAGCATGTTACTTCATCTTGGCCTCTCGTGAAAGTAAAGTTAAACTGGTCCTATACAGGGTGTAACAGTAAGGGTATAGTCATATGAAAGGATATGCTGCAGAACATCAAACTAAACAACTTCCTCCATGGGTTCAATATCGTAAATGCGAAAAAAATATCAGCTGTCCCATACTAAATTTCAATACCTACTCGACCCAAATGTATGGGACTGGTAATTTTTTCTCATTATTATCAAAGATACTAGCTTTTGCTAATTTTGAATTTGACAGTCAATTCGGGTTGCACTCTGCTTGTAATAATATAATTCAATCATGATTCGAAAGACACGTGGCGCCATCTATTATCATAAGAACGTTATTGTTGTTTTCCTCGGGAACAGTACTTTTTTTCGGGATGAAAGCCTGTGTCCGTTTCTGTACACCTGACAACGTATAATATGCAAAATTTCAGGATTATCGGTTAAGTGGTATAGGGCTGAAAGGTAACAAACAAACTTACTTTCGCATTTATAGTATTATTAGTTAGGATTATCTATGGAAGGAGCTCGTGGTTAAATAATAACAGCCGCTCAGGTCGATCTTTAGGTTAAGCCGTGCTTGCCTAGGTTGGTCTGTGGATGGGTGACCACCCATTACATACCGAGTTTCTTCTGTGCCCTGGTAAGCACGTTAAGCCGTTGGTCCCGGCTGTCATTTGTAGATCTTTGACAGTGACCTATAAGTCTGACAACCAGTGTTACCAAGGGGTATCGTATTACCCAGTACTAACTGGGTTGTGGAGGTCCGATAGGCAGTCGCTTCATGTAAAATACTGGTATTCAGCTGCATCCGGTTAGACTGGAATCCGACCCCAATATAATTGGGAAAAGGCTAGGCAGATGATGATGAGTTAGGATGGTTATCTATTCTTTTAAAGATAAATACCCTCCCAATAAATACCCTAAAAAATCCTACACCAAAATGTTAATAAAAACAATAGACATTCGCACACGACCGTCATTTTGTAAGTCTAGAATAGAGTAGCAAAAATAACCCCGAACTAGTTTACATTCCAAGCGGTTACGTCATCAGGCCGAGTATTAAAATAGACCATATTATTTTGGATTGGGTTGCCGGCAGACATATCAATAAAATGGTTTTGTGTAAATGTATTTAGTAGCATAAGCATAAGCATAATCAGTTAATCAGCCTATTAATGTT
Organism: Noctua janthina; assembly: GCA_963576755.1. Taxonomy (NCBI): domain Eukaryota; kingdom Metazoa; phylum Arthropoda; class Insecta; order Lepidoptera; family Noctuidae; genus Noctua; species Noctua janthina. The sequence goes on along the minus strand of OY755075.1, from coordinate 7,816,955 downwards.
CCCACTGCTGGGACGCAGGCCTCCTCTCTATGAAAGGGAATGGGCTATAATCCACCACGCGGGCCCAGTGCGGGTTGGTAGATATCACATGTCTTCGAATTTTTGGTTCTAGGACATGCCGGTTTCCTCACGATGTTTCCCTTCACCGTTTTGAGAGCAGTGGTGATGAAATAACTTACACAAAGTAATGCGCCTGGCTGGGTTCGAACCCACGACTTACTGCTCGTAAGTCGGGGTCTCCACCACTGGGCCACCGCTGATCTCATGTATTTAGTATTGGTAAGGATTCAGTTGGTTTTGCTGGATTTTTTGGATTTTAAAGATGATTGTTTGTCATTTTAGATGTTCCTGCGCAACTTTATCAAAGTAAATGCTATTGCCCTGAGGCTTGCTGTCAGAAAACTCATGGTTGGTTACAGCTTGCCTTTGCCCACACGCTGTTCTTGTTATATTGTAACAATATCTGTGTAATTTCTGAGTACATTATAGAATAACAATAAACCCGTTTTTAATAGCGACTGCCACGTTAGTCTAGTGGTCGCAAGCGCGACTACTGAGCATGAGGTTCTGGGTTCGATTCCCAGGTCGGGCAAAGTTTTATTGGATTTTTCCATCAGGATTTTCTCAGTAGCAGCCACGGAGTCCGGTTTGTGGCCAGTTGATGTCTATAGTCTCGCTCTCTGTTATATGGGACTTAAACATAACTGGCGAAATGGGGGTATACTATTAGGTACACCTTTGCCTCCCCCAAGGGTACAGGCGTGATGTTGTTATTTAAACGTAGTAGTAAAATGCTTATTTTTTTTTTGAGGAGCTTGTGGCTAAATAGTAACAGCCGCTCGGGTCGAACTTTAGGTTAAGCAGTGCTTGCCTAGGTTGGTCTGTGGATGGGTGACCGCCCATTACATACCGAGTTTCCTCCGTGCCTCGGAAAGCACGTTAAGCCGTTGGTCCCGGCTGTCATTTGTAGTTCTTTGACAGTCGTTAGGTAGTCAGTGGCCCAATAAACCTGACAACCAGTCTTACCAAGGGGTATCGTATTACCCAATACTAACTGGATTGTGGAGGTCAGATAGGCAGTCGCTCCATGTAAAATACTGGTATTCAGCTGCATCCGGTTAGACTGGAAGCCGACCCCAATATAGTTGGGAAAAGGCTAGGCAGATGATGAGTAAAATGCTTATTTTTCTATCTAACCTACAAATGCTCCCACTTCGGGGCTTTAAGCTTTCACTTTGTAAGAGAAAGTGGTACAGCTCACTCCCTCTCACAAAAGCAACCAAGCCGGCCCAGTGTGCGTAGACGTACATATATTAATCCTGGCTTTAGCCCAAGTCCGCTAAAATTCGGCGTCCAACCCTTTTATTATGCTTTTGTTTCAGTTTCCATGAGACTAAAGAACCTCGCACACTACGCGGACACGACCACGACTTTTGGCCGCAGAACAGACTTTCGGTCGAAACTAAAGGCCCTAGCACGAGTGCGAGGTTCTTCTTCTTTATCGTGTGGTTAGTGTCTAACCTGGTGTCAGAGTTTTATGCCGCCCATGGGCCTCTGACTTGGCTTTACATGCCGTCGAGAAATATCTCTCAGGCATGCTGGTTTCCTTTCCTTAGTGCATGGTGTAAACGTAACGTAAATACTTCGATTTTAAACCTAAAAATTCCCGTTTCACATACAATATTTTCATAATTTTATGTATTCATAACTTATTAAAATTCATTATCATGTTGACTTTTATGATTTTTATTGTATTTGTAGACTTGATGGGGATACCTATATGCAGCTTTCGGATCGGACCCAAAGGTTGACTGGTAGAGAATGCCTTATGGCATTACGCCCGCCCATGTACCACTCTTGTACATGAAGTTTAAATAAATAAATATCTATGGATCTTACCGATTGTGCTTGTTGCAAACAATTTAACTAAAATGCTACAGGATAAGGACAGTTACGTTTACACCGCTCGTTTGCGTGACGGGCTCGGGAAAAAATTTTGGTCGCAGGACCGGTCGTCCAACCAGTTTTGTTCGAGATAGCGGCCGGTCATGCGACAAGTCGTGATCGTAGCCGCGTAGTGCGCGAGGCCCCTATATCATCTCGCTTGAACTTTGAACTTCTAAAGTGGGATATTTGTGACATGTTAAAAGCTTTTCGTGTGTTCTAGACGTAATAATTTTAGCGATATTAGATTTTGTGTTCTCAGCTTTCAGTTAGTCAACTGTGCCAGATTATTTGGTTCAGACATCATTCAGTTAACGTACTTAAATAGTTTGGGTTTAGAAGGTACAGACGCCAGCACATCGAACTACCCGAAACTGTAAAATTTTCGCAATCAAACCTGAACCTAATGCTATAGCGATAAAGTTGAAGATCTATTAAAGAAATTTGGCAGATTTTAGTAGCTTCATGTGCTGGTATCTATACTTTTCGTAAACAGTTTACCAGTTTATTTTTGAGATGTGGTGACGCTTGGGGAGGCCTTTATCTAGCAGTGGATGTCTTTTGGCTGAAATATGAATATTTTTTGCTTCTTTTTACTAGAAAATCTGTTTTAGAAAGTTAAGTAGACGGCACTGTTGCAACAGACAAGATAAACCTCTTTATCCGGATACCTTTCTATTTTTTTTTTATTATAAGGTCTAGTCGCAACCGTGACTGCTGAATCTGCTGGTCCTGGGTTCAATTCCCGGATCGGGCAGTGTTATTGCGTTTTTCCATCAGGAATTTCTCAGCTGTAGCAGCCACGGAGTCTATATTTGTGCCCAGTTGATGGCAATAGGCTAGCCTCCTATTACATGGGACTTTAACATAACTGGCGATAATAGAGATAATGGAGAGAAAATAATAAAATCACTATTTACTTTCATAATAAGAAAATTTTATTTAATAGTTTCATTAAAATATCGTCACAGATGTCCAGTTTGTTCATATACAAACATTAAAAACAAATAATTTATTAGACATACACGTTTTCTTACAATCATCTTGTGCGTAGGTTTTAAATAAACATTAACAAGTACTTACAAACTAGTAATCTCATTATATAAAGTAAGAGATTCCATGTTATCAAAACAAAGATTCATATTGCTTTAAGTAAATTATAATTATAAAACTAATTACATTAACTAAGCGCTACTTAAAGTTAAAATTCAACAACTCTGTAAAAATTCTAGAAAAGGCGTCTATTTTGTACAATTTTTTTTTAAAGAACTATCTAATAATCTCAAAGATCACTTATTGTACAGAGATCTTTTAAGGTCTGGCTTGGGGTAAGACTTCTATAAAAGCTAAACTGCCGTTTGGAAAAAAATCACTTTTTACCAATTTAGGGAAAATTTCGCTGATCGAACTTTGACTTTGCTAAGTAGACCGTGTTTCATTCAAATCTCAACATCACTTGTAAAATAATAAGGTTCGTATTAGCATAAAATAGTACATTCAGTCAAAAAAGTATCAGGAATCGATGATTTGTTTATGGTTCCAAATTCAATTTTTATATTTTGTTGTTGTTAGGTTGGCACAATTGTTTTCCATTTTGGCGCGGAGTTTGAGTTGCATCCGTTATTTAGATTAAATACAGTGCTGTTCTTAACCGACTTCCAAAAAGAGGCGGTTATCAATTTGTTTGAATTTTTGTTTGAGTTAGATCATATCTAGTGTGAATTGCTAATTTCATAAAGTACAAAAACATCTAACAAAGAGTTTGTCTTAAATTTTGCATCACCAATGGAATTTCGTGTTCGGAGTCCCTGAAAATGTTACAGAAGGCTTACGGTGAATCGACTTTATCAAAAACACGTGCTTATGAGTGGTAAAAAGCGGTCGAGATGTGATGAAAGATTTGCCTCGCTCTGGTAGGCCATCAACGTCTTCAACTGAAGTTAACAACGCAAAAGTGAAGGAAATTGTGACTGAGAGCGATAGCAGCTGAACTTTCTGTGTCTCACGAGTCCATCCGTAGTATTTTAAATAGTCAGTTGGGTATGAAACATGTTGCCGCTCGGCTAGTCCTAAAATACCTGAATTTCCTCCAAAAACTCAATCGCATAAGAGTCGCTGAGAATATGCTAGAACGAGTCAATTCCGACCCATCATTCATAAAACGCATTGTTACTTGTGACGAGACGTGGGTTTACGAGTTTGACATGCAAACTAGTCAACTAGGCAAACTAGTTTCATTCGGTAGAAGATTTAAGAAGAATTCGCGGCGAGAAATGAACCCAATTCTGGAAAAAAGCGTTTAAAAAAAATGGTTTGATACTTGTTTCCCGGTACTTTCTTGACTTAGGGAGAAATCTTCGGTATTACTGGGGGCCTAAAATGGCCGCATTAGTAGAATAAGATAATAATATGAATTACATTACATTTCGTAAAATGTTCACAACGTGAATTTTAAAAACAAAAATATTTGTATTTTTTTTTATTTTAGCTTATCTAGCTTTTTTATCTTTCCGATTTGACGCAAGTGCTTCAATGTCGTTTTGACACTAACTCCAAAGCCCGCAGCAAGCTCAGCCGTAGATTGAGTTGGATCCGTTTCCACTACCGCCTTCAATTCGTCGTTGTCGCCAATGGTTACCGGCCGACCGCGAGGCTCATTCTTCAACTCAAAATTTGAACTAATAATGGACCGTGTTTATGCAAGCAGTGTTAGGCCCGTACACGTCGTTAATGTTTCGTGTTGTTTGCGCAGCGGTATGTCCACGTAGGAACTCATATTCGAAAATTGTACGAATTTTCAGTTTATCCATGGCGCCAAAAACTACCATAATTTCACAAAAACAAAAAACTATCTAAAAACAAATGACTGAATTTGAAATAATCGAATCGAATTGCGCGCCAATCCACAGATAATTAAATCTGAAAATGCTGGTTCTTAAATCTCCAATTACATAGGTAAAGACCTATTATAACTACGACTATCGACTATTATTACGCGGCGCGCTGATCGGTCTACCACCACAATGTCAGGCTTATTGGCGACAATAGTCCTGTCAGTGAATGACAGACTGATCCCAGTACAGCGTGACATGGTCTTTCTCGAGAATTGGGTCGGGCACATACTTATAGTACGGTACCTCAGATTCCACATGTCTATATTTCAAGGGAAATTGCTGGTGAATAATTCTGGCTACTTGGTTGTGCCTGTGCAAGTACTCGCCGTTAGCCAGACGAGAACAACTAGAAATAATATGTCTGATGAACTCACCCGGACGCTGGTATGCCCGACACACATATTATTATCATTATTACAATTCTGCTAAAGCAGCCATTTTAGAACCCCTGATCCGATTTAAAAAAATCTTAAACTTAAGAGAAGATATTCAGATGTTATAAAAAAAAACAAGTTGTTTTCGTGGGACAATGTTCGACTACGCGACCGAATCCGCAGGCACTTGACACACAGGACTTTTTTATAAAAATATATATACATAATTTTTTTTTTATTTTTTTTTTTTATATTGGTATATAACCGCGTACCAAGCAAAATCAAGTCAAAGTAAAGTGACGTAGGGACCTTCATTTTGTTCTTAGGTCTATGAAAGATAAAAGAATAGTAATATAAACACTAAGAGCAGAAAATTACTCAGCCAGACAATGTTTTGTAAAATTTGCATTTTTTCTTCCTAAATATCGTCATACACCAAGCCATCCACACTATTTACTACAAGATCTCAAAGTATTTGATTTTAACGGGTTAATATTAACAATTCTAGAGATAAATCCTCATAAGGCACTGATATCGCATAAGGCACCGATTGTTATGTACAATGTATCTTATGTACATTTTGAAGGCACTAACCGCGAACCTATACATAACCAATTATATGTAAATGCATTAAAATTAACATTAGTAGGTACTTAATCTACTTGGAAGACGATACTAACAGATATGTACAACCTCACATACAAAACATGTCTTTTTTAAACAAAACTATTTTAGAACTAATGTACTTTTTATTATCAAAATATCTGCCATCAATTTCTATAAAAAACATAGAAAAATTGTTAAAGGTTTTTAGAACAAACATTGTCTTTAACAAATTGACATCCAAATAGCCACATCTATGAACGTTACTTAGCCTGACTGCGACATATTCCCGTCTCTATTTTTCACTAGTAATTTGACAGTTGTGTGACAGTGACAGGAATAACGCACACCCATACGATCTCAGTAAGGTTTATACAACATTAGTTTTAGTATATGCGAAACCTGAAACACGTGCCTAGTATTTTTATGTAGAGATTCTATGTACAAAATTTCAAAACTGTATCATGAAATATCACAAAGTTATAAGCTTGTTCTGTTAGCTGGTTGTTCGCACAAAAGGGTGGTCACCACGCAACGCGCCCGCGTGCGGGCCTCCAGCGTCGTCTTGAGCTCATTGATAAACATAATTTGGCAGTAGGTACCTAAATTATTGCGATAGGTACGTAATGTCGCTCGGTGTCCAACTTGTAACTTTTTTTTAATATTTTTGGGACATGATATAACATGGTTTAAAAATTATTGGAATCGATTCAGTTACTTATTCTGAACAAACTATATTCAGGTTTCGCATATACTAAAAATAATGTTGTAGATCTCGGCCTTCGATATGACGTCTTAACTTTCTACACTGTAAATAGCTTGCCAAACACAGATTAGACCTTAAAATTTATAATAAAATTAATCAGTCTCGGTATGAGAGAAGTTCTTTTACAACCTTTCGTTTCTTGTGCACCATTAACAGATCTTAAAACTACTTACTTTAGATACAATAGCTATCATTACGAAAAGCTTAAATAACACTGTTCATGTCTCGTAAAACGATTCCGTATTGACTAAAGTTCAAATCACTGCAGCTGTAGAAATATTATTCGATGTAAAATTAAAAATATATCAAAATTGGACTATCTGGAGGTATTGGTTCTCTTCATAAAACGAAGATAGGGAGGTTTGCAGGTCGTTCACAACCATGTTGTCACCACCTTGCAAGGGATGAGTACTACTCGACACCATTTCGGAACTCTTCCAGTTTTCACAACTTTCTACATATTCTAACGTTCTTTGATACGTTTCTTGTCTCATAGTGTTCGCGTTTTGATTCTTTTTGTTATTTCTTCCGTTATTTGCTTCTATTTGGGACTGGGATATGTCCCACACTTGGACTTCACTGGTTGGGTTGTTTTGACTTCGCAAACTATTCATACTGCAGTCTGTTTGCTGTTCACTTTTCATCTGACTCTGATTTTGTTGATTGATCGGCACTCTCGCTCCGTTTGTTGGTTTCTGACTCCCAGTGGACATATTCAGAGAATTCTGCACAGATTTCTGCATATTGTGCTTGTTGAACTGGTTTCCTGGGTAGTCCCACTGGTTGTAAGGCCTCTGATGGTTATAATACTGGTTGTTATTCAGCATCGTTTGGTTGTACTGGTGGTTGTTCTTCGGAGGTGGTGGGCCCATCACATTCGCAGCATTCACAACCGAATTATATGGCGGTGGTTGAGGATACTGCATGTTCTGACTGTATTGAGGATTTTGGATCGGAGGACATTGGTTCTGCTGTTCACAGTAGTTGTTCATCGTCCCCCGACTCATATTCCCGCTGTTGTCTACACTCATCATCGATGATCTCGACATTTGGAGTGGATGCATCTGGTTGCTTTGGTTCGCGTAACTCACAGGTTGATAGTTCATCTGATTGGTGTACACCATGTTCTGGTTGCCCATCTGATGCATCGGCATCTGGTTCTGATTGTATTGCTGCATCATCTGGTACTGCTGTATGTTTTGACTCCTCATCACATTTTGGTTCTGGACTGGGTAAGGCGGAACTTGATTATAATTCTGATTATGATATTGGTTCATGTTATTTCTATTTGGTACCTTGGCGTTACAGTTTCTGTTGTTCATGTAGTTTGGATTGACTCCCATTTGAGGACCTTGGTTCATATGACCTTGGTTTATGTTCATCATCTGGTTTTGGTTTTGAACCTGTTGATTCATTGACATGTTCGACATGTTTTGTACCATGGGACTAGTCATAACTTGTCCCATGGGACTTTGCAACCCTGGATGCATCGGACTCGGCATGCCATGACTATGCGGACTGGCTATATTCTGGCCCATAGGGCTCGCCATGTTTACCATAGGACTAGCCATGTTCTGCGACATGGGACTACCGATGTTGTTGTGTCTTGGACTCATCATCATTTGATTTGGCATTTGTGGACTCATTAGGCTTTGCATGCTTTGTGGGCTCATAGCGTTGTGTTGAGGAGACATGACGCTCATCACACTTTGAGGGCTCATGACGTTATATACACTGGGAGGACTCATAACGCTATGAGGGACGTTATGTGGACTCATCACACTCTGAGGACTCATTGCACTATGAGGAAGACTTTGAGGACTGAGCATGCTATGGGGTAAGTTTTGAGGACTTAAAACATTTTGACTCATGACTACAGTTTTAGGACTCATCGTGTTCTGTTTCTGAGGTAATGGTTTTACTCTCATTCTGTTCGTCTGTTCCGTTTGGTTCGCCGTCATAGTCTGCAATGACTGCAACGGATTCGTAGAAACGTTGCTTGAAGGAGGTTTCGTGTACTCCTTTTCACATTTCTCTGTTACCACTTCTGGTATGACTTGCTCCTGTAAAGGAGTAGCTTTCTCCTCGGGCGACTTTGAGTTGAGTAAAGAGCCGCTGTTGCCCGACATACTAACGTCTAAAGATCTTAAATCGACTGGAATATCACTTATGTTGAGATCACTTCCTATGGCACCTAGGTTTTTAAGTAGAGAATCGTCACTGGTGGCTACGTCACTGATTTTGTCACTGGAATTGTTCGTGTTGGGGACGTCACTAGTAGTATTGTCTTTGGTAGCACTTTCCTTGTCTTTAGGGGTTTCCGGCTCAGGTTGGTTGGTGGATTCAGTTTTAGCTGGTGTTACCGATTCCGTTGCCAATATTGATTGGTTAAGATATTGCATCATTTCATCTGGTATTACCAGCTTGTTCTCCACCATTTCGCCTTCGGCAACCTGGAAAGTAAAAACTTAATTATAGCCACAATACAATTCAAAAATAGGGTTTTCTTAAGACACCGAGGGTAAAGAGATTAACGTAATACTGGCACACATCTTTCTCTGAAGGCCTGTACCTATAATGCCTTCTCAATTAGCAGTAATTATGCAAGCGTTATTACCCCCTAACTGGGCATACATCCAGACTTTGGGCTGCTACTGAGAGATCTGAGAAATCCTGATGATCAAACCCAATAACACTATGCCCGATCTGGGAATTGAGCCCTGGGCCTCATGCTCAGCCGTAGTAATTGCGAACAACGAGTCAGACGGGCAGACAGGCACGCATTAAAATACCAAAAAATGTGATGATCCCTTACCTGTTCCAGATTGACCTCCTGGTTGGGGTGGTGGACCTGCGCCGTGGTGATCACCACGGTGTTGGTGGAGTTGGAGCGAGACTCCTTGTACGTCACCGTGTCCTGGTCATCTTCGGTCTTGAACGGGAATGGAGCGTCACCCTAGAAAAGGAGCAAGTTGTTGTAATTGTAGTTTTTGACTAGAGCTCACTCAAAAACTGTGCAATAGCTCTTTTTGATGTCCTACAAAAATTACTATTCTTTGAAGGAAGAATTTCTATTTAAAACCAGTTTGTGCGCCAACAGAGCAATGAGTGATGAATGGACAAAACGCGGCATCAGAAACAGCCTAGGCCGACGGTGTCTAACGAACATTGTGTTGAGCAATTTAAGTGATACGGTAATCCCGGAATAATACGAAAAAGGCCAGGAGGATGATGATGACCATGATGACTAGCGAGAGATAAATATATTCTCCTCTAGATATTATACAACTTACCACTTCATCAGTTCCACAAGGGTACTGCTGATACTGCGCCTGGTCGCTCAAGTTAGACTGTTCAGACAGTCTCCTGGCTTCTTCCTTCACCTGCACGTTGGGGTCCAGCTCCAACGCCAGCTCCTCAGCTCTAACTTCTGAACAGGTCACTCCTCGGAGGAGTACGGCCTGGAAAAAAAGGTGAGGTTTAATTAATCTTCAGTTTCACAGTACATGGTCTTTCTGGCCTCACTCCTTGTTTTATATCGATGGCATTGGTTAGATTGTCAAGGAACTTACAAGAAGTTCAGGTATTAAAAAGTTACAATGACTGAATGACTGTTACAAATTTGGCTTTGACTTTGGGTTTATATCTTTAAACAAGTAAGAAAACAAAACCTTATACGACAATGGATTTCTAGGATTGATAGATTTAAGAGGATCAGCTTTAGAACAGGTTTTTGTACACATACCTGATTGCCTTGCGATGTTCTGACGGCTTGCACGGCGGCGAGCGCTGAGGAGGGCGCCGGCGCATAACCCACACACGATACTTGACTAGATCTGAAATGTCAAAAGCTTGATTATTAGATTTCATTATGCTGGAGGAAGGGGGAGATAATAAACAGGGTGGAAAGGACACCGACACATCTAAATTTTCACCGATAGTAAAAAAAAAACAGCTGTTTCCTACCAAAGTGCAATGCTACCTAGAACAACATGTATGGAAAAGCTGTCGAAGATTTTCATCGGTTGCTTCAGAATGATGTACTGAACACGTGGTAATCATTTGAGCATCGGTGTCCCTTCCATCCTGTATTTTCTTCTTGGTTTATAGTTCACTTTTACAATAGCTAGGTTTCGTTTCATCCCTGAATAACCTGAGGTTAAAGTTTCAGACTACTTAATCTTAGTGTGTTCTTTATTCCATCACTACTGCTCTAAAAACGGTGAAGAAAAACATCGTGAGGATACTATCATGTCCTAGAATCAAAAATTCAAAGACTTGTGGTATCCATCCACCCGCATTGAGCCTGCGTGCTGGATTGTGGCTCACTCTCGCTCACAACAAAAGCCTGTGTCGTAGCAGGTCTTAACTAAGATATAAAATATGATGGTTTTGGAATGTTTCCTAAAAGATAACCCTCGTACCTTCTACTGCTATCAGGCGAGAGCTGATCGTATACGGTAGTGTGCTGCGACACTAATCGCTGCGGTCCGGCCACGCCTGTGCTGGTCGCCACCGCGCCTGACACCACTGATGCTTGACTGCTCTTGCGGGATATGTCGGATGACCTAAAGAACACATGCATATCATTAGTAGAGCAAAACATTGGTGTTAAAATAGCCAAAAATTTATGTGTGTCTCTTCATCACAGGAATTCTGAAAGCTTCACTGAGGCCTAAAAGCCAATATGACAATGCAAATTCAGTCTGGCCAGAATTTGACTACGATTTCTTTGACATCAGTAGCGTCTATCAGTTTCTGTACAACTTCAAGCAAACAACAGGACAAGTAGGACACGATATCGACTTTTTTTTACTTTAATGTAAAATATCTGGTATCCTAAATAAAATATTTACCTTGCACTATAAAGACTGCTTCCGGAAGAGATGCCAGAATCCCGCCTGGTGTTAGGAACTCCTGTCTTCAGCTCAACTGTGACATTGGTGCCGCCAAGCTCTGTCCTCCCTTGGACACCACCTGATAAAAAAAAAGAATTAGAGTATTATCTATACAACAATATAACATAATACTGGCACGATGCCTGTAATCTCCGAAGAGTTAGGCAGGACTGCAATAGGACACACATTTTTTGCCAGTTAGTTTTAAGTCCCATGTAATAGCGAGCGAACCTATTGTCATCAAACCTGGGAATCGAACCCAAGACCTCTTTCTATACCCTTTATCACTAAACACCGACGTGTGCCACTTTCCCAAAAGCTGCTGATGATAATTTCGATACAGCGTTGTTACAGAGTTTCCAAAGTACTTACCAGAACCAATATCTGCGTGAGGAGGAGGCATGAGCCTTGCGACGGCCATCTTGTTTCCGAACCGCGGCGCGTGGTGGTGTGCTCGCGGCTCCCCGATGGCCACCATGGCTCGGAGCATCAGAGGCAGTTGTCCAACTTCTCCTACTACTTCTTGTTCCACCTGTGGAGGAAAATATTGGGTTATTGGTAATGAAGTACAATGGTCGCAAGAAAGTATCTAAAGTGTGAGAATATCACGTTTATCTGGCCTTCACATGACAGAAAACTGCTAAGATCTTGCTCATAGGCTGCAGAAGCATTGTTTCCTTTATTGTTTATACTAAACAGTTTGTCAATGTTTTTATACTAAACAGCTTGTCAATGTTTTTTCGGACATGAAAGAAATAAAAGAGAAGACCAAAAATTTGTCATGTTTGATTTTCAGTATAACTTCAGTATTCCGCTTGCTGGTAGCAAGCAACGATTTAAATACAGAACTGACTTCTATAAGTCGAAGACGAACATAACAACGGGCTACTTCAACATCAGCTCACAGAACAACTCACGTATTAGATGGCCAGATCTACTAGCTTTTTTTTTATAAAACCTAAAGTCGTTTCGCTAAAAATGATACTGGTGGCTATTAAACAACATTAGTTTTAGTATATGCGAAACCTGAAACACGTGTCTATTATTTTTATGTACAGAATCTATGTACAAAATTTCAAAATTGTATCATGAAAAATCACAAAGTTGTAAGCTTGTTCTGTTACCTAGTTGTCCGCACAAAAACGTGGTCACCACGCAGCGCGCGCCTCCAGCGTCGTCTTGAGCTCATTGATAATAATAATTTGGCAGTAGGTACCTAAATTATTGCGATAGGTACTTAATGTCGCTCGGTGTCAAACTTTTAACTTTTTTTGAATATTTTTGGGAAAAAATATAACATGCTTTAAAAATTATTGGAATCGATTCAGCTACTTATTCTGAAAAAACTTTATACAGGTTTCGCATATACTAAAAATAATGTTGTATTGTTCAATCAGAACTTACCTCTCCATCTAATCTGAAGTAAGGAGCACCGTTCTCGTCTCCGAAACCTCCAAGGCCAGATCCGCCGAAGTCCAGCTCCCCTCCACACTGAGCCGATAGCTGATGGATGAAACAAGACAACTATTTTAATGGTAATCAAATCCTTTTCATGAGCTGAATTTTTCTATTGAACAATGTTCTATAATTATGTTCACATTTCCTTAACAAGAGTTTATTTATTTATTTAAACTTCATGTACGATAGTGGTATATAGGCGGACTTAATGCCACAAGGCATTCTCTACCAGTCAACCTTGAGTGTTCAAGAAATAAGCGATAGATATTCATCATATCATATCATATCATATTTAAGAATAGCTCAAAAGTAATATAGATTTTCCAAATACCTGATGAGCAGGCGTATGTAGGCCATGCGGGATAGGTGACGCTGGGCTCTCGCTCTTGACGGAAGCTGATGATGTGTGTCCTCTGATCCCAAGGGGAACTCCGCCTTCTTCTGAACGGGGTGAGGAACCTGCACCACCACCACCTGATTCTGCTGAGTCGTCGCCACGGCTGCAGCCTGGAGAATAGAAGGCATCAGGTGAGAAATTAGAATAAAAGGTTACTAAGGTAGATATTTTTCTATGAAAATCTTAGTGTATTGTGCTTTGGTTGAGGTCAAGTAGATCCAGTAAGCAAGACTTAGGCGCAGCAAATTGAAAATTAAGATATGCGAACTAGGATTATTTTTCTCATTTTAGCTTAGACACCGTGGTTGTGATGCAACGATACTAGATTAAAAATAGAAGACGAATACATAACCTCCTCTTTTCAAACAGCCGGTTAAAAAGAGGGCAGTGCTTACCTTTATGTTTCTTACTGGCGTAGAACTCAGCTCCATGGACGGTCTTCACGTGTTTTCGTAATGACGAGGGGTCCGTATATCTCTTCGTGCACCCCGGCGCTTTGCAGACGTATGGTTTCTGGAATGACATGGAAAAACATTAAATTCACACTCTTACTATGCTGGCCGTTGCTACATTCACTGTAAAACCCACTTTTCGAAGTAGTCTAAGCTTTGACATTTTTATCTGGATGCCACACTATACTTTTCTACCGACTTCAAACTTGTGATGGAAGCCTTAATATATTTAGCCGAAACATAGTAGAATTCAATGTCCAGCAGACCGGTGATCCAAAAAATCTGCAAGTCAAATCGAATAGAAACTTACCTCATTACTATGCGTCCTGTTCTGATGTTTGGCTCTGTCACTTGCATTCGAGAACGCCTTTGCACACCCAGGATATTCACAGGTGTATGGTTTCTCACCGGTGTGACTTCTGAGATGGGTCTTCAGGTTCTCCAGTCTGGAGTAGGCTTTGCAACAGCCTTCGAACTGTGGAAAAAATATTTTGCAACATTAGCACAAATTCATCGCAATTTACGTCATTAGGGTTAGCTTTGTGTAAAAAATACTTCATGCTTCGATGCATCACTTTGATGCTGCAATCAGCCTTAAACGATTCCACTGCATGACGCATGCCCTGTCTGTGAGAGGAAACGGGCAGTAATTCACTACGTAAGATTGGTGGATATCGCATGTCTTCAAATTTTCAGGCACGCAACTTATTTTTTTATGCTTTTCATCGATAACCAAAAACTGGAAAGGTATTTTTTTTGCCTTTGTTGATTTAGTTACCACAGACTCTTTAATAAATAAAGGAGAATACTCGTACTCACCGTACACTTATGTGGTTTCTCTCCAGTATGTCTCCTCATATGCACAACCAGCATGTACTGAGCCTTGAACGGCTTCTCTTCCCTGGAGCATCCTACCCAGCGGCAGACGAAGGCCTTTTTACTGGCGTGAATGTGGTCTGTGTTGATGTGCTTCACCAGGTCATCTTGTGTGGGGAACTCGAGCTTGCAGTCCACCTAGAGAAGGTGATGATAGTATTAACAAATGTTTAGTACACATATTAGAAGTCTTCTTTCGTATCGATGGTGCATCAAATTACTTGGGCCCAGATCACCAGGTGGTGGACACGTCAATCACGGCATCAGTATCATTTTAAGTCCTATAAAGTGCAGGTGCAAGACACTTTCGACAGTCCAAAAAGTGGGGCATTTGTAAGCCATGATCTGGTCGCGAGCACTGCTTTCACACTATCACAGCGAATACAACAATATGAGAAAATACATACCCAATGACAGTTGGTCTCAATAAAGTCCCCAGGTTCGTCCTTAGAATCGAGACCATCATGGACCGTGCTCTCTGCTGCAGCCGACAACGGCTTATTACTGTGATGGTTGTCCCTGTGACCCATCAGGCTCTGCGGGGACTTCCGCTGGGTCATCCCTGATGCACTGAAGATAGAAAAGGATTATTTTAGAGGAGTTTTTAATCATTTTTTTAGGCAATCTCTACCTCTACCTCCCCCCACCCGTCTTCATCCGCTAGCAGGCTTATTATGTCTGCTGTCAAAAAATGCGCATTTTAAACATGATAAAAGAAATCTTTCGATCCCTACCTGTCAGCCTCCATGACGCTTGTGACCTCCGGTTGCTGTGGTGGTTGCTGAAGATGCTGGGGTGGTGTACCATCTAGGGTTAACCCTGGTCGTACGTCCACTGGACCCATCAGGAGTTGTGTTGGGGATGATATGTGAGATCTGGTGATAAACGGAAGAAAATTTTATTGGTAAATATTTTCAAAGTGTTATCTCTACTACAACTGAATATAAACCAGATTTTCGGGTGTATCTCATTAGAAAATGATCTAAAGAACCTGCGAGTCCTGAAACTTTTTCAACAATGTTTCAGATTAAATCTATCCACTTCAGTAAAGTGAACACCAAAAAGTAGATCAGATGAATGAGATTCGCATATACCAAACCGAAATCAAAGACATAACGATAAATCTGACAAAGCACCAATTTTGTACAATGACTGACAATAATTACAAACATGAGTACTAACATAATTCAACATGATAGTTACATTGTAACAAATGTCTAGTATTTCAAGCCATTTCCGCATAAACTTAATAGCTACAAACTAGCATATACCCATACATTATAGGCTTAGATAACAACAGCTTGCATGAACTATGTCAGTGCCGGTCAACTTTGATCATTAATCAATAAATCGGGCTCCGATAAATTCCAATACATTGACATCATAAAGTAATTTTCTAGCTTAGTCATAGGAATTTCTGACATAGCAAAAACGCTTTTATAATCTGAAAAGCTTAAAACCACATATCTGTGTAGAATCGTCTCTAAGGACCAAATTCTCGTAATGGTGACTTGAAAGGCCAAAGTGTGCGGTCATGCGAGTAATTGCTACCGGCGCCTGAGTTGAATATTTTATACTAAAAGTTCTAGGCACTAGCCACTCTATGATGTTGAAGGTCCTTACGGACAAGTCTGGAAAGTAAGCTTCCTGGATGGATTCTTATAAAATATTATAGGTAGGTATCTGGATACAGTGTTTTTTACATAGATGTAATCATCATTACATCAGCCAAAAGGCTTCCACCTGCTTGACATGGGCCTCCCCCAAGTGTCGCCACATCGGCTGGTCTTGTGCTTTCCATATCCAGCGGACATTTCTAGTGCAAACATGAAATGTTTACCTCTCAACTTTTTCAAATACCATGTCACTTAAAATCACTAATCAACTTTTCTAGTTGAGCTTATACCACCGCTTATACAGTAATGTACTACCACGGTCATTGACGATGGACCACTTTTCAACTTTAATACTCAGGGCATAAGGATGAAAAGTGATCGACCATCAGTGCGCGCGGTAGTACAGCTACAGGACCAGGATCTCTTAGCTCTCAAATTACATTGAAAACGGGTTGCTGTCGGTAAACATTCGTAAATATATTGAAAAGAGAAGATGGCGGCGCCCGTCCGGCCATGAGCAACATGGCAAAAGATCCTTGTCCAGTTATAATATTTGCCATTTTCCCTCACCTGTGAATCCCCGCCACTAGATGTGCGTGAGCCGCATGGTGCGCCGCGGCGGCCGCAGCTTGCTGGTGGGCTGGGTCCATCAGAACCCCACCCGCTAGTACTCCACTACCACCCACTACACCCCCTCGCGCCAGCAGCTGCTGCGCGAGAGACGCGTGGGAGAGGGAAAGTGCTGGCGATATCGCTCCTGGAAATAAAGAAATCAGATCTGGTTATGACGAGGTACTTGAAGATAAACTTGACTGCTGTGATGACAAAGGAGAAGATGTAAATGCAGACGGTGCTATTTAAGTAAATCTTGATACCATTTTTACAATAATCTAAAAATAGGTTTAAACTGACCAGTTCAAAATGCTCAACTGCTGACATAGGCCTCGGATAAAAAGCTCATTACATACACGGTGTAATGGTCATCAAGACATAAAATTTTACTAAGGATTCACTGCATGATTTTAGATTAGACCCACCAGCAGTGACACTTTTCGTCGGTTAATAAACGAAGCTGGGGGTCTAGAGTCATATACTGGTTATAAACAGTTAAAAACATAATAAGCCAGTAATGCTGTAAAGCAAACGTTAATATATAATTCAATAAAACACGTTAGGCTTGAAACAGGTAATGTTAGATACACAAGAACATATAACGAAAAATAACCACAAAATAAGTACCAAGACAGTGCCAATGATCTTCAAACTCACCGGCACTAAGATGTCCATAGCTGCCTGTGGAAGCAGCCGAAGGTGCCCTGACAGCCAGGCTGGCAGGAGATGCCCTTATTACGGCCGCCAGGTCCAACGACTCGGCTGAATATGGGCTCCAAGAAACTGCCCTTTTTCGGTTAGCTGACGCCCCTATTGCCCCTCCCGATAGCCTTAACCTAGTTGGTGAGGCTATTCTTGACCCTGAAGATGGGAGAAAATCACATGTGTTAAGAAAGAAAGCTCAAACATTTATTTGCACCAACCGTGGCGCAAAAAATTAAAACACACAAACGCCAAATGAACAAGAAGGGGGAAAATGTCACCATCATCATCTCTCTAGCCTTTTCCCAGAGTCGAGTCGTTCGAGTGGAGTCGGCCTCCTGACCATCCCGATGCAGCTAGATACCAGTATTTTGCAACTAGCGAGTCTCTCTTCTATCTGACCTTGGCAACTAGCAAGTCTTCTCTTCAGATAGAAGACCTCCTCAAACCAGATACTGGGTGGCACGATACCCCTTAGTAAGACTGGTTGTCAGACTTTCAGGCTTCAGAATACCCGTAACTAGGTACTGTCAAGTATCTGCTAAGGACAGGAGGAACGAACGATTGATTTCGAAGTTATTCTGAGGCACGAGGTGGAGCATTACATGTCTGAGCATTAAATTGAAGTAGGTGATGAAAATTTATTGCTACTTGTAAGTGGTGTTTAGCAAGTGTTATTTAAAAGGCAATCAACTATTAAAGGAAATTGGCTTATGAATAGTAATTTTGATAGAGATAGCGGAGATGATTGATAGGCTAATATTAAGCGGTTGACTATTATTAAGCTGATTAAATTACTTCCGGGCTCAGAGAAGTCTAGGTAGGTAATTGGAGCGTGTACATGTAACTGAATTTATACGGTAGCTTTGATTTTTTTTTTTTGGTTGATGTAATGCAGACTGTTTCGTTGGTCTATTAGTGCCGCGACTGCTGAGCAGGAGGTGCTAGGTTTGATTCCCGGGTCGGGCAAATTGTTATTCGGTTTTTCCACAGAAATTTCTCAGTAGCGCAGCCACGGAGGTTGGCTTGCCCCCTATTACATCATCATCATCATCATCATCATCTGCCTAGCCTTTTTCCCAACTATATTGGGGTCAGCTTCCAGTCTAACCGGATGCAGCTGAATACCAGTATTTTACGTGGAGCGACTGCCTATCTGACCTCCACAACCCAGTAAAATTAAATTAAATTAATTGAACCCCTATTACATGGGACTTAAATATAGCTGGCGAAATGTGGGTGTGCTATTAGGTACACCTCTGCCCAACACTTCAGGAATTACAGGCGAGTTGTTATGTTATGTAAAGCATAGGTTGCAAATAACTTCAGGACTTTGGCCTATATCATAGATGAGACTGAACACGATCAGCCCTAAGAAGAAGTACTGATCCCGTTCAGTATAAACAAACGACGTTCAAGAGAAATATTCAGTAACTTAATTGAAATCGACCCTGTGACTTAGACGACTATAATTTCTGTTTATCTCAATAACAATTATTAAAGGAGCCTTCACTGGCTTCACTAACTTAGAGGCACTTATTGTTTTATGAAACGGCTAATAAAGCTCGAACGTTAAATTAAGCAATCAGTCATAAGGAAGATACAAAAAAGACTACTTTCAATGCCGAAACAATGACAGTTGCGTCGTTGGAACTTGTATTGACGTTAAGGTTAGATTAGCGCGCAAGGTCTCATTGGTGATAATTAATATGGGAAAGCGATTCAGAAGGTGAGAATGAAGCTTTCTAGCCGCTCGGTTCGATCTTTAAGTTAAGCCACGCTTGCCTAGGTTGGTCCGTGGATGGGTGACCACCCATGTATACCGAGTTTCCTCCGTGTCTCGGAAATCACGTTAAGGGACTAACCACACTAATTCAGCTCTGTTCAGCTTTTATCCATAGAAAACAACGATTTTGTATGGAGACGCGTACGTTTCAGCTTTCCGCGTCTATTCAGATGCGAACGCATCTCCATACAAAATCGTTGTTTTTTCAAAATTTTTGTTAGTATTTAAGTGTGCACCGTCACTCAGGGCGCACACTTAAATACACTGCTGGCTGCGGGCTGGAACATTTCGGCATATTTTGTTTCGTAATCTGCGGATTCCGCATAAGCAATGCGCCGTCACTCAGGACGAGCTGTTGGTCCCGGCTGGCATTTGTAGATTGACAGTCGTTACAGGTAGTCAGTGGCCCGAAAGTCTGACAACCAGTCTTGCCAACGGGTATCGTATTGCCCAGTACTAACTGGGTTGTGGAGGTCAGTCGCTCCATTTAAATATTGGCATTCAGCTGCATTTAATAAGACTGGAAGCCGACCCCAACATAGTTGGGAAAAGGCTAGGCAGATGATGATGTCTAAATAGAAGTCATCTTTAAATTTGCAAATCTGTAAATCATACGGAAGGACTGTAACGTAAAGAAGTATACCCGGGGAAAGCGTCTCTCCTTAAGTCTTTATTCATCACCTGAATGAATTTTCCTTAAACTATGTCGGGGTCGACTAACAGTGTAACTAGATGCAGCTGAATACGATCAGCTTTGCTAGAAGTCCTGGTGAAATTAATGGACGAAAGACTGCCTCGTTGGTCTATTGATCGTAAGCACGACTGCTGAGCATGAGGTCCTGGGTTCGATTCCCGGGTCGGGCAAAGCGTTATTGGGTTTTACACCAGGAATTTCTCAGTAGCAGTCACAGAGTCTGGATTTGAGCCCGGTTTGATGGCATTAGGCCCGCCGCCTGTTACATGGGACTTAAAACATAACTGAAACATAGAGATGCACGTCTACCTAACCCTGCGGGGGTTACAGGCGTGATGTTATTTTATGTTAATGGACGAAAGTATCGGTTCTATCTTACCTTCTAAACTAAGCTGGAAATCCTGGCTGGCCAACGTGCTACCAGCATGCAGCTCCGGATGCAAACTCCTGGCCGCACTTAAGTACTCTAAACCTGAAACAACGATAAAAAGAATTTAGAAACTCATGCATAAGTAATCTTTTAGCCCATACAAAAGAAGACACACTTAAGTTGATTAAGACATAGCTTAAATAATTTATATTCAATTTATAATCAAATGACAGTAATCTATTTAACCATACCCGTACAAAAAGACCAAAATCTTAAAAATTCAAATATTCAATCTTTTTAATAAACATTAGAAGCCGAAGCTATCTAATTTCAATAAAGATAAAAACTAACGTCTTCATAGTCTATTCGAAAAGGCCACAAATTAGCCTGGCCTTAGTCACCTTATTCGTAATAAGGTAAGATTGAGTTGTCATCGTGTAGAGGCCATTTTGAATATAAAGTGGCCGCTTAGCACCGTATGTGATTAATGTAGTACCGGATGTCTTTTACGAGCTATTTCGCGGGAACAGATTTCATGCTGACTAAATTGGGAATGTCCTAATATGTCGTCACTAATTGGGTACCCTACATAATGTGGTGAGTTCGTGGACATGGAGCTGTTGCTGAATTTGCATAGTCAAGCATTCAATGTAAAGTGCTGGTGATAAACTACTTTTTGTGAGGGAATTCTGTACCATAGAGAGATCTTGAGGCTTGTCAAGAACCTCATTGCCATTGCGCAGGTCGGTTGCAGTAAAAAGTAGACTTATGTTGTAATAAATTAATTATAAAACAATTAAAATGATAAAGTCGCTTTGCAATTTCGCGTTATATTATTTCTTTATTAAAACTCCGTAGGGTGACCTCATTGGCGTTTCCAGCTTGTTAAAATTCTCAACATAAAACGATTAAGCGCTACACTCACAAATATATTAGTCATCCTTATTAAAATCTATCCTTCATCGAGGAGGCGGCGTTTAAGTAACAAATTTCCATAATAATCACATCTCCGACGTACGAAAACAAACACGCGGCGGGTTCCAAACAAAACAAGAAGAACACCCAAACCATTTGATTTGTTGATCACGCTTTGCCGGCTCCGAGGCGGGCGATTTACCCAAAAATAATAGGTTGATGCAAAAGGCGTCAGCGGCCAACAATTTTGCAAACGCAAGAACGACCCAACAAGAAAATAATACCCAAATCCCACGAATATAACGTATGTGGTCTCCTTTTGACGCGCCGCTCAACTTCCAAAATTTTTATGTCTTCATCGTCATGAGAACCGGCGGAAAACGACATTCGTGTCCTCTAAAACGAAAGAAAAAAAAATTATCATCGATCGAATTTGAGGCCAATCGACTCGGCCACGAATTCCATTACCCGGCTATGGTCACCCTAACGACATTGTGGCAACCGCGCGCAAAAACCTCATTCGAAAACTGTCTTTATGTTCTTTTTCAGTACAGACGAATATCGAGTGATCGGTGCGTCCGAGCGAACTCGTTTTTGTATCAAAATCGATAGGTTACGATCCGAGTCCATTTGATATTGATGTATTAATTTTTATCCGAGTCGATTGGGCGTAAAATTAGTATTTCGATGTTCGATATCTAGTGGTTTCGTGGTCACGTTTAGCGTTAATATATGAATGTCAATGGCTTTGTTGGGCGGCGTCTTTGCCCGCGCGTAGTGACTTTGTAACAGCGTATACTAATGAGACTCGTTGTAAATTATGAGTTTGGTTGTTATTCGAATGCGCGGCGAGATGAAGGCGTTACGACGTGAATTTGTAATGGCGGCGTAGGTATTTTTTACGGCTTCACCATTTTGAATATTCACGGCTCAATAAAAAATAAAGGAAATCATATTTCTGTGTTTAATTATAGGTTTTGGTTCGCATTCGAGAGATTGTGTGATTAGAAATCTCCGGTTTTTTACATAACTTTTAGAACTTGGTGTCACCTTACAAAAAAATGTTTTTATTCACACATAATTACAAAAAAAAAACAAGACAAAAGACGCTGAACAAATCCATTTGGCACCCAATTTTTACACTCGTAGACGAAAACCGGTACCGCCCAAACCGCGTTAAAAATCACGGGAAAAAACTGCTCTCATTAAATCATCAATGTCATAAAACGATTAGTACGATCATTAGTTAGGACACTGCAAAAAACAAATGGTGTTTACTAACGATGTTTTTATGCTGTGATCAAAGGTGGTGGAGAAGTGCTATCAGGTAGTCGGCGCAAGGATTGATGCAGGTTCACGGAATTAAAAAAAATATGATAAAGATACTCCCGCCATTTAATTTTTGATGGACTTCGGGTTGATTGAAAGATCTTAAATTGTAAAAAGTCGATGTTAAAAGTATAGGGTTAATCTATGTGATTAGAGGAATTTATTTGATAAGCGCGATGAGATCCATCGATGCGTGTTTATCTTAGAGGCTTCGATAATGAGGTTCTTATAATAACAACAACGGAAATTACAAATTACACTGTCTAGAAGGCTTGTGAACCTTTTATAACAAGAGCAAAGTATGTCTTTAATTTCATCTGCGTGTGTAGGTTATAATATATATTTGCAACAACAACAAATAAAAAAAAATATTTTTTCCGTCTCGCAAATTGTAAATCTGTAGTTGTTAAAATTCACTTAATTATAGAAATATTTAATTGGGATATTTCATTTTCAACTTACATATAGTTACCAGTTTCAGCCAACTTTAATCTTGAATTCAATAAATCATCAATCAATTATTATACCATAAAGATTTCCCTCCTCATTGCAAGTTTTAAACGTTGTGCAAACGACTATGAAAATGTCTTAATAATCGTAAAACAAAATAAAAACTGTATAATGTGACGCATACATCGCTTTAACAACATGAAATTATATTCTTAACAGCATAATTACAGCTTTGAGGAACTAGTAACACCTCTCTCCCTCACTCTTGTTCAACGTCAATGTCTCTATCTCCTTCTAATGGTCCTTTTTGATTGTGTTTCGCGAGATGATCGCTGATGATTTATTCATAAACGTTTCTCGTTTAAGTATTTTCTTATTTTTATTATAATTTTCTTGGAAGTGGTTTAGAACTGTGATTTGAAGCACTACTGGGTTTGAGTCAATTTTAAATTAGTTATGTGTTGTTAGTTAAGCTTGAAAAAGGTTTTTGAAAAGAACTGTTTTAATCTTTTTTTTACTATTGTGTTTAAATTTTAGGGAGTTTTTTTCGTTATTCTTAATAGTACACTTAGAAAAGAGATTGAATTCCGTCTTATTTTACCCTTACCTTTTGTACTTAGCAACATTATTTCAGTTTAAGGCTTTGAAGTTATAATTCATGTTTTCACAACATTTTCCTATACCTCTGGTACGACTTCAATTCATCTCTTGAAGAATTTTTATGTATGTATGTTTTCAACACTGAAATAATTAAGAATAATCACCTAGTCCCAACAGTTAGCATATAATGATCCTCAAAGCAATTCTTTTTTACAAGCCATTCCGATAATTGACTTCCAACTCAACAACCTCACTAATTAAGTTCAAAACCATAATTGGGCGTCACAATATTGACACAAATTATTGTGTGTAGCACCAACCAACATTTGGTGAGACTTTGCTACCTCCTGACAAAGTTACGTCGAAAGGTCATTTTATATTTGTTGTTTAGTCTAGTTAGAAAGAGACGGAAAAAAGGAACTTATAGAGCTAACCGACATTTGGTGACACTTGTTACCTTCTGACAAAGTTACATCGGGAGGTCGAATTATGCTGGTTGTTAGAAAGAGAGGGAGGTAATGAAACTTAAAACCATCAAGCTGTGCACATATGCGTGTACTTCCGGTTTTGTTTCACTTAATTACTTCTAAGGGTCGAACACTTTAATTACTGTTTTACAGGAATAGAATGGAGTAATTATTTTATTTTTAGATTCAAGCCGTTGTTAACTAAAAGTGCGTGCTTGAGGAGCTCGTGGCTAAGTAATAACAGCCGCTCAGATCGATCTTTAGGTTAAGCCGTGCTTGCCTAGGTTGGTCTGTGGATGGGTGACCGCCCATTACATACAGAGTTTCCTCCGTGCCTCGGAAAGCACGTTAAGCCGTTGGTCCCGGCTGTCATCTATAGATCTTTGACAGTCGTTACAGGTAGTCAGTGGCCCAAAAAGTCTGACAACCAGTCTTACCAAGAGGTATCGTATTACCTAGTACTAACTGGGCTGTGGAGGTCAGATAGGCAGTCGCTCCATGTAGAATACTGGTATTCGGCTGCATCCGGTTAGACTGGAAGCCGACCCCAATATAGTTGGGAAAAGGCTAGGCAGATGATGAAATAATGTTAATCTTCAAGTTGAAATATATATTACTACTAGAAAAAAAATATAGATTTAAAATGCATCTATGAATGCACACCGTTTTATTTCACTTCGTTGCTAAATCTTGGTAAGATAAGCATCGTGCTTTGCTGTCATAATTAACTTTAACAAGTTAATCAGTTAGTATGAATTACAACTCGTGCGCAGCAATGATTTTATTAATTAAAGCATTCATCTTCACAAGTCTTTTAATTTTTTTTATTATTATATGACCAACTTGCACCACAAATTAACTCTCTTAAATGTGTTTCCAAGCGCGACTGGTGAGCATGAGGTTCTGTGTTCGATTCCGGCGTCGGGCAAAGTGTTATTGGTTTTTCCATCAGGAATTTCTCATTAGCAGCCACGGAGTCTGGATTTGTGCCCGGTTGATTGCAATAGGCTCGCCCCCTATTACATGAGACTTACAACACATAACTGGCGAGGCCTGGGTGTACTATTTAAACATAACAGTTTATCATATAATCTACTTGTATCTTTAAACTAAAATATGGAGAAACCTCTATCCATTTATATATACCCGGTTGATGGCAATAGGGTCGCCCCCTATTACATGAGACTTAAACATAACTGGCGAAACGTGGGTGTACTATTAGGCACACCTCTGCCCTTCCAACTTCTGGAATTACAGGCGTGATGTTATGTGATGATTATTTAATTTAAAACATTGTTAGATAAGTCTAATAATTAATTAATAATTTAATAACCAAAAATTCGAAGACATGTGACATCTACCAACCCGCACTGGGCCCGCGTGGTGGATTATAGCCCATTCCCTCTCATGGAGAGGAGGCCTGCGTCCCAGCAGTGGGAACATTAACAGGCTGATTATGCTTATGCTTAGATAAGTCTCTAATTCTTTATCACTATCAAACAAAAGGCAGAAAAATAATGATGTTTTTAAAATCTTTGGCACAACTCTTATAAATTTTTCGCAAAATAACATAATAATGATCTGTGTAGCTCGATAAAAATATAATGTCAATTAAATCCTCAGGTTTCTTTCCCACTTAATAAATAAAAAAATCTTTAAATTAAAAACAACTATATGACACTGTTTTAAACATTAATAAACTTAGTCAATCAATAAACACAAAATTGAGCAATAAAAACAAAATATTCAAAAATGCCGCAATTTAGGATTGAGACGTAAATAATAAAAATGTTTAAATAAAGGTTGTAACTAAATCCTGTTTGGATTCGCTTGTGTGAATAAATCACATTTCGGTACTCGTTCGGGTCCATAAATAAACTACAAAATGTCACTGGGCGATTTATTCGATGCTTGCTAATGAGAGAAAAGGATATATGTGTTTGAATCCCGGTTCGTTCATATGTTTGTCCCTTTTTAGGTGAAAGTTTAGTGCGTAGGGGCACCAACAACTCCTTCTTGATTCAGTTCTCCTAGTACTTTTTGTTCAAATTCTAAATTGAGTTCTCTCGTAACAAACCTTAGTGTGCCAGAGAGAGACAAAAAAATAGCATAAACAACAAGACGTTTCCTTGTAACTTTGGAAGCCGACTGTACCGTAGAAAAGTTGACGAAACGGGGATCAAATGTATTTATGTAGATTAAAATAGTTACGAAAGGGGAGTTTTTCACTTGTTTTGCACGTGTTTTGTGTAGTTGGCGGAACGGGAAAGTTACCGAACGAGACGTACCCACGTGAGTTTTACATCACTTTGTATCCAGTAAGTTCTTGTTTTTTAAAAAAAAAACAAACGGCAAAATAGATCGTTGCATTCGATAAGAAATGTTGTTCCCAAGTATGTTTGTACACTTTCCCTTAAAAAACGTGCTTAGTCATAACACACCTACTTACGAATCACCATCATCATGATTTTAGCTGAAGAACCTCTACTGCTGGACATAGGTAGACCTCCCATATGCACAGCCATTGGTTCTGTGCTTCTTACATGTAAGTTTGTCCTCAATCTAAATCTAATCTGTGTAAACAGACCCTTCACATAGCTGTCAACCAAGCATTCTGTACATCAAACTAAGTAACTTTACGCAAAAATTATTGCTGGGAATCGACTTTTTTTTTTTGGGGTGAAAAATCACGTTTTACGGTAGGACTCGATGGAAAGCACTCAAAGCATTGTGTTGATGGATGGATTAAATAGTACGGGGGTAGTGGAGGTGTGTAAAGTAAAAATTTTACATTAAAAACATGTATTTAAAAAAAATATTTGTGAAAAAGTTGGGACTTTGACACCCAATATATCCGTAACTAGAAGGTTCCCAGGTATGGTCTAGAACAAAAAAATGATCGCAAAGACGGGGAGGACAAGTGCCATTAGGATATGTATATATGGGTCTATACACCCTTTATAACTTCTTAGTTCCCATTTAATTCCCAAAATCATCACGCACAAACATTTTTAATCCCACTGCTGGACAAAGACCTCCTCTTTCTTCTTCCATACCTCTCTATCCTGTACGATCTCTGGCCATGTAAGTCCCGCAAACATAATCAGATCGTTACGCACAAACGTCATCATCTGCCTAGCCTTTTCCCAACTGTGTTGAGATCGGCTTCCAGTCTAACCGGACGCAGCTAAATACCTGTATTCTACATGAAGCAACTGCCTATCTGACCTCCACAACCCAGTTAATACCGGGTAAAACGATGCCCCTTGGTAAGACTGGTTGTCAGATTTTCGGGCCTTCGACTATTTTGACAACTGTCAAATACCTACAATTGACAACCGGGACCAACGACTTAACGTAGTTTCCGTGACACGGAGGAAACTCGTTATGTAATGGATGGTCACCCATCCTGAGCCGAACCTAGGCAAGCGCGGCTAAACCTGAAGATCGACCCGGGCGGCTGTTGTACCTCCATGCACAAACAAAAAAGAACCCTGTCGCCAAACATCAAAAGCAGATGTCCAACACCAACAATGCACCCAAAATCTCACATTTCACCAGTTGTGTCACCACATGGTAAAAATTCGCGTTTCCTTACAAAAACACGTGTTAACTTGTTAATTAACTTTCTTGGAACTGAAGCTTGGAGAAATGATTTTGAAACCCACTGCAGCATGATTTATGTTTCCTACACCGCTTGGTGACACGGCATTAGAAGATTTCGGCCATTAATTTTGTTTTCAGACAGTTTTATTAGTTAATTAATCAATAATTTGACAGTATTGTAGTTATAGATTATTTTGTATTGTAGTTTATTAAATTAAAATTGATTACTGCCTCGGGATTAGTCGTGATTGCTGGCGAGTGCTTAATTTTTAATATTACGGACAGATCTGACTGTTGTTTGTGAGTTTATTAATAATTTGGTGGAATTCGATGAATGGTTTTAACGAAAGAGGTTATATTGTGATCTATCTGTTAGGCTGACTTTCGCTGTATCATTATTTCCTTACCCTTATCCTAATTTATTTGGGGTCGGAGCAGCATGTCTTCTTCTTCCATACTTCTCTATTACTCGTCATCTCAGCAGTCTCCTCGGTGGTGTTCATCAATTGAATTGACTAGCTCTTAAAAAAATGTGATCATTTTCTATTTTTGTATGCATTTCATTTAAAAAAAATGTCATAAGCATCAACAGCCGCTTTGCCTTTCGCAAATCGTTTCCCAACAGATTTAAATGAATCTTCGGCATGAGGACTGATGATTCATTTAAAGCTGCTTCTATTTTTAAAATGCGGTAGAATTACGACCATAGTGCAAACTCTTAACTTATACAATACTTCTTACTACTACTACCACCTATACTATTAATATCATCTTCTGTGACCAACTAGTTCAGCCAATTTCAACGCCTCCACAGCAGGTTGCAATCTCTGGCGGGAGCGGTTTAAACCCTCTCAACACACAACTTCAGCGATCTATCAGAAAATCTTCCACCTGGGTATGTGTTGCCGGGGCCGAATTGGAAATCCTTAAACAGATTTCAAACTCAAGTCGGCCGGACCAAAGACAATCTCTACAGATGGGGGTTCATGGACGGCTCAGACCTCTAGTGCGTACGCAGTGTCTCCTCACAGACAATGGCCTTCCTTCCATCTTGCACCGCATGCCCTATCACCTCCGCACTTGATGATCTGCTTACTGCATCAGTGGGTGGGGTTCGCATGGCTGAGTTGTGGGCTAAACATAACATTTGAACTTTTTGCCATCGACACAATCACACTAATAAGAAGATCTTCTGTGACGTCTAACGTTTTTACACTTACCACAATTAAAAATGAAACTATCATCTAACTATAAAGTTTATTGACCTGCATCTAATTCACACGGATTGTTAGTAATAAATTATTGAAATAACCAAATGACAGCATCACGATATGGTTAATTATATATTATATGATTAAGATTTATGACTTGTTTTATACTCAAAAATAAACTAAAACAAGATATGTAAAAATAACATTTGTTAGGTTTTATGAATATATAATAATTATATGTATATTGCTAATTGGGAGTTGTGTTAATTTATTATTTACATTTCCATTAAAATTTTCAATCTAGAATGAATAAATTGAGATGTTTTATTGTTGATACCAGAAATACTCTGAAGAATTGGTATTCTAGCTGTAGGTAACCTAGATAGATAGAAACTTAATGTAAAATAGATACGCACTCTCCAAATAAAACGAGTTCTAGCAGTATGGTCCAAAAACACGAAAGACCAAAAATAAAAACTGAAAAATTTCAGCATTCTCTCAAAGTTTAATATATAGGGTCTAACTATTCATACCCGAAATATTTTCAGGGAATCATCTAACGGCTATAACAAAGCCATTTCAAGGTTTTTTTTTTTTTTATCTGAGTATATTTTTTATACAAAATAAATAATTTAAAATTACTTGACCCACAAAATAAATAATGGCTCCTAATTTTTAAGCATCCATTACGGTAGTTTACTACATCGTATTTACATCCTGTCATTGTTAGAATATGGGAGTAAAGGTTTTATGCAACAAGTCTCAAAAAATTTTAGAATTATAATAATTTTGTAAAAAAAACACTTAAATATTTTTTTTTCGTTGCAATGGCGTCTTTACGACTTACAGAAGTTACTCTTAAAATATTTCAAGTATGAAGATAGACCTTATATAGTTATATAGTATAGGAGATAAACTGTCAACTAGTCAACTATTCTTCATCAAAATCGAACGTCAAAATAACATAAAACATAACATAACATCACATCACATCACATCACATCTCATCACGCCTGTAATCCCCGTAGACTTAGGCAGAGGTGTACACCCATATTTTGCCAGTTATGTTTAAGTCCCGTGTAGAGAGTAAGACTATTAAATTGCCACCTCTGATCTCTAATCCAGACTCCGTGGCTACTACTGAAAAAATTCTGATGCAAAAGCCCAATAGCACTTTGCCTAACCCGGGAATCGAACCCAGGACCTCAACTCAGCAGTCGCGCTTGCGACCACTCGACCAACAAAAGCAATCTCCCAAAATCCCCGCTCTTCACCAACTTCTGTTGTATCTGGCGAAAATAAATCCTAAACGAACTCCCCAGCAACAAATCTATCTGTTAAGTTAGACAATCAGTGCATATAAATCATAATGAAAACATTTTAGCAATCAGCCTCGCCAATTACTTGGACATAAAGCATTAGACCAAAGCGCCGAGTAATTATTCTTATCGAGCCATGATTAAAAACTCCGTTGAGTATTTTGGTAACAATAATATGGCTGGCGTGGGTGGGGTTGGTGGGTTAAGTTATAGCAGTTAGCGATAGCGGGAGAAAAAAGCGAAAGATGCCATCCAACGTGGCAATGCTGCCAGCCTACTGGGCACATTTCCTATTGACAG
Organism: Noctua janthina; assembly: GCA_963576755.1. Lineage (NCBI taxonomy): Eukaryota > Metazoa > Arthropoda > Insecta > Lepidoptera > Noctuidae > Noctua > Noctua janthina. The sequence goes on along the minus strand of OY755075.1, from coordinate 7,786,316 downwards.
CGATTTGGACGAATTTTTTAGACGCCCTGTAATTGTTTTCCCATTTTGATATTTGTACATTCTTTTTATTATTATTTAAGATCTATTTGTAGTTTATAAATAAAATACATAGATAAATAAATAAATAAAGAATGTAAAGAAAAAAGTGATTAAAAAAAAATCTAACACAATGCAAGCCTCATGAAGTTCTCATACCTTTTTTTTGTAAACGCTATACATGTATAAGATACTGGACACTAATAAAGTTCCAAATATTCTTCAAATACTCAGGCAAATAATGCTACTACCTACCGCAAACTCGAAAAATCACTTTAGCTTAAACCTGATAATAAAACTCTAACAAACATCTGCCAATAAAGGAGTAAAAACCTTCCCAATTTCGAAAAAGATAAGCACACGCTGTGAAATTAAGTAATTTACGATCTCCCGATAATCTCTTATCACTTAGGGCGGCGCCTGCGCAGGCGGGCGGAACTCGTTCCGAGATGTCTCAATCTCGATAGAGACCGGATCAATCGAACCGACCCACGGCTTTTTTTCATCGATCATCGATTGGACTGGTTTCACATTGGAAAAAATTATAGAGGACTGTCGATCGATACACCTTCGGCTTCTCGGGATAGTTTCGATGAAATTGATAGATGGAACTGATGCTTTGTCTAATAATGGTGATTTGGGAGAGAGAAAATATGCCGTTAGAATGAGAGGGTAGATACAGAATGAGATGGAAAGAGGAATTGAAATTCCTTGATTAGTTAATGGTAAGAAAAATGTAGATGTTGAAACTTAATCAATGACTCATGTTTCTGATATAATAGCCAGAAAAGGCAAAAACAATCTCAATAAAAATCTTATTAAACAGCGACCTACCACGAATTTTTGACCACAACTTAATAAAGAAATTACAGAGCGACACCTCATTCGAGAAATTTCGCCCGTTCAAAAAACACGTAATAAAGACTTATGACCATAAAATTAATAACAATAAGGTCAACACGTTTAACAAAATTAATATCGATACATTAATTCTTACTTATAAAGTTAAAACAACTGACAATACGTGTAAATAAATCGGTCGATTTATATTGGATGCTTGTAGTGAAGGAATTATCGCTATTAGTGAAGGCAAAGGGGTTATTTATTAAAATGTTGGCGATAGTTCTACACTCAGCGGGAATGGATATCGAGGTGGATGTATGATCGTCAATCATTTAGCCGAGTACAAGACTCGAGCAGTTGTTGGCTTCGGTACGGATAAAAATGTGGACAATGTTGAGGGCAGTTTGGGTTCTGTATATTTGATTGTTGATATAGAAGAGAAATTTACAGAAACTGATGACGACACGAGTATTTTGATGTACGACAATCACTATTTAATTGATGATAAAAGTCATAACAACTTTATTGCAATTTTAGTGACATTAGGTAGCGTTTAAATCTTTCATAATATGCCTGGTGCCGAAAACTAAATCTTTCTTGAAAAGTCAGAAAAAGGTGGTTCAATAACGGCTATCAATATGTAGGCATTTAATTTGGTGGCAGGATAAATTGTATATGTAATTAAGGAAGCCATTGCTTTGAAGATTGCACAGTAGGTACTCATCAATTCCAGTCATTAAATGATGAACAAGCGAATTGCCGGTCAATAATTACTAGGATTCGATTTATTACTGTAATTTATCATGAAACTTAACCCTATGTTACTGTATTTAAATGTTAGATGGGAACCAGCTTAGAAACTTTAGATTCAAACTGAATCTAAAACCTTTTTTCTTATTACAGACTAAACAAGATTTCGTAGCCACGATGATAGTTCTAGGTTTAGAGAAGAATATGACAGATGGATAAAGTCATGATATGGCCAGAAAGGAGATAAATACAGTGAGGATGCCAGAGATGTATTGAAGAAGAAGAGATATGGTGCACTGACGGCCAATAATTTAGCATAAGAGCAGGAGGGTGATGACGATACGCCTCACGTATAGGGTAATACCATCCATCTACGGAACCCTAAGAAACTGAGTGATAAATAGATTATAAATTGTAATTTATACATCTGGTGCTCATCGACTTATATCTATATCAATTACTTAGTCACTGGGGGATTCTGAACAATCTCCGTCGGCTAAAAACATCTTTGATGATCCTGTGCGCAGGTTTAATACATTTGTATGCGGGCATCGAAAGCTATAAACTCCAAATAGAGTCGAAATAAATTCTCCTTTTATTGGCAATATGCAGATTGGAGATCTTTAGTGCAGCGGAGACATTGTTGTTAACGTCTTTAGTATGGAAGATAAAAACGTCATCAAAGACGTAAAACGTACGAAGACCGTTTGTTTACAAACGGTTGCGGTACACGGACTGAGAATTCGAAAAATTCGGGTAGACGAAACTGACCAAATCTTTTGAGTAATTTTTGGACTTGTCAACCTCTAAAAGCATAGGCCTTGTACCGATCAAAGCCGATAAGAAGACACTCTTTAGTATACATGAAGCGGCTTGACTCATACATAAGTAATTCGAAAGTGACTTCTAAAAACTCCTTTTCCAAAAAAAAACAAAACTCATTCAATTAAGGGATCGGAGATCAAAATTAAGCCTTCTTCGTTTAAAATGCATTAATCCGGTCACTTGTCATGCGCAGGCGCTGTCGTCCCGTCCTACTCTAAAACCCGTTCCGGTTCGCCCATCGCCTTCTCGTTGACAAAGATTAAGGTTCGGGACACAGTGTTTGACAAAGGCAATTAAAAAAAAACAAGATTGAACGTGTCAACTCTGTTCATGACATTTTGTAAATTGGAATCTGCCGCAAAAATTTATTGATGAGTAAAAAAAGCAATCAATCTTCCTCTAGATTGATTAAAGCCTCCAAGTTCATCATCAACGATACGTTGTTATTAATCTGATTTAAATTACTTCCTCACTGAGACGTCCTTGCTGTATCTACAAATATCTAGTTCTGAATTCTTTAGTTCTTTGACATCAACCGTAGTTCTGTCTCTCTTACACAATCGAAGCTCTGAATTCTTTTTCGTTTTACATTTTCGGAGTAACATGAACTCTCAATCTCTCGCTCACAGTTTTTACGCTCAGTTAAACCAGAGTCGGGCCTTAATTTACGATTATCGAACGATGAAGACATACTCACGTATCGATTTTAACCACTACACTTAAGTATAGTTACAATTTTCGATAACTGTGACATTTACGATAGCCGCTTTTATAGCAGTTCCATAATCAGGAAAAGTTTTTATGATATCGAAATATTTGCGAATCAAACTTCCAGGTAAGATACATGCTGATTTTATGATTGTCATTAATTTTTACATTTATATTTTCTTATATCAGATTCTCGGAGTGTAATATCAACCTGATGGTGATTGGCAGCTGTACCATTAGCAGCTTTATTAAAATGTTTCATAAAATTCCTCACGGTAAAAACTCGGGGCAAGCAAATGTGGTGATTAACATTTTGAACAGAAAAAACTGCTGAATAATGAAGGGTATCGGTGCGAACAACTGTATTAAAAAGGCAAACACGAGAAGTCAATCGCTCGTCTGTCTCGTTACCCTTGAGTGATCCCTATACAGATTTTATTACGGCACAATAACACCAAATCTTTTCCATTGCGATTTCAAATATTTCATAAATACCGAGGCGGTCAACATTATCTGTACAACAAGAATGAAAAGGGTACAAATTGAGTGAAAAAGTGTCCCAATGAACCTTTAAATTGTTCTCTATATATGTCTCGAGAACACGATCTTCATTTACATCATCATTCGTCGACTTATCTGATGGGCATACATTGTTCGACTCTGATTCTTGTGTATTTACTATCAGGCTATATTTTACCTTGTTTACACGAGGCTCGTAGTTTCTTATAGCATCATTGTATTCAACTAAAAGTAGTGTAGCAAACCTACTTATTTCTGAAACTACAACTCTGTTACTGCAACTGTAAAGCTTTTTGTCGCCTGTATCTTGATAGTTAGTGGATGCTGGAGCATCTTGAATGTTGTCTGTTTGCGTTAAGGTTGTCTTTCATATGGTTTTCCTCGGCTGAATGAGCGGTTATTTGTTTTAAGGGGGCTTTATCGCGGCACGTAGGCTCGATTTGAATAAAAATACAATTTATATGTGTCGGAGAGTTCGGTAAGGCAGTGTAGGGTTACAAAGCCGGTCGGACGACTCGGCTCCCAATTTGCTGGTGCATTTCTGAGTAAGTTATTAAGTTTCGGCTTGTCACTTCGGTTGCGAAATTTTGCAGTCCACTGATGGCGGTGCGTTGGTATTTTGTTTTAATAAAGCCAATCGAGTGCATCTAGGGTCTTTTTAGTGGTTTTTGTTGCTATGATTGATGGTGTTGTTATTAATAATATAATTTACCTAGACATTAATAGCTTATTTCGCAACTGATTATTCTGTGACACTAGCAGACGCTGTGAGGTCAGACTTATTTGCATAAACACTTTCATATTAATAAACAACGGCACTGATTACATCTCCGCCCGTTTATGTTTAAATTATGTATGTGTTATCGTTCTATTCGCTTTCAGTAACAATTAGACTCCATCATGTCTTCTAATTTCAGACTCATCTCATTTGTATTCTGTTTAACCTCAATTTAACATTATTACTGAGTTAAGTTTCACTATCTTAATTAGTACGGATATTACTTTGCATTTTATTACTAATTTAACCACGCTTTTTGGTCTTACAAAATGGGGAGTATTGTAGTAGAATGTAAGTTTTGATGCGAACGATAATATTCATAGTCACGTCGAGTAATAACTTAAGGTTTTAATCTTGTCACTCTGCATAATTAGTTGCGTATTGGAAATATTCTCATAAATAATTTCATGGCATAGCCAGGTTACAGGGCAAGTACGCAAGGACCAGCTAAAGGGCAAAATGATCAATCTTATAAAACATGGTTTATAGAGTGACGTTTAACGATGGGTAATTTCAATTTTATAAAGTGATTTAAATCATTTAAGCTATTTTTATTGCTTTTTCCTTTAGCTTTGCTATAGTGATCTTTATGAGGTTTGCTTCTCTTGCCTTCAGTGGTCTCAATATAACCTATTAATCGCCTACTCTTAAATATGTGTAGATACTGGCAAGTATCTATTTGTCGATCTTTGAAATCGTGGTCTTGGTGTGGTAACCTATTAGATGTTCGTTCTTCTATTTCAGAATGCACGTCTCCTGTAGTCTCATTATCTTTCAATAAAAGCTGTGTCCCTTCTGATTGATTTCCTTTCGATTATTTGTTTCTTTCAGTAGATATTTTGTAAGTCCTCTTTGATTCTGAATCGAGAGAAGTCCCCATAATAAGAAATGTTCTTCTTGAAGAGGTTTATTCATTGATCTTAACGCTATTGGACGCTGAGGTAATTCTGCCTATTCTCCTTTGTTCAAATAGGTACACCTTTAGACCTGAGGTTCCAGCTAGACAAAGTGGCATTCTGTGTCGAAATTCTTAAAATGTTTTGGATTGAAATGAGCTATCGATAAGCTCAATCAATCATGTTCAACGTCGTTTTAGAAATACGAAAAGCTTTCGAAGCGATTGCCTTAGTTTCGTCGCTCTTCTAAATAGCATGCTTAAGTTAATATTTCTGCAGCAGTCTCGCCAATATCTCGTCTACCTATAACACCGTTACTAGACAGTAGACGGGCGCTGAAGGTCATCTCCAATGGGTCTGGGGAACTGGGTCCGTCCGGTGCAGTAGACGAAACCTGAGCCGTTTGATACGCCGCAGTTCCAGTTAGCCAGTTGGGATGGTGTTATGCATGACGTGTGGTGAGGCTGCGATTTTTTTTTTATATTTTGAGAAAAAGGTAATGTTTATAAACCTGGTGGGCAAATGCCTGTCGGGAAACCTTATGAAAAATCAAATTTATCCGATAAATGCATATTTCTTTAAAAACCAAAAATGATACTCAAGATAGATGACATTCATCTTCTGCCCTCTCAACTGTAAACACAGTAGATAACTTGAATAACATAACATCACGCCTGTAATCCCCGAAGGGTTAGGCAGAGGTGTACCTAATAGTACACCCACATTTCACCAGTTATGTTTTAAGGCTCATGTAAAAGGCACAAATCCAGACTCCGTGGCTGCTACTGAGAAATTCTTGATGGAAAAACCCAATAACACTTTGCCCGACCCGGGAATCGAACCCAGGACCTCATGCTCTCCCACTAAATCAACGAAGCAGTAACTGGTAACTGGAATGTAACATAAATTTAAGTTAACTTGTGTGGTTACGAGGGCAGTATTTTTAACATTTAAAATAGCTTAATCAATCCTTTAGAATCGAAAGTGGTAGGTATTAAACAATAATTAAGACCCCTTGTTTTAATTAGTATGGTTAATCGCGATAAGATATTTGATACGTTTTTAATTTCTCTACTTTCGTGATAATATTCTACTGACCTTCAGCTTTAACGCTTCACAAAGGGCTTTAACACAAAAATAACTTAAAAAATGTTTTCCACAGCAGATGTAAATTAAATATTGCCAAAAAAAATACAACACTTGGTTCAATTAAAAACGATTGCAAACATGGTGCCAACAACTCAAACAAGTAGTAAAACTATAAACATTAATTAGTACATCCATAAAAATAGGCCATTCAGTCAATTCTTCAAATACTAAAAACGTTTTTGGAATAAAAAATGTTGTTAACAATAAAGTCATTAGCAGAAAGTTATTCGATTCTCGCATAAAATTAAGGATCGAGGGATTCTTGCATTAATTTATTCGATCATCAGTACTTTGTGGCTACTGATTGACGTTCTTGGCGAGTTTGCAGACCGCCTGGGGTTCTACCAATGAGAAATTAAGTAAATATAATAAAAAGAAACCTATTTAAGGCTCAGTGACAGTTTGAGGCACTGAAACTTTTTTTTTAGAATAATATTTAAACATGAATCGTGTCGTGTGCCATTTTTGTCTTAGTTTGTGTTTTTGTTCATTATTTTCTGGAATTAATTAGAAATCTTCTCTGGAGCGGGTAAAGAGAAGCTATGCTAATAATGCTAGTTTATTATTGAAAACATGGGAATCACAAGTTCAACTTTTTTGTGTGTCAGTTTTTTTTTCTTTCTTGTTCCTCTACATCTGATTATTGTTTCAATATCTTTTCATTAACATCAAAAAAAAAAATGTGGCCATTAAAAGTGAAAAAAAAAATACAAATAAAATTGACACCACTTTTTTACTGACTGCCGACATTCTGAATAACGCCATCCAAAAAAGAGTTATAATAAAAAAGGGCCGTTAATTGAGCGTTATCTAAAGATGCATTTACTTCGTGTAAGTCGATCCGAGCTGCTTAAGAAAATGGACACCGCTTGCGATTTTTTTTTATCAGAAACAGTTTCGGTTCGGGTCTAACTTGACGCCGCAGAAAAGGGTTAAGTTTCTGACGTGTTGTAATCAGGGGGCCTAAAAGACCGCCTGGTGACAGACGGTTTTGACAACTTTTGGTTGTTTATTTTTTAATCATAAATGGAAAAGAGTAGGTGTACTAGGTATGATTAAATTGTAAGTATAATAACAAGGACAGCCTCATCGGTCGAGTGGTCGCAAGCGCGACTGCTGACCACGAGGTCCTGGTTTCGATTCCCAGGTCGGGTAAAATGTTATTGGGTTTTTCCATCAGGAATTTCTCAGTAGCAGCCTGTATTTGTGCCCGGTTGATGGCAATAGGCTCGCCCCCCCATTACATGAGACTTAAAACATAACAGGGAAATGTGGGTAATAATTATAGGTGGACGGTATACCTCTGCCTAACCCATCGGGGATTACAGGCGTGATGTTATGTTAATAAAAAGGCAAGTATACTCGATCCTCTCGTTCCACTGACCCCAAACAATAAACGAGCATTACAATATAAAGCGTATTCAGGAAAGCTTCAAAATAAAACGCACGTAGGAGGAATCTAAATATTGTCCACATCGAATCGCTAATGCGCGGTGTAGGGCTGAGGGCAGACTGGAGGGTATGGCACGAACTGGAGGACCAAGAGGGAAACGAACGGCGGGTAGAGATCAAAGTTTAAAAGGTAAGTTTGGATTATACATAATATAAGACAGATTTTGTAAGGAAACTTTCCGCCGCGGCTTCGCCGTGTGGATGACATTCAACGAAAAATATCCCACGGCAATGTACCTATTACCGAGAAAAGCCTCAATTCATTTTTAATATTATTAGCATGAATTATTATTTTTACACACTTTACATTTTTAATTATTTAAATATAAAAAATAGTAGCCCACCAGTACCAGGAACAGAGTCCTACCGGTGGTCAGAGCTCCAGAGAGAGGAACCTCCTAACAATACGAGCCGTGTCCAGGAGTACCGCTTTCTGAATCAAGCCCTTGATCCAGCTGCCTAACGAGAGTCTCCTCGGGTGTTGGATGTATTGTGAATGGATTTATTATTATTATTAAAAAAAAAAACAACTATATGCTGATTGACGTAAGATCAACGAGATCTTAATAATGCTGAGCCCTGTCACCTATCTCATACAGTAGTAGAATTACGCTTGAGAAATAATTGTAGCATCACCGTATGAATCGCAAAACAATACTAAAATCCTTTCACTCATAACTTGACCCTCAAACTTAACATCAATATCCGCCTTCAGCCTATCTGCTACGGTCTTGAGGTAAGCATTAGTGAAGCCAGATAAACCCGAATAATAGACTTGCCCATTAGGCCTATTTGTTCTTTCAAATCCTATCAAAAGAGGGCGTTTACATCGATTTTGTACGCCTATAAAACTTAGAATAGAGGGAAACTACCCGTGGCATTGGATTACTAATAATTATGTTATTTTAATCGAGCCGTTAGAAATGGCGTGGTAAATTGTAATGACATTATTTTATTGTACGAATCGATTGGGCGCGTTTGAATTTGGAAACAGGTTTTTTTTTTCTTAATTTGACGTCACATGGTTTAAGGTTTTTTTTTGTATGTAGACAATCTATAACAAGGAGTGTATTCTGAATAGATCTTTTAGAAGAACGGTACACCTCCGCCTAATCCTTCGGAAGTTATAGGTTGTATGTTTTAAGACAGTCTGTTTGTTTTATGTGACTGCGTCTTTGGCAAGCGCACCTGCTGAGCATGAGGTCCTGGGTTCGATTCCCGGTTAGGGCAATGTGATGTTGGGTTTTTCCATCTGATTTTTTTCAGTAGCAGCCGTGGAGTCTGTATTCGTGCCCGGTTGACGGCAAAAGGCTTTCACAATATTACATAAGACTTAAACATAACTGGCGAAATGTGGGTGTACTTGTTAGGTACACCTCTGCCTAACCCTTCGGGGATTACTGGCGTCTATGTTTAGACGCTTTTTCTTTTTTAAAATTTTAATAGATCTGATGTTTATTTTAATATTCCGTGCATCTTTTCAATCTTTTCTAAAGCACGTATCAGACGATCAAACCGTCTAATGCTCCCTACATAGTCACTCACGTAATCAGAAACGTCTTAATTGCGAGGTCGGAAAACCAACCCTTCGTTACTCAAATGCATGCCAATTTTAACCCGTGACTTACCACGGTCTGTCCTTTAATAGCCACTTTTACGTATCTGTCATCTAAGCTGCGCCAGCGCATATTGAACTTTAAAAAGTTTTGAATAGATGTGGTTTTTGTTTGTTTTCCGTGTGGATGCGAATGGTACAGTCGTGAGTTCAAAGTCTAATTAACACCTTTGTTGGGAGATAAATTGTGAAGATAGTGTTGCGCCGTGGCGTTGCGCATTGGTTGCTGTGAGATATGCAATGGTATATGCAGCCATGCTTATTGAGTTAGAAAGTAGCGAAATTTAATCCAGTGAACTTTGAATTTAGTGCAGGTTTTGAGATTGTATGTAGTAACGAGGGTAAGTGTTTAACGTTCTTATTTGACTATAGGTACATTTAGCAAATCTGCAATTAATGTTTCTTTTAGTCCTGATTGTGAAATGAACATAACATTACGCCTGTAATCCCTGAAGGGTTAGGCAGTGGTGTTCCTAATAGTACACCCACATTTCGCCAGTTATGTTTAAGTTACATGTAATAGGGGGCGAGCCTATTGCCAACAACCGAGCATAAATCTGGACTCTCTGGCTGCTACTGAGAAATTCTTGATGGAAAATCCCATTAATAATTTGCCCGACCCGGGAATCGAACCCAGGATCTGATGATAAGTTGCAGAATTTATGCAAAGCTTTTATGGAAATTACTATTGATTTCTCAGATATTTTACAATATCTGAGAAACATAATAATCAAAACTACTGTAAAGTTTCACTACTGCAAATTACATCCTAGCTTCCACAATATTTATAACCAATACTCGTTGCTAAGACTCGGAAACAGACAGAGCTATGCAACGGATACATTTGAACATGAAACGGCAATGTCAGTGTCTGAGCATGCTTATAATTTGCAGTAACCACCTAGTGTGGCAGATTTATCATTACGAGTGTGGTGTAACGTTACCTTGTTCACACGTCCTAGGGGTGGCTCTGTGACAAATTTAAAGAGTAGATCCTTTTTTGACTGGACATCCTCGTTAATCTAGCGGTCTTAAGTGTAACTGCTGAACATGGGGTCCTGGGTGCGATTCCCAGGTCGGGCAAAGTGTTATCGGGATTTTACACCAAGAATTTCTCAGTAGCAGCCACGGAATCTGGACTTGTGCCCGGTTGTCGGCAATAGGCTGGCCCTCTAATACATGGGACTTTAACTGGCGAAATGTGTGTGTACCATTAGGTACACCTCTGCGTAACCTTTCGGGGATTAGAGGCGTGATGTTATGTTATGTATTATTTTTTGTCTCGTCTTAGGAAAAGTGATATTCAAGAATTGTTGCTAAACGAAGTATAGATGAGGTTAGAGGTCAGAGAATTTAATGGTAAACTCTAAGCCAGTTGCTACAGATAATTATTTGATTTTTGTGTAATATGTTGACCTTTCATTCGCTCTCATCAATTAAAAAGAGAAGACCTTTATATTAGCAAAGCAGCATTGGCAGCAGCCAATATTGTGCCCACTGCTGGGACACAGGTATTCTCTCTATGAGAGGGAATGGGTTATAATCCACCACGCGGGCCCAGTGCGGGTTGGTAGATGTCACATGTCTTCGAATTTTAGGTTCTAGGACATGCCGGTTTCCTCGCGATGTTTTCCTTCACCGTTTTGAGAGCAGTGGTGATGAAATAAATTACACAAAGTAATGCGCCTGCCTGGGTTCGAACCCCCACCACCACCACTGGGCCACCGCTGCTCCTTTATATTACCTGACCTTTATATGATGAAACGTAAACTGAGACAGGAAAAATCAGTGAGTATGGACTGATCTGAATCCATTCGAGGTGGAGAAATTGTTTCAAAGGAGGTCCTTGATTTCAAAATTTAGAAGATAATCGACGAAATTACTTTATATTTACACTCCAGATGTTCATAGTGTAAAACAGAAATTTTCTTAAGACGACATTTTGGTAACCTTTATTTTCTAACTGTCCCTTTCTGTATACGTCCGTTTCCTATATTTCTTTTAAATTCTATATGATTCAATGGACAATAGTGTGGGTTATGCGTTTGTTTACTATTACACAAGTTAATTATTAATATTGTAACGCATAACTGTTTTTTGTCCCAAATAAATAAAATAAAATAAAATAAACCTCTGCAGTGGTAGGTAGCCCTGCGCGGTGCAGTGCAGTTGATATCGTGTCTCAGGTTTAATTGCGACTTATCGGATTGTTTTTCATTGTCCTGCTTATGGCAGTTTATAGGTTCAGTGCCGGTGCGGGTATTTTTATTGCTACGGTTAGGCACTGAATATCACTGCGTACTTTTTGTTTCAGAAATCGAGTTTTAAAATATTATGACATATCTTGGTGTCTCATTTATTTTTGCACCACCACTGATATACAGAAAGAAATAATTTTGAAAAAAGAACTGTTAAAAATGTTGCAGTCAATTTGGAAAATCGTACTTTTTTACAAATGTCCAGTTAGGTCAAAAGTTTAGAGGTATAAAGAATAGGGCAGGGTCCGCATCCTCAATTGAAAAGGGAAGGTCTTTCTAACAGGCAGTTGTTATTATTTTTTTTATTTATAAAGACATCAAGTCCTAATTTAAATACATAATTACTTTACAATTAAAACATTACAAAATTACATTAGAAATAAGTTATAAGTCATCTGTTTTCAGTTATATCTGGTGGGTTTTTGCTTAATGGATGTTGCCATCATTGTAATGTATATTATAATTATTTTAATCGGATGGATAACAGTTCTGCTTCTTTAATATTTTATACGCAAACCCTGCGTAGGGAACATAGCTGTTTTTGACATGGAAAGAAAAATTCGAGTGCGAGCAGGGAAGGTCGCAAGGTCGCAGGTTCAAACCCTGCTCGCACTCGAATTTTTCTTTCCATGTCAAAAACAGTTCTGCTTCTGCTGACACAAAACCGCAAAAAGAAGAGTGATTTGGAGGAGACCTACACTCAGCATTTGATGCCCAAAGGTTGGAGAAGAGAAATAAGAGATGCAATATTTTGCGTGACGCCAGGTAGGATGCGTAGTTACTATGTGGCATTATAGATACCTCAACCAAAGTATTCTCATCAACATAGTCAGTTTTAAATTTTTAATTACACAGATTAGTAAGCTGGAAAATCAATTTGAATATAAATTGTGACTATTGATCAGTCACGAACTTTGAATTCTCTGAAATTTAAATCACTTCGTCATCTCTTCGAAGTCATCTTTAAAGATACACTAGACAGAAGGTAAACGGACAGTATTTGAAATCTAGAATAGTCATCAGAATTTATTAGGATGACACTGTAAAAATAAGTAAATATTACCTACATCGTGACATGAATCAAAAATGGCTTTAGAAAAACGATTATTAGCGTCCACACAAAAAAGATCGTACCAATTTATTTGAAAATTTTGATCCATTTGTGCACTTTGACCACAGTACAATGAGCAAATGACCGGTAATTTTTAATATACCAGTAAGTCTTTAAAATTAAGCACATAAGAATTATGGAAACAGACAGATGTACTGTTAACACATTGCATGTCCCGGTACATGAATTACCTGCGATCTTAAATAATTTGACGTCTTCATCTCACTCAATTGATGCGTATGCGCTTCTCTGTCACTAGCTTCTTTCTTTCTCGTGTGGTTAGTTCCTAACCTGGTTTTAGAGTTTTTATGCCGCCCATGGGCCTCTGACTTAGCTTAACATGCCGTTAAGAAATATCTCTCAGGCATGCTGGTTTCCTCACGATGTTTTCCCTCACCGAAGCAAGTGATGATTATACAATACGCACATGAATCCGAAAAATCAGAGGTGCGTGCCTTTTTTTTTTTTTTTTTCCGGATGGGAAATCATCAAATGACCCCCCCCACTCTGGGCGGAGCGGAGGGGAGTGTCAGACTTGTACTGACTAAAACCCATCCATGTTCCTTCTTTGCCCGTTATGTTCCAGGGCCACGGTATCTCTTTCGAACAGTCCCGCAGCCCCGGCAGGCGTTGGCCCATGCGGACCCCTGCTTGATTGCTGACATCTCTTTGAGGCGCGCGTGGAACACGAACGCGCCGTCGACACGGCCCGTCGTCATAAAACGGCCGGACGGCGAGCTAGCCCATAACTCGCCGTCCACAGTCCAGCGCCTACGGTGGTCGGAAGCCACCACGTGACCCCCGACGCCCAGAGCGTCTCCCGCGGCGGCTGGGACGTGAGGTTCTTTCCCTCTCACGTCCTGCCACCTCCTTCACTAGCATGACTGCTTCGCAGAAGGAGGTGACGGCTTCCCATTCCCTCTCGCTCCGGACCATGGCTTGAACCAAGGCCGGACGCGAGAGATCGCCGCCGCCAATCGCCGCAGAGGTGCGTGCCTTGGGTTCGAACTCGAGACCTATGACTTGGCAGTCCGACGGTCACACCACTAGGCTGTCACTGCTTTTAGCACTAAAGTTGTTACCAGCTTTTAGCACTAAAGTAAAATTGTTTATAGCTTAGGATAAATTCGAAGACATGTGACATCGATCAACTAGCACGAGACCCCGTGCTAGTTGATCGTATGATGAGCACTCCCTCTCAAAAAAAGCCAGCCTGTGTCCCACCAATGGGACCATTTTACGCTGTTTATGGCGTCCCTAACAAACACATTACTAACTTACCTCTTAACGTATTAGCCCCATACAAGGGATGATCGTAGGGCACGGGGCGGTACGCTGGATGGAGGGCAGCAAGATAACTAAGTTCACTGGTCGCTCCAGCTGCCGCCGCCGCCGCCGCTGCCAGCCTGAAGAAAAAGAAAAAATAACTTGAAATACAGTTACTGAGAAATAAAAAAGACCAGGGAGGTATAGCATAAAAGAGAGGTCCGTACTCAGCAACAGGTGGAACAAGCTCTGCGAATGATAATGATTATGGTGTCCTTGGAAACCTCAGGATATTTTCCAAGGCTTAATTTTAAGAAACGGGTAATAAAAATTACAGTCCGTATCAAGTTGTTCCTCTGTTTTCTATGTAACATTAACATTTTATTACAACTCAAAGCAGAGGATTGCAGTCATAATTAAATCTTGTAATAAGCTTGTGAGAATTTTTCTCATAAGACCAACTTATTAAAATGTCGACCTGATTCAAATGCCTGCCCCAAACTGACTTCTGACAAGTTTTTACATCTAAATTGCATTCCCTTACAAGGCGAAGTGCATATGAAAAGATTATTTTCTTCGACGCAGGGTGTCTTTTAATTACAGAATCTCGTTTGCCAATGTCAATATTTGAATGCTTTGCCAAAAAGGTTGAACACAATGACACATTTGAAACTTTTTTCACACGGTCCCTATTCAAGTATTCGGAGTATCGTTGGGGACATCTTGGTGCGAACCCAAGGCCTGCCAGTGGGGTTCCGTAAGCAATAAAAAGAGGACGCTCGCAATCCACCGGCATCCGTGACGTAATATGTCTGGACGTTTTGGAGCAAAAAACGATTTACAAACAGCTGGATACTGTAGCGTATGTGCTAATTTTTCAAGTCTTGTAAGCCGATTGAGGGTCGTACAGTATTGGTTCCTAATTTATATTTACAAAACAAAAGTTGTATAGTAATGATATGACTAATAATATCTTTGGAATAAACACAATATATTAAACAAAATTTGTCGACCGCTTAATAAAATAGACATTGGCTATAAACAACAAAACAATGGATAAATCAGATAAACAATGAGAAAACAATCCATTCCCACGTTTACAGCGAAAAACAAAACTAAAGCGACCACTAAAAGCGCAAAGCTAAACAAAAATAAGAACACAATAGCTCGCGCGCATGCGCAATGCGCCCAGTAATAAAATTATTAAACAAATCAACCTCATAATAATGCGGCTCCAGAAAATTGTCGGGTGGGCTGAGTAGGATAAAGAAATTATCCAACTTACCGGCCACGGACGATTGCGCGCCCCGACCATACCCGAACAAAGACGTAGCTCGAGAAAACGAAGAAAAAAAAAGCTGGCGGCTAACAAAATAAATAAAACAAGTGCAAGAACACTCGCGCGCCTTCGCCCCGCGTGACGTCTTCATGTACTCTGTCCTTTTCTCCCACGCGATCTGTCTGTTCCCATGTGTACGTGTGACAAGGACGGAGATATGCACAGATTGTCCTCTGAATAGGAAGAAAGTTTTGAAACTGTTGCTGGATGTGAAACAAGTTTTACAGATTTCGCGCAGACGGGCTTTTTGATTTGACGTTTTATTTACATTTTTTTTTAAGTGGGTTTTCTCTGTACGGTTTTGTTGGATTAGAAATTTACTACAGGAGCTTTAAAATAAACGAAGATATTAAAAGTAAATAAATGAGTACTGTTACTTTTTATTTGCAAGCGAAGTAAAATGATGAGTTCTTAAAACGACCAGTATACATTCTTTTAACACAACTATTTAAACACCTCACATGTTGCTACTTCGAAAAAACCTTAATAGACATCGACTGTAACTTTTAATGACGGAAAGAATAACTTTACGTAATAATCAACGGCTGTCCGTATTTAGCGTTATTTTTTACTTATTTTCAAGTAATCACCGCAGCTGAAGTCTGTCAGTGGAGCATTTTAAAAGTGTAATTGCCCCCTCAATGTGAGCGACTCAATCATGACATCATGAATGTTTCATGAAAACCAGTTGGCAATTACACTCGTTTCTTACGTCGATGTACTTTTTACGGTTTATTTAGTTTTTTCGCCGAATGACCAATTAGTGCTTACTGCCTGCTACACAGCCCTCGCGTATCTATGGTAAATTGTGTCCGTTATTTGTAATACATGTTGTGTTTTATGGTATTTCCTGAGGTATGCGGTATGTGGTTCATTAAGGAAAATATTTACAAAGGAATTCCTTGGAAAAAGGGTTGGATATAAAGTTGTCAGAACTTGTAATGATAATAAGTACTGTTATTTAGTAAAGTAATTTAGTTTGGTTTTGAAACATTGTTCGTTAGGTGTGCAGTTAGTGCCTAGTGCCTAAGAATATAATCAAAGGATCCAGTAAAGTCCAGCTAAAGTTTCTAACTTTGTCTGTTAGTCCGCCTATTATGATGGCAAAAAAAAGTAAAATTCATGAAAATAAAGTCAGTGATACATAATTGTAAGTTCCATTGTAACACTGTCATCAATTATCGTCGATGGTACGATATGACCGTCAGTACAAGACTTTATCTTCACGCTTGGATGCGCAACGGATGGGTTGCAAGTATGACATAAAAAATTTGCTGTCAACACGGAATTTTTGAAAGATTTTATTCTATGTCAGCATTATGATTATTGCTCATCAATATTTTTTTTTTATAAATTAATGAACGCTTGTCGAGATTTTGTGTCTTGATTAACCGTCACCTTTTACGATGACATAAACAAATAAATATTTAAAAATAAATACTTTCAAGTTGTGTCTCAATTAATGTATTAATTTCCAAATGTTTTATACAGTCTCGTCCCACGTTAAGCCGTTGGTCCCGGCTGTCATCTGTAGATCTTTGACAGTCGTTACAGGTAGTCAGTGGCCCAAAATGTCTGACAACCAGTCTTACCAAGGGGTATCGTATTACCCAGTACTAACTGGGTTGTGGAGGTCAGATAGGCAGTCGCTCCATGAAAAATACTGGTTTTCAGCTGGATCCGGTTAGACTGGAAGCCGACCGCAACATAGTTGGGAAAAGGTCTTTTGTCGCTTAGGTACCGTTTTTGAGATAATTGTAGAAAAGCCGCTTATAAAACCTTCCAGTTATAATTATTATTACTTTCGTGTGATTTAAACTTATTATAACCCAAAAATAACAAATAAATTTCTCAACAATACACCATAAAAAACGGATATCAAAAACATAAAATTTCATCCAAAATTAACGAGCCGTTTCTTTATGTAAGCTTTCGTCAACGAATATATCACTTTATTAAGAGTTTCATGAGCAAATAATACGAAAACTTTAATTCTTGAATACTTAAGTGTCCAAAGCTCAGATTTATTGAGGTCCAGAATAACAACTGGGCCAAATAAAGGACCTTAAGCTTCGTTCGGTGCGACTTTTAGAATTAAACCGACGAAGTCTCGAACAACCGTTTTTATGTACAGGTTGATTTATTTGTGGCGAATAAATTGGGATTTTGTTGACGTTTAATATTTTTTTAAAGATGTGGCCGATTTATTTTGGATATTGAAATTGTGAATTTTTTAACAGTTAAGTTCGTTTTTTGAAAGTAAACTGAAGTCAGATGAAATGAAAAGTATATTTTTATTTGTCAGTTTTTCAAAAGAAACTGCGCGCGTCACTTTCTCAACTTCTTTATCCAAAGAATGTTTTATTTTCGTAATGCAAAGATGCAAAAAGGACTACCTGAATACCACATTATTCTAATAATTCACCGCTAAATAACATCTAAGACACCTTTTGTATTTAATTTAAACAAGTAAAGCCTTAAATGAGTCACTTCTGTATAGTGTGAGGGACTATCCTTCCAAGAAGGTTTCAAATGGTCACCGCGGGGGCTCGCGGTAGGAGTTTTGTTTAAGTCGTATTTTATTGTCACACTAGCCTCGCCACCTGGGTTTTTTTTGTTAATTTTGGCTATTTAAATGCGTTGAATGAAGATATTTATCAAATTATAAAGAAGCGACCGAAGTAACTTTATATTAAAATATTTTGGAGAAGATATTTTTGTGCTATCTTGTTGTTAATGAAGCATGTAACAAGATAATTTTATCCTCCTATCTACTTTTCTTATTAAAAAAGTTGAATCAACTAGCAAATACAAAACATCTATTATAAAATCTCAATGCTAACTTTGTAGATACGTTTAATCATTAAACACTTACTCTTAAAGCCAATAATTAACTTATGATTATGAACAAAACCTACTAGGATTGAATGAAAAAGTTTAAGTTGTCAAAATAATAAATAGCTTGTCATTATTGCGAGGACTTGACTTGAGACGTAAGGTCAAACCATAAATTTTTACTAAACACTTTTTTTTTGCTTAAAAATGCATTTTTGATAAGAAATAAGTGATAATAAATAAATAAGTAAAATCCATCGTTGAAATATAGAAAATATTTCTAAAACGACGACCACAATCTTCGTTTTAAACAACACTTCAATCATTCTTTAACGACTCAAATAACGAAAATAACTTGTTTTGCACAAATAAAGACATTCGCAATCTCATAACAGTTATAGTCATAAAATTTCCCATTTTCAATTCACAATAACTGCGAAGCAAAATACGTTTTCCAAAGTCGATACGAAGCTTGCGCGGACGCTTCAATCGGCAAGATCTCTACAGCGTTCACGGTGACATGTCAATCGCAGGGCTTGAATAATGCAGGAGGGACCATGTTGCAACTTGCAACACGCTGTATATCGGGACACGGTTTAATTTTATAGGTAGTTCGTAGAGATTTTTGCTATTTTGTTTTTGTTTTATTGATTTTTATGACGTTTTGAAGATAAAATATAATATTGGTAGTTTTATATTGTTTTATTTTAGAAAAAGGTTTCCTCGTTCCTTTATTATAAAAATACCTGTGAGAACGAATTAATGGGAAAGCCTGGGGTGTTGTGAATTAATAAATAAATAAAACATTTTTTTTTTTTTTAATCCTAAGCACTACAATAACACCAGAAAACGTATGTGCTTCTGTAATCTTCGCTTATAGTTGTTAATCTATGTAAGATAGTGTAAGGTCAACGATACAATATAAACCATTGAGTTAAGGATGTTCATAATACTGTTTCCCTCACGATATTTAAAAAAAAATCTAATGTAAATAAATCCCAAAATATCTAGAAATCTTGGCGCCCCTACAGACAATCGTACAGGTAACAATGTCGCACACTTGTTACAACCAGTTCTGCTTACCTCTTAATAGACGAGAGTCGTTATACTGTGTCCTCACAGGCATACAATTGTTTAGAACATTGTTATTTCCTTACCGATTGTTCTTGCTTTGTTAGCAACTGATAGAAATAAAGATTACCCTTTGTGTTAACTTTCCGACTGTAAATGAATGGATATTTTGTGTGCTTTTGCATCTTTTCTGTTATTGATAGTGTTAGTACATAGTGTTTTCTTTTTCTGTAGTGCAAAGCCGCCCAACCACAGGAGCGAGCGACTTCTAAGAGGAAATGCGGTCGGAGACTCTTTTGGAAATTAGGTATTTGAAGGATTTTGTTAGGGCTGCGGGACTGTTCGAAAGAGATACCGTGGCCCTGGAACACAAAGGGCAAAGAAGGAACGTGGATGGATTTTAGTCAGTACAAGTCTGACACTCCCTTCCGCTCCGCCCAGTGTGTGGGGGGGGGGGTCATTTGATGATTTCCCATCCGAAAAAAAAAAAGGTATTTAAAGATTCTATTGCTGTCGCACTACGAGCGCGATTTCGACATTGGTGCGATTAGGACAACTGCAGATCCGACTAAATAGCCTAAGTAAAAAGATATAATTCGAGATTTGGCTCTCGACTGTTTCCTCCTCCAATATTCGACCAATTTCAAAGATATTTCATAAACTGAATAAAAAGAAGGGTATATCCTGTGTCCTTATTTTTTTCTTTTTTCATTAATAGTTGTCAAATTTGCACACTAGACCTCTGTTGACAGCGGTCTAAATAGGCAATTTTGAGCATTTTGTAAAGGTTCTAGTGCTTATAAAGATTATGTATCATCAAAAAGGAAAACATGCGGACATAGAAGAAGTTGATATTTATTTTACTGTAAAAAATTATTGCTTTAAAGTTATAACCAGAAAGAAAACAGGAGAAAGCGTTATGGAGAAAAGAGCACCCGCATTTCCTCTTAAATGGCCCGCGTGAGCAAGCTTATAATTTCTATCACCATCTGATCTGATGCCTAATTTAGGAATATTATTAAAACAGAAACAATTTCAGAAATCACATTAATTGTAGCAATAGTTTAGATTTTGAGGAGCTCGTGGCTAAATAATAACAGCCGCTCCGATCGATCTTTAGGTTAAGCCGTGCTTGCCTAGGTTGGTCTGTGGATGGGTGACCACCCATTACATACCGAGTTTCCTCTGTGCCTCGGAAAGCACGTTAAGCCGTTGGTCCCGGGTGTCATTTGTAAATCTTTGGCATCAATGTTGATCGATTTCTAAAGTACTCCCTTTCACCGAGAGGAGGCCTTTATCCCAGCAGTGGGAGTGGGAACGTCACAGGCTGATTATGTTTAGGTCCATAGCGGTACCGACTTTCCAAGGAGCGCCGGACGTAGTACACCGCCACTTGAGGAGCCTTAGATATCATATCAATGATATCTTCATCAATCATTGCGCATGCGTTGCATTTTAAATCTACCCGCTATATGGTACAGTTGAGCAAATTTTTTATATTGTGTAGCGAGAGCCACAAGGATATTTTGGCGCTTGAATGACTTAGACTTGACTTGGCTGTAGTTGGTAAACATTTTAGGATTGTCCAGATTAACAGCCATCAAGTATGGTGGTGTTAGTTTCGATTTTGGCCACGCGCATGTTATTATTCTTTTTGGAACTGCATTTTGACGTGGTTTGCTACCTGCATCCCTTAAAGTTATTTTTCACGGGCAACAAAAATTGCTCAATTATTGGCAATAAAATAGATAAATGCAGTAAGTACAGGAAGTATTGTCAAAGCAATTTTATGCAATGAAAATACTACTTAATTTTTCCACTAACCCAGCAATAATTGCCCATGTTATAAGCGCATCTTAATACTCTGGTTGACTGTACATACGATGCACCCGCGTCTCACGGTGAGTTCCCGCTCTTTGAAATCAAAAATGGCCGCCACGCACGCGCAGAATTGTAACACGCTCGGGGTTACCATACGACAATAATTCACAGGATATGGTAATGCGTGCTGCTATTGCGGTATACTTTGAATGTGACGTATTCTGATGAGTGTTTTTTTTTGTTCTTTGCTTTTATTTGGTATTTTCAGGGTCTATCGGAAACGTGTGATAGAGCGCAGTATCCTAGGCGTTAAACTAACCGACCGTACACGCAACAGCAGACTGCGCTTCAAAATAATATACATTACTGACGTTGCTCTAAAACCGCTAAGCTGAAGTTTTCTGGGCTAGCCAAGTTTGCAGTATGCCCACGTTGTCGAGCCCTGGCACCAGAAGGCGACGCGGTACACCTCACAGGAGATGGCGGGATGAGCTGGATAGAACCAACAACCAGAGGTCCACATTAAATCTAGATCGAAAGATGTGGACGTCATGGGGGAAGTCTTTGACCAGCAGTGGGATGACACAGGCTAACAGTAACAGTCTCGGAAATAGTTTTTGTTATAAGGGAACGATCAGTTTCTTCGTTCAAAACTAAGAAGCGCATGATAACACCAGAAAACAAATAATTAATCAATCAATCAATAATTATTAATGTTATAGTTTCTCTTGTAACACTGGCCAATGTTATCGACTGTCATACAAATTATTCATGTATCCCAGAAAGATTTTATAGATTTGTTAAACATCTGTGAGGAAACAACAAGAATGCTTGAACACTATCATAAGGGTCTGAAACATCAGCCAACGAGAAACCGAATCAAGCACTTAATAAACTAGTAGCAAATATCGTGCTTCTAATTAAAAAGCTCCTTTAAAGAAGTAAGCTAAAGAACAATTAAAAAAGACTCCAATCATCCTGACTCAACATTCCTCAATTACTAAGATTCTAACCACACAATCAGTTCTGAAAAACCTCAAATGTTTACACAACTAATTAACAATTCATTACAAAGTGTGACAGAACAAATTGGTGACCCTACGGAGTCAATTAGAAGCAATGGCCTTCACGAGTATGTGTGGTCATAATTGATATGTGTCTAATTGGACATAACAATCAGGCCCGTCAAAAAATATCGATATCGATATTTTTGGTCATCCAAAATATTTTGGTGCGTCGATATGTCGATTACTATCAAAATGTACCATTACATTTTGAAATACTATTTTTTTAAAGCTTTGGCGCGAAATTCTTGTGTTTAGACTTTGTGTTGCTCCTCCAAATTGTATTTAACAGTTGAGTTAATTCAGTATTTTGAACACTTTCTTGTTGAATTGAGATTTGTTTTTCTTTAAAGAAAACGGTAAAACAAAGTTACATGTAAGTTAAAATTTACTTACGTGTAAATTTTGACCGATATATCGATATACTTTTTGGAAAATTTAGATACATTTTCATACCATCGATACTTTTTTACACTTCCCTAATAACATTTATTGTGGTTTGTCCATCTCGCAGATCAACTCATTCAGTTTTGCTATGAATAGATTCACTTAGACTCTTAGAGCTTAGGCATGTGTTCTTGGACTAAGAATAGCACTGTGTAGCTTCCTTGTAATGTTTCTGAGAGTCATGAGAAGCTACTTAGTTACACATGTCTAAACATATCAGTAGATGGGGTTAAAGAGAGGAAGGCTCATACGCATTTAGTTTAATGCATAAGTACAGATGTCCTAGAAAACGAATGCGCTTCGGGAATCATCGTCGATCTTCGTTAATACGAATGCTAGATGATGAGATCTAACACATCTTTCATATGCATTCAGTAAAATGCTGTACTTTTAAATTACACAGAGATACTTTAATTTTATTTATTTGTATAGATTAACCATTCTTTGCGCAACTCTAAAAGATTTTTCAAAACATTTAAGTGACAAATGACGGACGATCTCTGACCAAATTTATTAGCCTAGTGGAGAATGTTGATTGGTGAAGCGCAATTTTTTTCAGGTTTAACTAAAAGCTCCTATGTAGCTAAGGAGAAAGTAAATATGACATATATCTAACAAGCGGTTTAAACAAGATGCAAGTTTTTATGATGCTTAAAATTTACATTATTTTAATATTTGTAAATATGGAACTGAACAACAACAATTCAACAAAGTTATGTTATGATTAAATGAACAGTGTACCACAGCAAATGTTTAGTAAAACATCAGACATTAATTATCTATAAAATAAGGTTACGACGTGTTAAATTACTGTCGAAATTGCGTAATGAACAATTATATCGGCGCATCATTTCCTAATATACTACTAAAGTTATCTCGTTCCATATATTTGAAAGCGATCGAAGTTCAGATGTCAATTGAATTTATTACGATATAAATCAACACAAATATTACCAGCCAAACAATATTGTATTTAGATAACAACAATGTTTCTAGACGCGTGAATATACAAAAGAATAGCCTGAATGAATTTAAAGACATGTGATTTAGGAGATGGACAGAGAAAGAATTAATGGAGAGTAGAGGACAAGACAAATCGTAGACTTTCGACCAAATACCATGTATGAACACCGCTAAATAAAAATTGCCTTAAAAAAGATACTCTTACAACCTAATACCATCTTGGAATCTCTACAAGAGATGGTTACCATAAGGAAATTAGTATAAAAGAACCAACGTACACTCAACTAGAAACAGGAAGAGGTCCGTAGTCAGGGAAGTTTTCAAATCGAATGAAAAATTCGTAAAAATCATCAAAACTACGCATCATCTGCCTAGACTTTTGTTAACATGTTGGAGTCGACTTCCAGTCTAGTCGGATGCAGTTGAAATATCAGTCTTTTACTTGGAGCTACTGCTAGTACTCTTAATACGATACCCCTTGGCTTGCACTGACTACCTGTAACGACTTTCAAGGATCTACAAATGACAGCGACCAACGGCTTAACGTGCTTTCCGAGGCATGGAGAAAACTCGATAAGTAATGGGTAGTCACCCATGCACAAACCAACCTAGGCAATGATCCGAGCGTCTGTTATGATTTAGTCACGAGCTCCTCTTCATACCTACAAATGAATACATTTCATTCAAGATTCCCAATCTAACCACCCAATTATTACTAGTAATAAACAGACAAGGGCTTAAACAATAAACCTTTGACCCACAATAACCTCGTACCATCGTAAAGTATAATCCAACCGAATCGTAAAAGACAATGAAAACAAGTGAAGCAATAGAACTGAATGACATCTCAATTTGGCATCGTAAACTTTTTACTGCTGTTATCAAAGCTGTTAGTCTAGCACCTACGGATGTGTGTAATGGTGATGAGGCTGAAATTGTTGATGATATGAATGGTGCAGTAAAAGTTGGGTGTTATATGGAAATGTGAGCTTGTGTATATGAACTTGTAGATTGAACAGTTCTTGAAGTGTGAATACTGATACAAGTATTTTGATTTCAGAGAATCTCGCAGAAGACGCCCGGAATCTGAAGCTGATCCCAGTCGATGACAATAGGAAAACCCTTATCACATGAGACCGCAACTGCGCAACCCTTTGGCGTGATATTATGCTTAGTGTTCATTTAATTTTTTAGGTCTGTTTTGTCTATAAGAGGATGGTAGGAAAGTTATTACCCCCGTCAAATATTGACTTATCTAGATAATTCTACGATTTGCAATAAGTAGCATTTACTCGTTTCCAGAATTTTTCAAACTAGTGCTTTAAGAGGAATTTTTCATTCATGATTTTTCTGTTTCCACTAATACTTTAAAGGACCAAAGTGAAAGCTTCTATACCTGTCCATTTTCGCTTTTAATGATTCCAATACTGAATATGTCCACGGTAGCTTCATAGTTCATGTCTGTCATACCAGGTGGCGGAACCTAGCGCCATTCTTAGAACCTAACACATGTGTAGAATCTTTAATAGTCTAGGCCCTTTTTTCCTGTGGCTTGACCTGTTTGGAATAAGTTCTCCATGGGAAATACTTTTATCAGCCTTCCATCTATTGAAGTCTATCCACATTTAAAGGGAATCCCCGTTTTATCAACTTTAGGCGTTAAGTTTTCGCCTAAAGTTGATAAAACGGGGATTCC
Source organism: Noctua janthina (assembly GCA_963576755.1). Classification (NCBI taxonomy): domain Eukaryota; kingdom Metazoa; phylum Arthropoda; class Insecta; order Lepidoptera; family Noctuidae; genus Noctua; species Noctua janthina. The sequence goes on along the minus strand of OY755075.1, from coordinate 7,760,874 downwards.
CTTTGAATCTGGAACATTGCTTTAAAATTCTTGCCGTATCATCATCAGTCTCTTGCCCTTGTCCCAATACATTTGAGGCCGGCACAGCATGTCTTCTTCTACCATACTTCTTAAAATTCTTGCCTCATCTGGGTCAAAAATTATAGTCATTTTGTCTTTGCCACTTTGCAGAATCTAAGGCATTTTAAGCCCAAAAGCTCTGAGATTTTCATTATTAATTCCAATTTTGTTGCAGACTGGTGGAACAACTAACTCCTGTTCACAAACTGTGTATTCTCATTTTTCAAATTCTTTAATTGCGTTAGGAAGTGGAAATGGTTATCGCTATCTCCCTACATCACTTTTACCATCTTTAACCAAGGCAGTAAATTTAAGCTAACCAGGAAACTTTATGCTCCACCATTAGGGTGTATGTTGCACAATATTATTACCATATTTTATGATATAAACAGGTCAACAAATTGAAATGTCAATAAAGATGATAATGAGTCTGGCAACACTAAGAATAATAGTTTTACGGCTTCATTTTGGGCATGTGTCGAAATTCTGGTCTCACAATTTACGACTATATTAAATACAGTTTTATATTCTTATCCTTTATTGTTTTTGCTTGTTTTTATTATGTTGAGATTGTAAATTAACTGTCATGCAGGGATTGCTGGGTCATGTTTAAATGGTGTGTGCTTTATTGAGTACAATTTTACCTGTCATTAATGCCATTTTTTGTTTGATGCGTTTTTTGTTTGTGACACGAAATGCAAACTTCGTGATTGGCTTGAAAATAGAGAGATTTTTTTAGTTTAATAGCAACTTAAATGTGACACCCTGAAATGAATAGATTGTTTACCCTGACTGTATATTTGTATATCTTTGAAACATCAATATTAAAGTATACATTTTAACTTTTTTTATTTTCATAATGTTAATATTGCTCAAATCAAACACTGTTTTAAGCTTTCACGGTTTACAACTAAACTTATACTGTCGCTTACGGGATATCTTCCGTGATTTCCGTGATTGCATTATGTTGGTGTGTGTTGAATATAGGGAGGTCATAATAATGAAGAATCACGGAAGATATCATAAGTGACAGTATAAGTTTGATTGGTCAAACCTTCTCAAAAACACATAGTCATAGTTTATCCATGTTATTGTTTGTGTTCAACACGAAACATACCTATAAAATCTGTTCTAAAACATATTGTACTCCTCTAGGTACATACAGTAGCGTATTAGTGAACAATATGTAAATAAAAAAGGTGATAAACGACCGGAATGGACTTTTGGAAGCTTTTTAATCCATATGCAGCGAAAATAAACAAGATCAGCTATTGTAAACAATTGCTCGGTGCGCGGGCGCACGGTACAGGTGCAGGCGACTATGGAGGTGGAAGCTTCTATTCTATTTAATAGTAAAATGGGATTTTGAACCAACAGTTATTGAGGTTATCAGGTTCGATGTTAAAAAAAATGAAGGAATTGGAAATGATTGATTTACAACTGAAACTGAATTTTATTAGTGCACAGCACAATCAAATTTGTCAAGCCAAAACTTTGTTAAAAATCATTACAACTTTCAACTATTACATCCGTCAACTGAAAACATAAACTTAAGTCAAGCGAATTAATAAGATCACCACGCATTTGCAACAACTCATCAGTCACAAAACTAACAGCGACCACTTTATTCCTAAACTGACCAGAAAATTCTGTACCTTCTCAAAAACCAATAAAACTCATCAATCAACAACTCGTCCAACAGCCAGAATCCATCCTGCCCTTGACGTATGCACAATATTACGATCGCGCGTTGACGCGCACACATCGTGCGTGTTTACAAATAAATCATCATTATTTTATTGCCTCGCGCCAGCGTTGCCGCGCGGTGTACGCTTCCGCCCGACGCGGACGGGTCATCGGACTATGTACACGTGATTTACGGGTTAGGGTAGCCCTCAGGATTTGCTTACGTTTTTAGTGGTAACCCTAGTTGATCCTAGGCCTTGATTATGTCTGGACCGTCTCGCTTGGTGTCGACATTCTTAACGCTTAGTTCTTTATCAAATGTTTCATCAACATTTAAGTAATTTTCTCTGCTAATAAGTTCTTCATTTGGCTGTTCAAATTCTATAACGCTTGGATCTTCTTTATTTTTGGTTTTAAGACATGTGACACTGATAATTTTATTTTGAATTTTAAGAACTTTGACTTCAGTTGTATCTTTGAGATCTACTACTTCATTCATATTAAATATACGCGTTGTAAATGCATGTATAGGTTAGTTGGTAACCCTAATTCCATTTATGTCCTTCTGTGCCACGGGAAGTCTCCCGGTCACTACTAGTACACTGTTTAGATTTAGGACTCCAAAAATATTTGGTACTTCCTTCCTGATTGTAAATATTTGATCCACAGTCCGGAAAAGGGATAATAATTAAAGTCGATAGAAACTATGGTTTTTATCCCAAACTACGATCGAAAGAAAGCTTCATTTAGAAAGCCAGTATTTCTAGTTTTAATACTTTATGTGTTTGTTAAAACAATGTTTTAGTTCTAAAATTTGAATGCAGTGTCATGCAGAGAAATAAATATTTCATATTAATAGCCCTTTCAAGCTAAAGTGTTGTTTTCTGAAGCCATAGCTTCAACAAATGACAAAACTAATGGTTCTGATTTGCATACAAGTTTTAGATCAAACAACATAGTCATATTTATTTCAAACAAATTGCTCTGTAAATATTCAGCACGAACGTGCGTATGCGCCTTCTCACTGAGTAATAATTCTAGGATATTGTCATAATTAGCACACTTGGCAAGCGGGATGGTTACTGTGGTATGCTACAAATTTGAGACAAATAATTCAATAGTTGAATATGTCGTCGAAATATTTGACAAACAAAATGGCAGGAAGTCTTTTAATCGAGATATGAGCGTCTCGAAGATTAGGATCAATTATTTTTCATTCCAAAATAGTTGTGTCTATACGAGTTTCTTGTTGCGTCTTCTTTAATAATAATTATGTAGGTACTGTTAAAAATATTCTACTTATATTTGACTTTTGCAAGACGCATGAGAAAACGTTATTATTTTAAATGAAAACAATTTTAGATTGAGCAATAATAGCAGCCCTGTAAATGTTGATTCTCAAGCAACGGATTTAATATTTCCATCAACAGAATACTTAAAAGAAAGATTGGTGACCAAAGGACAGAAATATGTTGCAAAATCTTATGGGATAGTCTCTTCGACTTTATCTGCAGATAGAAAGCAAATAGCTATTTTTACTTCAATTCCAGTAAACTTGGCATTTAATGTTCCTATAATTTCGCTATTAAAATTTATCAGTGCAATTACATGAGAACAGTGTGTGCTTCTGTTAATTATTTATTTAGTAATCAATACGTGCAGGGGTATCGTACCTTAACCTCGCTGATAAGTACGCCATCTTGTTAACTTGGGCAGTTGAAAGAATACATTTTGCTTGTTTTAGTTCCGTGTCTTTTATCTGTTATGAATTTGATAACGAGTATCTTATGTTTCCTACTTAATATTGTATTCACTTTGATTACTTTTTTCTTCTTTTTTAATATAGAACCTTGATGCTGCTTCGTCAAATCTATTGTTAATAAATGCTTTTTCATTTTGAGCACTACAACAATACATCAATAACACCAATGCATCAATATTTTCAGGTTTATTTTTAGATTTACGTCACTCTTTGCCTTAACTCGTTACATTTTTAAAAGCTTCAGTTGCTTTTTCTTATGATCATCATCGATATCTTTGGACGACATAATTTTCTTCATCTTAACTCCTTTCATTTTTTCTTGTGTCATGGACCAAAGCATCAAAATCTGTCACATCAAAATCATCATGCTTTTCCTCTATATTCCCTACTCAAAAACTCCTCATTTCATCTTCAAACCCTACTAAAACTGAGTGAACCAATTGAACTGCCTCAATTGTAATATCGATGAGAGTAGTTTCTGCCCTTGCGCTGTCAATGCCTTCATTGACCTCAGTCGACAAGGGGATCTCTGTACGGTAAATTTAGCTTTCAAGTAGTGCTCCTACTTTCTAGATAGTGAGTGACGTCTAGTTGCAGTAATGCGAATTCTTGGTTTATAACTGTAGATCACTTTGTGAGACAGAGAATGTGAAAGTTTAAGATTTCATTGGTCAAGTTGATTTATTAGAATTTTGTAGATGGTTTTCTGTTTTAGGAATTATAAGATAATAGAACAGATAAAATGGCGAAGTTTGGGGGAAGCCTACGTCCAATAATGGACGTCTTTCGGCAGGTAATAATGATGAAATATTCAGACCCTATTTTTACCCCATTGTGACAAAGCCAAAAGGAAGGGTTCTGATTTCATTGGTGAATTTGTAAATTTTGATGAGGGTTACTCTTGATGATAGAAATGACGCAATATACACGCAGCTGCTGATTCAATGACAGAGACTGAATAAGTTAAGATTAGTTACGCACAAAAGGTTTTACATAGACTTAAGTCAAAATACAAAAAATCTACCTCCCTAACGAGGATAATAATCGCAAACTAATCGACCTCCACGCAATCATTAAGATACACATACACCCTTACATATACATGATGATATAAAACCGGGAACGGGTCGTAAAAGCGTCGGTTGCCGCACTAGGGTACATTTTTATTGAGATACTCAGTTTACGAGCCACTGACACGCCTAAGGGTCTTGACCCCTGCAGCAACATATACAGGGAGTATAAACCTTCGGAATGAACTAGAATGGTTCTCGTTTATAACGTCTGCCCGCTGATTAGATTGCTGTTCTGCTATATTTTCTGTAGTAGTGTCTTGTAAAGTAGTCTATATTAGGATGTGAAGTCAGGCGCTGAGTTTGTTTTTTTCTGTTTCTCATTCATTGATGGTGTTTGAAGTTGGTTCAATGGCATGCTCTAAAGTTATTATGAAAACGTTTTTTGCTCATTCAAGGTTCGTTCCTGGGGAGGAGAGTGTTACAATCACCAAGTTTTCCTTATATACAGAAAAACTTATCAATTTAGATGGAGGTCTTTCAGCTGAAATGATAATAATGATGATGATGATCCACAAACAAGTTTTATTAATTACTTACTGGGGTTGTTTCATTCTCATTTGTAAATATAATCGTTTGAGACACAATAAACATTTCTTTTTATATGATCCACCTGAAATGGAATAGTGTATAATTCGACTGACACTTCTATAAAACCTGTATGAGGTTAACTGCATTAACCTCCAAAATTGAACCACCAAGTCCTTGATAAAAACTGTTACCTCCAAGCTCAAATATAAGAGCAACCATAAACCCCAGAATAACTATCAGCAATATCTAAAATAGATCTCGAATAAGGCTTCATTAGCCATTAGCCCCTCTATTGAGTCCAAAGCCCACGTTTGACGGTTATAATAAAATTTATTATTTGCTGCCAATGCACCACTTGTAATGTCGTAATGAAATTGTAAACAGAATTTTATGATAAAGTTTTATCGAAATTCACTCCCCATTCGCGAATAAACGGACAGTGTCGGAAAGATGTTGTGGGGTATGGTGCAAGTTATAAGAATAGCGAATTTAGACACTCTTGAACTACCCGTCAAGCGATGGCGTACAATACGGCTGCACCGCGACAGATATCCCCGGTTTTAAATTTTATTGTTTTTGTCGTTTCGAGTGCATTTTTTTATATACTATCCATGGTTCATACGACATTAGAAGGGTTAATAAACAATGACAGTTAATTCACCAAGAAAATAAAGCACTTTCTTATGTCACGGGCGTTATATTGAATCCCAGTTACATGTACGGCTACAGTTATCAATTTTTTTTTTTTTTTTGTTAGCCTGTTCTGTCCCACTGCTGGGCAAAGGCCTCCCCCAATTCCTTCCATGTGCTCTTTTCCCGCGCCTCCTCGAACCAGCTTTCGCGGTACGCGTCCAAATTAACTTACTTAAAAAATTGACTCTTAAAACTTAATGCGTTTGTATGTGTTATCAATTTGTTTTTGAAGAATAAAAACACCGAACATACTCTGTGGCAAAATAATAACAATAAGTTATGTAGTTCAACTTTAATCACAAGTAATGGTATTTTATTTCTCTGTAAATTAATTTTGTATATAATTTGTTGTTTTTTTTTAATTGTATGCTGAAATAACAAAATTAGAACGCATCCCGCATTCCAATTTTGTTTTTTCTCCTAGACTGCTCTGTCCCACTCCTGGACAAAGGCCTCTCTCCACTCCTTCTATTTCTCGCTAACCTGCACGTCGTCTTTCCGCGTTCAAATGAAAAAGGTTTCTTTATTTTTATTGATTCCTGCTTGTCAGTAGCAGGTCTAAATAAACTAAACAAACTTATTAATAAAGTGAAATTTATAAACATCTTAACTACGTACTTCAACCAAATTAAAAGGTTCTCGCTCCCGCTTAAAAATTAAAAACTCAAAAGTAAGGCATAACGTTTTTATGATGTTACCCAAAATATGTAACTGTAGGTATTTTGTTTTTATTTTTGCGATAAAAAATATAGACATGACTGTCGCCAAGCCAAAGTGCCATCGTAATGAACGAGTTTTATTTTTATTAAAGTTTTTGACATTTTTAGCTTCCAACCAAATGCATTTAAATAAAATCATTTTATATGTCTATGTATGGGTAAAACCGGAATATGTAGCTACCTTTGTGCGCGTTTTTTAGACCTTGTTAATAATTTTATTTATTATTTTCTAAAGATATCAATGACGTTTTCTTGTACCTGAACCTACAGATTTTAGCGGATTAATCTATTTCTTAAGCCTTTTTCTTACTTTTATGCCCATACAATTTTAACAACCTATACGATCTTTCTTTAAAAGTTTTTGTGTGTGCACCCTTATCCCAGTTGACGTTTTATTATCCAAATTCCTTCCGTACAAATTGAACCCTTCCTGAAGTTTGTATTTATTTTAACGCGGGTGCAAGGTATGAAATACAGCGATATTATCACTGAATATTTTTAATGAATTTTTATCAATATAAGGAAACCTAACAAACAATGAACATCTTCTTTTTTTTTCGTGCGATTAATGCCTAACCTCAGGCATGCTGCTTTCCACACGATGTTTTCCTTCACTGAAGCCAGTGATAATTATACAATATGCACAAGAACCCGAAAAATCTGAGGTACTTGCCTTGGTCCGAACTCGAGGCCTATGACTTGGCAGACCGACGGTCATGCCACTGGACTGTCACTGCTAGTAACGATGAATAAAAAAGGTAATGGATGGATATCTTTAACAAAATATTTTTCAATATCTCTTTTTCTGAGCAGCCTACCAATATCCACACTGAATTAATATTAAAGTAATGCTTCTATAAGAGTGGTACGTATTTTTTTTTTCTTCAAAACAGGATGAATTTATATAAAATGTCAGTTAATTTATCCAACTGAATCATTGTTATGCCTCCATTGAAATACAGTTGTACAGAAAATTGGTACATAAAACACCCAAGAGTAAATACTGGGCATTACTAGGTGGTTTAATATTACGCCCGCTTTCGCTTATGCCTTGCCCCATACTCGTCCACAGAGCATTGTTATTTCAGTAAACACAATCGCAGGTGCCACGTTTCCGAACGAGCGCGCTTTGATATAGTATTGTGTTTCACTGCACATTTTGAACTGCGCTTTTAGAATATTTCTCTAAGATAAACAAACATTTAACGCTTTAGTTATTTTTATTTATAGGGAATAGAGACTTCATTAATTTATTTAATCTGATCTATCTGTCGATGACCTGGGGATTCAGTGGCCCGAAAGTCTGACAACCAGTCTTACCAAGGGGTATCTCTAGATGTAAATACTGATGTTCAGCTGCGGTTAGATTGGAAGCCAAAACCAACATAGTTGAAAAAAGGCTAGGCAAATGATGGGTCGTAAATTTTTGTTAATTGAACAACTTTTTGAAGCTTCAGTTACGATGTCTTGAAAGCTCTAAATCTTGGCAAAAGACAAGGATGTACAAGGTTTAAAGGGATTTAAATGTGTCAGCGAGCATTACTGAAAGTCTCAGCCAGCCTTTAACATTATTAAAGTGTAGGGTGAAAAATGAAGAAACTTATATAAAATTATACAACAAACCTATTTTCCTGAAAGGTTTGGCAGAGGAAGACATCCGGATGACCCATGTATTGGTATTTTTTTCTAATAACCAGCATGTACAAGGGATCGTCCATTAATCACGTGATGTTTTAACCGCCATGGCGATACGTGGTGAGGTTTTAGACTACTTTTCCCCCCCTACCCAAAATCACGTGTATTTTTTGGAACAAAGTATCTTATTAAAATTCAGAATATTATCTTTAAATACAGGCTGACAGGTGTAATCTAATTTAATTCTGGAAAATTAAGCACCGTGATAAAAAGTCAAGAGCTCGCACCGCTTTTCGGCTTAGAAATCGCGCGTTCAAAGAAAGAATAAATACACGTGATATCTCATTACACCTCCTCCCCTCCCCCTGATAATTCGTGACTTTTCGGAACCCCCTCCCCCCTTTCGAAACTCACGTGATTAATGGACGACCCCTAATAGAAAGGAGGATAGGGGGCAACATTTGAAATACTGTCCTGCCAGTGATACGAAAAAGAATTAGGTTAGGGGTCAAGTCATAAAGATCATCATCATCTTCTTATCCTTGTGACTTGGATCGTCTCAACACGTAATTGTTCATCCATTTTTCAGAACAGAAATAAAAAGAAAAATTTCAAATTAATTTCAGATGGAATTGATGTAATGTAATGTGCTACCAAATGCCACCATTAAAGGCTTATTGTAAGCGAGGCCACCTTGCCAGCCTCAAATTGGTACCAGAGTATTTAAAGACCCCCTCACACCATCTCAAGGTCCAACATGGATCCATTAAGACGGTAATCGACGCGCGACAATAAACCGCGCGACCGATTTACCCGCGATTGTGTCGGCTCAGTCGGCGTGACGCATTAAAAATCGCAACATAATGAAATAACAAAACAACGTATTAAACGCAAAATGAACGTTTATTGGGGCATGTGTACATCTATAGTTATTGATCGTGTGATTTATGGCGGGCTTTTGTTGTAGTTATAGGTTTATAGGGATATTTTCTAGGATTATTACTATTTTTCTCTTCGATGACCGTTTATCATTTATGTTTTCTAGGAGAATACCTTGTGACATCATTGGTAGAGGCTTTGTCTATCTATTTTTATGTATTGACCATATTCTGGAGTATACATACCATAAACCCAAAGCTCAAGTCAATAAAGAAACAAAAGACCACTTCTCAATACTCCAAATTCAAAAGTTAATCTTCTTCAACCATATTGCCATCATCACCCTTAACTAAAGTTGTTAAGTCTCCAATTTCCCCATAATCATCGTCCCTATTTCTCCAGCACCCTTTACATTTCCATATCTGTCCAAACACACGTCTGCGAGCGCACCTTAAGATTTTAATGAGCAAAGCTGCGTCTGCGCACGATTGTGTTCAGCTACTGTACACACGCGACGTTGCATGACCCCACTCTTTTTCTTCTCCTTTGTTATTACCCTTTTTATGGCCCAGATGGCGATTATTGGGAATTTAAAAAATGAGCTTCCATTGACGCCCAATTTCGATAAGCTTCGCCAGATTTCTTATAAACATTTAGCAAGAGGACGTTATTTTTCAAGGTGACTCCACAGAGATTTACTTCACTAATATTTCTTGATATAAATGAATGGATAGCGACAGTCCACAACTCATCCTTCCCAACTCCCCACCCACCGAACTTGCTTACATAATTAATTATTTAACCATTTTTAAACAGGATAACGCATAGTCTATTAGAGGGTTATGAAATATTCATACAGTGGCGCGTATTACGAAGTGTCACAGACAAAATTTGCCTACAATAAGTGTAGATAGTTATTAGCAGTGGGTATTTTTAGACCAAAGTGGGAGGTCACATGTATGAGACTAGTGTTGAGTTATAAGTGATTAACCCGAATTCGTTTAGCATTTGACTAGAGCAAACGTTTATTTAAGATTATGGGATGGCTTCAAAGTGACCATTTTAGAAATAGGCTTTAAAATATAAGACAGAATTAATCAAGGCCCCTTCCCAATTTCTAAAGTTCTTGCTCCAATTTATAATTTCAAAATACCGGACACATTACGCACGTCAATCAGTGTTAATTCGAGACAGAAAAATACGACAGCATTTTTCCGTCAAGAGAAAATTCACATAATGGATCACATGGAATGGATCAAATCTACTCCAAGCCAAGACAGTTTAATGCGTAAATTCTTTTTGATTACGGACAGAGTAACCTTCGAAGCAATAGAGTGATTTCGCAAGTAGTATGAAATAAAGACTCGGCACATCTGGGTACTGGAGCTATTGAACCTTTCGGAACGCTCCTATCCCCAGGATTATTCCGTTGCCATACTATTTATACCCGGGGCGTGGTCAGGACAATAACGACAGTCAAACGGGATGTAGAGGGCCAATTTATGACCGGAACTTCTTTATAGAGATTGACCGATTTGAGAACATTTCTGGTCAATTAAGGGACAAGTCTCGGCCCTTTTTGAACAAAAAAAGTTTTTAGTTCACAATAGATAAGTGTTGTTAGACGCGAGGCTTTTAGCAAGTTATTCGGAATTGAGGTGCTATTTTTTTCGCTTCCGTTTGGATGAAAACCATAATGGCCTTCAGCTATGGTAGCATGATTCATATTGAAGAAATTCCTTCGTCTCTTATTGTTTCCCGCGACTTCGTGATATTAACTTGCTTGAACCCGCATAAGAATAAAGTTACAAAATATTATTTCACAGAGCTTGAACATCCAAAAATATATCTTAATAATTCAAACTTCATTTTTCTATCTACCATTTTTGCCTACAAAGAGATGCCTTTCAGTCATTCAAGCTCAACAACGACAATAGATCTTCTAAGTTAATAGCACTGACTTAAGAGAGTTCCAAAAGTGTCATAATAACAGTCAGGATATTTAAAGAGATTAGCAACAGTAACATACCGAGTTTAAAGACCACAAATAAACAAAATGGCCTTTTAAAATGACTCCACTTATTTACAAGACTCAGACCAACAAAGACTCATATCCACTTCAATACTAAGATTCGTTACTACGTCGCTATAAATCTCTTTTTCATTTACAAACATTTCTTTCAAAAAATCAATAATTAATTTTACGATTTTTATATTTATTTCAACTCTTTTAGAATACACTTCTGTAAAGCACAAATAAATCATTCAATATTGACTTTTGATGGTTTTTACATTTCTTTAAACAATCGTTGCTTTGACTTGAGAAAAATGAATGGATGGCTCAGTATTGATATTGCTCTCAGTTTCAAGTTTGCGAGAATAAGATATTTGAACGCATATGATTTTTCTTTGGATGAACTTGAAACTGCTCCGTCATCGTCTACATTACAAATAAGGTAAAGTGTTTCTACAATAATTATATTAACTCAAGCATTTTCATGGTTTACTATACTTACAATAACTTATCTAATAATGTCTTCTTAGTATAAGCACACAGAAGTAGAGTCAGAAAGATAAACTTTACATAAAACTATGACCATAAAATCTAAGCTCATCTTAAACATTCTCTGTCCTTGTCACACGTTGTAAATGAGACAAAGATCGAAACAGTTGTCGACGTTACAGCACCTAAACATATCAGATTGATTCCGAACACCAATGTCTATGTTTACATCACAAAAGCTATCGATGACAAGAAATCTCGGAACGTTTAAATAAATATCATATGTCACGATTAAACTTACACTTTTTATACGTGTTGATATAAATGATAGAGTTATTGCATCTAATTGGCGGAGGGTTTCGTGTTACACCCTGAAACAATAGTGAACCACACACGACGCCCAATCACGACACGATAAGGCCTTTGTCTCTACGTCAATAATAATGGTTTTTTCTTTGATGATTTGTGAAGCCAGGACGTTCACAATGAGGACGGAGTGGGATGCGGGCGGCTGAATAGCGCTTTTATTGTGGCCGTAAGCTTTTGTGGCGACACATGTGCGACCCAAGTTACCAACACAATTTAGTCGTAAGTGGACGCTAACGGAATCTAGCTATTCACAGGAGATGCCATTCTTCTCAATACATATATACTCAAACGAGATTGTATAAGACACGGTAGATAAAGATTAGATAACCCAGCGATAAATAATGTCCCCAATATATAAATAGATACGAACTCCGAAGCAGTGAATGGCCACAAGATAAATGTAACAACAAAAAGAACAGCAGGTGGGAATGGTGGCAACAACGCCAATGATGCAAAACGACAAACTAATACGACACGCAGCGCGCACCAAGCCGGAGCTAAAAAGGTTGGAAGAGAATTAATAGTTGAAGTGGCGCGATACCTATACATCAGTTCAAAGAGTTCCAGTTAATGAATCAAACGACAGGCGACTCGCAACACCTCTTTTGTGGCTGGACAAAATTGACTTTGACGGAGCGAACGGAGCCAAAATAACCGATCGTGTCCAACCCATTGTGCGTGCTATAATTAGAACGCTTGGAAATAAACACGTGGTGGCAATTATCGCAGCAACGGGTTAAATGAGGCACCGAGAAACAGTCGTTAATGGTTACACCCATCCGGCGACGAAATCCTTCGCCACGGACCGTGGATAAAGGATTACTGGACTTCCGAGAAAGCGGACGTCTTTATACAACCAATTTCATACCCGATTTTACATTCACCATAACGAGTTACACAACCGATATAAATAAGATGTAGGAAATAACGAGTTTATTGCACGAGAGAGCCTTTGAATATTGAGACCGGCTCCATACCTGAATGTTTCCCGTGTGAAGATTTAAGGTTCATCCTCACTACGCAGTGTTGGTTATATTCACAAACATCAACTCTTATTGATACTCAAGATGAGAGAGTATAAAATATCGCTATTGGGGTAAAGCCATAGTGGAGTCACATATATCAGTAAAATTCCAAGTGCTTAGTAAATTAACATTTTAAAGTTTCGTGGCGCAGTGTGAGGGTTAAACCGAGGCGTGCCTTGAGGCTGGGTACTAAGGCATTAATCATTTCAGTCGGCCGGCTCGGCGCGGCCGCCGCCATACATCACATACCCTTTGAGCACAGCAAGTAACTCATTTGTTGAAACGCACCGTCCTGCTTTTATTAACGTCCGTCCTAACATTGTAAATGTCTCAATTCCTTTGACGACTTCCTGCTCATCACTCGTCACCGCATCAGTTCAGGTGCCGATCCAACCTTTTTTGGTGTTTACGACTCCATTTTTATATCGCCCAGTTACAGAAGATTAATGTTGTCGTCAAATCTGACCGGCTCACGGTGTCCGATGTTTTGCAATAAATTATCATTAAGTAACTCGTTGTCTCACCTGGACGGGCTTTTATGGTCAGCCGGCCGTAAACCACAGTTAATACGCCGGCTCTAATCTAATCTAAAAGTTCTCTACCTGCTCCCGATATAAATTTCCTCGCAAGACGTAAAAAAGTTAGTGAAGTCGGAATAAGGCAATATTACTAATGGAACCGCACGGCATATGCATAAAGGTGCATAAGAAACAAATATGAATTTTATCACTCATAATGCAGTAACAGTTTTAATTGAAAACGAATACAACAAAGTCGATGTTTCGAAATACAGTACAGTTAAAAAGGTAACACATGCTATTATGTAATAAAAAGGTTTTGCGGCATGTAAACTGTTTAATGAACCACTCTATTTTATGGAGTTGGCCAATAAACGTGGTTGACGTTTAGGAGCGGGTAACGTAAGCGATCATAATATTAAAGGACACTTGCCCCGCAAGCGAATCATAATAAAATTACATATGTAGATGAATTCGTCTGATATGAAAGCGGTCCGCGCATTCAGAGGCTAGATTATGATAAGCAGGGTACTAAAATGTTGAAAGGACTAAGTATGCTGTGCAATGTCCGCGCTTAATACGAAATATTGGCAAAGGTAATAAAGACGAATTGGCCAATGATCCAGTTGCTATGAAGATAAACACCAGGTCGCATCAATAAAACATTGCGATGACTATCTTCATAAATGAATGACCATCAATAATATCTTTATTACTTCAGTTAATTCATTAGACGCAGTTAATTTATGTGATTCTATAAGTGGTATTTGTTCTACACTTGTTTTTATTAATGTGAGAAGTTTTAACGCTGGCTTCATACTTCACGACCTATGATTTGAAACAAAGTAAGATCAATATTAATTTGTACTTACTGGGCATGGTGATGATAATGAGTAGCGTGATGCATAGCTGTAGCAGGAGTGCCGGGTGGAGTCGAAGCATGGAAGGCCGCAAACGCCGAGGGGAACTGTAGTGGTAGGAAACCACTGCCTGCACTCCCTGGACCTCCCACCGACTCCCGATCAGGCATTATTTCCAGTCCTAGCACTTCGACATATCCTTCACCAGTAACTATTAACACTTCATCACTCTTACTAGGTCCTATCACAACCACCAGTTTATATTTATCACCGTTTACTGAATCTTCTGTCAGGTCAACTCCAACCTTATCCCGTCCATCTTCATCACTAACGTCATTATGTACTTATACATTAAAACTTTGTGCATCGTTGATTACAAAATGTCGTGTTCTGTCCAAATCGTCTCCCATATTTCCGTTTTCAGCTTCTGAAACAAAGAAATAATTACTTTTAATTATATTTCCGCCTCCAAATTCGGTAGCTGCATCGGAATTGCTAAATTAGAATGATTTGTATGGTTAAACAAAAAGTGTAAATGGGATCGTGTTAAGATTGCGTGTCTGTGTGTTGTTACTTCAATTGCCTCTATTATGTCTTCATTTTACGAGCGAGCGAGACGAATTACCCGGTTTGTATTAAGTTGTTTGTAACTAATGCACGTGTTTAGACTATTTTATAGCAATATTGTGTTGTTGTTGGCGTTAGTTTGGCACTCATTAGTGGCTTGTACGTTTATTGCTAGTACGTTAAATACTTTAGCTTTAGTCTGTTCGTCTGTAGGAGATTTATAAAATGCCATGTCATTACTGGCCTTAGGTTCATTAACGTTGGCGTCTTGAACTAGTAGAACTGGAAATGAATTTTCCGTGAACATTGTTTTATTTTCAATTTCAAATTCTAAAATTATTCATTATGCCCAAGTTGTAAAATGAAATTAAGGAAATGCTCATATTGACTACTTACTCATTTTAATAGACAGTTAGCTTCCAGTAACAGTTAAGTACCTGCCACAAACCTGGCTCATTACAGAGCTTACATAGTTTCATGTTAACCAAGTTTATAATTTGCATGGTGAATAGCACGACTGACACGTAAACATACGTTAATTCTTATCATAGGAACATTATGTTTCTTTTCATTAACTATGCCTCTGGTTATGTTGAAATTACTGTTTTCTTGTTTTCTGGCTACACTCAAAGGCGTTCAAGAAACTTCTAAACTCTTAGGCAATTTGAGTCAGACTATAATTTTAGAGTGTCTTCGAGCGATACTTTACCTTAACTCTTTAGTATTAATGGCAGTAGTAATATTTACAATTAGTGCAAAAGTATTACACATTAATAATACATGCAGGAGAAAAAACTAAAACGTTAGTATCTACTCTGTTCACTAATGATGATTGATTTGACACTTACTAAAGACTTATTAAAAGAACTGTGACATAATATAAATCGACTGTTAACCATTGATTTCAAAGAACTGTTTTTTGTTAATCTCGGTACTGCTAAACTTGTAGGCTAAATATCCATCACTATTTTCTTTAACTGTTTCGACTTTTCTACAAGGGAAACTGACCTTAATACTAATATTAACATGATTTAGGAATAACGAACATTTTATCAGCCTAGGGTAATTTAGGAACAGTCTTTCTCGGAGTCGGCTTCCAGACTTGTCAGATCTTATTTAGTAACTGTGTACTTAATTGAATTTCTGTAACTTTCAAACCTTTCATATTGACAACCTTATTCCATACATGAACTGGTAAACGAATTGCTTAGATGCGACTCGAAAGAGACGACGACTTGAGTTCACATCTGATGGTACAAATATTTTCTTTCTATTAGATTTTTACCATAACAGTCATCGGTTCTCACCTCATACAAGCATTCCTACAGTCGTGAGAGCTATTACATCCACGAACATCCACATTCAGACTTGTAACCTACACAACTAAGTATGTCTATTCATCCACTAGTCTTTCTGGGACAAGCACTTCTGGTACACGTTTTAAAGGTAACTCTCCGTCTTACTTTGTTGCGTGTATCGTATTAGTACGTACTTTTCTATTTTCTGCTTCAACTGCATTAAAATTAAGTGTATTTCTTTCAACTTCAACTAGTTTTGTTGGTTATTATTTTCATATTTTTTGTTCTCCTATCTTATATGTACTTTTATAACCTTTTTCATTCTAACAATTCTTTTCCATAACTACTTTTCTTTAAACAAAGTTACTTGTACCCTCATTCCGATCGTTATCAGTCATCACATATTCAACAGTATCTTAAGAAATAAATCGAGATGCATCTGACTTAAGTCCGGCTGTCTTCGGATCTATCTCGGCAATATTTCATGCATCGTTGTCTCGACCTAGATTGTTTTTGCAATTGATGTCTCGTTTGACATGGTCGCGATAGCTGATGTAGCGAAATAGTGGTTCATTTGTGTCAGTAAATAGGTAGCTGCCATGTTATAAGATGGAATCGGTATTAATGGCCTTGCTTTGCTGGGGAGTTTATTCCGCTACTTCTTCTCAGCTTAAAGTTTTGAAAATGGTGAAGAATGGGCGTTTTTGGGGACTATAATGTAATTGTGACGATCAAAAAAAACCTGTCTAGTATGAATTTTGGTGTCCATGCTGTTCTTCTTCATTTTATTTTGCCTTCATAAATAGCATAGTATCTATCTGATATTATTGAACTAGTATTTGATAACTAATATCTAAACAGTACATATTATTATAAATAGCACCCATAAGTCTTTAAAAAAATACTGCACTACATCATCCCAACAGGTTTTTGAAATGTTTAAATAAATATTTAGTTACTTAGAAGAAAATCAAATAAAGATATTTATCTTGCATGGCCCGGAAATGAAATGAAATCTTCAATAGTTATATTCTTTAATATTTTAAGTATTCAAATTATGTATAATCGTACGTAATTATACTCATGTACAAGCATTTACTTTGTCATAAAAGCACTTGACGAAAAATGTCGTTTGAACGAGCCAAATCTGTCATCTTTTTATCTGTTTTACAAACGAGATAAAAGGCAACTTTTTAATATACTAATTATTTAGTAATGAAGTGTTCATTACCCTTCCTTGCCTTTTGAAAAAAAAAATAAATACCCTAAAAATTACATAGACATGGGGAACGGTCTTAATTGCGACTGAATCTCGACAAGTCGCGGGGACAAAAAGTCGTGCGACAAATTGAGAGAGACGAGGCTTGGGAGTCGTCATTATCACTTACGGAGAAATTGGGTGTGGTGTTTGTTGTAGCGGGTATTAATAAGCTTTTTATTCATGAATGTTTAATTTTTAAGGTTCTTTCAGGTGCCTGAAGACGGCGAACAGAGGCTGGCCAAAGAAACGCTGGTGTGACGATTTGTATTCGTTCCTGATAGTCCGGAGGAGGCAAAGCAAAAGAAAGATTGGAAAAGTACGGAGCAGAAAAGTGCCCAGCAGTGGGAGAGAATAGACTAACATAAAAAACGGGAAATGAAGCTTTCCTTTTTAAAGACCTCAAAAGTAGTTTTTTTTTTGTTCAAATAAGAAGAACGTCGTACGCGTTGTCTTATCTTGACGGAGAAAAATAAAAATGAAACAAAATATCGATAGTTGAAAAGCAACATTAGAATACTCGCTCGCTTCAGCTTATCACTCGCGCACTATCACATAGGTTACCATCGGAAAAATTCCTTCCGTAATTAATGAAGATGTGATTGTTAGGGACGTGACTCGAGCATTGTCCTCAATACGGCCACAAGCCATACTCGAGTAATGAATCGATCGTTAAACCCGATATCGACATATCGATACTCATTTTCATTCAATGAGATTTACGATGTTTATGCATGCAAAATTGGCGGGCGTTTCGAGTGTCGACTTTTATCGGCCATTCAAAAATCGAATCGTGAATTTTGAATTTCGAATGCCACGGATTAATGTTGGATTTTGTTCTTTTTCTGTGCTTTGTTAAGTGTCAAGTGATTTCGTAGTTTTTAATATCAATCATAACTTTCGCGATAACATTAAAATTGGCAAGAGAAAGTGTAACTGGTCACACCTACACAATTATTGATAAGAAGTCCTTGTATTGTTAAACTTTCTAACGAGTATAATGGAACGTCCTTGTGTAATATAATTGGCGCTTGATTGATTGGCTCTATTGATTTCTGAGAACTTAAATAAATATAATATTACATACAAAGCTTTATTTTTTCTCAAAAATATGTAAGTAGATGCAAATCTGTGCATTTATTTTGAAAAATAATATCAATTCAAAGAATAACGATAAGAAATTAAACACAAAACAAAAATAGCGATAAAAAATCGATATTTTTATCGATACTTTCCCAACACCATCCTCAAAATGAGTGCGGCAAAGCGCGGACGCATGCCGCGTCTCTTAATACGGCCCTTAATTACGATTTAATTGTTTTTAGCAGCGGAATTGTTCCAAGCCCTTCTCGGAAACGCAAACGGACTGGATCGATGGTGTTTTTAGTTGCATTGCGAACATTCTAGAACCTTCATCAGACGAATATTTTTGTCAAATTAACGTATATTTGTTTTTTGATTAACATAAACATCACTCATGTAATACTCATAAGGTTAGGCAGAGGTGTACTTAATAGTACACTCACATTTCGTCAATTATTGTGATAACGGGCAAGCCTATCGCCATCCACAAAATCCTGATGGAAAAATCCAATAACACTTTGCCCGACGTTGTAATCGAACTCAGGACTAGCGCAGCAATAGACCATGCGACTGTTATACCAACGACAGTTTTTTTATCACAAAATTAGGCCTTGCCTATTATCTTCTGACTTCTAACACTAATTTAGATAAGTTTTATTTCGCATAGTTAACTTGCGATAACACAGGTCAAGTTATTACTATTAGATCGTGTTGTTTCTAGATTTCTTACCCAGATTATTGCTCATAAGTTTATGTTTATGCTATGTTAAATGCTTAATTAGCTGTTATTATATTGCAACCACCTATTAAGAATCTAAACAGTAATAAAGCATGAAATTAATGCTGTAGAAAACAGAGAGAAGGAATCTGTTTGTCGATATCGATAAATTACTTGATCTAGGAATAGGGCAGCTCTATTAGTCACGGATGAGGTGAGAGCACAAATTATTGAACTGACGATGACGCCTGTAATCGTTAACGGGTTAAGCAGTACTTAATAGTACACCCAATTTTTGCCAGTTATATTTAAGTATAATGTAAGAGGGGGGTAAGCTTATTGCCATCAATCTGGCACAAATCTGGATTTGTGAGGCTGCTACTGAGAAATATCCGATGGAAAAAACCAATTACACCGTTATTACATTATTTGCCCGACCTGAACCTCAAACCCAGGACCTCAAGCTCAACAGTATCTAGCGCTTGCGACCACTGGAACAACGACGAATAGGGCAGACCTATTTAGTCACAGATGGGGTGACAGCAAGTTGTTAACCAAAAATGGAGACATCACTTTTTAACACGTATTTGTGAAACACATTACTGTGAATTGTTGATAAGGGTTAATTACAATTTCAATTAATATGATGATTCAGTTTTTGTTCGTGTTTAAGGTAAATTAAGTAACAGTAATTATAATACAAAATTATACAGCTTTGTCGTAATTAGCGTACAATTTGATGGTATCTTGTACTGAACCGTATTAATGCGTGATATTATTTAA
Source organism: Noctua janthina (assembly GCA_963576755.1). Lineage (NCBI taxonomy): Eukaryota > Metazoa > Arthropoda > Insecta > Lepidoptera > Noctuidae > Noctua > Noctua janthina. The sequence goes on along the minus strand of OY755075.1, from coordinate 7,740,857 downwards.
TTAAAAGAAATGTAATATGATAATTATATGTAGTTTACTCCAGTAGTAATTTGACAAAATTTCATGGATATTTATGCTTGTATTTTCATATTTAATACAGTAAAGCTGCGACATTTTTTTGCTCGAAAAGTTTTTAATTTTTGAATCTTATATGAGCTACAAGCTGTACATTCTTTGTCATATTTTTTTGTTTTTTTTTTATTTATTTTTGTGTTAATTTTTTTTTTTTGGTAATTTTTAGCAAACTTATATCACTGCTTTATCTGACAACCAGGCTTACCAAAGGGTATCGTATTACCTAGTCCTAACAGGGTTGTGTTGGTCAGATAGGCAGTCGCTTCAACTAAAATACTGGTATTCAGCTGCATCCGGTTAGACTGGAAACCGACCCCAACATATTTGGGAAAAGGCTAGGCAGATGAAGATTTCGCTGTTTTAAAAAAATAAAGATGTTGAAAATGAAAAAGTCATGGCAACCAATTATTTTAAAAATAAATACAAATAAACAAACTCGACTCACGAACTCTTTAAGTCTGATTTTAACTGACAATGTATACTGTCAATCAATTTAAAAGCTTCTATTAAAGTGGTTGGTATCTCTTTATGACAGATTTGGGTCCAGACCTGCAACGTACTGAATTTACTTACGGTCGACCACTTTTGAACCTTATCACTTAGGGCATAAGGGTACAAATTGGTCAACCGTCGTCAGTGAGCGCGGTAGTACGCACGACTTAAAACATAACAGGCGAAATGTGGGTTGTACTATTAGGTACACCTCTGCCTAACCCTTCGGGAATTACAGTCGTGATGTGATGTATTGTGCCACATTCAAATGCTCTCAACACTTTTCCACACAATATTTAGCCATGTAGCCCACTGCTGGGCATAAATCTTTCCCAGGCAAGCTGTTCACCACAAAACATTACCACAATTGTAGAACGCCTAGACAACATAGCACAATAGTGTCCAGCAAGCCTTAACCAGCGAGTCATGAATCAAAAAATCTTTATAGAGATAACAATGGAGATATGTTCTTATACTATGTCCGATGATGATGTCACGTGTATTACAAATGGCGGCATTAGCATAATTATCACCTTGCAATAAAATGAGGTAGATGCAATATATCAATGGTAATAGGACGTTGTACGCAGAAAATGTTTGCGAAGTTACAGTACCTGCATTGTTGCGACATTTCTAAACAATGCTTTGTAAAAAAAAATATGATTTTTAAATTTTTGAAACTGTTAAGGTGAAAACGAAAACACACCCACATTTCGCCAGTTATGTTTTAAGTCCTGTTGTAATAGGGGACTAGCCTATTGCCATCAACCGAGCAAAAATCCAGACTCCGTGGCTGCTACTGAGAAATTCTTGAAGGAAAAACCCAATAACACTTTGCCCGACCCGGGAATCGAATCCAGGACCTAGTGCGCAGCAGTCGCGCTTGCGACCACCCGACCAACGAGGCATTGAAAGCGCAAGTATCCTAAAAATCCTAACCTTTTTAAATGTCGTAAGATTTTTGATTAAGGGCTCATTAAATACATTCACCTTAGTATACGTTCAACACAGACTTCCCTGTGGCACTCATGCTACCTAAATATTCTTACATCAAAATCGTCATATCAAGAGACCTCCTCAGGGTGTAACCACTCTCAGAGAAGAGGAATTAGTTCGAGTCAATCAGAAAGCGAATTTATAATTACAGTCTCATCATTTATCCTAGCACATGCAAAGTACACAGAAAAACAAATCACGCACAACCTTACAAAGACCTTGATTTTCACTAAAGACAAACTAATAAAACTATTAATTAATATTCAGCAACAAATAACGAATCCAAATAAGCCAGCCAAGCCACTCCAAACTTTGTTATAAGGGGCTATTAGGGCGTCTCCTCACGAACTCATTGCTCCAACAGAGCCTATAAGTCAGGACACAATAGGAACACTCATCATTTGATATGGCCTCAGCTTGCTCGAATGTGTTTTGAACGCGAATTGTCTTATTAGAGAGCGTTTAGTCTGCCTCCACACTTGCGATTTGTAGTGTCGTTAAAACTGGTGAAGGACTTATGTGATGACACGCGGTTTTGTCGCATTGATGTCTCATTATCATGGTGAATCAGTGTTTTTTTTTTCGTTCGACAGGTCGTTTGCTACGCTAGTTGCATGCAAAATCTTGAAGGTAACATTGAAAAACTCTATACTAAAATGCAAAAGTAACACTAGCTGTTTATCTGTTACGTTTTCATGACTTCACGGCTAGATGAGCAGATGTCAGAAAATGGAATTTAGCACACGGATATGCCAAGATCTGGGTAACGGATATAGGATACTTTTTATCTAGTTTGTACATTCCCTTGGGATAATTTCCGACCTCAAATAGGGTAAAGCCGCGGTCATAAGCTAGGACAATACTTTTAATACTTACGCAGCTTTGCCTAAAGCTTGACTGCATATAAAATCCGTCGAACATTAATCTCCTTTCAAAACAAAATTAACAACATTATATATTAACGATCACAATCTAACTACACAGCAATTAAAATCTAGATCTATCCTAATAAATCGAAGCAAAATTATTTAACACCAACTTTAATAGATATCTTAATTCATTTCTCGTGTACCACAACTTTATAGCCGATATTCTAGATTAAACTAGATCATCTTATAGATTTTATAGTCGACTCCAAGATTTTCTATTAAGAATATACCAGCTCTGTTGAGACCAGGCCATTTATTATGGCAATAAACTTCTTGACATCTAACTACTGGATTACAGTAAATTAAATGGTGGCATGATTATATTTACCACTAGCTGTTGTCCGGGACCTTCGTTCTCGTGAAATTATTATAAAAAATATTATTTCCATTTTTGAATCAGATTTTGTTAATAATTTTAAGGGCTTTAATTGTTTTGCACGGAACCCTAGTTATTTTTCCTAAGTTAGACCTTATAACATCAGCTGTCTGCCAGTAAAAGTCCCGTAAACAGACAGACACACAAAAATAAAAAAAACACGTGTTTTTGTTATAAGTGTCGTATACAAAAAGCTGCTTCTGTCTGGAAAATAGAAAAGAGGATAAAATACAAATACAGAACAAAGTTAGAGAATACGCAGCGGTCCCTAATAACAAAGTCGAAGTCAATCAATGACCAAATTCGGAAAAACTTGGCGGGAAAGATGACATAAACATGATAATCGAAGAAAGTGGAAAAAACACAATTAATAGTAGAAGAAGAAATGAAGAAAGTCTGAACAAAAAAGAAACATCTCGGCTGCAATATTTTTTTGGAAGTAGCCCGCCACACTATTACAACTTCTACAACTCCTGAAAGTCAGAATCAAAAGGAAGCGACCACCTGAAAAGCGCCGAGACAATGAAGCTCGACGAAGTCCCAGAGAAACAATTTAACTGTCCTGGATCCTGCTACGACTTTAATGAGAAAAAAATAGCGGAGGAGTAGCAAAAAGATAATTTCCAGTTCCTTCCATGTTAAAGTTACTACTACCGATGAAGCTTTACTAACTAAAAACTTCCGTCCAAGAATCCGTTGGACCTTCACCACATCCCAAATTTCCGAAACAATGAAACCCCACCCATCCATGCTCACATACGTCAAAGCTATTCCCTAGAACCCTAAACCAGCGGCTAATCTTTTCATCGGCAGCGTTAGCATTCGCGGTATACTGCTCAGGGACAACCATAAATTATAATGAGTTTCAACGCCACGCCGTTTCTATATGGCCCTTCGAAGCGGTGTCAACTCACTCAGTACGTGCACGTCCGGCATTACGGGAACTGTGCTGTAGTTTGACATAGGCTTGGCTATACTAAATATACGAGGAAATCAGAAGGTGGAAGAAGAATAAAGACGTGGTGACGATGGAGAGAATTTTTCCCAGCAGTAACAGTCTTTTGGCTGATAATGACGATTTTGATGAAGGAAAATTGTATTTCGAAGGCGTTTTAGCTCACACTTCAAATATTGGTGAGACTGCAAATTGTAACTACCCAGTAAACTAAGTGACTAACATAGCAATGCTTGCTTACAAGTGATCAATGAAACAACAATAGAGAGAAAAGAAAAAAGTTAGATTAAGTGATTTTTGACATTATAAAATGTCAAGCATATTTTATTTTTGGCGATTTCGAATTCGTAACGCAACTTAGCCTGACTGATAGCTATCTTGCCAGATTGTATATCTGCTTGTGGAAAACAAACTTTTTGCTTCAGCTAGTGAATAGGCACGTATACATGTTTATAATTTATTATATTCATAAATACGGTGTATTGTATTGTAAATGCAATATTTAAATAAAAACATTTAAATACAAAGATTACTACTTAATTTGAAAGCATATGACTCTCTCAGTAGTATAGGAAACGATCTGTGTAGAGATGGCATGTATCTTAAAGCTCTTTCTAGATTTGAATATGTATTTTCATGATAATGAAAATATTAACTGCAAAGGATAATAAAATTTGAAAACAGTTAAAGATAATTTTATCAAGACGGATGAACTAAGTTTTGAAAATGAGGTTACTGATATAGAAGGTCCAGAAAACCAAAAAACTAAATGCACTGCAGCTAGAAAATGAGACAAAATGAGGAATCAGTCTGAAGATGATGGAGGTACTCTAACAGACACAAATACTTAAAAAAACTAAACAAATTAAAGAACCTTCTAAAAAGCACATTATTTTTGCACGATTGTAGACAAACACGGAAATTAGTATTCCATATAAGTATACAAAATTGTTTCTTAATCCAGTATGCACTTCGATTTAATCGACCATGACTATCAAGATGGACAGACTTACAAAAAAGGATGATGCTATAAACACTCAGTTATTCCTTTTGGATATACGTTATTAAGTGAGTCATCTAACTGTAAATCGGATTACAATCTCATTGAAATATTGCGACGGCAATAAAAATACATTTAACAGGATACCAACAGCAAAAAAAGATTGCTGATTTTTGCAACCATCAGCCTGTCAATGTGTGAAACAATTTTATTAACTCCTAACTTATGACAAATGTCCAAAAGATCAAGTATGCCTCCAAGTTTATCGTTATTTTACTTATCATGTATCACAGCATCATAAACGCGATTTTATGTTCGCGTTTTATCAGGATCATCTTTATGTAGATCTTCATCTACATCTCGTATAATTGCGTCTATCGATGTAACTGAACAACCGTGTATTTGCAGCTGCAAAACATTTACGAGTACTATTACCGCGATACTTTTTATTATTTTACTGTAGTATCCTTACTTTGTAGTAATCTAAACCACAAGTTCTGTAGGTCCAGCTTTAGCTTTGGCACATGTCACGGAACCGTTGCTTGTATCACTTTAGCGTCGTCATTCGCTACATTTGCACACAGCATTTCAATAAACTCAACCAGACTCCATAACGTATTGTTACGTTATTTCAGACGCGTATTTTGGTACTATGTCCATTCACGGTAAAACTTTATTTATGTTTTCTAATTTTTATTGCTCATCGCCGTCGACTACTTAATGACTTGACGCCTCCGTCTACAAAATTAATCTGTGCGGCCCCGAAAATAGATGCAGACTCGAATTAGGAAACAATAAAGTTGAAATTAAGTATGGAGCAGCTGTGAAGACGTGTTTGGTAATGTTTGGTTAGCGTATTCACGCCACGGTGGAGGAAGTGAGGAATAAAACTAGCAGCTCCGAATATAAAGCTGGACAATAAAAATTGTAGGTGAAACTTATTTATTTACATTATAAATTTATTTTTAACACATTGATTGGTAGTCATTTTCTGGATTTATAGGCGGTGGAACTAGCCGCTTTATTGCTTTCTTTATGGCTCGTTTTTTAGAAACCATAAATTTTACTTCTTTTTTTTTCTAAATGGGGAACGAATTTTTTAATCCGTTTAAAGCAAACTTTAGGAATGAGCTCGACATGTGTAACAGGATCCAATCTGACACGTTATGTCTATGACATTTTTATGGTGGATAAAAGTTTTAGACAGATTTGATGGCCTTTTGATAGCTGTTGTGAATAAAAATGTGTGTTTTCGGTATATTTGTTAGTGATCGGTGCTTTTGTCTGGTCTGGTTTGGCAGGAAGCTAATAATAAATTAATGTGACATTAGTGGCTATCATGGGCTAGTTTGGAAAATAATTTATTGGGATAAAATACATAATCAAAAGTGTCTTAAAATAGAGGTTTCTCCATATTTTGGTTTACTTTCTAAAGACCAAGTAGATTATAATGATAAACTGTTATCATTAAATAGTACACCCACATCTCGCCAGTTATATGATGTAATAAGGGGTTTGCCTATTGCCATCAACTAGGCACAGGACCAGACTCCGTGGCTGCTACTGAAAAATTTCTGAAGGAAAAATCCAATAACATTTTGCGCGACCTGGGAATCGAACCAGGACATGCTCAGCGGTCGCTGTAGCCCAACGAAGCAGTCTTCTATTACTTTTGTGGGTGTAGTATTAGGTACACCTCTGGCTAACCCTCCAGGGATTAACGCATGATGTTATCTGAAAACTAACAATAACTTTAAATATGTTCTATTTTGCAACCAACGTGTCCTTCAAAGTGAAGACAACATTATACAAAGCGAACAGAAAGTGGTTTATTTGGGGAACAAATAAATAACTGATATAAATGTTTTATCGCGGCCATATAGACGAGAATCAATAAAAATCACGCACTTGGACTTGGCTACGATCCATCATCGTATTGTAAAATAAAAAGGAGTATATTCAAACTGTATTTTTAGCTCCATAAGTATTATAACGAATTTAGATAAGTAGTTGATGAGATAACAGCAGAAATAAACTCAGTATTGAGATATTCACACGAAATAAAACCATCGAGGAAGAATATTATCAAAAAGAATAAAAGAAGAATAGTAACTACACTGGATATTAAAATAGCTACAAAAGATATTGGAGTTAATCAAGATAAGTAAGAAGAACAAGAAAATGAAGATGATGATGATGAAGATTTATAAAATATTGTCAAAGCAAACTCAGCGTAGCAATGACTTGTATCTACAACAATATTTACCAACCTAACAAATGCGATATTTCAAAATATTTGAGTGACAATATAGAAAAATATGCCCAGTGTTGTGACTGTAATCTTAATTAGTCGAAACAAAGCTAAACTGGACAGCGTGAAGAATTCAACAGAAGTGTTGAGGTTATTGAACGACGCCTCGGCCAGCAAGATCTTCAGACTTTTGTTTTTTACAAATATTTTCGTACTAAAATATTGATTTTAAGAGATAGACGAGTAAAAACAGACAGCAATTATTCTCTATGCAGTTATATGTATGTAGAAATTTTGTTAGATACTTTTTCTTGAAAATCATGATGTGAAGAAGAATAGACATATGCATATAAGAATAATGGACAGATCAATGCTGAGGGATATTTTGATTTCTACCAAGAAGACTTTGAATAAAAAGAAAATCAGGAACTGGGAGATACTCTGTAGACGAACAACAAGAGAATCTTCCATTACGAATGCTAGTGGTTCAGAAACAGCTTTCAATTCAATTACCAGTCCTAATTCCATTAAAATTTAGGCCAAACATGCACTTGCTTTTCACCCTGACGTTGATGTAATCAAATAAATTAGAGATTCAACGTATGAAGTGGCGATGGTAGGAGAAAATTTACGACTTAACGGAAAACTGATTACATTCAAATGTTGTCTAGAGGTGTCCCCTGAATAACTTGAAGCTTACTCCATGGACATACAGATCAGATTGTAGGATAAGATTTATTGGCTTTTCCTTTTTGGTGGTTACTTTTAGGGTACTAAGTGGAACGGTTCCTTGGAAGGAGCCTTCAGCTAGACGATTTATGAGAAACATGACGCAAATAGGAGATTTTCAAATCCAATTAATCATCCTTTACGATTTAGTCCTTCGGCGAGGTTAGACAGTTGGTGGAGGCAAAGATGACTTGTAACGCCAACTTGTCACTAAAAAAAATTTCTGAAGAAGAATTTGGGGCTAAGATCTGTGAATCTTCAGGGTTTTTCAGTCCTAATGTTGAATCCTGCATATTACTCAAATTGATGGAGGCTGGTGATAACGCCAAACCGCAGCTAACTTTTGGGCCGTTCAAATAAATTGCCTTTGACGCTGGTTTGTAGGGATTGTGCAAACACAAAAATGTACTTATCTATGCAGCAAGAATTTCGCTAACCGAAAACATCCACGTCGTCCAAATTAACCCCAGTACAGGCCACACATTACAATTATTTCATTGCAACACACGAATGGCATCCACAATGAACTCACTCGATTTATGAATCGAGAACCGAAAAAGATCGATGTTTTGAATCCAAAATCGGTTCGCATACTCAGACGACAGGCGGTAAAGTGGTGATAAATAAAATTTTTCATTGTCTTAGTGATGTCCGAATTACATGCGATGCGTACGGATTCCGTGCGGATTTATGCGACTTTAATGTTTTGTATGTAATTCCTTCTAATCAGTTGTGTTTTGTTTTTTAATGACTGGTATGTTTTATTGTGCCCCATCATTACTTAATCTATTCACGTAGTTCAATTTGATTGCGCAACAGTTTAGACAAATTATTGTTCCCTACAAAGACAGGCTCACTTTCGGTATGTCAAAACTTATTGTCAACTGCACATCTATGGTGCCTATTTCACATTAACAGCGCCTTAATATCGTTGAAATAAGGATTGTTTTTAGTACAGTCTACATCGTTTTGAGCGCAGTGCTACTCTCAAATCTTATCTGAGCATTGACAGCTAATCCAAATGATACAGTAACTTCAATATTAAGTAGTTTAGCGTCTATCAATTGTAGACCTTTGACAGTCGTTACAGGCAGTCTGTGGCCCGAAAGTCTGACAACCAGTCTTACGTAGGGGTATCGTATTACCCAGTACTAACTAGGTTGTGGAGGTCAGATAATCATTCGTTCCATGTAAAATACTGGTGTTCAGCTGCATCCGGTTAAACTGGAAGCTGACCCCAACATAGTTGAGAAAAGGCTAAGCAGATGATGAAGTAGTTTAGCGTCTACGCTATCATCATTAACACCCACATAGTCATTAGCCATACTAATACCCTAATTAACCTCAGTAATAGGAGTAGATCTAACACAGCAGTTAAACGGGTCAGGATTTGAACTCTTGACTTTGGTCTTAGATAGATAACTTATAATCTAGAAGTGCGCGTTGCATTAATATCAGTTTCCTTTGATGTAACGTAATGTAAGGAAAGATCTTTTGGCCACCCAATTAGGAGGCTGGATGTTCTTATAGATGAAATGCATAGAGCCAGAGAACTACTTAGTATACTGATTTACATCCGTGACCTCACTAAGTCAGGTCCAGTTGAAAACCAGCGTCGGGCACTAGTTGTCCGGCATTTTGCTGAACTGGGCCAATTTGGCGCAACCATGAGGCACACAGTGTCACACTATTTTAATTTTTTGTTTAGATTTAAGTTATTTAATTTTTTTTGTTTTTTTAATTATACTGTGTGCACTTGTATTTTCTTTCTTTCTTTTCTTTCTTTCTTTTCTTTCTTTCTTTCTTTTCTTTCTTTCTTTCTTTTATCTCTTTCTTTTCTTTCTTTCTTTCTTTTCTTTCTTTCTTTCTATACGGGGTGGAAGGGACACCGACGCGAAGACCGTTACCACGTATTGAGTACATTATTCTAAGCATTTATTATCTGAAAATCAGCTGTTTTCTACAAAAGTGCAATACATATACGTTCAAAATGTATGGAACAGCTGATTTTTTTTTTTAATAACCGATGAAAAATTTCTATGTAGGGCTCAAAATTATGTACTGAATACGTGGTAACCGTTTTCGCGTCGACTTCTACAGGGTGGAAGGGATTCCACCCTGTAGAAGTCGAAGTCTAGACTACGGTAGCAGAGCGCTCACAAAAACGGGATCAGTAGATTTTGTCTATTGCTTAATTGCAAGCTTTGGAAGATAAAATCATAATAACCAAAAACGTAAATCTAGTCCAGAAACCGGGAGGGCGGATTCAGGAATTCACGTGTCACCACGTTTATCGAGTCGCGTAGCCCGAACCGAATAACGTTATTACCTTAGTAGCTTTTATTCCATGTATATAAAGCTCATTTTGACCACCTTAAACCGATTCCACTTTAAATTTCAAATCGCTAGCTTCATTTACTCACATCACTTCCTCATTTTTCAATAGATTTTTCATTCAAAAAGTTCACATACCCAATGATCCAACGCCATTTGATAAACATCTACAAACAACAAATCGAAAGCGTTTGATCTCCATTACCCGCACTCAAGCCTAACAGAAAACCACACAATACAAATTACGCGACGCGTGCGCACCTTAGCTCTGCGGTTAGACTGGATTCTTTTATTTCTAGTTCTAACTGAGCGTGAACAGTTTGACCACAGACTGTGTGGTTAGATAACAATAGAGGAAGAATTGTTTTGGATTTTATCACTTTCTTTTGTTGTTAAAAAAGGTGTTGCATGTAACATAACATCACGCGTGTAATCCCCGAAGGGTTAGGCAGCGGTTCAACTAATAGTACACCCACATTTCGCCAGTTATGTTTAAGTCTCATGTGATAGGGGGCGAGCCTATTGCAATTAACCGGGCACGAATCAAGACTCCGTGGCTGCTACTGAGAAATTCCTGATGTAAAAACTTAATAACACTTTGCCCGACCTAGGAATCGAACCCAAGACCTCATGCTCAGCAGTCGCGGTTGCGACCACTAGACCATGTATGTAGGTACTTATGTAGGATGTTTCGATATTTATTTGGGAAATATTTGAAATGGACGAGATTACAGTTCATAAATTCTTGTTTTGGAAATTCCATGGAATTTTTGGTTACATATTAGTAGTCTAGGTAGTAACCCAGACTTGTGTTATGCGAAAATAACTTAAAATAAGCCATTAAATTCAAGCTTCATCATAATCATTCTCCTGCCCCTAGCCCAATTTGGGGTCGGCACAGCATGTCTTCTTCTTCCATACTTCTCTATTACCGTCATCTCAGCAGTCACCTCATTCATAGCCATATCATCCTTCACACAGTCCATCTCTCGTTTCTTTTGTCATCAACATCCCAAGGCAAGCAGTTCTGGTTTTTCGGCTTCTGTGTGTATTGTTTAATTACAACTTGCTTCGGTGAAGCAATAACATCGTGAGGAAACCAGTATGGTTGACATTATATTTTTTGACGGCATGTAAAGCCAAGTCAAAGGCCCATGGGTGGCATAAAAACACCAGGGGGGATATTATGACGTCTTAAAGCAAGAGTCATTCCAGTGTGGGAAAGAGACGTAGCAATACAGGTCGACTAGCGATATCTCTTTCCCATACTGGAATTACTCCTGCTTTAAGACGTCATGGTAGGCCACCAGGTTAGGCACTAACCACAGAGATGTCCAAGAAGAAGAGATGTGTAAGAAGGTAGGGGTCCGGAAGGGCCGATTCGAAAGAGATACCGCGGCCTTGAAACACAAAGGGAAGGAACATGGTTGGGTTTTAGTCAGTAGAAGTCTGACACTGCCTTCCGCTCCGCCCAGAGCGAGGGGCACTTGATGATATCCTATCGTAAAAACAAAAAAAAGGCACTAACCACACGAAAAGATGACACAAAAGTATCATAAATACACAATTCGTTAGAGCTTATTACACCCTGAAATATAGAAAAATAAAAAAAATTGAAACATTAAAACTGGGTTATAAAGCCAGTATAGACAAGAGTACTCATTCCAACCATCTGCGTGACATATCAAGAAATATGAGTGCAATGTAATTCAATAAACATTTTAATATCAAATAAAAATATAAGGCCAAAGCGATAAGGAGAAACAGTCAACAGTTTGTTGGGTAGCACGCGGCCTCCGTGTCAAAGGTCCCAGGTTCCTATCTCGATCGAGTCACGCACCATTACCTAAGTGCCTACTGCTACCGTGTCGTGTGGCAGGATGATAATTTCGCTGATGATGTTGTTATGTTGTTTTATTACTGTGGAACTTTTAAATGATCTAAATGATATATTGAAGTTTGCAACTCCTATCTCTGTTTTTATGACTGACAGTTTCAGTCAATGATGTTATAAATAAAAAGAGGTAGATATCGCACCAGCGCGAGGAAATTGTTGCAAAAAAAATCAGACAATTGTCGTAATTTAAGTACTTCAAGTGCAAAAGCTATCTCTTTCTGTATCATAAGTTCCGTATTATCTATCGCAGTCGTAATAACGAAACAATATTTGAACGTCGCTCAGTATGGACGTAGCGTATCTTCTTTATATTATCATTGGTTTCAGTACTCGTTGAAGTTTACGTTAATGCGAAATTCGCACTTAGCCCTTTGAGAACCGTGCAAATCTGAAACGTAACAACTATAGATACTGAAAACGTTCACAAAACTACTAATTAAGCTTTCAAAACCTTTTCCGTGATACTTTAAAAGGGAAAATTTTGAATAATAACTTAAATATGGCCTGCGAATGACACGGCGACTAATAAAGCTATACAAAACCAGTTTATACGGATCCCTCATTCTGCGGGAAATCTATAGAAAGCAAGGCCATGTTATACTGGAACTGTATAGCTTGATTTGTCGCCGTGTGTACATATTGTAAGATATCTTATTTACAAGAAAATATATCTATGATGCTGGTATACATTTCAGAACTCACTGTTAACACGAAGTACGAAGCTTACTTTGTAAAAAAAAAAATGCAAAATCAAAAAAAAAATTAGAAGAGAAACTTGTGTGGATACATATTTTTGAACCGCTGAGGTTACATGTTTCTTTAGTGCTAATAATGATATTTCCCATACTTCCTCATGTAGTCATGTACTACCTATGTATTCAATACACACGTTATAATCAATTAATCAAAGACTAAACTAACAAAAAACAGACAGGTCAAACCAGGATTACAACAACATCATCCGACAGCTACAAATACCTAGCATTATACAGAGTGTTTGATATACGAGCCGATAGAATTTCCTTAGGAGTAGGGGGCGGCATATCCTAGATTTTTACTCACAAAACTTTTATCTAAAGTGGTTTTGGGTTCATGGTAATTAAGACATTATTTCCTTTATTTCGGGAAATGACACTTACAAGTCATTTTTTTTTTGAGGATCTAATAGAACGCTATATTTAAGGTGTTTTCAACAATGTACTTTTCTACAAATATAGAATGTGCCTCTTAAATCTTAAAATCGATCTAAAGATTTCTCTTTTTATAATTTATCAAAAATTAAAAAAAAAAAAATGAGGTAGCAAATAACACCCACAATCCCTCAAAAAAAAGTGTCAGTACTTCTACTAAACAGCCTGTATAACATTTAAAACCAACGTCAAATATCATACAATAATCCAATAAAATATAGGCCCTAAGTTATTTTACAAATGACTATACATAAGTTTAGTACAAAAAGTATGTAAATAGTAGAAAAAACACAATAAATTGAGTGTCGCCGGCGGTTTTTATCTCGTTTCTTAGAAATGGTTCTAGCGGTTGCGTCTGCGCATACCGAACTCGGTTCTACCTGATTAAGGGGATGGAGTGCGCCCAAATGTGGAGGTTGAGGAATATATTATGATAAGTTAATAAAATAAGTGGTAGAGTGTTATTTACATTTGATTCTGTTTCCTTACGAACTAAATGAAGATGTAAGAAAGTTTTTATGACATTTTGTTTTACATACAGTTTTGTATGACAGTTACACATTTTTTTAAGTGAATAATCATTTCATACTTCTCTATTACTCGTCATCTCAGCAGTCACCTCCTTTCTATCCATATCATCCTTCACACAGTGCATCCATCGTTTCTTTGGTCTTCCTCTACTCTTAGCCATCTACATTCATACTCACTACAAAAGCTCAAGAAGTGGTGGTTTTATGATACCCATAAAGGGGTAAAGGTGCAATAGAGGATGAAAAGTAGTATGGATATTTGGAAAGTTCAATAGGATCCGATAGGAAATCCCAACGGGCACAGGAGATCTAAAATGGAGACTAGCATTTAAAATGGTTTTTTTTTTTTTTTTGGATGGGAAATCATCAAATGACCCCCCCCCCACTCTGGGCGGAGCGGAAGGGAGTGTCAGACTTGTACTGACTAAAACCCATCCATGTTCCTTCTTTGCCCTTTGTGTTCCAGGGCCACGGTATCTCTTTCGAACAGTCCCGCAATTTAAAATGGTTTACATTACGATTCGTAAAATGGTCTCAAAGTGACAGTTCATTATGTTTACTGCGTCTGTGACTATTTTAAGAATTTTAACGTGATGCATATTATTCATCATCATCATCATCATCGTTTCAGCCGAAAGACGTCCACTGCTGGACATAGGCCTCCCCCAAGCGTCGCCACATTGACCGGTCCCGTGCGTCTCGCATCCAGCGGATCCCCGCAACCTTTACCAGGTCATCGGTTCACCTAGTGGGAGGCCTTCCAATGCAACGTCTTCCAGTCGCCATTCCAGAACTTTCCGGCCCCATCGGCCATCCGTTCTGCGAGCAATGTGCCCTGCCCACTGCCACTTAAGTTTGGCTATTCTTCGGGCTACGTCGGTAACCTTGGTTCTCTTACGGATTTCCTCATTTCTGATTTGATCACGCAAGGAAACTCCGAGCATAGCCCTCTCCATTGCCCTTTCATATTATTATCTTATTATGATACTGCTAAAGCGGGCATTTTAGACCCCCAGAGCTTGTATGCAAATTCGTAACTACATCGTCGCCTCGTTGAAGCTTCGCCTTAACCCCGCATGCGTGGCTGTGGCTAAGTAAGCGTGGCTCGGCCATTCGTTACTGGATTATAATAACACCGGACCAGTACATGCACTACTACACATGACATGTTAGTTATATCGGATTTCTTCTATTGAGTTTATTGAGATTTTTCTTTTGTCAAGTACCTATGTGAGATTTGAAGAGATTTGGGATTGAAGGTATGTTTGATTTTCAATATCGAGATGGTTTCTATTGTATCGAATACTAGCCTTGCTCTTCTCATGTTGACGACACTGAAATGTTACCACATAACATAAATTACATCTACACTAACATTATAAAAAGAAAAGATTTGTATTTCTGTATGTTTGTAACGAAAAAACTCTAAAACTACTGGACCGATTATAAAAATTCTTTAACCACAATTGCTACATTATCCCTGAGTAACATAGGCTATATTTATTACTATAAAAAATAGGGGGAGAATTAGGGGAAAATAAATGTCCACCTGTGCGAAGCCGGGACGGGCCGCTAGTATCAAATAAAACTAAAATCACACTTGAACGTTGGTTGTCGTTTTAATGAGAACAAATTTAAAAGCAGTGGCAATGTTGCCAGCATTGCACTTTTCCTATTGACAACGATGTGGACAGAGTTTTTGATGCCCTGTAATTTTTTCCCCATTTTGATACTTTTACAGACTCTGTCAAATTTCTTTAATTAGTTTTCAACTTTATCGCCAAATCATTAGGTTCAAGGTTAATTGGGAAAATTGACAGTTCGAGTAGCTTGATGTGCATATTTTATTATTATTTTTTGATAGTATTTTTTTTGTGGTTATGTATTTCTTTTTCAAAGAGAATTTTCAGGTTTTCAGTGGGAAATTATTCTATTCTTATTTATTATTATTTCTTTCTCTATCTTCTTCTTAACGTGTCGATGGCAAATTTTTATGAAATATGTTAGCCCCAAAATTCAGCTATGCGAACTCCGCTCGCTGATGCATTCGCAAGATCGTCATGTGCGCAAATGTTAGGGCATGCAGCGCAAGATGGAAGATGGGTCATTGTCTGTGGAGACACGCCGCATAAACATTTGAGATCTGAGCCGTCCATGAACCTCTCTATCTTACAGCGCAAGATCATAGCGCAAAGATAGATTTCCTCTACAGTAGTAGATTTCTTCTCAAAAACAATATTTTCCCACACCATCGACGGTTACAAAAAGAGCATCACATGCCACTAATATTGATTACACGCAAAAGGAAATGGATTGTACAAAAACTAGCATTGCTTGAAGCAGACGTAAACAATTTGTACAGCATCCGTTTCGTATGGGACTTGTATGGGAATTGCCGAGTCGAGTCTATCGAACATTGTAGTGTTGCGTGTTGTATCGTCTATGGGCTTTTAAGCTATAGCATAATCAGCCTATTAATGTTCCCACTGCTGGGACGCAGGCCTCCTCTCTATGAGAGGCAATGGGCTATAATCCACCACGCGGGCCCAGTGCGGGTTGGTAGATGTCACATATCTTCGAATTTTTAGTTCTAGGACATTCCGGTTTCCTCACTATGTTTTCCTTCACCGTTTTGAGAGCACTGACGTCTTACACAAAGTAATGCGCCTGGCTGGGTTCGAACCCACGACTTACTGCTCGTAAGTCGGGGTCTCCACCACTGGGCCACCGCTGCTCTCAACTGGGCCACCGCTGCTCTCTGCGTGCTGCTTTTAAGCTATACTAATACATAAATGAAATTCAAGCGTCTGCTTGTAATTTCAAACTAACAGCTCTTTACTAAATGCATATGAAAGTATATGATATACATGGTACTTATAATAAAAGAATATTATTTCAAATTTTTGTCTAAATGTTTTTTCCGGGTAATCTCCGAAACGGCTAGACCAATTTTGATGGAACTTTTACTGGCAGATAGCTGATATTAGAAAAAGCTTTAGGGTTCCGTGCAAAAAATGAAAACCCTTGAAATAGTTAACAAAATCCGATTCAAATAGGGAATATTTTACCAATATGACTTATATAGAATCTAAAAATAATAACACTATTCTCAAAATACGCGGCCATTCTTATCTAAAGACTAAACATAAACTCAGTTTCCAATAATCGCATTTAATGAACTCAATCTAAACATAGTCGAACATGTATATTACAAATGTTTGGACAAGTCCAGCCGTTGCGGACATGTAAACAAACATACGGACATATTCGATCAACATGTCGCCTTCCATTATCTGTCTTCTTGCTTTCATTTGTTTTACGGTTTTATTTAGGTGTTCTTTTTTATAGGAAATGGGGGAGAATAGTGGGTACTAAAATCTGGGGTAAGGGGGTCAGATTGGCAGTCGCTCCGTGTAAAATACTGGTATTCAGTGGCATCCGGTTAGACCGAAAGCCGACCCCAACCAAGTTGGGAAAAGGCTAGGCGATGATGATGATTTAAAAGACTGTCCATGGAGCTTCTTGCCCGTTCTTCTCCATAGAGAACTACGCTAGGGAATGGGCAACTACAGTACTTTCACAGTTTCTAAGCCTTGTGAGTGGGACTGTAGCTACATTTCATTGTTGTCTTTCTTTCGACAGTTCAAAAGACTGAAAGCTAACACATAGTTGGGAAAAGACTAGACAGATAATGACGAGTGATTGCTTCTTTTTTTATCGTGTGGTTAGTGCCTAACCTGAGAGGTTTCATGCCATATAATATTCGATTGGATCTCACTCCGTTCCGGATCCTGATTACACCAGAGAGCTCTAACAAAACTTTTAATATCCAATATCAGGATCAGAGCCAGGAAACTGCCAGCAACACACAGGACACAAAGAGAATAATACTACCAAAATACTTAAGTTAAGCAAAGAGCGCTGGCATTCCGCCAAAAACACTAAAATGACAAATTGGAGTAAGAACTAATTCGAATATGGAAGTTTTATTCTGCCGAGTATTATTCTGGAAATGTCGTAGTCAAACTCACTACTGTATCCTTATCCGTTTGGAAATAATTAGAGGGCTTACTCAAAGTGATAACAATGACAGAAAAGTAATACCAATGTATTGATTGACATAAACTATCGTGATGAACTGTCATCATCATTATTCTCCTGCCCTTATCCCAATTTCCATGCTCCTCCATTACTCGTCATCTCAGCAGTCACCTCCTTTCTAGCCATTTCATCGTTCAGATAGTCCATTCATCGTTTCTTTGGTATTCCTCTACTCTTATACCCATCTACATTCATACTCAACATTTTCCTAACTACATTTTCGTCATTCCTCCGCATCACATGTCCATACCACGATAACTGATTACCACACAACTTTTCAGGCACCGGCCGCTTTCTGACTATTGTATCGTGTTGAATGTCGTTTTTTTTATTTGAACTATGTCGATAATGGTTACCCTAGGCTTTGTCAAAGCGAGCTGTGCCAAGCCCGAAGACTCAGATGCACAAAAACCGATGAATGCGTCATACTGGAATCCTTATAAGATCGATATATTTGTTTTATAAAACCATTTAAATACTAGAATAAACGAGCCAAAAGTAAAACCTTTTTCTTCTCCTATTGAGAACAGTATTCTACACTGCATAATCAGCCTATTAATGTCCCCACTGCAGGGACGCAGGCCTCCTCTCTATGTGAGGGGATGGGCTATAATCCACCACGCGGGCCCAGTGCGGGTTGGTAGATGTCACATGTCTTCGAATTTTTAGTTCTAGGACATGCCGGTTTCCTCACGATGTTTCCCTTCACCGTTTTGAGAGCAGTGGTGATGAAATAATTTACACAAAGTAATGCGCCTGGCTGGGTTCGAACCCACGACTTGCTGCTCGTAAGTCGGGGTCTCCACCACTGGGCCACCGCTGCTCTCATTCTACACTGAAACGAAACAAATTATTTCCTTTTCCAAGCCTATTAATATAAGTTCCCTAACAAAAGCAAAAGCAACAACATTCACAGTACATTCAACCTTAAATAAGACCAAACAGTAGTTACTTAACCCTTTATACGCTCATTGTTTTCGCAAAACCAACTCAGTGTAATGAATTTCTCTAAACCCTGCACCAATATGTATTTTCAGGGTTCCGTAAAGAAAAGGTGCTAACAGGAACCTATTACTAACTTCGCTGTCTGTTCGTCTGTCACAGGGCTGTATCTTTCGAACCGCTAGATGTAGATATTACACTTACAAATTTTAACAAAGTGTGTATTATATTACTATAGCCGCTTTAACAGCAAAAAAAAACATCATTGGTTTTATATGAAACGTAATTTTTCGGCATTTTTGTTTAAGTACTGTTAAATATTTTACGAGATGCGGAACCCTTCGTGTACGAGTCCAGCTCGCATTTAGCCAATTTGTTACTTACTCCAAGTCGACGTTACATTGTATAAAAGCGCGTAGGTCACGCACAAGATGCTTTATCGCCGTGTTTACCAAATTAAACCAGGCTTTTAATACTTTTTGTGGAGTTAAACAGGTTCGCCTCAACTTTCTTTTATAGTTGTGAGTGTAAACAGTGATTTATAATAACAGGGTACAAGTTGTGCTATTTTTTGTTTCGAATAAGGAGAATTTTGTTGGTTCATTGTAGGGTTTGTTTATTTAAGAAAAACTGTTAGCGTTATTTATTAAGTAAAAGTAAAGGGTTAATTTTTAAAGATTTTAATCAGTATTTTTAGGGTTCTTTACCGAAAATTCAAAATCTTTCGTGTCACAGGAGGTCTGTAACGTGCATTTAACGCGAAATTTTGTCGATTTGAAGGAATTTCTGAAAGCTTATTGACTATTTTTTAATTTTTTTTTTCATTATGGAATTGCTTCCAATTCAGTTTCTATTATTCAATAAATTATGTTTATGGCATTACTATATATACTCCCCTACTGAACCATATTTACGATATGAAATCAAATCTGTATTACAAGCCCAATTCGAATTTATTGACAATAAAACCATGTTTAAAGTTGTCAAATGGCATTTATGTGTTCATGAATATTAGGATGTCTTTATAATATAAAAAGCTGTTAAATCACAGCACTTTAGGTTCCGTCGTCTTGTTAAGATTGTTTGCGTGATTTTTAAAGACAGTCTTAAAATTTTTAAATATCTTTGTCACCCTATAAGGTTGGTAAGACACAATATTAATGATTATTTTATTGGTAAATAATAATTTATATAACATTTTAACTTCCCAAACGAAGATTAAATTAATACAAGTTTATTTTAAAGGATTGATCCTACCAAAGAAAAAGTGACCCCGAACCTGTGGCGTAATAAATAATATATTTATTACTAGCTTTTGCCCGCGACTTCGTTCGCGTGGAATAGTGACTTCCGGCAGATTTTTGGTTTTACCCACATAGTTCCCGCGCTCGGCCGTTACCCAACCAAATGCGTGTAACGAAACCATAGCGCGATCTATTTCGATCCATTTTCTTTGTACTAAAAGTTTTATTATATTGATTGATATTATTTTTTTCATACCTTTTTACTATTTATTTACTTTTTTCCCATGAATTAAAACAATAACATGAACCGAACTCATGTAACGATCGACACCATTGCGCGATCACCGCCATCTATCGAATAAGGACAACTCGACAGTACTAATAGAATTATCTATACTCCGTTAGAGCATTTAATTTTTTTTTTTTTTTTTTTTATAAAAACTATCCTATGTCCTTTCTCAAGTTCCAAACTATGTCTGTACCAAATTTCACACAAATTGGTTCAGTAGTTTAGGCGTGAAGAAAAGACAGACAGACAGACAGACAGAAAGACAGACAGAGTTACTTTCGCATTTATAATATTAGTTTGGATTAAATAATCAAAAGAAAAAAAAATCCTAATTATTTATAGCCAAACCATAATGAAGCTTTAAAAATAAATAAAACGTCGATACATTACGCTGTGCCCACAGGGATCCTGGCAGGTGTCTTCAAATTACGTAGGTACAAAGTGCCAACCATCACTGGTATGTACCTATGTAATTAATAAAATTACCATGTTTACAAAGTAGATTATAATTGATATAAACTCTAAGGAGTGAGTTTCAAGTGACTATTCAGCCATTATTCTTGTATAATCGATGACATTTTACAAAAAAAAAATTGTTGCGAAAGACGGGAATACTTTTTATGTCTGCACATTGTTCGGTTACATTCTAAATTTTTTTTATGAATTCTTAATGCAAACTTAGTAACTTACTAGAAAATGCTCAGAAGTTATGAAACAAAGAAAAAGGAAAAAATAATTGCCAAAAGTTTTAATTTTCTTCAATAATACAGGGCTATGTAAGTACAGTTTTATTATATAACATTTAAAATGAAAAAAAAAACAGAAGTAATTTAAAAAAAAAGAAAATAATGTCATAAAACGTAGTAACAAGGGCACCTGCCTATCCCCTAATTGTAATTGCGTCATAATAAATGGATCCGTTACTAACAGGGCCTTCATCATAAATTAAATGTCATTAATAAAACCTGATAGACATGCGATAAAATAATAATCCATTATTATCTATAAACACTTCACTAAAACATCAATTGCGTGACTTACGGAATAATTTAAAAGTAAATTAACTAAAATTTAAGGTCAGTCTGGTAATAAAAAAATAATAAGAAAATTATTATTCCTCTAAAATAGTGAACGTGAAGTATTTATCGCATGTCCTGTGGCCATCAAATACGTTAAAAATAAGACTATTATAAATTATGTAGTAAATTTTTTTTTTTTTTGTATTAGGTACTAATATGAGAAATATTCGTTATTATTTTACTAAACTAAAAGGCAAGATAGATAAGACTATTTATTAAATATGTATAAATAATTATAATTTACTGCCTGTCAGTTTTATTTTTAATTTGTTCCGTAAATTCAAAATTACCAAAAATAAAATGCTTTACATACAAATTATAAATAATGTAAGGTCACAAAAAATATCATTGACCGCAATACGCAAAAAAAACATTAAAAAAACTGTGAAATTTATCTATCAATTAAGATTACCGAAAAAGGGTTCTGTAAATGAGTAGTTCAATTTTTAACAGTTGTCTGAAGTTCATGTCCAAATGACTAGTGTTAATTGTTGCAACTAATGACGTGCACTAAAAATGCAGTAGGTAATTAAAACATCGTTACCTTAAAAAAGACAAAAACTTTTAACTTACCACTTGAAGTTGCTACCTGCTACGAACATCTGCAAACAAAATTAATGAATTTATAATCGTTCGTTACATTTGCACAGTAAAATAAAACAATTCATAAAAAAACTTTTTTCTTTCTTTAGCAAAAATAGTAAAAATGTTAAAAATATTGATTGACTCAGTCAACGTAGACTTCCCATGTACGTTGATTAAGTGTGTAAGAGCGGTTTCACCAAACATAGTGTTTTTTAATATATTTGAGTCATTTCTGATTGTCCGTACGTGTTGTTTAAATTCGTTTTTGGTAAGTAATTTATTGTTTTTACACTGGATGCTGATTACTATATTTATCGCTGAGCTGTTGCATCGAGTGTTGAGGAAATTGTGCTTTTGAAATTAATATCATAATCTGCTAGTGCATTAACTGTGTTTTATATAAACTATTAAACTTTATTATATTTTTACTACACCATTAAAATAAATGCCATTTTACTTAAAAATATGTAGTAAATATTGCCATTAAACAGTAACTATAAATAAAAAATATCAAAGCAAACACACACAAACTCCGACAGGAAAATTAACTATAAAAAACAAACGGTGACCACAAACGTCATTCGCGTTAAAAATTAACGAGCGTACAACGGTCACAATTAAGGGACATTTTTTTACGCTCAATAATAATTATTTGTCCTGAGTTTTTTTCTGATAGGGAGTGCACCGGCTGAGTTGAGTTGAGACAAAAAAGCTCTCACGCGCTCTCATCAACTCGGACCTTTCGATTATTCATGCGCTACGCTGTGGATGTAGAATGATATATCTATAGAGCGGTTATTACCAAGCTCAAAACTTAAACTCAAAGTATTTATTTCAAATTGACCACTTTTGAACAGTCCAAACAAAAATAAGCTATATTCCAGCCACAAGACATAAAACTGTGAAATAATTGTTTTTTTTAGCCTGATATATTTGTCCCTCCTTGGCGAAGGTCAATTAATGAGGAAGCCATGAAAGTCAAACCACCATCTTCTCGGCCTGCCGTGACCTGGTCACCTGTCACTCAGTCTAGCGGTCTCAGGGCTCCAGTTTTGCGATATACTGGCTCACAACGTCGTTAATGTCAAACAAGAAGTGTACTTTCCTCGCGAATAAATTATAATAAAATAACTAAACAATAATTAATTATACGTACAAAACTAATCGTTAACAAAGAAACTCAACAAATAAAATAATCCTAATAAAGTAAAAAGAACAAAGAACCCAACAAACTAAAGCGCGGGGGGATTTAACAACTCCACAACATCTGCGTAATCGAGTGACGGGTGATAGAGTCGGCTGAGATAATGACATCTGCGGTAAAAACGCGGACACTCGGTTATTTATCATCCACTGGCCTCTTTAATTATCCTGGCTCGGTGTGCGCCGACCTTAACGCGCCGCGGTGTACCACCGGCTTTATAAAGTCGTCTTGTCTTATGAGAGGGTGATTTTTTGACAGTTACGTTTTTTTTTTGGTAATTATTTTCTCGTGTTGATTATAATATATATGATACCAAGAAATATTGTGTATTTAGGGATCCGTACAAAAAAAATAATTTTTTTTTTCAACAATTTATAATATGTAGTGCTAAATATTGTCTACGGAACGTATCGTGTACGAGTCCTACTCGCACTTGGCCGGTTTTTTAATGTAATGTTTATTTTTGTCGCTGATACCATGAAGCGTCAATGACGGGCATATAAAGTAATTGCGTTTCCAAATGTCTTCAGTTATTATTTGAAGTCTCAATCAAGGCGATTGGCAGTGAGGTGTAATTATTTTTTTTACGTTTTAGTAAGATGCGTATCACTTAGATGTAAATTCTTGTTTTGAATGTGAGGCCTTAATCAAAACTAGGGTGAATTGCTTGAGGGATCAGATCAGATCAGAGGGACTAGACTGTTATGTTGTTGGTACTCATTTTATTTTCGTTCTCTTACACTTCGTTGCCTAGTAATTCTTCCCGCATTTTTTTTTTTTTTAATTTTCTAAATGGACAATCAATGTCAAACTTTCGGGCTTCACGAAACAGCTCAAAAATATTCAAATGACGTTATTAAAATATTTCAGGTACACCATTGAAACACAAATATAACTTTGTGGATTCTCTTTTTATTTTTCTTACAACATCAGACTATATCCGACTTAATTAATATCAGTCAGACAATTATTAATTAATAACTTCTACCTAACAAGCCTTTCATCTAATACAATTTTATTAATTGAATCGCTTAATAATTTCGGGCTTAATTGAACTTTATTTATTACTAAAACTATTTCATAGTCGATTTATACTTCCAGTAATCATTATAGGAAAGTAATTCTCACGACTCCACTGACTTTTACTTCTTTGTGATAATCAAGTTTTCTCCTTTTGACATATTTTTCTTTCTTTTCCAATTTTCTGGAGGTTTATGAAAGTTTTTCTCCCGAATTCTGTTATTGTAGTTGTTATTGCTGACACACCAAAAATGGGTTTTAGAAGCGTTATTTGAAGATTTCATCATTTCAGCCGAAAGACGTCCATTGCTGGACATAGGCCTCCCCGAATTGTCGCCACATTGACCGGCCCCGTGCGTCTCGCATCCAGCGGATCCCCGCAACCTTCACCAGGTCATCAGAAGAATATTTGAAGATTTATCTATTACGTATTACCCAATATTATGTGGGTTGTGGAGGTCAGATAGGCAGTCGCTCCATGTAAAATACTGGTATTCAGCTGCGGTTGGACTGGAAGCCGACCCCAACATAGTTGGGAAAAGGCTAGGCAGATGATGAATTTGAAGATTTATCTGCGTTTTTATCTGTAAGTTATCTCTTATTTTTTATACTAAATATTCTTGACCACGATCTAGTCCTGAGGACAGAGATGAGGCCGACGATGGAACAGGCTAACCCAAAAGAAGCCTATTAACTTGCGACTTAAATAGATTGGGGTCATATGAACTTGGGAACATCTTATGGTTTCAAGATGGAATTAAAATAGTCCTCTACAGAATTACAAGCCTGTCTGTTTAGCAATTCGGCCTCAAAGTTGTAAAAAATGCCGCTTTGCCTTAATGTTGTTTTGTAGGCCTTACTTAACATTTTAATCGTTATTCAATAATTAAAATGCTAATTATTTCTTTTAAGTAACTTTCTGTAGTACTGCCAACATCGGCACTGTTTCAATAGTATTACAAAGTCTAATTAAATAGGTAGGTTTTCTATCCATTTATTTTTAGATCTCATTCACATGTTTGTTTTGATCAAGATAATTGAAATCTTCTAGTCTTATATCGCCACGAGATTTAAACTCAATTCCAAAGCGTTTATTGCAAATTTTTAAATTAAAATTTTCTCAACTATGTTGGGGTCGGCTTCCAGTCTAACCGGATGCAGCTGAATACTAGTATTTTACATGGAGCAACTGCCTATCTAACCTCCACAACCCAGTTAGTACTGGATAATACGATAACCCTTGATGAGACTGGGTGTCAGACTTTCGGGCCACTGACTACCTGTGACGACTGTCAAAGATCTACAAAAATGACAGCCGGGACCAACGGCTTAACGTGCTTCCCGATGCATGTAATGAGCGGACACCCATCCACAGACCAACCTAGGCAAGCGCGGCTTAGCCTGATGATTCATCCGAGCAGCTGTTATTATTTAGCCACGATCAATAACAATCACTTTCTAAAAACAAAGTCAAGAATGGGCAAGAAACTCCATATTCCATCTATTTTAAATGAAGTCAGTTAATACAAAATCCTGAGTAAAAACGCCATTTATTAGCGAGTAAGTATGTAGTACTAGAAATTAGTAGAAATATTGTTTATAGATAGTTTACACTTGAGTTCTTATAAGATTGAAGTTATCTATCATCCTTATTATTAACGGACCTTGAGCTATCTTGCAAACATGTACAGTTATGGCTAAGGCTTGTAGGGTAACTATGCTGCTATGCTGTCAGAATGTAAAAGACAATAATATTATACAGGGTGTAAACAGACCCTTCTCGAAGCCGTTGCCAAGCATTCTGTACATCAAACTAAGTAATTCTACGCAAAAATTGTTGCTGGAAAACGAATTAATTTTTTGGGCTGAAAAATCACGTTTTACTATTGTAAAACGTGTTTTTTTTTTCCAAATTTTTGCGAGATGTAACGATTATAACTTGGAGATAGGATCTTTTTCATAAAAATATGAGTTCCAGAATACTATATTCGTAACAACATGAAATTTTAATCAGAACAGTAGGAGAAAAACACTTTTAAAAGTTGTTAAGTGTTTACTTATTGGTGCTCATGAAAGTCGTTTCGCCAGTTATGTTTTAAGTCCGTTGTAATAGGGGGCTAGCCTATTGCCATCAATCGGGCACAAATCCGGACCGTTCTTGTAAATTCACCCAAAGCGCAACAAAATATGTCTAAGTCCTCAGCAATGAGGTTGAGAGTGCAGAGCGCGCTCGTGAGCGGCGCCTCACGCAGCAAGTTAGTTTGCGCGCGCAGTTCCAAAAAATAAATCAATCAGCTCCAAAATCGATACTCGATACATTTTAAATCGACAACGTTGCTTACGAAACGATTAACTTGTACAATTAAAAAGATTTTTTTAATCACTCTTATATTTTAATTTAACCCCGATATGAAATCGATTTTGAGAAACCGGTGGGTCACTTGGGGAACTGGGGTCCTATATCACTGTGACATGGTCCCGAGTGAGTGCGATAAATCTTGCGAGGGTTAATTAACTGCCAACACAATGCTTTATAAGTGTTTAAGGATGCATGTATGTGCGACCGCAGTGCGCGGTTGCAGGGTTAAGCTAGGGCGGGGGCATCTTTTAGTTGTAGGTAAGATTAATTAAATTTATTGGCAATTAAAACTGAATTACACTATAAAAATAATAAAGTATTTTTACAATGAATTTATTTTTTTTTAATTCTTCTTTTTGTAGCTACATTTCAAGAACAACAGGAAACGCAGTACACAATATTAAATGTCCCTTCGTTTCTGGACATTTACACTCCAGGGCAGAGTCATTAACCAAACCAAACTGCTCCACAGCCGCTGCCGCTGCGACAGAAGCAGTAACATTTTTCGGAAAGCTTAAGAGGTCACCGCGAATAAACGCTTTTTCATTTATTTAGTTTTTTAATGAATCTCCACCTGAGCTGGTTTTCCTGCTGCGGGACTGTTCGAAAGAGATATCGTGGCCCTGGAACACAAAGGGCAAAGAAGGAACATGGGTGGGTTTTAGTCAGTACAAGTCTGACACTCCCTTCCGCTCCGCCCAGAGTGGGGGGGTCATTTGATGATATCCTATCAGAAAAAAAAAAAAAAGCTGGTTTTCCTTGCTGCGGCCAACCTGGGTTCGGAGTCTATTTAACGACTTCCAGGTGGGAGATTTTCAGCAGGTGAAACGAATGAGTTAGTTAGGGACCTAGACCTCTCGCCAGTGAGTGGGGTCACAAACTTCAGAAAGCATTTTCGAATGAAATGCTGCAAACAGCTTAAATAACAAAATAAAGCTAAATTTGATCCATTTTCTTGAAAAGGAATCCCAGCTGCAGCGTTTCTAACTTGCACCGGACACCGACGACCGCGCTAATACATCTACCGATTAAGATCTTAGTAGGAACCTGATACTAGCCGCGTTATCCGGCGTCATCTAGCGGTAACATCGCGCCTAGGCGACAAGGGACCGGCTAGAGGAGAGAAAAAATGCAAATTGTTTAGCTCGAGCTAGATAGAGATGTGAATATCGTTATAGGGAATATTTATAGGTTTTAAGTGAGTGTGAATTATGTTAAACGGATAATGTTATTAGGGCACGCTTACGTTAGTAAATATACTGGAAAGACTATAAGTATAAAATATTTAGAACATCATTAAGATGTTTATGTCCGTTTTCACTAACGATACACAACACCTAAGTAATAGAAATTACTAAAAACGAGCACTACTACCCTTTGAAATTATAACAGTGCGCTTTTAAGGAGCGATGCATTTTAAAAATAAAATCTTCTAAAGTTATTTCTTTGAAATTATAAAGTAGACCAGTATTCATATTTTAGGGTACTATTATAGTCTTATAATCAATTATTTAGCGTGGGCTAAAACCCCACGCGGTTAATCTAACTTCTGCTTGACTAAACTCTGTAACATATTTCTTAAGTACTATTAATTACACGACACCACTAAACTAATCCGACCGCAAAGCAATTACTCAATCACAAACTCCTATAGCTTTATAATATGACTTATTCACAAAGCAAACTAAAATAATTAATCGCATAATTAAAATCCACTACATCACTACTCGTACTTCAATTACAAAACACTAAATCACGTCCCAACACTATTAAACCGCAATATGAGCTCAATATTATACAAGTACTAGTTTATATTATAAATCTTACACGGCAAATATGGCGGGAACCAACTGGCTGTGGCGTTGTCATCGAGCGTATTCGCGCAAGATATCGATGCATACGATCTGACGACCACACGTGACGATATTCGATAATCGAGTAAATCGAATGAGTCAATTGCATTCAGAGTGACACTAGTGCGGAATTCTAAACGTCAAATTGACATTCTGAACTCGAATTTCCTTTTTTTTTATAACTAAGGACAAAATGTATACGGCCTAGTTGACATTGGTTCCATTGTTCTGATTTGAAAATATGTGTTTTTTTTTTCTTATTCTTTGAATCGGTTACAAGATGATTTAAAAAACTTTTAAGCTGTTTGGTTGAATGTAAAATATAAGTGCGCGCACTATACATAATTTACTAATATAAATCTATAAGTACATACGATGAGTAACATACCGATTCATTCTTTATCACGCTGTATCATTGTAAAGTATTTTTTATCTCTGAATACGTTTCATAATAGGGTCGGGTTAACAAGAAATTTTATAATAGCAACATGATTAAAAGAAAGACTAACAATCATGCCTAATCAACCTATTGGGTATCCAAAACCACATCTCATAGCCGTCAAACGGAATAGTGATGTGAAAGTTCTTAGAAAAAAAACATCGATGGTTTTTTTATATTAAAAGTGGTATCGGTATTCATAAAGGTGATGGGAAAATAAAAATTCTCGGGTATCGATAAAATCGTAGGGTATAGCGAGCCGGCCACACGGAGTGCGGTCGTGTGCTGGCGTTGCATGCCGGCGATTATTAAGTAGTGTACATTTCAATTGCTCGACGTGTGCTTACTATATTTATTGCACCTTTTCAATGGCTGAATAGAGATAAACACCACGTTGTGCGCAGATTAATGTTGTTTTTGTTCGCCAAGAATAAAAGACTGTGAACAGTCGTTAGTTACACTGTAATCTGCAATAAAAATCTGTCTTTAGTGGTTCGAGAGGAACCCTTTTTTTTTCTTTTTACTTAAACTTGAAACATTAATAGTTCTATAAGAATTATTATGCGTAAATGAATGGTTGTAAATTGAATCATGATTGTGAGTAATAGTTTTATATGGGACTTTATTAAACTGAGGCTCCGGGCTTCGATTTGATTGATTTAATAGACTTTATTGCTATGATTTTGACTGAGGATCGAGCGCTATTAATTTTTGAGAGGTTATGTTCAACAGTGATTGGTTGATTTGTTTTGTTCATTGAAAAATATTCAACACAACCAACTAGCTACAAAAATGTTGATGAATCAGATTATCTAATGCAAATAACGTTCTCCATCCGCGACCCATCTCACAGCTTCACTTAACTGATAACTAACCATCGATTCCGCGAAACTACACAACGCCAGAAAGCCGTGCCTAATTACAAGGCGTAAAAATAAAACCTTATGCTTCGAACGAGATACTAAAATGAGAGATTGGATGGCAATCATTCAGCGAATTTACGAAGAAACCTTTACTTAGGACTCAATTGGAGACCTCCGACTGGGAAACTAGTGTTGTGACATTTTCAGCGACTAAAATTTGGTATCACTAATGTTATTGGAATCCTTATCTTTTAGAATCTTGCTATAGGATCAAGTTACTCACTGAGCACTTTTATCATAAGAGACACGGATTTTCTTGATAAACCAATTATTGACGATTCTCTTAATTTAAAGTACTAAAATTTACCTTATCATCTGGCATTACACCACTCCATTTTACATAAACCATCCCATTCCATACAAACCTCAAATACCTTCTCATTTTATACCGAATACCTATATCAATGAAATTTTATGCTACCAGTTAAAAAGCCACTGGAATTCAGAATCGTGTTACGATCACAGAATCATCTCGTCCAACAAAATTGCAACACACGAGCTGTTTAAAAATACACGAAACTGAGCACGTAATTGCGTAATAACTCAGGAACGATTACCGAAGCGATTTCGATTGGGGTATCATTATATTACTACTAAATCTGCGAAATTTCCCTAAAAATAAGAAAGCCTTGAGCGTAGGAATTAGAAGGAAGAAGATTCACAATGCTGACGAATAAAAAAAAATGGTAATTGTATTCAATTATTCATTTGAAGATTATAATTTTGTAACTGCACAGATGTGTTTAAGAATATTTTTTAAAACGTGAGTTGTGCTACATTCCCACTAAGATCTCGTTCTAGCTGGGTTACACGTCAGGTTTTTGCTCTCGGCCCCCGAGTTTCTTTCCTGAGATTCCGAGTACATAATGAAGCCATTACCCGCAAGAACAAGCTTGGGCGAACGTAACTTGTATGGAAGAAAAAAAAATGCCCAAATCGCCTCGGGCAACACTCGTGCGCCGACATGCTGTCTTGCCAGTATAGAAAAAGAATAATAAAAAACATTATTTAAGTTCGTTAGGACTCGTTTCGCGGTCCTGCTTTCTGATTCGGGATTTATTTTGGTATACTTAACGTAGGTACGGATAATATATCTTTAGCTAAAATAGTAAGTCCGTTAATCGATCCTAGAGCGTCTGGTAGCCACATGTACTGCGAACAAGTCTGGTTTAAAGATAGGAATAGCCAAGTTTACGACCAACCAATTTCCCTAGCAGACTTTTACGAGTACAGCTGAAAGGTAAACAACCGGTAACACAATATGATCCTTCATTTTCAAATGACTTTTAAATAGTGATGGGAAAGGCTTGAAGTAAGATCTCAAAAAGATTGGAATTTTAATGACGTATCCACTATTCAATTGGGGGTTTATAAAAGTAAAAATATTAATTAATTACTTCTCAATAAAGAAAAGGCAACTCACTTAGTCATTAGTGTTGGCTTCTAAATTAACAAACAGAACATGACAGGGCAAGTCTGGGTTATATTTAATAAGTTATTTCTTAATCACCCGACATCCGTTACAAGGAATGCATAGGCACCGGGAGAGATGTATTGTTTTTTGAAAAATGTATCCTAAGTACTCATGAACATAGTTTTGTTTTGCTTGATAAGACTTTGATGATATTATGTTATGCTGATTAGAATTCATTATTATTAAATATGTTGATGAGTCTACTACAACACTCTTCAGTAATAACACCTAAATCTATTGAACTTACTTTATTCACTTTAAATTAAAATTGTCTTTCACTAATGTATCCTAAACATATTTTCTAGTACTGAAGTTGAAAACAATTTCTCAAGACAATTCGCCTCATAAAAACCCGATTAAAATCAAAATCTAAATTCTAAATTCAGCCTCGTCATCACCAGCCCATCACATCACCACAACATGTTAATCTGTGATCATTAACCATGATAAAAGACACGCAGTGATTACCCTACAATGCCTTACAAAAAATAATCCTTAATCAATTCATGGGGACCATAAGAAAGCGACAAACTTACGCCCACAAGCCCACAATCCGGCTCGAAGGACGAAAAAAAAAGTAATAAGGCGATTTGTATTAAAAAATCGGGTGTGACACTTAATTAAGTCGATTGTCTTTTAGTATGCTCATGGAGATTCTACAGATGTGAATCCTTTGATAAGTTTTAGTGTGACTTTGACCCTTCGATGCAATCAATTGAAGTCACCGTACAGCTTGTAAGTTAATGTCTTGGGAGACTTGAAATAAAAGGACCAGTAAAAAGAGATGTACCGGTTTTATACTGTCTTGAATTATAAATAAAGGAATAAGGATGCGGCGACATCCATTTACATTGATGACGACTCAGAATCTACGTATTTACTGTTTTTTTTTGTTTAAAGAAACCTATCCAAAGTTCAAAGGAAATTGTCTGATTGTACTTACAACCACAATGGAAGCCTGTATCAATTAATATCCCACAATAACCATAAACCAAATAATAATCAAAGCACAAGTGGAAAGTGCAGGAACACCATATATTATGCAATATAGTCTTCCAGTGCAGTCCACTCTTAGCAGGTCCTTGAACTCGACTTGTACTAAAGGACAGTCTAAAGTCGCTAAGAATAAACAAAGACAGTCTCAAAAATGTTTACATCTTGCGCAACACACATTAAGTCAGAAAAATATCGTCATTTAGAAATATTTAACATAACATTCCCGAAATCTACCCACGCTTAAGCCTCGTTATAACACACTTGAATACGTTAATTTCGTCACAGAAAACATAAAAAAGACATCTTAATTGAGTTCAAATCTAACGTGATACTCAAATTTCCGTCTGACCGTATCAAAATCACATTAAGACGTCGAAAAAGCCGCTCACATTAAACCAGCATTGGTTTCTGGTATCTCAGAGACCGAGACTACTAATAACTCAATCCTTACTAAATTATATACGGCCGGGAGAGCCACATCACTATCATTATTGAGCGCGCGTTACGACACGATGCGTCGTTTTCGTCACGATATGAGTTTTTGAATGTTTTCTGACATTTCTTTTACATTACATTATTTTTCAAAAACTGTATTTTCAGTTCTGAAATCATTATATGACAGATGGAAGAAGTGGGGGGCTTTGACTACGAGTAGGACAGGGAACTCTAAAAAAAATCATTTGATTTTTTTTTTAGGGTTCCCTGTCTATTAACTCTTTAGAGTTTAGTGATGGGTTCACACCGCTAAAAAATCATATGAATGATTTTCTGTCAATTCTTTTGTGATAGGCTCATTATTTTTCAAAAAATATCTTTTCAGTTTTATAGGTCGTAATCAACTACGATGAAAGTTTTCAACCTTAATGATATCTGACTGATTTATTTGTAATTTCAACGGCCATCCTATGCATATATTTTAGTGTTAAAATATTTCTGACTTCAACTTAATGTTATGCTAAATGCTACAAGCTTAGTTAGCTCAGCATTAAATCATGAAACTGAATTCAAATGATGACTAAGACTAGTAGTTAGTAACTGGTTTAGAAAATTATATTTAAATATTTCTCAATAATATTAATTTGAAAATCGCCTTAAGCGTTGATACCGCTTTTGTAATATTTTTCTTAGGAGTAAGTTATGGATTACTTATGAAATCATTTTTACAAACACATCAACGATTTGACAACAAAATAAAAATGGAAATGCCTGTTTTCACACACAGAATTACAGCAATTTTCCATCTACACTTGATTACGAAATAATTGTTTTTTTTTATGATTACGGAAGTCTAACCCATAACTAAACGAAAATATGACAAAAGGCTGCCGTCTTTGAGAAACGCAAGAATAACATTTGCATAATAATAAAGTTATTATGTATTTTATTTATAAACTCATTCTGTCCCACTTCTGGACAAAGGCTTGCTCCGGCCAACCACTTTAAAATAACAAATGAAGGGGTAAAATTTCCCCCCTCCAAAACACCCCCACCTTCTTAACCAAGAAAAACTTCAGTGACGCCCCTACAGTTTCTTAGTCACGCACTATTGCACACCGCATGTCTTATACACGTACTCATCACGTAATAATAACAATATATACGCGTTGCTTCGTTCGTTTTGTTGTGGCCAATGTACCACGCCCCGGCCATTATTGTGGGACCGACTGGGTTTTCTGGTTTATCGATAACTAACGGGTACTGCACTAGTTTTTGTTCAAAAGAAAAATTTAGTTTAAGGACATTTGTTTTTCAATAATATCTAACTTAAGACTGTTTTCACTAACTCTAGGCGACGCCTAAATGAGTGCCTAAATATTGGAATTTTAATTCAGTAACCCTTAACACTAAACCGAAACCGACCCTTAAAAATCAACCAGAGTGCTTTTATTCAGGTGCTCATTTTAGTGTCAATTAGTATTAGTGGAAACGAGTATTAGTATCTTATCGATGAAAGACTCCGGCGGTAGCTAAGAAAAAAAATGTCTAGGACTTTTCCCAAGGAAACACAATGTTTCACAGAGAATTACTTAACGATATCACAATATTCTTTCATCGATATCTCTAAACACAACACTATCCGAAGACTGCGCCCGCGCCGCTCAGACACATGCGGTGACTTTATCACCCACCTCACAGACGTAACAAGCACAGCACACACAAACATATTCATACGTATTACTTACTCTCTTATAAGGAACATAATGTATGTTCGACATGAACTATCGATGATGCGGTCTTTTCGACTTTTAGATCTGTGAGGTACAACACTATGATCACTTACACTGTTTTGTGTAGTACAGTACTCGAGTGTGAATATGAGACATTGAGTTTTAGATGAACTCTCGTCACGATAATATTAGTGACAGAGATGAAGTTCAACAAAGTCGAAGTTATTCTAAAAAGTGCCATTATTACGACCAGTCATCTCAACTTCTATTGGCAACTTAATTGCCATTTCAATTACCAGAACTGTCTTTTCATCCTCTGCTTAGCCTTTTCCCAACTATGTAGGGGTCGGCTTCCAGTCCATTTTACATGCAGTGACTGCCTATCTGACCTCCACAACCCAGTTAGTACTGGGTAATACGATACCCCTTGGTAAGACTGGTTGTTAGGCTTTCAGGCAACCGACTACCTGTGACGACTGTCAAAGATCTACAAATGGCAGTCGGGACCATCGGCTTAACGTGCTTTCCGAGGCACGGAGAAAACTCGGTATGTAATGGGTGGTCAGTCATCCACGTACCAACCTAGGTAAGTCTGGCTTAACCATAGATCGACACCTACTATCTTATCTTACTATTGTTATAAATGGGAAAGTTTATGAGGACAGACGAATGAATGGATGTTTGTTACTCTTTACGCAACCACTGAACGGATTATTTCGATGAATTTTAGCTCACAAGGAGATTATAGGTTAGGACGATACTTTTAATTCCAGTAGTATATTCCCATGCAATAATTTCCGGTCTTCACAAAGGCAGAAGCAAGTATGGCCAGCACATCAAGTTACCACAAACTGTCAAATTTTTCCAAATGATTTTAAACCATAAAATGTTGACAGTTAAGTTCAAAATAGAATGAGAAAATTTGACAGCTTGTAGTAACTTGATGCGGTGGTGACTGTGTATTATTATTATTTTTTTAATTAAAACCCATGAAATTGTTTTTTTTATAATATTTTGACAGGCAACAGCTAGCAGCAACAAGTTTGGCTAATGTTCGTGCTTCTTGACTAAACGTTGAGCTCAGCTAGCTTTCAGGAGCAATGGAGATAAATATGATTGCCTATCTAAGCAGCCTATAATGATCGCATTGCTGGAACACAGGCTCTGTGAAAAGGATTCGACTGTCATTTAGGTCCAGTGCGGGTTTGTGGATCTCACATGTGCTCGAATTTTCGGTTCGGTGGAGGTTTCATAATGAGAAAACTGGGTGATGAATATTTGACTAAAGCAAATATATCTTTACTTCGATGCAGGATGCGGCAACGCCCTCGTGAACGCAGAAATATGCACATTCATTAAGTGTGAAATTAGCATTAATGCTTAGTGCCACTTTCCACAAAGTACCGCCTGATTCCATTACTTCCTTGTTAAACATATTAAAATAAAAAGATCCTCAGCTTTCACTTACCCAAAACCTATTTGAAGAAGTAAAACATCACAAACCTTATTCCTCACAAAATCGGGTCAAAAACCATAGAAAACTATTCCCATAAAGTTCCATAAAAGAGTATCATAGGCGCATGATCGCGATGCGGACGGGACACAAATGTTGACACACGCATGCGCGTGACGCCTCGTCGCAGCTTACTGCCAGCGTCAATATTGACCATGCTGCAAGCGCGCGCGCACCTAGGGTTGCGATTGCGACAGGTGGAATTTATTTAAAAGTTATGGAATCAGTCTTATTTTGCGGATATCTAGTGTCTAAATATTTAGTGTTAATTGCGCAAATAGATTCAGCTTGGATGCATGACCCAAAAAATAAGCACATGCAGTAGGTGCAGGTAGGGCGATAAATAAACATGCAACATGTACCCAAACCTTTAACTTGACTTTTATTTAACTGGGTTTGTAACTAAAATAATTCTGGTTTAAAACTTCAGTATTTTTTCATTTTGCTACAGGCGAGGAGAAATTGACAATGTAGTGAAAATTAAAGTTGATCGGAAACGCCTGCGCACCTGACCAAACTAACTTCCCCAAAATCTTTTTGTAAGACTGGTTGTCAGATTTTTGGATTTTTTACTACCCATAATGCCTCTCAAACATCTACAAATGACAGCTGGGACCAACGGTTTACCGTGCTTTCCCAGGCAAGGCGAGGGTCTCTTTCTAATGTAATCAACGGTGAGAACCGTTGATTTTTCATTCACGGACTGACCTCTACAAAGTGTTACTTAACCTTGAAGATCGACCAGTGTGGCTATTATTGCTTGACTACGATCCTATAAAAAGAAATAAAAAAAGTATTAAATAAATAATAAATTTTATATTTATTAATATTTTGACAACCCTACGCCAAGCTGTATGACTGGAAGCTTTTCTAGAGCAAACTTTACGATGATGGGAACATCATAAATTCACATTACATTGCTACCTTGGAATCCAAATGATTTCCTTCGTTATTTGAACAACGTCCAATGGATTAATACATGGCGATATGATACGGTATGGTTTTTTATTACTTTTTGTGTTGACATTAATTTTGTGGGAGCCCTATTTGCATAGGTGCGCAGGAGTTTAACTTAAAACAACATTTGTTTTACAATGTCATCTCGACTGATCATCTTTTTCTTAGATAGATACATTTTCTGGCATGTTTGTTTTGTAGATGGTGAATTTTTAATTATAGATATATTAAATACTAGCCTACATGTTTTCTTATAACAGTTTAATTCAAATCTACATACTTAAAGTAGCCTGCACTACTCTAATCAACCGGCGATTTTAGGTACTCATGTTTATGTCAACTATAATTTATTATATCTGTAAAATGATCGTCCCTCAAATTATTTTTGACATTTGAAATAGTAATCGATCTTGAAGTAATATTTTGGTAATTAGACTACAATCAGGTTACCCGTGTAACCCTAAAAAGGTCAGTAAGTCACCCATCCTATTACTAACCTCAATTACAATAGTTTAACCTTATCAATAGCTTGAACAGAAAGACCCCAGGTTTTGTAGTAGTTTCTACACGAAAAAAAAATCCGATAACAAAAGAAACACGTTTATCTATAAGGATTATGTTTTATTTGTCCCTTCACTAAAAACCGACACAGCCCACAACAATTCTATTTAAAAATACCATATTAGGAATATCTGATTATGAAATAACATCACGCCTGTAATCCCCGAAGGATTAGGCAGATGTGTACCTAATAGTACCTACACCCACATTTTGCCACTTATGTTTAAATTCCATGTAATAGGGGGGCGAGCCTCTTGCCATCAACCGGGCGCAAATCCAGACTCCCTGCTACTGAGAAATTCCTGATGGAAAAACCCAATAACACTTTGCCCGACCTGGGAATCTTACCCAGGACCTCATGCTCAGCAGTCGCGCTTGCGAGTAACGAGGCAGATTATAATGTGATATTTATGTAAGAATCTTTCCAAATCCTTTGAAAACCGATCAGCCCTATACGGCCAAGAACTGGTTAGACCCAATATTTACCAGAACCCGGATCCAAAATATCAATAAGCTACTGTACGCTTCACGGCCTCGCTCGGTCAATATTGGATATACTTAAAACATGTTCCAGGAATCAGTTTTAGTGTTACAGTGAGATATTGTGAGTAAACCTCCTCTATTTAGATTTAGTTAATCCTAAACCAATATGAATTGGACTCTATTCTTTGGTCCTAAGGTACAGTTATGAGCATAAATATGTTACACTTACGAAATAATCCAGGGCGATTTTCTCCTACGACCATCATCGTTTGCTTGGCCTTTTTTTTCTACTACGTTGGGTTTTACTTCCAGTCTCCAGACTTCCAGTCTGGATGCATTTGTAAAACAGTCTGTGGGAAGTGTTTAGAAAAAACAAAGATGGCGGCGTTACCGTTAGTTCTTGCTATAAGTAGTATACTATTCCCCCTTTCCCCACCCCGACCCTAAATTGACCCAGCCCGCGATGCTGAGCCCTTAGTTTTAAATCAGCCCCTAAATAATGATATTAATCAGAACTAGCCTGTCCCTTTGCTGGCCTTCCCCAGTGACGCCCTAAGCTGAGGCTCGTTCTCCACAGGGGGTGCCCTTAGAGTGTACTCGCTTAGATTATAAGTTTTTGCCCCTGGTTGGAGGTCGTACACTCAAGGTACCCACAGAATAGTCTGGTTAACCTTTTGAACGCCATTGTCACATATACGTGGCAAGCAAGCGCGTGCCCTGTACGCCAAACGACACAAATATGTGACAAAATGGTAGGTGAAATTGTGGGTTGGCGTGGAGGGCACGCGAGTTCGTTTATGCTCCGTTCAAAAGGTTAAGCAGAAGCCAGCCTCAAAGCCTGACCCGAGAGATGCAAAAAAAAAACATGTGTGGAGAGATGTATGGATGGATGGATCTTCGTTAGTCGTTTACGCAAAAACTTCTGAACGGATTTTGATGAAAGTTTACAATAATATAGCTTATAGTTCAGAATAACACATAGCCTAAAGTTATTTTGTAAAAAAATATTTGACGTTAACGAAGCTGCAGACGTAAGCTAATTGTGAAATAAGCCTTTTATCAAAGCTGCAATACAATCGTTATTTTACGAGAAAATTTCTAATGAATTTTGCGTGATTCTAAGATACCTTTGCTCTTGACTGTACAGAAAGAGAGGTCAAGTTAGATGGACGATGGATGGATGGATGGATGGGAAGACTGGGTTGTGTTAGATGCACAACCCAGTGTAACTCACACTAATTGATATGTAGGTGTAACATAGTTCAAAACTGATGCCTATTTGAGTATTACTATTTCCGGGCAGGAAGTTGAAAGGACTTGGAATCGGTTTGTGACTGATCGATTTTGTGGTTGTAAGGCTCAAAGAGAAGTTGTATGTTCACGGTTTTATGGATAGAAGGGTATTGGTGTTTACTAGAAAATAGTTTACGGTGTAATTTATAAGTTACTGGAAAATTGAGCATAAAAGGACCAGCATTTATGCCTGTTTTTACTAACCGACTCTTAGACGAATGCCTTATTATTGCAGTATTGGAATTTAATCCTCGGTACTGAGAGTATTGTCCAAAATTTATCAATAAGGTTTTATTTAGGCGTCGATAATTGCAAGTGTGTTTACAGGCATCAATATAGTGACACGGTTAGTCAATCCAAGAAAGTTTCAGACCAGTAAGGCTGACTACCAACCTAATAAGACTTCAGTTTATTTAAATGTATTCTAGGAACATTTAATAACTAATCTAATCATCTAATACATCTTCATCATTATTCTTCTGTCCTTATGCCAATTTATTTGGGGTCGGCGCAGCATGTCTTCTTCCATGCATCTATTACTCGTTATCTCAGCAGTCACCTCCTTTCTAGCCATATCATTCTTCACACAGTCCATCCATCGTATCTTTGGTCTTCCTCTGCTCTTATAGCCATCCACATTCATACTCTAAATTAACCTTACGAAATTTTCCTCGTTCTAATATTTAACATTTATTTAATTTAACTTCTCCTTGAGTCCCAAAATCTACTGTTGACATACTTTATTTTTGAATTCGACCATTAAAGTGTCCTACTTCAAAAGTCAACATTTACAAGGAAATATAATTGATTCTAGTTGCCCATTCGCGAATGTAGTTTTATGTCATGTAAACTTAGTTACTCTTTTAAAATGCTTTATAAACAAACAAACAAAAATTGTTTTTCGTAAACATTACTGTTTCCATTTATTAGATTTCTATTTCAACTGCTCTCGTTTAACAAAACATGGCTCATTATTTTATGCTCTTAAAAGCACTACAACTAATAATTACGTCAGCCTAAAGTACTTCCATTAACACCTCAGTTAGCTGATTTAATAGACAAAGCTACAATTCTGCTATCTTTTAGATAGTCTACACCCTCAAGAATGTACAGTATTGATGTTTCTAAATAGCATGACGAAATAATCAATACAAATAGTTCAGAACAGCCGCCATCTTGAATTTAAACAAGAAGGGATGTTCAGGAAAACTGACAGAATAACAGAGTAAACTAACAGTGAATAACAGTCTCACTTTGCCTAGAATTATTACACTCTTGCCTGTTACTGAAGACGTTGAAGCCAACTTTAAAGTAATAAACACGGACTTACCGCACCCATATTAGAACCTAGCTTACACTGCAGAACCAGCTAATAAATCACACTGAAATATGATCAAGCAAAATCCTGTACACACTACGCTTCTTGAAAACAAATATACATCCTGAAATAACACATGACTTGAAGTCCAACTCACTAATAGCACCACAGAGTAATGAAAGAAAAGAGACTTCACACAAAAAAAAAACAAACGCCGCGTGGTTCCCAAAAAAAATAAAAGAGATCCCTCGTCAATTTCCAAGTACCTTTCTATTCAAATATTAAAACTTATAATTTTCACAAATCCTCGCTTCCCATTGTTAGCGTACCCATTTAACCTGTCATACACCTTTCATGGGGTTTTGAGGGACAATAGGAAGTATTCAACATATCTCTGTGATGAGTAGCGAACCACTTGTTCACACAATTCCTCTATTTGGGATTAAATATGTTTAATCTGTATTATTTGTTGAAATGCTTCGTATTACTGCAAATAGTTAGCTTGAGGATTTCAAGTGTTCAAGTGGTTTTTTATTAAGGGTTTTCGGTAAAAAGTGGTGACATAAAAACTAGTTATTCTTGGTAGTAAGAGCGGTGGCCCAATGGTGGCGGCTCCGACTTACGAACAGTAAGTCGTGGGTTAATAATTTATTTCATCACCACTGATCTCAAAAACAGTGAAGGAAAACATCGTGAGGAAATCGGCATGTCCTAGAACCAAAAATTCGAAGACATGTGACATCTACCAACCCGCACTGGGCCCGCGTGGTAGATTATAGCCCATTCCCTTTCACAGAGAAGAGGCCTTGTGTCCCAGCAGTGGGAACATTATAGGCTGATTATGCTTACGCTTGGTAGTAATAACGAAGATTAAATCAGAGAGGACAAAGTAAACTAAATGTTTTGAAGACCTCAAAGCGATGGCTTAACAAGGATCATAATAAATTTACCCTTTTTATTTACCTCTAAACAAGAACAATAGAGCTGGAAAGACGTTGTTTAAATATATCCAATCATTCACGGTAATATTAAAACTCCTATCCGGCTCGAAGGACCATACCCTTTCACCGATTCTAAGGTTTTACATTCCCAGTCCAGTCGAAGGCCTAAATTACGACCAGATAAAAATAGGTCCGGATAGTTTTATGTGGTCCACCTGGGCCAAACGAGGTCCGAGAGTTTCTCGCCTCGTTACCAAAGGGCCGAGGGCTCGGGAATTAATTATAGCTTTTGTGTTTATAGCTTATATATTTAATCGTAAAATACTGCCCACAGACACCATATTTATGTTAGTTTTTGATTGCGAAGGCTTAATTGCTGATAGGTTTCGATTTAGTTTCGGCGTCTATATTGTCTGTGATTCCGGATTTGTAGATAAAGCTGGTTGGTTTATTACCGAGCTGTGTGATTTGGTAATTTGAATTTGTAAGACATGGTAACTGATAACATTGACGTTTGTGTGCTTAGAAATTACTTTATTATTGAAAACTTGAGACTTCAAGTCTGGATTTTGATAATGATCTGACAATATACAATAATAGTTTTAAAAGATTCTTATCTCGATTTGATACATACAAATTGCTTGGTTGACCAATTAGTGTTTTTTGGTAGGATAGGCCGTGTTTTGAATTTCAATGGTTTGTTAATATTTCAATAATTAGTAGCGGCCTCCATTTCCTGATTAAAAACCAAGAAAAATATGATACAGAAAACAACAAAATTAATAAGATTTTTGATTAATCCGAGCAATTGAACTTCATTTGTGTAACTGTTGTCCTACTCATAGACAATATTAGTTCTTCAATACACCCATGCAAACCCCATCTCAGTCTCATGTCCCATAAACAACTACTATCCAACGCTGGTCCACTTTACCGTAAACAAACCAATCTATGGCATTACGTCACAATAGTGTCCGGCCAGGGAATCGAACTGAACGCCCACTCGCATTCCTGCCCAAACTGGTTCGGTGACTTAACTGCTTATAGTGCTTATTAGTACTTTGTGCGATTTACGGGTATATCCTAGATGTTATGGGGTATTACTATGTGTTTATTCTTTGCCAATTTATTGGTTATTAAACTGTTCACCTAACTAGACAGTAAATCCCTTTTGGGACAGGTTTATGATTCTGTTTGGATCTGCAAAGATATTGGTTGTTCGTGGTTTACGATATGATCGTTTGATCTTTGATTATTTTATAGTTTTCGTTGATTTAGGATCTTAAGGACTTTAATCGCGCACGTTTCATATTTGCAAATCGAGTTCATCTTCGTCATCTTTCTAAACTTACTTGAGGTCAGCGTAATACGTTTTCAAATCAAGTTACTGGCCTGAAAACAGTAATGTGAAAGTGTGAACCTGATCTGATTTCTGTCTTTGTATGTAGATACTGATACTGTTAGCCTACGACATCCCACTGCTGGGCAAAGGCTTCTCCCCGTGACTTCCATTTGTTTCTATCTAGGACTAATGTGGACCACTGGTCGTTGGTTTTGTCGAGCTCGTCCCGCCATCTTCTACGAGGTCTGCCGCGACGCCTTCCGGCTGTGTCAGGGCTCCAGAAAGTAGCTATTTAGGTCCACAGCTCGTTGGGCATATGGAAGTCGTGGCCAGTCCAGTCCCAATTCAAAAATCCGCTAAGTGTATGTAGATAGATGAGAATAAATATTTCATAATAGAACTGAAACTTAAATTACA
This sequence comes from Noctua janthina, assembly GCA_963576755.1. Lineage (NCBI taxonomy): Eukaryota > Metazoa > Arthropoda > Insecta > Lepidoptera > Noctuidae > Noctua > Noctua janthina. The sequence goes on along the minus strand of OY755075.1, from coordinate 7,697,602 downwards.
TAAAAATACCGTTTCCTTAATAAATGTAAGAAAAATAAACAGTACCAAAATCAAACAAAGTAACTCCTACAAGAATTCCAACAAATACATTATCAGATTGCCCAACAGAACTTGTTTTCAAAAACTAGCAACGTAATCCAAAACTCACGCGCCTAAACCAACTGAAGATAATAATGTCCAAACATAGTGAAACAATATTGGGGCGAGGGATGCGCAGGCGCAGTAGCTCGCACCGCCATGTTAAATGGCGGCGCAAACTGTCATTATCACCTACGAGACGACGGTAATGCGTTTGGCTGTTGCCTACTGGATTCTGTGTTGGAGGAATGGGATTCTAGATGTGGGTACGATTACAATTTTGGGATGAATCAAAAATGGTAATAGGTACGTGGGTAGTCAATTTTTTACAAGGAAGGAAAATTATTAAAGGATTTCAAGATTTTGAATAAGTTCCATGGCAATACGTTAAAGATGAAACGCATCGTTTCAACCTTAGAGCCCTCTTTAATGAAATTATTATTAAAACTAAGAAGTAATGAATATGCTAAAGGTTTAGTTCAATTCACAAGATTACTTTAATGGTCTCAAAAAAGAAACATCGGATAACACAAGAATATCACTGATATCAGTAACTTTTCCACATAAATCAAGTTAATGAAATAGAGCAATTAACCTAACCATACGTATAAGAGCACATTAAAAGACCACATGAACAAAACAAGAAATTAGAACTTCCTGTAGGTCGGTCCGTTAGAGATGTTATCATAAAATCAGCGCGCAATCTCAGATTATGAGATTAATGTATGATAATTATAGTCATTGCACACAATTATAATATTAAACTGCGACTAATAAACCAATTTAACGCTAGATAACATTCAGTGTAGGCTGTGCGTTGATTCAGACACTTAAGCAACTTGTTTCTAAAGATATTGAGACATGAACGGGTAATCTGTATCTGATAATAAAGTAGTTACTGTTAATTATGATAAAGCAGTCTTTAACAATAATGATGTAAAGAAAAAAGAAGAATAGGAAAATAGCACAGGTAAAGGTTAGAAGAATTATGAAAACAGTGATGTAGCTTCAATGCACAAGACAAGAAGTACCACAGTCGATTTTATCCCAAACGTTATACCGGGATAAAAACCACTGCATGTCCTAACTCCTTAGGTCATGATCTATCTGTGTGCCGTTCCACCAAATCCGTTTTGCAGTTAACGCGTGAACGGGCAAGAACTGACAGACAGAGTACTTTCACATTTATAATATTAAGCTTAGATACGGATTTAGACTGGCTTTTAGAGTAACATGCTCTCATAGTTTAGTCATCTCTTGAGTTTTTGACCTCCAATTTATTTAACTGAACCTTGTAACCGTCAGTAACTACACTAGCCACTTGAGATGTTTTGACTGTTACAAGTTCGTGTACCAAATTATCTTCATTGCCACGACCGGCAATTCTTATTTCCTTATTTTTTTGTTCTCTCTCTTCTACCCCAAGATTTTCTTCTCAACGAATCAACTTAGCCTATTATAGTTCACTGCTGGACATAGGCTTCTCACAAGCTGCGCCACAACACCCTGCTTTCAACTTTTGCATCCTGTTTCTGCTAGAGCACTTTTTCAAGGAACTCGGTACTTTTAGCTCATAGATGTCCTTCCATTCCTTCCAATGGCGACTGTGTACTGTTATGCCAATATTATAAAGAGGTAAAGTTTGTAGATTTAGACGTAAGAGGTAATCTCCGATACTCCTCATCCATCATCATCATTATCCTGCCCTTATCCCAATTTCTTGTCAATGTCTTCTTCTTCCATACTTCTCTATTACTCGTCATCTCAGCAGTCACCTCCTTTCTAGCCATATCCTCTTTCACACAGTTCATCCATCGTTTCTTTGATCTTTCTCTACTTTTATAGCCATCTACATTCATACTCAACATTTTCCTCACTATTTCCTCATCCGATTTTAAAAATTCTTTCACTAACGGGAAGCTACACTGTTACCGAGTGCTATGGGGTATGTTTGTTCCACCAGGACGGTGTCCCCGATAAAAGCTTGCCTTTCTTAAAGTATTCTAGCTGATTCCTCCTCTTCGTTAACTGAACCAAATTCCCTCTTTATTTCTCTCGTCCTTCCAGCAGACAATTGTCAGCCCATATCAAATTCCCTCATAACATTAAGCAATCAAGTTCATTCGTTCTTAACAAGTGTTTGCTCCGGGATTCGTCTGTCTGTCAGTTGGGGGCTAACGCGAGCATCCTGTGTCTGTCCGTCTCGATAAGATAATACTTATGCACACAGCATTGCTTGATTGTTTAATACTTGACTTATTATGATTTCCTGTGCTTGAAATTTTTTTGAGATAATGTTAAGTCTTGGCTTGATAACTGAGCAAAGATGTAGAAGGCTTATTAGTATGGTGGTTCTAAAATTTAGGGCGACTTGATTAAGTAAGAAGATATTTGAAGATATTAATGGTAGTAATCAAGTTAAAGCGAATATAATAAAACGACAATTGGTTTGATAATGTGCTCTTAATTAGGAAAGGTGTAGCTAAGTCAAGACAGCCTTGTAAATGGACGCAGAATTGGATCCGAATGAAGTAAATCAACACAGAAAAAACATAAGCACAAACACTTCTTATTTGAACACGAAATTTGCATAAAACTATAATGCCAAGTCACCCAGAAGTCTAGTTTATGTCACCCAACACGTTACATAACACTCTAAAAGTATAATTTTCATTGAAACTATCACGTTTCGCCTTAAAACCGTAAATAACACCTCATTTGACAGCTTCGAACGCACCTTTAACTTTTTTTTCCTAAATAGACCACGTGTGTTCGCAGAATTCCAAAGTTACGATCTCTCAAATGTGCCGAAAATCATTAAAAGTACCTCAACAATGAATGTTTTGTGTTACGGGAACTAGTTTCACAGATATAGTCGAACAAAAAAGCGTATTTTGATGTCTAAATAGACACATCATCGGGCAGGTAGAAGGAGCAGGGTAACCGACACTGTTCTCGGCCGTAGTGAAAGAAATGTCATTAATTTTAACGGTTGCCCGGCCGGAGAGGAGGATACTTTTTTTTTTCATAATTTCGATAGCTGATTATTCGGAATTTGATCAAGATGTGAATGTGACGTATGTTCTTTGGTTGTTTAAGCCTTTTTTCTTGTTTAACGTTTATCTCGATATTGGTTATGTTACAGCAGTAAAGATATCCAATTTCAAAAACTATAGATTTTTATATCGGGAAATCGTGCGGAAATAAAAAAAACGAAGTACAGTCGAGCACATAAACATCGAGCAAAAAAAATTTTGCGTTCACCGAATTTTATTACTCCTAAAAATCTTCAAACATTACAATCCTAATGGTAGTCAACAAAGGGAATTTATTCTACCTGACCGTCTCCTGCTCCATTGTTCGGCAACAAATCTGGTGCGCATTCGGATCTCTCGACTTTTTTTCTCAAAAAATCCCTTGTTAGCAAGTCCACGGATAGATCTCTTTTGTGAGGACAATGGGGGTTACATATTTATAAGTGGGTAGGTAGGCGGAGAATACAGGTGTTTTGTCTAACTACGCCGCTCCGTATCAAGTATATCTAACATGAAATAGTTATAACTTTATTTCTTGATCGACACACGCCGCGGATAAGTCATCAGACAGTTGTCTGGTTTTTATTGTTATATTTTCCATTCTTATTATGACGGCGTTTTTGTATGCGATGCGAAAATTGGCCTATTATACTTTTACCGTTACACAATCATGTAACGAACTATTCTTATCCAAATCCTTTTCTCCACGCAGCATACCATCGTAGAAAGTTATTTCATGTTTATAAATTCCATTTTATTGAAAAAAAAAATACCAATCATGCAACTACATCAAAAATATTTGTTCAATCCGTATATCAAAAAGGCTACAGCGGTCAGTACCGTCATTTTTTGTCCGAAACAACCTCACGTCTCGGCTCCGGACATCAAAATAGTGTTACGAGTTTAACAAATAACTTTTTTAAGGTATAAACCAACGAACGCCAATTAGTTCTACCCAGGAGAGATGGCTCTTTCGACGCTCGTTTTACTCGTGTTTTTTGTGGGTCCGTTCGAAAAATTTTATTTAGTGAACGCGGCGATTCGTTTCGCTTCTGTGTGTTTATTACGATGCTGACTGTACAAATATTTTGTGGTCGTATTTTCTGGTCGTGTCACGGTCTTGCGTCGTCGATTGATTGTAAATAACAGGGATGTTTGGCAAATGTAGTGATTATTCGCCATTTTTGTGATTAGATACTTTGTTTGGAACATTGTGTAGAATTATACTGAATGAGCCTCGCAAAGGTTTTATAATAACAGCTTGAAAGTATCATCAATTTGATGATAGCTTTCTGATTCTGTGGTGCTGAAAAGCTGTAGAGTATCTTTTTCATATTTTAGTCACTGCCACTGACACACAGAAATCAATTTTCTTGTGTTATGTTCATGCATTTCGCCCCCTGTCAAATAAAAGGTGAAAAAAAACTGTGACGATTGGGCCAAACACGATTTTCTTTTTATTAAAATTTTATTTATACAAACAAAAAAAAATGCCAATGTAAACATTTAACGCTCATTAGTTTATCAAAAACAGATGTTTCAAAATTTTTATATCAATTAAACTAAAATATTTGCCTTTTCGTTAGCAGTCTATAAAAAAAATCTTTCTTTATCTATTAAAAAAACGATTCGGGTCTGTTTGCTGTCAATAAAATCAGAAGACATGTTTAATAAATAGAAAATTTCTCACTCACAAGCTAATTAAATGATAAAATTAGGATTTGTGTGTCGGTTTGTTGATTTACAATAATTTGATGTTTGTTTTTACTTTGCTGTCGTGTTGGTATCTTATTCTGACGATAAATGCTTGTCAATAAGTGCTTATAATAACTGTAGAAGAAAAAATGTTTACAAAATACTTTTATTTCCAAAATAATTTGAATGTGATAAGATATTATTTAAGTTAAAGAAAATCCTCTCTAAACGGTAATAGGTTATTCGTATATAATCACCAATCAATTGATGTTAAAGCTAGGGATCTTTAAACGTCAAAAATTTAAAATTAATGATTAAACAGTCACTTACCATGACTCAACTTAAAGCAGCGTTAATGAATAAACCTCTACTTCTTAGTTATTATAATGAAAATAACTAGAAAACCCCAAAAAGGCTTTACCCAATCATCATCATCATCATCTGCCTAGCCTTTTCCCAACTATGTTGGGGTCGGCTTCCAGTCTAACCGGATGCAGCTGAATACCAGTATTTTACATGGAGCGACTGCCTATCTGACCTCCACAACCCAGTTAGTACTGGGTAATACGATACCCCTTGGTAAGACTGGTTGTCAGACTTTTTGGGCCACTGACTACCTATCGACTGTCAAAGATCTACAAATGACACCCGGGACCAACGGCTTAACGTGCTTTCCGAGGCACGGAGGAAACTCGGTATGTAATGGGTGGTCACCCATCCACAGACCAACCTAGGCAAGCGCGGCTTAACCTAAAGATCGATCCGAGCGGCTTTACCCAATCATCCATCACAAATAATAAATTCAGTATACTGTTAAAAAAAAACTACATAATTCAAAAATCGCCACTCCATAGCACTGCTGTACTGGAACCCGAATGTCTTCATCTAAGGCCGTGACCGCGCTTGACCCGGGTTGCCCCAACCAGTTCCCGAGATAGCCCGGACCAAATAACTAAACGACTTAACGATATCAGCGAAATTACACCACGAGGGGGTACATTTTTTATTTTATTTCATCCTGCAGTGCCCGGTTAGAGTTTATTGCACTTGGGTGTAAAAGCTCAAGCCTTGATAAGTGAGAAATAACTCTATTTCATTTTGTATCTGAAGTGCTTTGCCGTCGAAAAATGTAAGGAATTTGAGGTCTTAAAAAAAAGGATAAAAAAACAGAAGGAGAATTTTTGTGTAATCAATAATAAATCGTAGTACGTCAGGTGGAGACCTGATGTACTACGATTTAAAAAAAAAACTGATACAATTCAAAATTGTAAAAAAAACCCAGAAAAAAGTAACAATTAAACCAGTAATCAATGTAATTGACTGTACTATATTTAAAAGTCTTCATACAACAGCAAACAAAAGTATAAAAACCCTCCCAAAGAAAATATAACCAACACAAACCGTAGAATATGAAAATGCATAAAGTTTGAAGATAAGTTCAGTCGCAACAAAACTTAAACTTAAGCTCTCGGTAACTCCGGGAGTCCTAGTACTTATTTAACTTTATTGTCTTTAGAATAAATAAATTCGTACGCTGGCAGCTAAAGATGATCGCTAAGAGATACGGTGATACAGATAGCGAAGAAAAAGTTAAATGGTGCAGCGATAAATATATGCTGGACTGTGGACTTTAAATAGTTTAAAATGTTGAAATGCAACGGATACGGTAGGGTTGACAATACTCTGTTATACTAATGAAATTATTGGTTTTCTAAGTTATCATCATCATAGTCTTTCTCTTATCCCAATTCACTTGTGGTCGGCGCAGCATGCCTGCTTCTTCCATACTTCTCTGTTACTCGTCATCTCCTCAGACACCTCCTTTCTTGTCATATCATCCTTCACACAGTCCATCCATCGTTTTTAGGTCTTCCTCTACTCTTATACCCATCCAAATTCATACTCAATACTTTCCTCGCGACATTTTTCTAAGTTACTAAAGAGCTGCTATTTAACTGACTAGCTACAATTCAACTCAGATACAGAACATTACATCTTTACCAAAATACTGTCAGCAACGTTAACAAGTACTTTAAGAATCTACAAATGTTTTCATTTCTATGGATCGTTTAGTTACTAGTCAAGCATATATATTTTCCTCTTCTTCTCAGATTACATCTTAAAAAAATATAATGATGTCATTAAAAGGGTCTTTAAAATGCCTTAAAACTGCATTAAATCTTTTTAGATCTTGAATTAAAATCTTCATCTTGTTCTTCACAAAGGTTCCTGTACTATCCGCTTCTCGCTCACTTTCTGATTCCAATATTAACGTAGGACATTTATTATAAACATCGGCTTTATTATGTGTATCGACTGTGCTTGGATTTCATTCCTCACGCAGTTTATTGATCTTGTTTAAATACTCTTCATTGAATCTAATTTAGTGTTATCGTTTATTTGATGTATAATCAAGAAACTATTTTCATTATGGTTATTGAACAAATGTGTTGTATTATTGTCTTAGGTAGGTTCATTTTCAGGTTTAAAAATATTCTTATCTCTTTAAATGCTTCGTGCATTTCCAGTGAATATATCTAACCTCAGGCTATTCGTTCTGGTTAAAGAAATCTAGAAATAAAAATATTCTTACTCCACATTTATTACACCGGTCTATCCATCATTATCGAAAATAGATTTACAGCATGGCAGGTAATCATCAATTCGATAGAATACCGTGCTGATCATAATGAATAATGTAAAAATCAATCAGCATTATGACCATACCAATTTACGTAAACACCAATCATAAAGGAAGAATCGATCCATTACAAAAAATAATAACTACACAAAATGATAGAAGATTCGTATAACGGATATGATTTATTGGGAAAAAACCGCAAGCGGCGCCGCAGGGCATTTGTAGATGAGGAAACGTGTAGTTTTGGTAATAGCTTAATCAACAAGATCCGAGATCGATACAGAGATGGAGGCATGTCGACGACCGATGCGCGTGAGTCGACGGATAGACCAATAATTGTTACAGACGCGCACGAAGGAATTCATAATGGGCAATGGCTCGTATTTCAGCTTATTGGATAACTATTATGGAAATTTTCTCAGAGTTATAAGCCATTTATAATGTAATTGAAGGTATTAAAATAGTTTCGAGTGAATTAGCAATTAATGTGTCGTTAGATCTTGCAGTTAATAAAAAGAGGTAATGGGGAAGTGACAAAGTTCATTTTCTATTGCTGTACTAGAATTAAGACTTTGTTAATGTTGAGAACTTATGTTTTGCTGAATGAATGTGAGCATGATATAGTTCCACTTCTTGATGAAGCTTGGCTTAGTTTTGAAATATAGCTCTTACTGAAGAGATAAACAGCAAAGCAAGCATTAAATTGTAAAAGACATTATTATCTATACATTTGGCTCTTTTTTATTTATTTTTGGATTCTTCAGCTGGTATGTGATATGGATATGATGGATGCACAGAACAGAGAACAGAGGCAGAAGAAAGGGAGAGGCCTATACCCAACAGTGGGTGATTCCGAGCTGGAATTATGATGATGACCATGCCAACAAAAACTCAATGTGCTTCACTTAGTTTTCTGATTGCATTGTCCCTTAACTTTTAACCAACACCAGCCATATCTGTATCTTCTATAGTGTCTTTATTAATTCGATATGCTCATGATTCCACAGCAATTACATCATTTACTATCTTACATTTCTCGATAGCTCATCTATAGAATCGACTGTAAGCAAACAAATCATTACTCTATCTCCTATAGTCGTGATCGGGACGCAGGTCGTTGGGGCGGTTCGGAACCGTTCGTGCATCTCCGCCGTAGCTCGTGAAATGTAAGCATTATGAAGTTATTAATGGTGAAATCTTACTGTTTTACATTACAATGTGGCCGACTGTACTTTTTGTTGTAGTAAAGTTAACTGCACTTTTAAAGTTTTCGTAACAATGGAGGTGATTTGACTATGAATAAAATTATAAGTTAATTAGTTTTTGTTATAGCCTTTAAAATAAAGTTTTCTAAGTTTTGCTGTAATTTGTTTCAGAATTTTATGTATATTTTGCTTATTCGTCGTTTTCAGAATAATGCATAATGAAAGTTGCGTTTATCTTTTTTATAGAAACATTTGAATTAATGTCCACCGACATACTTGTACCTAGTTTTAATTATTTAATAATCTGTTAAGTAACTTATGCAATGAATTAGGTAAATAAATAAAAGTATTATAGTAGCTCTTTGAGATTTCTCCCTTAAGTTGTGTGTGTATTGTTTCCTGTATTATGATAGCCACTTGAGAGCACATGAAAGAGCGGCACACCAAAGCTCTCGACAACCACCCTAGAAAGCCATCGAATGCTGTCGATGTGCCAGAAATCGGCTAGATGGCATTATCATCATCGCTTCATACACGATGTGCTAATCTCAGGAACAACTGGTCCGAACTGAACAATTATTTTAGTGTTGGATAGTCCAGTTATCGAGGAAGGCTATAGGCAAAAAAAAATAAGTCACAAGCGGCGGGTGATACCGCGGGGCTAGTATTTCATATGATTTCACTTCTTGTATTTTCTGCGTAATTAAAAAATAGATTGTTTTTCTTTATTTTATTTCGAATATTATTTTCTTCTCATTTTTTGTTGATTCAACTGATAGGTATCTTCTTCTTCCGAAATAATATATAAAACTAGTTCTTGGAAATTTAAATAAATAAATAAATTTCTTTCATCATCATCTGCCTAGCCTTTTCCCAACTATGTTGTGGTCGGCTTCCATTCTAACCGGATGCAGCTGAATACCAGTATTTTACATGGAGCGACTGCCTATCTGACCTCCACAACCCAGTTAGTACTGGGTAATACGATACCCCTTGGTAAGACTGGTTGCCAGACTTTTTGGGACACTGACTACTTAACGACTGTCAAAGATCTACATATAACACCACGAGCTCCTCAAATAAATTAATTTCTTTATTCAAAAACAGGGTACAGAAAAATGTGAGACCCTGGGTCCAGAGCCAGATTAGAGTACCTGTATTTCAGGAGCCTAGAACAGCCAACTTTAACATACTCTTTAAAAAAAAACTTTATTATGTATTTCTATTATTTCATGATTTATAAGAAACTTAATTACCATGAAAATTATTTTACCATTTAATTAAGAAAAGTGTACCTAACAATTCAAGAATATGTAACAAAATAGTTTTTTTTTTTGTGGAAAACATTAAAATGCGCAATTTGAAAGTAAGTTAGTAGCTTAATTTACTTAATGGCAACTACCAAACATTCAATTTGTATGTTATTAATTACTTATTTTATGTTGATACGGTTTGGTAGCAAACAGAACAACATCAGTAATAATGTATTTCTCTTAGTTTTTGTACGTCGTAGTAAATTTTAAGGTAAGACTATATTCTTATTTCATCATGATCTTTCTCCTACCGTTCTCTATTATTCGTCATCTCAGCAGTCACCTCCTTCCTAGCCATATCATCCTTCACACAATCCATCCATCGTTTCTTTGGTCTTCCTCTACTCTTATAGCCAACATTCTAAACTTCATCTTGCAACTTAGGTAGGTATATTAGTTTGTTAACATTAAAGAAAACACTTCAATTCTTCAGCAATTCTACTTCTATTCATTGCCACAACTACCCTCTTTAAAGTTACTTTATTTTGTGTCTTTCTTTTTACGCATAGAAATACCTGCTACAGTTGTAATAAAAATATGTGTAAGTAACTAAGTGAGAACTCAACAACATGGTTTTTAGTTCAACTCTGTCAGGAATATGGTAATCCTCACATCCGATGTGATTCTCAGAAAATGTCTGTACTTAGAATACAAAATTTCTCATATTAATAAAAAATACAACTCTTGGCGACGCGACGGTCGCCGGGTGATAAATAAAAATCCCAGCAATTCCCGGGAAAGACTAAAAACGTGACTGCACTGCAACAACGGACGACTCCCCGCCGACCCGGCCACTTCTTTGTTTTTAAACATACAAAAAGCCAGCCCCTTCCAATCTCAAAGTCAGGTACAAAATACTCTTCTGCCCACATGTTCGAAAATAACAACGTGCAAACTTAAAATAGGAAATAAACCTAAAAAAAAAATGTCACATCACATATACACATTACGACAATTTGACAAACTTCTATAACTTTTTTATTTTTATCATTTTTTTTTTATAATTTGACATATTTACTTACAGATATCTTAATTGTTCAGGTCATCTTGTGTCAAACTATATCGCCGGTAGCAAAAGCAATCCATTCGCATAATAATAAATACGGACACAACACATGCTCACTTGTCGATCGTATGTTAAATAAACAATTTTTGGTCACAACAGAAAATAATAAAAATCAATCACTTGCACACAAATCCTCACACGAAATGTCAATGTTTTTAATTTAGAAAAATAATAACGATTGTCAAAGTAAATCACGAAATAAAAAATAACGCAAGTAACGTCCGTCGCGGCTGCGCTACACGCCGATATAGAATATTAATAGCGGGTGGACACGGACGAAACGCGCCGACGGCGATTTCATCTCAATCTTGCCCGTCGAAACGAGACAGTAACATGACAATAAACGATTGTAAAACGTCTAGAGAGAAAGAGACAACACTTTTCTCATTATGCGCCCGTCGAACCTGACATTTCAATCGCGCCGTCTCTCTCACACGGAAAGTTATTTCCGTACAAATTATATGCGGGCGTATTTGTGCTCTGTCCTGCTCGGGCGCGGATAGTGCTAACCAGATAATGTCTTAATCGCATTTTCTTAGCGCTATGCTGAATGATGCACTTACATAAACAATGATAATTCATGGATTTGCATGAACGATACAGGGTTTTTTATTGAGTTCACATCGACGGGTAAGTAAATATGGTAAGTGGGAGGTCCGCGCGTAATTATGTAATTATAACCTCTCAGTACGGAAGCTGGAATGTTTTCCTTTGAACTGCAATGGTGCGGATAATGTCATGCTCCATGTGTAGTCTAGAAAATATCTTCATTGGTAAGAATGTCTTGACACAAAATACTGATTTAGAACTTCTAGGAGTGAAACAGATTAATTTAAACGTTAGTAAAATAGGTAGGTGAACCAATAAAACGTTTCACATTTCTAAAAATAACAAGAAAATAAAGAACAAAGCAACTTATTTCAGGTAAGAAATGTAGATGAGAGTAGGAAATAACAAGCTAAGGTAAATGCCGGATAAGCACAATACTTACAAAAAGAACAACACGATACCGAGTTACGAGACGGACCAACGACATTGTGTTTCCATACCGAGTAAAAGCTGGATAAGGCTGACATCAACGTTCGGGTTGGCATAAGCAAGTAGAGGGTTAATTCCAGCAGTGGGTGAATTGTGGACAATGATGAAGATTACATAAACGAAAAAAGACACAATAAGTACAAAACAGTGAAAGCTTTAGAACACAAAAAGAAACAGAAGCTGATGACAAGATAAGTGGAGCCTAAATCAGAAGAATAATATAAATGATTGATAAATTAATAAATATCGGTGATCCTAATAAAACACCGGATACGCTGAAAGTTACGTAAAATTAATAGCATCTAAATAAAAGTATTTAGGAGCAATCAAAAATAAAACTGAATGTCTTCTGTGTCATATGGCACGAAATATTTTATTTTTAGAAAACTCAAAACTTAGCTATAAAATCTACACGAATCATAATATTGACGGTAAAAAAATAATTAAGAACAGATAAGGACCAGGGTAATAAAAATTGTAACATAATGAAAATATGCATTCTGAATAATAACAAAAAAAAAACATCAGAAAACAAAACCAGAAGCTGGAACACGACACTCCAAACAAACGCACCTGAACGCGGTCACACCGTCCGATAATCTAAATTTACCATAACACCAACATGAAAAATGAATTTCAGAAAACGAAATTCAATATCGAAATGTGGAAACAGACTAAATAATTATCTATTTGTGGAGTGGCGAGCAAATACTTGAAGGCAGTATGTTTACTGTGGTGACTACTGCTCAAATGTTTGTTCAGAGATGACAAGTTGCTGACGACTCAACCAATTCAGTCGTTCTGAGAAACTATGGAAGTATTCCTTAATCATACACTGACTGAACTACTTTAGAAGTTGGAACACAAACATGATGAGGATTCAGCTAATGGGGTTGAAAATTTAAAGGTCAAATTAGGTGTGACGTGGAATTTGTGGGAGTAAGCAGTAATGTGTTTTGGTTGTGGTATTGTCATTAGGTTTGATGGGCTTATTTGGGTAATAGAGGCATTACGTGATGGGTAATTGATGATGAAAGCAATAAGACTCAAAGTTAAGTCTTTTCTTGGGAAGGACAATGAGGAATATGACCATAGTCAATGAAAAGTATTCGTTGAGGGTAATAAAATTATCATCACTAATTTTGATGTTATTGATCACATTGTTCATGATGAGTGCCCAGATTATACAGTATTGTTATCTACAATTTAACAATGTTTCATATCAACAAAGCGAGAAATTAAACCCAGTGTTTAGCTATTGTTCTTCACCGCCATCTTAAGTACTTCGACCAGTTCAATAAAAGAAAAACACAAAAGTACTAAACATCACATACTATCACTTACAAAAGAATGTTTCTGTCAAGCGCCTGCGTGAAATCGCGTCACTCTCAATAGGTTCCGAATGAATCATGTATTAGTTACCCGAACTCCTCGGTAACCCAACTGAGTGCAATGCATGTCTTAATGCACTCACAATAAAAACACTACATATCGCATCGTAGAATGTGACAGTAACATCTTCACGAGAACGTATTAAACCATACATTGCAATCAACAAACAAGCAAAAAATCATCTTAACATGTCTTCTCCAAAGTCCAATTTCAAAGAAAAAGACAATCTTTAAGGATTTCAGAATCAAACCCGTTTGGTTACGAATGAAATGGCCAGAGAAAAGGGACAGGGATACAAAAAGCAATCGCGGTAAAGCAACTAAACTCGAAAGCTCAAAGGACTTGAGCTGTATTTTGTTTTGTCTGAGCGAGATAACTTGATCATCGTCGTGAACTACCAAATGTAGGAAAAGAAAAATTTTATTATAAAAAAGGATTTTATTTCAATAGAAATAAAGATTAAATTCGTAATAATTCATCTTGTATAAGACCTTTCGGCCCGGGCATAATGTAAAAAGAACAATTTACAAGTTCGTCTGGCACAGAAAGAGATGGCGCATGAAATGTAGTACGTGTAAAAGGGAGAGGAGACAACCGGAGTTGGAGGCTGTGTATTTTTTCTGAGTTATTATGCCGGTTCTGATCATTTAATTAAGACATTTTGTGCATTTATAATGAAATAACAATATGAGTCAACGTTACCATCACCTTTTCAGATGACGTTGAAGTTTGACCTGATGTTGAATTTAAACGGTTTGTTTTTTTTTATCTTGCTACTATTATAAATGCAATTTGCGAAGATGGATGAATGTATGTTTGTCACTCTTTCACGGAAAAACGACTGAACAGATTTGAATGAAATTTGGCACATAGATCATTTATATCCTGGATTACACATGATGCTTTTGATGCCAGTTATGTTTAAGTCCCGTGTAGGGGGCAAGCCTATTGCCATCAATCGGGCATAAATTCAGACTGCGTGACTGGTACTTAGAAGCTCCTGATGGAAAAACCTAATAACATTATGCCCGGCCTGGGAATCGAATCCAGGACCTCATGCTCAGCAGTCGCGCTTGCGAACACTAGATCGACGAGGCAGTCAATTATACAATCATGTAAATGTGTTTATGCAGGTATAAAATTTGCGATTAATTTAGTAAGACCTGATGCATGTTTGAATTCGTGATGCATCCTTCTCAGAATGTACTGCGGCCATTTAGCTGGCCTTCCATCGCACGTACGGAGTATCAAAATTCCACTTTAGACTGGTTTTGTTACCACTGCCCTGCGGCCTACTGTACACGTGCTCGGTTGAACTCGGGACTTCCCCGGCCATTACCAGTTATGAAATAACCCTCAAAAGAGGTGAATAAAAGAACATTCATCATTTATCAAACCCCACATTTCGCCAGCTACGTTTAATTTTCATGTGAAATAGGGCGAGCCTATTGCCATCAACTGGAGACAGATCTGTTTACCGGGCCACTGAGAAATTTCTGATGGAAATTCTCAATTTTTTTTATTTTTTTATTTGAGAATCGAACCCAGGACCGTCATGTTAGCAGTAGTACTTGCGACAACTAAAAAAACGAGGCAGTATTTTCATTTTTGATAATATATACCCTATGGGTACAGTTATAAACTCACCCTCATATTAAAAATAAAGTACATAGTATATACATACACACGCATTTTTTAAATATGGCAGGTTGTAAGAACCTTAGGCTCAGTTTACATTGCCGCGGAATTGAATGGAAGCGACTTTTAGTAACGAAATCTTACAAAATATAATAAAATTTATGTTCACTGTGTAATGTACAAAATAAATACGAGCTAACTGCGGGAATTCCCGAGTATGAGCGGGAATTCCCCGAAAGACGCGCGGCTTGCTTATTGGCTCGTACCTCGTCTGTTCGTTACGCAATTGCCCGATGCTCGATGCAAACTGTGGCAAAATAGCCTTCCCCGCCCTCTCCAGCCGTTTACTATCTACCATCAAGCGATCACTTCCTTTCAGAGTCTAATCTACCGTGGTACACCTGGAAGTCCCTGAACTATCTCCGGACTCAGACAATGTAGCTAGGCTACAACCACGTTAACTGGGGCTACCTCGTCGAATAGCAGCAGGGTACGGGTGTGGAGCAGTGCCACAAACTATGATCCACCTCCTTCCTATCCTGCCCTCCGAGCACTTAAAAGTACAGCTGTAGTGAACATCGCCACCTCTGGACCTCAGAGGTGGCGATGTTTTGCGGCAATTTTTTTTTTAATGCTGCCGTGTCTCCAATATGCAGAAGCATAATCAGCCTATAGTGTTCCCACTGCTAGGACACACGGCCTCCTCTCTATGAGAGCCACCGCGCGGGCCTAGTGCGCGTTGGTAGATGTCACGTGTCTTCGAATTTTTAGTTCTAGGACATGCCGGTTTCCTCACGATGTTTTTCTTTGCCGTTTTGAGAGCAGTGGTGGTGAAATAAATTAGGTACTCAAAGTAATACGCCTGCCTGGGTTCGAACCCGCGACTTACTATTCGTAAGTCGGAGCCGCCACCACTGGGCCACCTCTACTCTCAACACTCTGTCAACACGAAGCAGTCACATTAATTAATATAAAGTTCGTTATGCTTTCTAAGCTTTCGTTACAAAAATGTTCTCTCTTTGGCAGTGTAAATTGAGCCTTACTGTGCGAATCGCTCTTGCGGTTATTATATGATATATTGTTATTGCCCTGTCATAACGTTATATTCTAAAAATAAAACACGCAGTATGAATGTATGAAAGAAATCTTTGTGCCAAGAGCGTATGGTTTTTGTTAAACTGAGTGTATTTTATTTAAATGTTGAAAAAATATTACATGGCAGTAGTTGCGTATTTTATTTTTCTTTCTTAAATATTTTTTTTAATATGAATTCGTTTTTAATAATCTATTTTCGAAATTTGGATGAACTGTTAGTTTAGTTACACTTCTGTCTAACACTTCGGGGATTACAAGGCGTGAAGCTTTGTTTTTGTTTGTTTAAAATATAGAGAAAAAAATACAGGTGACGGAGAAACCAACAATTTGGTGTATCTAAGCAAGTAAAACCGTAAGTAGGTATATTAAGCAATATCTTGCAAATACCTTAAAGTAAAATAATCAGCTAACACCTGCAATTCTGCTGACGCCGCACTAGAGACGATGAGTATCGTGGGACTGTTTACAACTTTACAGATTAACGCGGACATTGCTTCATGTATCAGCTTACAGTTACATATACACTAAAACTAAGGTTCCCAGAGCTATAAACAGGTATTCCTGAGAAATTTCCGGACATTTGATGAAAATATCGGAATTTTCTTTCCTTGGAATCATGCAGTGTTAAAAACCGTGAATTTTATTCACAAAGAAATCTAATAATGGTCACGCCGGGCGGTGACATCACGCAACCTACTTACAAGTCTACCCACACCACAGCGTGCTTCTACAGAGCCCTGATGTTCAGCTCTAGGCAAAGACGACATTCAATGTCTGATCGCGGCGGAGTTGAGACGTCTGGGAACTGGACCCGATTCATTATGCTCCGTGTTAATGTGTTAAGTTGTAATCTCAAGTAATTCGTAACTTTTGCTAGAAACAGTGTATCGCACCCACACTGGGTGCGATACACTGTTTCAGGAACTGAGAACGGAGGCTGCCTCGCAAGCCTAGTAGTCCAAATGCGACTGTTGAGCATGAGGAGGGGTTTCTTTCATTCCCAGTTCGGTTTTTATATATTTCCTAGTATCATCTCGAAATTCCATACATTTCCTAGGAAATACATACATTTCACAGGAAATGTGTTTACATTTCCTAAACAGGCTCGAAATTGTATAATTTCCTAGGAATTGTGTACAATTCCTAGGAATTGTGTACAATTCCTAGGTTTCATACATTTCCGGTAACATAGGCATTGTATTGTATAACGGGCTGATGTCCGCAACTCCACGTCAAAGCGCGTATTTTGCGTGCGGGGGGGAAATTTATTCAATCCACCCTAACTCCCCGAGAAAGGCCAGCAGAGCCTTCATGTTGCGGACAATCTCGCGGAGAGTACCTGGGGTACCGAAGCACTTTGCCCTGTATGTTGCAACCACAGGGCAATGTAGAAGCATGTGGGCTGCTGTTTCGTCTTCCTCCGTGCAGGCTCGGCACAGGGGGCTGTCTGTGACTCCTATGACAAAGAGGTGTTTATTAAAAGAGCCGTGTCGAGTGTTCGCAGTTGTAGTTTGGTCAGCCTAAGCGCTCGTTTGGTGAGGCGGCCATCGATAGTAGGAAGTGCTTCCTTGGCCTGCCTGCACTCGCCATGGTCCAGCCACAGCTTGTGGTGTTGTTCGCTGGTTCGTTTCCTTACCAGTGTGCGTAGATAGCCGAAAGGTAGTGGCACAATGGGTTCGGGACCCACTGCTGCCATGCTCGATTCCCTTCTAGCGATTTCGTCCGCTGCATCATTGCCTCAGGAATCGCTGTGTCCTTTGATCCATTGGATGGTTATATTATTGAAATTACCAACCTGGTTCAGGCGTTGATGACACTCGTGTATTAACCCAGAGTTGCCTATGTGGTTGTTTAGTGCTAGCTGCACAGCCATGCTGTCTGAGAGTATACGAATAGAGTGGTCCACAACCCCTCTGGCTAAGATGGCTGATGCCACCAGGGAAACGCTCATGCATTTTGCCTCAAATACCGTGTTGTGGGCCCCCAGTCGTGTGGGCATATGGATGTTGAGATCCTCCGAGAAGACTCCAGCTCCAGTGCCAGTACCTGTTTTAGATTCATCCGTGAAGATCCGAAGTTCTGCAGGGCTCAATACCTCGCAGCGGTGGTCCTCATGGAGTTGGATTTTGTATTTTTTATCGAATACGAACTGTTTGGGTATCCGATCGTTTGTTGCTTTTGACAGGGGGAACTCATTATAGAATCCCCCCAGTACGGCAGTGTGCTGTGTTTTCTTCTTACCCCAGAGTTGAAGTGTTTTAAGGCGTACTGCCGTCATCGTCGCTTTCTGCTGTATAAACAGATGGAGCGGTGGGAGTCCCAACATGGCTTCGAGAGCTGCGGTCGGAGTAGTCCTCATGCAACCTGTAGTCGCCATGCAGGCAAGCCTTTGCATGCGTTGCAGTTTAATGGAGGCTGTGGCTAGTCTGGTGCGGGGCCACCAGACTACTGCCCCGTAGGTGATCATGGGTCGGATCACCGCGCAGTATAACCAAAATATAATTTTAGGGGATAGGCCCCACTTCTTACCTATCATCCTTCTGCATTGCCAAAAGGTGATTCAGGCCCTGTTTATTTTGTTGTCTAGATGACTGCTCGGGGGGGCCTAGTGTTCGTTTTAGGGTAAACATGACTAGTACCGTTTTCGTGGGGTTTACTAACATAGGCGTTGTTAGCAATGCAAAGTAAAGCAACTATTTTCTTTAATTTTCCCAATAATGCGGTCAGTGAGAAACCGTTTCGGAAGCAGGAATTACTGAATATATATTTTGGGCACATTGCCGAGTGTAAGTCTTGGCAACTACGAGTATTTTTTTCTTTTTCTTCATTACAGTATTTTAATTACCTACTTAGTTAATTAATGGCACTTACTTCCGAATACATTAGAAAAGCAGCTTGAGTTAGTGCCAAATGTTTGTTGTTAGTCTTTGATCGTTTAAATAGGTACAGTTAATCACCGTCACACGTCACCCTTTGACCTTCAGCTGGCCTAGCGTAGTAAGGAGTGTAAATAGAATAAATTGGCCAGCTTATACTAGTTCTGTTACCAATGACGTGCGGCTTACTGTACCTAAAGAAAACAATCAATTTCCTGCTTTAACACCTCTGGATAATTTCCGAAAAAATATGAGCGTTAGGTCGGTAGACAGACAATCGCTCCAAGAAAAATACTAGTATTCAGCTAAATCTGGTTGGACTGGAAGCTGACCCCAATACAGTTGGGAAAGGGTTAGGCAGATCATGATGGGTGGTCGACAGGCTGTTTGAAAAAAACATCTTTATTTTGATTTTATCTGGTAATTAGATATTAAAGCTTCTAAAGAAAAAAAACTTGCAGAAATAAAGTGTAAGGGTGTGTAGTGTCGTCGGGGGTCACGTGGTGGCTTCCGGCCATCGTAGGCGCGGGCCTGTGGACGGCGAGTTATGGGCTAGCTCGCCGTCCGGCCGTCTTATGACGACAGGCCGTGTCGACAGCGCGACACGCGCGCCTCAAAGAGATGTCAGCAACCAAGTAGGGGTCCGCATGGGCCGATGCCTGCCAGGGCTGCGGGACTGTTCGAATGAGATACCGTGGCCCTGGAACACAAAGGCCAAAGAAGGAACATGGATGGGTTTTAGTCAGTACAAGCCTGATACTCCCCCCCGCTCCCCCCAGTGTGTGGGGGGGAGGGGTCACTTGATGATTTCCCAACCGAAAAAAAAGGGTGTGTAGTGTGAAAGTAAGGCCGAAGATAGAAAGACCTCAAGTCGATGAAAGGATAAGCATATTTATAAAAACAGGAACTGAAAAATCCACCGGTAACCGTTAGAATCTTGGTCTATGGAATTTATGTTAATCATAGAGGGACAGCTCACAAAATACCCATCTCCCATGAATTCCTTTATGAGAAGGATGATGTATTTCATATTAATTTGTGTGATAAAATGGATAAATAATATGAACATGGGGAAATAAAATCTCGGGAGCTTTGAAAACTTTTGTACATTACACTGGAATTGGCTGCTACCAAGGAATTACTCATGCTGCTAAAAGTTTCTTTAACTCACTAATGGAAAATTTTAGATGACAGACGCAGTAACCAAGGAAGATAGATAGCACTGATATAAATAAACGATCATCGAGTTTTGAGTATGAATGTGGATGGGTATAAGAGTAGAGAAAGACCAAAGAAACGATGGATGGACTGTGTAAAGGATGTTATGGCAAGAAAGGAGGTGTCTGATGAGATGACGAGTAATATAGAAGTAAGGAAGAAGAAGACATGCTGCGCCGACCTCTAATAAATTGGGATAAGGGCAGGAGAATGCTTATGATGATGATAAATAAATGATCATTCATCATCATCACCATCATTATTTCAGCCGAAAGACGTCCACTGCTGGACATAGGCCTCCCCCAAGTACCGCCACATTGACCGGTCCCGTGCGACTCGCATCCAGCGGATCATTCAAAGCTTTCCAATCTTGCCAGCCAAATACAGTTGCATTTGAAGTCGTACAAGAAGAATCCACGCTCCGAAAAAGACATCAAGATCAAGATGCACACAAAGTTAATAAACCTAATTAAACCTTAACTCAAAATGTCACGTTCCTGTAGAATGTGAGACTACAACCAACACTTGTAAACAAACATTGAAGAGTTGGACAATATTGTCCCGGAACCAAATCTGAAGTTAGATACAGACGGTCTACAGTATAGATTTGAGTCACATGATGGCCATGGTAATCACAAAAAACATCATCATCTGCCTAGCCTTTTTCCAACTATATTGGGGTCGGCTTCCAGTCTAACCGGATGCAGCAGAAAAATCAAAATCAAAATCAAAGCATTTATTTCAAGTAGGCCAGTTACAGGCACTTTTGAATTGTCGAAACAAAGACAACAGTAAAAAATAGCTACAGTCCCAGTCACAAGGCACAAAAACTGTGAAAGTACTGTAGTTGCCCATTCCCTAACGTAGATCTCTATGGAGAAGAACGGGCAAGAAACTCCATGGACACTCCTTTAAATCAGAATCCCAGTATTTTATTTGGAGCGACTGCCTATCCGACCTCCACAACCCCGTCAATACTGGGTAATACGATCCTTTGGTAATAAAGTGTATGAGGAACATGATGGAGAGTTTCTTAGCCTCCATGGAAACGGGAGGATCCTAAGACCACATTACCACACGGGTGTTGTGTCTGGTGGGCTATTGCTAAACAGATTTCTGTTTGCGGTATAGGCGTCCACAGGTGTATACAGGGTGTAAACAGACCCTTCTTATAGCCGTCAACCAAGCATTCTGTACATCAAAATAAGTAACTTTACGCAAAAATTATTGCTGGGAATCGACTTTTTTTTTGGAGTGAAAAATCACGTTTTAAGGTAGGACTCGATGGAAAGCACTCAAAGCATTGTGCTGATGGATGGATTGAATAGTACGGGGGTCGAGGAAGTGTGTAAAGTAAAAATATTTCCTTTAAAACATGTATTTACAAAAAAAAACTTGTGAAAAAGTTGGACTTTGACCCCCAATATCTCTGTAACTAGAAGGTTCCCAGGTATTGTCTAGAACAAGAAAAATATTGCAATGACGGGGAGAATAAGTGCCTTTCGGAAACGTTAAGGGTCTATTTACACCCTTTAGATACACCCACATGGAACCAGTTATGTTTAGGCACTTGTAAAGGGACGAGCCTGTTGGCAATTCTGGACCTAGGATAACCCAATGATCATGACCTGAGTAACAAATCAGAGACATTCCTCACCACTCACGCTTGCGACCGCTAGACAAGTTAGAAAATTTCTTATACCAAAAAGATAAAGATGGCTCCCAGTTTAGGGTTAAGCCACAGAAATGACAAATAACTTTTTAACCCGATAATGCAGTGAGTAATCGATGAGGTACCAGATATAATTAATAAAACATACTATATTGATATGCCGGTGTCGGATGCCTCCGTAGGGATCCCAATAAAGCCTATTTGAATTTATTGGTGAGGTCTAAATGTACTGGTGGTGACGGAAATGTTTCAATTTCTTTTTCTAGTTTTATTATTTTTAGGACTTAAGTAAATCTGCAATTAGGACAGGAGAATGAGGAGCGGTTGAGGAGCTCGTGGCTAAATAATAACAGCAGCTCAGGTCGATCTTTAGGTTAAGGTGTGCTTGCCTAGGTTGGTCTGTGGATGGGTGACCACCCATTACATACCGAGTTCCCACCGTGCCTCGGAAAGCACGTTAAGCCGTTGGTCCCGGTTCATTTGTAGATCTTTGACAGTCGTTAGGTAATCAGTGCCCCAAAAAATCTGACAACCAGTCTTACCAAGGGGTATCTTATTACCCAGTACTAACTGGGTCGTAGAGGTCTGACAGGTAGTCGCTCCAGGTCATACAGGCAGTCGCTCCATGTAAAATTCTGGTATTCAGCTGCATCCGGTTAGACTGGAAGCCGACTCCAATATAGTTTGGAAAAGGCTAGGCAGATGATGATGAGTAAATCTGCAATTACTTAGCTTTAATTGTGGTCCTTGGTTTGTCCGAATAAGAAAAGTATTCAGTGAAAGCTATGCTATGCTATGTACTTAGTAGCAAATACATTTTCTGGTTATTAGGTGTCGCATACCTATCCCCCTATCGACATTCGCTCACTTAAATACAAATAAAACGTTTGGATAGTACGGTTTCCAAAGGTTTCCTAATAAAACACAAAATTGGCGAAAGTCTAGGCCAATTAAAATAGTACATTTTGATATACCTAAGTGGGGAAACTTTGTTATTGCATTCGAGGCGGAATTCACACCCGTGCCGCAGTCGAGGTTGTTACGGAGCCGAGAAATGAAGTAATAAATGCCCACGTGTATCAAACGACGTTTTTCAATACACTTCCTCGAAAACTGGCTCTTATCGCACTACGATTAGGTTGAACATGCAATGTATTTTACACGTGTATTTTTTTCATTTTTCTCAACGTGTACGGCAATAAAAATTTCCACAGATAATTCCTATAGTCGGCTATGATTGTTTTTTTTTTAATCTCCGCAAAGTGTTATGCGTCTTTACGGCGTAAATATAAAAAAACTAAATTGAAGCCTAACCATCCTTTTTGCCTTATTATCTTGTAACTAGAACATAAATAATATCATCATTAGGCTCTACTATTAATTAAAAAGATTTCCAATTTAACAATACCAACCAAAAACGTCATCATTAAACATTAATAAAGCAAAACCACACTGTGAAAGCAACAAGATGACAACCCAAAACCTGAATTCAGTAGCTGCCAAAATTAAAACAATATTGTACCGTTTCATTGTAATAAATTAATCATGCTTTCTTCGTTTTTTCTTGCGAATTGTCCAATCATAAAAAAAACATGTCCCTCGAGGACTGGAACCGTTCGCCATAGCCAGTCCAATGACTTTCATAAAAATAAAATGTCTCTTCCGAGAATTGAAGAACACTTGTGCCCGCGACTGTATTTACTCGTAAAAGACGCACAGAACTTCGTTTTTGGAGAAAAAAGCATCGGTTAAGAATCCAGCTGCGCGATATTTATGACTTTATATCTTTCTGACTCTTTCTTTCTCATCTTCAGGGTATATCTTCGTCTCTTTCTCTCAATCCGCCCGCTGTTATCTACGATTGCGTTTGGACTCCACTGCGTGAGTATATTGGTAATGGATATTTCAAATTTTGAGATGAATCAATAAAGATATCTGGAGTTGTACTTTTGGTAAAGCTATCATCATAATCATATTTTTGGTGTCAAAGTACGTAGGCACGATGTTCTTTGGAGGTTGTTCAATAACGCCCACAATTTCTGTACACTGACTACTGGGGGCTAAGAAAGAAAATTTTAAATCATTAGAATTATGATCCTATATTATTCTAAGAATTACGTTACAATTCGTAAAATGGTCACAAATTCACAATTCATAATATTAACTGCGTTGTGACCATTTTAAAAAATTTTACGTGATTCATATTATCTTAAATATAAAATTCTCGTGTCACAATATTCGTTCCCGTACTCCTCCGAAACGGCTTGACCGATTCTCATGAAATTTAGTGAGCATATTGAGTAGGTCTGAGAATCAGCCAACATCTATTTTTCATACTATTTATATGGCAAAACAACGTTTGCCGGGTCAGCTAGTCTATACATAAAATTCAAATTCCTGACTGACTGACTGACTGATATATCAACGCAAAACCCAAAGTAGCCCCAGTAAATAGAACCTTAAAACTATGTCAGTAACACTTCACTTGTGCATTATGTCACTGTGCGTTCATGTGGCACTTGACAGCGTCGGAACACCACTCCCTGC
Source organism: Noctua janthina (assembly GCA_963576755.1). Taxonomy (NCBI): domain Eukaryota; kingdom Metazoa; phylum Arthropoda; class Insecta; order Lepidoptera; family Noctuidae; genus Noctua; species Noctua janthina. The sequence continues at coordinate 7,673,093 of OY755075.1, read as the reverse complement.
GGCCGAAAGTCCTCCTCCAAGACGAGCTGCAGAAATCACGTTGGTATTCGCACCACGGCGTGACTCAAGCAGCTGCACTCTCGCCACGTATTTGGTCTTGTGACGCACGTACTTCACGATGTCCTCCGCCGTAGTGGTGAAGTGTAGGCGCGTGATGCTAAAGCAGCCATTTTTGATGTTCCCATTTTCAACGAAGCAAAAGTCAGAATCGTAGCAGGTGGCGTTCTGTAACGGTGGATATCTGCCTAACTACCATGGACAACAAGCGTGAGCTTGTGTTTTTAAGAAAATAGTAATCTATTTTGCGACTGTTCGTTTGTTTCCGTAAACTTTCCCTCGATTGTAAGGCTCCGCGCAAACGGGCCACCGACCACAGCCACCGGTGGCTGTGCCGCGCCACGTTCATTGGTACCACGCAAACGAAGGTGGTCAGTGGCTGCCACGAGTGGTCGGTGGCAGCTTCAATTTGTAACACTCTCCAGCTGTACAGTCTAACGATGGAGACGGAAAGTTTGATCGCGCTAATAATAATTCGCCACCGCTGACGTGTCATGGACACTGAGTCGCGACTGGCCGCCACTCGCTACACGTGTGCGGCGATTCCATACAAAACGTTTTAAAAATCATGTAAACAGCTTGTCGCCAACCACCGGTGGCTGTGGAAAGTGGTCCGTTTGCGCGGAGCCCTATACCACCTCGCTCGATAGCGTTGTCCGGCCCGTGCCGCGGCGACCTGCCTGAATCGCTCTATGATTTCGTACACTTTGAATAATAAAATATGTTTTAGAAGGTTTCTGAGAGTATATTTTGGAGTCAGTTTATTACTGACTTATCTATTGTTACTACATACTATTTTGACAGTTTCTCAATAGCAGCCACGGAGTCTAAAGGGCTCGGTTGATGACAATAGACTCGCCCCCTATTACATGGGACTTCAACATAACCGGCGAAATGTTGGTTTACTATTAGGTACTAATTACTTACACCTTTGCTTAATACTTCGGGGATTACAGGCGTGAAGTTATGATACGTTATTCATTGGTCAGACTTCTAGCTGGATGACGGAAATTGTGCTGGGTTAATTATATTCCAGTAAATAATAAAAAATGGAACAGGTGTAGTTAGTCCACATAGAATTTGATCAATAAATTCTCAATAAATGGACTTCAATGTTAACTGAGCAAATTAACGTTTTAATGAGTTCATGTTCATATGCGCACGCTCTTGTACTTTGTTATGCATCGATATTGGTCGGTGGGACGCGTATTAATGTGGCGTAGACTTAGGAAGGGTAACATTCGGAAAAACTAGGGATATTTACAAATGAGTTCATGTTCATATGCGCGCGCTCTTGTACTTTGTTATGCACCGATATTGAATGTTCGGACACGCATACTATGATGTAGACTTAGGAAGAGACACATTCGAAAACACCAAGAATTTTTTTTTTATGGGACAAGCCCGCCACTCTTTTTCCAAACCACTAAAACTCCTGAAAGTCTGAATCAACAGTGGCGCCCACCAGAAAAGCGCCGACACAAAGAAGTTTGACGAAGTCCCAGAGAAACAAGTTAAAGTTGTCTTGGATCCCGCAACGAAATTACTTAATCAGGGAAGAATAGCGGAGGAGAAGGAAAACATAATTACACAAGGAACATTAAACACTCAGGATATTGAGATTTTTAGTTTGAATTAATAGATTTATTATTATTGCACAAGCTCCTTGAGCATCCAGGGCTGCGGGACTTTTCGAAAGAGATACCGTGGCCCTGGAACACAAAGGGCAAAGAAGGAACATGGATGGGTTTTAGTCAGTACAAGTCTGACACTCCCTTCCGCTCCGCCCAGAGTGGGGGGGGGAGTCATTTGATGAGTTCCCCCAAAAAAAAAAGCTCTTTGAGCATTAATTTCATCTGCATCGCTGTCAACTAGAAAAGTGCCCAAAAGGCTTGTCACGTTGAATGGCAGTTTTCCCAGACCAGCCTTCTAGTAACACGAAGAGTCGATGTCCTGAAAGACTAGTTGAGCACTCGGATCCCAGGAACCAAGTGTTTCAATACCAATCGGGTCAAATAAGATATTGTACCTAAGCTTATTGTAGAAGTCACTCCTGACATACAGAAAATTATGATTGGACTTGGCTAAACAAGGGATGACAAGGCGTGGTGGGGCAACTTTAGACATGCTCTTCAGTAGACTGCGAATATAACAGGTTGCCTAGATAAAGTGACATCAGCAATAGCGTCAGGAAATGTGTTAGAAATACGAAAGAATCGGTTGCGTGCCACTTGCATTAGCCGTCCGGATGAAATAGGGATATGGGACGCCATCTCCCTTAGTTTACCGTCACCACACACAAATTAATGCTTGTTTAAAGTTTTAAACGCACCGAAATCACTACGTTCAGATGTATCCTCATGACTTTTCATGCCTCGAAGAACATTGAACTGTCACTATAGATGTTCATGTACATTCTTATCTCAGGTCTCTCATGTATATGCAAGTAGTTTCCTCACTATTCTTAGTTAAACACTTCCTACACATTAACAACTCATTTTCGAACTACTTATGCTCTAGTCTCAGCATGGAAAACTAAACTGGTACCTACCTCAACCGCAAACAAGCTTGACTCTTGACATTTCTTCCGGTTTGCATTTGAGTCATAACTTCACAAGTAGGACTTCGTGTTCGCTTAGATATATTATGGGGCTTATACACCGTGGGTACAGTGTATAGCCGCCGGTCTGGCCCCGAGAAATCACGACTGTTGAAGTACGGTTGAACTGAAATGAGACATTCATTTAGCGTAGGGAACTTGAGTCTGTGATGTCTGCATGTACGGACACAGATATAGAACGGAAAATAATCTATGGATTTGTTTTCGAATTTCGAATTTTGAATAAAAAATGAACGAGCCGGAAGTCCTGGGATTACTTTGGCCTGAGTCTGACAACCAGTCTAACAAAGGGGTATCGTATTACCTAGTACTAACTGGGTTGTGGAGGTCAGATAGGCAGTCGCTCCATGTATAATACTGGTATTCAGCTGCATCCGGTTAGACTGGAAGCCGACCCTAACATAGTTGGGAAAAGGCTAGGCAGATGATGATTTTGGATGACGCAGGCTAACAGTATTAATGTTGAACAGCAGTGACCTGGTGAAAACATCCGCGACATACAATTTGTAAGTTCTAGAACCAAAAATCGTTGACATTTTGACAACCACTTTCCCACTTGGCCTGTGTGGTGAATAACAGCCCAGAATCTCTCTGAGAGGGCACTTGAGGCTCTGCAGTTGAAATTTGTACAGTATTAAAAACCTTGCAGCTGTAAACATTCCTAGGTCTATTTCAATAGAACGATTCTTTAGTATTACTATTTTAGTCAAACTAATCCGACACAGGTGTGCTCCTTACGAAACGATAAAACTGAAGTAAGTACAATATTACTAAGCAAGTCTGGAATTTTAAATGTAGCCGTTTTATTTGTAGTTTGTAGCTTTATGTAGACTAGATTAGGGACTAAAATAACTTTGGAAGGAAGTTGAAGTATTAGTAACTATTTAAATTTTTCCTGTATGTCATTATTCTCCTACCCTTATACCAATTGATTTGGGGTCGGCCCAGCACGACTTCTTCTTCCATACTTCTCTACTCCTCATCTTAGTAGCCCGTCCTTTCTAGCTATATCATCCTTCACAGAATCCATCCATCGTTTTAGTTGGTCTTTCTTCTACTCTTATATACGAGTATCTTATAGTCGACTGAATTTTTTCGTGAGGAAAGTTGTGAGTATGAATGTGGCTGGGCTTTCATACTCACAACTTTCCTCACGAAAAAATTCAGTCGACTTGATAACCTCCTCTTTTTGAAAGTCGGTTAAAAAGGTTTTCAATTCACGAAAAAGATTTTCCAGGTCATGCCTTATTATTTTGGATCGATGTATGGATTATTTGTCGCATTATTGACAAAATTCATTACTCCAGTGCATGCAGAATGCATAATGCTGAAGCCACTCCGATAGGCTAAGTTGCTTTGGGTAAGTGAATACTAACTTGCCTCTCGAGGGCACCCTGAGGTCCTGTGTACCTTCAACTAACCACCTGAGGTGTAACTATAAAACCTAGACTTTAATAAAGTTAAATGCATTAATAACACTGTAAGCTTTTCTTGCATACTTATTATCACAACACGGTAGAAGAAAAATAACATGCAGCAGGTGAGGAAAGATACATAACATAACATAACATCACACCTGTAATCCCCGAAGGGTTTATTTTATTTAATAATTATTTTATTTTAGACTATTCGGGAAACTTACAACTAAACAATATTCTTAAACAATACGAATTTAAAGGGCAGAGGTGTATAATAGTACACCCACATTTTGCCAGTAATGTTTAAGTACCATGTAATAGGGAGCGAGCCTGTTGCCATCAACCGGGCACAATTCCAGACTCCGTGTCTGCTACTGTTAAATTCCTGACGGAAAAACCGAATAGCAATTTGCCCGAAACGGAATCGAACCCAGGACGTCGATTTCGGCGACTAGACCAACGAGGCAGGTCAGAGAACAATTGTAATTAAAATAACGGTAAAGCTCCAGAACAACCAATAATTTTTCTATGATGAAGTACCCCTATCCCCTCCCACACCTTCTGGACACCTACAAATTGCCACCCCATAGCCAAACCATTATAAAAGTGGTACCTATAAAACCAACAGCTTTCTATAAATACTATTAGAAAAACGTGTTTGTCCGTGACGATGTATACGAACGGGCTATCTACTAATTATCACGTCCAAGGCGGCCGATAGAGATATTTTTGTTTTTTTACTTCTTATCCACTTAATAACATTCTTCACGCTGCGGAATATAAGGCTGTGGAGCGGCTGTTATATTGGTATTGTTTTTTGGAAGCTGGCAAGGGTTAACTAGCCTATTTTTAGGCGAAAGTCAAATAAGGTAACTGACTGCAGTAAAAAGCGTTTTTTTTTCAGAAACTAATTGGCAAGTTCTGTACATTTCTTTAAACATTCAATACCTTCCTTTAGGTATTGAAGGTACCTATTTATTGATTTTTAACCGACTTCCAAAAAGAGGAGGTTGTCAAATCGACAATTTTTTTTTTTTTATCTTTTAAGTTCCAACACAAGTCCGTGATTAGACCTGTCGTACTGTATGGATCAGAATGCTGGGCTGTGAAGAAGATGGATGAAAAACGATTGCATGTACCGGAGATGAGAATGTTGAGGTGGATGTGTGGTGTGACAAGAATGGATAAAGTAAGAAATGAGTATATTAGAGGAAGTTTGAAAGTGGCGCCTGTTATAGGAAAAAATATAGGAAGTCGTTTGTCTTGGTATGGACGCATGTGACTAAAAGAAT